>OX940900.1:9999493-11311892 GCA_954871355.1 Cabera pusaria | reverse complement strand
CGATGTTTCCTACAGCGATAAAGTCAAAATAAAAGCATAGCTCTAAGATATTTAAAATTATTTACAAGCCTCTTGGACTCAAGATGTTACCTTACTTTAATATTTAGAGGACAATTCCATTTTATTATTAATAAATTTAAATATTTACAATAAGAATTCAAGTTTATAATAAGCGGCATAACACTAACATAAAAAGAAATATGAGATGAATAAAATGTGTTTTCTTTTAAACCAGTCTGGGTTAAAAATTGCTGACAGGAACCATGGGCTAATTGTAAAAAATGTTGCTTTGTAATTAAATAGACCTTATTTATTTCGTTAAAAACAATCCGAATTTTGTTAAAATTTGCTCTGATTTTTTTTACATAAATTAAAAATCTTTTTTTTATTTTTAAATTTAGCACAAGGTACCTTGCAGCGCGTTTTCTCTATAAACATAATTTCAACTTTGTCCATGCTGGTTAGAAAAAATCACGTATTTATGTGACTGTGAATAACATATTATTATAGTAATGAGATACGTTTGTAATCTTATGAGATGGCGATAACAACCAACTACCGTAATGATATCACAGTTCATTTATGCAAATAAAGTAACGCAACTCTTTTGAATTGCAAGTGATAGAATATATACTAATAAAAATAACACCCATAGCTTTCACCAAACCTAGAGGAGACTGATGCCCATTTTCACTAAACTTAAGAATCGCGTTAGCTTGACAACATATCAAAAATAAACAAATCCGGCTATCAAAACCTCAAAATATAGATATATATATAGGATTATTATTTTATCTGCAAGATATATTTTGAGATTTGGATTCCCGATATTGATTTAATGGAGATATTTTGAAATCTTAGGCGATTCTTAAGTTTAATGCAAACGGGCATAAGAGTCAGTTCACACCGAGACGCGACGCGACAATTCTTGTGGTTTCACTTCACGCCACGCAGCGAGAAGCCACGTAGTGCAGCGCGACGCCGCCGAATCATCTGAATGAAATTTGCATCTTCTTGTGTAATTATTAAAGTTCTATTTTACAATCACTCTCTTGAAAAGAGCGCGCCACGTCGCGTCTCGTTATGAGCTGGCCCTAAGATGTGAATTAAAATAGGATTTATTACGCTGTCAAATAAATTACGTTGCACGACAAAATCCTATTTGTTGTTGACCACCTATCACCTCTTTTCTCCACTTCGTTTTATACCGGCCTTTATGCTATCGACGTTTCCTGGAAAATGCCTTCAATCAAGCTTGACTAACAGCCGTTTACAATTACATTACAACTTATTTACTTACTTTTAACTTTTAAAATGTCTACCAGTCGTAGCTATCTGCATTTCAATAAACAAAAAATGACAGAGATAACTGTCAGCAATGATAAACAATCTGTCAGATATACCTAGAGCATTGAAGATTTTGTTATTAGCATATTTATTAGCATATGTTATTAGCAGTAACTGTCAGTGTTACTTTTAATGGAAGGTAAAGATAAAGGTGAGTTATTGTAATCGGCCGTGATTCAATGCGAATTTATTTTAGATTTTTTTTAATATTAGGTATGGTATTTTTAGTTCAATTATTAATACATAATATCAATTCAATTATTTTACCATGATATAATATTCTACTACACAAAACTGAAATATTTTGTAGCGTAATTTTTAGTAAAGGTAAGTTATAATATTCACTTTTTAAAGTACAATATTAAAAATACTATAAGAGATAATTTATGAATAAAGAAATTTCGAGGAAACGACTAGCAATATACATATGGATATGATTTTTATAACCACAAAATAAATTGAAAATAATAATAATAATTATGGCATTAAAATAACCCAAGAATAAACATTAACATAATCAACATTGTAGCATTAATCATTATTTAATAATATCAATTTATCTAAATCCATGTGTTATTAACATTAAATTTGATTATTAATTTATATATGAACATGTATCTATAAATAATCATATTTTGGAATACAAGGTTTCATACGCAATTATTACAGCTACGTTTTAATATGTGCTGACATGCAACATCTATGTGAAATTTATTCATTCCTTTACAGTATTTTAGTAGTTCGTCCCAATAGAAAATATTTATTTCGCCATGTTAATTGCTTACATTGATAATTACAATAAGGTTCAAATAAAAAAATACAGGTTGATTGAGAACCTCCCCCTTTTCGTGAAGTCGGTTAAAAATAATTCAAATGCCAATAAGCCATGGTTCATTGACGTAATTTTGTGCTATACATAATGTAATCATAATTTTTGAGAATTTTCATCCAATTTTAAACTTATCTATTTTATATTGATTAGACCAAAACTCATGAAAAACGTAGTAGAACTTTAGTGTCAAATAAAATGTTAAACCACCCCCGACTGATCTACTTATAACTTGTTCATTTTGAGACCATTTTAATGAACCCAAATCTGTCTTCATTCGAAATTTGAGAACTTATTACTTCAATGATATTATAAGCACAGCTAGTATGATATTATGCTGGAATCCTGGACATCTCCTGGAATCTGCAGAATACTAAACTCCTCACCAACTTAGAGCAGAGATGTCACGTTTAGGCTCATTGGAATGGTCTCAATGTACAGATTACACCTACCTAGAGCAACTGGGTGTGATTTTAAAATTAAATTTATGTTTAATTATTCATAAATATCCAAAAATCTCTAAAGAAAATTAAAAAAGTAAATAACGCTATGCTTATAAACCTTTGCAACACGAAAACGTTTAAAATCTTATAAGAGTAGGTTCAAATTGCTACAGGTTAACCAAAATACTGTAAACGAGTCCCCGTGATATGATCTAAAGACAATTACTCTATTTTTATTCAAGTATGAAGTATAATGTGCAAATGTTGAATGTGTTAACATGTAATTAGCTAAAGATTGCGGGTGGTTTATGTTGGACACAGCACCTTCAGGATGTAATCTGTTAATAATGTCGGTACTGTGGGACTGTCCTCGTTTATTGCCTTGAGAACTGAAATGAAGAAATAATGTATAATTAATGTATGTATGTAAGTAGTATAAACTAGCCAATTGCAAGTCGGACTCGCACTCGTAGGGTTCCGTAACACAGTTAAGTATTCCATAACTATTATTTTTCGCAACCACAAAATTAACTACTAACATTAACTACCACAAAACTAACTACTTTATACAAACACTATGAAAAACAAAGTTATCTTTGCGGTCGCCATATCTCTAAAACTGCTGACTGTATCTCGTTCAAACCAATTTACGTTGTTAGTTTTTATTGAGATCTACAGCATATATTTTGTTTTGATTTTTCACTCCCATACTTTAAAAGTTAGTGGGACACACATTTTACCACTTTAGACGCGCCTATCTTTCAAATGATTGACTTTAAGAAAAAATTAGTTTAGGAACTTCAATGTCATTTTTAAAGACCTATCCATAGACACCCCACACGTATAGGTTTGAAGAATTTTTTTTTTTTGTTTCAGTTCCATGTATGGGATGCCCCCCCTTAAACTTTAATATTTTTTATTTTTGTATAATAATCGGAAAGCGGTTTACAGAATACATCTACCTACCAAGTTTCAATTCTGTAGTCCTAACAGTTTCACACAGACAGACAGACAGATAGACAGACAGACAGACAGACAGACAGACATGACGAATCTATAAGGGTTCCGTTTTTTACCATTCGACTACGGAACTCTAAAAAGTAGGTTTCGCTGTAGTAACAAGTCTTTATGTATTTCCACGCCTGCCTGCAGGCTGGATACACTGACCTACATATCAATCAATATGATCATTTTGTACCGTATTCTAGCAAATAAAAGATTTGATTTGATTTGATTTATCGACTTTTTGTATTAAAATATTAAGTAAGGGTAATAATTGAATCTACCCGTATTTTCTCGTGGTTATTGTGATAGTGTCGGCATAATGGACAAAGTACTAAAGGCATATTTTGAAAAAGAAAAATATAGAGCGTATGAGTATTAATGCGTACTTTTATCATCTACCGCTATAGCGGTAAGATATATCTTACATCTTACATAACCTTAAACTTTTTTCTTGTTCTTTGTATCTTATAGGCTAGCGTTTGACCACTCTCTCTCTCTCTCTCTCTCTCTCTCTCTTGAAGTTGGTGAATACGCTAGGCCTAGAATACTCTGACTCTCGAGGACTGTGTGCTGCCACAACACCGAAAAGTTGGTTGACGGTTGGTGACGCCGTGGTCAACGAAAGAGGTGGTGTGAGGATATAGTGGCCCACCAGCCTGGCTGGGCAGACAGCTGTAGAGAGAGATTCGTGGAAAGCTATGAAGGAGACCTTTGCCTAACAGTGGGACACAACAAGTTAAGAAAAAGTCCATACGCCAGACGCCATATCTATATGGTTTGCGGATTATTTAGTTGGAAACAGCCCTATTAGGTGAGTGAATTGCTTGTAAAATTAGTACCTAAAATAATTTTAAAATAAAGACTTACTCTTGATGAGCACTTGTAGAGACTGGTTGTCCGGGGGTCCTGCTTCCATGTGGAATGGTATGACGGTGGTTAAATACTGAAACGAAAACGATTATATTTCAATATGTTGCTTTTTTGTAAGTACTTACATAAAACTCGTAATTACTCAGTATCTATTCATTATACATATTAATTACGGCTATATCCAAAGTTAGTGAGGTAGAGATAAGCGATAAGTCCTCGTTAAATATATTTTTAATGAGCATTATATTATTACGAAAATACGGTGCTCCGGCACATGGCCCTTGAGAGTTACAGACCATTCTAGGCCTAGCATGTTCACCCATCTTCGACCACATCATCGCTTACCACCAAACGAGATAGTAGTCAAACGCTAGCCCGCCCTACAGATAATTAAAAAATGTTTTACTTGTCTTAGTATAAATATATTATACTATAAAAGTTAGAGGGGTGGGGGACACACACTTTTTACCACTTTAGACGTGCCTATCTTACAAATGATTGACTTTGAGGCAAAAAATTGTTTTAGAAACCTTAATGTAATTTTTAAATACCTATCTATAGACACCCTGCATGTATATGTTTGATAAAAAAGCTTTTTTCAGTTTCAGTTCCATGAATGGGGGAGCCCCTCTTAATATATATATATATATATATATATATATATATATATTTTGTTTTTATATAAAAATCGTAAAGCAGATTACAGAATACACCTAACTTACCAAGTTTAAATTGTGTAGTCCTAATACCTTCGAATTAAAGTGGCTGTGATATACGGTAGGACAGACAGAAAGACAGACATGACGAATCTATAAGGGTTCCGTTTTTTGCCATTCGGCTACGGAATCCTAAAAACGTTACCAAGAAGACCTTTTTTTTATAGTTGATAAGCAAGCGTTTGACCACTATCTCACCTGATGTTAAAAGTAGATGTGGTCGACGATGTTAATGACTTTTCAAGTTTTGTTGCTTTAGGCCCACTAAGCAATTAATGAAATACAGATTTTATTGAATCATTTATTAAGGAAATAAAAACACTAATCATCAAGTACTTGTTTTTAATCGCATTTTAACAAATATTATGTAAAGGTGCGGCCACACCGCCGCAACCTGCCGGCGCGGGCGCGAGCATGATCTACTTTTCAATCGCTGTCTGATCGCCGTAGATCTGTTTAGTTTGAATCAGTCGGTACAAATACTACTGCACTATCTGATCGTGCCCGTGCCCGCAGATCGCAGTAGTTTGGCCGTACCTTAAGTAGCACTTTGAATTTACTTACTTTACTATATTTACTGAACCATACCATACACCTTGCATAGCACACCATGTTAGACTAAAAACTTCTCAAGTGGTAAAGGGGATAGAAGACAAATTCTATTATTGTTTGATTTTTTTACTTCATAAGGATACTGTTTAATTGTATCTAACCTTCGATTCACTGTTGCCATTCATCGAAGTCCGTGATGGTAAAGGCCGCTTCTTCTTCTCTATATGGTAAGCGCGACGTTTATTCTGCACGGCCAGGAGTAAGGAAATGAATGTGTTCTTCAGTTCCTTTTCATACTCCAGCTCGTCTCTTAGAGCCAGTTCTGCGATGAGGGTCTCGGAGAACTCACGGATCAGGACTTCTAGCTCCATGAAGATTTCGTTTAATTGGGCCAGGGAGAGCTGACGCAGTTCTGGAAACATTGGTTGATTGCTTATTTATTGAAGAGATGAGGTTTGTAAGATTATAATTTAAAGTATAAGAAATGTATCAGCACCTCTTAATTAACACCCGGCAGTTTTATGGGTTGAATAGATATTAAATGTAGCTGCTCATTATTCACTGTCTAGATTTTCGGACCTTCACAAAGGCTTTACAGTGAACACGAAAGGAGAGCTATGCTCAGTTGTGGGTGGAATAAGGCTAATTATAATGAATCTATTGAAAGGGTCCATCGAGCACATCTGGATCTTGATATAATGAAAAGTTTTGACTAATAACAAGTTACAATTTACATAATTTTATCGACAAAAACCTGCCCTGAGAGGAAATTTATGAAATCTAAAGTAATCATAATCTATCTTAGAAACGGCGAACTATAATCAAACTAGCCTCAGTTCAATCACCTAAATATTTGATTAAAGATAATAACCGAGCTCTAAATATGTGCACAGATTATTCAATAGTTACTAAATGAACTTTCTTTCAAACATGTGGAGGTTATGAAAACAAGAGCAAAATATTCGCCGAGGTGAATGCACTGGAGTACAGAGTACGTAGTTAATCGGCTGTGGAATGTATCGAATTCTAAGAACCTTAATAAGCTAGTTGATTTGTAATAACAACTGCATTAGATTGTAATAAAAAGTTGTATTTATAAAAGCTAAACATAATAGATAAAGTTTGTTTGCTTGGATGTAGAAAAGACTGTTGACAACTATTTGTGACATGGAGAAAGACAATTAAAGTAATGGACGATATGTATGTATGTATGTAGGTATTTAATTGGGAATGCAAATAGAAAGAGTGTAGTAGTATTATTTGGTAAATATTACTCATAGTTAGTTAAATTGATGCTAGTTAGTTTATTTAATGGTAGGACGTCTGCTAGTCCGCCTGGGGCGGTACCACTACTTTGTCAATTATTCAGCCGTGAAATAGGAATGTTTTTAGAAATAACAGGGCATGTGAGACAACATTTTTACGTCTCAAGGTAACAGGCGCAGTGCAGGAACGTGCAAAATTCTGTGTATACATCATTTTGCATGATCCTGTAATATGTAGACGTCAACGCTTTCATCAAAGTGAGCATCGTGCTTGGCTTGTTACCTTTGCTTATATGATAAAAAATAATTATGTGATTTTCCGGAAATGCTAGCAACAGATTCATTTTTATTGTAGATAGTAAGTACCTATGTAGGTACTTACTATCTATGTATATAACCCTCGATGTATGTACATCGAGGGTTGCCAAAAATAAATGACTTTAATAAAACATAACATACGGTCAAACTACAAGTACCTGCCTATAATAAAATGCTCCACTGGGTCAATATCCAACCTAAGATTATAAGATATCAAAAACACAATTGAGCCCTTGGGAGCTTTATCTTTTAAGTGACTATAGTAACATAATTATGTTTTATTAATACCATGAACAATTGAACATGTTGACTCACTTTATAGCTGTAAATTTCAGAGTCAATTAGAAATATCCTTAAGATGACTTTATTCAGATTCCATGACGTTACTGAAGTTCCTAAGAGTGTAGTCATTATGGTAATAAGAGTGACAAAAACTAGCAATTCGCTCTCGCTGTCAAATCAATTATATACTCGTAACTGGCTTCTTGAGACAGTTTACATAAGGTAAAAAAAACTGGCCAAACGTCTCTTGGCTACTTCATAAATATATTGAGTCGTTGAAAACATGAATCTGTACCTACTGTAATGAGTATTGATTATTTTTAACCGACTTTAAATAAGGAGGTGATTCTTAGTTCTTCGCATTTGTATTTTTTTATGTATGTTCCTCGATTACTCAAAAACTCCTAGACCGATTTAGAAAATTCTTCTTTTGCTTGAAAGGATATACTTTCTTTGTAGTCTTATTTGAATTTCATAGAGATGTGATGGGTATCCAGAGATATGGAGGATCAAACTTGGTACTGAAAATGACTAGCGCGGCATTTGAAGTCGGTTCTTTTATAATTTTAAACGACCTTAAATTGTATTATAACAACTCACGTTCATTTTAAACTTATAGATTTAAAAACGGGAATTTAACGTGACTTACGCGATGTCGATATGGCGATCGACATATGTTTCGGCCTCATCTGGAGGCCTTTTTCAGGATCTTGAGTGCGGGCTGGACGCGTCGGCGAGCGCTCCGCACTCAAGATCCTGAAGAAGGCCTCCGGATGAGGCCGAAACATATGTCGATCGCCATATTGACATCGCGTAAGTCACGTTAAATTCCCGTTTTTAAATCTATAAGACCTTAAATTGTTTCAGCAAATTTTAAATATTATTTAAATCGGCATTTAAATAGTGTTTATAATATAGAGTTTGTTTTGTTCGAATCCATTGACAAAAAAACAAGTTATGATCATATAAAATTTTAGGTGGTAGTCAATTTTCCGTGGGTCAATCCGGGGGAAGTCACTAGTAATAACACTCATATATAAGTTTACGACTACAACCAACTAGTTTTACTTATATGGTATTCGCGTGTGAGATAACTCAATAGCATTTATCCCAGCGATCTTGATTTTAGTTTCATTGGTCTCTGAAGATCTAATTTTAGATGGCATTCAAGATTATTTGCAACAGTTACGATGTCCGAGTCGGAAATTGTACATACCTATGAAAAATGGCGCCTACGTCAAACATAAATACGATAATAGATAAACATAGAGTCAGTAGTTATAGTCATTCCAAACTTGCGTTTGTTTTCATTTGGTCTATTGAAACTTTCAAAATATTATAATAAATTAAAAGTTAACATATTATTTAACCGACGAAAAAAAAACGGAGGAGGTTATCAAGTCAACGTGTATACATTTTTTTGTATGTGTGACCACGCATAACTTTTTACAAAGTAGTCTGATTTTGATAATTCTTTTTTTGTTGGGTACCATTTAAATTTTAACGTAATCGGGCGAGTGGCTGTTAATAAATCAACTAAAATAATGGATAAAAGTATTATTATATTGATGATTTCATCGTAACGTCAATGTATATTGACAAACATACTGAAAAAAAAACAAAAATAGCCTAAAATCGGGCTCAGTTACTTGTACTATTCATTATTCTTTGGCTCAGTGGCGTGTCTTGGGAGAGGCCTATATCTAGCAGTGGACTGATACCGGCTGATTACGATGATGATGATATTATTTCACAGGTGGTCACCATTTGAATTTCATCGAGATGTTGATGATGTTCAGTATCTTCAGAGATATGAAGATAAACACCTCAAACTTAGTATTGAAATTGATTAGCGTGACGTTGGAAGTCTATTCTTTTAGTTTTTTAAATTATCTGAAATTATTTTTATTATTATAAAGCATAAATTACCTATAAAACGTTTGTATAGGCCAAGGGTACGCAATGATGCCTGCTTATAACATGTGGCACAGAAAACTTGCTGCTAAGTGAAGATGTGATTACACCTTTAATGTAGATTCTCATCCTCTATAGTCTTACCTCGTGCTGATCTAAGTATTATTATTTAATTAATTCTTTTGTTAAAAAGTTTTATTATATATAAGTTTTTTTAAGTCCTTATCATGTGTAATGAAAACTAGTAATAATAACAATACATATACTACGACCCGTTGGCCTAAGGATATATCGCTTGACTTCTAAGCGGGAGGTCACCGGTTCAAATCCCAGTACGGGTGTTAGTCCACAGGTCGTAGGAGCATTATAATTGTAGAAGTTCTACCTGACGTGCTACCATTCTAGGCATAACGTGTTCACCATCAGACGAGAGAGTGGTCAAAGACTAGTCTATCAGATATATAATATCGTTTAAAAACTAAAAAAGAACCGACTTCAATGCCGCGCTATTCATTTTCAGTACCAATTTTGAGATGTTTATCTCAATATCTCTGGAGATACTTATCAGTACCCTGAGCACGAAAAACTTGCGAAAAAGTATTCGTATCGTCATCGACTTGAAAATGTATGAAATTTGTACAGCGCCCCTATAGTGCGTAAAAGTAACTAAATTCGGCAGCACGAACGATTTTGATTTGATTCGTATCGCAAACGTATCGTTACGTAAACGATACTTGAGATTTTTTTAACAAAATGCGAGCATGAACTTAATTTTGACGTACGGTAATGTTAATTTCGAAGGCTGGCTATCGAGCATAGTCGAATATTTTTTCACTTAGGATTTTCCGGTGAGAAAAGTTTCGAAACTTTTTTAACTGCATAAAACATATTTTTTGCGTGTATTAAATGCAAATACCGCCCGCTTTACCAACGTCGTTCTCTTTATTATCTTCCTGCTGCAAGTTTACTTGAAATTAGGGGAAAATAAAAACATAAAAACAACATAAAAAATCTTTCCTCGTAGTTAATCCTCCTTCGTGTTAATAAAACCTTCGTTCCAAGTTTCATCGTTGTCAGCGACCATGTTTGATTATCAAACTTCAAATTCGACACTGTCACTATGTCATCCATCCATGTAAATAAAT
The DNA here is from genome assembly GCA_954871355.1 of Cabera pusaria. Taxonomy (NCBI): domain Eukaryota; kingdom Metazoa; phylum Arthropoda; class Insecta; order Lepidoptera; family Geometridae; genus Cabera; species Cabera pusaria. The sequence goes on along the minus strand of OX940900.1, from coordinate 11,301,206 downwards.
AAAATATACCAAGTGTGAGTCGGGTTTCCACTAAGGGTTCCGCACAACACAATGTAATAATAAATATATGAAACTCTTAATTCACCACAACACTCTTCAATTATATGAACACTATGGCTCAATGTATATTGAATAGGCAGCGACGCGACGCGCTAAGACGATCAGAAATGACAAGAAATTATAAACCTTATGAACAATGTTACAAGACAAAGAAACGCTTGATAGAATGAACGAGGTGTGGGTACGTAGTATTATTAAGTATTCTGTGATGTGGGGAAGCCTCGAGCGGTCGTTTTCCTTTCGAAATACGGAACCCAAACTCCAAAGAATCAAGTCTTTGGTGACGCTATATCTTTCGTTCATAAACTGATATATATATTTTTAAATGTATTAAATATTATTCTCTTTTTCAAATAAAATGCATTTTAATATCACTCATACCGTATTTGAAGATGTTTATTCTGTTAAAGTACTTTTTTAAATATAATTTCCGATAAATAGAAAGCTAAGCCAGAAGTAATAAAAAGTTCACTGTTCAATTTAATTTTTGAACGAATAATTCATTCAATAAGACGTTCATTTCATTCACAACGGCTCGTCCCTACTTACATTAGGATGACGCTACTAACATAATCGTATCGAGCTCTCGATAGCTGTCAGAGTGTGCTTCGTGCTGCCGCCTATCGTAACACCACGTTATTGTATCGTTGACTCGATACCTTTACGATACGAATTCGATGATTTTTCGTGCTCGGGGTACAGACCTCGATAAAATTACCATGGTACCACACTTGGGATATCTCCTTTTGAACAAAAAAAATAATAATCAGTGGTCAAAGGCTAGTCTATCAGATATAAAAAAAGTACTAGCCTGAATTCGACTGTCCTACCATTTACCATTGCGGATTTCCTGTCATTATAGGTTGGCTCGAAGGTACCATAATATTAATGTATGTATTATACCATAATATTAATATTAATATGAGAGAGTGGTCAAAGGCTAGTCTATCAGATATAAAAAAAAGTACTAGCCCGAATTCGACTGTCATACCATTTACCATTGCGGATTTCCTGTCATTATAGGTCGCCTCGATGGTACCATAATATTAATGTATGCATTATACCATAATATTAATATTCATATGAGAGAGTGGTCAAAGGCTAGTCTATCAGATATTAAAAAAAGTACTAGCCCGAATTGGACTATCCTACCTTTTACCATTGCGGATTTCCTGTCATTATAGGTCGGCTCGATGGTACCATAATATTAATTTATGTATTATACCATAATATTAATATTAATTGCCAGCGAACTTCTATAAGTATGCAACATTTCAGCTCGACTAAATACCAGCAAATGGTTGAAAATGATATACCAAATTTTACACACAAAAACTTGTAAATACTCTTTAACATTTTCACTAGATTCGCCGTTAAATAATACAGTTTCAGAAAATTATTTGTTTGGTAACGCCATAGAAAAGCTGTCAAAAATCTGGCATATAAGGTCCTAATAGGCTTATCAGAAACTGGTGAAAGTTGACCTTAGATATGTAAACTAAAGTTTATATAAGAGTTCAGCTACTTGTATTATTATTTATTCTGTGATTCAGTGAAGTAAGTCGCTTTCTGTAGCCTCTCTGGGCGTTTTCTATTCCAATTAAGGAAAGTTATAAAAAACTCACGCCCGCTTAAATTTTTAGGGAAAACTTTGTTACATTTACCTTCCATCTTTAACTAACTGCGTGAATATGCCCACAGACTAGTGATTTCGGTTTGACGCTTGGACTTTCCTAGTTACGAATCACTGATATAATACGTCAGTAAATATTGTGGTATTAAATATCATTACATTGTACTTTCCCAAATACAGTAATCATTACTCAAACAGAGGCGTTTATTTACTTTGGAATCGAAGTATAAAACTTAAATACTTATATTGGCGTATATATTACATAGAGTACAAGTTACACCAACAATTTGATGATTAGAGTACCTAATAATATAAGATTATTTAAAAAACTATATAAAAGAACCGACTTCAAACATCGTGCTAGTCATTTTTAGTACTAAATTTGAGGGTGTTTATCTTCATATCCCTAGAGATACTGTATATATCTCGATGAAATTTAAATGGGACTAAAAGGGAGGAACGAATAAAATAAGTTTTTTACAATTCGGTTCAGGCGTCCTCGAGAAATCGGTGAACTAACTAACAAGTTTTCGCGAAAATATAAATTTGCCCATATCTTTTTATTGTGTTGACTCAAGACCTTGATTTTTATTCACGCAATAGGGACTAAAGACCTCAGTATCAGGTATAAATATCAACTTGCTAGGTCCACCCGTTCCTGAGAAAATCAGTGGTGACACACGGACAGACGGAAAGACAGACGGACAGACAGACAGATGGACAGGCAGACAGACAGACAGACGGACAAGAAAGTGATCTTATAAGGGTTCCACTTTTTACCTTTTGAGGTACGGAACCCTAAAAACAGTTGAAAACAACAAACAGTTGAAAAAACAGTTGAACATAGAACTCTTAAATTTTAAGTCGGTTAAAAAAGTACAGATTTGTTTATTTTTTTGTAAATAGTCTACAATTATTTACCCAAAAAGATACCGATAAGTAATAATAATATGGTACTTGTGTATACCTACAAAGGCACTGCTTTACCTATTTTGGTATTAGGTCAGAGAGCAATAATATCTTTTATTTAACTTATTTATTACTACCTAAGTTCGATCTGTGGTTAGACCGCAACGCAATAATGTTTAACTGAAGCGTATCAGTCAAAAGATGTATCCTATATATTTTACTTACTATCTTCATAGAGCGGCGAGTTGAGGACCTCCTTTCCCTTTTCAAGTGCTTCATTATACTCGATGATGTCACCTTCTGACGATGGTGTGTCCTGCATCATATCATCTATCTCTTGTATGACCTGCAAATGTCAATAATATTCCGTGAAACAATCATTTATTGTTTGTGTGAGGGTGAATCGGCTTCCTGTTGTTTACATTCCTTAATGATTCTTGTAGTTTAGCTACTAATGGAGGAACAATCAAGATTTCTGCGTGTCACAGTCATCGCTTACCATCAGGTCTCGCTTTGGCTGTTACTTTCGTCATGATTATGAACCGACTATTACCTATAGTATAATAATATAATAATATAAAATAGATAGATACTATGTCTGTAACAGTAGTAGTCTTTTTATTTATTTTTTTTGTACCACATCTCAAAGAATCACGATAGGAAGAGACTGAATCTTACAACACAGAGTTTTCTCTAGTGTGAGATTCAGAGCTCATAAGCTTTGTTTTAGAATATAAGCCTTTGAAACTCTGTTTTTAATGTGCTAAGTTGCAAATAAACAATTACAATTACAATTACAAGTAGGTAGATACATGTAGTTAGTATCTATCTACTACCTATTAGACTTGGCTGGCACCGACTTCAAATAAATAAGTGGGTAGCGCTTATAATAATTATAATAAGTAATTTATTTTTCGCTTTTGAGTGCCTGTTTGTGGTTATGAAGTCGGTCTTTTTTTTTAAATAATTAATTTTACCCTATTTAGTGCCAAACAAGTTTTAATTAAATAACATGCATCTATAAAATTTCGTGTCTGGGCCGTTATACACTGACGGATATATACTTTGTGAAAATTTCAAGTATGTACCTATTACGGTTAAAAAGATACAGATCTGTAAAGTTCGCACATATAGACACACGGACGGACGGACGAACGGACAGTCTCAGAAAATGTTCATTTAGTACCCTTTGGGTTTTGAACCTTAAAAAATTGACTTTAAATGCCGCGCTCGTGAAAATATTCAATAGTCATAATGATGTCATCAAGGTTTCAAAAGACAATGTCCAAAATGGCCCTGTGCAATAAAAGCATCTGACACACACACGATAATTAATTGTCTATTTTATTACAATAATTCCAAATACTTTTATAACACGGACTAGTTGTATTCCAAAATTAATATTGAAAAGTATTATTTGCCATTATTAACATTAATTGCCACCATATAGAAAAAAGAAAGAAAGAAAGAAAATTAATTTATTCAGTCTAATGCACACAAAAAATACAAACAACAATATAAAACAAAAATGAATTAACACGTAAAAATAAAATGACATTAATTGAACAAAAAAAACAACTAATGTGTGGATTGCTGAACCAGGTCCATCTCAGCACAAATGTTAAGGTACAACCACCTCAACGCTGATTTTCAGGTGGACCTGTAGCGGGTGTTGACTAACGCGAAAGAATTAATAGATACCTAAATAAATATTTAAAACAAAATTCAGAGGTAAACAATAATATAGCTGAACAAAAATCAACTTTTAACGTACAATTTACATAATCATATACATATCAAAATGACACTTATCGTAAGACATAAATAAGTAAGTATAAAATCTAATAAAACTTCATTTACGCAGCTTCATTTGGCTGCCAACGTCACAATCAAAGGCTGCCAGTAGAGTGGTGTGTATGTGGGTGTGTGAGTGTGTGTGTTCAATATATGTTAGTTTAGTTTCTAAAAATTAGATTATGGACACATCAATCTTTATATTGCCATGCTTCCTTTGCTCTGCCACTAAGAATTGCTTTAGCTTGTATTTAAAAGAACCTAATGTTTTTAAGTTCCTAATTGGAGGCGGGATATTGTTCCAACACTTAGTAGCAGAGTATCGAAAGGAACCACGGAAGCCAACTGTTCGGTGCTGCTGTGTGGACAATTGTTGAGACACATGGCGAACAGAACATGACCTACCCAGGGCAATATAACTGAGCTTGTTGCGCAGATACGAAGGACTCTCAAAGTTAATTACGCCAAAAAGTAGACATGCGAGTTATGTTTTTTAGTGCATAGTGCTTATTAAGAAAAGGTGTAATGTGACTTCTAGGTGGGATATTGAAGCAGAATCTAGCACAAGCATTCTGTACCCTTTGTACCAAATGTTGTGTTCTAGACAGAAACCGTGGGCCATATACTGTGTCAGCATAATTAAGCTTTGATAGCACTAGTGCTTCTACAAGTTTTGTACGGATATCTTCGCTTAAATATGGTCTGATCTTGTATAGCATTTTCAGTCTGTAGAAACAATTACTAACCGATTCAGCAATATGTTCTTCAAATCTCAAATGTGCGTCAACATTTAAGCCAAGATTGCGCACTACATACACACGCTCGACTTTTTCACCCATGAGTGATAGATCTACAACACTAGGGAGCGATGAAAGCTGATGTTTACTACCAAATATCATAAATTTTGTTTTTGTGGGGTTTAATAAAAGGTAATTCTTCTCTGACCATTTTACTATTCTGTTTAAATCTTCTGTGATTCTATGTAAAGCAATGTCTAAATATTTTGGTTCAAAGTCAATATACATTTGAATATCGTCTGCGTAAATATGAAATTTTGAATTTTGTATACATTTAATAATGTCAGCACTGTACAGAATGAATAGGATTGGGCCTAAAATTGATCCTTGCGGCACGCCCCTTTTTATTTCGGTCAGTGAAGATTTTAATATTTATCCAGACAATTTTTTAAGCTCAACATATTGATGTCGGTTACTAAGGTAGCTATTGAACCATTTTACAGCTGATGTATCGAAACCATAAAAACTTAATTTGGCAAGCAAAAGAGGAATATTTATTGCATCGAATGCGCGGGAAAAATCCAACAACACTAATAAGGTGCACTTGCCTTTATCTTGAGAGTCCAGAATGTTATCTGTCACATCTATGAGGGCAGTTGATGTGTTCTGCCTCTTCTAACCCTGATTGCAACTCGGGGAGAATTTCATTTCTTTCTAAGTAGGTAGTCAGTTGCTGACTTACCACTTTCTCCATAATTTTGGACATACAGGGTAAAATGCTAATGGGCCTAAGATCCTTTAGCTCATTAGGGTTATTGTTCTTCGGTAATGGTCGCACTATAGCCGTTTTCCAAATGTCAGGAAAAGAACAGGTGTTTATAGAGGAATTTATGAGTGAGGCAATGGTTTTAATTGAAGTAGGAAGAGTTAAAAATAACATATTTAGAGTAATAAGGTCACAACCCTCTGCATTGGATTTCAGATTTTTTTGAATTTTGTATAAGGTATCAGAAGTTATAGTTGTAATTGTAAATGAGTTTTCTCTATTGTAAAGTGTAAATTCAAAAAAAGTTAAATGTGAAATGGAGACCTCAGTATTTCCAGGGACATTTAGAAAGTGGCAATTTATGGCATGTATATCAGTGAAGTGTGCCGGAAGCTCTTTTTTAGTTGAAGATGATAGGACATTCGATTTTAGATTTTGCCACAAGGTTTTAGGTTGATTTATTTTATTGTTTATATTAAATTTGAAATAGGCTACTGTTTCGAAAAACATGGATTTATTAACTAATGATTTATTTTATTGTTTATATTAAATTTGAAATAGGCTACTGTTTCGAAAAACATGGATTTATTAACTAATGATTTGAGTTCTTTGTAATATTTTAGTTTTGTCTCTAGCTGTGTCTGTTTGTATAAAATAAGGGCATCATTGCGTAAACGCATCATTAGCTTTATGTTATCTGTAATCCAGGGATAGCTGTGGTCTCTTACAGTAAAAGTTTTTAATGGTGCATGGGCATTGAACAGATTTAATATGCTATCATTAAATTTACTAACCATATCACTGATATCCGATATAGCAGATATTGAGTTCCAGTCAATCATATTCAAGTCTTTAGTAAATAATTCGTGAGAAATGTTTTTAAAGGGTCTATAAGTTATAGTGCATGGGACAATTTTCTCTCGTTTTATATTTAGCTCACATGTGACAAATGAATGACCAATGACTCCCACCGGTTCAACAGTAACCAGCTTTGCTTGTAGGTCTGTGCACACAACATCGATGAGGGACTCGCTATTTGCAGTAAAGTGTGTTGGAGTTGTGACTATTTGGTTTAAATTTAGACATTGTATAATTGTATTAAAATGCTTCGTTTTGTTATCATTTTGGTTTAACATGTTCATATTAAAATCGCCAAGCACAATAGTATTATCACAACCAGAAAAGAAATTAATTGAGTCTGATAAGGTGTCCAGGAACAATTCTATATTTTGCCATGGTGGTCAGTAAGCAGTACCGACTGCAATACTCCTGCCATTGATAGTGAGTGACAGCCACATCTGTTCAATGTTGCTGTGCCGTGGCTCAACGGGATGAGCTCGAGTACGAACATTAACTCCACGCTTGATGTAATAACCGACACCTCCCCCGCGACCACCACGTACGTTGGCAGGCCGCGGCACATGTCGTAAGCGGCCCATATGGCCCACAAAGTACTGAATCACTCTACTACGTTATAAGAGTTGGCACTTCCCTGCATTGTTGATACCCGAATTATGAAAGCACTGTGTAGCCAACCTAACAACGGAAAGTATTAGTTACGAGTAACTATTATATAATCTGTGGTATTATGCTTATAATATTTTTTTGCAGTGTTGGTTGGTACAAAGTACGTTCATAATTCTGAGTTATTTAATTACGTATGCAGTGTCGCGGGACTGATATGGCCGCCATCTTCGCCAAACGTCATGTCATGTCAAAAAATATTAACTTTGCACCCTAACAAGATTTTGCCCGGTAGAACATTCCTGTGAAGACAAATTAATTCTCCCCACCTTTGTTTCTATCTCGCTCACAGTTACCGTCATATCTGATATATCTGTCAAAAACCAAAATCAACGTGAAGAATGATGTAAAAACATTATTCAAGGTCATATTTTTTAGTCTTCAAAAGTATATGCAATAGCAACCTCCATTGTATATAATCTTCTTGGGACTCTTCTTATAAAACCAGTACATTCTCCTATGTTTGAGGTATTTATCTCTATATCTTTGGAGATACTAATCAGATCTCGATGAAATTACAATGGGATCACCCAGGAAACGTACCCTTTCTACAAAAAAAAAACATTTGAATCCGTTCACAATTGACGGAGTAATCGCGTAACATACTCACAAAAATAAAATAAAAACACACAGACGAATTGAAAACCTCCTTCTTTTTTGTGAAGTCGGTTAAAAAATAGTCCAAATCACTTATGCTGTTATCAAAAACATCACCTATGTATAGATAGTATATAAAAAGTGAAGTATGAATTTACATTGAAATAAAAATTATTTTCTTACCTCATCAGCAGTCTTGACAGGACATTCGTGATCCTGGTGAAGCCCGCCGAGAATGAGAGCGTGCATGTCCAAATCAGAGGCAACTGCCTCGTCTTCTGAACTATGGATCTCATCGTCGGGGCTAAGCGAGGAACACTGGAAATGATGGAGTATACTGTGAAGACTAAGCAGTTGATGTAGTAAAATATGGCATCACTGCTAATCATATACGCCGTGTCTTATTAAGGTATTCGATGTTAATGCGAGGATGAAAGCAAACTTTTTCTTTTCCTTCCTTTTTTTTATATCTTATAGGCTAGCGTTTGACCACTATCTCACCTGTTGGTAAGTGATGATGCGGTCGAAGATGGTAAGCACGCTAGGCCTAGAATGGGAACTGGCTCCAAGGATAGCTGCCGGAACACATTAGATGTTTTGGAGACAGATTTTCTAACTTGAGGGTGGTAGCTGGCCAGGCGGACATTAAATAGTATCCTACCACCATACGGGGGTTGTTGGTTTCTCTTAACGAAGTTTTCCTTCACCGGAGGGCCACTGTGAGAAGCGCATATAAATTTTTCGATAGAAAAATCCATTGGTGCACGGCGGTTTGAACTCGAGCTACCACGGCATCAAAGCCGACCGTTCTCCCGATTACGCCACCGGGCCCTCAAAATCCTAATGTCCTCCTTCATCATATTCTCTACTGTTTGTTGAGGCACATAGGTACCTAGGTGGAGCTGTACCTGCCTACAATTGTACCTGGATACCGGCGAGAGAAAAGGCAAGGCATACCAATTTTATTTTTTATTTCGTTTTACCCAATATGCTAGAGATGTTTTTAATTTTGTGACCGGGATGCTTAAAGTTTAGAAACAACATCTTCACCATACTCTGGCCTAATAAAAGTGACGATATGCACTATATAGATACCTAGCTTATCTTGGTTTGAATAACGCTAATTTACGAAATCCGCTGATTTTAGTCCAATGCACTGGCCCTCTTTCTAATTTCATGCTGGAACTTTATAAACCGATTATAAAAAGTACTTTGTACAGTTACATTATTCCACGTCTTACAAACTATTAGAAAAATCGAGTTCTCAAGCTCTCATATTGCCATAAAGAGATATTTTTTCACTCTCCCATGCAAATGCGCATTATATTTTAATGATGATACTACAAAAGTGATGAATTCCCACGAAACAATGAAGATATCTGATATTTTTCAAAGCTTCACACCTTTTTAAACGACTTCACAAAAAAGGAGGAGGTTCTCAATTCGTCGGAATCTTTTCTTACTACTTACTAATTCTCTTCTTCTTTTCTTTTTTATGTATGTTCACCGATTACTCGAAGATACCTAAACCGATTTGGAAAATTATTTTTTTGTTTCAAAGGATACCCTTCACAGATGGTCCTATTTAAATTTTAACGAAATCGGCCGAGCCGTTTTTAATATATCAACATTTGTATTACGACGCATTTACTTATCTCGACGACTTACTAGTTACTATAGAAGAAGAATCCCAAGAAGATTATACACAATGGAGGTTGCTATTGCATATACTTTTGAAGACTAAAAAATATGACCTTGAATAATGTTTTTACATCTTTCTTCACGTTGATTTTGGTTTTTGACAGATATTCTTACGGTAACTGTGAGTGAGATAGAAACAAAGGTGGGGAGAATTAATATGTCTTCACAGGAATGTTCCACAGGGCAAAGTCTTGTTAGAGTGCGTTTTTTTTGTGAACATTTTTTGACATGACATGACGTTTGGCGAAGATGGCGGCCATATGGCGGCGATTAATGTTAATAATCGCAAATAATACTTTTCAATATTCATTTTGGAATACAACTAGTCCGTGTTATAAAAGTATTTGGAATTATTGTAATAAAATTGACAATTAATTATCGTATTAACTGTCAGATGCTTTTATTGCACAGGGCCATTTTGGACATTGTCCTTTGATACCTTGATGACATCATTATGACTAGTGGATATTTTCTCTAGCGCGGCATTTGAAGTAAATTTTTTAGGGTTCCGAACCCAAAGGGTACCAAATGAACACTTTCTGAGACTTTGCTGTCCGTTCGTCCGTCCGTCCGTCCGTATGTCTATATGTGCGAACTTTACAGATCTGTATCTTCTTAACCATAATAGGTATATACTTGAAATTTTCACAAAGTATATGTCTTCAGTGTATAACAGCCCAGACACGAAATTTTATAGATACATGTAATTTAATCAAAACTTGTTTTGCACTTAAAAGGTTAAAATAAAAAATTCTTCAAAAAAAACCGACTTCATAACCACAAACAGGCACTCAAAAGCGAAAAATAAATTACTTAATATAATTATTATAAGCGCTACCCACTTATCTATTTGAAGACGGTGCCAGCCAAGTCTAAAAGGTAGTAGATAGATACTACCTACATGTATCTACTTACATGTATCTACCTACTTACTACTACTACATACATAGTATCTATGTACTATCCGAGTCACGTAGTAAGCATCTTCACGAGTTTAAAATTACAGAAGGCTGAGTTTCTAGCAATTTCACAGAATAAATAATGGTACATAAATTAATCGATGTAGTTAGAAGGTTAGCAAGATAAAATCCACCAATAATATCAATTCAATTTCTAGCCTCGCTCAACTACTACCGCTTTTTAGTAAACCGGTCACAACATTTCAAGTAGAAAGCAACCTTAAATAAGAAAAAAAATTGTTGAATAATATCTAGATAAAAATATATGTACATTCTGGGATAGATCTATCAGTTGGATTTTTGATTAATTTGTTGTAAAGAAGGCAATAAAACCGCAACGAAACGTTTTACGATCGATGATTACGATTCTATGGTCACCGACACACTAAAGCTTATCGTTGTCAATGGTATTGGAATTGATAATGCTGTGAACTTTGATCATAACGGTCATAAATAAATAATAATTATGATGTCGGGCTATAAGTACAGTTACAAAAATTAATGTAGTTACCTACTGAGCTGATACTTATGTCATAACTATTACTTAAACTCATTTGTGCTTATACTGCAAAACGCAAAGAGTCAATATATTTCAATACTGCTCAAATTTTATGAGAAAATTTACTTGCCATGTTCATTTTACTCTCTAAGCCCTGTACACAATCCAAGCTTTAGGTTTAAGCTAAACCTAATGGCTTTGGGTGTTGTCTATCTGTTATTGTTTTTATTATATAACATTTTATAGATAACTAAATTAGGAGCAATTTCAAATGTTTCATTACAGCAATCCAAAAGTTTGCGCTTATTTAACTATAAATCGCACTACCCATGGAAGAATAGCGTAAACACACTTGCGTCATTTTTTTTTTATTTCACCATTGGATAGAGGAAAGGCTAACACGTATACTCAATTTTTTTCAAAATTATATTCCAGTAAATTACGGAGTAATTTGAATTTAAAAAATTAATACGAAAATATTTTTTTTATAAATTGGACTGTCGACTCATTTTTTTTTCATCATATAAGCTAGCGTTTGATCAGAGAAGAAAAGATGGTGCACACGTTACGCCTAGAAGACTACAGAGCTGTGTATTTTTTTTTAAATTTTTTTTTAACTGTCGGAACACTGTAAGGACATGGCGGCGAATTTTCTCTTTGATGGTGGTAAGCTACTTTTTGATAGGAAATCAATCGGAACATCAATATTATATGCTCCTACCATCTGTCATGTAAGAGCCAAAGTTGAGAGATGGCGTCAGTAAAATTCCAAGAAGCTCAGGTGGTCTGCCATCTGTACGGAAACATTTCGAATAGTTTTTTTAGCTTGGCAGAAAATTGAACTAGAACCTAGATTTTAGCTGCATTGAACTTGACCAGATTGGCATCGCCCCAATCGAAGACAGCCTGTAAGGACAAGTTTATGCGCTTTACTATATGAAATTTAATTTGGGCCACACTACTGTGCACTGGACGTATAGCTCTCTACAACGGTATTGTCGTCTGCATTCCCAATAATACCGAGCATTAGCAAGTCGTTCATATGCAGCAGGATAAGAGTGGCAGAAAGAAATTATCCCTGAAAGACGCCAATTAGTTAGAAGAGCAGCCATCATTGATTACTCTGAACGACAGGTCACTCAGAAGCAAATACAAAACTCAGACACACAAAGCAGTGGCAGTTCGTAGGATGGATGGATGGACTTGCTTATAAGATTTCCCCACATTCGTTGAAACCCGTATTTTCGGTCACTGACACAAAATTCTATGTATGCAAGGAGCCGGTTGTTCAGTAAAGGTTGCATAGCCTTGCAGAGTATTAACGTGTCTAAAAGTTGGCAGGGTCAGCAAGACTGCCTTTTTGGGCACAGGTTGCACGTTGGCAAGCTTTCAAGTTTTTGACACTAGACCATATGCGAAAGAAACATATCAATACAAAAGCGAGATCAGGCACACAGGTCCTCAGGATTATGGATGGAATACTATCTGGGCTACTGGCTTTGTTCACGTCTACATTTTGCAGTGTTTTTTCAATCTTAGCCTGACGGATAGGTATATCTGACATTTGTTTCACGCATCTAAGGAGACGAGAAAGTGTCTCACGGACAGTGTCAAGAAGTAAAGACTCCGCAAACAGAGAAGCAATCAAATTCGCTTTCTCTTTGGTGGTATGAGCTAGCGCCCCATCGAGTTTCAGCAGCGGAAGAAGTGAGGGCCGACAAAAGATTGAGTCAACTAATAAATCAAAGCTATGTGGTCAAATCAAGCCACCCGTAAAGCATTCTTGCAGAATTATGCAGGCAGCGTTGTTAAAGGCTTTCTTCCTTGCTGACACATTTTTGGCTTTGCGGTTTCGAGCGTCAACACAGTGCAAGTTAACTACATGCTTCGGCGCTGCAGTACGGCCACATTTAATCCCGAACCAAGACTAAGCTTTGCTTTATATCACAACTTCGGAAAATGAAATATAGTTTTCCATTCCCTGAAGCAGCAAATTCGTCACAGCGTCCACACAAACCATAAGGTCATCGGAAGAAAAGCATACGGGCCGCTTAAGGTTAAATGTAAGGAACGACTGCTACTCATCCTAATCTGCTGCCTGTTATTGCTTCACGTCCAGTAACTCTTAAACTAAGGTTAGGCGGAGAGTAAACTTCATCCGATAGTAGTTGGAACAACCTAGCGGTGATGATACTGACACTGAGTAGTGGTCTGGATCAGTTTCCAGCAGGAGGTCCAAGCAATTGGCTGTGTGGCCATCTCCTGATCTCCATTGTGCAGCCAAAAGACAAAAGCGTACAGAATTTTTTTGAAGCCTGTGTCTATCAGTATCTGAAGCATAGATTGCGAGAGTCTTTAAGGTTTTGGAGACGTTGACAGCAGATGCCGTACACGCAAACGTTAATTTGTAAACTGTTTGGTGTGTTGGGTAAAATCTTAAATCGAGACCTGAATTTAGGGAAGTGGAGGGAAGAAGGTGGGAGGGGGATATGTGAGGAACCTCCCCGCACCATTTTCCCCCGCCGGAAACGCATAGTTACAAAAAAATATATAGAAGTTCATTAACACTACTCTATTGAAACACCGTCAATTTATAGGGGGAGAGTGGGGGAGGGAGGGGAAGGGAGAGGATTAAAACCTCCTTCTTGAAGGAAAGTTGTGAAACCCCCTCCTTTAAGAGATATGAATATTTTATTATTTTGAGGTCAAATACAATAAATAGATCAATAATTAAATTAAGCTAGAGAGGGGGAGGGAAAGTTGGAGATTAACCATTCTCCTATGTGCGGAAAAACGCGGTAACATAGTTGACGAGCAAAAAATAAAAAAAAACATTTAATGAAATTTAATCGACTTTTCATTTAATCAAATTAGACGGACACTTTACAGATAACGTTTTCTGTACCTTAATTTAAACGCTATAGCGTCGGTTCTGGTGACGCGCGGCCGCTGCCGCGGCTCCCCTCCTCGCTACGCTCGTCGGCGTACGTCACGCGGTGGTCAATATTCTCTAGTGTGTTGCCTTAGTATCAGACTATGACTTTACCTAATATTTACGTTCCATTTCACGCATTAGCAAGTTGTTAATGGGAATTTACAAAAATAAATATATTAATTTAAAATATTTTGACTTAACTCCGGCAGCTAAAATCTACTTGGAAGGATCAAGACCAACCCCCTTGAACCACCCACAGCAGCAGAATCCTCAAATTCAGGCGACTCGTTTTAAGATCCCAGACGTTTATGACAAACACACCGGTGTGTTTGTCATAAACGTATTACGCATAAGAAATAACGAATTTGAATGAAATTAGAATAGAGATAGCCACCTTGGCTAACTATTTAATTAACACAAATTGCACACAGTCTTTTTTTATATCCACAACAGTGGAAGCATACGGCGTATCTTCAGTTATGTTATTAAATATACGCAGGATTTTTTACGTATTTGCCACATACGTCTTTCAAAGTAAAGTTTTAGCCACAGAATAAGTAAGTTATAAGTGATACAACTTTTTTTATTATTTTATCCCACTTAATAACAGCACTTCGCAAGTTACTATAATTTTTCTTAATATTTTCTCATGGAAGAAAACAACATAATTGTTTACGTACAAATATTCTGTTAAAGCGGGCTAGAATAAAGGCGTAACTCGAAATAAAACTACAAAGTTCGCCTAATTTCCATAGCAACAAAGCGGTAACTTTAGATGTTTCTCAATTTCATATTATTATTCCATATATTAATGGAGTAACCACCTAATTTAAGATTTTCGCAAAATCCAGAGCTTATTTTAAAAAATGAAGTATATAGGTATCTGTATGAAAATGTTTGCTACCATGTTTCTAAAGACACTAATTGTCTAGGACTTCTCATTTCTTCACAAATCAGTTTTTTGCCGCTCCTGAATAGTTGGTGTTTTCATCTTACGCCATTTTTCCATGGGTAGTGCGAAATAATGAATGGTTTAAATACCTTCTTATCGCTGAGGTTAAGTGTAGGAATATGCATCTTCCTGGAGAAAGATTTCGTCCAGTCAATTGGTAGGATGTTTCCAAAGTTGCCTGTGATAGTCCACCACATTCTGAAAATAAAGAAAAAAATATTTGAAAATTCCATAAGTTTGATGATAAGCTTGTAAAAACAAAAACACGTTTTTGGTTTTGACTTAAAGTCGAGGTATGTAACATTCCATTTAGACTAAATAACCTTAAGTCGTAATCCTCAAAGTTATGTATGAGTTTTATAAATTGAACTAAACAAAAAGACTACGAAGTGTATAACCTCTAATCGATTGAGGGGATTATTTTGGGACTACTTTACTTATTTATCGATATCATCTAAGCTGACGTGATTTATTCGAATGGGTCCCAAGTTTTTCTCTTTTTAGAGATAACACGTGGCCACATGTAATTGTAATGGACTGTTCCTCTATAAAATATTCACTTGGAACGTTTTTTAGAATATAAAGTAACATAACACTTGACTTGAGACTTTAAATGACACGTAATCGCCTTAATACTTATGACCTCGGCCAGACCATGATAGCCTCAAACTTGAATTCCAGTTGATTTGGCGTTTCCACTGGGAACTGGGAAGAGCTCAATTGCCTGATCCAATTGATGCAAGGCAAGGCCGATAGGAAGTCGTCATAGTAGTTTTAATATTTGTTTCGGGTTTATAGATGAGATATATGCAATGGATGAAAAAGTGAAGCTGAATATACTAGAATATTGCTAACGATTAAATATTTTGATATTAAATGCACTTGCAATTAAGCCGCTAACTGATCATATTGCTACAAATGTTACTGTTTTTGCAAAAAAAAAACAGGATACACTTGCTGTTTGAAGCTAGCCAACTTTATTGAAGCAGTAGCAGAATCTTGGGTAGTTCATATTGAGCTCTGCCAAATTACTCCTTAATTCGTACCCTGTGATCTTGATCTCTTTGAAGGTGATTCAAAGCATGAGGTGATTGAAATGTTAGAGAATGCAACGGAGATCAAACGTATGATATGTAAGCATACCAATCGTAGCTGAAATTATATAGTAATTAAGGTTGTGACGCTATCCGTAGACTACATTTAGGCAAAGCCTAAATGTAGTCTACGGACTACGGAAATGTAGTGCAGACAACAAGTAATGTAATTAGGGATTGCAATCCCGTAAAATGGGATCCCGCAATCCCGCGGGATCCCGCAGATTTTATTAATCTGCTGGATCCCGCATCTTCACAGCGCGGATCCGCGGATCCGCGGAAATTAAAAATTTGGCGCTAAAACTTTCGCGTAAATTGCGAGTAGCACGAGCGTGACGTTGCTGTTCCGCACAGCGCGCCACACCGGCGACTAGCGGATGTTTGGTGCCTTTGGCGGGCTGTCCTGACTCCTGTCAGTTGTTTATAAATACCACTGCACTGCGCACGTCTTTCTTCTTCTTTATGTGCTATTTTGAAAAGCAGATTGTGCAGTAAATTCGATATAATGTCATAATGTTGCGTGAGGGTGGAGACATAAAGAGGCAGGTTCCCGGTGCAGACAACCGGTACCGATCCGTACTGGTAAAATATTCCATTGTTTTATCATTTTCTGCAACCTGTTTCTTTATGAGCGCATACGACAACATTGGAATATTTTACTTATACGGATCGGTACCGGTTTGTCTGCGCACTAACTGGCTCTTTTTGTCCTCACCCTGAAACATTATGACTTAGTGCTTTTTGTTCATATAATGAATATGGATATGGTTATCGATGATAGTAATCAATTATAGTGGTGGGAAAATGAAATAAATGAATCTAAATCTACAACAATATAATCTCGTAATGTTGCGTGAAACATTCTGTATGACTTAAGAGTTTTTATTTGTTAATAATGTTTTTTGTAACATAATTTCAAAGATGCGGGATCCCGCGGGATCCGCGCGGGATTGAGTAATTCCGCATGTCAATCCCGCGGAATTGAATGAGCTGCGGCATTGCAATCCCTAAATGTAATGTGGTGTTAGTAATTAATAGATTTCTCAGAGAATCTGCCGGAACATAAATGAGTTTAACGGTACATTCCATTCCGTGGCAAGCTCTTCAAAGCAACTTTTGGTCTGAATAAATACTGTTTTGTAAACCTAACTTACATATTATCTTCTGCTAACAACAAACATTTTGTTATACTAATACAAAAGATTTCTTATCCAGTTATATCCAAAGTAGTACGTTCCATACTTAATAGATAGTCCAGAAATCCCTGTAAGTACATCTAGCTATCTAGTGAGTCACTTCGAGCTCCGACGGCACAAATTGGCGCTAATTTGAGCTCTGCGATGCGCCACCGCCAATTGAGGAATGTGTCACTTCATATTACGCTTGTGCTGTATACTGCCTTATTAGTACATGAAAGAGACACATCACTATGTATGTTTAGATGTCAGAAAAAAGTTAAATGAACGGGAGATTTTTGGGTTCCCAAACGATTAATTTCTATAATGTTGAGCACATAGAAATACCTCATTAATCATATTTCTATGGTTGAGCATTATGAAGTCATGACATATTAAGCAAAGTTCGTTATTGTTATTTATTCTTGAACTAATTTACGTTTTTGTTAATTTTAGTCTAAGGAAAACTAAACCATGCTCATATACAAACATTAAATGCACCCAATGAACTATAAAAATTGAACGGTGCTTTATAATAGACTTGCATGAGAAACTATCATAAGCTCTGAATAAGCATTTTTAAATTATACGTAACATAAATATCGTAGCAAAATGTAAGTCTCATTATTTTTTTAGAATCTAGAACAATGTTACGCGTTTCTGAAAATATTTTCATGACTTTCTCACGGCCATTCGTCACACGGTTGCAGAAAAAATTTCGACATCAATTTTATTTCTGTCACGAAGTTTATCTTCGTTAAAATGCTGATTACTTGAGTGAATAAGATTAATAGTCACATTTTTTTTGCGTAAAATTCACAGTTAGTGTATAATTTTAACGCTTATTGAAATTTTTACGATGACATTAAGGCCAATTCTATAAAAATGTGTGTTTCTATAAGAAAGTAATCTGTGAAAACTTCTTATAGAATGTCAGCAGATAAGATCGGTATACATTTAACCCAGATAAGTTTTTTAATATTTCAAAACCTGCATTATTTTTAAATAAATCTTATGTTACTAACTATGTGGGCTGCACATTACAAGCAGTTTTATAAATAAAAATATATACTAAAAATATAAGTACATCAATCCTGTGACCTAACTATAAAACATAAAATGCTTGTTTATTACAGTAGCTATAAATGCATGTCTTGCTATAAACTGCTAGTACTCATTTAGTTTTTAAGGTTACATGGAATACCTACCTTTTTATTGTTAGTATTTTTCCATCACCTCATAAGGCCTAATTTAGACAAACGGCCTAGCTCAACATCTGTTACCTTTAAAGCATTTACGTTGCTAAATCTAGAATATTTGTTTTTATGTTCAACGCATAGAGGCACTGCGTGTGAGATGTTAGGTTTTATTTCAAAGCTTACTTTAGACGAGTCTATGTGGTCTATTTTGGTGACTGGAATTCCTTTGCCGTGTTGATATTTACCATGACTTGGTTAAATACAGTGATGAAATATTTTACATACTGTAAATCTTTATTGTAAAGCTTAAAAAGTCTTAAT
Source organism: Cabera pusaria (assembly GCA_954871355.1). NCBI lineage: Eukaryota > Metazoa > Arthropoda > Insecta > Lepidoptera > Geometridae > Cabera > Cabera pusaria. The sequence continues at coordinate 11,282,351 of OX940900.1, read as the reverse complement.
ATTTTTATTAAATTATTCTTACTACAAATAAAATTATAGTAAAGAAACATATAGTTATATCTTAGATTTTTAAATTATGTTAAATTTAATGTAGTTTCTCCTCATTGGCAAGCAATTACTTACCATCATTTATACATGTCTTCTCTTGATCATATGTACAGTTACTTTCACAGTTGGGATAAGTATTAAAATTGGACGTTTAGATCTGATCATAACAAAATAGTCGTTATTGAGTTTTATGAAGTCGGTCACCTTGTTACTACTGATTGGCTTTCCATATTTTGATGAGGCAATGTAATTAATTTAGATATCGTATGTTTTTGATTTGACACAAGCTGGTTTGACTCTGTGTACAGGAAAAGAAGCTAATAAGGGATTTCCTTTATAGGTATATTTAATGCAATATATTTTTATAATGTCTGCAAAGTCGTTTACCTGTTTGATACAGTAGGTTTTTTTTTGTCTTATAGGCTAGGCTATATTTATAAATATATATATATATATATATATATATTATCTATTAATAATATACATCTATACTAATATTATAATTATTAATAAATATGTGAATGTTTATTTATCTATAAAAATTATATCTAATAATATCGCTCAGATTGTAGTATTTTATACTGAGCTTAATGTATATAATAACTATTATTATAATAACGAAACAAATGTTGTCAGTTATCAACACTATATTTGTCACCAGTGTCACCACTGACTGGTAACAAGTGGAAAAAAAAACTACTATACCTATGTCATTCGTAACTCGTAGTAAGCACTGTCTGCACTAGTCTACGTGGACTGAACGTCAGAAATGAAAACTTAAAAATAAAACTTTTGTTTTTTGTATCACTTTGCGCGTTTTCACGGTGTACAACGCCATCTATCGGATTTTGTTAGGAACTTACTTGACTCTTACTTAACTTAGCCACGGAATAATGAATAGTACAATTATTTATTCTATGCTAGTGAGCATAGAATAAATAATAGTACAATTTACTAGAAGTGATAACTACGACCTGTGGCGTAATTCTCAATAGAGTAATTACTGATTTCGTCCAGCTATATTGATATTCTCTATTTTATGTCAGTCAGAGGAGCACTTGACCACTGTCTCACCTGAAGTTAAGTGAAGATACGGTCTAATATGGAATCGTGATTGACTGGAATTGAAAGACGCCAGTGATACAAGGCGCTGGACAACTAAGTTTACTACAATTCGTAAAGCGCAACTGTTCTAACCAGCTTTACATACTGGCTGGCACCGAACATAATGTCATCATGAAACTCGGTGAACCAATTGGTGACATGTCTCGCTCCACGTGTCGACATGTCGGTCAAATAAAATAAAAACAATAACTTCTGCATCTCAGACTATATTTTTATCCTAAGCCACCAGCTGTGATAACTGGGAACAAAATCTGTCCCAGTTGTCACGAATGTGTTTAGAAACGCGTACAAAACTTTTTCTCCACTCATTAACATATTGCTCGTTAGTAAAGACCTAAGTGTTATCATCAATTAATCGCAAATACAAAGTTGAACGTGACTACAAACGAGCATGCAAAATGTCATCAACACAAGTGGTATCAGGCCATATGGCTAGCGTGACGCAACACCCACTGATGCTCCCGACAGACCTTATGTTATTCAGATTAATGCTGTCATTTTACCTTGGAAACGAAGGGACAAAAAGCATGAGGACACAGAATTATTTTAACAACAACCAGTCTACTTCCTAAATCAGCTTTGCCATACCATTCGTTCTAGAAATATCTAAAGGTTTATCTATTGATATGTTGCAAATAAGCCACTCTGTCGTTTACAGTTAAGTTATTGTATGGTAATGTCATATTTCTTGATCATTTACGTTATGTAAAGAAGAATTTAACTGTTTATTCTGATATAAAGGAATTTTAAATATGTTGAGGCGAGGTTTTTGCTCTGAGCTCTTATTAATCTTGTTCTAGGTATTTCCCAAAGAAATATTAACCTTACGAGTATTATTAATATTTCTGTGGTATTTACAATTTTCTTGAATTTTTTGTTATTCTAGGTCTAGTCAACTTGTTGTATTGTTACTAGCTAATTATTTTCATATGTCGGACCATTTTTGTATGACAAGGCAGTTGACGAAAATGGTCGGTCTACTAGCCCCAAAGGTCTACCTACACGGTTTCACCACAGCCACTGTTATGGTGTGAACCGTTACCTTTGCGTTTACTTTTGCCATTACTATTAGGTACCTACCTTGGTTTTAGCATCGTATGTTTGTACATACAGTTATTATTATACCAAAACGACTACATGGCTATCATGATATGTTCGTTATTTTTAGGGTTCCGTATCCAAAGGGTACCAACGAAACCCTATTACGGAGACTTCGTTGTCCCTCCGTCCGTCCGTCTATCCGTCTATCCGAGGGATGTATATTTTAAGCCATAATAGGTAGACACTTGACATTTTCACAAATGATGTACTATAGCCGCTACAACATCAAATATACATATTACTAAAAACAAAATAAGGCAGCTGGGTCGCCATACAAAAAACGTGTATTTTCGGCGTTTTTTTCCCTGATTCGATGAACCGTAATAGATAGAGACTTTAAATTTGCTCATTATAGTATGTATTATTATGGTTGCTATAACATCAATAAAAAAATTAGAGGCGGTCCTCATACAAGAAACGTGTTTTTTCTACAAATTTAGTTCATCTCACGTATCACATGTGTGATTCTGACGTGCACTTGGCCAGTTTATTTACTTGATTATTTAATTTTATCAGGTCACGGTCAAGCTTGGATAAAACTGTTTCTATAAACAGTAGATAGACATAGAATAGATGCATTTTACTGTCTGAGTAATCGATATTATGCATTTATTTTAGTCAATGTAGCAGATGGTCGCCTGATTTAAAATAACACAGGTATAACATAAATATAGTCTATATTACGTTGCAGATTATGTTGTTTGATATATGTAAGTGTGTTGTAAATAATAAGAATAGCAGGCTATATTATTTGCATAGTAGATAATCGCCATACAGGTACTTGTGCTGTTATTTATTCTGTGATACAGGTAAGCATTCTGCGAAGACGTGTCAAGATTCATTTAGATTAGCTATAAGCATATTAATTTTGCTTACTTGATTTTCTAACGTAGCCACAGAATATTAATAGTAGAACTATATAACATGGCATGGTTAAACCACGAGTAAGTGCTTACTCATATAAAATAACCTACAAATATTTAACTGCTTATGCTGCAATTTTTTAAGAGTTAATTAATTAATATTTACTTGAAGTTTTAATGTCACTGTTAAAAAGTATAAGCAAGTACCTAAAGTTAATATAAGCTTCATTTATCAAAATATCTACAACATAAAATTTAATTTGAAATACGAGTAAGTATGAGCATTTTTAGGGTTCCGTACCTCAAAAGGAAAAAAGGAACCCTTATAGGATCACTTTGTTGTCCGTCTGTCTATGTGTCTGTCCGTCTGTCAAGACCCTTTTTCTCGGGAACTTGTTAAGATATCAAGTTGAAACTCATATCAAATACTCGGGTTTACGGTGGTCTCTTTGGGCTGTGAAAAAATGAAACTTGTAAGTCAATGCGATCAAAAAATATGACCGTTTATATTTTCGCATATTTTGCGATTTCACAAAGGCATCAAAACCCATAGGGTACTTCCCGTTGACCTAAAATCATGAACTTTAGCCGAAAACCGTTTTAAAATATGTAGTCTAATAACTAAAATAAGTAAATTTACAAACTTATATGTAGTTGGTTTCATACATTTTGTATGGATCAAACTACAAAGTTAAGTTTGTCTTTTACCCGTTTGAGAAGTTGGTACTACGAATGCCTTGGTGGGTAAGAACAACTTGACTTGGCCGGTTTTTTTAAATCTAGATAGCAGTTAGTCATTCGTGTATAATGAATGTGTAGGCAGACTAGTGTAGAAAAAATAAGTGGTAGGATGTAAGTATACCAGATACTTAAAAGGTAAGCAATACAGCTAACACAAAGTCCGCAGGTTAAACATGGCTTCAATCTTAATTTACGGTGTGAAACTAACACAATGGACGGTTAAATGTATGCTGCTTTTATGTTGTAAGCAAATTGTTGGACTGTAATACAAAACAACAGACTTTTAAGGATTATTAACCTTGTTTATACTTCCATAGGAAGGTCCCTTTTGTAGCTTGAAAATGGAATTTTGTATGGGTAGTATGTTTATGTCCTATACAATGGCCATGTTAATATTTTAGAAATTATGAGATGACTTTGCTTATATATAAACCTTTTAGTTTATAAAAAAATGCTACATTTGAAATATTTGTAAGCTAAGTGACTTTAATTATTGGTTATCATAAGTTAAATACAAATTTTAATTTGGCAGATGGTAGCTCGCCTCAAGACAGGTTTATCCGGTGATGATTTATCATTGCTATGAGAATCATTAGCAATGAAACCGTTCCGACATTATTAACAATACCTACAGTCAGTGATCTTAGCAATCTAACTATGTGACCTTAAGTGCTCCCCGAGTGCCTAGTGCGAGGTTTCTTAGATTGGTTGAACTAACTTGATGACGTTAAAGTAAACTCAGGTTTATATAGAATTCAAAAGTGCCATCTAGTGTGCATAAATAGGTGAAATTGTATTTTCCATACAAATGTGCGTTTTCTTTAACGTAATCGAGTAAGTAAACACATCTAAAGATACTCGCACTAGACACACATACAAATTGAAATATAGAATGGCCGACGGACTTGCTCGAAACTTAGGCTGAGAAAATTCCAATATAGGTACGTGAATTACAGCCGGCATATCATATAATATAATATCATCATTCATTAATAATTTCACAAATAGCTGAAAATAGCTAGAGATGGCTGACCTTCGTTAAAAATGATAGCTACCTTAATACATCCTGAACTATAATCACATACCTAACAACAAATGGTAACCAATAGTTTTCGAACGGCATTTTCTCAGAAATGCTTTCTCGTAATTTTCATTGTGGGGGTGTGCTGAACCATGACTTTATTACTGACAATGCTAACAAATTAACAATGTCGCCAATCGTGATGTGTTATTAAGAGCTCAATGCCAATTTACATGTGTAATTCAGCAGTCTTAAGTGCATATTCAGTAGAAATGAAGATCAATTATGCACAGAATAAATAAAAGTAAGAATAAGGTGAGGTACCTTCTGTTTTCAAAGCATTGATTTCACACAATGATAATTAAGAAGTTTTGGACTGTGTTGCTTTTTTTCTGTCTATGTCAGTTTGTGTTTTAATCTAAAGTTAAAGTTGAAAGGTTCTAAAAGAGATGGTTTTTAGCAACGTTTGATGGTATATATATCTATATATATACCATCTATAACCAGGATATAATACCTTTTTTTTACTTTACTTTTACTTTAGTCCGGATTTCAAATTTATGCATAGTTATGAAAAAAATATAGCTGAAAAAAATATTTAAGCTCACATTATCTTATCAAACTAACCATCAAAAAATGTTATGATTGAAATGTATTTTCGAGACACAAAATCCATCTTTCTGATAATATTATGCGACCAGTCTCTTTAGGCTTAATTGAAAAGAGTAGGTACGTCCTTATCATTATTTATATTGATTTGCAGTGTGGTTTGAACATGACAGATAACTTTTTGAGAAATTTTCAAATCAAAATCAATTACGATATTATTTTCAGTAAACTTCGAAGAGACTGGTCCAACAAAAAAAAACAAAAGTCACGAAGAACATAAAGCAGGACAAGATGACGTCAATTCTGAGAATCCACTGAGACTTGATTTTTGTCTCGACATTCCTACACAGGCCATAAATGGGCATGCATCGGCTAAAGTAAAGGTGCGGGAACAAATAAACGCAGAGGTTTCAAAGCCGAACCTTTTAGTTTATCAGTAAAGTCAAGAATTGAGTTTAACGACTGGTAGTGAGGCTAAATTTGTACTTAAAGTAAGAAATGAGAGTTTAAATGCAATAATTCTAATGTGTATATTATAGATAGGTGCTGAACACCACACATAACAGCGTTTATAGCAATAACACTGAAGCCAATGCTACTATATTAAGTTGTCGGGTATGGTAAAAGAGACATCGATAAAATAAAAACTAGTACTTACCTACCTACTATAAATATTATAGCATGCATATATTGAGCACAAGTAAGTCATGTTTAATGATAAGAATAAGAACGGGGTTAAGTTCATCACTTACAGTTTTATATTCTTCGTCACCCAATTTCTTATCATTATTTAAGCCAAAGGTGACACGACACGGCTATCAACAACTTGCAACTCAAAAACTTGAATTATTTTACTCGGATCGTGAACAATGTCTTCTTAGAAGCCTGTTATTACCATGTGTCTTGATCTTAGTTTAAATGTCAACTGATTACTACATCGTAGATCACTGTAATAGACCCGGTAGTGCATTGGGAGAATGATCATCTTTGAGGCCAGAAGTAGCGGGTTCAAATCCAAGTGAATATTTTGCATTGGTTTGTCGGTAAAGAAAAAAGAAATATAAATAGTAGGCTTAGTAAGCTGGCCAAATACAGGTGTTTGACAATCTTGTATCAATCTAGTAACGGCCCCTGCATAATGACAGGACAGGACACTGTAAAGTGTCAGCCTAGCCAGCTACCACCCTGAAGTTAGAAAATCTATCACCAAACATCTAATATGTTCTTGGCAGCTGTCTTTGAGAGTCAGTTCCTATTCTAGGCCCAGTGTGTTACCATCCTCAACTGCATCGTCACTTACCAACAAGTGAGGTAGTGGCCAAAAGATTAAAAAAAATTGTTCACAGATTTAATGTATGTATTTACATTTGTCTCAAATATATACAATTCAGTATGTACTTTGTGTTCCAGATACATAAATTCATAAGCAATTGCATTATTCGCGAAGCCATTTAAAATTAGCTTTTTATCAGAACGCCCACGTTTTGAACTGCAAGCCTCACCAAACATGAAATGCACCTTATTAGTAGCCCCCCATAGTTCAAAAGAGCATTTGCTTCGTTGGCTTTCTATAAGCTTGTGTTGACATTTTGATGTAATAAATAGACTATTGTCAACAGTAGGTCCCTCGGGCTAATAATTCATTGTACCGTCTGCCCTTTAATAGTGCCATAATCCAGAACCAGTTTTTCTTTACAAATCTCGGCTATTAACCTTATGACTTAGTTAGTTGATATAGGATTTCATCTATCGTCTATCACAGTTACAATTGAACATTCTATTTATTAAAACAGATAATTGGTAGATTTAAAAATTTGGTAACGACTTTCTTATATCAAAAGCCAAATATCTAAGAGTAATCTTAGGTGTCTAAAGAATTTAATTATGTACATCAGTAATGTGCTTATTTGTGCATTACTAATGTTACGAGGATCTAATTCTTGGCTTTTTTCCATCCTCAAATATTACAATTAATTGATCTAGATAATTAAATGCGCTCAAACTGTGATCCCGATAGATCGACGTTATAAAAAAAGGTGCCATACAAGATAATTTTACCAACTAGTGTTGTTTCTGTGACTTTACTAAGAAACAACGTCCCGGCATAAAAGTATTTATAGGACTCGTTACTAGGTTTTTTGGAAAAGTTAAGCTGATTTTACTTTATTATGTCTTCAGTCATGCATACCGACACTGCACTATTGGCCTATATGTCTAGTTTTTGTTAATTACCAGCGATGCCATGTATAAATTCAAGTACTCCGTTCGAAATTTTATTCAAATTCATTAGTTGTTTCAGCGTGAATGAGTAAAAAACACACCTCATACAAGTACGTACTCTCACAAACTTTAGCATTTATAATTATATGGATAATATTTTCAAATTATCTGATTTCAGATATTATACAAGATAAGATCGCTTAAAAAAACTAAAAAGAACCTACTTCAATGACGCGCTATTAAATTTCAGTATTAATTTTGAGGTATTTATCTCCATATCTCTGGAGATACTTATCAGACCTCAATAAAATTACCATGGAACCACACGTAGGATATTTCCTTTCTAACAAACAAAGAATAATCAAAATCGGTTCATAAATGACGAAGTTAATCCGCGAACAAACATTAATATTAAAAAAAACATATACGGTCGAATTGAGAAACCTCCTCCTTATTTTGAAGTCGGTTAAAAATAACTGTAGTTTTACAATTAGTCCTCAGATATTATATAAGTTCTAAATTGTCATATACCTACTAGGTATTGTTTCTGTGGTGTGTCCCAGGGCGCCACATTGCCGGGGTCAGTAGCACAGCAGGGTAGCGGGTGCGGTCGTAATACTGGATCAATAACGCATCCGATACCTTGTCTTGTCTCGCTTTTACAATTCGTATAACAGCTGAATATAAATTGACCGTAAATCTTCAATATTCATATCAAATTCTCATGTCATAGACACGATTTAAATTTTCGTGAACCTTTACAAGATATTATTTGATCTTCACATAGAGCAACAATGAAAATTGTGATTTTATGGCCCAGTTTCACCGGTTTCTGGTAAAGTTTCAGATAGTTATCTGACAGATGCCGCCTTATAAAAGCTGTCAAAAGTCTGTCAGGTAAGTTCTTAATAGAGCTATCAAGAATCTGGCCCTTAGTAAATTAAACTAAATCACTGAATAAATCTTAATATAATACGGAGCATAAGCATCAGATACAGATCATTCAACTTAAAATGTGGTCCTGGAGTTGCCAAACCTCTTTACTGATAGTTAATAATTGACAAAACTTTTTCTGATTATCCCAAAAACCTTGCTCCATAATTACCAGACTTTGCACGGTAGAACATTGCTGTGAAGACAAATACCACACTTTTGTTTCTATCTCACTCACATCTACCGTAAGATCATCTCAACGTGAACAAAAGAGCAAAACATAATTTGCGTTATTATTTTAAGTCTTAAAAAGTGTATTCTACATGCAAACTCTTCTTCGATATACCTCTACTAGAAACTAACGGTAGATAATGAGCAAGCTTTAAGTTACGCAAAAGATAAAATCTCAAAAACAAATCAATCAAACATAATAACTGAACCTACCAATTGACTCAATAATACAATAAGATTAACGCTTCACGTAGACAGCTAATTGTGTAATTAAAGACTCCTCGCCGCCAGTGAGTTATGCTATGGCGGCTCAGACTTGAACAAATTATATCTATTTGTGGCAACTGACAGCCTATTTGGGATAGATGTCTATATTTTTGAAACTTGGAAATAACAAAACGTTAAGATGGTTCTGGCGGTAAAAAACAGTTTTAATAACAGACAAAAAGAAAACAATGTATGATTTTCTTACAGAACTATTGATCCTGGAATTATTATCTATACCTATTATACTACGGGTATGTTTAAAGGGTAAGAAATTAAATAAGAAGATTATGAGGAAAGTGTAATAGATCAAACCAATCAATCAAGAATATCAACATAGAAGGAAAAATATTGCTGTGATGCATAATTTTAAAAGGCATGAACGAGTGTTTAAAAGCATGCATTATATTCGCTAAAAAAAGAAAGAAATGTAACAAGCAGTCTTCAATTGGTGATTCAACAAGATCCGCTTGATATAATCTTAATAGCTCACAACACAGGCTTACACCATTGACAGTCTACATCTAATGGTACTTATCTAATCTACACGCCGTTATCATGACTCTTAAAAATTGTTTAGGTGAATTTACTAACGGTACATCATAATTTGGGAGCACATTCGAAGAAAACTGCTGATACAATGGCGCAGGCGCGTCTCGTGTGAGATTCAAATATAGAATTTTATATCAGTCGGAGTGGTCTCGTGTTATTTTTTTTAATTTCGCCGACCGATGTCACTAACCGGGAGTGTGAATGGGGACGACGCGAATAGCTCTTCGGTAATCCATGCCACTAGAAGATTGGGTGTATTTTTGCCGCCCCATTTTAATAAGATTGGAACATGTGCCAAGTAATCACCAAACTATTAAAACGCATGTAATATCGACGCAATTATTTTGGCATTAAATAGCATCGTTTATCTCAATCAACGCATCAATAAAAACAATACAAAATTACATTTTCTGGATAAACCATAACGTCAAAATAATAATAAACTTGCTCGAAGCCCTGTGTATCGATGCCCGAAATAGAAGGCAGTGTTTGTATATTTTTTTTAGAAAGAAGGTGCGGGGCACCATGAATCCGGCAGGTAGTGGTCGCACTAACCTTATTGCCCACTTCCTTTGTAAAAAAGGTTAAAAATAAAATCGAAGGCGTAACCCTAATGGGTAAGTGTTAAAGTCATGGACGAAAGGCACGATTTGGGCATTTTTGTATTGGAAATAATAGTCTTGTTGAAAATGAAAAGACCAGATCATGATGTATCAGAAAATAAACAAAATAGGTGAACATAATATTAGATACGTTCTAAGAATGACGGTGCTTCTATTTTATTAGTTTTGTTTATAGAAGATACATTAATTTAAAGGGAAGCGGTTATTTGGGCGTATGAATGGGCACTTCACGTCTGATTAATGATTAAAAATTCTTCGAAGTTATTTTTTAAAGCGGCTGTAACGTAGATACCTTTAGGATTCTGTTAATTGGATGATGCATCAGAAAAGGGAAACGGATTTGTTCATTAACACTTAAATATTTTTTTTATTTAAGATATGAGATTGAATGCTATCCCAACCTTCCTCCTGGAAATTCTTTGGGTTATGTTATACGGTATATCTAATAAAAATAATGTAAAAGAAATGTGAAATTAGTATAGCGGTCACAGCACAAAAATTTGCATTGGAAGGATTTCAAGCATTTAGAATTCTAGAATATATTCCTTAAATTGTATAATCGTGCATACCTCTATATTACAAGCTTTTATTTAACTTGCAGTGTATGTATGTATGTTAATATGTGAAAATAATAATAACTTAAGAAATTTTTAGATTAGAGAACAAGAATGATAAAATATTAACCAACATAAATGTTATCAACAAAGAAGTAAAATTAGGTGAGTTGTATTCTTTCATTGCCTAACATCCAAGCCTCTGCAACTTGCTAAGTTTTTAACAAAGTAGAGAAAGTAAAAGTGGCAGCAGGTAGTCATTAGCGTAGGCTCAGGAGCGACGAGACAAGGGTTACGCATTAGCATACTGCCTTTGCTTAAGCCGACTACTAATAGACGAGTTTACTCAGAGCTAAACAACGTTCACTCGAAAAGTTTGAGAAAACACAAACCATGTGATCTGTGTTAAAAACTAAAAAATCAAATTCATAGGTCTTTTTTAGGGTTCCGTACCCAAAGGGTAAAACGGGACCCTGTTACTAAGACTCCGCTGTACGTCCGTCAGTCTGTCTGTCCGTCTGTTTTCAGACTGTATCTCATTAACAGTGATAGTTAGACAGTTGACATTTTCACAGATGGTGTATTTTTGTTGCCGCTAGAACAACAAATACTAAAAACACAATAAAGTAAAAAAACTAAAGGGGGTCCCCATACAAAAAACGTGTTTTTTAGTATAACGCCAACTATCTATGTATATAAGTGTCATCTGGGTGTTAACAGATGTTAACACCCAGATGACGTGTTGTTAAGCTAACAACCTTTCTAATTAGTTTCGGCAAAATTACATAGATGGCGCTCGTATACGAGCCCCGTCTTTCTACATCGCGGTGTCGAGATTCTCCGGTGAACTCGTATACCAAACAAAATGTTCTTGGTAATCAATTAATCAAATATGAGGTCGAAACTTTGTTATGTTTCGTATTGTACTGTGGTACGGAACCCTCCCTAAGTGTGCGATGCGAGTCGCGACTCTGACCGCAAATAAAACTGGCCACAGTTTTTTTTGTAACTAGTTGGAGGTATTTATCTCCATTTCGCCAGGAATACTTAGAATACCAGATTTCGATACATTTTACAATAGCCAAACGAGAAATAATTATATGCCATAGCTATAACCTGTCAAACAAAATAGGATGTTTCTAAATCGGGTAATAAATTACGGAGTTCTAAAGTAACAAGCAAAAAATACGAGCGAATTAAGAATCTTCTCTTTTTTTGGACTCTGCTAAAAATAAGCATAAATATTAAAGTAATATAAATGTATGTGTATAAAACTTGATTAGTTGAATATGTAGTTATTTCACAATAACACTTCAACTGCTAACCTTTACGATGTGGACATACATCACATATTTGCTCCCACGCAAGGTTAACTTCAAATCAGCATGTGTACGACTTTTTAACTTAACAATTTTACTGTAGGTCGAATGGCTATTAAAATGATCTAATATCAGACTGCTGAATATAAAATGTCCATAAAAAATATTATAACTCATTAAAACTTTGTCATACTTCGTAAAGATATATTTAAATAGGTATACGTGGTTTCAGTGGTAGCTGTAATTTAACCAATGAAAAGATATGTTGATAATAAAATATAGGATATGAGTACAGTACTTACATTGCTTTAATTTACTTTGATATAAGTAAGCTATTAACAACACAAATAAAAATAACTGGCCAAGTGCAAGTCGGACTCGCACTCGTAGGGTTCCGTAACACAGTTAAGTATTCCATAACTATGATTTTTCGCAACTACAAAATTAACTTTGTTTTTCATAGTGTTTGTATGAAAAACAAAGTTATCTTTGCGGTCGCCATATCTCTAAAACTGCTGACTGTATCTCGTTCAAACCAATTTTCGTTGTTTGTTTTTATTGAGATCTACAGCATATATTTTTTTTAGATTTTTCACTCCCATACTTTAAAAGTTAGAGGGGGAGAGGGACACACATTTTACTACTTTAGACGCGCCTATCTTTCAAATGATTGACTTTGAGAAAAAATGATTTTAGAAACCTTAATGTCATTTTTGAAGACCTATCCATTGACACCCATATAGGTATACATACCCACACGTATAGGTTGGAAGAAAAAAATTTTTTTTTGTTTCAGTTCCATGTATGGGATGCCTCCCCTTAAACTTTTATATTTTTTATTTTTGTATAAAAAACGAAAAGCGGTTCGTAGAATACATCTACCTACCAAGTTTAAATTCTGTTGTCCTAACAGTTTCTGAATAAAATGGCTGTGACATACGGACGGACAGACAGACAGACAGACAGACATGACGAATCTATAAGGGTTCTGTTTTTTGCCATTCGCCTACGGAACCCTAAAAACATTGCTTTAGTTAGTTGAAGATTATGTGAAGATATTTTTAAATTTCGTTTAGGACCATGTTCCTAACTAGTTACTTATGCATAACTTTTTATTAAGTAACGCATAATTAAGAATGTTTAAGAATAAAATTATAATGATATATATGCTTATGAATGAATGTGATTAGAATTTAGCCAACCACAAAACTAAATAAAGATAGGCAGTTAAAGATAAGATTATGATAATGTTGCACCCAAAACACCACTGACCTTCTAATTCAATCATAATAACAATTAACGTAATGCTGATTGTAACAACGCCTCCTAATAACACCTAAATAAATAAAGATAGCACTCCCATTCCATTACCGGGAACTAGAATAGTAGAAATAAAACTTTGCGAGTAAGCTACGTGCCTTAATTTGATTCGTTGTTGTTGGTATCTAAAAGAGACTGTACCAACATAATATGCTATGAATTCAGGAGACCCCTGAAAACTATTCAACCCTCAAAATAGCAGGTTTATGTAAAGAAGGCCATTTGGAGAACCGATATGAGAATTTCCTTTCCGTGCTCAAGTGCAGTTATTGTTCTAGATATAAGAAGGACGAACTAGTGACGTAAGTGCCCTGATTAAATTATGTAGGACAGACTACGCTGTATCTTTATTGTAAGGTACCCCAGTTTTAATATTGAAGCAAACGGATGGAATTGCTGCATCATCTTCATAATTTTTCATTCAAATTGGATGCAATGCTTAGAACTGACGAGTGATTGTTATTGATGATGTTGATACTGTTGATGTTGAATGTCATATCAATAAACTTAAATGTAGGTAATAAATGATGTTATGAATACCCACCTCAGTTGTAGTGCCTGACCATAATTGAAGAAATACGACGAGTTCAAATTGAATAAAGATCGCGTGTTAAGACCTTATTTATAAAGAGATAATATTCATACCCCAATGCATAGCTTCCAAGTTAACGATTCCTTAGGTATTCTAGAACGTAATAGATATCCTTGGCTGTGCCGACACAATTACTGATAGAAGTTAGCAGTAAAGTCGATCGATTCGTCTGAAGGACGTATTGACGCCTATAAAATCTTGTAAAGCCTTCGCTGCTATAGCACGCAACGTTTCAATGCTACTTTTATAGCCCATGTAACAATGCAAAGGTTGGTAACAAAACTTTAAAAGCTTTTGAAATTACCGCTATGGACATTTACATGTTTAGTGTCATTTGTTTAAGGTACATAGGATATATCACAGACTAAGTAGAGATGCTACGTATTGTAAATATCTATGGTACGAATAAATTTTAAGATACTACTAATGTAACCGATGTTTGTAACTTGAGGACGATTTTCAGTATCTTACAGAGGCGTTTCGTAATAGTGACTTTAATTCTGGTAATCTTCGACAGGCATCGCTCATGATTAACAAATTCATAAAATATCGCTTCTTCAACACCATCAATTGCTATGTTTGCGTGTGTAACATGCACTCTATTGGTATTCATAGACGCGTCAATTGGATTGAATATCGAACATCAATAAATAATTTAAGCGTACGTGTGCGCAGCCACAGAATAGGTAATAGAAACTTCTGCTTTTATCTTCGACACTGACATGAAATTGATGCGTGTGGGAGTACCGCCCTTGGTGTAGCTATTAGTTATTCATTAGAAATATAGGCTCTTGTATCTTTGGACATCGATAGCTTCAAAATTTTAATTAGCAGCGAGACCCCCCATCTTACTTTTACGTTATTAATTTCTATAGTACATGCTTTGGCAATTAACATATGTTCAAGGCAATGCATATAATACGACTGGTAGTTTTCTTTTTCATTTTAGATCACGTATGATTCATATATATATTCACGTGACGTAATGAAATAATTAAATATTAGATATACTAGCGACCCGCCCCGGCGCCCCGGCTTCACACGGGTAGAGCATATATATGCCTGCATTATTGCATCAGTTTGTAGCGTCGAGTATGAATTAACGTCTTCAACAATCATCGTCATATTTCAATTTCACAGAGATTCCAAAATAAAGTACTGAGGGGAATCTTTGGAGCACCCTGGTATATACGCAATGATGACCTCCATAGGGACCTTCACATTGAGATTGTCGCCAGCACCATAAAAAAATGCGCAGAAGCTCAGGAACGAAGGCTTCACCATCACGTGAACGTCGAGGCTATACAACTCCTCGACCTCACAAATATAGAGAGAAGACTCAAAAGAACTAAACCGTTCGAATTAGTGTAGTGATAGTGTATAGTAAACCTTAGTGGAATATAGTGTAAGTGCTATGCATAAAGAACACGATAACAATGTGTCTTCACCTTAACAATAGAGACAATAAGAAAAGTGCCGATGGGCACATTCTTTGTTTATGTCAATTTATAAGTTTATGATAGATTTAAATTACTTATTAGCCTACCTAGGCTAGATTGTAGTATGATTAGGCGATACAATACTTGTATTGTGTATCCAAATTTATAAATAAAAAAAAATAAAAAAATATTTCAATTAATTTACACAAAACCTTAACGAATTACACACATCGGAAAAATCCGTTGGTGTACGGCGGGGATTGAACTCGGTACCTCTGCCGTCAAAGCCGATCATTCTCCTACTACACCACTGGGCCCTCTAAAATACTTCCAATACACTTTCAATAATTATCATCACATTAGAACCAATTTGCACATAATTTAGAAAAAATATATACTTAAACCTTCCTCATGAATCCATTGGTGAAAACCGCATAGAAAACGTTGAGTAGTTTTAGAGTTTATCGCGAACAGACAGACAGACAGACGCGGCGGGGGGCTTCGTTTTATAATATGTAGTGATTAGTTCATTAAACCGCGTAAAAACAATATGTTACCTACTTATTAGGATCATATAAGTAACTCTAATGGTTTACCGTAATCACCAAGTTTTTTCCAAATTTTTTCATAGATTCTGACAAAATTAGTCGCAGATAGCAACACGAAAAAGTTAATAAAATAATTGTAAAGATGTAACAGACATGTAAGTGTTCACACGATAGTAAAAATCTGAAATTACTACTGTGAGTGTAAGAAAAACTCTTAATTCTTCATGAAGTCACGGGTACGTGGAGATGTTTAGTGAAACATATGAGACGCTTTATCATAATGCATATTCAAAATATTTGTCGATGTTTGCGTTATATTCTTGATAAGATTATCTTTGCGAACAAAGAAAATGTAACTAGAATTGTTTATCGCTATTCGATATGAGGTCGTTGACCGCGATATGTTTACATGCCTATTCCAAGCCCATTCTTTACCTACCTTCATAAAAGCTTCACCTGTATAATTTCCTAACATTTTTTTCTCTATAACCCGCATAAGAGGTTACTACAAAAATAAAAGGTTGATTTCCTTTGCAGATGTAAGAATGGGAGTATATTTTTGCTGCAATATTAATGGTATTGACATTATCTTTACTTCAGTTCATTTAGTACTACATAAATACTTGCGTGGTTTATGTGTCATCAAAATATGGAGAATATTAAAACCCAAGCCGCATAATTATACGTAGAATATTATTTATAATCCATTGCAGTAAATCTCGGATGATTCCAAGCAGTACTTGTACAAATATTTATTCTGTGGCAGTAGGCACCTACACAGCACTACTAGGTTAAAGCGATGGTTAGAGGTCTTCATTTACTAAATGGAATTAATATATTTACACCTTCCTCCCAAAACTATAACATTCTTGTGGGAATTTTCTGCAGTTTTTCCTGACAATAGACCATGCCGTAGGTATGTATTTTACTTTCTCTGCGTGCATATCCATTAATTATAGTGTTGACATTCGTCAAGCGTTCACGCTTCGACTTAGTAGATTTATAGACACGAAAGCAGTAATACAACACCGACTTATGTACCTATGTAGCAACTGACATAAACTGCTTTATTTAACAGCCACAGCGAAGTCGCTGAATGTGTCAATTTATAATCTTAATCGAAAATATACGACGCATGTGACTTTCTCTCAAATGTCGTAAGAGTTGACAGCAAGTGTTGCAAAACTTGCAAAGACTAAGGTCTATAGACCAGTAGCCAACTTACGAAACTTACGTAAAAGTACTTTTATCATTTAATTCAATGAGGAATAATGTGGGACAGTGTGTGAGAGCAAACCGCATAACGATGCCATTCAATTCTCGTCTTCACCAAACTCTGCCAATTCTCTTTAAGATTTATTTGTTATTTGGTAATTGTTTCACTTTTTTACCAATAAAGATAGCAAGTTCTTGAAACACGTTTCACCTGACACGTGTGCGACAATATGCCATCTACAAAATAAAATAGTTCTAGTTAGCTCTAAATGTACTTACAGAGAAATTTTAACAATGAATGAATGTTTAAAAATAGTTCAAACCTACATAATAATAAATGGTGGCACTAGTTGTGTAGATGCAATCAGTGCCTATGACGGCATTCACACTTGTAGGCTTTCTGCAATGTGCACGTGATGAAAAGTACTTCTAATTCCTTTACTTACTTAGATTTGCCTATTGGCTTAGCGTCGTCATTCCTAGCGAAATTTTTCAAATTGCAGTTAAAAAAACAAAACAGACATGTCAACAGACAGTCCATGTAAGAAAGTTATACACTTTTAAAAATATGTGAAAATATTTTTGCCCGGAAACAGTGATAAACTACCTCTTAGTAAAACCAGAGATAACACTGCACTTGACCAGCTACTTATTTTATAAGAATAAACTAAGATTAAACTTATCTGGGAATAGAAGATATTGAAATGTTTGCTAGGATGTATAGGTACTTGATTTACATTGTGTATTACTAAAACATCTACCTTCAATGGATCATAAGACTCACGACTCATAATACGTTACTATTCATGAGACCAACACAAAAATCGGTTACAAAAACCAAATAGGCGCCAAACATTATAAAAGGCTATTAAAAAGTCACAAAA
Organism: Cabera pusaria; assembly: GCA_954871355.1. NCBI lineage: Eukaryota > Metazoa > Arthropoda > Insecta > Lepidoptera > Geometridae > Cabera > Cabera pusaria. The sequence goes on along the minus strand of OX940900.1, from coordinate 11,264,149 downwards.
AGTTATCAGATTAATTATTTTAAACAATAATTATTACATTATCACCTTTTTTGCAAATAAAAAACAACTTGGAATCTTTAGGAACATTTTACATAATGCTGTTCTATACGAACTACTCGTTTTTCTTTCCTGGAAGTATAGCACAATCACTTCAACGTCTTTTTTCGCTCAGGTGACTCAAGAAACTTATGCCATTTCTTTTATTTTAAACATGTTGCGTAAATCGCATGTAACTGTATATAAATAAACTGTACCTGACCTTATCGCTTCAGTTGCATAAATATCTCAGGAGATTTCATGCTGGCTTCATATTTATTTAACCTTATATGTATTTACATCTTGAGCTGTGAATGGCTTAGTGTTATCTATTTGTGTAAAGTCCGATTCAGAATGTTAACGCATTACTTCATTTTCTTTTTCTTCTGTGGGTTACGGACGTAAGGGTCTCGTAGTGATTATTCGTTCGCGATTATTATGTAAAGGTTAAATCTTGAGTTCCCAATACACGAAGCAGTTTATGGGCAGTGAGATAGCGTCAGGATTCGCGCTGGTCAAACCGGTTGCCCAGAGAATGTAAAGATCCAGTTCGAACGACCACTTCGACCTGACTTTCTTTGCCTTCAATCCTAATACTTACTCACTTTGAACCCTTTGAAGCTCAAGAGTATATAATTGCTTATAAGTTATCTTCTTTACTGATAATTTTCTGTTCTTGTCGTTACCTTTATACTTTGATAAACTTGAATAACCTCCTAGCATTTTATACATTTATTCCTTATATGAATGCAAATTAAACGCGTTTTTAACAGTAAGTTAGGTAAAATATACCTGTTGATTTATACAACAGCATACATTGTTTATTGTTTTAAAATTTTCACATAGAATATTTCCAGATGTCACATCATGCAAGGGTTCACCGGGTATAACATAAATATTATGTTTTTATAGATTTTATAGATACAAGTCACGAATTTATTAAAGAAGAAATAATTTAATAATTGTAATATTTTTTTGCTTATTATTGTGTATACCTAGTGATGCCGTATATAGGAAATGTGCTCAAAAATACTCCTGTATAAATACAGGAGTATTTTTGAGCACATTTCCGTAATCTTCTATTTGCTTCTTCTAAAAATAACCACGGCTAAAGCCGTGAAAATGTGAAAAATTCCATCAGTTGTTTTAGCCATAAGAATTCCGACAATTAAAATGCCAGTCTTTGCACTGACATCAATTTCGAACACCCCTCAAGGAAATACCAGGCTATTTCAGGAAAGCCGTGATTAGCATTGCCATTCCCTGTGTTGGTGGTAATACTCGTATATCTATAATTTACAGTTATACGGACGTAAAATGACTTATAAAAGGCACCATGCTAAGAAATTTGCTCTGTAAAGACCTGTGTGCGAGAGAAACAACGCTATAGCAAAGCATTTAACCTTTGAATAACACGACAGAGATGAAACTCTAGCATCGTGAGCAAAAGGAGAATCGGGCGTGACCACGTTTATATTTTTAGGATTAGAAACTGTTCCTTTTATACCAAGCAATACAAATTACAGACATGTAAGGTAGTATCGCATCTGTGTTTAAAGCGTGTAGCTTTTGTCATTGACCTATTGATAATTATTGTACAGAGCATGCGCTGTGCAAGCAATGGATGTTGGAAGGGGAAGAGATGAGTTGTAAGGAGGGGAGAATCTTGAAGATGTCTCGGGCGGAAGGGCTGTGAGGGTGTCGTCCTTGAAACAATATTTGGCAAGGTTACTCATACTACATTGAAACGACGCAATACCTGAGCTTGTCTGTTTTTATTTTATATCATAGCTTTTGACTTTATTTTATGTCCATAGCTTTTGACTACTATCTCACCTGGTGGTAAGTGATTATGTGGTCAAAGATGGTGAACAACCTAAGCTAAGACTACTCTAACTCTCAAGGGTGTGTGCTGCCGGAACACCATAAGGTTATGGCGGCAAATTTTCTTCTTGATGATGGTAAGCTACTTTTTTGTAGCAAATTAGGCAGGACATCGATATACTATGCTCAAATCACATTTTGTCCGTCTTTTGAATTACATTTTATAGTTGCACTTAAACATGTTTTTACTAATATAAGCGATGTACCATATCAACGGAGCTAAATACTGCAAAGTGGTTACTCATTCATGTGCTCGGGTAATGAGTTACAGTTTTAGTCATACCGGAGTCATACAAACAATTCAGACCTGATGACGTGAACCTCGCGAAAATAATCACACAGCGTCATATTTATAAACAACATTCAACAGTGAAGTAAGCGATGCCAATGGAAAAGAAGCATTCCAAAAAGATGTAAGAAATAAAACCATGGTTCGGTTCTTGGATAAACAATTTTTATGGCTTATATTTCTCTCAGAGCTGGGTAACGGCCGACGTAATTGCCTCGACAAAGGGAGTTAATGGCCAGAATTCGATAATCATGGGTTTTAATTTCTCAATTCTAAGAGAAAGTTTGTAGAATGTATTGCTGGGCGTTATACTCTTAAATAGTAAAGCCTTGAACATACTTAGGTAGATAGAGATAGATGAGCGTTTAGCTATAGAACTGATTGCTTTTATAACAGTATAAAGGTAACGGTATCAAGAGACAATAGCAAATGTGTACAAAACCTATTGCACCAGGTTGGAACGAGTAAGTTTCTTCAATCTTCGTCATCATCATCATTAATCATTTACGACAGCAGAGCACTGTGAAATTCGATAATGGAATCGGTACTGCACTGAGACATGACATCATAAAATGGAAAATGGAAAAACTCGGCGAAGTTGTTAACATTCTCACAGCTTGCTAATCTTATAAGTCCCAAACAAAAGTAATAGTAACAATAAAATAACATTTGGCTCGTGTCTCATGAAACCTAAATCATTGAGTCGATAAAAATATTTACGAAACCTTTTAACAGTTACGAAGGTTCAGCTGACAAGTGAAGTAAATAGACGTTGAACCGTTAGCTGAAACAGATATAGATAGTTGAGTTATGTATACACAATACAATAGCTATGGAGCAGAACTCACTACTCGATGGTCGATGTTACTTGTGAGTCGTTGCGAGAGAAGATTCTATTTTAATTTAATGGAAGGTCAGCAATATACGAGCGGTCACTACGATCTGTTTGTTGTTTACGACTATTACAATTGAAAAAACAACCGACACTGTCAATAGATGTTTGTTTCGTAGGTTCAATAGTTGTTGTTGATGTTGATGATGTTTGTATTTCCGATAAATGTAGCATTAGCAAAATGTATTTAGGTAAAATTGCAAAAAATTCTAAGTTATCATTATGTCTCAATAAAACCTTTAAAAATACGAGAGATAAAATATCGACAAGTAACGTGATTACGTTATAACTTAGATTTAGACTTCAGATATAGATAACGTTCTTTGTAAACATTTTCCACGTAGGGCAGCATCTTGGTAGAATCTATTTATGTAGGTAAGTTATTAATAAGCAAATCTGGTGAATACATACATATTATTTGTATTTGTATATTTAAGAGGGCTTGGGTGTAGAATATCGCGTTGGCAAATTCAAGGAAACTGCGACATATGGTTCGGCGGTGATGCGTCACGAACTAACCAGCAATGACTATAAATTTTGCAGTTAATCGATAATAGGGGTTATATTATTTATCCCAGCAAAGTGCAACATTTGCTTCAATTTTGTCATCTATATCAGCTCCTGTGATTAAAGTTATGGACGGCATAAACATAATACAAAAAAAAATTGTTTAGAAACTTTTGTCAGAAGTAATCATAATGCTATTCGTACAGATATTCGAGATATGAGCAAAAATCTGAAAAATAGTACCTTCAACCCCCCTTACACCCTCAACACACACCTCCCCCCACCCTTGAGGACTTTTAGTATGTTCATCTGGATACCACAAGGTATAACTGTACCAGTTTATAAAACTGCACAAATGATTTCCCCTGATTTTATTAATTTTCTTTGACTATAAACACTGATCAAAGTAATAGAGTTATCAATGACGAGTACCACATTGTCAATTGTCATGTTCATTAACAAGTGGTTAATAGGCTGTATTCAGATCTGTTATTCGGTCAACGATCCGATTTACTCGACCGTGTAATAGTTCTAGCTAGACTACGCCTTATTTCTATTAACCTGTTCGTTTTGGGGTAACGAAGTAGAACAATGCGTGAGTTTGCTGCTCGTGTATTTTGCTTTTAAGATTTTTAGAAATAATAGAACTTTTTGTCAAACGTACAGATACGAATCTAGATTTAGACATATGTGCAAATACAGAGAAATATTAAACACTTAGAATGGGAGAACCTAGAACCTTGATTGTATTTATTTGGTAAAGATTTGTAAATTCATATTTTTTTTTTTTAAACAACTCATTGATTAGATGGAAAGTAAGTAACTGTAGCTACCTAAACTAACTGAAAAACTGTAACTGCCAGTCCTTCATACAGAAAGATCACACTGATATAAGTTTATGATTTTATTAATATTCTATCACATAGTATCGAAAACTCTTAAATAATCCAAAATAATATCGCTGCAAATTACTTAAACAAAGAATTAACATTACTTAAATTTCTTGACCATAGAACAGGGAAATACCTTTTAGATCCTATATATCTTGCTTCTAGAGCCTATTCTAATTGTATAAGACCAACGATAAACAAACCCCTTTCTAGAAATCTGAAACACCGTTGATATTAGCACATATGCGGCATATTTTTTATGACGTGGAATCTAAGACTCTAGTTTGAACATATGGTTTCCATCGTAGGACAACTGACGTCAACCCATAGCACTATGACATGTGGAAAAAGAACATCAACTTTGAGGAAACAAAATAATAATATTGGATTAAAGTAAAGGTACATACATATTAAGTAATAATTACATGGTTTAAAAAATAACTAAAATGAAAAGAAACACAGTGAAACAAATGTCAAATAACGATACGAAACGAATAAGCTATACACGTAAATTAGGTAATAACAAAAGTCTTAACGGTAACCGAGATACGGATATTGTCTTTTTTAATTTCTCAACCTAGGTTTCGAGCATATCCAATGCTCTTCATTCAAGAGTTTAAGCAGTAAGATTGCAACAAGGTACTTACGTAAGTTATGTAAAATAGAAGTTAATAGGAGAAAAGCTCGTCACCCACGTAAGAATATTATATATACGTAATGCAAGAAGTGTTCAGTTTATATTACTAATAAGTAATCCAATTAAGTTCAAGGCATAAAAACTCATAGAGTCCAAAAATTTAGTATCTCGTGATTGTCGGCGTTAAAATGTAGAGATATGTTGAGATAGTTGTTTGCTTTATTGAAATAACTTTATCGAAATAGGAAGCTGTAGGTAATGTATTTAACCACTAGAACACGGATTATTTTGGGATTATAATTATTAGGTATTGCTGTTGTTTAGTTTTAAGTTTCTTACTTTGTGGTCACAGCTTTTTTATTGTGTATAAAAAACAAATAAAGCATATCTACTTTAATAAGTAATTTTAATAAATTACTAAAGTGAGACAATTCAGCTATTCAGTAGATACAATAATCCTACAAAACAGTAATTTGTCTTAATTCCGCGATAGATGCTGCTTACTGCCATTTTAGGTGTGATAGATTGTAGCTTGCGCTGCACCACTACAGGAATGATTGACGACTCCAAGCTTAGAGTTTCTATAATAGTAATGTGATTGTTTCTTTCCAGCACCAATAAAATTAATCAAAGGTTGAACAGCATAAAATAATGAAATCAGCTATAACATAACACCAACTTTCATATAACAACGTGGGAAACTTTGTGAAATGTATTTCTAATTTACTCCAAGTTTCTAATGGATTATCAGTTCCATAAACAGGATTTCTAACTCCAACATTAAATGAGAAGTTGCTAAGTTTCAAAGCAAAATCAATATCTAGACGAGCTTGTCGATGATGGCAGCAAAAAATATTAACTGCATGTGGGAAGTTGCAAATTGCGGTCGTTTGCCCGAACCCGTATGCGTGGGGGACTCGAGGATGCTAACCGAGCCTTCATTATTAAACTACCGTCTCGATTGTTTAAGGTAACATATTCATGACAATGTTGTTGTAGAGATAAGTAGATGCAGCTTATTCTTTTAGGGAGATGATGATATCACGCTGTCCTTAATTGGACCCGATGTTGCAATTTCAAATCCGCTAGTTGTACATCGCAATGCTTTAGTTATGAAACTTTCTCTAATGACAGAATACCATCATCCGTCTTCTCATAAGAAAGTAGACTCACGTTCACGTATCTGAGAGAGCGGCATTACATCAGAGCGATGTGTCTTCTCGTAGAATACACAAGTAGTTCAACTGTGGTAATAAGTAATAATAACGCATTAGCTCTGGTGTCAAAGTGTCGCCCTAATAATATATGCAAATTGTGAGCGGCCTAGTAATGAGATATTATGTTAATTTAATGTATCGCCAGATCTAGGGCACGTTTCCTCAGACCAAGAGGAAGAGCTGATAAAACATGCAAATTTACGCGACATTTTGCTAAATATACGCTTCATGAGTAACTTACTTAGTTCCATAAAGAACTTGCTTGTTACCTAATTTTGTTAAAAATAGGATTTATTTTTTGATATAGGTAGCAAACAAGCAAACGGCCTGCCTGATGGGAAGTGGGCACCGTGTGTGATTATGCATTAGTTTTAGCAAAATAAGAACATTGATTTACGGATTCTAGAACTTATAAAGATAAAATTGTAGATAATTGAATTTGTCCAAAAACATGATCGTATGCACTATGCATACAAAAGTATTATGTATTATTTGGTATAATGTTGTAATTAAAGTTGCGTCATTTATTTTTTGCCATTAAATGCGTACTGTAAATTGTATCTATGGAATAACAAATAATTTAGAACACTTTTATGTTACCATTGTACTTGTACTTATGTTTCCAATAGGTAGGTACTTAGTGCAATTGCTTTTTATTAAAATGATTTTTATATAGTTGTTGTCCTAAAATACGATGTAAATATGATGTATGGTTAATTAATTTAGAAATCTGAAGGAAGGTTAGAGCAATTAAATTCTTATGCGATAAGGTAGAGGCAGTTTCAAGCACGCGAACATTGAAAACTGGAGATACTGACCGTTGCGGTTACGAAATATATTTCGTGCTCGCAAATAAGCTGTCTACATAAGGTCGCAGGTTACTCTACATGCAATACAGTTATTGTTAACAGACTGCTTTATTTGTATGACAATGACAAAAGACGTAACCGTACAACCTAAATAAGATAAAAAAACAAATTTGCACAAATGGTTTCATGCTTTCCACAAGCTAGTATTGTTAAAAACACAATAAAAAGCGTATTCTTCACGAAGGTTTGGATAATAGCTCATTCAAATTCTAAATGAGTGACATATAGACGGACGTGCGTCGTGTGCCGTGCTCGATGCAAATATAGGAAAGATTCTTTGTGAATACAAAAACGTTCTGTACAGAATTGTAAACGCTTTCAATTATATCGGCTTCAATACCAAGTCGATCGTGAGAGCTTTATAGAAGTAAAAAAAGTGAAAGGGTTGTAAAAAGAATGAGCATTATAAGTCAAGTAAGATCTATTAGTTAAACAACTAGAAGAATAGGAACTAACTGTCTCTTCGTGATAGAGAAGATCCCAGCTGTGTCACACTTTTTTCTATCTGAAGCGTTTGAACACCACCTGTTTCGTCACGATGTACGAGTAACACGCTTGACACAGCGATTGACTAAGAGACCTATTCACTCGCGATTTGAAGACCCCAGATTTTACTATAGGAAACACAGACTTTGACAGGCAATTAATACATTATTTGTGACGACTGTAATCAGGCATTTCGGAGTCGTAGGTAGCCATACTTAACTGTTTTTGTAAGATGTCAATGCTACAATCAAGTCGTTATAATCGCAAAGTAGATCTGCAATTATTTTTGGAGACGGTCAGTTTAATGAATAAAGACGAAGATAAATCACATCAATGTATAAGAGTTAATTTTACATGTAAAAATATAATATTCTGATTTAAATAAGTAAAATGGGTTCATATGAATGTCGGTTTAATAATAATACCTATAGTATTTATTATTATTATTTTATTATATTATTTTATGTGGTTTTTAATGGTAGGACTTCTGCTAGTCCGCCTGGGGCAGTACCACCCTTTAGTAATTGCTCTTAGGTACTACCACTATGCCAATTAATTTTCAGCCGTGAAATAGGAATGTTTTTGTTTGAAATGGCAAGGTGTCCAGTGAAATTAACAGGGCATGTGAAACTTAAGATCTTTATGTCTCAAGGTAACAAGTGCAGTGCAGTGACATGCATAATTCTGGCAGTCCAGAATTTTGCATGCCGCTGTATCTGTTATAGGTAGATGTCATCGCTCACGAGGCTAGCGTCGTGCTTGTCCTGATACCTTTTACCATTAAAAAAAAAAGTATTCGGCAAGGTGTTGTTTCAAAACGCAAGGTGGCAGAACATCTGTTGTGGTTGGGAACAATCACGTCAGAATCAATGCATGCACCTGTCGTTTGGACGAGGAGATTTTTTTTATTTAAAGACTCTTTATATCTATGTTTATTTTTAATAACATGTTCTACATTTCTACGTTTCTGTATCAATCCTTTTATTCTTTCGAGAAACAGATCAAGTAAATTTTAACTGTAGAAATGAAAACGACGCCCTGTTTTTTTGTGAATGTACTACAGTACAACATTTGGTTGGTTTTTGTATTGTGACTTTCTATGGTATAGCTCAAATTCAAGTTAAATGTTTGCGGTTTGTAGAACTATCAATTACAAATCGGCCTCGCCCCTTGAACTGTTTGCAAAATATTCTACTTTTATTTTGATGTGTTTGCACGGGCTTCTGGCATTTAGGTCAGCTGGAATGGCTCCAAATTTTGTTTGACAAGTGGCTAGAAATGTTGTGTTTACAATCAATGTTGTCGATTTATGAATTAAAACTATGCATGTAGATAATCATTTCCAGCATTAAAGCGACAATGATAAAGACCTTTGACACAGACATGAGAACAATACAATGATTAATTATAGCTTTTTCTTAGATTTTCGTAAAACAAAAAAACTTTTCTCTTTTCCAGATTACAATAGAATAGCTCGAGAAGATTTTGATACCATTGTTTATTAGAACAAAACATGAGAAATTAATCGTGCTTTATAATGGAGCTTTGTATCTCATTGTTATGTTTATTCTAAAACAATGAATACCTTTAGAGGCAATGGATAATTAGAGGGAATAGGTTAAACGCAAATGTATTATTACTAAAATATCATATACATAGATAAATAATAAAAAAGGCAACAGGCTGTATGCAATATTTATTGTTAACATTTTTATTTGATTTGAGTAAGTTTTGGGTTAGAAACAAAAGCAAAGGGTGGGTCGCCGTGATGTGATGCGTCATATTGGTACCACCCTTGGATCGCACCCCCAGCCACCCCTCACCAGCGGTATTGATCGAAACCTCCGCCCCCTAGTGCCATGCGCAATAACCACCCATTGTTTATGTGTCTTTTCTATAATATCTGCTTTAATGTTACAAATAAACAACGGATATATTATTTGTATGTATTTTACTCATTTATTATCACGACTAAACAGGTAAACAAAGTGGAAGGAATCAAACGCATTTTCTAAAAAATACTGTAATGATGATATCATAATTAGCATGCTCCAATTACCAGTTAATTATGAGTTTAGATACTCACTGGCACTCGTTCATGATCTCCTCCTGGGTACGAACTTGCACCGGCGCCAATTTCTCCACACTCTCCTCGTAATTCCCAAAGCATTTGGTGATCTTCTCGTCGAAAGTGTTCACCAAATCTTCCAGCGACCCAGAGAAAGTCTCCGTAAAATTATCGCCTTCCCCGTTCTGCATATTGTCCTGTTTGCACTTTACCGGTTTAGGTTCATCGTTATCGTTTATTTTGTTGGAATCGGCCTGTATTTTAACCATTTCACTTTTAATGTGATTTATGTTTTTAATTATATCGTTGCCGTTGATGGTTTTTTGGGGATATTCAGATGTGGAGAGGCAATCGTCGGCCTCTTCGATTTGCGCGAGCGGCGCTTCGAATTCGAGCTCGGCCATTCTGCCGGTGGCTTCTCGCATGACCGTGCGTCTTTGCGCGCTGCGTGACGCGAGAACACTGGCTTTATTGGCTGGGCTGGACTGGGTGATGGAACGACGCGACGGCGCGATGCGGTGGCGGCGAGCGGGAGCGAGCGTCCGGCGACTGGCGGGCAGCGACAGCGGGATCGTCAGCGTCGATGCCGGAACGAAGCAAAACTCGCGTCGAGCGCATAGGGAGTTTTATGCCGATTCGCTGCGTGCGCCGCGCGATCCGTATTCACACTACAACCCCTTGACTCTCAATTATTCTAAAATGTATTCAGATTCGGAAACTTCATTAATTAATTTTGAATATTCCTAAATCTGTGAGCTATTTAGTCGCGGAAACCTTTCCAATTTGAATCAAATCACACATTTTTTCGAATTGAAATATCAAAAAGTAACCGATCGGAGCATTGTGAATTGGAAAGATCCATGTCGAAGTAAAGGCAGTTTCCCAATCCGAATTTGCTTGAATAATTAGGTATCAGGGGGATTGTTACCATTCTTATTCAAAATATAAATTAGGCTTGTACAGTAGTTGTACTATTATTTTATTCTGTGATTAGGCATAGAAATAAGTTTGGCCTGTCGGTACCATATTATTTGGAATTATTGCATTTTTTGTGTTTGTTATTGCCAGGACAAGGTTTGTATAGAAGAAAATTAAAATAATATGAAAAAGAAATATTTAAATATTCTTACTCTCACTCCTTTTAAAATGATTAAAACACCAACAACAACAAAAACCTAATCAAAATTAGTTTATACGTTTTGGCACTACACACGATACCACAGACAAGACATCCATCTATCCAGGTCTGAGCACTTGGACATGTTATCCGGGGGTGCGTGTTCGAGTCCCGTCGGTACGATGAATTTTTTTTAACAATTTACAAAAATATTAAGTGTGTAACACTTCAAAAACATAATATTTAATTAAAGCAGTGCAACATCTCTCGTCGGATTTGCAAACTGTAATGATTTCTTTCGAATAATTAACTTCGAATAACTTATTATAGACGGCGCCACCAATGCATAATTGGGTAAAAAAAATGCAATCAATTTCAAATCTCGATAGTATCGGACTGTGCCTCATTTTGTCAGAGCACTTGTACATGTAATCCGGGGGGTGCGGGTTCGAGTCCCGTCGGTACGATGAAATTTTGGATTGTGCATAGCAATTTATAACTATAATTAGCTCTTCTGTGAGAACAGTAGACCTCACGAGCCCTCGAATTACTCTACCCGTATATGGTTTGGACCTTTTGGCCTATGTAGACTTTTGAGCGAAATAGGGGATAAGTTTTAGCGATTACTCGCGTGCCCTTGGTCTTAGGGGGACCAGTTCGGCTATAAAGAATGAGAGGAATGCATAGTCTGATTGGCATAAGTAGGTAAGTACAAGTTTTCCGAAAAAAAAATTGAAATCCGTCCATTATAACGCTACAGAAAACTTCCCCCTTTCCCCCCACCACTCCGTCCATTTGAAATTTTTACGCAACATCTTGTGCCTAGAATGAAATCCTTAGTGTGCCTCTGCAATTTGAGTGAAATCCGTCTCTATAAGTAACGCTACCTACAGCAAACTTCCCCTCATTTACTCCCAATCAAAAATCACGAACGGCAAATATTTTTAATATAAATTAAGGAATTTGTATGCCAATTTTCATCAAAACTGCTGGCCCGTCACGAAGTTTGCCAGTTGATCATTAAATGAACTAAATGACGGGGATGCAGCTATGTATGCTGCATAGCTCCATCTGTCATATTCGTTCATTTTAATCCCTATCAAAATTCGTGATAAGCCTGCTGGTTGAAAAATGTGACCTGTACCTAGCCGAGAACAGACTGAAAGACGGACAAAAGCATTTTTGGCCAATCTCAAAACGGAGGCGCTTCGCTCGCTCGGCCAATAAGTCCTAGTAAATCTATAAGCATTGTGAATCTGCCCATGGAAGATATTTACTTAATTAATATTTAGGTAGGTACTAATAAAATATTTAGGTACTTTTTGAAAGTTTTAGCTCTCTAACTCAATTGTTTTTTATAGCAAAATATGTAAAACATATTATTTACGAGACCAGAGATTATCTCGGACAAACAAACTTACAATATTTTTACAATATTTCTAATTTTCCAAAGACTGTCCAAATCATCATCTGATCTTCATCTATCGACAACTTCGAATGCTCGAAGATCGACAACATCGCTATCCGCTAGATCGTCCGTGATCATGGCCACGGAGAATAGACTAGTAATCGTGACCATGTATTATTATCTGCTCTGCATAGATAAGAGTATATAATGGAAACTGCTGCTCTGTGCCATGGAGGATAGAACCGTGGCGATCGGTGGCGATGGCTCTTTTGCTAGAGGGAAACGTGTGGACCTTAGATAATACACGAACGCCCGGGGACCGAAGCAAAGAGTAATATAATATACTGGACCGAAGCGCCTGTCTGCAAATGAGACACACGTCTACTAGACTTGGGTAGTACGTGTACGATGTACTATAAAGTAACAATACATACATACTATAAAGTAACCGACACTGTCCTAAAAGACCTAGTACCATACGCTAAACGTTACTCGGACAGCCGGACACTAGTACACTACACTTTACCGTGCTCACCTCGCCCAATATTCGTTGTACTTTAATGAAAAAGCACTATACAGTAAACATAGGCGTAAACGAGATAGATACATGGTCCGAGTCAAGAGTGCAATGGCATCACACAGGTAATGAAAGAGCAAGAGAGACAGCGGGTCGCGAGTCTGTTAAGAATGCTATGTGTACTACTGTACTAATACGGTGTACTAGTACATTTTTTGGACTGTACCATTAGAGTGCGAACCCTTAACTGTCCGATTTGGCACAAGACTAACAGTTATTATACTCTTTGAGACTAACGTCTACCATTCCAGGTACCGCCAAAATTTTCAACATAACTTGCAATATAATAGCTTGACATATTCATTATTTAGCCAGTGTCAAGCTAATATATGTTCTGCCGTCTGCTGGGCTGCGTTCACGTCCTCCGGAGAAGGATTTTTGGTTGTTTTGCAACTCGCTCGAAGGTCCGGAACGACCACGGGTGTTTTTCACTCAAATTGTGACTTTGACATTTTGCGCAGACTCGAATTTCGAGGTTATGTTCATTAATTTTTCTTGTTCTGAATATTTTCCGTTTGTTTTTACGATTAATGTCTCGTCATGTCACGTCATGGTCTCGACAATGCCAATTTCTTCCGATCCCCTTAATCTGTAAAAAATTACAGCTTTTCCCGCCAAATTTACTGTCACAAGTCGGAGCGTTTTTTAACCATCGAATTTGATGGTTAAAATGTTGCAACCGGAGTGAAACAACCGAGGTCGTGAACGACACAGTTGCTGCAACCGAGTGCGACGCTCTGAGGTCGTGAACGGGGTTAGAGCGTTTGGGTGTAATCCCAGCGTAGGTCGTGAACGCAGCCCAGGCAAACAATGTCTTTATTTTTTCTGATGACATTTTCACTGCCATTTTGCAATTATTGCATTGAAAATTTGTTATGTCAATGTCAAATGTCATTCGAAAAGTCTATCAAATAATTTTGTAATTTTTGTATGAAAAATGGAAATTGCCGATGGGTAAAATAAAATGAAAATTCAAATAAAATTTATAGTCGAAGTGTTGTAAATAATTATGTTTTTACTTAAAAAATGTTTAGAGTATCAGTCGTTAAATATAAGTTTAAGACTCTACAGGTATTGCAGTTTATTCGCCACTATTTCAGTTTTTAGAAACTAATAGATAGACTGTAATACTTACCTATTTATACATATTTACTCGCAATATTTTTCAGCTTGGCTCGATTTAATCACTACGATGTGCTTCAATTACGACGAAATTGCAGTGACAAAGATATCAAAGAAGCATTTATCCAGCTAAGCAAAAAGGTAAACCTAAAATTAGGTGTAAAACAATAACATTGACTTTCCCTCTTTATGGTTAAGAGCGTTGCCCCACGGTGTTACCCGCCACCTTGCAAGATATAAGGTACTAAAATAAACCTAATCTCAATTTCAAATTATCGAAATCTAAATTTTTTTTAGGGTTCTGTACCTTAAAAGGAACAAGGCACCGTTATAGGGTAATTTGTTGTCTGTCTGTCCGTCTGTCAAGACACTTTCTCAGGTACGCGTGAAGTTTAAAAGATGAAACTTAAGTCAAATACATCTACGGTATCTTTCAGCTGTGAAAAAATGAAACTTGTAATTCAACACTATCTATAAATATTACTAATTAAGTAGATTTTTTTTGTATATTTTATAAAGGGAATCTAAACTTATATGGTACTAGGGTAGGTAAATCCCGTTGAGCTAGAATCATGAAATTTGGCAAAAAGCAAGGTCTTGAAGCTCAGAAAAATCTGAAAACCATAAATATGTAGACAAATAACAAAAAAAAGCGAAGTTACCATAACAAACTTATTATTTGCGGTTGGTGCATTAACAGTGTCTAGGCATCGGTCTAAGGATCGAACTACAATGTTAAGTTTGTCTTTTAACCTAGTTTGAGAAGTTGTTACGGAAGCTTCGGTTGGCGAATCCAACTCACACTTGGCCCGTCTTAGTTTTGTTATAGCATAGAACAGTAACAATGATTATTAATCACTAACTCAGTAATATGTTCATTTATATTATTAGTGACTTAGAAATAACTGTGACATTAAACATGCACTGTATCGTTCGTATTCTGCATTACAGTATCACCCGGACAAAAACAAAGATGCAAAAGCACAGGAAAGATTCGTTCAAATTGTGGAAGCCTATAATGTCCTTGGAAAGCCAAGCAGCAGAGCTCGATATGACAACAGAACAGAAATTAACACTAGCACTTACAGCAATCCTTATGCTTATAGGACTCAAGACTTTTACACGTAAGTATTAATAAAGTAATAATAGAGGTTACTCACTTCATACAATATACATTAGTACTTATTATTGTCATTGGTATCTCATAGTTCCATTAATTATAATGTGGTGTCTTTACTGTGCATATGAAATGCAAAGTAACAATATTACATTATAATAAGTCGGGATATGAGTTACCAAGAATGATGATAAGGTAATAATGTATATATGTCACAGGCAGATAGCTGAACTAGCTGTTCAATTGAACGCCTCTTTGAACCTCTTATAACAATTTTTTATTTTTTATTTTTTTTTTCGTTATAGTCAAGCGTTTGACCACTATCTCACCTGATGTTAAGTGACGATGTGGTCGATGATGTAGACTTGAAGACCCCTAGATGGTACCTTTCCGGAAACACAGACTCGGGCAAGGAGATCCAATCCCTGGCGGTACGTATGATGAATGTGGAAGCAAATCGCTTCGTTCGGATTGATGGAATATCCACCATGTAGCGGTGGCGTGTATCAGTACGTCTGGTTGTCCGATTGAAAAAAGGTGATGGGGGAATAAGTTTGTGCAGTTGAGAGGCACACTCTCCGAAATTTATCCGATAAAAAAACGGCTCTAAGCTTTGGAGTCTTCTGCTAATGAGCTCGTCATTGTTGATTAGCCTCTTAGCTCTTCGTTCAATTGCCTCCAATGCCTCTAGTTGGTATTTAGCCGAACCGTCCCAGAGGTGAGAACAGTACTCCATACATGATCGGACTTGTGCTTGATAAAGTTTGAGCATCTGTCCAGGTGTGAAGTACTGCCTCACTTTCGCTAGAACACCAAGCTTTTTGGAGGCTACTTGTGCTTATGATTCGATATACGAACCAAAATTCAACATTGGAGTAAAGGAAATGCCAAGGAGCTCAAGGTGATTAGTTAACGGCACGGATACATTTCGGAAAGTAGGAGTCAGATGGAACTGACCCCGTTTTGCGGAGAAAAGACACGCCTGGGTCTTAAACTAAACAGTGCCATTCAACTAAATTCCTGAATGATATCCAGGCGTAGCGTTTATTACAACTTTTAATGAACAGACTAGGCAAATGGCGCTGTTTAGTTAAGAGGCTAGGCGTTTAATTGAACGGCTTATTAAGCTATCTGCCTGTGACATATATATTGCATGGAGTGAGCAATCTTTTACATTACTTACTTCTAGTACAGACATATTTAAGCACCAAGGGCTATATATATTGAGTATCTAGGTAAACTTTATTTATTTAAAGAAACTGCATCATAATATAGAGAAATTTTCCACATTCTGTAATATACACATATATTCGAATGAGAAAATCTATCCTGTGCTAAATTCTGAAATGAAATAGTTTTATTTGCAGGAAATATGGTCCATAATGATGACATTATTTTTACATCATTCAGCATATTTCACCAATACATGGCATGCAAAAGTTAAAAACAACATGCATAAGTAACATTAACATCTTTCTTGTGTTATACCTTTACTAATGTTATTACATAAAATTAAATTATAATAATGATATACCTACTAATTTATTTACACACACTAAGAAAGTCAAAATATACATACATAGTCACATAGTCAACGCAATTAATATTAATGTCCAGTACATGGTTGATAGTTATTTTTAAAATATTCAGATAAATCATAAAAGCAGTTATCAATTAACCAATTACAGAGTTTTTTTTAAATATGTCAAAGGTCTCTCATTTGTTTTGGAATTTTGTTGAGTTTGTCTGCTTGTCTTTCTATCAAAATTATTATTACCTATAGACTGCTCATCACTGCATATTAAATAAATAGGTATTAAATAAAAGGTATTAATTGCAATTATGTCAATAAAATATTTTATTACATTGTGATAAAAAAAGAGAGTTAAAATAGTTTTGCTAGATCATAGTCATTCTTGGCACTGGCCTATGTCACACACTGCCAAAATTAATATAGCAAAAAAAGTGTATGTACTTATGTACACACATAAAAAGTGTTTCGTAACTACAGGTCAAATATTCAGATGCTAAAGTTTAGATCTTGTCCTATTATGGAAAGCACTTTTTTCCGGGATTAAAAAATAAGCGTAATGTAACTCTGTGGATGTAATAAACCTTATGATAGATATCATGTTACAATGTAATATGGTTGCTTTTGCCTTTTTTTTACTGACTGAAGCAAAATATTCTAAGAATATCAAATTATTATAATATATATATTTATGCCTCTTTCATAAATTATACCCAAAATTAACATAACGAAGTAATTATGCCACCGATTATATGATGTCTAGGCATAACAAACCAAAAATTCTCTAAAAATGTTATGTTGCATGCCAATACTATATACATTTGTACAAACAATGATAACATAAATATACTAATTAAATACAATTGATAAAGGTTTAACTAGAAAAATTGTTAAAACAACTTTTATTACTTACTTATATTCACAAACACTAAATGTTTTTTTAAGATATTCACAGTAATTTAATATCTATCACAATATTTCATAATTTTTTTACCTTACTTACCATAATCAACTATAACTTTAAAAATTATTATGGAAACAAAATCTTAAATATAGGTCCTTACTTATTACATATTTACAAACTAATGTTACGTCATCAATATTCAACGCTCTTCACAACCAAAATATCGATCCCGCTTATATTCATCTACTTCGCAATATCTACAAACAAAGTACAGCATCCATTAAACTACAGTCAACTAGCTCACCGTTTCTAATAGAGAAAGGCGTCAAGCAAGGCGATCCTCTGTCTCCGAAACTCTTCACCAGTACCCTTGAGGAAGTGTTCCGAACATTGGCGGCCGAATGGGAAGGTAAAAGTATCGAGGTCGGTGCAACAAGGTTAATTAACCTTCGTTTTGCCGACGATACCGTACTATTCTCATATTCAGCAACTGAACTACAAAAATTGCTCCAAGACCTGAGCGACGCAAGCCTTGAAATTGGACTAAAGATGAACATGTCGAAGACCAAAATAATGACCAATTCCACCGAACATAAGGTGAAAGTCAGCGGCGAAGAAATGCAGTATGTCCATGAGTATATCTACCTTGGCCAATTAGTCTCCTTCCAGAGCAGACAAGATAAAGAAGTTGCTAGACGCACCGAGAATGCCTGGAAGAGCTATTGGTCAATGAAGGAACTTATGAAGGGCAACCTTCCTTTGAAACTCAAAAGAAAACTCATGGACATATGCATTCTTCCTGTGCTGACCTACGGCGCACAGACTTGTCTTTGACTAACATCCAAAAGTCCAAACTCAAGGTTTGCCAACGGGCAATGGAGCGTAGCATTCTAGGTGTTAAATTAACAGACCATGTTCGAAACACCGAGCTACGCACCAAAACCCAAATTGTTGACGTTGCTGAGAAAGCTGCCAAGCTAAAGTGGAACTGGGCTGGCCACATCTGCCGCATGTCGGACCAGCTGTGGGCCAAAATCACAACTAAGTGGCGCCCTGATACAGCTAATCGGCGGCGCGGCAGACCACGTAGAAGATGGCGAGATGAGCTCGACGCCTTTAGCGAATACTGGTCTACAATAGCACAGGATAGAGATGCGTGGAAGTCATGGGGGGAGGCCTTTGCTCAACAATGGGACACTTAGGGCTATTAATAATAATAATAATAATGTAATTTAAAAAAAAAAAAAATTGACACCGCTCAGACGAGGCGTCTTTTAGAATTTTTTTTTCTTTTATATTACTTTTATTTGTGAATTTTGCTATTTCAACCTTG
Source organism: Cabera pusaria (assembly GCA_954871355.1). NCBI lineage: Eukaryota > Metazoa > Arthropoda > Insecta > Lepidoptera > Geometridae > Cabera > Cabera pusaria. The sequence goes on along the minus strand of OX940900.1, from coordinate 11,245,265 downwards.
ATTATACCATAAAAACAGTAAATACAATAAACAAATAATCTTACATCAAGAAAATAGTGTTCAAAATTCAGTATACATTTAATTTAATCTATATCGTTTTTCTGATTTGACGTATCATGTCATATATCAACAAACCCAAAATAATGTGCAAGCAAAATAACTACGATAAAAGTGATAAAAAATGATAACGAGATCTCGAAGATGTCTAGCGGAGACAAGAAGCGCGCACCCACCACCTCCGCCCGCCGCATCATCTCCGAGCACATCGTCGGGAGACGAGTTTGTCACTCCCCCGGAGGGCAGCTCGTCGAGTGATGACGACGGGCCTACGCCGCCGCCGCCGCCACCACCATCTACGCGACGACGAGGACGGCCACCGCTACCGGCACGCTTGGGGCCTGTGGGGCATTCTGCTCCGCGCCCGGCCCTCGCTACCGGTGGTGTAGCGCGTCGCATGCGATGGACCCAGTCTTTAAATGAGAACTGCATGCGCGCCTACTACGGGGCTACAGAGGGAGGAACTAACCTGACCGCGTACCGCGATAGGATACTACCTCTGTTTCAGGCCCTTGAACCAGCCGTCACCGTTACCGCACAACGACTATCGGATCAGGTGCGGGCCATCCAGCGGCTCAAGCTGTTGGACGACTCTGCGCTTGATCGGCTGCGTCTGGAGGCGTTACCTATTATTCCTACTACTTCTGCTTTAGCGCGGGACCCGCCCAGTGTGTCGTCGACGCAGGGGCCGACAGGCTCGGCTTCGACGTCTGCCCCGGCGGATGCCGCGCTAGACGCAGACGATTGTACGAATACTAACGTAAGTACCCAGACTAATGAGCATTTGAGGAGGGCTTTGGAAGACGCGATTTTGGAGTATCGCACTACTCCTGACTCTAGGCCGCGACTACCACGTTTGCCAATGAATAAACGTAACCTGGCGTTAATGGGAGCCCTAAACGTTTTGCTAGTCCCATATATGCAGACTAGTGAAACATTAGTTGATACACACTCGATTCTTTACTGCGCGGCTATAGCGGCGTGTCGCGTTGTTCGCGTCAAGTTTCCGGATACTGACCGAATACCGCGACGCCCCGCTATCCCTGCGTGGCAAGAACGAATCGAGTGTCGCATCAATATGTTTAGGACTCTTATTGCGAAGTTGATCTGCTTCAGAGGGGGTAATCATCGCCCCCGAGTCATGCGTTTCGTGAATCAGGCCTTTGCTGGGACCGGGATTAGACCCCGGGACTACATGACTTGTGTCACGGAACGCATTGACTTTCTGAAGCAGAAAGTTTATGCATTGGCAAACCGTATTCGTCGCTATAGAGCGCGTGTAGATCGCTATTATCAAAATCGCCTCTTCCAAAGTGACCAAAGGAAGGTATACCGAGGTTGGGAAGGAACCAATCAACGTGTGAATGAGGAGCAGTGTCCGGATACTACTACCATGAATAACTTCTGGCGTAGTATCTGGTCGGTGCCCATCGAACACACGGAGGGCGATTGGATGAGCGTCGTTGAGCGCGCGTGTGAGCCTATCGAATCCATGGGGGCTATTAGTATTAGCCCCGAAGACGTTAGTTGTGCGATCCGTACGGCCCAGAACTGGAAAAGTCCAGGACCGGACGGATTACACAACTTTTGGATAAAGTGGATTCGATGCTCACACGACTGCTTAGCGGCGCAATTCCAACAAGCCCTCGAGGTTGGTTCCTTGCCAACATTCATGACAACCGGTGTCACCTTCCTGCTCCACAAGTCCGGTAGTACCACGGAACCGAAGAACTATAGACCCATTACATGCTTGCCAACGCTGTACAAGCTTCTTACATCTATTCTGAGGTTTAAAATTAATTCGCACATTGTTGCGCACAATATTTTGGCCCCCTCTCAGAATGGATGTAAGGTTGGGTCCCGTGGTACTAAGGAGCTCCTCCTCATCGACACGGCCATTTGCCAACAAGTCCGGCGGAACAGAGGTGCTCTCTCCACCGCCTGGATTGACTACAAGAAGGCCTATGATTCAGTGCCTCATACCTGGCTGGAGAGGATCTTGGAGTTGTATAAAATTGATATAACTCTGAGGTCTTTTCTAGGTTCTTGTATGAGGCAGTGGACCACAGTCCTTCGTCAACCGGGTGGTTGGGACAGTCTCTCTGGTCCGCAGGACTTTATAAGGATTGAGCGAGGCATCTTCCAGGGTGACAGTCTGAGTCCGTTGTGGTTCTGTCTAGCCCTAAATCCTCTAAGCACATTATTAGAGGATTCAGGGCTAGGCTATCGGCTTAGGAGAGAGGGTGAAGTCATTTCACACTTGCTGTACATGGATGACCTCAAACTTTTTGCACCGAAGCGCCATGATTTGATGGAGTTATTGAAAGTCACTGAGACTTTCAGCAACGCCATCAACATGGAGTTCGGTGTAGATAAGTGCGCGGTCATGCACGTGCAGCGGGGGAAAGTTGTTAATTCAATGAATTTACAACTTTCTGATACAATGACTTTCAGATCTCTCTCCGAAGCCGACACCTATAAATACCTTGGTATGTCAGAGTCATTGGGTATCGAGAGTGGGGGGATAAAACAGTCGGTGAAGGAACGTTTCTTCGGTCGCCTGACAAAAGTACTTAACAGTCTTTTGTCAGGAGGCAACAAGGTACGTGCCTTCAACGGCTGGGTTATGCCCCTACTTATATACACCTTTGGCATACTAAGGTGGACTCAGACTGAACTAGACGCCCTGGATAGAAAAGTTCGAAAGCAATTGACATCACATCGCATGCTTCACCCACGCTCGTCTGTTATGAGACTGTATATCCCACGGAAATGGGGTGGTCGAGGCTTTTTAAATGCCAAGACACTCCACAACCGTGATGTATGCAGTCTCCGCGAATATTTCCTAAACAACGAGTGTGGGATGCATTGCGATGTGGTGTCAGTTGACAAGACTTTCACCCCTCTGTCCTTAGGCAAAGAGAACTGGCGCAAGCCTCAGGTGCTGAGCACCGAGGACCGCAAGGACGTATGGAAGAGCAAGGAGCTGCATGGCCGGTTCTATCGAGTCTTAACGGGACCCGATGTGGACCTGCTCGCGTCGGTGAACTGGCTACGATTCGGGGACCTCTTTGGGGAAACCGAAGGTTTTGTTTGTGCAATTGCGGACGAAGTTATCAAGACGAACAACTACCGGAAATATATTATGAAGGACGGTACGGTCGACATATGTCGGGCATGCCGCCGTCCCGGAGAGTCACTCAGACATATCATTTCCGGTTGTTCTCATCTTGCTAACTCCGAGTACTTGCACAGACATAACCTCGTAGCCAGGATCATCCACCAGCAACTTGCTCTTCAATACGGCCTTGTCGAGTCTGAGGTGCCGTACTATAAGTACGCACCTGCGCCAGTTCTTGAAAATGGTCATGCTTTGCTCTATTGGGACCGATCGGTTATCACGGACAGGACTATTGTCGCCAATAAACCTGATATCGTGATAGTCGACCGGTCCCAGCGGCGGGCAGTGTTAGTTGACATCACCATCCCGCATGACGAGAACCTCGTGAAGGCTGAAAAGGACAAGATCAGCAAGTACCTTGACTTGTCTTTCGAGGTTACCGCCATGTGGGATGTTGATTCGACTAGCATTGTCCCAATAGTCGTTTCTGCGAACGGCCTAATAGCGAAGAGTCTCGACCAACATCTCAAGAGACTCTCGCTAGACGGCTGGATCAAGGGCCAGATACAGAAGGCAGTACTTCTTGACACGGCACGCATCGTCAGGAGGTTCCTCTCTCTGCAGCCCTAACCACCGGTAGCTTGGGCCCTGCCCCGCTGCTGGCGGCACTCTAGGTTTAGGTTTTTTTATAATATTGTTTATTTGTAATGATTTTTTTCTATTTTTGTTTGGATATCTTTATTGTAAAAAAACCTAAAACTAAGAAAGAAAATAAATATCGTGAATAATAATAATGTTACGTAGTACTATTATTTTTTCTGTGTTCATCCTTACTAATATTATAAATGCGAAAGTAGCTCTGTCGGTCTCACTTTCACGCCAAAACCACTAAACCGATTTAAATGTTTTTTTTTATTTTGAAATTTTGAAATTTAAATATGACATTCAAAGTGTGTGAGGGGCAAGGGGGAGGGGAGGGGGAGTGGAGGGGAGGGGAGGGGGAGTGGTGGGGGAGGGGATGTGGAAGTGAGGAGAAGGGGAGGGGGAGGGTAAATTAGAGGAAGGGGAGGGGAGGGGAAGTGGGAGTGAGAGGAGGGGGAGGGGAGTTGGAAGTGCGATGTAGCTGGGATACGTATGCGTCTTATTAGTTAATGCTACCCAAAGACACTATTCCACGCTGACGAAGTTGCGGGCACATCTAGTATTATATAATTAAATACTTTTGATTTACTTCTTTTCAGCACAAACGCCCCACCAAACTATGAACACTTTTATAAGGCATCCAGTAAAGCAAAAAATGCATCGACAAATGAGAACACATCATACTATGGATTCAGTAATTTGAAGAAAGTGCCCAACTTTTATATTATCTGTTTATGTGCTGGTATTGTGTTCATTGGAATTATATTTCAAGTCTACATAATCAGGTGAGTAGTTATTTAAAACTCTTACAACTTCTGGGCTGCAAGCTACAACTTTAGGCACAAGAGATGTCAGAGACAAGGTACTGACACACATTTTTAAACTATATAAAGAGACTATAAGGATAAGCAGACACACTGGATAAAGAGGTAGTGGCATGTTTTCTGAGAACTCCGGGATCATAGTGAGATTATTGGGCTTGCACTTTTAGTGAATTTGGGCCTCTAGATTTGCCATTCATTTTTCACTTTGACTGGCTGTTTTTGTTCGGGCTAAATCAGCAACAATTTTCTCATCTAAAACTCCTACTCTATTCTCCCCAAACAAATAAAACTATCTTACATACAAATATTTCTCATTTTTACCCGACTACGACCAAGGAAGGTTATGTTGCCGCTAAGACCAGTAATCTATACTAATATTATAAAGAGAGAACATTTGTATTTTTGTATGTTTGTAATGATTTAGCTCAAAAACTACTGAACCGATTTAAAAAATTATTTCACTAATACATAGAATGGACTTTCGGAATGAAAATAGGCTATATATTATCCCGTTTAAATCAAAGGTACATTCGTGGAGACCTAATTTGCAACCTAAGTCGGCAAAAAAACGGTCGAAAAAACACGTTTCTTACGAACGCTGCTTAATTGAAAATAGATAGAAGAATATTTTCTATGCAAGAGTTGTACAACTTAATAAGACCTACAAAAAAGTCCGCGACAGCATATGTCTATCTCTTAAGGTTGACTCACAGTAACCATTTTAATTTTAAATTTTTTGTTAAAAAATATGACGTAACTTCCAAGGCTATTTTCAAGTATATAGTATTAATCCTTATCCAAATAATTACGTTAATTAGCTTGGCCACATATTATAGATTAAAATTGTCCTTTACAGTATATAATTCAAATGAAAACTCTAGAAGATATCACGAATTTAAGAAACACGCATCGCAAAATTAATAAAATATTTGCAGTGAAACCACAGATTAGGTCATAGTTACTACGAAAATATTATTATAAGCTTAGCTATGCTGTAGATCCTCACCGATCACAATCAATTTGAAGTCAATATAGTATAATAATTTTTTTTTTTTTTTTTGATACAGAACTGGGTAGCACTTGATCATTATCTCACCTGATGTTAAGTGATGATGCGATCGATGATGGAGCGTGCTTACCCAGAAGATACCTATTCACTCGCGATTTGAAGACCCCCATATTGTACTTAACCGGAAACACAGACTCAGGCAGAGTATTCCATTCTTTGGCGGTTCGTATGATGAACGAAGAAGCAAATCGCTTCGTTCGGGTAGATGGTATATCCACCATAAATCGGTGGCGCCTTTTAGTGTCTAATATGATCTATTGTATAAAATAATATTCATCTATATATATAATAATATAGTAATTTAAGCCACCCCGACTGATCTATATATAATCTTTTCATTAAAATCATTCCAATGACTCTAAACACGACATTTAAAATCTGAGCTGTAAGTTGGTGAGGATTTAAGTATTCTGTAGAGTCCAGGAGATGTCTCAGCATCAGGTCAATGCTTCCATGTTCTTACAATATCGTTGAAGAAGAAGATTTTCGAATTGATCAGAACTATGAAAGTAGATTTCATAGCGAAATTAACTAGAAAAAAGCTCATAGTTTTATAACGATTGAACGAATTTTCATGAATCAAAGCTAAGAAAACTCTCGATGAAGACATCTATCAAACAAAAAAAACTATCAATAATAAAAACAAAATCGGTTCATCCGGTTAGGTGCTAAGATGCTACAGACAGACACACAGATACACACGTTAAACGTATATTACCCCTACATTTTGCGTCGGGGAACGGTGTAAGGTTACGGTGGCAGATGTCCTCCTTGATGGTAAGCTACTTTTTGGTAGATTTAATGATCCCACAACCACTGTACGAAAACTCATGATTCATGAATGTACATAAAACTTTCATTGGTAGGTATATAGCTAGGATTAGAACCAACGACCGTCGGGTCAGAATCAGGGTAACTATCCTTTACGCCAAAGGGCCGTCCAATATCACTACGTAAGTATTATAAAACAAAGTTCATCACTGCGTCTGTCTGTCTGTTCGCAATAATCTCAATAGCTACTGAACGGATTATCATGCGGTTTTCACCAATAGCCAGAGTGTTTATGAGGAAGGTTTAGGTCCATAATTCGTTAAGGTTTTGTGTAAATTGGATGAAATATGACGATGATTGTTCAATATGTTCATATTTTATATTCGGTGCAACAAACTGATGTAAATTTTGTAGGCATATGTTCTACCCGTGCGAAGCCGGGGCGGGCTGCTAGTAAATAATAAAATGTTTCGTACATCAGTGCTGCTAAAAGATTACAAAATTCTGAATATACAAGAAGGAGAAATTCTGCCGCCATAAGCCTACGGTGTTCCGTCAGCACACAGCCCTTGAGAGTCAGAGTGTTCTGGGCCTTCGGCCACATCGCTTCTCACTAGGTGAGATAGTGGTCAAAAGGCTAGCGTTTGATATAAGAAAAAAAAAACTTATCTATGGAATTTACATAATATATGTACTTGTATGAATGACAATTATATTTTAGCTTTTTTAACTCTATACACAAAGTATTTCTATTTGTCCGATAGAATGTACTTCAGATCAATCATAGAGATGAAACATTTCAGAAACTTGTATGTAATACAACGAAGTAAAGCTCAAGAAAAATCCAAAATGTTGGCCGAGGAGTTAGAGCGAATTCGATCAGCGGCCAGTAATAATGGAACTGAGGTACTATATTATTTGTTCAAGTGAAACTTTTATTACATCGCCTCAAAGTTTTTCGTCCATCTATGTTATATGTTGCATTACAGCCGGTGCTTTAGCTTGATTGGTGGATATGATGTATGTATAACATTTAGGCCTAGCTGTGATTGGCGGACGCTACCGCAGCCTTTTGTATAAGTACATGCTAATGTGTCATGTCAACTGCTGTCATAGTAGCTAGCTACCATAGCTACACATAAACAAAAAGTGTCACTTGCATCGCGGTTTCGTAAAACCACACCAAACTTTTTTTATACCTGACATGCAAGCAGTCGACCAGTATCTCACCAAATGTTAAGTCATGATGCGGTTCAAGATGAAATTGTAAAATTTACCTTCTACCTATCGGTTATATTTATAATTGCGTAAGTTTTGATGTTTGTTACTTTGGTAATCACGCAGAAACGACTGAATTAACCTAGATCAGAGTTCCTGTCTAGTGCGAGTTTCTTTAAATTTATTTAGGTACTAACAAAATAAACGGAGATTTGTATGGCAAGTACAATGTTACCTACTATGCTCACTAGATGGCGTTTTTTTTATTTCCATAAAACTTATCTATAGAAACTCGCACTAGGCTCTTTGAATTGCCACTTCGGCATGGCATGGCAGTTTGGTATTCAGATACTTTTACACACAATTTAAAATTTCATCCTAGGAAACATGCCAAGGCGCTGTAACCAACTAGCCACAGTACGATTATATCAGTACGACGAAATTAATGGATTGCATTTTATCCAATTATGCATTGAGGACGCCATCTATGACAACTATTTCGTAGTCAATCATTCTAATGCGTTGACGGAATATTAAATAGACAAGACATTAGCGTATCCGAATGAAATAGCTATTGAGTATACCTCAATACGGGTTATAACCCGTACATATATGCCAGCTATAAGATAAAATGAACAACGTAATTGTAGTAATTGAAAATACTTTTGATTTAAATTTTTATGTTTTAGGATAAATGTAAATTTGTAATTTTTGTTTTAAATCAAATAAATGAATTGAATTGAATTTTGTTGGGTCATACATGACAGCGGGTGAAAGCCAATGGGCGCACTAGAACTGGAAGCCAGAGTTGGCTCCAAACAATAAAATTGCGTATGCAGAGAAGGATAAAAAAATGTAGTCCATTTCGCTCCCTCATACTAGTGATTGTATAGTTTTATCCTTCTCATATTATTATTGTTATTTTAATGCCAGGTCTTCTTTAATATACTCTGTCTACGTTCTGATTAAACAATTACAGTTTTCAGATCCGACGACCCATGTTGGCACATATGATATTTATATAGCGGGTGAAACCGCACAACTATTTAAAATATTTATTTTGAATCCAATTATTTTCACGTATCAATACTTTCTACTACTTATATAAGTTTTATTTTTAATTTCAGCTACAAACTCGTTTGTTACTAGAGAAGATAGTAACTGGAGCCAATCCCACCATCACGACAGCATCTCTCGGACAAGCTCTGGCTAAAGAGAAAAAGTGATTTTTTTGCATTACTACGTAGATAAATCTTACATACATAATATAAAATAACGCCCATTTCCTGTTGGCGTAGGCAGAGACTACTTCATCATCATCATCATCATCATCATCATCAGCCTGTGTCAGTCCACTGCTGGACGTAGGCCTCTCCCAAGATGCGCCACTGAGCCCGATCTTCGGCTTTTCTTTTCCAGTCATTGCCCACCGCTTTGCGTATGTCGTCGCTCCACCTGGTCACAGGAAGTCCTGAGAGACTACTTAAATATACATTATATAAATCTTATATACGAGAATTAATGCAGCAAAATTAATGCTACTTTGACGAAATAAACAAAGCTAATCGCACATCAGGGTATACATAGACGGTTTGTATCTAAACTACACACAACTGTTTTTAAAGTTATAAACTTATTATTATTATTGTATTATGTATTGCGTTATAGTAATAAAGTTATCCGTTCCATAGCCGGTAGTCTCTACAGGCATAGCGATGATTGTCGCTAAGAAAAGAGATGCAGTTATACAGCTGTCTAGCAGCATCTCTTTCCACAAGACGTTTGCGATCTAATCTACCTAAAAGATAATAGAGAATGTGCGGTCAGCTTATAAAAATCTCATTAGTTAATTATATTTCAAACTACATTTAATACGGATCTACCCTCATCTTTTCTCTGTATAAGGTTTGTATTATTGATAAGGACCATTATTCCAATCCAATTAAACCAATATCCAATTATCTATTTTTTGCGTGATAAGGGAATGTTGTGGTGTGGTAGAAGATGTAGTTACAAAGATAGAGAAAGGGATGCTTAGATAGTTTGCACATCTAGAGAGGATGGCTGAAGAAAGACTGACGAAACAGATTTATAAGACGAGTGTGAATAGGCGAGCCAATAGAGGCCGGCCTAGGCGAACGTATCACGACCATATCGGAGACGTTTTTAAGAATGCCAAGTCAAAAGTACCTATAACCGGCGAGCATGTATGAAGGCGCTCTTTAAAGTGGAAGAAGCGAAAGGCGTGTGTCAAGATCGTAGCATGTGGGAAAAAAGTAGTCTCTGCCTACCCAACGGGAAAAGGCGTTATTTTATATATGTTTGTATATTTAGTCGAATGAGTGGTATAGAAATGTATCAATTCCTGACCTAAGGGTTGAGCGATGATACCTTTACCTCCCCACGCTATTGTTAGGAAGATCTTTCCCTTACCGTAGATGGATACTAAAGATTTACAATAATTGGGAACGGCAGTCAGAAGTACAGTTCGCTTTAGACTAAATGTGTGGAACAACAGACAGAAAAACATATACGTACCCTTCTTCAATTTAAATAAAATGTTTTACATATACTTGTGACGAATTATTTGGAATGCAATAAATTTAGACATTTATGCTCTACCCGTGCGAAACCGGGGCGGGTCGCTAGTATTCTATAAAAAAACAGATGGATAGAATAAAAGAATAGACCGTATTAATTGCCAAAGTTATCATAAAGTCACCGACGCGTCTTATTATAATGATTTAATTATAAAGCGGCAATAGTGTAAATGTTCCACACAATTGGAAGATAGTGTAATTCAATAGTGTAAATGTTCCACACAATTTAAAGATAGTGTAATTCAATAGTGTAAATGTTACACACAATTTGAAGGTAGTGTAATTCAATAGTGTAAATGTTCCACACAATTTAAAGATAGTGTAATTCAATAGTGTAAATGTTCCACACGATTTGAAGATAGTGTAATTCAATGTAAATATCTACCATACTCGTACATCTACTCTACTGTACTAAATATAAGGCGTTTTCTTAGAAAAATAATCGTAGCTCCTGGAGATTCAACAGATGGCTTCCAAAATGAACGCAATGGTCTTGGACATTTTGACATTGTAAATCTACCAACCTATTTTTTTTTATTTAATTAGTTTTCGATTGATGTCTATACCGCTTTCATTCCTTATATTCCTAACGTTTGTAATTTTTCAATAACCTTTGTTTTAGTAAATCCTACTAATATTATAAAGGCAAAATTTGTGAGTGTGTGTGTTTGTTACTTCTTCAGGCTAAAACAACTCAACCGATTGAGCTGAAATGGAATTTAGATAGCTTAGACCCTGGAATAACACATAGGGTACTTTTTATCCCGATATTCCCACGGGATCGATGTCTACGCGGGTAAAACCGCGGGACACAGCTTGTCATAAATAGTTTCGATTAATAAAACAAACAGACATCTTAATAGGTTCGCATCCAAAGCCACCTAGGGAGTCTAGTGGAACTATTTTTTTAATGAAACTATAATATATTAATAGCTGTAAACTGAAGCATAAAAAGTTGTTATCATATATTGTTGAATATTTTCAATTATACAAAATAGTAGCATTACAATAAGTAGTACAATTTACAATAGTAGTAATAGTAGCATTATTTCTACCTCATTGAATTGTTGTTCATGATTTTAAATTTTGACCCTATTGTATTTTGTGATAGAACTTAGTTCACCTCAAACATAAAATGTTGATCTTTTGTGTAATAATATATTATATTATAATATTAGTGTAATGTTTTTAATGTAAATGTAAATTCAGATTGTTTTATTTATACAAATAAATCTATTTTTATACAGGGTCGTTATTTTGTATTTATTTTAACTCTAGTCATTGTACAGCTATCTTAACTAGTATTTTATATCTTAGAGACAGAATATAATTTGTAGGTACACATTTTAAACCATAACCTGGTTATTTATCAATATTACTTATATTTGTAGTTAGAATGTATCAGAAACATACATTTTATATGCAAAATATGTGTTAGTTCAGTAGTGTACATTTGAAGTTCACGGCCCAATAAGCTATAACTGAAAAATATGAAGAACCACTTTGAAGCTTTCGTACATTGTTGTTATATTACAATCCGAATTTTCACTGTACCGACGGGACTCGAATCCGCGCCTTTTTTATATCTTATAGGCTAGCGTTTGACCACTATCTCACCTGTTGGTAAGTGATGATGCGGTCGAAGATGGTAAGCACGCTATGCCTAGAATGGGAAGTAGCTCGCAAGGATAACTGCCTGCACACATTAGATGTTTGGCGACATTTTCTAACTTGACTTGGTAGCTGGGCAGGCGAACGCTAGATAGTGTCCTATCATAATGCGGGGGTTGGTTTCTTAACAATGTTTTTCCTTCACCGGAGGGCCACTGTGAAAAGCGCACATACATTTTTCGCCTTTTGGGGGACATTCTCAGGCACTGTACCAATTCAGCTACGGTACGACCCTACCCATACTACGATACGAATGGATTGCATTTTAACCAATTATGCATTGCTGGCGCCATCTGTAATTACTGTTAAGAAGTACCGAGTCCCGTCGGTATCGGCAATGTAAAGAAAGCGGCAAATGCCTTATGGATAAGGTGTCGGGCTGGCGATCGAAAGGTCGTGAGTTCGATCCCCACCCATTGCTCTATTGACGTGAACCCACTTCAGACACAAGTATGTTTAGCTTAGTTGGAGGGGTTTACAAGAATACTAGTAATGTGCAACCCACATTGCTAGTAAGCTTTACAAAAATGTATTAGTGACACCCACAGTACGGTGTAATAGCTACACTTTTATTCAACATACAATGTTCATATATTAGTACATGTGTTATGTGCGTTTCAAAATATGCAAACCATTTTTCAACAACTTGCGTAGGTATGCCTTTCAACTCAATCCGATACTAAGACAAGGTAAGTGTTTTGAGGGCCCGGTGGCGTAATCGGGAGAACGGTCGGCTTTGATGCCAGAGGTACCGAGATCAATCCCCGCAGTGCACCAATAGATTTTTCTATAGAAAAATGTATGTGCGATTTTCACAGTGGCCCTCCGGTGAAAGAAAAACATCGTTAAGAAACCAACAACCCCCGCATGGTGGTTGTTGACACTATCTAGTGTCCGCCTGGCCAGCTACCACCCTCAAGTTAGAAAATCTGTCGCCAAACATCTAATGTGTTCCGGCAGCTATCCTTGAGAGCCAGTTCCCATTCTAGGCTTAACGTGCTTACCATCTTCGACTGCATGATCACTTACCAATAGATGAGATAGTGGTCAAACGCTACCCTATCAGATATAAATAAATAAAAAGTTCGGTGACGATGCAATATTATGGTACCATCTAACAGGCTGATCTGAGGAGCAGGGAAACACATGCACAGTCATACACATACACACACATACACATGCAATCCCTAACTACAGGTAGGGATTGCAACTCCCTGATTGCAAATGAAAGGTCATTCGAATTCGGGCTAGTACGTTATCAATATCATAAATAATTTCCTTAAATACACGTGATTATGACGAGGGCCTACACACAAGGCTTGTTTTTAACTGTGTTTTAATTTATATTTTATTCGTTCCAGAGAGCACTCAGACGCTTTGCTCACAGAGTTTGGTATAGGAGAACAAACAGAGCCGTGGGATGATAACAACAAAAAGAATTTCTTACAAGTCAGTATACTCAATATAATATTTGATGATTATTTTTCTAGTCTATGTTACGACTTTTAGAAACAAGGTAGATTTTTTGCTAGTGCGGATTTAACTACCTGCACTGCTTAAACGCGGTGTAGAATTTATAACATAATTAACACATTAGACTTAATTTATAATTTATATTTTTATACAATCCCGAGAAAAGGTGATCTATATTTATCAAAAATGTTCACAAATTGCTATGCACCATCGCAGTACATTGACCTCACGCGGACAGATACATACCTACACCTACCTACTCTTTTTTTTTTTTTTTTTTATGTGATAATGGGTATCGCTTGACCACTATCTCACCTGATGTTAAGTGACGATGCGGTCGATGATGTAGCGCGCTTACCCAAAAGATACCTATTCACTCGCGACTTGAAGACCCCTATGTTGTATCTAATCGGAAACACAGACTCGGGCAGGGAATTCCATTCCTTGGCAGTACGTATGATGAAAGAAGAAGCGAATCGTTTTGCACGTGTAAATGGTAATCCACCATGTAGCGGTGGCGCCTCTTAGTATCCCTGCTAGTCCGATTATAAAAAGGGGATGGCGGAATCAAGTTATGAAGTTCCGATGCACACTCTCCGAAATGAATCCGATAAAAAACCGACAAACAAGCGACCTTGCGACGATGCTCGAGACTCTGGAGTCTTTTGCTTACTAGTTGGTCGTCGTTGATGAGCTTCTTGGCTCTCCTCTCAATAGCTTCCAGTGTCTGCAGCTGGTATTTGGCAGAACCATCCCAGAGGTGAGAACAGTACTCCATACACGACCGGACTTGTGCTTGGTAGAGATTGAGCAACTGTCCCGGTGTGAAGTATTGTCGCACCTTAGACAAAATTCCAAGTTTTTTGGAGGCTATCTGGGCTTTAGACTCAATATAAGAGCCGAAATTGAGAGTTGGTGTTAATGAGATGCCAAGAAGCTCAAGTTGGTCATTTATCGGCACGGACACATCCCTGAAAGTAGGAGCCAGTTGAAATGGACTCCGTTTGGCGGAGAAAAGACACGCCTGGGTTTTAGAAGCATTAAACTTAACCAGATTGGCATCGCCCCAATCGGAGACTGCCTTTAAGGAAAAGTTTAAGCGCTGAACCATCGCTTCTCTATGATACTGGATTTGTACTGCACTGGCTCGTGCACTAGACATATAACTCTCCACAACGGTGCTGTCATCTGCATACCCTAAAATACCAGGTTTTAGCAGGTCATTAATATGCAGCAGAAAAAGCGTTGCAGAGAGTACCGACCCTTGAGGAACACCGGCATTTATAGCCAATTGGTCAGACGAGCAGCCATCAATGACCACACGAATAGACCGTTTCCTCAGGAAATCTGATATCCAGACACAAAAACCAGTGGGGAGGCCATATGAAGGAAGCTTGCTAATAAGGCTGTCGTGCCATACCCTGTCAAAGGCCTTAGAGATATCAAGAGAGACGGCAAGCGCCTCTCCATGATTCTCAATGGCCTCGCTCCAAATTTGAGTGGCATACGCTAGAAGGTCCCCAGTAGACCGGTTTCGGCGGAACCCGTACTGTCGGTCACTGAGTAGATCGTTTGCTTCTAGGTATGTTAGGAGCCTGTGGTTCAGTACACGTTCCATAGTCTTACAGAGTATGGAAGTGACTGAGATGGGCCTGTAATTGGCAGGGTCAGCACGACTACCCTTTTTCGGCACGGGTTGCACGTTAGCTTGCTTCCAAGACTTAGGCACTTGACCAGTCGCCATAGACAAGCGAAAGAGACGTGTCAGAATAGGAGTCAACTCAGGCGCACACGTCCTTAAGACTATAGCTGGTATACCGTCTGGTCCACTAGCTTTATTCACGTCCAGATCGCGCAACGCTTTGCGCACTTCGGTTTGCCGTATGCGGATTTCCGACATAAACGTCCCGCATGACGGCAAACTAGAAGGTACAGCATTGCCAGCATCTAAACGTGAAGATTCCGCAAACAGAGTAGCAAATAGATTTGCTTTCTCTTTAGCGGTGTGAGCTAGCGATCCGTCGGGTTTCAGCAGTGGAGGCAGTGAGGGACGGCAGAAGTTCTCTTCGATCGACTTCGCCAGGGACCAGAACGCTTTACTACCCGAGGGGTAAGAAGCAAGTTTGTTCCCAGTTCGGCGTATGTGGTCGAAGCGAGCCTTCTTGAGAGCCTTTTTGCAAGACTTAGCGGCTTTGTTAAAGGCTTTCTTCTTTTCGCGAACATCTCTAGATTTGCGGGTTCGAGCATCAGCCCAGGTTAAGTAAGCCTTATGCTTTGACGCTTCAGCATCTCTACATTCGGAATTAAACCAAGGTCGAGCTTTGCTGGACAGAGGGACGTCAGAAAAAGGTATGTAATACTCCATACCCTGGCGTAATACTTCTGTCACAGCATCCGCGCAAGTTGAGGGATCGCTCGAAGAAAAGCAAACTTGCCGCCAAGGGTAAGACGCGAAAAAGCTTCGCATCTCATCCCAATCTGCTGACCTGTATCGCCATACCCGCCGAGACCCTTTCGGGCTGGGATCGGGTGGGGAGTAGACAGAGTAGTAGATACAGACTTTACCAGACAATGGTCGGAGCTACCCAAGGGTGATAAAACCGACACCGAGTAGCGGTCTGGATCTGTTGTCAGCAGAAGGTCCAAGCAATTGGCTGTATGGCCATCAACATCCGGTATCCTTGTTGCTTCCTGGACCAGCTGAGTGAGGTCTAGCGTCAAGGCAAGCTTGCGCATCTCTCGACCAGCATGGTCTGTGCTCTGGTATGGGTATAGCCAGTCTTGATGGTGGGCGTTAAAATCCCCCAGAAGCACTAATTGAGCTGATGGATACCGTTGTTGGGCTACGTCGGCCGCCTCACTGAGATAGTTTGTGAGCCTAGTTGCCTCCTCGTCTCCGCTGTGCGAATGGTAGACACCAGCATAGAGAATTTTCTCCATACCAGTGTCAACCAAAACCCACATGGTGGAAAATTTGGGGTCCTCAAGATCACGGAGACGCCGAAAGCAAATGTCATCGCGAGCATACATGCAGATTCCAGCACGCGCCCTGAAGCGATGTTCGAGGACGTAGCCTGGGTAAGCGAGATATGCTGCGTCAGCTGGACATTTAATCTGCGTCTCCGTGAGGAACAGAAGGTGCGGTTTTGCAGTTTCGAGGTGGTGGTGGACTGCATTGATATTTGAGTGCAAGCCTCGTATGTTAGATAAATGCACTTGTAGAGAGAGGACGTGCTTCCGCTGTGAAACCGACTTTCTGTTATTTTTCCTTGCCATAGATAAAGGGGAGTGAAGGTAGGTTGGGAACACGGAAGTGGATTGAGACGCTCATTTACCAACACAGTGACACACATTCAGATAAATCATCTTAGTAAACCAGTTCCGGAGACCGCGGGGACGCCCGAGCCCCCCCAGAGGTGTCCATCGGGTCCTCTCGTCCGGTCGCCAACCGGCACGATGGCGCACCCCCGGGATTTTTCGCTAGATGGCGGGGCAGCCTTTCGTGAGTGGCTGGCTCACTACTTGGGCCCCCAACTATCTGCGGTCGGCCAGCGGAGAACCGTGCCTCGGATCCCGCTGCTCTCCGAAACCCGCTACTCATAGTATTATATTCTATTTATTAGGATTAGGTACCTATTTTTTATGATATACACCTACAATAAGGTCAACGAACGCGACATGTCATTGCATACAAAATTACAGCAAAATGTTGATGCAAACTGAAGACAATTTTTTTATTGATACGGGTAGGTAGTTTAAAGTATTGACGTAGTTTGCTTCACGCTTGTTTTGCTAGACGGATGTATTTAAATCGGTATTCTTTGTATACCTACATCTGACTAACACAAATATCTACTGATCGTAGAGAAAAGCGAAAGACGTGTGAAATAGGAAATGTAGCAAAATTTTGGTATAAAACAATTTTATATTTTTCTTAGGCTTGATAGATAGCGTTGGATCACTAAGTATCTTATCTAATGGTGATTAGTGACTAGTAGTAAAGGATAAATAGAGCGCACTATTTCCGGTACTGGCTACTTATTATTTATGAAATAATTACAACATTTAAGAATGCAAACTAAAATATAATATAGTACCTACGCTTATCTCTACTTACGTAGTAACTAACTATTATATAATCTGTGCCTTTGCACCTAATTTCAGTAGGTAGATACCATAGTTTATTTTAGCCCTTTTAAAGTGATTGAATTATTCCAATAACTAGCTATACTTTATTCACTATTCGTATGTATTACATAATATACTTATATGGGCGGGACATGTAGTCCGCATGTATCCAGCAAGGTGGGCCAAAACTGTCACTGATTGGGTCTCATCAGATGTTCGGTACCGTGGTCGACCACAAAAGAGTTGGAGTGACGATATTGGCCCACCAGCCTGGATGACCAGTGAGCTGACGAGATGACCAGATAGCTGGAAATATATTCGTGGAAGACTATAGGGGAATCTCTGCATAGCAGTAGGTCAAGATGTTTTTTTATAAATTTGGGTTACGTTTTTACAGCGTAGTTATATAAATATCATTTTCAACACATTTGCTCAAAAACTGCATTTACGAAGCCCGTGTACATTGTTCGAAAGTTAAAAATTACGCACCATACAACGGAGCGTGCAGTAAATATGTATTCTCACCTAAGAGTGTGCTGTACGCTCCTCTGGCGCCGTGCGAATCCTTTACGGTTTTTTTTTATTTCACCAAAGAGTTTCACATTGCGAGAATAAATAAGCTGAATATTAGAACCTCCTTGGAAGCCCTTTTGCTTAATACGTTTGTCTCACTTTAATATGTAATAAAAAATAAATGAGACGAAAGATGTAATTCTTATTTAATACCTAGGATGATGGATTACAATCCATCATCCTAGTTTAATACCGTGGCGCCATTTTTAAATTAGAAACGTCAAAGATTGTTTCGACTTTCCGACGGATATACATATAGATATATACATATAGATGTTTGTTTCATTACCAATTGTACTACTTACTGTCTTCTCGCAAATGTGTTGAAAAACGTTGTATGACACACGTGCGGAATTGGTAATTACAAACTCATTACTGTGGTAAGACACATGGTAAGACACGTACATTTGTTTACTTGTTTGTAAAAACCAACTTACAGCACTAGTATCATAAATAACTATTATAAAGAAAATAAACGTTAGATCATTATTTCAGAGTTGGGACAAAATCAAATTTACTTACGAATGTTGGTGATACGAAGAAACAAACGTTAAATGTAATAATTAACAATAATTAATAAATAAATAATTGTAATAATTTAAATTAATTGTAAATAAGCACACACGTGTAAATATAAAAATAGAGCTATAAATAACAGTAATTAAAACATTAATTGAATAGTGTGTTTAATTTATAAGCTTAGCTGCAGTGGACGGGTCGGAATATTTAGGTTTTTTTTATAGTGAAATGCAAGCACGACGCCTGATGGTTAGCGATGACGTCTACCTATAACAGATACAGCGGCATGCAAAATTCTGGCAGTCCAGAATTTTGCATATCACTGCACTGCGCATGTTACCTTGAGACATAAAGATGTGCCCTGTAATTTCAC
This sequence comes from Cabera pusaria, assembly GCA_954871355.1. Taxonomy (NCBI): domain Eukaryota; kingdom Metazoa; phylum Arthropoda; class Insecta; order Lepidoptera; family Geometridae; genus Cabera; species Cabera pusaria. Next base: position 11,226,226 of record OX940900.1, on the reverse strand, counting down.
TGGACACCTTGCCATTTCAACCGAAAAATATTCCTATTTCACGACTGAAATTCAAGGCTTAATTGGCGAAGTGGAGGTACCGCCCCAGGCGGACTAGCCGAAGTCCTACCTATTTGAATTAATATAAAATCTCATTGTTCTTCAAGTGATTTTTTTTTTTATTAGTCGCACTTTGCCTGCTTTCAAGAGCATCCTAGGTCCTTTTCCCATTAACTTGACTAGCACGCTTGCCTAGAAGATATCTATTCCCTGGAGACTTGAAGACCTCCGCTGGTAAATCATAAGAATACCCACAGTCTATTACTCTATATTATATGTTAAACATGTTCTTTCCACCAGGAAGGCTGCACCTATACAATGCTAAATAGTAGGTACTTCAGTAGGTTCATTATATTACTGCAAGTTATATGTATATAGGTGCGATGATAACAATCAAACAGCCTATTTTACATAATTTCATCCAGCATTTTGACATAAACCCTAACATCTACATAGGGTGGTTTTGGGACTACTAGCGGCAGACCGTTCCTCTTGATATCCACGTATCTGTCAGAGTAAATACAAGTGTATCCGAGGGATTCAGCTGACATAGAGGAGTACGCGCTTGTACAGTCTATTCTCATTAGTCGTATATTGTTTTTCTTTGCAGTTGTTCTGAAAATAAAATTATTGTTTATTAGACAAAGTGTAAGGTACTACGTTTAGATATGCACCTTTTTTGAAGTTATTTCCATACAGGCAATTGTATTGCGGCGTCTCCATTTTTATATATGTATCTGGGTCATGGTATCATTCTGGTATCATGGGTGAATGTGATAAATAATTTGATGAGATGACAGTCTGCGACCACATACCTACTAAAAATGACAATAATTCGGGTGATTTTTTTTCTTCTTGGCCACCACAAGATATTATGTGTGTTGTGCTTCTTTGCGCGCTTATTTTTTTTTTTTGTATAATTAAACCAGTTATTAATTATTTTAATTTATATTCTCTTTGGTTTCCCCGTATTTAATTTATGACATTGCGGATTTTTTTTAACTTACGCGCAACGCGCTCTCTATTTAATAGGACAGTTACATATCCCTACAATATTATTATTCAACCTCCTTAGTCAGGCCACTATAAAATAACATTCATAAGCCAACAATAAAAAAAAAACACTTTACCGCCCACGGGCGGAAAATATCTATTTAGCGCGTACTTATCGAGGAACAAACGTCGTTTTTCGAATCGATGGGATGAAACATAACTCGGTACCGTGTTGTTTACAACGCAATTACTGTTAGTAAATAAGCAGACCTTACTGATTTTTCTATTGCAAAAACTACCCAATATGTTAACTTACTCAGTTTCTTTTTGCAAAGCTTTCATAATCCCTTTCCGTCTCCACTCTGGATCCGTGGCAGCCAACCTCCCCGCCACCAAGTGCTTATGATCTGGATATTTCTCCCAAAGTTTAGCGCCTTCTTCCATTTGCGCTAATACGTAGAGAATCTTCTGGAACTTTGGATTTTTGCATTTGACCGCTTCTTTGATCAAACTGTGTTCTTCGTCCTGGAATAGAATATTATTACCTATCGCCAATTTACCACTGCTGTCAATGTGCCTAAGAAGTATCTCCATTTTTTTGATTGGTAGTAGAGCCCAATGGTTATGTCCTATCCTATTGTTCGGTAGACGTACTGTAGATAGGACTAGTCAGTCTTTTGACCAGCGTCAAGGTTTGACCTCGTCTAATATTTCGTACTTCTAGCAATTTCGTTGACAATTTTATGGTATGAACCGAAAACATTCCTATCCCGGTTGATGAAATGAAATAGAAGTGGCACCGCCAAAGACTGGTAGCGTCTTTCTTTGACTATAAAGTTCAGAGTGCAAGTGGTAGAGTCCAATGTTTATTTTTACCTTGACACAGGGAATCATATCATCTATATATATCATCCCTCGGTTTATCCCTAGTCGTTGTTATATATGATTCCTTACCGCCTTTAGAGGTTGCTGTCCATTGACGACAACTCCTACAATATTCTTTTTATCCTTGTCTACCGCTTTAAAGGACAAACCTTGGCCCAATGAATGTTTGCAGTTTGCATCTAGGTCCGTACATTTGCTATTTTCACAGAGTCCAAGTGATTTGTTGATAGGCTCGTCTACGTAGAAGGTCCTAGAACGTATAAAAACTGGACTTGTCTTCCTACGTAATTTATGGTAGTTACATACCTGTCTACATTTTCAGTGCGGGCATATTATACAGATCTAAGATATAAGATCGAGCTCAGTGGCGTGCCATGGGAGAGGCCTATGTCCAGCAGTGGACGGAATATGGCTGATAATGATATTATACAGAATATGTAGGTACCTATATTCTGTATACTAATATCACAGAACAGATAATAATATACATTGTCTTTCTTTCTGCCAGTGTAAGTAATTCATATACCGATACTAATTGTGACGTAGGTAATTATCGTATCTATACTAATATTATAAAGAGAGAACATTTGTATTTTGTAGGTATGTTTGTAACGAATAGCCTGAGAAACTACTGGACCGATTTTAAAAATTATTTCACCAATCTATACTAATATTATAAAGAGAGAACATTTGTATTTTTGTATGTTTGTAATGATTTGGCTCAAAAACTACTGAACCGATTTAAAAAATTCTTTCACTAATACATAGAATGGACTTTCGGAATGAAAATAGGCTATATATTATCCCGTTTAAATCAAAGGTACATTCGTGGAGACCTAATTTGCAACCTAAGTCGGCAAAAAAACGGTCGAAAAAACACGTTTCTTACGAACGCTTCTCAATTGAAAATAGATAGAAGAATATTTTCTATGCAAGAGTTGTACAACTTAATAAGACCTACAAAAAAGTCCGCGACAGCATATGTCTATCTCTTAAGGTTGACTCACAGTAACCATTTTAATCTTAAAATTTTTGTTAAAGAATATTTCATAACTTCCAAGGCTATTTTTAAGTATATAGTATTAATCCTTATCCAAATAATTACGTTAATTAGCTTGGCCACATATTATAGATTCAAATTGTCCCTTACAGTATATAATTCAAATGAAAACTCTAGAATATATCACGAATTTCACATACACGCATCGCAAAATCAATAAAATATATGCAGTGAAACCACAGATTAGGTCATAGTTACTGCGAAAATATTATTATAAGCTTAGCTATGCTGTAGATCCCCATCGATCACAATCAATTTGAAGTCAATATAGTATAATAATATGATCTATTGTATAAAATAATATTCATCTATATATATAATAATATAAAATGTTAAACCATCCCGACTGATCTATGTATAATCTTTTCATTAAAAACATTCCTATGACTCTAAACACGACATTTAAAATCTGAGCTGTAAGTTGGTGAGGATTTGAGTATTCTGTAGAGTCCAGGAGATGTCCCAGCATCAGGTCAATGTTCCATGTTCTTACAATATCGTTGAAGAAGAAGATTTTCAAATTGATCAGACCTATGAAAGTTGATTTCATAGCGCAATTAACTAGAAAAAAGCTGATAGTTTTATAACGATTGAACGAATTTTCATGAATCAAAGCTAAGAACACCCTCGATGAAAACATCTATCAAACAAAAAAAAACTATCAATAATAAAAACTAAATCGGTTCATCCGGTTAGGTGCTAAGATGCTACAGCAGACAGACACACAGATACACACGTTAAGCGTATATTACCTATACTTTTTGCGTCGGGGAACGCCGTAAGGTTAAGGCGGCAGATGTTCTCCTTGGTGTTAAGCTACTTTTTGGTAGATTTAATGATCCCACTACCACTGTACGAAAACTCATGATTCATGAATGCACATAAAACTTTCATTAGTAGGTATGGCTAGGATTAGAACCAACGACCGTCGGGTCAGAATCAGGGTAATTATCCTTTACGCCAAAGGGCCGTCCAATATCACTACGTAAGTATTATAAAACAGAGTCCATCACTGCGTCTGTCTGTCTGTACGCAATAATATAAATAGCTACTGAACGGATTATCCTGCGGTTTTCACCAATAGTCAGTGTTTATGAGGAAGGTTTAGGTGCATAATTCGTTAAGGTGTTGTGTAAATTGGTTGAAATATGACGATGATTGTTAAATATGATCATATTTTATATTCGATGCAACAAACTGATGCAAATTTTGTAGGCATATATGTTCTACCCGTGCGAAGCCGGGGCGGGCTGCTAGTATCTAATACTATAAGAATCTTTGTCCTGACATACTGACTGACTGACTGACTGACTGACTGACTGACTCCATACAAGTACTTTAGTAAAAAAAATTAGTAAATACGTGATTCAGGTTTTTTGAAATTCCACCCCTAAGAGGGTGAAATGGGGTAACAAAGTCTGAAATCAATATAATTTCGGATTGCGCTGAAATTTGGCATGCAGATAGTTATTTTGACGTAGGTATCCGCTAAGAAAGAATTTTATAAATATCACTCTTCAAGGAGATGAAGCGGGGGTTCAAAGTTTGGATAGTCATTTTTTTCGTCGTTCCACACAAGTACTTCTGTAAATAAGTAAGTAGATAGATAGATAGATGAACTCTTTATTGCGACACCAAAGATACAGACACATATAACTTTTACAGCTTAAATTTAACGTGTAACAATGGGCGGTCTTATCGCTAACAGCGATCTCTTCCAGACAAACCGTTGTATGGATAAGATCGAAATAGTAGCCTAATGCAGGGTGCGCCTAATTTAAATTAAAATGAAAAGAATAACAATAATATATTATACCTAAACTAACATAATCATACCTACTTACCTACAACAATAAACACAGATTACTTACATAAATTCCTAAACACGCATTCTATAAATTTTAAACAGATTGACAGAACAGACAGAAGCAGCTTAACACTATTTATAATGAAAGATAAGCTTTTAAACGGCTCTTGAAAATATGAAGGGATTGTGAAGATTTCACAGGTTCGGGAAGAGAGTTCCAGAGCCTAACAGCCTGGACAGTAAATGCCTTATCATAAAAACTGGAACCATGTGCGGGAAAGTTCAGGGTTAAGTTTTGTTTAAGTAAATACTAGTTTAAAACTTTTTCATAATGCCCCCCTAAGAGGATAAAATGGGGTAACGTAACAAAGTCTAAAAATCAATATTGTTTCGGATTGCGCTGAAATTTAGAATGCAGATAGTTATTATAACGTAGGTATCCGCTCAGAAAGGATTTTTGAAAATTCCTCCCGGATACGGAACGGAGATCCAAAGTTTATATGGCGAAACAAGATGAGATAAATTACGTGTTGTAGGATTTTTCGAAATGGGGTAGGTAACAAAGTTTGAAAATTTGGGTTTTTTTGGATTTTATAAATATGAATCCCGAATTGCCTTAGTCACGTGATAACATGAAAACGGGTGAACCGATTTAGCTAATTCTTATTTGATGATAGAATCGTTTTTACAAAAGAAAAGTTTTAAGTAAATAAAATAAGTTTTTAGCGCGGGCGAAGCCGCGGGGCACTTTTAGTATAAAATGGACTTTCGAAATTCGTTCGCTTTCGTTCGCTCTCATTCGCTCGATGTTGTATCCAGAGTAACGTTGGATCAACCGAACTTCAGCCGACAAAACCAAAAATAAAGTTTTATGCAAATTACTTAAATTGCAATATCTGTCTACCTACCTATCGCTGTTTAACTAATGTATACGCCAATATAATTTCTGTTTTATATTTTATCAATAGGTGAAAAGTTTTAATACCAGTGCTTATTTTTATAATTTTATAACCGCAATAAAAATATGAAGAAAATTATACTTATATCTACCTACTTACTTAGATGCAACAAGGCCCACAGAACTCAGATATCATCATCATCATCAGCCGGTATCAGTCCACTGCTATACTACTTGTACTATTCATTATTCTGTGACTAGACGTAGGCCTCCCCCAAGACACGCCACTGAGCCCGATCTTCGGCTCTTTGCTACCAATTTAACTCGGATATGGCAACACGAAAATCAAGTCAATGTCAATTTATTCGTCAGGGACGGCGATATTTGAACTCAACTTCTTGACTAGCTAAATCTTAACTTTAGACAGTTAAATGTTGAGTCTCATGTTATGTTCTGTAATTTCAGTGGAAGTTTATTTCAAACTGAAAAACATTACCTATTCCACTAGATAACAGACAAAGTACCTAATGGGCTGATTAGAAATCCTACCACTATATTATAGATTAGATCATTCGATCTGCCTATGCATAAGCAATGTTCTGGTTTATTCGGCATTACATAGTCAGTAAAATTACTTAGCTATTAAACAGGTTTTACCTCTTAAGTAGTTGCATGATCTCACTCGTATCGTCTTCGTTTACCGGTAGCACATCATACGCGGACATGGTTTTACTGAGGACAATAGCCATTTACTGAATATCCATGATTACTGAATAATATTTTAATTTACCTATGTTGTAGGTACTTATTTAGCTAGATACTCCGCACTCCGAGGCTTGTCTATCTTTTATCTGCGTTAAAATTATCCTGCAAGATATCAATTATTCTATTATATACTTATTGCCCATCCCTGTGCAAAGGGCGACTTTAAGGGGGGCACGGGGGCACGTGCCATACGAAGGTATTTTTGTGTACTGTGGAGATTACATCACAGTACACAGTACGTTTAGCAGGAAACATAAAATAAAGCTGTCTTTATTATATGACATTTATATAGTTATATGACACGGGACCAAAATGCTGGCATGTATTTAGCTCAGAGACTAAGCATTGCCATTCAACGGGGGAATACACCCAGCATTTTGGGAACTTTACTTACTGGTAGTGGTTTGGTAGACTAAATTTTAGTTTTTATGGTTTTTATTAGGTATATTTATTTGTTTATAGTTAGGTAGGTTTAAAAATATAATAATGTATATAATGTAATTGATAGATTGAATATTAATAAACATAAGTACTAGTACCTACATCTTTACCTACATATACTAGGAATATTGAACTGTAAATATACAAGTGGACAGGGATAGCCATAATTTTGCATGTCACAACACTGCGTCTGTTACCTTGAAACCATGGCTTGGAACATAAAGCATGTCCTGTAATTTCACTGGAAACTTTGCCGTTCAAATCACAAACTTAGATTTCACTACATAAAATCCTAGGTCTGTGGTTCAAACCGAAAAACATTCCTAATTCTCGACAAAAATTAATTGGCAAATTGGTGGTACCGCCCCAGGCGAACAAGCAGTATCATACCCTATCCCTAAAATATGATATTGTTAATATACCTATCAAAAAATCTTGAGCAATGAAGTTGCTGGGAAGCAACCAAAGAGCTCGGTAGGTAGGTAGGTGTAAATAACATCGTTGATCGTTCCTTAACAAATGTGTCTATACATTGAAACCCATCAAAAAGTTAAATAGATAGGAAGTAAATGCCTACTTACATACATCCACAACTACTTCTCCTAATGCTAGTATTCAAGAACACTTTTTAACCGACTTCACAAAAAAGGAGGAGGTTCTCAATTCGTCTGTATGTTTTTTTTTTTTTTTTTGTGTGTATGTTACGCAATTTCTCCGTCAATAGTGAACGGATCCAAATGATTCTTTTTTTAATAGGTAGGATACGTTTCCGAGGTGGTCCCATTTTAATTTTATCGAGATCTGATAAGTATCTCCAGAGATATGGAGATAAATACCTTAAACATAGGAGAATGTACTGGTTTTAGTAGAAAAGTCCCAAGAAGATTATACACAATAGAGGTTGCTATTGGATATACTTTTGAAGACTAAAAAATATGACCATGAATAATGTTTTTACATCTTTCTTCTCGTTGATTTTGGTTTTTGACAGATATTCTTACAGTAACTATGAGCGAGATAGAAATAAAGGTGGGGATAATATATTTTCTTTTTTAATTATCTTATAGGATAGCGTTTGACCACTATCTCACCTGTTGCTAAATGATGATGCGGTCGAAGATAGAGAAGTGGACTAGAATGGGAACTGCCTAGCTGCCGGAACACATTAGATGTTTGGCGACAGATTTTCTGACTTGAGTGTGGTAGCTGGCCAGGCGGACACTAGATATGTCCTACCTCCATGCGGGGGTTGTTGGTTTCTTAACGATGTTTTCCTTCACCGGAGGGCAACTGTGAGAAGCGCACATATATTTTTCGATCGAAAAATTATTTGGTGCACGGCGGTTTGAACTCGGTACCACGGCTTCAAAGCCGACTATTCTCCCAATTACGCCACCGGGCCCTCAATAAATAATTATATATTAATAATTATAATAAATAATTATATATAAATATAAATAATTTGTCTTCACAGGAATGTTCTACCGGGCAAAGTCTTGTTAGGTTGCAAACTTTTTTAAACATACCTAAGATTTTTTGACATGACATGACGTTTGCCGAAGATGGCGGCCATTTCAGTCCCGTGACACTGCATACATTATTAAATAACTCAGAATTATGAACGTACTTTGTACTAACCAACACTTCAAAAAAAAATTTATAAGCATAATACCACAGATTATATAATAGTTACTACGTAAATAATACTTTCCGTTGTTAGGTTGGCTGCACAGTGCTTTCATAATTCGGGTTTCAACAATATAGGGAAGTGCCTCTTATAACGTAGTAGAGTGATTCAGTACTCTGTTGGCCATATGGCGGCAAGTAATGTTAATAATCGCAAATAATACTTTTTTATATTCATTTTGGAATACAACTAGTCCGTGTTATAAAAGTATTTGGAATTATTGTAATAAAATAGACAATTAATTATCGTGTGTGTCAGATGCTTTAATTGCACAGGGCCATTTTGGACATTGTCCTTTGATACCTTGATGACATAATTATTACTAGTGAATATTATCACTTTAGCAAGGCATTTAAAGTCAATTTTTTTAGGGTTCCGAACCCAAAGGGTACCAAATGAACACTTTCTGAGACTTTGTTGTCCGTTCGTCCGTCCGTCCGTCCGTCCGTCCGTGTGTCTATACATACCTGCGCACTTTACAGATCTGTATCTTCTTAACCGTTATAGATACATACTTGATTTTCAAAAAGTATATATCCGTCAGTGTTTACGGCCCAGACACCAAATGTAATAGATGCATGTAATTTAATTAATTTTTTTTATGCACAAAAAAGGGTAAAATAAGTTATTTAAAAAAAAAAAAAAAACGACTTCATAATCACAAACAGGCACTCAAAAGCGAAAAATAAATTACTTAAAATTATTATAAGCGCTACCCACTTATCTATTTGAAGTCGGTGCCAGCCAAGTCTATTGGATAGTAGATAGATACTATGTATGTAGTAGTAGTAAGTAGGTACATGTAGGTTAGTAAGTAGGTAGATACATGTAGGTATTATCTATCTACTACCTATTAGACTTGGCTGGCACCGACTTCAAATAGATAAGTGGGTAGCGCTTATAATAATTTTAAGTAATTTATGTTTCGCTTTTGAGTGCCTGTTTGTGATTATGAAGTCGGTTTTATTTTTTTTTGAAAAATAACTTATTTAAGTAATAAGCAACGTTAAGCAAAGTAAGCATTTTTCCGTGCGTTTACGACGTTTCGCGTGTCAAGCCATCTAGATTGGTCCTTTGATAGCATAGTTTACTCCATTTTTTATTTTCATCATGGATCCACACTATTTGTGTATTTAGCCGGTGTCTTAAAATTAGAATAGTTAAAGTTTTCGTTGATTAAACTCGTGCCGTATGCTCAGTGCTCACATATTTACTTGTGCAGATGTAAAAATCGAACTATAAGAGAAATTAAAGCAAAGTTGAATAAAGGTTGAATAACGAGTTATTTAAGCATAACTGCAGTAGACGGGCCAGAATATTTAGGTAGGTTCCAATAAAAAAATTCTGAGATCTTCAGAATCTGGCAAAAAAGCCTGATTTATTTTAAAGACTCGTCAATTTTAATGGTTTTTTTTTTGTTTTTGCAGGCCACAGTTACCCTGCATTAAAAAGTATCCTAATAGGTCATTTTCCACTAAATTAGCTATTCCTGCGCAAAATGTCAGCTGTCAACCCGCTAAGCCGTAAAAAGGAACAACATAATAATATTCGACTTGCTACCATATAGTAGCATACCAACCATCAAGGAAAAAAATTGTTACCATAACCCTTTTCAATAATCAAAGCCTTAAATAAATCCTTACGGTGCGATGATAAAAACCAAACAGCTAGTTGTACATAATTTAATCCAGCGTTTTGACATAAACCCTATCATCTATATGGGGTGGTTCTGGGACTACTAGCGGCAGACCGTTCCTCTTGATATCCACGTATCTGGCAGAATACATACAAGTGAACCCAAGGGATTCAGCTGACATAGCGGAGTACGCACTTGAGCAGTCCATTCTGAGCAGTCTTATACTGTTTTTCTTTGCGGCTTTTCTGAAAATAAAATTATTGTTTATCAAAAGAAGTTTAATGAAGGTATTAACTTCCCTTACCTGTTTTCAAGTGATTAGCTGCAGTTTTTATTAGGACAAACATTTATAACATTCTTATGAAGACTATGCGCGCCATAGTAAATGATGACATATACCTGATCTTTATTCTAAGAAACATTGGCTTTCTTATATAATATAAAGGTAAGTAAGGTACCTAGTAGATTTTTAATGTGTGATGATGTTGCTGTGCGATGGCCAAAAATTATAATAATTATAAAACTATAAAATGTGTCAGTATTAGTAGTTACATAGTTATACATAGGTACCTTACATAGTTTTTAAACAATTTTTTTTATATTTTTATATTACAAAGTTGTTGGACAAATTCATCTCATAGATTGGTACTTGGTTGTACCACAGTACATTAAATATACTAGGGGCCAGTTTCACGGGTTCCTGATGGCGCTAATATGAAGAAATCTGACAGATTTTTGACAACTTTTATATGGCGCCATGTGTCAGATAACTATCTAACGCATTATCAGGAACCGATGAAAATGGTCCTTAATGTGTTGTGGCTTTACCATACATATCACAACTTTTTGCGATAAATAAACTGCGTTGCGAAACTTGGAATTTTGAACTTACTCAGTCTCTTTAACCAAAGCATTCATGATTCCTTTCCGTCTCCACCCTGGATCTGTGGCAGCTACCTTCACCGTTACCAAATGCTCCTGATCCGGAAATCTCTCCCAAAGTCTAGCACCTTCTTCCCTTTGCGCTAGCACGTAGAGAATCTTCTGGAACTTGGGATTCTTGCAGCTGTCCGCTTCTTTGTTCAAATTGTGCTCTTCATCCTGGAACAGAATATTATCATCATTACCTGTCGCTATGAATCTGCCCAAGAACTACATGATCTCAATCCTGAATTCCAAAGTTTTCACTGTACAACTAGATAAATAGCTAGTCGTCATCCGATAATGGTGGGCATTCCCTCAAAATATAACCTGGTTGTGTTTTTAAATCAAGAGTGAATAGATTTTCATTAAACAATCTAGGTAAGTGTTCTACATCGTTGACCGCGTCGTCACTTAGCACCTGAAAGCGGCCAAAGCTATGCACAATCTGATGTTTTTGTATCCATTTTCAAGTGAGTTCAAAAAAGGAGGAAATTCTCAATTCGAATGTATTTTACCGACTTTCCAAAATGTAGGAGGTTCTTAATTCGTCGGATTTCTATTAAATTTATTTTCACCGATTACTCGAAGAAGCCTGATCCAATTTGGATTTTTTTTTGTTTAAAAGTACATACTTACCATTTAAAATTCATCGAGATATGTTCAGTTTCTCCAGAGATATGGAGACAAACACCTCAAACTTAGTACTGAAAATGACTAGCGCGATGTTTGAAGTCGGTTCTTTTAGTTTTCTAAACGATTCTCAAATATTTTATGTTTGTTATCTCAGAACTCATCATTATTTATCCGATTCGAAAAATATTTTTTGTTTTAGAGAGTATGTAGTCTCCTCGTTAGCACAGAATAATTAGAAGTACTAGGTATCGGACCTTTACGGAATCTAATTCCGTAAAAATGACATCGAGATCTGATGAATATCTCCAGGAAAATGGAGATAAACGTATCAAACTTGGCAACGAAAATGACTATATAATAGCGGCATATAAAGCCGGTTGTTTTCGTTTCGTGCACATAAAAGAAAACAGAACAAAAAAAGAATACATAACTAAAAGTACGCACGGCGGTCTTATCGCTAAATAGCGATCTCTTCCAGACAACCGTCTATTATCGATTTGTTGATAGATGTTATATTATCGGTTTTGTTCATTTATTTGTAGAGCAGATAGTAAAGTTTAAAATAGTGTGAAACCATCCAGTGCCGAGGTTAACAAATTGTAAAACAAGGTTAATTAATTCTCATTTACCATAATAAGTACCAGTCTAGCTCTTTGTGTAGAAAACTAACAAATGTGTCATACTAGTAAATTTTGAAGTGACTGACGTTGGCCTTTTACCGTGAAAATGGAAAGTCTGTATGTTCATAGTTTGCTGACAAGCCGTAACTCTTTAGCAAACCACACACTTCCCTATTTATTATTCGAGACATACCTCCTAAAATATCTACTTATAATTTATTCTCTCATATTCGGAGGAGGTAGTAGTACCTCTAGATTGGATTGAAGTAATTTGACTCTAGTCTAATGTTTCGTACGCTTAGCAATTTTGTTAATGACCATTTGATCGTTCGAAATGACAACAATCCTTACATACATACATACAATCACACCGTTTTCCTGTTGGGGTAGGCAGAGACTACTTCTTTCCACATGCTACGATCCTGACATACCTCCTTCGCTTCTTCCACTTTCATTAGCGTCTTCATACATGCTCGCCGGTTATAGGTACTTTTGACTTGGCCTTTTTTAAAACGTCTCCGATCTGGTCGTGATACGTTCGCCTAGGTTGGCCTCTACCAACTGGCCCATTCACACACGTCTCATAAATCTGTTTCGTCAATCTTTCTTCATCCATCCTCTCTAGATGTCCAAACCATCTAAGCATCCCTTTCTCTGTCTTTGTCACTACATCTTCTACCACACCACAACATTCCCTTATCACGCTGTTCTCTAACTTATCCATCAGAGTCACTCCGATCATACTTCTCAAACTTCTCATTTCTACAGCAATCCTTACCCGTTTGATGAAATTAAATAGAAGTGGCACCGCCGCAGATTAGTAGAGTCTTCCTCGGAATATTAAAGTTCAGAGTGCAATTTGTTGAGTCCAATATTTAGTTTACCTTGACAGAAGTAATCCGAGTGCTAATAAATATATAGGCGCATAAGAGCCGTTCAATATTATCTTTTAGTTTATTTGTATTATTACTATTATTTGTATTGTACTGTATTATTATAAACTTTAATAACTATGGCTAACCTAGAAGTCCTAGAAGATATAGATGAAACTTTACAGATCAAGTGCTGCACTATCGATAAGCCCGAGAGCTGTAAAAGTCACATGTCACAATATAAATTCAAAGTAATGACTTTCAATATCAGAAGTATTCATCAGAATTTTTTGGCATTGTCAACTTTGCTGAAACGCTTTGAATTTGAACTCGACGTATTGGTTTTGACAGAATGCTGGCTAAATGAGTCTTCCCAAATACCTATTTTATCTGGTTAGAACAGTTACCATACTCAAAAATGCATAAATAGATGTGGAGGTGTTATAGCTTACATCAAAAAACTGCTGGAATGCTTCTGCACAGGAACCCTCTTTTGATGATGCAAACTGCCTAGTACTCAATGTTGAATCTGCTCTTACAATTATAGGTGCTTACATATCACCGTCTATATTAAATTTGGATAATTTTTTTGATTCACTTGAAGCTCTTTTAGAATCCACTAAAGATCATCCATCCATATTGCTAACCGGGGATATGAATATTAATCTATTAGAAGAACCTCCTAGTCGCAACGTTGATACATATGAGGTCATCCTTGCAGAAAAAGGCTTCCTATCAGCCATAAATAAAGCAACACGAGGGAATTCTTGCTTGGATCACGCTTTCATAAAATCAAAGGGCGAAGCACTGGGTCTCGTCTGCAAGTGTTGCATTACAGACCACGACATAATTGTCATAGGCATGGCTTTGGGCAAGAAAAAACCCAAAAAAAAAAACAAACAGGGTCGTCACTTAAATCACTGAAGTAGCGTCAGAACTTAAGGAAATAGATTGGAGCAAAATTTATAACTTACATGATATCAACGATGCTGTGCATTATGTTAACGAAATTGTCACAAACTGTTTAAAAAAGCATACTCAGACAAAAATAAACACTCGTTCGGAGCACAGTCTCAAGCGCTAGATCACGCCTGGTTTAATTAAGTGCATGAAACACCGGGATAGACTGCATCTTCGAGTCAGAAAAGAGCCACTTCACAAGACTAATAAAATAATTTACAATAAATACAAGAATTACTGCACCAATTTACTCCATAAGCTTAATTCTAATCACGACAACAAGCGGTTACCAGATAATTATGATAATCCCAAAAAACTGTGGCAAACTTTAAAAGAGGTCTGTAACATTCCGCGACCAGACAAAAACTGCCACGAACTAATTGCGTCAACACAAAATCTCCAGACACCTTTAGATAACTGCAACAAGCACTTTGCTACAATCGCAAGTAAGCTGGCATCAAACATTCTGAACAAAATGGGCACCTCTGAGGAATCATTAGCTGATCAATTTGTAACTGATTCTCGTTGTTCCAACTCTATGTATTTGGCGCCCACAGATAGTCAAGAAATATTAGGAATTATAAATGCTCTCAAGTCTGATGGTGCTTCTGGGAGAGACAATATCTCTCCATTAGTTCTTTAATGTGCAAGGAAATATTTGGTTAAGCCCATCACTTACCTATGTAATCTGAGTATGGCATCTGGAATGTTCCCAGGTTATTGGAAAACGGTTGTTGTCATACCGGCGCACAAAGGAGGAACTAATTCATGCCCTGACAACTACAGGCCAATTTCTCTCTTATGCTGTGTGTCTAAGATTCTGGAGAAGCTAGTAAATAAAAGACTAGTCAATTTCCTTGAGAAATACTGCCCTCTCTCGGAGCGCCAATTCGGATTTAGGCGTGGTAAGTCGAACGAAGATGCAGTCCAATTTTTAACGGAAACGGTGTCTTCACATCTGGATCGAGGGTATCGCTGCATTGGGGTGTTCCTTGACCTCGCTAAGGCATTTGACACTGTATCTATTTCAATCCTACTGAAAAAACTGCAATGCCTTGGAATTAGAGGAGTAGCTCTCAGCTGGTTTACCAGCTACCTAACTGACAGGAATCAATGTGTAAGGATCGGAACTCACGTGAGCAGGGAGCAACAAATAAGTTTTGGAGTTCCCCAAGGCAGCAATCTATCTCCAACGCTATTCACGGTTTATATGGATGATATTCTGAAGCAAAACATAAAAAACGCTGAATTAATATGTTACGCAGATGACGCGGTGGCGATCTTTCATGGTGATATTTGGGATTCCACGGTGTCAGCTACAGAGAAAGGATTGGCAGACCTGGCCCGATGGCTTGATGACAATCTGCTGACGCTAAACGTGAAAAAAACTAATTACATTCCTTTTCACATAACACGAGCCACCAAACCAGATAGATAAAATATTCGTTTTCACGACTTTTCATGCGCAAACCTCAACGGGCATGCTGGAAGTTGTCAGAAATGCCAATGCACAACTATTGACAGGGTTGATCACACCAGGTACTTAGGCATTATACTAGATCAAAATCTATCGTTTAAACAACACTTGACCTTGCTTAAACGGATTCGTAGACAAATCTACGTCATGAAGCTATTACGACATGTTTCCACAATAGATATCAAGAAATTAGTGTATGTCTCAATGTGTCAGTCCCTTATACAATATTGTATAGCGGTCTGGGGTGGAGCGGCCAAATCATACATGAATATTTTAGAGCGTGCTCAGAGAGCGGTTCTTACGGTAATGTTGGGAAAGCCTCGGCGATATTCCACAAATGAGCTCTATAAGGACACAAAAGTCTTAAGAGTAAGGCAACTCTTCGATTTACGGGCGGTTCTTAAAAGACAGTCACATCCAACACGTCAACTTAGAGAGCATTCCAAATACAAACCAGCCAGACAAGAGTTGCCTAAGATAAAGACCGTGTTCGCCACACGCCTAGCACCATATGTTCACATTTTCACATTTAATGCCGTAAGCATAATCATAATCATAATTTATTCACCAGAATAATTAATTAAAACAGATCAAAAATAACCTAAACTTATAAATTAGCAATTAATAAACATTAATAAGCATGCCTCTTGTTAACATATATAGACATTAGTTAATACGAAATCATTTGTATTACTATTATTACTAAAGGCATCTAACCTAGTTAAACACAACAGCATGAGTATAGGTAATAATTAAAGTATTGTAAATTTGATTCTACAATTTTATAACCTATAGAGAATATTATGTTTATGGTACAGTGTTCCTGTTCTAATTATTTTAAATAGTAATCTATAATTTATTGCAATGCTATTATAAGTAACTTAATTTAATTACGATAAATAGTATTTGATTCTATATACAACATTAATAGTACTGATTTGAAATAAAGAAACTCAAGGTATTTTAACTAAAAACAAGGCGTATACGCTAACTAATGATAGTTAATAATTATAAGACCCAACATAATAATAAATATAACAAATGTAAACGCATCTACAAATATGAGTTTTCTGGATTTTTTCTGCAAACAAAATATGACAGACAAACCAGATACACAACATATTTTTATTATGGCGTAATTAACAAACAGCGAATGAAAATTGCTACTTGTATTATGAAACGATACAATATTCTCGATTTGTAATGTACATAACCAGCGCAGAAACCTTTTTGATTTAACCCGAGATGCAGGGCGTCCAAAATACAGGCCTAGCCTAGTTTGGAGCCCACCGAAAACAATTAGTGGTTCATAGTAAAGCACTGTAATGTAATTACTTTAAAATTAATTAAGATAATTAAGCTAACAAATTTATTATAATCACGAATAATCTGTATGCATGATGCATGGAAATAAATTCATTTCATTTCATTATCCCTAGTGGTTGATATAACATTTCTTACCATATTTAGAGATTCCCTTCCATTGATGATTACTCCTACAATATTATTTTTATCCTTGTCAACCGCTTTGAATGAGAGACCTTCGCTCAATGAATGTTTGCAGTACTCGTCTAGTTCCGTACATTTGCTGTTTTCACAGAGTCCAACCGCTTTGTTCATAGGCTCGTCAATGTAGAAAGTCCTAGAACAGATACAAAATAGACTTATATACATTATGATACGTACCTACTACATTTCTGTTTATGTATTATTACTGCAACATTTTTGTTATTTTTTGTTCATTTTGCTAGTTTTATTTTTTCCAGTGTACTCCATCGATCCAATTAAGTTATTAGGTCCAGTATCCATACCTATTGTGACGTAATTGGATCGTAAAAGTGATAAATAATTAACAACAATGAGCGTTAGCTTCATCCTACATAAATCGCGAATTCAACTTCTTGGTTTTCTAAACCAATTAACCACATAATTATGTGGTACTTTCCTAGCAACAGCTGATAAACCGTAACGTCTATCTTCAATGAGATCCTCTGGCATAATAAACTCTTGATTGCTTACCTGATTTTTTGTACTACTGTAGGTAAACTAGTATCTACAGATACAAGTGTAGGTACCTATAATACTAGTACTATAGGACTAACTGTAGGTACTGTACCTGTTACATTGAAACTATTCAGATATTGAATCACTGAGACAGGTCCTGTAATTTGACTGGAAACTGTCCTTCAAACCGAAAAAAAATCATCGCTAGATAACAGACACGTGGTTTTCTCGCTCCAGGCGGATTAGCTCAGATTAGGACTTCTGTCCTGCCACTAAAATGTTTTAACTTCAACTCATAGATTAGACCTTTCGATCTACGTAGATATGCATAAGCAATGTGCTTATGTGAGCGGCATTGCATAATCAATATTTACGACTTAATTGCTTTATCTATAAAACAGGTTTTACCTTTGAAGTAGTCGCATGATCTCACTCGTATCGTCTTCGCTTATCGGTAGCACATCATACTCGGGCATGGTTTTACTGAGAACAATAGCCGCTTATTGAATATACATATATGACCTTTTTTACTTTTTATTTTTTATAGCCTAGTGTTTGACCACTATCTCACCTGTTGGTAAGTAACAAGTAACAAAATTAAAATTTTGAATTAACACCCACGACAGTGTCCTTTAGAAAATTAACGTTTTAACATCTATCTAAGAACCACCACTGATTAATTACGAACCGTTTAAAGACAAAATCGAACTAGTTTTGGAGAAAAATGGCAACATGGATTTGCACAAACAAATGTTTACTGCAGCGCCCCCTGGTGAGTTGACACCGTAACACCTATTTAAGAACATGCACCAATGAAACACAAACCTATAACTGAAAATTGCATCAAAATCGTACTCTACTAGTACGATTTTGATGCAATTTTCAGTTATAGGTTTGGAGAAAAATTGCAACATGAATTTGCAAACAAACAAACAAACATCCTCTCACCCCAAACGCATATACAGTCTCCGTTCCGTCGTGGGTAATAATAAAATCTTTTAAAAAAAAAAACCGACTTCATTACCACAAACAGGCACTCAAAAGCGAAAAATAAATTACTTAATATAATTATTATAAGCGCTACCCACTTATCTATTTGAAGTCGGTGCCAGCCAAGTCTTTTGAATAGTAGATAGATACTATGTATGTAGTAGTAGTAAGTAGGTAGATACATGTAGGTATTATCTATCTACTACCTATTAGACTTGGCTGGCACCGACTTCAAATAGATAAGTGGGTAGCGCTTACAATAATTATATTAAGTAATTTATTTTTCGCTTTTGAGTGCCTGTTTGTGGTAATGAAGTCGGTTTTATTTTTTTTGAAAAAGATTTTATTTTACCCTCTTTAGTGCAAAACAAGTTTTAATTAAATTACATGCATCTCTAAAATTTCGTGTCTGGGTCGTTGTACACTGACGGATATATACTTTGTGAAAATTTCAAGTATGTACCTATTACGGTTAAGAAGATACAAATCTGTAAAGTGCGCACATATAGACACACGGACGGACGGACGAACGGACAACAAAGTCTCAGAAAGCGTTCATTTGGTACCCTTTGGGTTCGTACTTATACTTTTATAACACGGACTAGTTGTATTCCAAAATGAATATTAAAAAGTATTATTTGCGATTATTAACATTAATTGCCGCCATATGGCCCACACAGTCTGAATCACTCTACTACGTTATAAGAGTTGGCACTTCTTTACATTGTTAATACCCGAATTATGAAAGCACTGTGTAGCCAACCTAACAACGAAAAGTATTATTTACGAAGTAACCATTATATAATCTGTGGTATTATGCTTATTTTTTTTTTTTTGCAGTGATGGTTGGTACAACGTACGTTCATAATTCTGAGTTATTTATGTATGCAGTGTCGCGGGCGGGACTGATATGGCCGCCATCTTCGCCAAACGTCATGTCATGTCAAAAAATATTAGGTATGCTCAAAAACTTTGCACATTAACAAGACTTTGCCTGGTAGAAAATTCCTGTGAAGACAAATTAATTCTCCCCCCCTTTGTTTCTATCTCGCTCACAGTTACCGTAAAAATATCTGCCAATAATACTGAAATTCAAAAAATTAAAACCACCCCCGACTGATTTGTATATGTAATCCGAGTTTATAATCAAAGCATATGTCTAACTTTGTACATTGAGACCATTCCAAGGAGATGTCTAAGAATTAGATCAAGCTTACCATATTTTTGCAATATCATTGAAGTAACAAGATACTGCGACAGCGCCATTTTGATTTTTTGACGTCAGCGGTCAAAGGACTACGAGCTTACGAAAGTTGCTATAGTAGTTTTTTTTAACCAAAAAAGAGCTGATAATATTTAAACGGCTGAACAGATTTTCATGAAATAGCTAAAAACACTCTCGACGAAGACATAGATGTCTTCGTCGAGAGTGTGAGTCAAACAAAACAAACTAAATCAAAATCGGTTCATCCGTTTGGGCGCTACGATGCCACGATGACAGACACACAGATACACACGTCAAACTTATAACACTCCTTCGTTTTGCGTCGAGGGTTAAAAACCAAAATCAACGCGAAGAAAGATGTTAAAACATTATTCAAGGTCATACTTTTTAGTCTTCAAAAGTATATGCAATAGCAACCTCCATTGTGTATAATCTTCTTGGGACTCTTCTTCTAAAACCAGTACATTATCCTGTTTTAGATATTTATCTCCATATCTCTGAAGATACTAATCAGATCTCGATAAAATTAAAATGGGACCACCTCGGAAACGTACCCTACTTATTAAAAAAAGAATCTTTTGAATCCGTTCACAATTGACGGAGTAATCGCGTATCATACACACAAAAAAAACATTCAGACGAATTGAGAACCTCCTCCTTTTTTGTGAAGTTGGTTAAAAATGTAAAAATGCAGTCAAAGATGGTAGAATGGGAACTATACTCAAGGCAGCTGCCGGGACATCATAGATTTTTGGTGTTTGAGACACATTTTACCACTCTAGACATGCCTATCTTTCAAATGATTGACTTTGAGAAAAAATATTTTTAGGAATCTAACCCCGCACATATAGGTTTGATGAATTTTGTTTTTTGTTTCAGTTCCAAGTATCGGGAGACTAAACCCCCCCCCCCCCCCCCCCCCTCCCCCCTTAATATATATTTTTTTATTTTTGTATAACAATCGTATAGCGGTTAACAGAATACATCTTTCTATCAAGATTCAAAATTTTGCAGTCCTAATAGTTTCGGAATAAAGTAGCCGGTACCTGATTTTTGACAGCTTTTATATGGCGTCATGTGTCAGATATAACTATCTAACGCATTATCAGAAACCGGTGAAACTGGCGCCTAATATACTATTTTTTCTATGCCTGATGATTATTTTCCGTGTAAATGAAACAGAAACCATCAAGTAGTAGTAGTATTATTTTCTTACTTTACTAGTAATACCACAGAATAATGAATAGTACAAGTAGTAATAAATAGTAAAAAATGCAAGATTCAGTCATTATACACTTTTTTATGATATAAAGTAACAGGACAAGCACTACGCTTGCCTGATGGTAAGTGATGACGTCTAACTATTACAGATATTGCGGCATGCAATATTCTGGACAGCCAGAATGTTGCATGACACTGCACTGCGTCTATTCAGAGAAGATTAGAATATACCTAGGTCTTGAATGTAAAATATATTTATATACTAAGACGCCCAGTAACTTTACTCAATAATATCGTTTAAAAACTAAAAAACAACCGACTTCAATGCCGCGCTATTCATTTTCAGTACCAATTTTGAGATGTTTATCTCAATATCTCTGGAGATACCTATCATACCTCGATAAAATTACCATGGTACCACACTTGGGATATCTCCTTTCGAACAAAAAAAGAATAATCAAAATCTGTTCATAAACGACGAAGTTATCCGCGAACAAACATAAAAAAAAAAAAAAAAAAATATATATATATACGGTCGAATTGAGAAACCTCCTCCTTTTTTTGAAGTCGGTTAAAAAACGAAAGAAAATTAACGCTATGTTGCGACAACTTAGTACCTAGGTACTGATTCTATTTAGTTTGTAATATGCAAATATAGTCCGTACTTAAAAACCAAATTGCATGTCTGAGATTTACCTACTTACAGCTTCACCAGCAGACTGCAAATAGAACTGCCGATCGGTTAATAAAACTTCGGCCAGTTATATGATATATGAGCCACGAATACCAATACAAATAATTTTAAATCTTTGAAATAAGTACAACAAAAGCAATCAATTTTCACTTTAGCTACAGCGTATTTAATGTCGACTTATTTATCAGCAACCGATAACTGTATCGATTAATTTCAAAACAATATTATGATTCAAACACACAATCAATACAAATCGATGTGTTGGTCTCGTATCTCGATTACAACTAAAAGTGTTTTGGGTACGACGCGTGCGCAGTGTGTATTACCATAATATTAAAGCCGGTGACACAATGTGCCAATAGTGTTGCGCAACTTGACACGCTACGTGATGCATATCTTCCTACTAGAAAACCAGCACTGATCTCTAAGCTGAATATACAAATGGCGACTATATCGCGGGTTTCATAACAAGGGGCGTACAAGGAAAAAGTGCCGTTTTAAATTGTCTAATGCTATAGGTAGTACAAAACACGCTCTTGCTTGTACGCCCATTGGTTATATAGCCCTCGGTCGATGGCTTCATAACAAATGGACGTACAAGCAAAAATGCCGTTTTAAATTTTCTAATGCTATTGATAGTAAAAAACATGCTCTTGCTTGTACGCCCATTTGTTATAAAGCCCTCGAATGGTATTTACATTTTTACTTCATAATTCAGAAGAATATACATTTCCAGTAATCGACGGGGACTGATTGACTGATTTATGATGATAAACTTGGATGGTATTTATTACAACAAAATTGAATTTTCATCTGTGAAATATAAAATATTAATTTATAGTAGGGAAAAGTTTTGCACTAAAATTACAAGAATGACGCGCAAAATTCTGTAATTCCAGAGTTTTGCGTGCGACGGGTGCTTACAATCAGTCGAGCGTCAAGTTTGTCCTGATACGTTCTGATATTATGAGAAAATATTACTATCATTAAGTTTTTTTTAATTTAGTTATGTATAGCCAGTTTGCTATGCATAATATAATAATTATATAAAGTAATAATAATAATAAAATAATAATTAATTGAAGTCCTATTATTTGAAATAATTATCTTTATTCAACATACCGGTGAAATGTTCCTATTAAATTTTACTCAGTCAATGTGTACCATTTACAATCCTCTGCTTATCTCACTGGCAAAAAATTTGACGAGCCGGGCATTTACGATGTTTACATAGTTTATCGTTAACATACAGTTGAAAATTTATGACCGCTAGTCATTGACTTAAATTGTACGTAGTATTTATATATCGATGCCGCTAGTCATAATCACATTGCACTCATTTTTTTAATAATGTTATGTAAGTACTAACTGTGCCCGCGACTTCGTCCGCGTGGAATAGTGTCTTTGGGTAGCATTAACAAATAAGACACATACGTATCCCAACGACACCGCGCTGTACCACGCCACGGTAATCCCCCCTCCCCTCACTTACCCTTCCCTCCCCTTTCCCCTAACTTCCACCTCTACTCCCCCTCCCCTACCCTCTCCTTCCCCTCACTTCCACCTCCCCTCCCCCTTCCCCTCACCTACCCTACCCTCAAAGAAGACTCGACGGAGTTTTCCGAATGCTGCCCAGTCCAGCTGAATGAATTCTTCTCTGGATTTCCTTCTCGAAGTTGTGTTTGCCTAGTTGGAGCGTCTGCCTTAGGTAAACATACTTAGTGACAACTTTGAGTGGAATTCCATCTACGGTAATCGGTTCCGGAATAACGTGCTCGTTGTACATGACTTTGGTTTTATCCAAATTCATCTGGAGACCGATGCGACGAGAAGAATCAGCCAGGTCATTCAACATCTTTTGTAGGTCCTGCAGCGTCTCTGCCACAATGACGATGTCATCTGCGAATCGTAAGTGAAAGATGTACATCTTTCACTTACGATACCATACGTATACCTACCAAAACATAAGACACAATTACCGTTAATTTCGATGTTTCGAAATAATTCAATAACGATGCTTACTTTCATTTGTTTTCAGACTTTTTACAAACAAACACAATAGTCTATTGTATAATTTGACCCTTTCTCCTCAAACTAAAAAACAAAACATAATTTATGGCTTTGTCCATTCTTGTCATTGGTCAACGTAGGCAGAGGCGTGATGCCAATGCAATAAGAGTGCACAGGAAATTATTCCTTAAGGTGGATACGCACAAATGAAGCTGATAGTACTTGCCGTTGATGTTAATGCCACAATCTTTCCAGTCCAGCGTCTTAAACTTATCCTCCAAGGCGTTAGTGAACAGTTTCGGGGATATGACGTCCCTCTGTCTCACTCCTCGACGCAGGTGGACATGTTTAAATCGCTGGTTCTGTACTTGTACAGTCATCGTTGCGGCATTATACAGACATCTTATCACTTCGATATATCGCCAGTCGACTTGGCAACGTTGCAAGGATAATACTTACGTTCTTTGTTTATAGATTCATGGTTGCTTATAGGTAAAAATAATAGGTTTCAGTAATAGTTAATGACTATTAAATTTAATTGAATATTCAAACTAATTTAAAACTACCATAACACGGCGCAACACGCCTGGAAGTTAAGATCACTTCCCGCATATGCGGGGAAAAGTGCATCTGCCCATAGTTTTCAGCACACACTATTACTGATCTATATAGATGAGTACTAGTATGTGCTGAAAACTGTGTGTACGAGTAGGTGTGTAATCATTAGTTTATATTTAAACTTAGGGCAGTAGGTACACAGGTAGATAGGTAAGGTAACATAGCTTTCTATAAAACGCCTAAAGTTAACAAGTGTTTACATTGTTATTTTTTTAAATTATCTGTTAGGCCAGCGTTTGATCACTATTGCACCTGGTGGTAAGCGATGATGTGATCCTTCGATCACATCATTATGGTGAATATGCTAGGCCTAGAATAGTCAGACATTCAAGGATTGTGTACCTACTGCTCAAACACCGTAAGGTTATGGCGGCAGATTTTAACCTTGGTGGTGGTAAGCTACTGTTTGGTAGCAAACCAGGCAGAACATAGATGTATTGCTCCTACCAGCCAAGCCAACGGGCCGTCCTAATTCTATATATTGATATTCTATGTATTTATGTTGTTTTATTCCCACAGCGTTTAACGAGTCAACATTTCATGACGATATCTCCATCCACAGAAATATTAATAACTAGCAGCCCGCCCCGGCTTCGCACGGGTAGAACATATATGCCTACAAAATGTGCATCAGTTTGTTGCATCGAATATAAAATGTCAACATATTTAACAATCATCGTCATATTTCAACCAATTTACACAAAACCTTAACGAATTATGCACCTAAACCTTCCTCATAAACACTCTGGCTTTGGTGAAAACCGCATGATAATCCGTCCAGTTGCTATTGAGATTATTGCGAACAGACAGACAGACGCAGTGATGGACTTTGTTTTATAATACTTACGTAGTGATATTGGACGGCCCTTTGGCGTAAGGGATAGTTACCCTGATTCTGACCCGACGGTTGTTGGTTCTAATCCTAGCTGTATACCTACCAATGAAAGTTTTATGTGCATTCGTGAATTATGGGTTTTCGTACAGAGGTAGTGGGATCATTAAATCTACCAAAACTGGCCAAGTGCAAGACGGACTCGCACTCGTTGGGATCCGTAACAGTAG
Organism: Cabera pusaria; assembly: GCA_954871355.1. Lineage (NCBI taxonomy): Eukaryota > Metazoa > Arthropoda > Insecta > Lepidoptera > Geometridae > Cabera > Cabera pusaria. Next base: position 11,200,705 of record OX940900.1, on the reverse strand, counting down.
AGTATGTTATAATTTAAATTTTTCGCCACCAAAAATTAACTTTAATAAGTAAAGTAAATTAACTTTAAGGTTATCTTTGCGGTCATATATCTCATAAACTGCTGATTGTATCTCGTTCAAACCAATTTTCGTTGAAAGTTTTTATTGAGATCTACAGAATATATTTTTCTAGATTTTTCACTCCATTATTTTAAAAGTTAGAGGGGAGGGAGGCACACATTTACCACTTCAGACGCGCCTATCTTTTAAATGATTGACAAAAAATATTTTAGGAACCTCAATGTCATTATTAAAGACCTATTCATAGACACCCCACATGTATAGGTTTGAAGAATTTTTTGTTTTGTTTCAGTTCTATGTATAGGATGCCCCCCCTTAAACTAAATCTACTTACCAAGTTTTAATTCTGTGGTCTTTATAGTTTCGGAATAAAATGGCTGTGACATACGGACGGACAGACAGACAGACATGACGAATCTATAAGGGTTCCGTTTTTTGTCATTCGGCTACGGAACCCTAAAAAGTAGCTTAAAAATATTATATTATTATTATATATCGATCAATATTATTTTATACAATAGATCACATTATTATACTTACCATATTGACTACAAATTGATTGTGATCAGTGGGGATCTACAGAATAGCTAAGCTTATTATAATATTTTCGTATTAACTATGACCTAATCTGTGGTTTTACTGCAAATATTTTATTAATTTTGCGATGCGTGTATGTGAAATTCGTGACATCTTCTAGAGTTTTCATTTGAATTATATACTGTAAAGGACAATTTTAATCTATAATATGTGGCCAAGCAAATTAACGTAATTATTTGGATAAGGATTAATACTATATACTTGAAAATAGCCTTGGAAGATATGTTATATTTTTTAACAAAAAATTAAAGTTTAAAATCTTTACTGTGAGTCAACCTTAAGAGATAGACATATGCTGTCGCGGACTTTTTTGTAGGTCTTATTAAGTTGTACATCTCTTTCATAGAAACTATTCTTCCATCTGTTTTCAATTGAGCAGCGTTCGTAAGAAACGTGGTTTTTCGACCGTTTTTTTGTCGACTTATGTTGCAAATTAGGTCTCCACGACTGTACCTTTGATTTAAACGGGATAATATATAGCCTATTTTCATTTCGAAAGCCCATTCTATATATTATATAGTGAAATAATTTTTTAAATCGGTCCAGTAGTTTTTGAGCCAAATCATTACAAACATACAAAAATGCAAATGTACTCTCTTTATAATATTAGCATAGATTATTATTCATATTTATTTCTCGCCATCTAACCTAAAGCTACATCTCCTCGTTATAATACATACTTCAATTACTTTCTCATTTAGTGTAATAGATCGTTTTTTTTTCAATATCTTATGACGTTATATATTTTTTTTATATCTTATGCGTTTGACCACTATCTCTCTTGGTGGTAAGCGATGATGTGGTCGAAGATTGTGTACGCTTGGCCTAGAATTAGAATACTCAATAATACCTAGATACGTTATTTAAGTGTCGATGCCCTTACGTAAGTCACACTGACTGACATTTTGCCGGAAACTATTTTCATCTTCACTTCGCGTTGATCTGGTTAGTTTATTTATAATATCTAAATAGATAACAGATTTTCTCTATAATACACAATATTTGCATGCTACTACAGCTGGTAACCACCCGTTATCATTAGCATTATACCTATTATTCCACTGGCACGTTCTACTGTCCACTGGAAATTGGCATTACTATATATAATAGTGAGTACGCTCTCAATCTCTCATTCACAAGTTCTCTACTGCTTAGGCATGCTATATATAACCATAGACCAGTATATTACTGCTTCGTGCTATAAAGGTACGGACACATCGCAGCGTCCTGCGTGAGCGATCTAGGCGGCGATCAGATAGCGTAGTAGTATTTGTACTGATTGGTTCACACCAAACGCGATCAGTAAACAATTGAAAAGTACTGAGAACGCGCCCGCAGATTGCAGGACGCCGCGGTGTGGCCGTACCTTAAGGTATTTTTATAAAAAATAATTGACGCGATAAAAACAATAACCAGTAGCAGTGTACCTATAATACGTGAATTTTCAGCCTTGACATAGGAATGATTTTTGGTTGAAATGGCAAGGTGTCCAGTGAAATTACAGGGCATGTCAACATCCTTTTGTCTCAAGGTAACAGGCGCAGTGCAGTGACATGCAAAATTCTGGCTGTCCAGAATTCTGCATGCCGCTGTATTTGTGATTGGTAGACGTCATCGCTTACCATCAGGCGAGCGTCGAGCTTGTCCTGTTTTCTTATAAAAAAAACGAAATGAGCGAAGCATTTGCTATGATCAACCTATTTTTTTTCTCGCTACTCAAATCATCGGAACAGTATATGGTATTAAAGGACCTGCATATATTCGTACTTGGTTCGTAACCTAAAAGTAAGAAAACAGCGCTCAAATAAAGATATATTTGAGCGGTGCTTTCTTTATTGAATGAATGAATGAATGAATGATGAATCAATGAATGAATGAAAATGAATTGTGACACGAATACAATTTCTCGGTCAACGTATAACTTATTTTGATTTTTTTTGTAGTGTATTTACTGACACTGTACGTTAGCACTATTTTATTCTAAATAGAATCGGTAGTTCTCTACTACAAAGTTCTAGAGAAAATAGGCGATAAATGTAACCTCTACCAAGCATTAACCTTATAATATCAAAATATTTTTCCTTATTTTAACAAACTTATTTGGGTTATACTAAAAATAAAACGTGCGTAAATTGGTAACATTTATTTTAAAGCTAAATTACATACATTTCATAGATCAAAATGTGTATACACAGCTTCTACTAATTGATTTATAATCGTGTTATAAAAATGAATAATACCTCGTGTCATAGAGTTTTATAAACTTCAATAATCACATCGTAATACTATTCTAAAAGGAACTACATTAATGTTATGTAAAGAGAAGGTGCCTACTTCAGTGATATAGTAATCAGTTAAATCAAATTGCGGCTATAATTCTAACAGGATTTTTCATATAAACGGAAAATTTTAAAAAGAGGCGGTTTAGCAAGGAATCCAAGTAATGCTGATAATATTCCCTTAAAACAAGCGTCACGCTCATATTACCACAATAATATGCCAAAAGACTACAACCGCCGCTAAAATATCGCAACAAAACCTCATCCGAATGCTATGCCTCTATCAATGTTTGACTACAATGACATCTACGGTCCTTCATTTTAATACGCTTAAACGAGCCTTAAATTAAATAGGTACCGAAAAATCCGGAAGCGAATCTTAGATTCGTTATAATTTTTGGTATCTCTGAGCCGAAGTGGAATGTTGTAGAAATAAAATTTATCCTAAAACTTATCAATAGTTATTACATATTTAGAATACAACATTGACATGACTATATAATAAGTTTCAACAGTGAAAGAACTTATAAATAGATATTTTAAAACCGAAATACAAATAGTCTTCAATCGCGTTATGATCGAGCTCTCCCTATATCGCAGATATATTTTTCTTAGCACTTTCATGTCAAACGACATTCAGTTAAGTTATTTTGCAAAAAGTAAATTTTAGATAATAATAAGTTTAATTGATTCTACAAACTTTCCGACTTAACTGTTTTGGTCAAATTAAATGGCAAGTATTTTATTGTAAGCATTAACTGCACCCGAAACACAAATGTAATTATTTGTATCACCGAAATTATACAAATGTTTGACAATGTCTCATAATAATTTAACAATACAATTTAACAGGTATCTACTATTTTTCATAAGGAAGACATGTTTGAATACATTGATTCAGCCATTTGAATTGATTTAGGGAGGAAGGGTAGAATTGATCCCTTTATATATCTGATAGGCTAGCGTTCGATCATTATCTCAGCAGATGGTAAGCGATGCTGAGGTCGAAGATGTTGAACACGCTTGGCCTAGAATGGTCAGACTCACAAAGGCATTCCTTTCCTAATATTGATACATAGTTAATATAAGTATCTGTATGTACCTACTGTCAGTACTTTCAAATAACTCACAGGGTAAGTGGTAAATGTACCTACAAAATCTATATGAGAAGACATATTATACTTAGGTACCAAATGTTCGACGAAATATCTATTTAGTCACCACCAGGCCACAATGTCCAAAACATAGTTTTAATCTTACTTCGCTTAAGCAGTAAAGTGAGTGAGTGAGATGTTGCTATGCGGTCAGAGCGCAGTAACCACCGGCAAAGTAACATTAAAATAAGGCTGTTTTAGATCTTAAAGTTAAGCCCTCATTCTTTAGAATGTTTGTGTACTTACGTTACGTAGTGCTAAAACTACGCTACATAGATAGCAAGTTACTTGCATTTTGATAATATCAACACTATGTGTTTAGATATATCGATGTATGGAGATAACTAATATATTATTGGATCTACGGAATAAGTAAGATAAAACTGTAGGGCAAACACTTGTCTGGTAACCCTGGTGATAAAATTGGTTCGGTGGACCCGATGCTGCGACTGCGATGGGCTTGGTTTACCATTGCCAACTCTGAAAATTAAAATTATTATAAGAAAGCACTTAGAAATATGAAGGCAGTATTTCTATAGTTAAACAACCCATAATTTTTCACAGGTGATAGAAGTTTATTATATCGTTGATCCGCCTGACTTGTTACCAAAAAGTAGCTAACAACCATCAATGCGAAAATCTGTCGCTATAACCTTATGATGTTCTGGCAGAACACAGTCCTTGAGATGCAGAATATTCTAGGCCTAGCGTGTTCACCATCTTTGATCACACCATCGCTTGCCACCAGGCGAGATAATGGTCAAACGCTAGTCCATAAGATATATAAAAATATAAGTTGTATGTTATAACCTCACCTTATACCAATTGCTTGACGTAGACTTTAGCCTCAAGATGCGGAGCTTCAGGTTGCGGCGCGAAAGGCATGTCCTTGTAAAGGACCTTGTATATCTCCTTGTACTTAAGCCTATCTGCAGCTGCAGCTGAAAACGCCGATGTTGTGTCCATACGCAGAGCAGTCGCCCCGATTTCAAGGGCTAAACGTCTGGAACAAATAATAAATCATTGATAAATATGCCTAACTAGGGACACTTCTGTAGTGACCGTTGTCAAAGTGTTCTGCCCGCAATGACGTATGTTACCAAGGCTAGGACTCCTAGGATGATTCAACCACGATCGTCCTAGATTTCAACATATAAAGTTGTCAAAAAACAACACACAAAATTAGAGTAGCCCAGAGAGCCATGGAACGAGCATGGATGCTTGCCATCTAGCTTGAAGACCGAGTCTATAATATAAAAACAGACGAAAACGCAAGGTTCAAGTCGTTAAAAAATGTTGGAAATAAGATTCACGAAAAAATTATCAAGCGTGTTAAAGCTGTTTGCTGCATTGCCATATATCAGGTGAGATTGGAGACTTAAGTTGTCTTAACGTACGTTTACACTGCACAGAAAACATTTTGGAAAACAATGGCCGCTCTGTCACTCATAGCACATGAGTAAAGAAACGGCTCATAGGCTGTTTGACAGAGACGGAGATTGTTTTGCAACATGTTTTCTGTGCAGTGGGAACAAACACATCAGATATATCGCATCGCAATCGCCTCGCCGTAGCCACGCTTGCGGCCGTGCTTGCGGCTCATTGTTCACGTCTTAAGGCCCCTGTACACATTGGGCCAACTCATTGAGACAACAATGCAATGTGTATCCCTGTTCACACATTAGCCAACGTGTGAGCGCTGTTTGCGGAGCGCGCCAAGATCATTTGATGTGTGCACAAAAAACTGACACAATGTGGTTTGCCGGCCAACGCTTGCGCCAGCTGTGATTTGCAACCAACGTTCAAAAATAGCCCTCTACACATTGGTCCAATGCATTGGCCCAATGCGTTGGCCCAATGTGTACAGGAGCGTACGTCTCTCGCCAGCGGCGCCAAGCCAAGAGGAACAGAAGAAGGCGTATTTTGCGGGCTATTAACTCACCACTGTGAAATTTAGTTAAGACTGATAAGGTTGAAGGCACGCTGCCATTTCCCCAGATAACGACTTGCCGTCAGCGTAGCGACGCTTTCTCGTTAGCGAGGCGTCAACTAGCCGTAGCCGTAAGCCAACCTATCGGCGCTGATAATTCAAAAAGCGGCAATAGACCAATGGCTAAGGCGTTGGCCTGGCGATCGAGAGGTCGTGAGTTCGGTCCTCACCCATTGCATGATTGACGTGAACCCACTCCAGACACAGGTATATTTAGCTTAGTTGGAGGGGTTAGCAAGACTACTAGTAATATGCAAACCACATTGCTAGTAAGCTTTAAAAAACAAATATACGACAGCAAATATATGACTAAGTAACTGGTTAAAAACATGTTTATTATCTGCCTTGTTAAAATAAGTCGTCGTTGACGTGATAACAATAGTTTTCTAAGTACCTTTATAACATGGAAACAAGTCATATTAATCTGAGCCTCGTACCTCAAAGTAGTACTACTAGGCACACAAGTACGCATTGTGCAGTCGTCGTAATTAGCTAATGACAGTCCAATTACTTTATTATTCTTAAGAACATGCATCTTGTATTAGAAATAACAAAGACGATGTACGCATTTCAGAAACTGAGGTGGCGTAGTTATATATTCTATTAAATTGCGGACAGAGAATCTGAGGACAGATTACAGTCCTAGAATGGAGACTGCATTTGGCAAGCGTAACTAAAATGCCTTTCAGCTAGATGGAGCGACAATATTCTTAATGTAGAAGGTACTTCGAGCATTTACCAATGGAGATGTTAACGTTGTAATACGCAAACATTTTTTTCTGCCGATACTTACGGGGGACGAGGTAAACACGCATTGCACACACACAAATCACTCACTTTAACGATCCCGCACACTAGCTTGAAACACGCACACAGTATTAAAAATACAACGTAGTTACGCACGCTTATATGGCCAAAAATGGCTATGTGGCCAGCAGAGGGGTACGCCTTGCGTTAACATCTCCATTGGTAAATGCACGAAGAGAAGGTAGGGTAAATCAACAGCCAAAAATGAAGCTCATTTGCGTGCTATGGAAGAGGCCTATTAACAAGCAATGCTAATAATACGGATTTATAATGATTACGGTGTACCTAGTAAGTAAGCACATATACACCTAGAACATTATTTAGAAACGTGTACCTATGTAAAATAATGAAGATAGTTTAAAAACGAAAACGCTGACATGTTGCAGTATGTGACTGCGCGAGTCAGTTTCATATCATATATCAGTTAAATATATTAATATCTCTGGAGACACTTATCAGATCCTTATAAGATTTACTAGAGCACCACAGCTACTCAAGAATAATAAAAATCGGTTAATTTTCAGTGACAAGTTTGAGGTGTCCATATATCTAGAGATACTCTTCATCATAATCAGCCATTGTCAGTCCACTGCTGGACGTAGGCCTCTCCCAAGATACGCTACTCAGCCCGATCTTCGGCTCATTGGGAGGGAGATACTCATCAGATCACAAATAATTGTGTAACGAAACTACTCTAAAGATAATTTTTTTAAAAGTGTTTCACACTATATTTTTTGATTTTTTTAACTCTAAAAAACCTGTACCCTGGCCATGAAAAAAAGAATCATTCGAATCGGTTCATAATTATTGCCGTAGTAATCGCGTGAAAAACATTAAAAAAATCTCCTCATATTGAATGGTAGTAGTAAAAAATCTTTAATAATCAAAACAACAAATCTGTTTTATACCCAAATAATTTTGATAAACTGTTTACAGTGTCATCCATTTTCGCCTTAACTTGGTCTGTACGCATGGATCTCCACTTACATTTTTCTCTTCTTTTAAATATTGCTACAATTTTTGTGTTATTGATTATAATCGCTCAATTTTCTTATATTTCCTCTGGACAGATCTTGCCAATTTTATAAAGTTTACCATTTCACATCCTTGAAATTTGAATACCTTAAAACTACCTAAGTTCTCTAGATAAAATATCGTATCCTTTTGACTGCGTCAACCAAATAATCAAGGAAGCAGTCATCAGTCTATGTAGGAATAAAGATATATGTGATTAAATTTCAAATTTCACCCTTCAAACGACCAAGCCAAAGCCAGCCTGAAAAAAGAGCCATGGGGTTCTCATTGCTCTTTGACATCAGACCAGTGGCAAACATCTCTTAATACTACTATGTAAGATTGTCCATTGATAGATGCGTACGAGTACAATAGCCTCGTCCTTAACAATTAACTATTACCAAATAACAATTATATCTCGTGATGTAATAATAACATTGCGTAATCTATTATCGCATGCACATGTCTTATACTATGACTAATTTGTTTGTGGCGTACTCTGATGTATCTTCATTTAGATCGCCTTGGTCTAGTTTTGATACTATTCTGAGAAAGATTAGAGATATGACAATAAATGTAAGGTTTGACTTTAATTATTAGTTTTCACCACATTGCGACTTCTTTTTAAGATTTAATAATAATCCGTTGTTTTGTAATACTTATAAAAAATTATTAAAATACCTACCTACTTGTTTTTGTTTTAAAATATCGTAACATTAAGACGGGCGCGCACTAGTGCAGTAGGTCGCAGCGGCCAGGTGCGCGCGGTTCGTGGCGATTTCATACTGATGTCCGTATCTCGCTGGCCGCTGCGACCTGGCCACTAATGCGCGCCCGGTCTACTAATGTTATATACCGACTGTCATTCACGTATCTCTAGTAAAATTTTCTCGACCTAGGTTTCGAGCGAGTCCGTCGCTCGTCATCCGGAATGAGGTCATGCGGTGAGATCGCAATGTTTACCAGATCGAAAAAATTCGACTACTTATACCTATACTTATAGAACAAGAGGGCCATGAAGTTATATCGAATTACGCTTTAACATCCTACATATATGGTGAAGGAAATTTATCCATTTGCAAACTGTTGTAAAACGCTTAGACAGGTGATTTAGTCAAAAATAGTCGCGGTGTGTCCGTACCTTAAAGGTACGGACACACCGCGGCGTCCTGCATGCGCGATCTAGGCGGCGTTCAGATAACGCAGTAGTAGGTATTTGTATCGACTGGTTCACACCAAACGCGATCAGAAAACAATTGAAATGTACTGAGATCGCGCCCGCAGATCGCAGGACGCCGCGGTGTGTTCGTACCTTTATCCATTCATAATCTGTTCATTGAGAACATTCTAGTGAGACATTCAATGAGCCCAAGCACAACATCTCTGCTGTAAGTTGGTGAGGAGTTGAGTATTCTGCAGATTCCAGGAGATGCCCCAGCATCACGTCCTTGCTACCATGTTCTTACAATATCGTTGGAGTAAGGGGATACCAAATTTCGAATCAATCAGACCTATGAAAGTCGATTGAAGAAAGCTAAGAACACCGTCGTTTAGGATACCTATCAAACAAAACAAAAAAAAACTAAATAAAAAATGGTTTATCCGTTTGGGCACTACAATCAACTACGATACCACAGACACACACACACAGATACAAACGTCAAACTTTCAGTAACCTATAACCGTAGTATTATTATATTTTCGTGCTGTAACTACGAGTATGGTACAGAGGCGGACGAATGTTTGATCTCCGTATGTATTAGCTTTTTGCCAGAAAACACAATGCTAAAATAAAGCCCGTTAAAAGTATCAGTATCCTAACAGTTCTTTACGTCATTTGTTTTTCTAATCAACCTTCTTATTATCAAAACAAAACATCGACAAGTTAGGTACATATCAATACCAGCCAGTATACATGATTGGCTAAAAATAAATTAGCCGAAGTTTTTTGCCGTGTACCAGGAATCAGAATGCCCTGTGTATTTTTTGTTACCTTTATGACATTCGATTTACACGTGTATCGAAGCTTCCGGATCCTAAGTGGACATAACATTTTGCTGGGATTTATATTCTTTATTACATTATGTGCGTGTCAGGCCACGCGCAGTGTAGGGTTCCGTAGTAGCCGTTATTCAATGCAAGACTTTACCCGTTACAAACAAGCAACAAGGTACTCCGTTTTTGTCACTTTAAAGGTTTTATTCTAAGGATTTTGTATTTGGTACAAAATTATCCAACACCCAAGTTCAACGACTATTACTGCTAAACGAATAAAGTTACCTTAACCGCTATAATTTTCCTTTAAAGTTCATGAAATGCGCTATCATCACGAATTTTTCCAGATTTTTCAAGCCCGCAGTTTAGCTTTTAGAGGGGGGGGGGGGACGCCCTACTGGAACAAAAGCTTGCACTTTAAAGTTTAATATTTCGTAAATGGAGCATTCAATCGAAAAATGGTATTAGCAACCCTTACGTCATTTTAAAAGACCTATTCAACGATACCCCAAACGATGGGGTAGATGATGAAAAAAAATTCATCCCCACTTCTCATATAGGGGAGCTACCCTAAAAAATATATTTTTCAAAATTTTATTTCAGCAGTTTGGCGGCGTCATTTATTTACATACCCCCACAAAATTACAGCTTTCTAGTATTAACGGTCTCTTAGCAAAACCTCGGACAGACAGACAGACGGACATGACGAAACTATAAGGATTCCTTGTCAGGACTACGGAACCCTAAAAAATGGAGCTGTAGTCAACATTAAGAGGCCCTCTCAGTATAAAATACAAAAATATTGACAAAGGAGTCTGTAAGGAAAATGTCAGTATTGGGTAAACTTGTATCAATCTAGTAACACACTATTATAGTTAGTACATAGTGGTAGAACACTGTTTAGTCTCCGTCTGACCAGCTACCACTCTCTAGTTGAAAAATCTGTCTCCAAACATCGAATGTTTTTAGAGCCAGGTCCCATTGTAGGCCTAGTGTACCTACTACTACTAACTATCCTCGACCGCATCGACTCTTACGGTACGTACAGACTATGTAACATTACATGTTATAACACTGTTATTTCACATGTTTTAGACAATTTGGACACGGAATTTTATAAAACATGTTATAATATCATGTTTTATAATATTCCGTGTCCAAATTGTCTGAAACATGTTAAATAACAATTTTATAACATGTTACGTTTCATAGTCTGTACGCACCCTTACAAACAGGTAAGATAGTGGTCTAATGCTAGCCTAAGTATATGATATAACAAAAAAATATAATAAAAGTATTATCAAACGTACACTTAGGATTTTCTTACAAACTTACGTAACAAATTACATGAAACAAAAACTTGAGTATAGTTTAATCAATCACAAAGTTTTTTGCTGCATTTAGGTCAACTGCAGCAAATAGAAGTACTTACCAACCATGATTATTTCCTATGGCATACTTCCATTTGCAAGTCTTTGTTTTAAGCAATTTAGGCTATTTATTTTGATTCTCAGGCAAAAACCTTTTGAGACATTGATGACATAACTTTTCCAGGTAATCATTTTTAGTTTTTTGGTTCGATGACGACAAAGTGCCAAGAAAGAGCTTCAAGTTACTATTTCATCTACTATTATAATAAACTACGTAAACCTATATTAGGTATATACTTTAAAGCAAATCGATGACAAAGCAGCCCAGTAAAGAATTAGGTGATTTTTTTTTGTTAATAAATTGTGATAACAATGAACATTATTTATTTTACAGCAGCATTACGCATTGCACATTTTTATGACGCAGTATTGGCTTGATGAAACGCTGTCTTTAATCGGGCACTCATTTTCCCAATTAGTTCTGCGACTTATTATTAAGAAGATGTAGAGAGCAAAAAAAATTGTCAAGAAGACATCATCATCTAAAGGTGGTAACAGCATAATACCAATGTTCCGCCTGACTTGCTACTGACGGACTGACTGACTAAACAGTAGCTTACCACCATCAAGTATCAAATCTGCTGCCATAACTTTATGGAGTTCCGGCAGCACACAATCCTTGAGAGTCAGATCATTTAAGATTTAGCGTATTTACCATCTTCAACTCCCTCTCTTTCACATCGATGTTTTAAATGAGAGTGTTCAAATTAAATGCGAAGGCCAGAACTTTGCCACTTCTACTACTTAGTGATTTCGCTTCACTGTTCTGTGTTGTATGCATACAAAGGTACTTACTCTGACTCTTCACACATAACTCTCATCAGACCCCTGCCTCTCCATCCAGTATGAGTAGACGCGATCCTGATTTCAAGCACGGTGTGGCAGTCTGCCGACAGTTTGTCCCAAATTTTGGCTTCACGATCGAGATGACCCAGCACTTTTAGAATTCGTTTGAACTTAGGGTTCGGGCATTCTTCTGATTTGTCAGTGTAGTCTACTTCCTGAAATGAAAAAAAAATATTTTTGAGTTCAAGTGTCACGTAACCATAAACGTAAACCTTTCCAAGATCTCAGTCTATCTCCATACCAAATTATACAGAAATCAGTTCTGCGGGATTGATTTGCCATACAAACACCCCCGGTTGGTATGATTTTCGGTATAAAAACTATCCTATGACCTTTCTAGGGTCTCAAACTCTCTCCATACCATATTATTTTATACATTTTATTCATATATTTATATTTACTCTATAAACTTGGAATCATATTTAATTTTCTAGAACTAACTAATCTTCTTAGAACGCAACTTTAAATATTCGCGATAAGGAGTCCACATAACATGAAAACATCAATGAAATGGTATATATTGGCCAGATGACAGTTCTAAAATGACGTTACCTAAATTATTTATCTAAAGTCGACATAGCAGAGAAGATACATAAGTAGGTATAACTATAGGTTTAATTCGCTAAAAGGAAAAAAAAAAGCAATAAATTGCAAAAGAATACACAGACTTCCTCATTTTTTGAAGTCTGTTAAAACAAAACAAAAGCAGGAATTTTCCGTATTTCCGCCAACGAAAAAACTTCATACGAGATGGTGTACAGTTTCCAAGCTCATTGAAGCGGGTCGGCCTGTGCCGGCCCGTCAACCGTGACCCCTTCATTTTTGTCCTTGGACCTGCTCTAATTGATTTGCTGGAGGAATCTAATGATCGGATAGCTTTAGTCAGCTATTTAGGTTCAAGGTTTCTCAAAGCATCAAGACTACGAGGACCTGCTCTGATTGATTTGCAGTACGAATGTAATGATTGATAGCTAAAGTCAGTTATTTAGGTTCAAGCATCTCAAGACTACTAGGTAGGACCTGTTTTAATTGATTTGCCGGAGGAACCTAATGATTTACAGCTCAAGTCAGTTATTTAGGTTCAACTTTTCTTAGAACATCTCAAGACATCTAGCCCGGTCAAGTTAGCTCAAAACATAGAGATACGCTTACATTAATTTGCTATAGAGCTAAAAATCTGTAGGTTTTCGTACAACAACTCAACTTGCAAATAGTGTATTAGATTTTTCAACCAAGTAGTAAGTTTTATCGTGCAATAAAAATAATAATTATTGTTACAAATTTTTCTTAAGATTTACTATTTCTGAGAGAGCGATTAAAAAAATTCAGTGTTCTCTTTAATATGCACACGTATTCACGTTTTGAGGGTTCCGTAGTCCATAGGTTATTTACAAGCAAATATTACAAAATATGTGCGTCTAACATTGTGTATAATATTATTGTTATTATTCAGTTAGTTAAATGAGGAAGAAATCAAGTTGTAATAGAAATTAGTCTAGACAATATCAAATTAGTGAAATAGGTGGTAAAACCAAACCCTGGTCGTTGAGTCACAGAATAAATAAATAGTGCTCCGTGCGTGGTTGAGTATAAGCACAGAATAATTAATAGTACTTCTAAGCTTTTTGGTTCCTACCAATTTATTACGGCATGCCCAGCTGAACGCATATACGTATGTATGTATTTATATATATTTATTCTAAATAATAATACAGAATACAATTATTATTAACGAAAGTACTTGCTAAGTATTTTATCCAGTAAAATCTAAATTAGAAGAGCATTTGCTCATTCCCGTAATCTAATTAAAAAGTTTAATCATAATTGACACTTGGCTGAAACTTTCTTATCTAAAATTACTTTGTGGACATTTCTTAACGAATATCGATTTTATGTCTAATCTTCTAATACGATAAGAATCTTTGTCCTGACATACTGACTGACTGACTGACAGACAATGCCCAGCCTAAACCGCTGGTCGAAGAGACTTGAAAGTTGGATGGTATATTTGTCTTAGTACGCAAGGGTGTACTAAGAAAGGATTTTCCAAAATTCACCCCGGAAGGGGATGGAACGGGGGTTCAAAGTTTGTATGGAGAAACAAGATTAGATTTTCTATTCGAAACTTCAGTAAATAAATAATAAAATACATGTTTCAGGTTTTTTCGAAATTCGACCCCAAAGAGGGTGAAGTGGGGTAACAGAGTCTAAAATCGATATTGTTTCGGATTGTGCTGAAATTGGCATGCAGATAGTTATTTTGACGAAGGTATCCGCTAATAAAGGATATTTCAAAATTCACTTTTCAAAGGGATGAAGCGGGTGTTCAAAGTTTGCATAGTCATTTTATTCGACTTTTCACACAAGTACTTCAGTATATAAATTAGTAAATACGAGTTTCAGACTTACACATACATACACATACACTTACACATAAGTACTTCTGTAAATAAATAAGTAAGTACGTGTTGTAGGATTTTTGAAATGAGATAGGTAACAATGTATGAAAATTTGGGTTTTTCGGGTGAACCTACGATGATTAGGTGAGACTTCGATGTCAGTCCGTCCGTCTGTCAAAGGGCTTTATTTTCTAAACCGTAATAGGTAGATACATAAAATTTTCTAAAGTAGGTATGTATGACTATGCCGCTATAATAACAAATAATAACAACAAAATAAAATTAAAAGACCCCATACATCAAGCAACGTGTTTTTCAGCAACTTTTGTTCAATTTAATTTAATACCTAGCTGATACCCGCGAGCGACTTCGTTCACGTACACCAAGAATTTAGTAGCCTATGTTCATCCTCATGCTATACAGTATCTTCTTCTTTAATTTCAGTAAGATCGGATCGTCCGTTTAGGCGTGATTAGGTAACAGAGTGACAGGGTTACAAACGTTTTTAAAGTTCCGTAGTCCTGACAAAGAACGCTTATAATTTCGTCATATCCCATCGAGCGGGGTATCATTGAATAGCTCTTTTTAAAATGATGTAGGTGTTGCCAATACCATTTTTCTATTTAATGCTCCATTAATGATATATTAAACTTTAAAGTGCAAAATAGTGCGTTTCATGAACTTCAAATGAAAATTATAGCGGTTAAGATAAATTAATTAATTTAGCAGTAATAGTCGTTGAACTTGGGTGTTTGATAATTTTAAAAATAATTACGTTAAATAATATACTACTACGGAACCCTACACTGCGCGTGGCCCAACACGCACTTGGCCGGTTTTTATAATATTAATATGGATGGATTAAATACTGTGTAACCCTACGTGGGCGAGTCCGACTCGCACCTGGCCAGTTTTTGGTGTCTCAATTACATTTACTGCATTAACCGTTTTTTAGTAGTAAACTGATGTATAATTTATGACCCATACACTGTTTTTTTTGCTAATTGACCTTAGATCTAGGGGCACGGTTGTGCCCTCGCCAAAATGAGCTAAGCGAATTGCAAGGGCACTACCAACCTTTTCTCGAAGTGCTTCGTCGTATTTTTAAATCCTTACTATTCCTACAAGGTACTAAGCAATAAAAATAGATAAAAATTACATAAAGTAGTACACTAAAGGTAGATAAGTATGTATAATAACTTCCGTACAGGTGCTAACTCTAGTTACTAGAATTATGTACAAGAGCAATGTGGAACAATAAATGCAGGACAATTAATAAGATTTTGCATAAATAAACGATTAAATTATTGCTTTGCGACATAGGCGGGTGTACAATGTCATTACTAAATGGTGCGTTTGTACAAAGCTGAGCTGATGAATGATATTACCAGCTGACTGTTTGATTCTTTGATTGCTGGTATATCTTAAAGTAAAGATAAAGATATATTGTGTAAAAAGTAATTGTATTTTCTATCCTAAGACCTCTCTTTACATGTACTTATCATATCTTATATGTCCCACAAGCTCAGTAATTTTAAGTGGCCACTTGCTTTTGTATCACGGTTATACTTATTCTCAGCGGCCATTCAAACGACCTACCACAAAAAACATCCCTTTCTTGAACCAATTTTTAAATCCATGCGTCTCTTATTTGTGTTTTAGTATTCAACGCCCTACTTCCAATAATTGATCTAGATTTAGGCTCATTTATTGTCACGACACGGCACCTAACTTTCAGTTTATGGTTCGCAGTAACGTTTAAAGTCGTGGCATACATTTTAATGCACACCTGGCAATCTAGTCATTGTTCACTGTCAATAAGCATATAGTTTGATTATATGTATTGAAAATGCTATTAAAACATTAGTGCCGATTCTGATGTTGCGTTAAATTAATTAGACGTCACTAAATGTTTGCTATCTTTATCTGACTTCTTAAGTTTATTTAACTGAAGAAGTCAGATAAAGATAGAATAATAATAATAAAGATAGCTAGAAACGAAATATCATATTTATTGGCTGTCTAATTTAGTTTAAAAATCAACAACAACATCATATTTATCGTTCCTTAAAAAAGTACTCGTTAATCGATAAAGCCGTAAGAGCATAATTAACTTACACAAGAAGGTAAGGCGTTCGTCATTTCAAATTTCACTTTGAGTGTTACCCCACCATCTTACAGCCTTGAATCATGTGATCTTTTGCGCTCTACAAATGGCATATTTTGAAGCATCTTGTTTTTTTTGTTTCGTTACGTTATGATTTTTTAATATGGAAGGCCTAATGCCTTCCTTAGCAAATAAAAAATCATGATAACACTAACCTCCCTCCTAGCGATGCCGTTGATGACGATGCCTACGAAGTCTCCATTTTCATCGACAGCAGCAACTGACACCAGGTCGTCCAGAGTGGCAGCAGCGTACTCTTCAAGTTCTAGGCATCTTGATTCTGGGGTCTCTAGCAAATTCACCGCTAAGTTCATCGGTTCATCGCGGAAGAAAAACCTGTTGAGATGAGATCTATTAGATCCTCGTAATTATAATTATTATTATACCTTCGTACAGTAATAGATTATAATCTGTTAATTCATATCAAATCAAGCAATTTCAGAAAAAGATTTGCATGAAATAATAATATCGTTTAAAAACTAAAAAAGAACCGACTTCAATGCCGCGCTATTCATTTTCAGTACCAATTTTGAGATGTTTATCTCAATATCTCTGGAGATACTTATCATACCTCGATAAAATTACCATGGTACCACACTTGGGATATCTCCTTTCGAACAAAAAAAGAAAAATCGAAATCGGTTCATAAACGACGAAGTTATCCGCGAACAAACATAAAAAAAAAATATATATATATACGGTCGAATTGAGAAACCTCCTCCTTTTTTTGAAGTCGGTTAAAAATAATATTTTTCGATGTAACAATTGTTTTTCATTGTAGCATCTGATCTCACTGTCAAAGTACAGATGTGATTATTAAGAGAGATGAGACGCTGATGACTTATTTCAATTATTCTATATCAAATTATTTTGCGAAATCATCCAAATGTTATCTTCATACCAAATTGACATCACCGCCTATCACGGAGTGATGTCCGCTCAAATATTCAGTGGTACAATCAAATACATAGTTATATCGTTAAAGTAGGGGTCATATTTGAAATGACTTATGATCATGATAGTTGGAATAGCTAGTTCGCTAGTTATAAACCCGCAACAGTCTGGTTGCATCTATCTGTTAAAAAAAAGTCGCCATATGAGTATTGTCAAGCTGCGGGTTTGCGGGTCATTTTTGTACATCGGAGTAAATGGTTGTCATTTAGTTTAGAATGGTTTGTTCTTAAAAATAAGATCAAATTTATACCGTCTAAGGAATTTGAGTACGAGATCCTTGTCATCGGGAGTGAGTCGGCACAAGGAGTATGAAGGCTGGTTCATAGGCCGCGGTCGCAAGTCCAGTTCCGACAGCTGTTGTGGCAGCTCGTCTGCAAGCTGCAAAATAAAAAAATACACCTTAATGAGATTATGTAAGATTTTTATTTGATTAGATTTTTACTGCAGATCGAGGTTGGTTGCGATACTATACCGATATACTGCGTGGAGGATGGGTTGGGATAGATACGCTGTAGATTGGTCTAAAGTGAGTTAACCAGCCTCTAGTCTCAATATCATGTTCCAATTCCAGACAAGCAAGATTCCATATGACTGTATTTTCATTATATATCAGGTGAGACGGTGCTCAAGTGCCTGTCTCTCCGAAATTAAAATACCTAATTTTAAGTCTATATGGTCCATAGAATCGGTAAAAATAACTACGTATGTTATTACATAGCAATATAATTAGTTTTCTTTACTAATTTTTTGCCGTAGGCTAGAGCTATTGATTCAGAATTCAAAAAAAGATGGCAGGTTGGTAAACTATTTAAGTTGGTCATCCAGCGCGTCATCTCAATGGTATTCCACTTTCATAGAGCCATAATTACATCTGAACCTTAAAGTACCGTCACTTAACATTAGGGCGATATACAAGTACTTCTTTGCTGCGTTAGCAATAGAAAAACACGACACACTTTCATTGACACGAAAAGGAGAAGATAAAATGATGCGCTTAAAATCCTCACTAGTCACGACACCCTCAGTAGGCCAGTATTACCGGTTCCTTATAACTTATCTGCTAGATAAACCAGAAATGTTCTTATATCAAATACCAGTGAAGCTGGGCCTAAACTAGCTTATTAGACACTTAGTCCCATGTACATAAACATTCTGTCCAGGTCGCTAAGGTGCGCAATTAAATATGTCTAATCTTTGTAACTCGTGTCATAGAATAAATAATAGTTCAATCTATACGTGTTACTAGGTCTTGTAAATACCTAAGTAATTCTTTGTTCGGTGGAAAAATGTACTAAGGTAGGGGGATAAGAATTTCAAACGTAATTTAACCGTAGTAGCCTCGTTTACTATTATATTTCACAGACAGTTTTTACTATATCCAGATAGTATACCTTCATAGTACCATTGCTTACAATTAAAAACTAAACTGCTTCCTTAATAAAATGATTGTTGATACCTATAATAGAACTTCAATATTGAATTTCTCGACCAGTATTTTGGTTTATACAGTTTCTAATTGATATACGAGTATATCGCATTAAGAAATCCCGCTCTACCCCTCATGCTAGCAACGACTCTGTTTATTATTAAGTAAAATGTAAACAACAACAACCGTAACTAAGCAACTAAACAGTCTAGAGCTTGATTTAAAAGCAGATTGTGACTTAATTTGTTGTGCGGTCACGGATATTGTTGTAAATACATTAAATGCTTTAAATGTTGCACGACTGTTTTATTTAAATACTAGATTTATCGTTTAGCATTTAAATGTTACTTAACCAGATAACACATAGCTATAGGTATTTTGGAGACACGATCGAGAACAATAAAAGAATACTATAATTACCGGATACGTTTCGATTTTTGTTGTAAAATTACAAGCAATTAACCACTTAATGCCATATAAGACTCATATATAATTGGCTTGCTGTTCGAGCTATAGCCTGATTCCACAATCTTAATAGCCACCAACTGGTGTAGAACTATTCAATCGTCTCTTAACCTGACGAATTACTCAGCTACTTTAAAAAAAAAACTACTTCTACTACTATTATATATTATACTAATTTAGATTCGTCTGAAAATTTCACTTTGTAAAGTCATCTATATGTAATACAGACCGCATATATATAAAGTCAGACAACCTGAATACCAAAGAATACGAGTAATTTGCATTCTTCAATCTGTACTATTATTTATTCTGTGGTACTACTAGTTGCGGTATTCATAAAATATTCTATAAGTACATATTATGTATCTGGATACGTAGCAATGGGAAGCTACGCATTCTGAAAAATTGAGAATCGTAGCACATACGTAGCTTCGTAGCCTGACCATTTTGGTTATCCTAACTTCCTTTAGGTATACGGACATTGAATTTTGACCATTAACAACCATGCAAATATCTTCTAATTGTAAAGTTTTCAAATAAGTAGACTCGGCGGGACATTTGAAATAAAAATTGTCAAAAAAAAACTAATTTATCTATTATTATCGAACCTGCATACAACATTTTACGAGAATCAATTGAGGAATGAGACCGATAGAGAAGAAAATCCGGAGAGACATACGAAAGCATATTCCCTAAGCAGAAATAGGGACCTTCGCTTAGCTCAGTCAATAACATTCAACAAGTGACTGAATGTATACGAGAACATCTTCTATTAATTTATTCCAGATTAATATAAGTACATCCTTATACTCCATTGTCCTCGGATATCACAATCTCTGCATTGTTTGTATTCTCATCTTGTTATTAACCTTATTTGATGTATTTAAGTGTTTAGGTGTCTTTAGAAAATGCATTTTGCTGTGGTACGAACTGCATGTTTAAGCGCAGTTTCAAACCCAAGTCTAACACTTACTCCGTCAGCAATCCTAGAAATTTTTATAAGCCTCAGGAAATATTATATTCTACAACTTCATACATATTTCTTCATGTTCGTATGTGGTGGAGATTTTATTTTCGTAGATGAGGTTGGGGTTCTGTACTATATGATAATGAGTCGCACGCACTCGTGGTATGACGCAGACGTGGTAATTATGGCCAGTGTGGTAATGAAATGAAAACCAAGGATCTCTCGCCAATAGGACAACTTAGGAGGGGATAATGGCAATACACCGAAATATTACACGAGTATTACAAATTTAGCCTATAACAAAATATGACATCCTCCTTTTTAGGGTTCCGTACCTCCATAGGAAAATGGAACCCCTATAGGATCACTTCGTTAAGTACAAAAAGAGTCCAGCCTAAGTCCTTAAAAAGAAGACAAATTAACTCAAAACCAGTACAGAGCATACCTATTAGTATAATTGATACGTTACTTTAATTTATTTATTAATAAATTTAAAACACTTCAATTTATTTACACTATATCAATTTAACGAGATGTGCTTTACCTTTTTAAATAATCTGAAACGGAAGTTGTCAATTCCCATTAATATAAAAAGTTTATTGATTGATATCAATAAACTCGCAATATTTTGACTTAATTAACTCTTAAGATAGTTAAAGTATTAATTAATTACCTGTATAAATACTTTTTTTATAAAACTTGTTAAAACATAATTTAGGTTGGTTTGACAGCTGTCAAGGTGTATAAGGCGTGCCGTTTATGGAGCTACTAACTCACTCGTATTATTATATTGTTACTAATGATGTCTTTTAAAAACTTAGCATCGACGATATCACATACCACGCGAGTTTCCTTTATTATTATTTTTCTGGATAGAAAACCCTCGCCTAATGATGCGGGTAATATTGATATTATCCTTGTATAAAGCTCAAAGACTACTTCGTACAGATAAGGCGGTAAGATTGAATAATAAAACATGGTGTCGAACATCATGCCGGAGTTCGACTAACTCATTGACGGATTATTTTTAGTCGATGGTTCGAGCCCCGGTCTAGCTTCCTGCGAGCGTTCACTCATTTATATCTAACCATCCAGGGATCATAACATGCGCCCAAGCTTACGACAAGTTTTAATGGCTCACCTATGGGAAATATACTTTTTTATATCTTATCTGATAGACTAGCGTTTGACTAATATCTCGCCCAGTGGTAAGCGATGATGTGGTCGAAGATAGTCAACTAGAATACTGACTCTCAAGGGCTTATAATTCTCTTCTCATATCTTCATCATCCATTCATCAGGCAGGTTGCTGTATGCAGGAACTGTATTCTATTTCCAAAACAGAACAAACATTTGAATAACGCAGTGTAGGTACTTTCTTCTTATTAAGTCACAGAACCCTTTAGGTAAACTAAATAAATACCTACTAAGTATCGTTATTGACAAGCAATTCAATAGAAATGACCGCGTCGCAAGTTCATGGTCAGATCTAAGGAAGTGATCTATCAGTAACTTTACTGATTTAATGCCTAAGCTTTCCAGGAAGAACAAGGTGCTAAAACATAGCAATATAAGTCACGACTAAATGCTATGCGGCAGTATAACTTATATACCGGAAGTATTTTGTGCGCAGCCTTATTAGGTTTTAATGTTTATTAAAGTGTATCAATAAAATGCAACTATCATTATTCATAGTGACATTGTGAATTATAGAAAATGTGGGTTATTTTACAATGTAACATCGTAAAATAAATCAGCATTTTTTAATTTTAGTTATTAACCGCGAAACTAACCGACCAAAACGGTGAGGTTATCAATTCCACTGTATTTTTTGTCAGTGGCAATTTTGAGGTTTTTAAATAATTATGCTCATTTTTTTTTTAATATAAAAAAATACAATAATTCTATATCTTCTTTTTTTATTTATAAAAATGAATCCCAATTGCCCTTGGTCATGACATCACGCGTGAACGGCTGGACCGAATTCGCTAATTCTTTTTTTGTTGTGTTTTTATCGTCAGGAGATGGTTCTTGTGAAAAAAAATATTAAAACAATTAAAAGTTGTTTTTAACGCAGGAGAAGCCTCGGGGCACAGCTAGTACAGTATAATAATTCGAATCAGTGTACAATTATAGCCATACCTATCTATATAATTCATGAAAATTTTGACGAAGGCATCGCGGTAGATTTAGTGTAATTAATGTCAATAACATATTAACCGTTTTGAATTTTGATGCATGTTTTGCTTTCAGGCCATTAACATAAAATTGTCAGATTTTGCAAATGGCCGACGTTGTGAAGTAAAAATACATTATACTTTTAGCTCTGCCAATAAGTTAGTATATAGTAGTATATAGTATAGTAGTAATTATCAACCGACTTCCAAAAAGAATGAGGTTCTCAATTCGTCTGTATGTTTTTTTCTTCTTTTTTTTGTGTCTATGTTACGCGATTACTCCGTCAATTGTGAACCGATTCGAATGTTTTTTTTTGTAATCGGTTTTTGTAATTTCATCGAGATCTGGTAAGTATCTCTAGAGATTTATTTTTTTATATATGATGATAAACGTCTCAAACTTGCTACTGAAATTGACTCGCGGGGCATTGAAGTCGGTTGTTTTAGTTTTTAAACTATCGTAATTATTTAATGTTACACCTTTATTATCTAAAGCTTCTGTATTCTTCTTAGCCTGCTTTCACCAAACAGTGAATTAACGGAAAGTCGCTAAAAGATTCTGTAATTAAATTTAGGACGTAAATAGAACAGATTAAATAGGTTTTAATGAAGCGCCGCGGAACCCTGAACATAGTGATGTTGACGTAACGCAAGCGAAAGGCGACCAACGCCCTCTAGGCCTTGATCATGAACAAGGTCTGTCCGTGATTCTGTAGACAATATAATAGTTTTATGTAATGTCAGGAAAAGAAGATCGTAAGTAGGTAAGCTATTTTTGGCCGTTTTAATTTTATTGTAAAGATCGTTTAAAAAACTATTAATTGAATACAAATTTGCTTATATTGTTTATCTCCATATCTGCGGAGATATTTGTCTCAGCTCAGTAAAATTTGAATGGCACTAAACGGAAGACATAGGTCTCTGGAATAAAAAAGAAATTTTAAAATCGGTTTAGATTTGACGGAGTTCTGAGGTAACTAATATATTAAAAATAAACTGGCTAAGTGCAAGTTGGACTCGCACTAGTAGGGTTCCGTACCACATTACAGTATTTTATAAGATCGAGCAAAAAATACCACTATCATTTTTCGCCAGCAAAAAATAATAATTAATAAACATTTTATTTCTTATAATGCCATCTAACGTCTTACAAAGGTGTTAGGGATCGACATTTCAATATAATGCCATCTATGGGACGTTTACCTAACTAAGCGTTCGTAGATGGCGTGAAATACCAAAAAAACACATTTCTTGTATGGGGACCCTCTATTATTTTTAACTTTATTCTGTTTTTAGTATTTGTTGTTATAGCAGCAACAGAAATACATCATCTGTAAAAATTTCAACTGTCTAACTATCACGGTTCATGAGATACAGCCTGGTGACAGAAGGACAGACAGACAGAGAGACAGACAGACGGACAGCGGAGTCTTAGTAATAGGGTCCCGTTTTACCCTTTGGGTACGGAACCCTAAAAAAGAAACTGTCGAATTGAGAACCTTCTCTTTTTTGTGTAGTCAGTTAAAAAGAGACTTCACTTGCTTTGCTAGGTATTTATTGATGAGGTATTTATTTTCATATAAATCTTGATAGAACTTCCCCCTTCTTTAAAGTCGGCTAAAATGTAAACAATAAAGTTTTAATACATTTAAGACTAAACTTGACTACAAATAATTATATGATTACTTAAGCTAACATAAGAAAGAAAGTTTAAAAACTACATCTTATACTATAAGAGTCTTTGTCCTGACATACTGACTGACTGACTGACAGACAACGCACAGCCTAAACCGATGGTCGTAGAGACTTGAAATTTAGAGGGTATATTTGTCTTAGTACGTAAGGGTGTACTAAGAAAGGATTTTCCAAAATTCATCCCTTAAGGGGATAAAATGGGGGTTCATGGAGAAACAAGATTAGATAGTCTTTTTATACAAAACTTCATAATAAAAGTAAATACGAGTTTCAGGTTTTTTTGAAATTCCACCCCTAAGAGGGTGAAATGGGGTAACAAAGTGGGAAAATCAATATTGTTTCGGATTGCGCTGAAATTTGGCATGCGGATAGTTATTTTGACGTAGGTATCCGCTAAGAAAGAATTTTTTTAAATACACTCTTTAAGGGGATGAAGCGGGGGTTCAAAGTTTGGATAGTCGTTTTATTCGACATTTCACACAAGTACTTCTGTAAATAAATAAGTAAATACGAGTTTCAGACTTTTTCAAAATGCCACCCTAAGAGGATAAACTAGGGTAACAAAGTCTTAAAATCAATATTGTTTCGGATTGCGCTGAAATTCAAAATGCAGATAGTTATTATGACGTAGGTATCCGCTCAGAAAGGATCGGTTTTCTAAAAATTCCTCCCGGATACGGAACGGGAATGCAAAGTTTGTATGGCGAAACAAGATGAGATAAACGTACGTGTTGTAGGATTTTTGGAAATGGGGTAGGTAACAAAGTCTAAAAAAAATTGGATTTTTCGAAAATGTGGGTTTCTGAAATATGTAAATCCCGAATTGCCTTAGTCACGCGATAACATGAAAACGGGTGAACCGATTTGACTAATTCTTATTTGATGTCTTTAATGACAGAATCGTCTTAACAAAAGAAAAGTATTAAGTAAATAAAAGAAGTTTTTAACGCGAGCGAAGCAATTCTACAATTTCATATGCCACGCGAGTCGGTTTCGGTAGCAAATTTGAGATTCGATAAAATTTAAATGGGACCACCTTAGAGATGAAGCCTTCTCATGATAATTAAGATTTCAAAACTAAAACAACTGACTTCCATGCCGCGAGATTCAGTTTCAGTAGCAAGTTTGAGACGTTTATCATCAAATCTCTGGAGATACTTATCAGATCTTGATTAAATTACAATGGGGCCCTTGAAAATGTTCTTTATAAATTAAGAAAAGAATCAATCGCATCGGTTCACAATTGATGGAGTAATTGCGTAACATACATAAAAAAAAAAACAACACACATACGAATTGAAAACCTCCTCCTTTTTGGAAGTCGGTTGAAAATAAGAGTCATCCAAAACAGTTCACAATTTTATTGGTGGAGTAATTGCGTAACAAATATTCAAAACAAAGACGTCAGACGAATTAATAAACTCCTCCTTTTTGGAAGTCGGTTTATTACGTCGTATGTAATTATGGACCTATACATAGAAGTATCAAAAAAATACTCGTATAAAAAATAAGATACATAATACATACAAAGTAATAATAACATATTTTTGTTTTATATTCGTAATTTGCGTGCAAAATACTAAAACTAGATAATGAAGTATAAAATCCATTAAATTATCATAATTAACACCAGTTATTACAATGGCACGGTGCATTTAAGGCATAATTAGGTTAATTGATTATTATTTCACAATGATTGAATAAAGTGTTGAGTGGGCAATGATTTGCCAGTTTAAACTTATTAAGAAGTATAGTTTTAATCGGCAAAAAAGGCTTGTTTATCATATGACTTGAACTGGACTATGAGTTCTACTTGATTTAAATGTGACTTTACGACTTGTATCTAAAACTTGAAATGTATAATACTTTGACACTGGTTAAATGCACTAATCGTGTGGAGCAATAATGAAATCAAAAAAGTGCCCAAAATAAGTAACGTCAATTTGACTTTTTCAGCATCGTTAACGAAGGTAATTGTGATGTATACTGCCTACCGACTACCTACTATAATATGTCTTGGTTAGTTTTAATAAGCCATTATGAAACGCATAGATACTTTTGTTCAGAACATGAACTAGTAACCTACTTGTAGTTTTATTCAAATATCGTGCAAGTAGGCCCTTGAGCGTGAGTACATCGGAGATTTACGATCCCAATAAATCGATACCTTCTGTCAGTCTCCTGTCAAAATAAAGTGGCGCCGAAGATAAGATAATGAGTTTATCGCATGATATTAGCGAGGATTGCATTTTAATTATACTTGAAATAATTATAATTAAAATGCAAACTGCAAAATGCGAAGTATTAGTTACAATGTTGTTAGCACGAACCAAATTATGCTAGTGTCGTATGCTAGTATTATATATTTAGTACCTTATTAAAGACCAATTATAGATATATTCTATAGATCTTATTTATTATATATATTAATTATATGAACGATATTGACCTTTTTCACATAAATAGATCAGGTTTAATTTTATAAAATATAAAAAAAAAAACTTCGAAAACAAAGAGTTCTCATTTCGACTGTATTTTTTTATGTTTGTTAACTCAGAACTCTGTCATAAAATAACCTATTTATAAAAATATATTTTTCGTTTGGTCACATTGTAATTTAATCGAGTTCTGATGATCTGGAGAAGATACCTCCAGAGATATGAGAAGTCGAACGTACGAACGGTAAAACAAACGGAGCCCCGTTCGTTATTTTCGATAATGTTTATTATTGTTGGATAAAAATGTTTATGCAATATGTAAATGATTTTTACGGAGATTTTTTCATTTTCCGAGTATGAAAAATGTAGTGGAAAGTGTGAATAGTTTAAACGAAATCGCACCCTTTGTTTGCGATCGTTTAACTAGTTTCGTACTCTTATGTGGTTTAGGTATTTATTCTACAATAACAAAGGTACATAATAAGTAGTACATATTACAGTCGTGTGCAATAAATTATACGCAAGCAATAATTACTTATAATTTAATTTTATTAGTGAAAGATTATTATTTATGTGTCTATTTTGTATAAATTAGATAGTACATTCAATATTTTTATTCACCTTCAAACAGGATGGAGGTTCTCAATTTGACTGTATGTTTTTAGTGTTTCTTACCACAAAACTCCGTAATTCACAAATCCTTTCTTTGTTTGACAGTATAGGTACTCCTCGTTGGTATAAATTCATGGAGATTTAATGATGTCTTCAGAGATGTAAACACCTCAAACTTGCTACTGAAAATTCTACTTTTTTCGTTTTGTAAGTGACTATAAATTAATTATATTCCAGCTAGTAAATGATTTCTTTTTGTTTTATTGTAGAACAAGGCAGACATTATTTGTCTTATGAAAGGAATGGATGCAGAAGTTTTCCCTGTGTTCGTGGCAAAAGATCTGCATAAAGTGCCTAGTGTGAGCTTTGACCACATCGATTGTACTCGGCTGTTAAAGGACGTAGCGAAACTCCAGAATGAAGTGATATCCTTGCAAGAAAATGCCGTAACGAAGGATATGTTAGATTCATTTAAGAAAGACTTGGATAATCTGCGGCACGCGTCCATTGTAGACAATTATTCGTCTCACGATAATTTTGTAAATAAAAGGAGAGGAGCATGTCTTCAGGAAAGTTATTACGAGCTGTGTAGCGGTCCTGTCGGCTTACAATATGTTCCTATTAAATCTACAAATGCGTCGTCGTCGTCTAACGGAACGGCTAAACATCACTCGACACCTACAAGGGAGGAAGCATCGCCTGCGAGCACTCAGACAGTCGCGCCTATCTCCTTACAATGCGAACAACCGAGGCGTATGGAAATTTCCACTAGCGCGAGCGGGAACGTGAAGGCCCGGCCGACGATTTCGAACGATGCGAGCGGCGGTGTGAGCGAGAGCGGCAGTGGAATCAGTCACAGGCGCGGAGGCGAGAGCGGGACAGCAAGTCGGCCCGAGCTTCCTAATACTGCAGCGGATAGTGCCTGCGCACGCGCCTCGCTTAGTGAAGCGGTTATTTTGCCTTGCGACTTAAACTCGAGATCAGCTGTTAATACTGCGGTGCCGTCTGTGTTTTTAAATAATAATGTTAATCAGGATGCTAGGGACTGTTCACAGGTACATGAAGAGAATTCTGAATGGCAAGTTGTTCAGTCGAAAAGTGTGAAAAGGTATAAACTCATCGGACAAAAAGGACGTGCTTCTACAGCCCCCGGCGGCAAGTTTATAGCGGCCGATATTAAAGTGCCGTTGTTTATATCTAATGTCAGTAAGGAGACTTGTGAGCAGGACATTATAAGTTACATTAAAGATAAGACGGGTGAGATTGTATCATTAAAAATGATAAAAATGAAAACAAATAGGAAGTACAATGCTTATAAATTATTTGTTTCTAAGAATAAGTTACAATTATTTTTAAATGATGATTTTTGGCCTGACGGTATTACGTTTCGACGCTTCGTACATTTCATGTATAGGCCGAAACAAGGAGGAAGTAACGTTAAAGTCTAGTTTAAATTTATATAATGGGTAGTTATAATCAAACTAATAATAACTGTTTATTTTGTAGTTTTAATTGTAAAAATTTTAAAACTTCTTTTGATGACGTTAGTAAGCTTTGTAAGTCTGCGAATTTAATCTGTCTTCAGGAGACATGGTTATTCAATCACGACCTCCCTTTAATAGGTACCGTATCTCCCGACTTTGAATATGTTGGTAAGAGCTCAATAGACAGCGGTGAACTGTTGGTAGGAAGGCCATACGGAGGCCTGGCTATCTTATGGAGGAAAGGAATATTTGATAGCGTAACAGTGATTGAATGTTCTAGCTCGAGATTACTGGCTATCAAAGTATCAATGGGTGGTCGCTCTATATTAGTTTTCTGTGTATATATGCCTGTACTATCCCGACAAAACTTGCCTGTTTTCGCAGAGGTTCTAAGTGAAGCTAATGCAGTGGTGGAAAGTAATCATGTTCAAACCGTTTTTATACTTGGTGACATGAATGCTCATCCTGGTAAGCTCTTCTATAGTGAGCTTAGCAACTTCTGTGAGGACAGGTCTTGGTTATGCGCGGATGTAGAATTTCTAGGTATCGACTCAAACTCGTTTACATATTTTGACACATTTCATGGTACGGGGAGTTGGTTAGACCATTGTATTGTCTCGCAAGCAGCCTGGCAAACTGTTGTAAGTGTGGGAATAGTACAGGACATATTTGTATCTGATCACCTGCCATTATATATTGAATGCAACCTAGGTAATCTGGGTCCAATGCTCGTGTCACCTAATGTACCTCGTAACGCAGTAATCTGGGGGGAACGAGATAAATCGCAAACAACTAAATACCAAGAACTGTGTGAGGAAGGGTTACGTTACGTGGACTTTCCTCCAGAATTTGAAGCTTGTAGCTTTGGATCATGCGTTATATCAGAACATAAATTAGTCTTAGATAAGCTATATGCTAACATAATTAATGTCATGAGTGATGCGGCAGTTCGGACCCAGAAGCAGAGAACTGATGTAAAGTGGAAGGGAAAAGATAGAGTTTGCGGCTGGAATGAGCATGTGCGAGAGTCGCATCGGTACGCCAGGCTTATGTATCAGGAGTGGATATCTCAGGGTTTGCCAAGGTCTGGCGCTGCTTATGACGAAATGTGCAAGTCGCGTAATCTCTTTAAAGGTCGGCTTAAGTGGTGCCAAAAACACCAAGAGCAGCTTAAAATGGACCTGATTGCTAAGCAAAGAGCTGACAAAGACTTTGGTAAATTTTGGAAATCTACGGGTAAGCTAGACGGTAGGCCTGGCCTCCCGGCGAACGTTGATGGCAAGAGTGATCCTAAGGAGATAGCCAACATGTTCATGGCTCATTTTAAAGTTCAATCTCCGCTTGGTCCTTCCACTGCTGTGCTCGATGGTGAGCCCGACGTGTCTGGGGAGGAACCTCTGATTAACTTCTCTGCTAAACAAGTAAGGAAAGTCATAAGCAGAATGCGTAGAGGTAAATCTCCTGGACATGACGGGCTCAGTATAGAACACTTAAAATATGCGGGGGTGCACTTGCCGAGGGTCCTGTCCATGTTTTTCAATTTGTGTATTAGTCACTCCTACTTACCTGATGACTTAATGAGAACGACAGTGGTGCCCATAGTGAAGAACAAGACAGGAGATATCTCGGACAGGCGCAACTACCGACCTATCTCTCTTGCGACTACTGTGGCCAAGATATTGGATAGTATGCTTGAAATGACTCTGGATAACTATTTAAACATTCACGACGCGCAGTTTGGTTTTCGTGCTGGACTTTCCACAGAAAGCGCAATCCTAGCTCTCAAGCATACTGTCCAATATTATACTGAGAGGAAAACTCCGGTGTACGCCTGTTTTCTGGACCTCTCCAAAGCCTTCGATCTCGTTTCCTATGATGTGCTTTGGAGAAAGATGGAGGACAGGGGCATGCCGGCGGGACTGCTCAGATTGTTCCAGTATTGGTACGGTCATCAGATCAATAATGTAAAGTGGGCAAATAGCCTCTCCGACTCGTACAGGTTGGAATGCGGCGTGAGACAAGGGGGTTTGTCGTCTCCGAAGATTTTCAACCTGTACGTAAACGATCTCCTGGTTGAGCTCAGCAGCATGCGTGTCGGGTGCCGCGTGGGAGGTGTTTGTGTAAACAACATCAGTTACGCGGATGATATGGTGCTGCTGGGCCCGACAGCGAAATCTATCGGAGACATGTTACGAGTTTGTGAAAACTACGCCGCAACAAATGGTCTGATCTATAATGTCAAGAAAAGTGAGTTCATGGTCTTTAGGGCCGCCGGTAGGTGTCCAGATACTATTCCTAAAATTACCCTCAACGGAAAGAGCATGAACCGAGTAACCCGGTTTAAATATCTAGGACACCTCCTTACCGACGACCTTAAAGACGATGAAGATGTGGAGAGGGAGCGCAGAGCACTGGCGGCGCGAGGGAATATGCTGGCCCGCAGATTTGCCCGTTGTACAGACCAGGTCAAGATTACTTTATTCAAAGCGTATTGTCAGGGCATGTACTCGGGTAGTCTGTGGTTCAGCTGTTCCCAGAAGTCACTGGATACTCTGCGCGTACAATACAATAATGTGTTCAGGATGATGTTGAAACTCCCCCGATTTTGCAGTGCCTCTGGTATGTTTGCCGAAAATCACACTGATGGGTTTCATGCCATCATCAGAAAAAAGGTGGCTTCTCTGGTGAGAAGGCTTCGGGGGAGTGACAATAGCATCCTGAAAGTCATAGCGGATGACCCGCATGCACCTGTATTCAGGCATCTTGTGCGAACTATGATTTCGCAGAAGATGCCTCCGATATACATGACACATTAAAATTTTTATTTTATTTTTCTATAGTTAAGTACTAACCTTATTTTATTTTATTTTCTAGAAGTAAGTTACTAACTAAAATGGATCTGTTTGTTGTCCGTAAATAAAAACATAATAATAAAAAAAAATAATAATACGGTGTTGCGGTGGTTTTTTGGCCGTCTATTCATTATTCTGTGGCCGTACGGTGACCACTTGTAGCTACAGCATTTTCTTAAATCACCTTAAATCTTGCGTTTGAAAAAATATTATTAATTCAAATACAGACCCTTTGATTATAATAACCTCATTAATATCTATCATCAATTTTGTATTTGCTAGCCTTGACCGTGACCAGATCATAATTTATAGTTATAAAAACAAACTAAATTAATTAATACAGTCTCGAAACGTGATCCAAAAAAGTTGAATGTAATATTTTGATATGCACAAAAAATTAACAAAAAGTTCATAACAACGTATTGTGATAAAGAGGTTTTATTTATCTTTTGGCGCTTTTTAATTCCATACTAATCTGCGTTTACGTAAAAGTGATCGAATATGATCGAATATAATAATAAAAACCAATCTGAAAAACTCGCACTAGGCACTCTGTCTACGATTCAGTGAGGTTAAGTGATAAAATTTAACATTTCAAATTACATAATTATATACCTATCCCATGCCAAAAGCAAATAAAAAACTTGCGATTTGGCAAAGGCTTAAATTAGTTATATATTTTTTATATCGGATAGGCAAGAGCTTTACCAGGATCTCACCTGATGTTAAGTGATGATGTGATAGACGATGTTGCACGCTTAACTAAAAGATACCTGTTCACTTGCGATATCAAGACTTACCTATCGAAAGTGAAATAGTGATTGATAGCTTCAGCTATCGGGAAACACAGATAACTGCAATCAATTGCATTTCTTGACAGAATGTATGATAAATGATGAAGTAAAACGTTTCCTCGATAGCCTGCGACCTATCCCCTGCGAATAGATAGGATTATGTGCAGGATGGTGGGACATTCTCATAAACAAGCCTTCGTTAACCCCGTTCAAGCATATTCACGTCTGCATATTCGTTTATCGATGAGCTTAGTGCCGCAATAATGATGGGCGGAAAAAATATAACGACTTACCAAAACAAAAAATTGAGCGGTAGTATAGACCTCTTTCAAGTCTGTCTTTGCAAAGCTTACAGTAGAATAACACACTCCCGACCCGGTTTATTAGGTTTATGGGATGATTCGAACAAAAAATTTGAGTCTTAATAGAAGGGTAATAAAACAATTTTGTGATATTTTTAAACATTTTTCGAAATGGTTGCAATGTTTTTTTACGTTTCCAACCCCCATAATCACTATATCTCCGCCATTTTGAATAAATACCAAAAACAGAGTGGACAAAAAATGTCATATAAACATCGAACCTGCTCACAAAATTTTTGGGAAATCGGTTGAGATATGTTACCAGAGGGCCACCGTCAAGGAAAAATCTGCCGCCACAATGTTACGGTGTTCCGGTCGCTCACATCCCTTGAGAGTCGTAGTAATATAGGCCTAGCGTGTTCACCATCTTTGTTACAACACCAGTCAACCACCAACGTTGTATCCAACCAGGGGCCTTATTCAGTATGACCAATGAGATAACGCGTTCCTTAACACGCCACGTTACGTTATTGAAAAAATGTATTCTGTATGCCACACGATAGGTACATTATACAAAACGCGCGCGTTACACGTCCTCATATGTCACGATATTTTGACGCGCTCATAACCTTACCCTACCGCGTTTTAATTGGCATAGGAGAATACAATAACGCGGATATAACGTAACAAGGCATGGTAAGACTTTAAAATGGTCATACTGAATGAGGCCCCTGATAGCATATTGTTGAGAAGGCTCTTTTTTTTTAAATATCTTATAGGCTGGCGTTAGACTATCTTGCCTGGGCCCCTAGACTAAAGCCAATTTCCTGTTTGCCTTCACGCTAACGCAAGTTCAAAATGTATGGGAATGACATGTTTGTTGCGGAAACATAAATGTCATCCCATACATATTGAATTGGGCCCTGGGCCCCTAGACAAAATCCAATTTTCTGTTTTAACTAACGTAACTTCAAAATGTATGGGAATGACAACTTTGTTGCAGAAACATAAATGTCATAACATACATTTTGAATTTGCGTTAGCGTGAGTAGAAACAAAAGTTGGATTTTGTCTAGAGGGGCTGTTTTACAATATCCGGACATTATTCGGAAATAGACAAAGCAGAGAAAATATTATCTGTTCACGATTTTGCAAACGGAACTAGGTTGATAAATAGTTGGCTTGACACCTAGGGTTGTCTCTTGTGACCCTAAGATGCAATTATTTATAGCAGTTATATTATCTAAATACTCATATAAAAATGTATTTATAAATATTTACAAATTCAAATAAAAAGTTATTTCCAATGAAATAAGGTAAGTAAGGTTTTAGACGACAAAAATAGAGCACAATATTTTTAAACGTTATAGCCTCAAAATTGTACAACGCTTAATTCTTATCGATTAAATGAAACAAGTGAATTAGTAAATATGAAACGGTTGAATATTTATACTCGATATAATATACTATGCAAGGTAAGGTTTTAGATGACAAAAATAGAGCATTCTATTTTTAAATATTTTATAACACCTAAAATACGTTTCGATAAATAAAACAAATTAATGAGTAAATATGAATACGATTTTAATTTTTATAATAATAATTATTTTTTATAATATAAATAGCTAGTAAGTAGTAAGGTTTTAGATGAAAAATATAGAACATTATGTATAATGTTAAACTTTAGAGCTTGAAAATTTTATAATATTCAATTATTTTCTATAAATATAACAAATGTATGAGTAAATATGAATACGATTTGAACTTTTATTCGAGACAATTTCAGCTGTACCTGATAAGCTTATCAGGCAATTAATATAACAGATTTTTGGCAACATCTATAGGATGAAGTTATATGTAACATAATTATCTGATACTTAATCAAAAACCGATGAAACAGATTTAATTTAAGAATGACGTGTAGTAGAAATAGTACTTATTTAATTTTAAAATTTTTAGCGTTGTTTACATGTTTATTTTGTATACAGATACAGCTGAACGGGTTGGCAACCCTACTTGCCTCAGCACCACACCTAATCGTAATGACTCATTATTTAAGCTTTAACGTGTTCACTTGAATTATGTGGTTGTCCTAGGACCTAGGCCACAGCTTTTTTATATCTTATAGGCTAGCGTTTGACCACTATCTCACCTATTGGTATGTGATGATGCGGTCGAAGATGGTAAGTACGCTAGGCCTAGAATGGGAACTGGCTCTCAAGGATAGCTGCCGGAATACGTGTTTATTTCCTTATATTTGGAGATACTCATCAGATCATTTCATGATGAATTTACAATTGGACCGCCTTGGACATGTATGATTGGAGTTATCGCGTAACAAACATACAAAAAAATACATAGAGATGTATTGAGGAACTCCTCTTTTTCGGAAGTCAGTTAAGAACATCTTCCTTTTTGTAGTTAGTTAAAGAATGTATAGAGTCTGTGGAAAAAGAGAACCGTCGTGGCGTTACGATGAACTAACATTTAAAGGTAAGGAAGGAAAATACATACCTAGCTAGTAACACACAATAATGATGAGAGTAGGTACCTACCAAGTATAAAACATTTTTAGTCGGACCAGTAATGACAGCAGTGTTGTCAATGCAACAAAAACAGTATAATTCAACGACCGACGACCGACGTGACCTCAATTTCTACGACGGTTTTCTTTTTGCACAGACTTTAATATTTTCACAGAATAATTAGTAGTACTCAATACGTGAGATCGGTTAGCGAATTACACCACCGTGTATTTTGCTAAGCAATATCTTCTGACAATATTATTATTGAGATTTTATCATAGACTGAAACTGAAGGACCAATATT
This sequence comes from Cabera pusaria, assembly GCA_954871355.1. Taxonomy (NCBI): domain Eukaryota; kingdom Metazoa; phylum Arthropoda; class Insecta; order Lepidoptera; family Geometridae; genus Cabera; species Cabera pusaria. Next base: position 11,164,972 of record OX940900.1, on the reverse strand, counting down.
GAATCTAATATGCCTTTGTTCAGTAGATAGTGCGTGGTGAATATAATTATAATTATAAATAAGTAATACTTAAGTAGGATTTATGTGTGTAAGTCACGGTCGAAGCCTATAACTAGTACCTAACCCTTGCCATGGTACCAATATTGAAAATTAGATAATATATTGTGATATGGTGAATAAGTAATATCTAGAATTTAAGTCGCGGTCGAAGCCTACAACTAGTGACTCTTGCCATAAAAAAATGTATGGAGTCTACAAGTCTGCGATGCATATCTGTGCCCATGCCTGGATAACTAGGTAACTAGGCAATCTAGAATGTAGTGTTTGTAATAGTACTTAGTATCAATAAAATAAAATGATATTTTTAAAGCCACATAGAATTATCTCACTTAATGGCTTAAATTACAATTAGGGCCAATTTTAATATTATCTGTTTGTGTGATACAAAATCTGCATGTAATGATTTTGAGCTATGTTTATAAATTACTATATAATAAAACTAGAAACATGCCCCGTCCTCGTAGAGGTAGGTAGCAGAATATAAACAGAAAAGTAATACATGTAAAAAAATGAAAGTATTCTTTTTTACTTTTTTAGATTTTTTTGTTTCAAGAGAGAGATGGAAACAGTACAATAGTAGTCTTCTAATGCAACTGTTAAGGTACGACTACACCGCGGCGTCCTGCGTGCGCGATTTAGGCGGCGATCAGATAGCGCAGTAGTATTTGTACCGTCTGGTTCACACCAAACGCGATCTGCGGCGATCAGAAAACACTACAAATTCAGATTAATAAATTCAGAACGCGAACGCGTACGCGGACGCAGGACGCCGCGGTGTGGTCGTACCTGTACTGCAAAATGTGACGTTCTCACCTTCACCGTGATCAGAATATTACCCAATATAATGAAAAGAGAGACGTTATTCTCGTTAGGTAATGTGTAATCTAAATCTAAAAATGAAGCAATGTCTGCTAAAGATTCAAAGTAAAAAGTTTTTAAGTTTGAATTCATTGTAGAACAGTTCAGCGTCTTTGTAAAAAGATAACGTAATTCAGTTCATGTTAAGTGTCTTTTTTAGGGTTCCGAACCCAAAGGGTACCAACGGAACCCTATTACTGAGACTCCGCTGCCCGTCTGTCTGTCTGTCTGTCTGTCTGTCTGTCTGTCCGACTGTCACCAGACTGTATCTCATCAACCGTGATAGTTGGACGGTTGTAACAGGCCCAGAAATGTTTAAAGGTATTAAGCATTAAAAGTATTCTGTAGTAAACTATGCTGTAGGTATATTTAAAAATAATCAAGATGCTATGGGAATATAAAGATATCAAGTAAAATACCATAACCTACGAAAAGTTTTTTTCATTAATATAATAAATAAGATATGTTTAATTAAGATCGCGAATAATTTTTAAAATACACGTGCGTGCACGTTTTCAAGCATAAATCAATATTAGACAGTTCATTGAAACACACGCTCGCACCCGTTAAGTCTGTAGATTTAGGGCCAGTTTCACCGGTTACTGATAGCCCTCTTGGCAACTTAACTGACAGATTTTTGACAGCTTTTGTATGGCGTCATCTGTCAGATAACTACCTGAAACTTTATCAGGAACCCATGAAACTGGCCCTTATGATCTTAACTCTTATCTTGATTCTTGTAATCTGAGTTCAAGAAATATTTGCGAAACTATCACACAATTCTTTACACGAAATAATGCATTAGATAACTTGAATTAATTGTTACATGGCCAATTAGATTATTATTATAACAATAAATGTACTTAATCTACTTGATTAAATACTGACTGTACAATATTACATATTATGATTTATTTATTTCTTGACAAAAATGACATAGGTAGTTCAAAAATAAAATAAAATAAATTAAAGTACATGCTTTTAGCCACGACAAGTTTATCATGTGCTGTTTAGGAGTTACCCCATTTACAATATACGCAAAATGTTGACTCTCAAACAGCGAAAGCTGAGTCGAATTTAAAGTGCATAAAAATCATTAAAAATATAATATAATATAGATACGTTTTTATATGTTAATTTTATTCGGTGTTAGTAATTCAGTTGTTTGGCTCTATATCCCTAAAGAGATTTTGATTCAAATTGTATTGGATCCACCTTATTCTTATACACCTTAATTGTGCTTATTTTAAGAAGAATGATACTACGATGTTATTATTATTAGAAATATTCTTGATCTATTAATAAAATCGTTGTATAATACTACGATTTTTGAAGTTATACTTTAGCAGTTATATAAATGAGAGTGAAATTCTTTCAATGAGCGCGCACAGCAACATATTAAGTTTAAGTCGATAAATCTCCCTATAGTATTTATTGTGTGAAGTGATTTATTCTGGTATTTTGAAATACTTAACTAGCTGCGCCCCGTGGCTGTGTTGAAAGGTATCTTATGTTCTTATCTATCTCTGTGCCGCTGAAGTTTGATTTGAAGTGCACAGTTTGCAAGAACCGACCTAAACTCTCCTACAACAATACGTACAACAGCGCAAACCAGCCTTACTGCACGACTTGTGACCGAGTATTCAAGACCAAGTTCGGGTTTGCCAGCCACTTGCGAGCACACGCTTGAAGATAGACCAGGGTCGACATCGTATAGTGGTTCCCGCCTTGGCGTGGTGGGGAGCTCTAGTAACCGTGGCTTGGACAACCACGGTGACGCTAAGAGGAACCAGGGGCCAGACCAGGCTAGAGGAACAGGCTGGCCCTAGTCGGACCACTCCACCAGGCTTCCCCGCAAAGCCTTGGTGTGAACGGTACAGGAGGTAGATCGCAGTGCTGTATGAGCGGTACTGTGACTAAGGCGGGCTGTGGTGTAGTATGGGCTGCAGGCTGAGGGCAATCGCCGTCGGGGCTGCGGTTGCATGCGACAGCGACCCCTTAGCCCCGACACAAGGCGTCGAGACGGAGCCAGGCCTCCCTCACTCGCCCATAGCTACTGCGCTTTACCTAAACATTCGATCAACGCTGGCGGTACTATCTGTCAGGCGGTTGTCACTGCTCACGCGCGCGCAACTTATATTATTATTCAAATGACGGAATAACTGCGCTCATATTCTATATTAGAAACGATTTAAGTTTTTCATAGTCATTTTGCGGGTTTGACAAAAAACAAGCATAATATTTTTCATTTTTTTATGCTAACTATACTAAAATGACAAGACGGCGCAAAATTCACTTTCTCGACTTCAAATTCGACTCTTAGTTAGGAATTATGATGTTATTTTGTGAAGTAAATAAAAAGAATTCGTAAACTTTCTTTTTATTTCATTGAGTCAACCCTTAACTGTATTGGGCGCGCGCCGGTACATCGCGCGCTGAACGAAGTAATAACAACGCTAGGTCGAGCGCCTTAGACACATTTTTGCTTGTATTATTGTCTGAAATAAACGTTGGTAGGTACTGTGTTTTTGTGGGGGAGTAATATATCTGTTACTTAGTAACTATTATATGATCTGTGACGAAGCACCCCGGGGTTTTAGTCGGTTAGAGCTCGATATAACCACTTCGTTGGCCCCACAACAGAGTTGTACCTGACCAGGTTTCCCCAAACTAAAAAAAGGGTCACCATCTTCGGACACGACGCATACGAAATCACCATCCTCATGTCTCTGTGCAAAATTTCAGCTAAATAGATCGAGCCGTTTGACAGTGAACAAACAAAGGCTGAAAAGACCCAAACAAATATACAAACTGACTTTCGCATTTATAATAATCGTGTTGATAAATAATATACGTTTTTCTATATACTTACACAACAAGTGTTTTATATACTTTATTTAACGTCGTTTTTGCAGTTAACTGAGGTATTTATTACCTTACTATTAAATGAATAAATTATTTATTTTGTACATTATTTTATCGTCGTTTCTACAATTAATGTATAGTATTGGCACGCAGGATAAATCTTTTGGAGTTATTTTTGCTTGGAAATAAAACTTTTTACGTGCGTACACACACACTTTTTAATTAAGTATAGTAGACACAAAACGGCAAATCTCTGAAAACGTCATCTTAATATAGAACTTGCTCATAGATCAATGTCAAGTCCAGCAAATACTATATGTTAGATTAACCTGTTTGTATTATAACGTTTTAATTAAACATTTTTAACTTTCATTCATTTGTCACTGGAACCCTTATTGGCTCCATTTACATGAGGCTCAATTTCAATTCTGAGAAAATGTGTTTGTATCCGTGTCCGTAATACAATAAACTGGCCAAGTGCAAGTCGGACTCGCACTCGTAGGGTTCCGTACCACACTACAGTATTTTATAAGATCGAGCAAAAAATACCACTATCATTTTTCGCCAGCAAAAAATAATAATTAATAAACATTTTATTTCTTATAACGCCATCTAACGTCTATCAAAGTGTTAGGGATAGACATTTCAATATAACGCCATCTATAGGACGTTTACCTAACTAAGCGTTCATAGATGGCGTGAAATGCCGAAAAAAACACGTTTCTTGTATGGGGACCCTCTATTATTTTTAACTTTATTCTGTTTTAACCGACGTCACAAAAGAGGAGGAGGTTCTCAATTCGTCTGTATGTTCTTTTTTGTATGTATGTTACGCGATTACTCCGTCAATTGTGAACGGATTCAAATGATCATTTTTTTAATAGGTAGGGTACGTTTCCGAGATGGTCCCATTTTAGTTTTATCGAGATCTGATTAGTATCTTCAGAGATATGAAGATAAATATCTCAAACATAGGAGAATGTACTGGTTTTAGAAGAAGAGTCCCAAGAAGATTATACACAATGGAGGTTGCTATTGCATATACTTTTGAAGACTAAAAAATATGACCTTGAATAATGTTTTTACATCTTTCTTCACGTTGATTTTACGACGAAAAATAAATTACTTAATATAATTATTATAAGCGCTACCCACTTATCTATTTGAAGTCGGTGCCAGCCAAGTCTAATAGGTAGTAGATAGATACTACCTACATGTATCTACCTACTTACTACTCCTACATACATAGTATCTATCTACTATCCAATAGACTTGGCTGGTACCGACTTCAAATAGATAAGTGGGTAGCGCTTATAATAATTATATTAAGTAATTTATTTTTCGCTTTTGAGTGCCTGTTTGTGGTAATGAAGTCGGTTTTATTTTTTTTGAAAAAGATTTTATTATTATTTGTTGTTATAGCGGCAACAGAAATACGTCATCTGTGAAAATTTCAACTGTCTTTCTATCAAGGTTCATGAGATACAGCCTGGTGACAGACGGACGGACAGACAGACAGACAGACAGACGGGCAGCGGAGTCTTAGTAATAGGGTCCCGTTTTACCCTTTGGGGTACGGAACCCTAAAGATGAGGACTGAATACCTGATTACTGTATTTTTCAATAATTTATTAGGTACTTGTCGATAAAATAATCATATTCCTAGACAAAAAGTATCACGGATTATTTTATTAATACAGAACAGTTAATCATAAATGTGTTATTTACGCTAATTTTTTTAAAAAATTATATAAGGTAACAAGACAAGCATGCCGCTCGACTGATGGTAAGCGATGACGTCTACCTATTACAGATACAGTGGAATACAAAATTCTGGCAGGTCAGAATTTTGCATGTGCACACTGCACTGCGCCTGTTACCTCGAGACATAAAGATGTTCAGTCTGGCATCCCTGTAATTTCACTGGACACCTTGCCATTTCAACCGAAAAACATTCCTATTTTGCGGCTGAAAATTAATTGGTAAAGTGGTGGTATCGGCACAGAGAGAGAGGCAGAGGCCCCACTAGCAGAAGTCCTACCTCTACAGATTGTGTAAGATGCCAGGAATTAGAAAAACACTGTCTTAGTAAAAATAACAGAATAAGTACGAGGGAAATATGATCTCATTCTTTACCATTTTGTATGTGTAATATATAATCAAAGTAATGTATAAGTCCATACATCCGTCATAAGCCTCTTGAGAAAAGGTTCATTTAAACAATAACCACGGATATTATAAATGCGAAGGACAATAATTTTGATCCTGTTCATTCACAAAACACTAATATTTTTTTATTAAATTTTAGGAAAGAGAGACTGCCGATAGATTATTACTTGAAATACTATTAGGATGATTCGCATATAAATTTGTGTGTAAATAAATAAAAAATCTTTCTCTATATAAAAAAACTACTTTTTAGGGTTCCGTAGTCTTGACAAGGAACTCTTATAGTTTCGTCAGGTCCGTCTGTCTGTCTATCTGTCTGTGCGAGGTTTTGCTCAGAGATAGTTAATACTAGAAAGCTGTAAATTTGTAGAGGTATGTATATAAATTACGCCAATAAAGTGGGGAAAAAAATTTCGAAAAAACATTTTTTTTAGGGTAGCTCCCCTACATGCGAAGTGGGGATGAATTTTTTTTTAGTCGTCTACCCCATCGTGTGGGGTATTGTTGAATAGGTCTTTTAAAATTACTTAAGGGTTGCTAATACCATGTTTCGATTGAATGCTCCATTTAAGTGCATATTTTTGTTCCAGTAGAGCGTCTCCCCCCCTCCCCTCTAAAAACTAAACTGCTTGCTTGAAAAATCTGGAAAAATTCGTGATAATAGTGCATTTCATGAACTTTAAAGTAATACTATAGCGGTTAAAATAACTTTATTACCTTAGCAGTAATAGAATTTGAACTTGGGTGTTGGATAATTTTGTACCAAATACAAAATCCTTAGAATAAATCCTTTAAAGTGACAAAGACGAAGTACCTAGGAACTACGGAACCCTACACTGCGCGTGGCCCGACACGCACTTGGCCGGTTATTTTTACCTTCCTATAGTATGTCTAAAATATGTAGTAGATGACTATTAGGATCAGTCTACACTAACATAAATTAACAGAATATTAAACTATTAGCAGTTAGTGTCCGAAGCCCAGAATATTTTATGCACGTTGTGAGATTTCACAGGTCGCTGGTTCATATACGGCTCGGAGGACCAAAATAAATCCGAATCTGTAAATATCGTCACTAAAACCAGCCTAGGGTTCGTAAGCCTTATCAGTGCTAGATAACCGAGTTTATTCCAATAGAAGACTATTACGCAATTTTCCATAAAACAAGACGTAATAAAAGTGAATTGTGTTTGTAGCATTGTAATACTGATGATTGTTCGTATGATGCATAAATTCTAACATGCTTTGTAATTTGACGTGCTCTTTATAAGTGATGTTAATTATTTGAGCCGAGGAAACTCCATACAACAAGCGTCATTCACTATTGTATCTTTATGACATGTACTTCTCATATGATGAGTACTTGCCCTTAAATAGACTTGTTACATTACATCCATGATCTATATAAAGATAACTATAGTCTATTCTATAGACAGAAAACACGATTATTGATTGTCATTGCCTGTCATTATATACAGATGTTACTACTTATACTAGCACATTACACTTCTGGATATAGGCCTCTTCAATTGCACGCCTCTGAGCTACCTACGGCTACTCTCATCCAGTTCTTGTCACCCTTACCTTCATCTAGTCTAGAGAGCGACCTACGCTATAGTCAAGACAAATCCAACGAGCCCAAACACGCAGGGTTAATTTTGTGTAGTTTAGGGTGTTCCTATGGCCACCTTCCGGATCTATCATCAGACTAAAGACAATACCTTAGTCTATAGTACTTGTCAAGTGAAATCTAAAGATCCCAAACACGATGAGTTTATCAAGCGTTGTTTAAGAATTCTTATAGCCACATTCCGGCTCCATAATCAGACGAGCTCGATGGTGCCTTAACATTGCGTTGTCATCCTATTAACATAATATGTGTAAAACTTCAGCTCAATCAAACATCGTGAAGTGGGTCAAATTAGGCTTGCAAAATTTGACCCGAACATACGTACAGGAATTAGACATACGTTTACTAAAATTGCGACTTTGCAAGTGAAATAAATATAAGTTTGTAGAAATGTGAATAAAAACTTCACATTTTTGCTAAAATTTGTTAATGGTCTTATTAGCTTATCTATCTAATACTATAAGAATCTTTGTCCTGACATACTGACTGACTGACTGACAGACAACGCCCAGCCTAAACCGCAGGTCGTTTACTAATACGTAAGGGTGTACTAAGAAAGGATTTTCCAAAATTCACCCCTTTAGGGGATGAAATGGGGGTTCAAAGTTTGTATGGAGAAACAAGATTAGATAGTATTTTCTATTCGAAACTTTACAAAAGTGCTTCAGTGAAAAAATAAGTATATACGTGTTTCAGGCTTTTTTGAAATTCCACCCCTAAAAGGGTCAAATGGGGTAACAAAGTCTGAAAATTAATATTGTTTCGGATTGCGCTGAAATTTGGCATGCAGATAGTTACGACGTTAGTTCCCTCTGAGAAACGATTTCCTAAAATTCACCCCTTAAGGGGATGAAACGGGGGTTCAAAGTTCGTATAGAGAAACAAGATAAGATAGTCTTTTATATTCGAAACTTCGCACAAGTACTTCAGTAAATAAATAAGTAAATACGTGTTTCACGGCCTTTCGAAATGCCACCCCTAAAAGGGTAAAACGGGGTAACAAAGTCTAAAAATCAATATAGTTTCGGATTGCGCTGAAATTTGGCATACAGATAGTTATTTTGACGTAGGTATCTGCTAAATAATATCGTTTAAAAAACTAAAAAATAACCGACATCAATGCCGCGTTATTAGTTTTCAGTAGCAATTTTGAGATGTCCATCTTCATATTTCTGGAGATACTAATTAGACCTCGATAAAATTAACATGGTACCACACTTGGGATATTTTCTTTCCAACAAAAAAAGAATAATCAAGATCGGTTCATAAACGACGAAGTAATCCGCGAACAAACATTAAAAAAAATCAAATATATATATATATACGGTCGAATTGAGAAACTTCCTCCTGTTTTTGAAGTCGGTTAAAAAGGATTTTTCAAAATTCACTTTTCAAAGGGATGAAGCGGGGGTTCAAAGTTTGAATAGTCATTTTTTTCGACATTTCTTACACGTACTTCTGTATATAAATAAGTAAATACGAGTTTCAGACTTTTTCAAAATGCCACCATAAGAGGGTGAACTGGGGTAACAAAGTCTTAAAATCAATATTGTTTCGGATTGCGCTGAAATTAAGAATGCAGATAGTTTTAGATTATGACGTAGTTTCGCTCAGAAAAGATTTTCAAAAAATTCCTCCAGGGCACTTCTAGTATACATTAAAATCTGAGTGCCTGAACAAAAACTATTACGATTTTTATGCACAGAACGAATCAAAAGAAAATATGTCATTATCGCCAGCATAAGGTGTGAAATGAAATACGCTGTACATTAGATTTGAGACAATTATCAAAGGATATATACCTGTATTAGTATGTATCATAGTCCGAATAACGACATAGCATATTGGAGATACGAGTATATGCTCCAATGTAACATTCACCTACTCCGTTTTTTCGACATCCGATGCAAAGAACGGATGTTCTGTGTATCTATATGTGTATATGTGTGTCTATCTGTGGCATCGTAGCGAATGAACTGATTATAATTTAGTTTTTTTTATAGGTGTTTTAATCGAAAGCTTTGATTCATGAAAATCCATCAATGAGCTTTTTTCTAGCTGACGACGCTTTGAAATCAACTTATATGTCTCTGATAAATTCGTATTTTATTATCCTCTTACTTCAGCGATATTGTAAGATCATGGTAGCATTGACCTGATGCTGAGACATTTCCGGGATTCTGCAGAATACTCAACTCCTTACCAAATTACAGCAGAGATGTTGAGTTTGAGCTCATTGGAATGGTTGCAATGATACGTAGATCATTTGTCCCTATGAGATTTTGAATGTTTGCATCATTAAAATAGCCCAGTTTTAAGACTTACCTACAATTATCGCTGAAATAATTAATTGCTGTCTACTTATTTTATTAGTTGCCTAGAAAATAATAAACTTTTTGCAGAATGAACCAGCCAACCTTTTTGCAGTTTAAACGAATACTCAATTTATTTCTAGAATTTACACAATGGACGTTTAGTTCTCAAAATAGAACTAAAACTCTCATATCTAGTTGTTTTACGAATTTAGTTTTTGTAATAATATCATAGAAAAATGTGCATAGATTTTGAGATAATAACTAAGAAATAGAGACAAAATAAAACTTAGCTTAGGTACTTATTTATTATTAACCGACTTCCAAAAAGGACGTTACTCAATTCGACCGTATATATATATGTTTGTTCGCGGATAACTTCGTCGTTTATGAACCGATTTTGATGATTCTTTTTTTGTTGAAAAGAAGAAGCTTTAGGGGTAATACCACAGTAATGTCATCAAGATATGATTGGTACCTCCAGATATATGGAGATAAACACCTCAAACTTGGTACTGAAAATTAATAGCGCGGCATATGAAGTCAGTTATTGTAGTTTTTAAACGATCTTATTACTTCTTGATTTAGTTGACTACATTGATGTAAATTTATTTTGATCGTTTTCGATATTTAATACAGCCTTGTCATTAACCGAAAATTGAAACAGAATAAAATATTGTTCTGAACTTAACTTATTTTAATATATTTTTTTAATTTGCAAGTAGTTAAAAAAATGTGCTTTATTTAGCTTATATCTTTAACGACGTCATAACATTTGACACCAATTACACTAATTATTAATTAAACATTATTATATATGCGAAAGCCATGTTTGTTTTGTTTATCTGTTACCTCTTTACGGTAACGGATGAACGGATTTGGCTCAAATTTTGCTCGGCAATAAGCAATATTGAATAACAGAACATAGGATACTTTTTAACGCAGGCAGAGCCACGGGCGTACCGTAATATTCATTTTTTTTAATATTTCAGCGTTTCATTAAAATAAGATGTATTTTATAAACACAAAAATACATACATTTCTAAATGTCTAATAGTAGAATTAAAAAAAGACCCTTGATTTTAATTTTCAGTCTTGAAACGCTTAAATTTCCAGTGAAAAACATAATACATAATAGTAAGTAAAAATAAAGAAGATTTACTTAAGTAATTTATTCAAACATACATAATATATTCTAGAAGCATAGTGATACATTCGTGAAATGTTACTTTAACAAGAATAATGTACAATTGCAATACAATTGCAATCGCAAAATTTTCGTTATTAATTAGGAAATATTTGTTATTTAATTAGGCGATATTCAACTTAAATTTTATTTTCTGCGAAAATACTTCATCTCAAAATGTTAGGTAAATTAAAATGGCCTTAGGGATTAAATTGCTGATTTTTTTTCAATGCAATGATACAAAGAGAAAATTTGAAAATAGAATTTGTTATAAGTAGCATTATTTGGGCATGAAATTCTTTAATTGGAACTTGAACCATATTTCAAGTTAAACATTGGTTACACTAAGAATTCGTATAAACAAAATGCATAAATTCCCCACTTACCGTATATTTGTCAATCCTTGCATTTTCCCGCTCGAAATGCCCCTTCTCTTTCACGTCCACAATATTCCTCGCACTTGTAACGGCCATATTGAACAGTTTAAAAAATATAACGATTCGAAATTTAAACAATAAGATCTGTCACTTCACGAGTTAGGGAACGTTTGGCTCTCCCGCTCTGTAGGAACGCGGCAAGATTCCAAGAACGAATGGTTGCGAAATATCGCGCTTCTTTATATAAATGCTACATAAGGCTAGATATGCGCCCCGGTCCAGTCCAGTCCCTTTCATTCTGTATTCGTAGACTTCTAGTCCGTAGCGCTTGCAATAGTCTAGTCTCTACATCATTGTCTACGTAATATCTTCGGTATCTAGATCGCGAAACGCGGAATAAATATATAACTTAGTTAAGTTAAGCGGCTAAGGCCTTTACTTTGTAGCATCATCTTTCTTTTCTAAAAAAGGGAGCTACAATATTTTACACATTTTTTTTACTGTATAAAGAAATATAAAACTATCCATTGTTAAACACCTCAGTATAAATTGAAAACGTTATCGCTAAACACGTTCTCTTTTGAAGTTGACTGATATTTGGATGGGTGAAAATAGCCAAGGATATTATGTATTTGAAAACCTAAAAAAAATATCTTTTTCATGTGTTTAGTTGATTAGGTGAGGTAAATAAAAAGTATATCAAAATAAATGCGACTACAATACAATACGATACAAAATTCACCTCATTACTTAACCCTTTCCTGCCTTACGGTACCTACTTAGAAGTACTTCGACATTTTTCAATTACACTACAAAAACGTATGCACAAATTAATCTCATTTATAGTGTAACATTGGGTGACGCTATTGCCAGCAGCGACTTTATCTAGGTAACCTTTGTATGTGATTTATAAGTAAATATTTATTCCATACCAATAATAGTAAGCATACAATATTATTTTTATGAAAATGTCCATGTCATGTAAAAATTTTATCAAAGTTGAAAGATTTTCGATCTACGGTTACAGTTAGTTAGTTACAGTTATACATTGTAAAATGAAAAAAATATTCAAGATGTTATGTTATAAGACAAATTACTTAACTCGATTAATTATTTATTTATTTGTACTTTTTCATCTCATATGAAAACTTATTTAATATTATTAAAACAGTGAATTTAAGTTTTATCATATAGTTTCATCATCATTGATTTAGTTCAAGATTAAACTTGTGGCTTCTGGATTAAAACGGTACTAGAAATGAATCTAGCCAGTCATGTGAATACTTGTTTCACAGCTGGCTTGATTAGGTCCTAGCTAGATTTCGGTGCCCATTCTGAAACTACTACTAGAACCTGCAAGTCATTTTCAACAGAAGGTTTTTAATAGTCTGTATGTTGCTTTTTAGGGTTCCGTACCCAAAGGTAAAACGGGACCCTATTACTAAGATTCCGCTGTCCGTCTGTCTGTCTGTGTGTCATTTGTGTCCAGGCTGTATCTCATGAACCGTGATAGTTAGACGGTTGAAATGTTTACAGATGTAGTATATCTGTTGCCGCTATAACAATAAATACTAAAAACAGAATATAGTTAAAAAATATAGGGGGTCTCCATAGAAGAAACGAAAAAAGTTTTTTCGGCATTTAATAATAACGCTATTTATGAACGCTTAGGTAAACGTCCATAGATGGCGTTATATTGAAATGCCGATTCTTAACACCTTTGTGTTAACTTTCACTTAGATCGCGTTAGATGTTAGATGGCGTTATAAGAAATAAGCTCGCGGCTCACAACTCTGTTTTGATATTTTTTTTATTAATTATTATTTTTTGCTGGCGAAAAATGATAGTAGTATTTTTTCTCGATCTTATAAAATACTGTAGTGTGGTACGGAACCCTATTGGTGCGAGTCCGACTTGCAATGGGCCAGTTTATTTTTGTATATTTGTTACGCGATTACTCCGCCAATTGTGAACCGATTTGAAGGATTATCTGCAGGGTATATCTTCACGGTGATTTAATTTTACAATTCATCTGGCCTGATGAGTATCTCCAGGGATATGGCGAAAAACATTTTAAACATGCTACTAAAAATGACTCGCGCGGCATGTGCAGTTGTTTTTTCTTTTAATTATCAGTAGCATGTTTGAGGTGTTTCTCTCTTAATCTCTGAAATTAATCAAACCTACTTATCAAATTAAAAAAAAGTCATTTACAGGACTTGAGATAAATCCTTATCTTAAAAAACCACCTCTTTCGGAAGTGAGTTCAAAATATACAGAAAGTCAGAAAATGTGTATTGCAATCTTGGGACACAATGGTTAACATTATTTTTACATTACATAAGCGTTTCTTTTAGTAATATTTTTACGTAGGTAACTTTCTTAGGACAAGCAAGACTCGCCTGAAAGAATTAATCAATTTACTTACGTCCACATACCTCAATTACTTTACGATATTAATCTATGGTAAAGGACGTTATAAATTAACTAGCTGTGCACCGTGGCTTTGCTTGCGTTTAATCTTAATCCTAGGCATTCCTCTTGAATCACTCTATCTATTGATGAAAGCTGTATTAAAATCCGTTACGTAGTTTAAAAGATCTAAGCGTACAACGCGGGTAACGACTTAGTTTTATACCATGTAAAGCATCGAATTTAGGTAATACATTCGATGATGTAAAATGTATGCAAATGTCGGGATTGCCGAACACGTTATCGCTGCGTCTGCGGCCTTTTGAACTGATTATTTGGCGAATTATTTCTTTTTGGGTATGCAACTCTTACATGCTCAGAATACAGAAAAAAAACTAAAATTGTGACCTACCGTAATTTCAAGCGACGCTGTCCCAAAAAAAAACAAAAGAAAACAAAACAAAAAAAAAGAAGATCGTAACCGACTTGATACATTCTTTGTGTTTTTTTTATTTTATTTATTTATTATCATAAATGACGGAGTTATGAGGTAACAAAATTTGCTGGCATTTAGTGAAGATTAAGTACTGTCTGTCTGTCTCCAAAACTCATTATCAGATTTTTACGAAATATTTTATGGAACCATTTCGAAATAAGCCTCTTTTAAACAAAAAAAGGAGTTTTCCAAATTGGTTAATAAATGACAAAGTTCTCAGGTAACAAAATTTTCTGGCATTAATTGAAGAGTTCCGTTGTCTGTTTCCGAAACTAATCATCAGATTTTTACAAAATTTAAAAAAGGATTCTTTTGGAACAAACCTCTTTCGAACAAAAGAAAAGAATTTTGCAAATCCGTCCATAAATGACGGAGTTATTCCCGAACATACATAAAAAAAAAAACAACGGGTTGCACTCCGGGAGTGCCGGCAGAATCGAAAACTTGAACACGTCAATTTTAGGGTTCCATACCCAAAGGGTACCAACGGAACCCTATTACTGAGACTCCGCTGTCCGTCTGTCTGTCACCAGGCTGTATCTCATGAACCGTGATAGTTAGACGGTTGAAATTTTCACAGATGATGTATTTCTGTTGCCGCTATAACAACAAATACTAAGAACAGAACAAAGTTAAAAATTAAAGAAAAATTAAAAAAAAATTTTTTACGATAGCGCAGCGCCACCTTTTTAGTTGCTAAGATGGCGCGGCGCTATCGTCTTTACCTTAATCTGAATCTCGGAAGCGGCTCCAACGATTAAATAAAATTTAGTATACCTACAGGGGATTTTGGGGGCGATAAATCGATCTAGCTAGGAGTCATTTTCAGAAAATGTTGTTATATTCGTGTTTTCAATAATCAACTTTATTGATAATCAATTTAAAATATGACTCTTCCCGACATCTATTGGCGAGTAGAAGTACTGTATCAGTAAAGCAGTTAGATGCTCTCACTTAAAATTATACTATTATTATTCGTCAATTGATGTCGGGAAGAGTCATATTTGTCTGTTTAAGTGGCAAAAAATACCGAGCAAAGCTCGGTCAACCAGATATTTAATAATATTAATTACTACAATTACTATTACTTCTTTCTTTCTTTCTATTACTATTACTACTACTTGTCTGTCTGTCTGTCTGTCCGTCTGTCACCAGGCTGTATCTCATGAACCGTGCTAGTTAGACAGTTGAAATTTGCACAGATGTTGTATTTCTGTTGCCGCTATAGCAACAAATACTAAAAACAGAATAAAGTTAAAAGTAATAGGGGTCCCCATACAAGAAACGTGTTTTTTTCGGCATTTCACGCCATCTATGAACGCTTAGTTAGGTAAACGTCCTATAGATGGCGTTATATTGAAATGTCGATCCCTAACACCTTTGTTAGACGTTAGATGGCGTTATAAAAAATAAAATGTTTATTAATTATTGTGTTTTGCTGGCGAAAAATGTTAGTGGTATTTTTTGCTCGATCTTATAAAATACTGTAGTGTGGTACGGAACCCTACGAGTGCGAGTCCGACTTGCACTTGGCCAGTTTATATATTTATATAACAAGTTATCTACGCCACGACGTTCACACTATTTGTGGAGTAATTTTAGTGCCTTCACTTTGACGCCTTTTAGGTTTATTCTGTATTCAGAGTTTGAATGTATATAATTTTAAAGTTCTTATGGCACGCTAGAGAAAAATCACGGAGAATAAACTAGAGAAAAATAATGAGAGAGAATTCTTACGTTGTGCGCGCACAGACAGCGACAGAATTGTTATTGTGTGAAGTGAATCGATAGTCAAGAAATATATCCCGGTATTTCTATATTCACAACATTACACGTGCTTTATATCTATAAAAACAAAATGTATTAATGAGTTTTCCTTTATTACATACGGTCGTGATTGATATTAAATTACTGTGAACACCTTAAAAAACATTGCTTGTTTGTATGACATAATTATATGAGTATAAGCAATAAAAATGGGTTTTACGATTTTTTTAATATAAACTTTATCAATTGTATTAAATAAAAACAATTGTATTGTCGTTTCTTCAAATGTATGTATTGGCACGCAGGATTACATTTTTGTAGCTATTTTTGTTTATTATGACTAAGTGCTCATTTTACCAAACTCTGAACAAAGAGTTGCTCTAACTTTAGAGTAAATCATTGTAAACGTCAAAAAATGTCAGAACATTATTAAGGGAAGCAAGGAACCCTACATATACAAAGATACCTAGGCAGTATGCACATAATAAAATAATATAAAATTTATCAGGATTGGGCCCCTTGCATTCCTGAAGATCACAGCGATTGAATAAAATTAAAACGTAGTATCTGCTATGACATAGGGCTAGTTTCATCAAGTTACTAGCAGTACTTTTAATCGTTTTGAAACATGATACCAACGATTACTTGCATTTTAATTGTTAACAACAAATTGTTTTATTGTTTGCTTGTTTTGCGTGCGTCTATACATTCGGAACGGCTCTATTAGGACACGAACACATTGACGCTTTCCGGATTGTGATTAAAATATAATATCCATATTTTTTACACCTATTTAAAAAAGCAAAAGTGTTAGTCTGTAACTAACTAAACTAACACATGCAGTGTTAGCTTTCAGAAATATTTCGATTTTTTAAAAAGGTTTATAAATTAATTTGATCAGTGATTACGACAGTAAATCCCTCATATTAAGTTTTTTTTAATTATAACACACGTTTCATTTTAAATACATTACATAAGAGGTACTTGTTTTCATAAATATTTGTGCTAATTCGTCTTTATTATTAAATTTCAATGACAATGTTTGTAAGTGTGAACTGGGACTTAGATGAAACATTGCCTTGAATGCTATTTTTAGGACTTTAGTAAGACGTGCTTAGTCTTAGCATCGACAGTTGCTAAGTGATTGTGGATGGAGGGCGCAATAGTACTATTATGTGATAAAAAAATGCACATACCTAATTAATTTATCAGAGATATCAAAAAGCAATTTTTGCGATCTTTTTTTTTCAGATATGTTCATAGTTGCGTAAGGCGAACATGAATAATTTTTGTCAAGAAAAGGCCTGTTTTACCTACTTGATACTTGTTCAACTAAGAGGATACCTACCGATTTAGACCAGGATAGTCTGTGATGGATTAATACCATGACTCAATATTAATATAATTCAGCACGACAATTTCGTTAACCAGAAAAATCCTTTTTGCATTTTCTGACAAATAATCTAAATATAGGTATAGTAAATATTAGTGCTCTCAATGTTTTTTCAGATAGCTATATACAGTGTGGAAATTAAACTCAGGCCCTGGAGGGAAACTACTTTAAATCCTTAAGCTAGCTCATTTTACTTAAAGGAGACATTCCTTTATATTTGAAAAGAAACAAATCTGCATTAAAAGATTTTTTAAAACTCGCTTGCTTCGCCTGGGACTCGAACCAACTAAAATTAAAAAAAATAAACACTCTTTATTTTATTATACTAATCGGTAGTATTAATATTCAGGATAAAGTTTCTCTAAAAAATGTTTGGTTACTGTTCACTTTTAACAAGTAAAAGACACGTAACAGTTCTGTTATCTCTCCAACACTCAAAAACTTCGTATGAAGTACACGCTTGCTAATTTATCGTTAAGTACCTTGTTGAAATCTTCGATAAGAAAATTGTTCAATGGTGGTAATACCTCTATGCACGTTTCCTTCTTACATGATCCGAGGCGTTCAGTGGAGAAGTTTAAAAATGGAAGTTTGACTTTGTTTGCAAACAATTTATCAGTTAAATAATTTAAGTGTTACAAAATTGATAGTAAAATAAAGTTGATGTTAGATTTAACGATTATTTTTATTTTTAAGACCTAATGTTTGTTAGAGAAACTTTATCCTGAATATTAATACTACCGATTAGTATATTAAAATAAAGAGTGTTTATTTTTTTTAATTTTAGTTGGTTCGAGTCCCAGGCGAAGCAAGCGAGTTTTAAAAAATCTTTTAATGCAGATTTGTTTCTTTTCAAAAATAAAGGAATGTCTCCTTTAAGTAAAATGAGCTAGCTTAAGGATTTAAAGTAGTTTCCCTCCAGGGCCTGAGTTTAATTTCCACACTGTATAGTACGGGTACGGATGGATTAGTTCGGAACTTATTGATACATTAGTTCCTAATCATAAGCATAATACTAATCTGATATATATATATTTTTTTAAGATTACTTGCAATGTGGGTTGCACATTACTAGTATTCTTGTTAACCCCTCCAACTAAGCTAAATATGCTTGTGTCTGGAGTGCGTTCACTTCAATAGTGCAATGGGTGGGGTGGGGATCGAACTCTCGACCTCTCGCCAGTCCGACACCTCTTATCCTTTGGGCTATTACCGCCGTAAGGTTACGGATAAGTTCGGAACTTCTTGATATATTCGTTCTTAGTCATAAGCATAATACTTATCACCTCTTTTAAATTAATTTCCATAAATAACTAACTGCAGCTCCGAGAATATTTAGAAAAAAACGTATGTCCGTCTCCGGCACAAGAGTCCGGATAGGTACTTCGTTACGTATGTATTTAGCGTAAATACCGAGTTGCAAACGTTAATAGAATAAATTAATAAATTAGTTTAAATAGATACCATACTAATAAAATAAAACGAATGAATAATAAAAATATATTTACTTTACTAAGGCTAAGCATTTATCTTAAAATATATAAATATGAAGATAAATCTCTATATAAATAAAATTCTTATGTCACAGTTTTAGTGTCTATACTCCTCCTGGCCCAAACGCGGGCAAAGCCACGGGGCGTAGCTAGTATATATATATATTACTATATACTATATACTAGCTAAATATATATAAATACGAAGAGTATTTTTTTTTATTAATGAGTAGCCCGGCGTGTGCTACTCCGCAAAAAAATAATAATGTGACTACGCGTTGTTTTAGTTGTCTAAAACCATTTTCGCATTATTTCCTTTCTAAAAAACTGATTTGGGGCCCGTCAGTTGGATGGTTTCAAAGCCTATAACGGACATAGGTAGAAACAGTTTTTTGTGTTTTATATGTATAGATATGAACGAAATGTTCTAAAATAAAATGATAAAACAGGTACGTGCTAATTCAGTTAGGCCGAGTTTCACAATCTTTCTTTAACTGTAACTATAACTATAACCGGTGTTTTTGACGGGAAATTATTTATTTGTCAGAATTTTGGTACACGTTGGCCTCTTCTTCTCTTTTATTCTTCTTCTTCTTCTTCTTCTCTCTTTTTTTGTCTTTTATTTCTTGTCTTTTATTGAATAATAACAATTTATCAAGAAGAAAATCAAACAGTTTTAATTTAAATTCATTGTAACTGAAATCTTTTTTTTTGAGTTTGAGAAATTTTTGACGTATTTAAATATAGTTATAGTAAGATAGTGCAACTTAGCTTTAGTTTTAGAGTAGTTTCCTTTGATTACTTAGACAAGTATATATAAAAAAAAATGCCATAAGCAGCTAAAATTGTTCAACCCACATTGCGGAGCTGTCTCAACATTTCTTCCGACTGGCTATACCCACATCGAGTATCATGCCTGAACTTTGTGAACCGATAATTTAATTGCTACAATGACGACGATGGGAATATTTCTATGAACTTGTAACAAGTGCATACCTAAAATAAATATGGTGACCGCAATACGTGTAATCTTAGTTATTATTTATCACTTAGTATGGAGGATTATGGAAATATTCGCACTAGGTATTACAAAAACTTTCGTTTAGTGCTGACGTAGAGTTCACCGCAATGTTTTTTGCTTTATGTATCCTTTTTTTTAGATATCCTTTCATATCCTTTCAATTATAATTTAAGGTCACATTGGTTTTACGTAGATATCTTTTTTTTAGGGTTCCGTACCCAAAGGGTAAAACGGGACCTATTACTAAGACTCCGCTGTCCGTCTGTCTGTCTGTCTGTCTGTCTGTCTGTCTGTCCGTCTGTCACCAGGCTATAGCTCATTAACCGTGATAGGTAGACAGTTGAAATTTTTATCTCAAACTAGCTGTGCCCCGCCGCGGCTTCGTCTATAGCCTAAGCCTAATCCAGAGTACTGGCTATCCCTGTACATTATATAAGTTCAATCGGTCCAGCCATTTAACCGTAAAGATGTCCCAAACAAACAAATAAACAAACTGACTTTCGCATTTATAATATTGGTGTTGATTTTAGGCAATATTTTGAAATTAATTTGATGATTAATAAATTTGATAAAATAATTTAATGAAGATAATTACTAGAAAAAGTTATAAGCCCTCAAACCTACAATAACGGATAAGAACATAGATTAAGTTCAATAATTTATTTATTGCTTGACGATTGCATATTTAATGCTCGATGCTTACTGGCCCGTACGTGGCCTAACCATTTTTTTTGCGTCGATTGGTCTATTATTTTTATTCATTATAAGCTATTATGTTTCTTTGAAGTGTTTCACACTTTATATTTTTGTAAATTGTTAAACACAATCCAAAATTTCATCGTACCGACGAGACTTGAACCCGCAACTCCGGAATAACATGTTCCGGTGCTTTGCCAATTAAACCACGGTGCGAAGTATCGTTACGACGAAATTAGTGGATTGCATTTGTTAACCCAATTATGCATTGGAGGCACCATCTATGACTACTATTCATATAAGCTACAAGCAATTTGTTGGCATATCTATTTACGTGTTGTTTTCATTTACGCAGTTCATCAAAGGCTATTGAACGTTGCGAGTTTTCAGAGCGAAACCCCTTACAGAGTCACCAGAGAGCAACGAAAAATATAGACATGCAGTTTACTAAAACAGTTTTAAGACCATTTCAATGAGTCCAAATACGACATCTCTGCTGTTGTAATACTAGCCTTTCTAGAATTCCTAATAAACTTTCAAGTATCTATGTATTAATACTGGCTATCTCTACAAAACAACAAAATTTTAGCTAAATCGGTTCCGCAGTTTGAACGTGAAGAAGTCCCAAATGAACAAACAAATATACAAACTGACTTTCGCATTTATAATATTGGCGTTAATAATACCCAATCTAACCTAACCTAACATGCTTAACTAACTACGTATGTCTTCATAGAACTACTTACAAAGCTACTAGTTACGTAGTTCCTACTATTATTTATTCTGTGCAAGTATCTATGTATAGCTAGCTGTTAAATCTGATAACCCTTTATTCGCTTCAACTGGTTCATGGTAAGCATCTATGTTTGTAGAAATTAATAAATCAACATGTCATTGATTAACAAAGGTGTTGACTTTTATTGAACTTGATCTTAGTAGCCCTTGAGAGTGGCGTGCGGTCATAAAAAACTGTCAATATTACTGGGTAATTAGCTTCCGTGAAGTCGGTTACGTCACAGATTAATATATTAGTATTACTAGTCTCTATGTAAGTTATATACATACATATGTGCCTACATTATATGTATAGCTGCAAGAGGAATACTAAGTATTTACAACAGAGGAAAACTAATCGAGAATATTTTTTAAACGCATAAAGGTGGACTTCACTTCTGTCCATTATTAATAATAACCGACTTCCATGTCCCGCAATTTAGTTTCAGTAGCGAGTTTTAAGACTTTTTTTTATGTGGTTGGTACATTTTTAGTATTTTTGTCAACCCCTCCAACTAAGCTAAATGTGCTTGTGTCTGGAGTGGGTTCACGTCAATAGTGCAATGGGTGGGGATCGAACTCGCAACCTCTCGATTGCCAGTCCAACACCTAATCCATTGGGCAATTGCCGCTTTTCACGTCATATCTCTAGATATACTGATCAGATCATGATAAAAATTTTAATAAGACCACCTGGGAAATGAACGACCCTTCTTACGAAAAAAAATAATTATTCAAAACGGTTCGCAATTGGCGGAGTAATCGGGTAACAAACATACAAAAAAAGACACACACGAATTCAAAACCTCCTTTTTGTAAGTCGGTTGAAAATAAACTAGTTTACCCTATGCGTTTGTAAGCACTGCCAGACCGTTATTATTATTTTGTGTTGTTTGAGAATAAGGCAGTAAGTTGTGTTCATAAAATCGTTGTGAAAAACTTTCATGATTACATCTAATTTTAATGACAGAAATAAAAAAATAAAAACAACAATACTTACAATACAACCAATAATGCCAGGAGGGTATTGAACTTATGATCAAAGATGCTCCAAAATATATTATTTCACATTAAATCAAATACTCCTTAGGCTGAGTTGCACCATCTTATTTTGACCGTAACTATAACTATAACCGGTGTTTTTGTATGGAGTTTGACTGATTTTTGATGTTTGTTACAGTTAAAGTAAGATGGTGCAACTCAGCCTTAGTAAACTAAACGTTGACTTCAGATCGTGTCTCACTGAAAATAAAATCACAACTATACAAGTTAAGGTATCGGGGACTTTTGCTTTACACTGCAATTTAAAGAAAATGTCATCATCATAATCATCATCATCAGCCGGTGTCAGTCCACTGCTGGTCGTAGGCCTCTCCCAAGATGCGCCACTGAGCCCGGTATTCGGCTCTTTTTTTCCAGTAGTTCACTTCTTTTTTGTAAGGGAGCACAAATACGACCTTGGTGCTCTCAGCCAACCTCACCTACCCGTGGTGCATCCTGCTGACCAACAGACGGGGCTCGGGCGACCGACAAATTGCGGTATAACCATTTCATATCTATGGCGTAGTTATATAAATTCTACAGGCCGGTGGCGGGCAGCAGCGTCACCGGTGCGAGAAGCTACGTCCTGCGATCGCTAACCCGCCTGCGCAGCGTGGCGATTAGGGCATATTATCTCTCCCAAGGGATGCAAGAAGTATAAAAGGTCACAAAAAAGAAAATGTATAAAACCAAAAAATTGACAAAATTACAAAACAAATAAAGAAGCAAATGCACTACATATAAAGAAATATATGCAATGTGCTGTTAATTTTCATTTTAAAACGTGCCGTATGCGATGTCCACGTGTCGACAATATGTGCATGGGCTTTGTCGCGGTGATGTGAAGTTCGATGGTAAAAGCGGGATGATGGTATATGCTGGTATATATATTTTTTTTTTTTTTTTAATACGTTATAGGCTAGCGTTTGACCACTATCTCACCTGTTGGTAAGTGATGATGCGGTCGAAGATGGTAAGCACGCTAGGCCTAGAATGGGAACTGGCTCTCAAGGATAGCTGCCGGAACACATTAGATGTTTGGTGACAGATTTTCTAACTTGAGGGTGGTAGCTGGCCAGGCGGACACTAGATAGTGTCCTACCACCATGCAAAATATGATGGTATATACTGGTATATGATGGTATATACTGGTATATGATGGTATATGATGGTATATACTGGTATATTATGCTCCGCACGGGTGATATTTATATATAATATTGGACGGCTCGTTGGCGTAAAAGAGGTTATCTTGATTCTGACTCGGAGGTTGTTGGTTCTATTCCTAGCTATGTACCAATGGATGTTTTATGTGCATTTATTAATAATACCCATGATTCGTTCGTTCGTACACAGGTAGTGGAATCATTAAGTCGATGTTCTGCCTGACCAAAAAGTAGCTTACCAACCAAGAAGAAAACCAGCCGCCATAAACTTACGGTGTTCCGGCAGCACAGCTCTCGAGAATCGGACCATTCTAGGCCTAGCGTGTTCACCATTCTCGACCACATCATTATTTTTAACCACTGACGCAAAAAGAAGGGTTTTATAAGTTTAACGTGTGTATCATTATGTGTATCTCTGTGTGCGTGTGTGTGTCTCTCTGTGGCATCGTAGCACCCGAATGGATGAATTATTTTTTGTTTTGTTTTAGGTGTCTTCACAGGGAGTGTTCTTTGGCTTTGATGTATGAAAACCATTCAGTCGTTTGAAGACTATGAGCTTTTGTCTCGTAGATGAAACCATGAAATCAACTTTTATAGGTCTGCTCAATTCGAAATTCGGTATCGTTTTACTATATATTACAAGTACATGGTAGCATTTACAGCATCACCTAAAATCTGCAAAATACTTTACTCTTTTAATTACAGCTAAGATTTACCGCTGAGATGCCGTGTTTGGACTAATTAGAATGTTTTAATGAAATGATAATACCGTTACCGTTTTATTGTCGATAGATCAGTCAAGGGTAAATTACATTTTAAATTTAAGTATTATATAGAATAGATCAATCTATATTGACATCAAATTGTTTTATATCGGATGGATCTATATAATAGCTAATACAATGCGCGTAATTTAAAATTTGTGATATCTTCTAAAGTTATAATTTAAGTTATTTACTGCAAAGGACAATTTTAATGAATAATATGTGGACAAGGTTACCAATATAATTATTTTGATAAGGTTTAATACTGTATAGTAGTAAATAGCCGTAGAAGTTATGCAATATTAAAAAAAAAAACATTAAAATTGTTACTGTGAATCAACCTTAATAGATAGACAAATGTCATCGCGGACTTTTTCATAGGTCTTATTAAGTTCTAAAACTTTCTCAAAAACAGTTTTGATCTATCTTCAACCTGAAAAAGTAGCGTTCGTAAAAACTTTTTTCTCGACCGTTTTATTGTCGACTTAGTATGCAAAATAGGTCTCTTGGAATATACCTATCATTGAAACGGGATACTAATAATATAGCCTTTTGTCATTAAAAACTCCATTCTAAATATTAGTGAAAGATTTTTTTAAATCAGTCTCATAGTTTTTGAGCCAAATCAATCAAATTGAGCCAAAACCATATACAAAAACACAAAATGTTCTCTCTTTATAATATAGTATAGATGATTATACTTCAATAGACAAGGATACGTCTGAACCCGGCCTCTTAAGCTGAAAAATAAACAGGTGGTACTACTTACTAACAATATTTAGAAAATTTAAACAAAGTAGGACGCTCTTTAGTCAACTTGTAACCATTTATGTTACGGCTGCTCATCATGATAATTAGGCACTTACGCTTGTAAAGAACGATTTAACAATTCTTATGCAAATTGAAAAGAGTTCAGCAGAATACAATTTTGTCGCTATTGATCCTTTGTTTGGTAGTTCTACTCATCCGCTTATGATGGTACCACCACTTTAGTTATCCATAAACACACACAAGTTAAATTATTCATTTTTAAAACTAGATGGCACAGTACATGGCAATAGAATAAAGTGAGCGTCGTTAAAATGGTTAGAACCACTTCCTTTTCTTTACTCATGTGGTAAGAACATTCAACCAACTCATGCGCAGTAGTAAAGCGAGGGACAAGCTCCGGGCCACACCGTAACGTTCTTTTTACCCACGACGGAACGGAAACTGTGATGATTTCTTCCGAATGATTAACTTACGTAATAAGTAGTCATAGATGGCGCCACCAATGCATAATTGGGTTAACAAAATGTAATCCACTAATTTCGTCGTAACGATACTTCGCACGGTGGCTTAATTGACAAAGCACTGGAACATGTCATTCCGGAGGTTGCGGGTTCAAGTCCCGTCGGTACGATGAAATTTTAGATTGTGTTTAGCAATTTACAAAAATATAAAGTGTGAAACACTTCAAAGAAACATAATATTTGATTTACGCAGTGCAACATCTCTCGTCGGATTTGAAAACTGTAATGATTTCTTCCGAATGATTAACTTACGTAATAAGTAGTCATAGATGGCGCCACCAATGCATAATTGGGTTAACAAAATGCAGTCCACTAATTTCGTCGTAACGATACTTCGCACCGTGGCTTAATTGGCAAAGCACCGGAACATGTCATTCCGGAGGTTGCGGGTTCAAGTCCCGTCGGTACGATGAAATTTTGGATTGTGTTTAGCAATTTACAAAAATATAAAGTGTGAAACACTTCAAAGAAACATAATATTTGATTTACGCAGTGCAACATCTCTCGTCGGATTTGAAAACTGTAATAATTTCTTCCGAATGATTAACTTACGTAATAAGTAGTCATAGATGGCGCCACCAATGTATAATTGGGTTAACAAAATGCAATCCACTAATTTCGTCGTAACGATACTTCGCACCGTGGCTTAATTGGCAAAGCACCGGAACATGTCATTCCGGAGGTTGCGGGTTCAAGGCCCGTTGGTACGATGAAATTTTGGATTGTGTTTAGCAATTTACAAAAATATAAAGTGTTAAACACTTCAAAGAAACATAATATTTGATTTACGCAGTGCAACATCTCTCGTCGGATTTGAAAACTGTAATGATTTCTTCCGAATGATTAACTTACGTAATAAGTAGTCATAGATGGCGCCACCAATGCATAATTGGGTTAACAAAATGCAATCTACTAATTTCGTCCTAACGATACTTCGCACCGTGGCTTAATTGGCAAAGCACCGGAACATGTCATTCCGGAGGTTGCGGGTTCAAGTCCCGTCGGTATGATGAAATTTTGGATTGTGTATAGCAATTTACAAAAATATAAAGTGTGAAACACTTCAAAGAAACATAATATTAGTTCTATTTTGTCTTTAAACGGTTCATAATTAATCAGTGGTGGTTCTTAGATATATGTTATGACGTTAATTTTCTAAAGAACATTGTCGTGGGTGTTTATTCAAAATTTTAATT
This sequence comes from Cabera pusaria, assembly GCA_954871355.1. NCBI lineage: Eukaryota > Metazoa > Arthropoda > Insecta > Lepidoptera > Geometridae > Cabera > Cabera pusaria. Next base: position 11,138,004 of record OX940900.1, on the reverse strand, counting down.
TTGTTTCTTGTCGTGGACATCTGAAAGTAAATATACCTATAATATAATATACAATAATAAATATAATATACAATAAATAATAAAATATATAAAATAATATTCGGTATGCCCGGCTGCCAGGCTTGCCGTATTTTGAAATTCGAGATTCAAAACATTAAAAACCTATGAACCAGGATACCTTATTGATAATTTTTAAAGGCGCAAAATGTCTAAAAACTTACAAACAATCTTATGTATATTTTAAATATCATAAGTATTTAATTTCATGTTATATGACGTATATCCAAGCGTGAACACTATCTCACCTGAGGTTAAGTGATGATGTGATCGACAATCTAGCACGCTTGCCTAAAAGATACTTCGCAATTTCACAACTCGCGATTCAAAGACGGTTTAATTTTGTAATAGCAGTAATTCCCTATAAAACTGACGTTTCTGGCCATCACTTCCCACCACAGACGTAGGTAGGATTTCACTACAAACGTAGTGGAATCCTTAATCTGTAGGGCTATTCTGTAAGCTATCTCGGAAGCGGAATCCGCGGTGCGATTTGAATTTCGTATTACGAAATTCAATCGTATCACGTTCGCAATACGGTTGAATTTCGTAGTACGAAATTCGAATCTCACCGCGGATTCCGCTGTCGAGATAGCTTACAGAATAGCCTAGCTGTGATTCCCAACTAGTCGCATTCAGATTCATCTAACGATTTTATGCGGTTTTGGCATCGATATATAGGTTTTTGACGTAAAAACGATGCGACATGGTTTTAGTCATGGGCTCCTCGTTCTACTGGAAACATCAAACGGGAATTATATCCAATAAAAAAATCATTAAAATCGGTTTATGATTAACAGCAAAATTGACTTTAATACATACACACAAAAAATATCAGATAAATTGAAAAAAACCCCTTTTTGAAAGTAAAAATTGAAAAATGAAATTACATCTATTAGAGTTACTTCTAAACCTCTCTTTCTAGTAATTCCTAAGATTAATACATTAATATTATATATTAATTACATAAGATTATACATTCCCAGAAAGTTTTAATTTAATCTCATAATTATAGTCAAAGTTTATGAAAACGATTCAAGCAATTTCCTAACATTTCAACTTAAATACTTATTTGAAACTTTGAGCATTACTTCTGATAGTCACAATGCGGCGAATACGGCCAATAGAAAGTTAAAAAAATTATAATAAGTAAAAAGAACATCTTGAAAAATCTGTTTTGTCGTTTTAGCGTGATTGGGCTACAAACAATTAATATTATTAGTCTATTTTTTATATGTGATAGGCTAGCGCCTGACCACTATCTCGCCTGGTAGTAAGATGATGATGTGGTCAAAGATGGTGAATACGCTAGGTCTAGAATGATCTGACGTTCAAGGGCTGTGTACTACCGGAACACTAGGTAAGGTTGAATGAATGAATGAATGAAAGATTTATTTCCCAAAAATATTAAACTAGTTTTAACATTAAGTCTTATATATATGGACACAAATTAACCATAATTTGGGCACCCTGAAATTCCACACTAGGAAAAATCCTGTGTCGTGGAATTCAGTAAGATTGACACAAAGAAATGTTACAAATACATGTACCGTGGGTAAACTTATACATTACTACTTTTTAACTATTTGTGCATAATATACCTAACTTAGACAATAACTTATGAAGATTCTTACCTACTAATAACACAAATTGTGTGTGTGTGTGTGTTTGTTTGTTTACGTGTATATGAGTGTATTGTTGAGAATGTGTAGCTATTCCTGTAATTTACTGTAGGTAACGGTCTCAAACTAAGACTACTTGAATAAGCATTACATTGTATGTTCTATATATATACTAGAAGTCCCCCGCGGCTACGCCCGCGTTAAAAACTCCTTTTATTTACTTAAAACTTTTCTTTTGTAAAAACGATTCTATCATTAAAGACATCAAATAAAAATTAGCCAAATTGGTTCACCTGTTTTCATGTTATCGCGTGACTAAGACAAATCAGGATTCATATTTTTAAAACCCGAAAACCCAATAAAGCGCAATCCGAAACTATATTGATTTTCAGACTTTTTTACCCCAGTTCACTCTTTAGGGTGGCATTTTGAAAAAGTCTGAAACTCGTATTTACTTATTTATTTACAGAAGTACTTGTGTGAAATGTCGAATAAAATGACTATCCAAAATTTGAGCCCCCGCTTCATCCCTTGAAGAGTGAATTTTGAAAAATCCTTTCCCAGCGGATACCTACGTCAAAATTTCTATCTGGATGCAAAATATCAGCGCAATCCGAAACAATATTGATTTCAGACATTGTTACTCCACTTCACCCTTTTAGGAATAGAATTTCAAAAAGCCTGAAACACGTATTTACTCATTTATTTACTAAACTACTTGTGTGAAGTTTCGAATATAAGAGACAATCAATTCTTGTTTCTCCATACAAACTTTGAACCCTCGCTTCATCCTCTTCAGGGATGAATTTTGGAAAACCTTTCTCAGAGGGAACTAACGTCGTAATTAATAACTATCTGCATGCCAAATTTCAGCGCAATCCGAAACAATATTGATTTTTACACTTTATTACCCCATTTCACCCTCTTAGGGGTGGAATTACAAAAAAACCTGAAACACGTCTTTACTTATTTTTTTACTGAAGCACTTATGTGAAGTTTCGGATAGAAAAGACGATCTAATCTTGTTTCTCCATACAAACTTTCAACCCCCGTTTCATCCCCTTCGGGGGTTAATTTTGGGAAATCCTTTCAAAGAGGGATCTAACGTCGTAATAACTATCTGCATGCCAAATTTCAGCGCAATCTGAAACAATATTGATTTTACACTTTATTACCCCATTTCACCCTCTTAGGGGTGGAATTACAAAAAAACCTGAAACACGTGTTTACTTATTTTTTTACTGAAGCACTTGTGTGAAGTTTCGGATAGAAAAGCCTATCTAATCTTGTTTCTCCATATAAACTTTGAACCCCCGTTTCATCCCCTTAGAGGGTTAATTTTGGAAAATCCTTTCTTAGAGGGAATTAACGTCGTAATAACTATCTGCATGCCAAATTTCAGCGTAATCCGAAACAATATTGATTTTACACTTTATTACCCCATTTCACCCTCTTAAGGGTGGAATTTCAAAAAAACCTGATACACGTGTTTACTTATTTTTTTACTGAAGCACTTGTGTGGAGTTTCGGGTAGAAAAGACTATCTAATCTTGTTTCTCCATACAAACTTTGAACCCCCGTTTCATCCCCTTCGAGGGTCAATTTTGGAAAATCCTTTCTCAGAGGGAACTAACGTCGTAATAACTATCTGCATGCCAAATTTCAGCGCAATCCGAAACAATATTGATTTTCACACTTTGTTACCCAATTTCACCCTCTTAGGGGTGGAATTAAAAAAAACCTGAAACACGTGTTTACTTATATTTTTACTGAAGCACTTGTGTGGAGTTTCAGATAGAAAAGACTATCTAATCTTGTTTCTCCATACAAACTTTGAACCCCCGTTTCATCCCCTTCGAGGGTTAATTTTGGAAAATCCTTTCTCAGTGGGAACTAACGTCGTAATAACTATTTGCATGCCAAATTTCAGCGCAATCCGAAACAATATTGATTTTACACTTTATTACCCCATTTCACCCTCTTAGGGGTGGAATTCCAAAAAAACCTGAAACACGTCTTTACTTATTTTTTTATTGAAGCACTTATGTGAAGTTTCGGATAGAAAAGACGATCTAATCTTGTTTCTCCATACAAACTTTGAACCCCCATTTCATCCCCTTAAGGGGTGAATTTTGGAAAATCCTTTCTTAGTACACCCTTACGTACTAAGACAAATATACCCTCCAAATTTCAAGTCTCTACGACCAGCGGTTTAGGCTGTGCGTTGTCTGTCAGTGAGTCAGTGAGTCAGTGAGTCAGTGAGTCAGTCAGTATGTCAGGACAAAGATTCTTATAGTATTAGATGACATCGAAAATAGGAACAGAAAACGTATCCTTTACTATATTATTATTATTACAATTTAACTCACGGGTCGTACACGCCCGGTCTTTTGGAGGGCATTGATGGAGCCGAAGCCAACATCAAGAGGCCCTTTACAATGTTTACTTAGGTATTATTAATTGATGAGGAGGAGATATGGGAAACTATATTATAAAAAGATGGTACATTATGTTATGAGACTATTGGGTGAGCTGATTAATGTCGGATTGCTGGTCTATGGGATGAGGTACGGCACCCGCCAATTATGCCTCATTACAAAATATTTAGGCGGGTGGTGACTTGCCACCCACTGAATGGACCCCCCATAAAGGCGGACCGTTATGTCGGCGCCGAGGGGCAACATTGGCGTGGATAGCTAAGGGTGTTCAGAGGTGTGCTGCACTTTCACTAAACGCTACTAGCGGCTTTATGCCTTTAACACTTCCACCCTGGAGCTTAGGTCTTAGCTCTTGCGATTCCCACCACCGGCCGGCCGGCCAAGGCAAGCCGGGTGTCAGAGGGTCTCATTTAACCCTCACGGCATAGGGGTACGCGGTGTCGCCACTCACCGTCGGCTCGCCACAAAGCCGCCCCTGCGGGTTTATTATTATTATTATTATGTTATGGCGCTTGAAGGTGGTAAGCTACTTTTTTGGTAACAAGTCACGCGGAACATCGATGCTCCTACCGCCTGTAGATAAAATTATTAGATTTAAAGTAATGTAAGCACACATTTTCACATGCTCCTAAGTCTACAAAAATATAGGTATTGGAAATACCTAGATGCGCCACTGAGGCCAGAGGCTCTGCAGTGGCGCATCTTGGGAGAGGCCTACATCCAGCAGTGGACTGACACCGGCTGATGATGATGAAATACCTAGATTGATGGTAAAAGCCATGTAAATGTATTAATGTTCTATTTAAGGAATTAAATAATTGTAAAATGTAAATACGCTTTATTTTCAGTAAGTGATTCAGGATAGTCTTGAGTTTTAATTATTATCTCACTTGTTTTTAGGATTTTCTTTTCCATATCTAAAAGATATGGATCTCGATAAAAATCATAATTATGAGGTACCACGCTGCAGCTATTACTTTATCCAAAAAAATACCAAATCAATCCATGGGTTTCATATCTAAAATATAATTAAGATAATAAAAAACATAGTAAATACCCCGTTGAGATATTTTATTTTAAACGTGAATACTTAAATACACTTTAGTATATAAAATTACATTAAATACCTACATTGTAAATATGCTACACGCCCGTATCCCATTAAAAATCCTTATCATTTTCGCAAAAGGTCGTTGTAAAATGTACTTCATTGAAAATTCTAAAATGCCGTATTATCATTGTTAATTTGTATGTAAATTGTTCTAAAAAATGATAAATAAAAACTTTATAGTGTTACTTGTGTTTAATTGTGTTTGTTGTAATAGTGTGTCACAGGAAAACTGTATATCTTTACTAGAAGCCCACGTTACAGATCGTGCGAAAAACGTCTTAAAGTATTTGCCTAACTGAAGAAAGAAAAACTTTACGTCAATAAAATGTGCTAGATCTCTGTCTTCGCGTTAATAAGTAGTAAATACAAGTCGTAAAGTCGATTAATAGTCATATTCAAGTCCAGTTGAATTTATAGTCCAGTCCAAATCATACTGTCTGTAAAGACTTTTACTGAAGGTTTTCAGTGGAATAATTTTGGTGTGAACACTTTATTACGTTCCCGCCAAAACTCCAAAAAATCTTTGTCAAAGCCTTTACAATTGTGTATCCAAAATAACATTTATTTTAGCATATTTGTTTACTTTTAAGGTACGGCCACACCGCGGCGTCCTGCGATCTGCAGGCTATCTTAGTACTATCCAATTGTTTTCTGATTGCGTTTGGTGTGAACTAGTCGATACAAATACTACAGCGCTATCTGATCGCCGCCTATATCGCGCACGCAGGACGCTGCGGTGTGTCCGTACTTTTATTAGCCATAATAGCTAGTTAAGAAGTACCTACCTACCCAGTCTATATTTATGCGAGATTTCATTTCAAATTTAGGCCGATATAAATTAATTATTTCAGTCTTCGTAACAAAGAAACAATTGTAAACCGCATATAAAATCACGAGAAATTTCGTATTTCCGTGTAACACGCCAAGGAAGCGTATACGGAAAACGATAGACTACTAGTTATTTATATACAAAGATAAAACGTTTGAAATAAATCAATACAGCTCTACCTAGGCCTCTTTCGTAGCTGAATGTATACTTTCCCATTTCAATTCATCCAAGGCTCGTGCAAGCTTCAGTGAGCGCAATGAAAACAACCTGCGCTCTCGTAGTTAGCGGCTTAGAGATCCTTCAAACTTAGCAAAAAGGGTTTCTATAAAGTGTTTATATCATGATTATAAAACACCGACTATTATACTCACTACTGTTTGTTGTCGACTGTCTCGACCTAGGTTTCGTGCATGTCCGATGCACATGCTCGGGAGTTCACGCAGCGAGATCGCGACGAGCACTTTACGACGAGTGTTTATATTACTGTCCGTAATCATGATGCAACGGAGCTGAAATATCCTAGATATAAATAGTAAAAACAAGTTAAATGGCCCGTTAACAGTGTAAATAGTAAGATTTTTTTCCAATGAATGTACAGATATCGGACAGATGTGGCTGTGTTTTAAAATGTTGGAAATAACTATAATCATCAATCTTGAAATTAAAAAACACATTAAAAATCTTTTCACGTGGCGTTCTGAATCGTGTTTCTCTATATATTTGAGGATTGCCTCAAAGATCTTAATATGGGACCACTCTCTGCGACCAAACTCTTTCGAAAAGAAACCATCAATTATAAAAATGTATACGATACATCAAACTAGTGGCTTTGTGAGCTGTAGACCTTGCGAGTCTGTCTTTGCATAATGAAATAAGCACACTTCGACCCCTTGACGACTTGCGTCTTAATAAAGGTAACCAAAAAGTATCGTGACATTTTTAAACATTTTCAAAATTAAATATTACTTTTTTACGTTTTCAACCCCCAATTCCAAAAACTGATACGACAAAATTTCATACAATTATCGAACCTGCAGGGTTGTTCTCAATAATTCGAAAGCAAATTTAGAATCGGAAACTGTCTTTACTTCGACTTAGAATCTTTGCAATTCACAATGCTCCGTTCGGTTAATTTTGATATTTCAATTCGAAAAAGTCAGTGATTGTAATTGGAAAGATTTCCACTCTGCTCACGGATTTATCAATATTGAATATATAAATTTGAAGGTTATTCATAATTACAATTAAGTTTACGAATGACAGAATCAAGGGGCTGTTCGCAATATTTCTCGAATAGTGGTTGAGAAATGCGACCTCCCCCCTGATTCTCAATCGTTCGAAAACTTATTCGGATTCGGAAGCTTCATTTTTAATTTTAAATATTGATAAATCCTTTATCGCAGAAACCTTTCCAATTAGAATTTCACATTTAAAAAAATTTAAATATCAAAAGCAACTGATTGGAGCATTGTGAATTACAAAGATCCAAGTCGAAGTAAAGGCAGTTTCCGAATACTAATTTGTTTTCGAATGAATGAGAATAACCCTGCTGTAGAGGAGAACATGGCACAAAACATTATGTTGGAATTTGTGGAACCAATTCGCGATATGTTTTTGTTTATATTATTTATATTATTAGGTGGATGGATCTAGCAACGGTAGAAGCCAATCACCAGTGTTTACCCACTCAGGAATCACTTGTAGGATTGAGGTCTTACTCTACATGCGCGTGTGGGTAATAGTAATAATAATAAGGCAGAATAGCACACCATCGCCCTCGACCCCTTGAAGTTTCCCGCAGGGGCGGCTTTGTGGCGAGCCGACGGTGAGTGGCGACACCGCATACCCCTATCCCACGAGGGCTAAATGAGACCCTCTGACGGCTTGCCTTGACCGGCCGGCCTGTGGTGGGAATCGCAAGAGCTAAGACCTAAGCTACAGGGTGGAAGTGTTAAAGGTACAAAGCCGCTAGTAGCATTCAGTGAAAGTGCAGCACACCTCGCGATACCCTAAGCTAAGCCATCCACGCCAATGTTGCCCCTTGGCGCCAATATCGTTATATTGGCGCCGCCTTTATGGAGGCCCATTCAGTGGATGTCAAGTCCCACCCGCCTAAATATTTTGTGATGAGGCATATTTGGCGGGTGCCGTACCTAATCCCATAGACCAACAATCCGACATTAATCAATTCATCCAATAGATATAAATATAATAGACTAGCAGCCCGCCCCGGCTTCGCACGGGTAGAACATATATGCCTACAAAATTTGCATCAGTTTGTTGCATCAAATATAAAATATTGACATATTTAACAATGATCGTCATATTTCAACCAATTTACACAAAGCCTTAACGAATTATGCACCTAAACCTTCCTCATAAACACTCTGGCTATTGGTGAAAACCGCATGATAATCCGTTCAGTAGCTATTGAGATTATTGCGATCAGACAGACAGACGCAGTGATGGACTTTGTTTTATACTTACTTACGTAGTGATATTGGACGGCCCTTTGGCGTAAAGGATAGTTACCCTGATCTGACCTCTGACCCGATGGTCGTTGGTTCTAATCCTAGCTATATACCTACCAATGAAAGTTTTATGTGAATTCATGAATCATGGGTTTTCGTACAGAGGTAGTGGGATCATGGAATCAAAATCAATCGAATCATGGGATCAAAGAAGGGGTATTGTACGTTTAACGTGTGTATCCTGTGTCTGTCTGTAGCATCTTAGCAACCAGATGAACCGATTTCGATTTTATTATTGATATTTTTTTTTGTTTGATAGATGTCTTCATCGAGAGTGTTCTTAGCTTTGATTCATGAACATTCGTTTAATCATTATAAAACTATGAGCTTTTTTCTAGTTAATTGCGCCATGAAATCAACTTTCATAGGTCTGATCAATTCGAAAATCTTCTTCTTCAACGATATTGTAAGAACATGGAAGCATTGACCTGATGCTGGGACATCTCCTGTACTCTACAGAATACTCAAATCCACACCAACTTACAGCTCAGATTTTAAATGTCGTGTTTAGAGTCATTGGTTTTTTTTTTTTTTTTTTTTTTTTATATAATATAGATCGGCAAACAGGCAAGCGGCCCACCTGATGGTAAGTGGTCACCGCCGCCTATTGACATCTGCAAAACCAGAGGTATTGCCGGTGTGTTGCCTACCCTTATTAGTGAGCACTCTCATTACTCTTCGTTTGAAGCTACTAAGGTTGAAGGTTTCAGGGAAAGTTTCAGGTGGGAGATCATTCCACATCTTACAGGTACGTGGGAAGAACAGTCGTGTGAAACGAGTAGTATGTGATGCCCACGTATCTATAATGTGCGGATGTGCTTTTTGACGGTGTCGGGAGTTCCGATGGTAGAAACGGGACGGAGGAATGATATTAAAAAGCTCTTCAGAACATTCCCCGTGATAGTACCTATAGAAAAGGCTAAGAGAGCCAACGTCGCGACGAAGACTCAAAGGTTCCAATTTATCAGTTAGCTTGGGGTCGTCGACAAGTCTAATAGCTCTTCTCTGAAGGGAGTCAAGTGGTTGCAGTTGATATTTCGGTGCACCATGGTGGAATGCTTTTATTGAAAAGATTATACATAGATCAGTCGGGGTGGTTTATATATAGATCATAACTATATTATACAATAGAAATTTATACAGTAAAAATATATTATTATACTATATTGACTTTAAATTGATTGTGATCGGTGGGAATCTACAGCATCGCTAAGCTTATAATAATATTTTCGTAGTAACTATGACCTAATCTGTGGTTTCACTGCAAATATTTTATTAATTTTGCGATGCGTGTTTCTGAAATTCGTGATATCTTCTAGAGTTTTCATTTGAATTATATACTGTAATGGACAATTTTAATCTATAATATGTGGCCAAGCTAATTAACGTAATTATTTGGATAAGGATTAATACTATATACTTGAAAATAGCCTTGGAAGTTATGTCATATTTTTTAACAAAAAATTTAAAATTAAAATGGTTACTGTGAGTCAACCTTAAGAGATAGACATATGCTGTCGCGGACTTTTTTGTAGGTCTTATTAAGTTGTACAACTCTTGCATAGAAAATATTCTTCTATCTATTTTCAATTAAGCAGCGATCGTAAGAAACGTGTTTTTTCGACCGTTTTTTTGCCGACTTAGGTTGCAAATTAGGTCTCCACGAATGTACCTTTAAACGGGATTTAAACGGGATAATATATAGCCTATTTTCATTCCAATAGTCCATTCTATATATTAGTGTAAGAATTTTTTAAATCAGTCCAGTAGTTTTTGAGCCAAATCATTACAAACATACAAAACTACAAAAATACAAATGTTCTCTCTTTATAATATTAGTATAGAAGTATAGAACGATATAAATATGAATAAAATAAATACACTCCGACAATAATCACCGAAATAATTAGATAACTTCTAGACTAGAAGATAGATGGACACCTAATAGTTGTGAATTGTAGAAGCAGACAGCAATCATACGTTTTTATCGCATAACATGTCCCACTTAAAAAGGCTGTTATTTCAGTAATAATATGCATATTAACCTATTTTTTATTATTAGAGTTCCGTGTCCAAAGGGTAAAACGGGACCCTATTACTAAGACTCCGCTGTCCGTCTGTCTGTCTGTCTGTCTGTCTGTCTGTCTGTCCGTCTGTCACCAGGCTGTATCTCATGAACCGTGATAGTTAGACAATTGAAATTTTCACAGATTATGTATTTCTGTTGCCGCTATAACAACAAATACTAAAAACAGAATAAAGTTAAGAATAATAGAGGGTCCCCAAACAAGAAACGTGTGTTTTTCGGCATTTCAAACGTAACGCCATCTATGAACGCTTAGTTAGGTAAACGTCCCACAGATGGCGTTATATTGAAATGTCCATCCCTAACACTTTTGTTAGACGTTAGATGGCGTTATAAGAAATAAAATGTTTATTAATTATAATTTTTTGCTGGCGAATAGTGGTATTTTTGCTCGATCTTCTAAAATACTGTAGTGTGGTACGGAACCTTACGAGTGCGAGTACGACTTGCACTTGGCCAGTTTTATTTTAATCGCAGCCGTAGTAATTCTATACTTTAATTACAGTCATAGTAGTTTATACGAGATATATGACACTTACTCGATAATCGCTTTTTAATGTTCCGTACCAAGTGCCAATGGTACCCTCTTAGTGAGACTCTGCTGTCCGTCCGTCCGTCCGTCTGTCACAAAGCTTTATCATCTGAACCGTAAGAGGTTAGATACTTGAAATGTTTCACAAACTGAGTAAGAGACCACTATAATAATAATTAAGATACTAAAACTAAAACAACCGGCTTCAATGCCCCGCGAGTCAGTTTCAGTAGCAAGTTTGAGACGTTTATCGTCATATCTCTAAAGATACTTATCAGATCTCGATGAAATTGCAATGGGATCACTTCAAAAATATACCCTACCGATTAAAAAGAGAATCATTCGAATCGGTTTACAATTGACGGAGTAATCGCATAACATACATACAAAAAAAAGAAAAAAAAACATACAGATGAATTGAGAACCTCCTCTTTTCTGGAAGTCGGTTGACAAACGAGAAAACATAATAATGTTTAAAATTAAAGGGGGCTCAATTGTCCGTTTCATAATATAAGACCGCAAACAATGTAAAGACCCGCTTGATGCTAGGTATATATTAGGTGTTCATCGATAGCTAATATGGACTCATGCAACAACAGAGACGTTATTGATGTGTTATCTGCCCTTCAAGACCCTTTTAATCATCTTTTGGAGAAGCCCATCTTGTATCCCAGCGAGAAGACGCAAGTGTAATAACATATCAATAAGTTTAAGTGATAAGTGTTTCACCTAACTATTTAATTTCATTATACGCGTACTGAACCCAGCCACGAAATATAGATTTTATGCATTCCAACGGCAGACGCAGTGAATAGCTCGCAAAGCTTTTGAAAGCTTCCCGCTGGCGAGTGTTGTTTGTATATCATTTGTACTGTTGTATCTGAGGGTCAGGGTGAAATGATGGTAGATAGGAAAACTACAGCCGTTAGTTTTCAGAATTTCCTCAGATTCAGGTTTAGATATTTTATGTGTGAAAAAATAGGTTTTATATACATATAACATATAACTTATATATACCTACAGAATGATAAATACCTAAGTTGGCTACATAATCATTTTAAGTTCTATGTCCGTATTTTGCCATAACTGGCATGCGAATTTCAATGAATTATTAATTAGTGAATTGTCTAAACAGATTATTCAAACAATACTATTATACTTAGATAATAGATCTGGATATCAATTCGCCATTAAATGCAATCATTATAATATTACACCTAGTTTACTGTGACTCTTTTTGAGTGAAAAGCTTTTGAAAGTAATCAATCAACCTTTATATATATATGATACTTATAAGTAGCAAACATGCAAACGGCCCACCTGATGGGAAGTGGTCACCGTTACCTATAAACAATATGTATTACCTATGATAACAATATACCTATGCAATACCTATTTTTATGTTACTCATGCGTTGCCGACCTATCAAGATTCTTTAACCACCCCTTTTGAAGGACTCCATGTTGTAGCTCTGCAGGAAAACAGCAGACGGCAACTCGTTCCACATTATACAGGTGTATAAAAGCCACCTGGCAAGTGTAGTATTTTTTAATAAATATGCTCATTAAATAAATACGTACATAATCGTTCGTCCTAACGTTTAATAGATTGTCGAGAGCATATCTTGCGCTATCATTTAAATAAACTTGAGCGACTCCAAAATTTTTGCATACGATTTATTTTCGGCTTACGAAAATACGATCATGTTTCCGAATACCGCTCTAAGCTCAAGTGGCTCTCTATTCGCCGTCGCCAGGATGCCCATATACTATCACTCCTTTACTCTATCCTTTTCAATCCTGCTTCTCCGCGCTACCTTCATGAACGCTTCGAATACCTTTACCTATCCCATCCCCTACGCACACTTAGGTCATCAGAGAACTTAAGATTAAAAATTCCCTCGCACAATACGAATTTCTATGGTCATTCTTTTACTGTTAACGCAGTCTGTCTATGGAACTCTTTGCCCATAGAAATTAGACGTATACAAACTCTGGACGCTTTTAAAAGTCACGTAAAAGAACACTATCTCTCCGAGTAATCTGCTGCTAGTTGTTTATCTTATATCACTGATAATATGCATGTACTTATGTAAATTTATTGCTTGTAATTATATGTATATATTTATATATATGTATGTTTATATATATATAATGTATATTATTGTACTATATTATGTAGTATATAAATAGTATTTATATTTATAGGTATTTATTGTAGGTATATTTATGTATTTTTACAAAATAGTTTTATGACCACCGCCATCCATTATGTTCTATTTTAAACCTCTCCATGCATGGTTGTCTGGAAGAGATCGTCTTGAGCGATAAGACCGCCCATTGCCACTATTTTTAACAAAAATGTTTTAGTACTAAGTTTCTTGGTGTTCAATAAAGAGTATATCTATCTATCTATCTATCATACAATGTTTTTGTCTAATAATAAATAATAACTAGACAGACGTGGTTTTACCTGTAGGTACAGTTCCATTTATACGACCTTGGCATTCAATGCAGGTTTAAGTTTGGCATGGTTTATGTCTATACCAATAATAACTACATACATAACAGTTTTTATGTAAGTTTTTCTTTTATTTGTATCCATAGTTTATTATATTCCTAGGCTATTTATAATTCTAAAATTATAAATGTCAAAGTTTGTATGTTTAGATAATTGTGTGTGTGATATGTATGTGCATACGTATATGTAATTATCGTACGATATATAGGTAATAGATATATTAATAGACGTTAATTAAGTTTATAACCTGGCTAACAGACTATTAACTATTCTGTGCTAACAGAAAGGATACTTATGCAACGTAACCTTTTTTTAATATACGTATCTTTTAGGCAAGCGTTTGACCACTATCTCACCTGCTGGTAAGCGATGATGAGGTCTCAAAGATGGTGAACACGCTAGGCCTAGAGTACTTTGACTCTGTAACAACCCCCCGGTGAACTTTGGTTTTTTTAATATTTTTCTTTTGAATTCGACTATGTTTACTTGCTTTATTAATGATACTGAAATACTGGAATATCAATATATTAGTATATTTAATATTGGAATATTAATCGGACTGGAATAAAATATTGGCCATTCGTAATCGTCTAGTTAGTGGTAGGACCCATTGTGAACCGTTGATGTAACCTAAATTCTTTTCAGGGAATATCAAGACAAATTAATATAATAACTAAAGACTAATTAATATAAGAAATAAAGGTTCTATTGTTACAAGTAATCCTAACCACTGCTACAATACTATTTGTGCTATACTGATGCTTTTGGTACCCTTTGGTGCAATTGTTACCTAGTGAAAGCGTTTGCACCATTTTTTCTAACTAATAATATTCAGTGCAAGTATGCTATATTAACACTAATTTGTGTTATTCTATTATTATAAGTACTAGTAATCCTAACCATTACTGTTGGTACTATTTGGTACCTTTTGGTGCAACTGTTACCTAGTGAAATGTTTGCACCCATTTTCCTAACTAATACCTAATCAGTGCAAAATATGCCTTTATTAGTACTATTTTGGGTTATTCTATTATTATTAGTACTAGTAATCCTAACCATTACTGTTGGTAATATTTGGTACAACTGTTACCTAGTGTATTTCTGAGTACCAATTATTTATCTAATACTGATTTGTACAAATACACTATTATGAGTACTAATTTGTGTTGTATTATTATTATTAGTACTATAACGCTACATTATAGAATACAGCTGAACATTGAGTAATATTTTACAACCTTTGTCAACATTATACCTATTGATCCTAATAATATTACATTTTAGAAATAACCATAAAAATATTATGTTTCTTTGAAGTGTTTCACACTTTATATTTTTTGTAAATTGTTAAACACAATCCAAAATTTCATCGTACCGACGGGACTTGAACCCGCAACCTCCGGAATGACATGTTCGCGTGCTTTGCCAATTGAGCCACGGTGCGAAGTATCGTTACGACGAAATTAGTGGATTGCATTTTGTTAACCCAATTATGCATTGGTGGCGTCATCTATGACTACTTATTACGTAAGTTAATCGTTCGGAAGAAATCATTACAGATTTCTAATCCGACGAGAGATGTTGCACTGCGTAAATCAAATATTATGTTTCTTTGAAGTGTTGCATTTCATTATCGAAACATCAACCAGAAACGAGGTTAAGCCCCATGGTGATGTCTACAGTAAGTCAAAAGTCAGTAGTACAAGAGTAATTCATTTAATTAAATTTGACGTCTTAAATTGTATTTCAGTACTGAGTCACAACTAAAGTGAGAGGACATAATCTTTTATCAAAGATAATAGTACATATATGTCTATTAGTCAGCCTACATACTCATCCACTCCAGCTTAATTTAGCTTGGAAACATTCGCTTGCTCGAACAACAGAGTTGCCTTGGATGGTTACAAGGTCTCTGTCTATTAATCGAGCACAACATCCATCACCACCTGTTTCATTTAGATATTACTCTCTCTAGCTACTTAAGAGTGAGTAGTATCTTAGCTATCCTGTCTACACTACCTACTATCAAATTTCCTATCTATCCCCTATCATCCTATCCTATTCCTACTAACCCATACTGGGTCTATCCAACTCCATCTATACTAAATCCTATCCTGAACCGCAAAGTATATTTCTATCAAAGGAATGACTCAATGAGTCAGGTTAATTGTAGTTAATATTGTGGTTAATGAAGATAATTACTGAAGCAACCCAGTAGGCTAGGTTCGCCAGCATTTTAGTTAAATTATTTCTCCACTCCGGAAAGACCCAGCGGTCCAAGATCACTTTATTGTCGTAGTTGGTGATGATGTCGTTGCGTGATCATTTATGTTAAATGCTAGAAGAGACTCTGGCTATTCATTCAGCTTACAAGTCTCCCCAGGGTTGGGCCACCCGTAGCATAACACAGAATCTCACGGTCCTCTCAGGGAAGGTAATTCTCGAACATGTAGTAATAAGTGAATCTCTTCTCACTGAATTATTCCG
Source organism: Cabera pusaria (assembly GCA_954871355.1). Lineage (NCBI taxonomy): Eukaryota > Metazoa > Arthropoda > Insecta > Lepidoptera > Geometridae > Cabera > Cabera pusaria. The sequence goes on along the minus strand of OX940900.1, from coordinate 11,121,791 downwards.
CAGAATATATAAATTTGAAGATACGTTGCGTGGTTGTCTATGTCACGAACTAGAGAAGACTCTGGCTATTCTTTCAGCTTACAAGTCTCCCCAGGGTTGGGCCACCCGTAGTGTGACATAAACTTCCACAATCCCCGCAGGGAAAATAAATCACGAACAGGTAACAGGCGAATCCGCGCCAAATGAGCAGCTTCAATAAAATACATATGTCCCGTAGGAAACAAAATCTCGTACATAATTAGTAAGTGAATCCGTCTCACTAAGTCATTCCAATGAATCAGGTACGTTGAATTTAAAGATGCTGATGTACGGTTATTAATGTCGGTGATATCAGGTAAGTCAACGTGACATAATATTCACGTCCCGTAGGAAACAAAATCTCGAACATAAATAATAAATTAATCTTTTCCACCAAATTACTTCGGTGATGCAGGTACATAAAATTATATTTAATTATAGATGTATGATAATTTATGTCGGTGATAAACGTGTATTTCTGACTATTATTTTCAGCGTACGAGTATCCTACGGCTGCTACCCTCAGTAAGAAACAAAATCTCTATGTTTCCCATAGCAATATATAAATAAATCTCGTATGAAATAATAAGAGAAACGTTTTCACCTATAGATAGATAATTCCAATCATCATCATCATCATCATCATCATCATAATCAGCCAGTATCAGAATACTGCTGGACATATGCCTCTCCCAAGTCACGCCACAGAGCCCGATCTTCGGCTCTTTGTGTCCAGTCACTGCCCATCGCTTTGCGAATACTGTCGCTCCACCTAGTCACAGGGCGTCCTACGCTACGTTTACCGATTCGAGGTCTTCACTCTAATACGATAATTCCAATAAATTATTTTAATTAATGATGAAAAAAAATCAACCAATTTAGGAAGTACTGAAATCTTGAATTATTGATTCTGCTTGTGAGTGATCCACAGGGTCAATACCTCTTATAATTGTCACAAACTGCCAAATATGATCGAACAAGTGTATAATCTCACAAGATTACATTTTAAATATACAACGTAGATACTTAAACATCATCTCACAACACCAGGTGCAAAGTTGGTATAAGAAAATTATTATCATCGTTCACGCTACACATAACCAATTTATGATCTGAAACAAATTATTATAATTATAGCCTAATTTATGTTTTCTCAAGAGAATTTCCACATCATCACCATCATCAACATCAGATTACACAGTTGAATTATTATCAACATACACATACACATAAACAATTAAAGTCCTGAAATAAATACATTATTATTATAATATTCTGTTTCAACTTCATCATCAAAAAACCATCATCCCTGTCCACTGCTAGACATAAGACAGACCCAATGAATACTCTGAAATAAATAAATTATTATTATTTTAAATTAATGAATGTTTCTCAAATCTATCTCAAATATGAAAGACAAGCACCTTAAAAACATCTCAAACAGTTGAGCAGGCCGGTCCAAAGAACACTTAGCAATCAACACCGCAACACACATGAACACCTCCGGACTGATTCGGATAAAATGTTACATAATTGTCTCAACGTGAGCAAAGCCACGGGACGCAGCTAGCTTTCTTAATCATATTAAAATAAATTATTATTATTATAATAAATAACAGTTTTCTTTAATCTATCTCAAATATGAAAACCCCGATTTGGAGGAAATGTTATATAACAATAAAACTTCAAGCGGCAAGCGGTTACTTTCTTTATGATCGCTAAGTCTTACTGTTCCTATAAGTTCCTACAATACTAAATTCCAGTTCCTTTCTGTCAGATATCCACCCAACCAACAGTCATATTAAAATGACTAATATTAAAATGGAATGAGAAACCAAATACAAAATCCTACAATTAAGTTCCTGGGTGTCCGTCTTGCACTAAACCACAATTTAAGATTATCCAATGATTAGCGATGGCTACAATAATGTACTTATTTATTTTACATGCAATTACCTGATTATATGATAACTATTGTTAAATTTAGATCTGATGATAATAAGAGATCTATAGAAATTATATTTTCTATAGTTCTCTTTATACATATTTAGAAATCTATCTTTTAATCTATCTAATCATTTCTCTTAACATAAAAGTTGTCAAAAATCAGGCAGATAAGTTTGCCACTGGTTTAGGTACAATCTAATTTAATCAGATGAAAACTCACATCATCACAGAAACATCTCAATGCAGAAATTTGTTCCCACTGTTTGATCAATTCTGACATTCAAGGAACAAGATTTATTAAGTAAATGGCCGGACTGCTTGATGTTTTCCAGCTAAATTGCTCCTGGCCATTACTGCACACCGTTGCACTACTTGAGACTCATGGTTTATCACCCAGGTATCTCATTTTCAGTTTCACTCCAAACATTCATATCAACATCACATATTGTGGCGTCAATCCCAACACCGCCTTTAGCCAATACAGGCAAGCATCACGACCACCAGCCTATCCAAAAAGGCAGACAATCACGTATATTACAGTAAAAATATACTCCCTGATAGGTATATACTGTTCCCTGTCACTGTATTCTTCTCATGTTTTTTTGGAAAAGCCCACAATGTAGCTTTCTTATTAATAGATAAAAAGATACTTCCTGATTCCCTGGCTTCTTACTGCTCCGATTATGCACAATTTCAACACTTTTTAGCACATAAAACTTTAAAATAACACTAATGTCCAGTAACATCTTCCTCTCTTTTTTTACCAAAGTGACGCCAAGCTTCGCCGCCAAAAGTCCAGTGCCCTCCCTTTTAGCGGCAAAATACCATTTTTTCGCGGCAACTTTCATTCGTTTTTAAAAAAAAAGCCATAAACTAGGAAAATCACTAACTAAAACCAAGAAAATCTCGCGCCTTTTCCAAACAAAATCCACAATAATTCCCCTGCCCTGACAAGTGACAGCCCCTCCTGACACTGACAGTTCATTTAATATAACATTTTTTTATCTCTACAAAGTGGCTTCGCAACTCACCTGTATAATGCCAAATGTTCTTTTGTTTGACGGAAATATTTAAATACTAAATATAAACGATCCTATTTACGAATTCTTTTGAATATAAATATAGTAAATAATTAAAATCAATATAAATTCGAATTATTACCGCATAAACCTGAACCAGTCTCAATAAATCGTATAGCTCGACAGCCGTTCTGTTACAACTCTCAAGGGCTGTCTGGTGCCTGCTACCTGAACACCGCAAGGTTATGGCGCCAGATTTTTTCCTTGATGGTAAGCTACTTTTTGGTAGCAAGCCCAGCGGAACATCAATATAATATGCAATCCATTCGTTTCGACGAAACTCGTCGTATCGGTAGGATTGTCCCGTAGCTGAGTCAGTACAGCGCCGGGCATGTTACCCAGGACACGCGGGTTCGAGTCCCGTCGATTGAATTGGTGAAGTTTTGGATTATTTAAAACAATGTGCAACAATAATATAAAGTGGAGACAACACTTAAGGAAACATAATATTTGATTTAAACAGTGCAATACCTCTCGTTAGATCTAAAATGTATTATGATTTCTATTTAATTCGAGTAATGTACTTTTTAATAGTTAAAAAATGAAATCCATTACCTAGCTAATGATGATGATAGCTAACTAGGCTTTGTAACGTAACGGAGCGCCTACCTCTCGCTACGTGTATAGAGGGAACCTAAACAAGGGAAACTACAAGAGACTTTAAATACATCAAATATAATGTTTCTTTGAAGTGTTTCACACTTTATATTTTTGTAAACTGTTAAACACAATCCAAAATTTCATCGTACCGACGGGACTTGAACCCGCAACCTCCGGAATAACATGTTCCGGTGCTTTACCAATTAAGCCACGGTGCGAAGTATCGTTACGACGAAATTAGTGGATTGCATTTGTTAACCCAATTATGCATTGGTGGCGCCATTTATGACTACTTATTACGTAAGTTAATCATTTGGAAGAAATCATTACAGTTTTCAAATCCGACGAGAGATGTTGCACTGCGTAAATTAAATATAATGTTTCTTTGAAGTGTTTCACACTTTATATTTTTGTAAATTGTTAAACACAATCCAAAATTTCATCGTACCGACGGGACTTGAACCCGCAACCTCCGGAATAACATGTTCCGGTGCTTTGCCAATTAAGCCACGGTGCGAAGTATCGTTACACAAAAAAGGTTGTCAAAGCACCGGAACATGTTATTCCGGAGGTTGCGGGTTCAAGTCCCGTCGGTACGATGAAATTTTGGATTGTGTTTAACAATTCACTTTAAATACATGTATTGAAAAAAACACTTAATTTAAAACACTAGGTACAAATGTTCTGGCGCATCCTCCGCTTCATTAAGAGAATTCGTCTGGTTTAACACATTTATTATGCACGACTTCATCTTATTAGTGACGTTGGAAATCGTCGTCGGGAGTCCTATTAGAATTGGCCTGTTTAGCTTCTTCAGTGCCCATATTCAATTTTTCCGCCCATGCTTCGGCGTCTATTACGCTATTTGGAAAATCATCTTTTTCCAAAGGCCTGTAAATATCTTTCTCCGTACAAAGGCGTCTTTCATCACCTCTGTTAAGTTATCTGTTGAAAACATCTTTAAAAAATTTTCCATTTTCATTTTAAGGAAATACCATGTTGTTTTTTCATAGACCCCGATTGTTTTTTTTTCGTTACTCGGACTTGACTGACTTCTCGATATTTTACCGTCATTGGTTTTTAAATTTTGATAACGTTCGTCATAAAAAAACATATAATTTTAATACCAAAGAGTATATGCACGATATGTGAAAAATGTATGAGGTTATTCAAGATATGCCACAGCTTCCTTTCACATTTATTTTCATTTTGGAATATGTACTTATATAATAGAATTATTATATGTTTATTTGTAGACTTCACATAATGCTGATCAAACGCATATGACTCCTTTGTTTTGGTATACGCCGCAGTCGGATAAATAGTCCAGACTAACCAACTTCGTGACCAAGCGATGTAATACGTACGAGTATGTAGATAAGATATGATATGTAAATTAACTCGACAAAAGACACGTGTTACTTAGCTATTATAATACAGCTTCAAATTTGCAGTACCTATAGCTTGAAGTGAATGTTGTAATTACCAAATACTTGGTTAATTTATTGGTCACTGTCGATCCGTAAGAAACGTTTACAACTTTGATAAGCCGTTGGCATTGAAGCTTAGGTCGCTTAGTATTCATTTGAATATAATACTTTTTGCTATTTAAACAATTATATTAGGATTTTAAGACTCAGTACCATGTCGCAATAAATATTAAAAAAATAGCGTTACAAAATTGTTTCGTAATTATTTTTATTTGTTTTATGGCATGGTTCTTTTATTAGTAAATCCTAATGTTAAATTCTAATCTAATTGTGCTTATAAGGAAGTTAGTTTTGCTCTGTTGAATAGATTGTGAGATTAGGGTGTGAACATGTCGTAAAACTATTAATATCAAAAACTTCAGTTTATTTGACTGACTTTTAATTTTAAAGTTCGACTAATTTGATGTCCATAACTTATTCAACTGCCAGATATTTTTAAAATTAATGTTTTTGCAGTTTAGAGATTTAGGGCCAGTATCCTACGAAGAAAATATAACCTGTTCCTGAAAAATTTAATGAGAACTTTTCTGAAAGATTTTTGACAACTTTTATATGGCGGCATCTGTCAGATAACTATCTGTCACGTTATCATGAACTTACAACTTTTATTAACATTTCTTAAATTTCTGTATACAAACGCTACGCTAGTCATTTTCAGTACCAAGTTAGAGACTTTATCTCCATATCTCAGGAGATACTAATCAGATCTTTTTTTATCCCGTCTTTAAATTATCAATCGGCAGCTGTATAGATTACCTACTGTTGAACTTCTAAGTTTTATATGCAAACCTTAGGGTTTTATATAAATAAAAATGAGTTTAATATCCCAGCATGGGACACAGATAGGAAGTTACACTTAACTAATGAAACAAGGAATAATTCGCAATTGTATTTTTTGAAGTTAAAACTTCTTTAGTGGCGTTGTGAACTTTTTGAGGTAGGTAAAAAATGCTAAACTCGTCAGGACCTCGCCGTCAGGACACGTGACCAGATCGAAAATTCGTAAGACGGAGGGAGAGTAGAAAATTTATTTTGAGATGGCTAAAAATGTTAATCTTGTGTCAGGACACGGGACCTGATCGAAAATTCGTAAGACGGAGGGAAAGTAGACCAAACGCACCACGTTAACGTTCAAGTTTTCACTTCTGCCGGCACTCTTGGAGTGCAACCCGTAGTTTTTTTTTAATTTGCAATAAGTACCTACACGTCGATCAAGCCACCTTTCTAATATTTTGTAAATATAGACAATTATATTTAAGCACTAGTACTTGTGTATATATATATATATATATCTCTTAGGTATACTCACATACTAGGTACTGCAAAATTATTTGGTAATATAATATAAGATGCATAATCTTAGTATCAAGAAGAGTCACGATTTCTAGAATCCTAGTGATTTTTTTCAACTAAGAGCAATAATAGTTTAGTAATTATTGCTCTGAGGTTCTCAACATCACTCAAAAACCTAATCGCTTTTGGGATGTTCTCATGTTATAAATAGCATTTTCTCGAAAACCGTGTAATATTTTGCGAATATGCATCTTTATGTAAATATACCCTACGTACGTTTATTACTTAATTAATAACGATTTATTTCGTGAACCGGTCTATTAACGATAAAGAGGAAACAATATTATTCCGTGTTCTAAAAATAGAATCTACCTACGCAATAATACCTACGACAGTGATTCTATTTTAAGCCCATGAATGAATGCCACGCCTCCTTTTTCGATTTTGAGCGGGTCAAAAACCTGAACTGTTTGATTTTGACTAAGAAAACAGAACATTTCTAGAAGGCATAAACTCACCTTATAGCGAAGTAACTAAAACCTCTCTTAAATAGTGTGGTTGCACGCGTCGGCAATCTGATTAGTCACTCTGTGAACGTTACCTACCTAGTACGCATCGAGCGTACTAGGTAGGTAACGTTTTTTTAATACGCTTTTATTAGCTTCAGACGTATGTATGTTTGTATGTTAGTATGTAACGGAATCTTTGAACATGATTTTAACCCCCTTCAAAACGTCGGATTAACTCGAAATTTTGCATACTTATTAAGGACCGATGACAATAAATAAATTTAAAAAAATATTAAAAAATAAATTAAAAAAAATCGACTAAAAATGAAAAATAAATAATAGTTTAAAAAAACTAAAAAAATACGCTTTTATAGAAAATCCAACTAAAAAATAGATAAATTTTAATTAATTTAAATTAAAAATAGTGTAAGAAAAAATGATTTTATTGTAAAAAAAAAGCGTGGGGTGCTTTTCAGGATATTATCAAAATAACCCTTCTAACAGATATGACTGTTCATAAAATATTTGGAACTATGGATACCATGCACCCCACGCTTTTTTTTTACAATAAAATCATTTTTTCTTACACTATTTTTAATACAAATTTATTAAAATTTATTTTCTATTTTTTAGTTGGATTTTCTATAAAAGCGTATTTTTTTAGTTTTTTTAAACTATTATTTATTATAAATGTCAATTTAAATTTTATCAAGCATCCATTAAAAATTCTAGCTAGAAACTTTAAAACGGTTAGAAAGGAGGCGGAGTTTCGGATTTATTTTTGGGCACAGAGCTTTGCTTGAAATTACGGTTGGACGTGGTTTCTGTTTCTTTCTGTGTTCTGAGGATTTCGACAATTCAATGTCGTTTAGCAAAAAAAAATATGGTAGTCGATCATTCAACCCATTGCATTTTTTATTTTCATAATGTAAAGATCTGTCCGAATTTATATTATGCGAGTGTAAAAGTTTTGATTTTATTTTTAAAATGTAAACATGTTCGTAGTACAAGTGAATTTTTTTGCGGGACATGATTTTGCGAAATTTTTGCATTTATTATCAATAATCATTTATATTTTTTAATATTTTATAGGCAAGCATACCACTATATCGCCTGGTGGTAAGCCATGATTTACTCTAAGATAGCTAACACGCTAGGCCTAGAATACTCTGACTACGTAGTACTATAAGTATTCTGTGCTCTGACTCCCAAGGCGTAGGACTATCTTTTTTACAAGCTTTTATTTAACTTGCAATGTATGTATGTATGTATGTATGTGTGTAACCATGTATGTTCGGGTGGAATCTTGGAAGCTAAATAAGACCCACTTCCCGATGTCCGATTGGACTCAAATTTGGTGTACTTATGTATCTTCGGTGACAATACAATGATATGGTACCATGGAGCTGGTCCGATGATGGAGACGGAAGGTGGCCACGGCATCTCTGTGATAAATCAACGTAACTCTACCGAGTTGGGCTCGATTGATTCGTCTTGAAGAGAACTTTACACCTAGATAATATCCAGGGTCTGATGATGAAGCTGGAAGGCAGCCACGGAATATCTGTGATAGTTTGGGCTCGATTGATTCGTCTTGAAGAGAACTTTACACCTAGATGATATTTAGTGACTGGTGATGAAGCTGGGAAGGTGGCCACGGCATCTCTGTGATAAAATAACGTAACCCCAGTGAATTTGGGCTCAAGTGATTCGTTTTGAGGAGCTCTTTACACTTAAATGATAGCCAGGATCTGATGATGAAGCTGTAAGGTGGCCATGGCATTTCTGTTATAAAGAAATATAGCCCCACCGAGTCGATTAATTTTCCTTGAAGAGCACTTTACCCATAATCACATCAAATATTCGTAGAATATTTTAAAACATCATGCCTTCTCTTAAATACTTAGGTAGTAGGTAGGTAGGTAGTCGGTATCTATACCTACCTACTAAAAAGTTAAAAATAAATTATAAGTAAAAAATATTTTTAAAAACAAGCTATTATCTGGGACAATGAACTAAAATGTTAAAAATAAATTCTAGTAAGTATTTGGCGTGAAGGTAACTATATTTTTAAAAGCTTGAGGCACTGAAGTATAGTAATTACCTAGCCTGAAAAACGGGTAGTCTATCTCACCTGTTGGTAAGTGATGATGCGGTCGGCTGACATCAAAGCCGACCGTTCTACCACTTACACCACCACATCTCTTTTCAGTGCCATCTTCCAATTCCAGACAAACACGATGCCTACGCTTTCATTTTAAACCGCACCTTCATTTAACATCAGGTGAGATAACAGTCAAGTGATAGTCTGTCAGTCATCAAAAACTTCTTTTGTTGAAGTCAATTAAATAAATACTGAAACAGGAAATCCTTGTAATATGAGTGTACACTGCTAGATATATGGCTAGATAGATCACTATTAAAAATAACTTGAATTATTCATGTAATTTTTAGGGTTCCGAACCTCAAGAGGAAAAAAGGTACCCTTGAATTCCTATGTTGCCCGTCAGCCCGTCTGTCTGTCTGTCTGCTTGTCAAGACCTTTTTTCTCAAGAACGTGTAGAGAGGTATCAAATACTCTAGTCTACCGTCACTTTTAGAAGTGAGAAATGTATCTTGTGAGTCAACGCAATATAAAAATATGACTGTTATGTCGCATATTTTTGCATATATATTGCGATTTTAAAAAGTATCAATACCTATAGGGTACTTCTCGTTGACCTAGAATCATAAAATTGGCAAGAAGCAAGGTCATACACAGCGATAAAGAAAAAAATCTGAAAACCATTAATATGTATTTTAAAAAGTAACAAAATTAAAATTTTGAATAAATACCCACGACAATGTCAGTTAGAAAATTAACATCATAACATCTATCTAAGAACCACTACTGATTTCACGAATCGTTTAAAGACAAAATCGAACTAGTTTTGGAGAAAAATGGCAACATGGATTTGCACAAACAAATGTTTACTGCAGCGCCCCCTGGTGATTTGACACCGTAACACCAATTTAAGAACATGCACCAATCAAACACAAACCCATAACTGAAAACTGCATCAAAATCGGACTAGTCGTTTTGAATAAAAATGGCAACATCGATTTGCACCAATAAATGATTACTGCAGCGCTTCCTGGTGAGCTGTCACCGTAACACCTATCTAAAAACATGCACCAATTACACCTGAACCCATAACTGAAAACTGCATCAAAATCGGACTAGTATTTTGGAGAAAAATGGCAACATGTATTTGCACACACAAACAAACAAACATCCTCTCACCCAAAACGCATATACAGTCTCCGTGCCGTCGTGGGTAATAAAAAAAACAGCTAATTTCCTATTATTTACGGTTGGGACATTTACCGTGTCTACCATCGTTCTAGGGATTGAACTGCAAAGTTAAGCTTGTCCTTTAACCTAGTTTGACAATTTTGTACGGAAACCTCGGTGCGTGAGTCCAACTCGCACTTGGCCGGTTTTTATTTCCTGGGAAGTCTTGTTAAAGCAAACGTGAACATGTCAAGGAGGATTGCTTATCTATGTAATGTGTAGGTTCTACCTAGACCAAATACCTATTAAGATTTGTGCTCTTAGTTTAAGATAAAGTAGCTACATAGGTAATGCAAAATTTTGTTGCACGTTTATTTCAAAATGGCTAAACGGGTTTTGTTTGTTCGTATAATAAATGCTTTTATCTAAACTTATGTCATTAGAGCTCATCATCACTCGTGACCAAAGAGCTGGCGCTTACGTATTAGCCTAGCTACACAACGAGGTAACGTCGCTAGCTTTTTGGGAACATTACGTAGGTTCTGTTTTTAGGGTTCCGTAGTCCTGACAAGGAACCCTTATAGTTTCATCATATCCGGTCCGAGGTTTTGCTAAGAGACAGTTAATACTAGAAAGCTGTAATTTTGTAGGGATATGTATATAAATTACGCCAACAAAGTGCTGAAATAAAATTGTGAAACATATTTTTTTTTAGAATAGCTCCCCTATATGAGAAGTGGGGATGATTTTGTTTTTCATCGTCTACCCCATCGTATGGAGTATCGTTGATATATTCGCTTTATATTCGCTCTTATAAAATGACTTAAGGGTTGCTAATACCGTTTTTCGATTGAATGCTCCATTTACGAAATAATAAACTTTAAAGTGGAAATTTTTGTTTCAGTAGGGCGTCCCCCCCCCCCCTCCTCACCCCCCCTCCCCCCTGTAAAAGCTAATCTGCTGGCTTGAAAAATCTGAAAAAATTCGTGATAATAGCGCATTTCATGAACTTTAAAAGGAAAACTATAGCGGTTAAGATAACTTAATTAGTTTAGCAGTAATAGTCGTTGAACTTGGGTGTTGTATCATTTTGTACCAAATACAAAATCCTTAGAATAAATCCTTTAAAGTGACAAAGAAGCATTTGCTAGCTGCTTGTTTATAACGGGTAAAGACTTGCATTGAATAACAGGCTACTACGAAACCCTATACTGCGCGTGGCCCGACACGCACTTGGCTGGTTATTTATTTATAGTATAGGTATTGTATATTGTAGTTTTTATAATATTGATATTTTCATTAGTTAATTATTTTTTAGTTACATCACAGAATAATGAATAGTGGTTACATGCATATTGATTAAATTTTGTTAATTCTAATTATAAATAAAAAAATAGTACAATTATTACAGACTTTCTACATTAACAACTGAAATAATATGAAAGAGTTCTATTAAGATACAGTTTTCGTAACAAATAATGCTCTCAAATTATGTTTATTCTATTAAGTATGAGTTTACTTTGGACCGACCAAGAATTTTTAGGGTTCCGAACCCTATAACTAATAACGGAACCCTATTACTGAGACTCCGCTGTCCGTCTGTCTGTCTGTCCGTCTGTCACCAGGATGTATCTCATGAACCGTGATAGTTAGACGGTTGAAATTTTCACAGATGATGTATTTCTATTGCCGCTATAACAACAAATACTAAAAACAGAACAAAGTTAAAAATTGAAGGGGGTCCCCAGATTTTATATTGTCCTGACACTAGATTATCATTAATGTAAATACACGACCCACCGTGAGCCATTGTTGGCCTGCAGTAATGCGAGGCAAGCGTATAGTGGTCAATCTTAATACACATCAGTTCGTGTTGTTTTAGCCAATGTTCAGTTAAACATAGTAAATCACATTTCATTTTAGATTGTAGCAAAACATCCAGTTGATTTGTTTTGTTTTTAAGAGAAGCAATATTTTGTAGACAGATTTGTAACGTACCCACATTATAGTCATTGTGTATTGTACGTGTAAGACAAGGAGTAGTCCGTAGTAGTGTTGAATCGCGCTGTGTCCGCGTGTTTTGTCTCACTCCGGCAGGCCTGACGGCCGCGGGTGCGATTGAAAAAACCACTCGGTGAAACGTATCCCCTGCGGCCACACTGTAGGCTTCGTAACTTCTTCGTATACGCTGTCCGGTATACCAATCAGAAACGATGCATGAGTTGTAGATTTGATGTCTCGCTTGCTTACGATATACTAAGCATTAGTTATTTTATTTAGAAACTTTAGCACCTGTTCTGGTGTAGTGTCATATTTAAAATTCCAAGCCTGTATATGCTTCAATTTGTCAATAGCCTGTAGATCGTGGTCATCCTTATTACCTACGCCAATAAAAACAGGTCGTCTGTTTTTATTTCGTCGGTTCTTGGTGGCTACTTGCCATTGCCCTTGGGATTTGTTGTCCTTGTCATTTTCACCTGCGCTTTCAAGTTTCGATAGTTCCGAAACAGATTTGTTTATATCAGATGTCATTTTAGTTGTCAGTTCAGTTTCGGCTTCGGTAATGCCAGATGATTTTTCTTCCGTTTCTTTTACGCACCCGGACATAACGGCTTTTGTCTTGATCACTCTTCCCTTCTGCGATGCTGTTTTTAACCGACTTCAAAAAAGGAGGAGGTTTCTCAATTCGACCGTTTTTTTTTTTTTTTTTCTCGTCACTCATCCCTCATGTCTGAAAACGAAAGTTTTTGACCAGTGCGTCCTACCCGTTATGACGTACGGAGCCGAAACGTGGACACTGACAGTGAGACTGGTCCACAAGCTGAAAGTCGCTCAGCGGGCTATGGAGCGTGCTATGCTCGGGTTTTCTCTAAGGGATCACATTCGTAACGAGGTGATCCGGCAGAAAACTAAAGTAACCGACATAGCTAGCAGGGTAAGCACACTGAAGTGGCAGTGGGCCGGCCACATTAGTCGCAGAACCGATAACAGATGGGGTAAACGAGTTCTGGAGTGGAGACCACGTTTGGGAAAACGTAGTGTAGGACGCCCTCTAGCGAGATAGAGTGACGATCTGCGCAGGGTAGCTGGCAGTCATTGGATATGAAGAGCCGAAGATCGGGCTCAGTGGCGAGCATTGGGAGAGGCCTATGTCCAGCAGTGGACTAACACAGGCTGCTGATGATGATGATGATAATGCAGAGAAGGATAATAAAATATTGTCCATCTCGCTGTCTCGTACTAGTGATTGTATAGTTTTATCCTTTTCATATTATTATTGTTATTTTAATGCCAGGTCCATTTATTACTCCGTCCACGGCGCTAGGGCGCATGCGCGGGTTTACATGACGCATGCGCGGTTGACGAATGGTTACGGAGCCATTGTTGCAAAGAATAACATAATTACAAAGCATCGTTGTGGATGATTAGCTTACTTATTACTTACTTCCGTTTTTTTATTTGAATAGGTACCTAAATCTAATCCATCATAACAAGTTCCAATTTCCGATACTAAATCGGTGACAAACTTCGAGCATTTACCAAAATTTTTATTTGGTAAATGCTCGAAGGTGACAAAGTACATTTCTTCTGAATGTCATAATCTAAATCAAGTAATTTTAAAAACGACGTTGCTAGACAGAGTAAATTGGTGCTAGACTTTAACAGAAATTTTAGTTTAACTGTGATTAAAAAATTAGAGGATCTGGTAAATAAAAATGCAATAGTTTTTTTTTAGTAAAAATCGTCATGCTATTTTAGCACGCATTTTACCGATTTTAGTACATAAGTATACAATATATTAATATACTATTTTAAGTATACCATATCTATTATAAGTATACTATATCTATTATATTTCAGGACCTCGTTCATGTGTCGTAATAAATCATAGCTTATAATGAAATATTGACAGGTTCGCATAATCAGATAGCAGCGAAGGTCTGAGGTCTAGACTTGATTAGCTTGTGTTATTATAACTTACAAATATTCTATCATGCCTAGATGAATTAAAAATAATGTATTCAACATAACTACAAAACAAAATAAGATCGATAAAAAAACTAAAAGAACCGACTTCAAATGCAGCGTTATTAATATTCAGTACCAAGTTCGAGGTGTACTCGAGGTAACTCTATACTTATCACATCTCGATGAAATCACAATGGGTCCAAACGGTAATTAGGTGTACGTACTCCTCAAACAAAAAAATGCTTTTAAATTAGTTAATAAATGACGGAGTTCTGAGTTAACAAATATTTAAAAAAATACAGTCGAATTGAAAATTTCATCCTTTTTTTAAGTCGGCTAAAAATACAAAATACCTCTGAACCACAGTCTGAACGCTATGGTGCCTGTGACAACCACTTGCAATATTATGCCGAAAATGATAAAAAAACTTGATGTTTTCCTTCATTGTATCATTCCTATTTAGTTCCTCTCATTGTATTCGTATATCCTCTCTACTCACGGACGAACGCCGTCGGGGCTACGGTTGCATGCAAAAGCGACCACGTAGCCCCGACACTTCGATCGAGGCGTCAAGACGGAGCACCCTGGGGTTTTAGTCGGTTGGAGCCCGACATAACCACTTTGTTGGCCCCACAACGGAGGTACCCGACCGGGTTGCCCAAGCTAAAAAAAGGACAGATAACCTTTGGGATAGACTTGCTCTAGAGTGGAGTTCGCAAATCAGCTATCGTAGCGTAAGACGCCTTATAACTAGATGGAACGACGACATTCGCAAAGCGGTGGACAGTAATCGGACAGGAAGAGCCGAAGATCGGGCTTGGTGGCGCGTCTTAAGAGAGGCCTACATCCAACAATGGACTGTCACCGGCTTATTATAATTATGATGATCTGCGGTAATCTGGTAATAGGGCCATCACAATCTCTGATCCTCTGTGAAGTGGCTGGTTAAGGTGGCTCTAGAATCCACAGTTTTGGTTTTTCAATTTCCGACAGAATCTCCGACTTGATTGCGGGGACTTGCACAGTTGATGCCCTCAATTTTGTGAGTTTGCTTCTGCCCAGAGGCTGAACCACCACTTTTGATCCCCGATTGTGCTCGATTGATTTTTTAATCAACAGCGTATTAGAATATTGGACGTCACGTCGTACCAGCTGTTTAAGTTTTTGTTATGCACGTGATTAATTGACATAGCTGACAATAGGTCTGCTCGTCATAAGGCGCCATAAATCGAAGTGTTTTTGCCGAAAGTTTGGACTTTTTGCCCGTACGCTTGCGCTTGCAAAACTTCGTCTTTTCTTGTCCTGAGGATTGTAGTCATTTCTTTAAGTTTGTGGTCTACGCGTTTTCTGTGGTTTACAGGGCAGAGAATCGAATTTCTAATATTATTTGGAATGTTTTGAACCTAACAATGATTTGGAGTAGCGTTGGTCGGAGTGTGGACATCATCGAGTGGACTCTCTCAGCTCTGAAATCGATTACCTCATATAAACAATTTTATACCAAGGCTATTGTAGGTTTTAGTGTCTGATTTAAAAGTTATACCTATTGGCAAATCTACATTGGCAATGCCAGGTTCAAGATCCCTCGTGTCTAAGTTGCCATTGATGTGTCAATTCGCAATAGATACAAGACTAGAAAGATAAATGTGTGCTATAAATAGTACGCCCACGTACTGCCGATGAAATTACTAAACAGTGACCACTGTCTAAATATAGCTTCAATGCAACATTCTTATTTATTACGTTACTTAGTTTTTCTTATTGGTTACTTAGTTAGACATATATATATATACATCAGATATTTGTATTCAATGCCAAATCTAATTATTCGATTAATTAATATGATTGACGTCACGTAAGTCTTGTAACAAAGGCAAAATTATATTTGCTGTGTAAAAAAAGAAATATCTAGTCTATAAATATGCTTTCACACTTGGTTGAAAAATTTACCGTGTATATTGTAGGAAGTAATTGCTAACTTGATTTTACATTTTTATTGCTGCAGATACCAAGCGACACAAAAATGTATCAATTTTTTTAAATAAATATGTTTCAAATTGTTTTGTATAAAATTGTAAAAACTATAAATTTGTAGGTACGCTGATCCAACTAATATTAGAAAGCCCTATTTTTGTGTCTATGTTTGTTACTTCTTTACGCTAAAACTACTCAACTGATTGAGCTGAAGTTTGGTATGTAGATAGCCTAGGCCCTGGAATAATATAAGGTACTTTTTATCCCGATATTCCCATGGAAACGATGTCTACGCGAGTAAAACCGCGAGGCACAACTAGTTGTTTTTAAAAAGTCATAAAATAAACTATGTATATAGTCAACTTACACGATTGCATTGGTTTCATCCGGAAATATCTTCAAGAATTTGAATGCGAATCCAGAAGATGGCTTTCAGATGCTGAAGCAATTGTAGATCGACAGCAAAGAACCATAGGCTGGCTTATCTGACCCTATTAGCCTCTAAGTAGAGCTTTAAGTATCGTATATTATATTTAACATATCTGTTTTAAGCAGAACGTCTGAAAAAACTGCACATTTTTATCTCGGGTTAATAGGTACTACTAGAACCAGTAACAGGCACCGATATAGTTGAGTATAGTAAAGATATTTATAATCTATAAAGTTATCTATAATATAATAAGCTAGATCTATTACAGGAAACATTGAATTCGTGAGGAGGTTCGTAGCAAGCCGGTTCTAACCAGTTATCTCATTAAAACTCTATTGTTAAATGTTACTGATACTTTATCACATACATCGAAGACGGAAGCAAAGCGTAAAAGCTTTATCATAGCTGTTATCCGGAACAAGTACTAACGCAATGCCACTGCGTTGCTGTTGCTAATGCAAAAATATGTTATTGGAGGTATTAGTGCCTAATACCTACAATTCATCTCAGCATTTAGATGCTGAGTCCAGAACTGTGAGACTTTCTGCTGCTTTGTGATCAACTTCAATGATATCCTATGATATGCAGGTGTCGGGATACGACATAAACTCTTACCGCATAGACATTGTAGGTTTGTACTTATACGAGAGGTCAATATAAGTACCCCAACTGGCCAAGTTACACAGCGGTCAAGGTGGTTGAGATTTTTTCACATAATCCATTAAAGATCACAGATAGATACAAATAAGACACATCACAAGATTATAAGTTAATGTATGTAGTCTACATGTTTATCGAGACGTGCTCACGATTTTCCTGAGACCGCTTGGCCGGATTGTGTGATAAGTAGTATCTATATAAATAATAAATATCCATGAAAAAACAAGGGCATTAAGTAATTAAATTCCTTGTAAATTGTTGTGCTTATTCCTTCATAGAATAACACTTATTTTTATGTGGGCAGCCTATTTATTATTGATCGATTATTATGTAAATTTTATATCAATTGCAATTACTGCCAGCAAAGTATGCTGTCGACATGATTCATTTTAATGTTAAATAAATATTCGCAATTATCATGTCATTGAAATTATTATAAGTACCTATACATAAAATGTTTATATGAAGTGGATCGATTAAAATGCAATTTGTAGCGTGCGAATATTTGATTAAGGTTCAGTGCACACCTGGCGAGATACTATAACAGGGATCGCGAACTGGCACGCGTGCTGGTTCGACACAATATTTTGTGCACGTCCCCGATCACAAAATTCATTATGCACTAAGATGAAACAAGAAATCGTTTAAAAAAACAAAAAAAAAACAACTTCAAATGCATTTTCAGTAGCAAGTTTTAGGTGTTTATCTCCATATATGTTACGTCATCTGTCTCCGAAACTCATTATAAAATCTATACTAAATTAAATAACCGGCCAAGTGCGTGTCGGGCCACGCACAGTGTAGGGTTCCGTAGTAGCCCGTTATTCAATGCTAGTCCTTACCTGTTATAAACACGCAAATAGGTACATTGTCTTTGTCACTTTAAAGGATTTATTCTAAGGATTTTGTGTTTGATACAAAATTATCCAACACCTAAGGTCAACGACTATTACTGCTAAACTAATGAAGTTATCTTAACCGCTATAGTTTTCCTTTAAAGTTCATGAAATGCGCTATTATCATGATTTTTTCCAGATTTTTCAAGCCAGCAATTTAGCTTTTAGAGGGGGGGGGGGGGGGGGGGGAACGCTCTACTAGAATAAAAATGTGCACTTTAAAGTTTAATATTTCGTAAATGAAGCATTCAATCGAAAAGTGATATTAGCAACCCTTAAGTCATTTTAAAAGACCTATACAACGATATCCCACACAATGGGGTAGACGACGAAAAAAAAATCATCCCCACTTCTCATGTAGGGGAGCTACCCTAAAAAAAATATTATTCAATTTTCAAATTTTGCAAATCCGTCCATAAATGATATGCCCGAACTTACATTAAGAAATAGTTAATTTCCCAATAATCACAGTCTTCATTATTTGATGGCACGTCTATGACCTCATTGAACATTTCTTTAGAAAAAATAGCACGTTTGATACATAAAGGTTCGCCATCCCTGTACTATAAAATAGATAACAAACTAGAGCACTGGCGCCCCGGTTCTCGAGGCAGCTTTGCCTCGCTTCTCGCTGCTTTTGCCTTAGCGCTTTGTCATGTCATTTTGAACAGTATGCCATGGTATTAAATTATTGCCTTCGCCGTATATCTTAGTATTCTTAAAACCGCATATTTGCGTGGATAAATAGTATCCACTCCAAAATATTTTGGTATGTTATACTCATTAGGCAAAAGTTACTTAAATCGTAGCATTACTTACGTCCTACTTCTATTGGCGCTACAACCTAGTGTGAGTTTTGGCCTCCTCAATAATTTTTATCCACGCGTCCCTACTTCTGACGGCCAGGGTCCATCTTCCCATTGCTTGTACTATTTATTATTCTGTGCCATTGCTGCCATATCTTGTTCTATCCCATCATTCCATCTCTTTTTTGGTTTATCACGCGGTCTATCCTGTTGGGATTCCAATTTGTTAATACCTTGGGTGCTCTTGAGTTGTCCATTCTCTCAACGTGCTCTGCGCAGCGCAATTTTTGAGACTTGTAGAAACGCACGATGGTCTCGTCTTCTAGTTACTGGTTAAGTGCGCGGTTTATTATCTTTACGTACCATCTGACTAAATGGTCCAAACATTTTTCGGAGCACTAATCTCTCGAAGACTGCCAGTTTGCACTCCTCTTTCATTGATAGGGTCTAGGTCTCACAACCATAGATTACTACAGTCCAACAGTTTAAAGTTAAACATCGATCATTTTTACTGAGTGATTATGAGCTTGAACCCGAGGAGATGTTAACAAGAGTAGCATAACCTGATATAAACGTATATAATAAAGGGTAACGTTGAGATTTCAATTGGTAAATCCTATAGGAAAATGGTCAGACTCGCTGTTGGCTCCCCTGAATGAGATAGCGTCATAACGAAAACATGTTAAAGCGAAGAAAAGATAAGATCTTTAATATGAAAGTCGCGAGAACAAAATTTGGCTGAAACAGCCTCAACTTGCTAAGACCGCTATTCTTCAATCGCGTAAGTAAAAACGTAAATATTCTTTGTACATCAAGGTATATTTACAATAAAGTTATTACCGATTTTCTTATAACACTTGATTATATGGCCACAGAGAATTTCATACACCTATACAATAGGTAACATCACATACATACACACTACAACTATCATACACAACACAATCAAAAAACACATTTTCAATAGACATCTGTTTGTTTTTATTAGTTCAATCACGCTAAGTACCTATTTAGTTTAAAAAAAAATATAGTAAAAGGCACAAGGAATTTATGTACAAAGACAGTAAGTAACAACATACTTGTAAATTATCTGTATTCTGATATACTTACTTATTCAATTTGATACTTTATACAGTAAATAAGAACTAAATAAAAATTCAAAATAGCTTAGTATATACTAACATACATTTGTCAAATGGTTATGGACCAGAGAGGGTTCCTGTAACCCGCAATACAGGTACAGAGGTCAGCTAAGGTACTATCCATACTGCATAAATATAATCTGTACTCCAATGCTATGCACCAACCCCAATTGTAAACTTAAATAAATAATGTATTTAATTATTTATCTCCTAAACCAGAGCGTCTTCGATTGTTTATCAGTACGTGGTTGTTAGTATAAATAACCAGATATAATTGCTTGTTGCTTTTGGGTTCAAAATGTGTAGTCCCTCCAAAAGCTCTCCAACCTCAAAATATTTGCAATCAAGGTATAAGAACATTATGACAAAGCCACGGGCCCGAAATAGCTGTGCCCCGTAGCTATTAAATACGTAAAAATTTGTGAGTGTGCAGTGCAATTAGTATAGGTAAGTTTGTTTCTCCTTCACGTTGAAACAGTTGGACGGATATAAAAGAAATTACGGATCTCCTGAAGAATAACACTTCTTAAAGCTTAGGCTATCAATCCATTATCCATCAGACCATCCCGCATGTAACGCGAGGCGCAGCAACTTAGTATGAGAAGGATCCCAAGTAAAGTATTAGTATTTACATTTTCTAATTAGTTCGAAACCTTCCGTCTGCCGGCAAGTTCTATTCTTTTTTGATCTGTTTAATTTTGAAGATACATATTCATTACTTTTATATAGTAGTTCTCATTATGCAATAAAATAAAGTTAATAGCTGACATTACAGTATTTACCTTGAACTAAAGAAAATATCAAGTAAAAGTTGTCCAAGATATACTATCCCCGGTTATTGTTATAAAATTCTTTAGGATCCGGATATGATAAAGTCATCGACACTATAGCCAAGAAACGTCGGTGAATAAAGTGGTGGATAAAGTTAGCGTCAAGAAATAAAGTAAAGTAGTAAGCTGATTGAGGTTTATTACATTACCGTATTTACCTTGAACTGAAGCTCATATAAAGTAAAAGTTGTCCAGAAGACATTATCCCCAGTCATTTTTGTACATTTCTTTAGGATCCGGATGCGATTTGTCACATCCTGATTTTAGTCAGGATGACTCTAGTCATCAAGATTATAGACAATACACGTCGCATGCTGAAGTGGTGTCTATTCTGTGCGAGTTGGACTCGTGCATCGAGGATTCCGAACTTGTAAAATAAGTTAAAGGATCTAAATGTTTTTTTTGTAGAATGTGTCCTTGAGAGCTAGTTCTCATTCTAGGTCAAACGTGCTACCATTCTCGACCAACACGGTTACCCTGCGAGGATGATATAATTAGCATAAGCTATAAATTTTATAAAAAAGAAAATCTTATATTTGTCATATTGTCTCGTCGTTATAGTCAGAGTGAAATAAGCATTGTACAATCTTGATGCTGCCTAGTAAACATCAGAATCTGAATCAGTATCTACGCGTTATTTAGTTTCTTTTACTAGGTAGATACGCTAGTAAACAACGTCGAATTATACTATATGCATAAATTATAATGCACTGAAAGCCCCGTTGTGGCACTTGAAAAGTAAAGTTTATAATTTTTTTTGTAGGTAGTGCTTAACACGAGATCCTATATAGTACGATTATATTGTGGACTAGCTGTACCCGCGACTTCGTTTGCGATTCCTACAAAAACTTAACATAACCTTAACGTTAGTGTGGCTACACTTAATTTTTTATTCGTACCATTAAGGTTAAAATCAGTGCCTTACATTATGATTAGGCCAATAGAAGTTATATCTGCTACGCTGTAATTTTTTTTTTAATGTAACAATTCATGTCTTAGTTTAAATAATCCACACTAACCATGAATATATGGGCACTATTGCATTGCCCAGTTTGGTAGATACAATTTTAATGACAATGTATTTTAAATAGAATACTTCAACAATGTTTAATAGCATATACTATTACATAATATATTGTCCAACGAAAATTTGGCAAATATTGTACATTGGTATGTAGATAACAGCGTCGTTATAATGTATCAAGCCGCACAAAAATCCAGCCTCATAGAGAAGCGCTGGTTCTACGTTTGATCTCTTACATTTAAAGATATACCTATAACGACAACTAACCGCCTTGATATTCTCGGCATCTCATTAAGCATCAACTCTTAATTTTACTTTTATATCACTACGTAATATAAAACCAAGTCCCCTGCCGCGTCTGTCTGTCAGTTTGCAATAAACTACAGAATTTGCGGTTTTCACCAATAGATAGAACGATTCATGAGGAAGGTTTATGTGTATAATTCGTTAAGGTTTTATGTAAACATTAATTCATACTCGACGCCACAAAAAAAAACAGATACAGGCATATATGCTCTACCCAGACATATGTGCGAAGCTGGGGCGGGGTCGCTAGTTGAATTTAAAGTTTAGTCAGCTACTTGTTGTTTTTTAAAGTAAGACAATATTTCACCCGGGACAACAGTTTAATCTATATCAAAGCGATGGTTGAGGGTTATAAAAAATCCAGCTAAGTAGATGCTTTTAGTTTTAACTATTGATAGCAGAATAGAAAAACTCATCAACGACGACTTCAATAATTTCGACAACCGGGGATAGGCTTATTAAAAACGGTCATATATAACCTTTAATAAAAGGCACCTTTCTATTTCAGCCGGGCTATTCACAATCATTAGAAAAAAAATCGGATTCAGAATCTGATCTCCTTAAACTTAAGATAACAAAAAAGAGTGCGTATGCCTCCATCATCCGAATATCTTTCTCAAAGATTTATTACTTTATTAATGTTATTTCTTGAGAGCGAATCGATTAGCGACATGCTTTTATTCGATTGATGGCTGGTTCGTGCCAGTCACAACTCAAACTACCTTTTGCCACACGTAGTAGGAGCATTATATCGATGTTCCGCCTGACTTGTTGACATAAGATTGCTTTTTACCATCAAGGAGAACATCTGCCGGCGTATCCTTACGGTGTCCAGCAACAAAAAGCCCTTGGTATTCAGGATCATTTTAGGCCTAGCGGATTCACTATCTTCGATGACATCATCGCTTAGCACCAGGCGAGATAGTAGTCAAACGCTAAGCCTATAAGCAGGATTATTCTCAATAATTCGAAAGCAAATTCGAATTCGGAAACTGCCTTTACTTAGATTTGAATCTTTGCAATTCACAATGCTCCGATCGGTTAATTTTGATATTACAATTAGAAAAAGTCAGTGATTTGTTGGAAAGGTTCCCGCGCAAAACAGCTCAGGGATCAAAAAAGAATTAAATTAAAAATGAAGCTTCCGAATCCGAATATGTTTTCGAATGATTGAGAATAAGCGCAAAATAACTAACAAATAACTACAAAATCATTACATTTTCGACAAAATTTCTCACGTGTTGAGATTCGAACCTACAATCTTTGCTTCTTAAAGCAAGCTCTGTTCCACCAGATCCAATCATTTACATTTGCAGTGTGGCGAATTTAAGTATAACAATGTAAATCTGCACGTCAAATTACGGAACCAGGAACGATTCCTGTATCCTGTTTTTTTTTTTTTTTATTTTTTATGAAATCTCATAGCTGTTATACATACATTTGATCAAAGTATCATTTGAGAAGTGTTTACCTAATAGATTGCATAACATTTACATAAAAATATCCTGTTTTTCCCGTGTCCCACCAAAACCTTTATGTTTTTCAGGATAACCAATATTCAAAAAGTTATTCCATTGTATAAGCTATGCTCACTTTAAGTTTCATTAAAATCCGTCCAGTAGTTTTGGCGTGATGATTTTTCAAACGGACATACATACATACAGATAAAAATTTTAAAAGTTATATTTTCGGCATCTATAGCGTTCATAAAGCTTTCCCTAATTTAAATTTCAAAAAAATATTCAATGTTCAGTTTTCGCTTAGTTACTGTTTTATTATAGTATAGAAGATAGATAGATAGAAGAAGATAGATAGAAGATAGATTGGAATTTAGTTTTCTTGACTTCATGTTGCCGTCTTGAATCTTCAGACAAGCACGATTTCATTTGACCGCATCGTCACTTGACATACGGTGATCATACTTAGTGAGGCGCTTGTCAGTTGTCATATCTGCAGTCTGTGTACCTGTCAAAACTTCTTGAATTAAAAATATGATTTGTTAAAATTACAGGGGAAACCATGTGAGGGTCGATTTAAAATGCCAATGTCAATTTTAGGCCACCTTTCCCGAACCCATCTCCTGGAGCCTAGAGCCTATATCGAGTGTACATTGGCAAATGTAGGCGTGCGGAGAATTCCACTAATGATTTTGTTGCAAGTTTGGTTGTGCCTATAGGCACTGATATATCAGTTACAATATTTTAATCTAATGCAGTTTGTTGCAGGAATAGAGTGATTAGAAGTAATGTGGTCTTGACATTTAATTTTTTATCTTTAATAAGTAGATTATAATATAACATTAAATCGTTATGCTGAATTAAATCAGCGATTTAATTAGAAAGGAATTGTAAGTTCTTATTAAATTTATAATCATTCTAATGTTTGTAGTTAGAGGGCGCTGTAACCCATGGAACACAGCATTTCTTGCGTTTTGTGTTAGGTGGGTAATTAATATATTATTTAATTGTACAAGGTAACAAGCTCAACGCTATCCTTTGAATATTTCTTGATTTGCGTGTCTTATATCTGCTATATTCTTCCTCACGTTTGTCAAAATTTCCGACCATGCAAATCAATTCTGCAGGTAGGTAACTTAAAATGACTTATTACGTTTGCAGCTTTAGGGTTGCCTAAGGGCCTCCACCACCACCTCACCTTAATTTACTATGACTATATATTATGAAGAAGGTATTTTTACCAAAGATTAGCCCCCTGATTATCAATCATTCGAAAACAAATTCGGATTCGGAAACTGCCTCTCTTTCGACTCAGATCTTTGCAATTTACAATGTTCTGATCCGCAACTTTTGATATTTCAACTCAAAAAATCTGTGATTGTAATCGGAAAGGTTTCCGCGAGCAAATAGTTCACGGAAAAGTAAATATTAGAAATTCAAAATGACGCTTCCGAATCCGATAGGTTTTCTAATGATTGAGAATCAGGGAGCAGGTGGATACAGGAAGCATTACTTTTATATGGCACTAGCTGTGCCCCGCAGTTTTACCCGCGCGTATTGTTCCCGTATGAATATCGGGATAGAAAGTACCTTTTGTGTTATTCCAGAGTGGGACTATCTACGTAGGTACCTTTCAGCTCAATCGTTTGAGTAGTTTTAGCGTAAAAAGTAACAAACATACTTACACACTCACAAACTTTCGCCTAGTAAGGACGAATCATAATAATAAATTTCGTGGGGTAGGTTCAGTTCCAATATTTTGCATATGTTGACCTATTTCATAAATCTTATTCAAACCTATGATTATGTTGGACTAATGACGGACTTCCTATTTATATACATTCTCATAGTATGAAAATAATTATAATGAGACAGTTTAAATGCACTAAGTCTAGACAAACATAATTTTACGACTAATTTTACATTATGTGAGTAGCTAATAAAATAACTACATAGCCACATAAAAAACCAGTAGGTACCTAACCATAGATAAATTGAGTAGGTAAGTATTTAAGCTTTATTTTGTAAAATTGCTATATATCTGAATATGTATAAATAAGACTTAAGTGGCGCGGTCCTGAATGTGAGTGCCAGCACAAACTTATGGTTTATTGGCACAACATAAAAATATGTATGTAATTATTAAGTACTGAAATAAACAAATAAATAAATTTAAAAAATAAATTTTCTTAAATTGTACTTAAAAGTAATTTTACAAAATTTGTTAGTACTTACGCATTTCGGTAAAGATCTTGAATCAATCGGAATCAAGTCACCTTCGTAGGAGGGGGGGGGGGGGGGTTGAGGGAGGTTGAGTACCCCCCTACTTGAACCCCCCTCGCCCCGCCAACGATTTGCAGTTTTTTACTGTATTTGAAATTTTAATTTTAATATTTTTATAATTAATTTGTATCATTATCGAATAGTTTCATAACTGTAAAGAATAAAGAAGTGTAAAGAAATACTGTAATGCTTAGAGAATTGTTTATTTCAATGGCAGAGGATTTTGCAACTATTATCGAGAAAGGTCACGTTCGCGTGGCACTTACTTTATGCCCTGACGCAGCTGCCTACAAAAACGTCGCGCGCGCATTACTTCTGCAGTCACCGCGATGACCTAGTAATGTTTTAAGTACCAAGTGAATCACGTAATGTTTGTTTATATCTGTTAAGGTGAAGTTCATTATAATTAGTATTATTATAATTAGTGTAGTAAAATTAACAACTGAGACGGCACGGTTATTATATAAACGTTTTGAAGAAGACAAGAGAGAAAGAGAGAAATCTGGTAAGTAACTTAAAGAACCAAATTTAGGAACTACAGCATCATCTCCAACATATGGAGGAAAAGGAAGCTACAAAATCCAGCCAAAAGAATCCTTCGCCAGCGGTCCACTACGAAACTGACGAAGAAGAACTAGCAAAAGAAACAGATTGGATACGCTAATTAACTAGCAAGAAAAGGAGATCAAATAAGTCACCATCCCACGACCACGATTAGTCTCATGACTCATCATGAGCTTCAGCTCAAAAGCAAAAAAAAAGGTAAAGAAGCCTCCTCAACTACTGCCTAGAGTGGTTGAAAATGTTAAGGACTACCAGTACCCTTAGTACGAGTTTTCATATTAAACTTGACATCGTATTTCGAGCAAATTTTGTATGAAAAACAGTACAGCGCCTCTAGTGGTTACTACACTTAACTAAATTTAGACCAATCAGGGAGCCAGAATAAGTCGAAACTATGTGAGTTTTGTAAAAAGCGTTCACGATAAAAACTCGTACTAAGGCTACAGAAGCTATATGACTTGCTTACCACGAGCCTTTTAAGACAATTATTTTTGGTTGAAATCATGGTAATCAGGAATCATTATAGGTCTGCATCAAAGCTATTCCCCATAAGATACCAGACCTTATAGACTTTTTCACACACAATAACTTATCAACTAGCTTTCTACCCTCAGATGAAGAATATGCCATGAGCTCCGATAATTCTCCAGTAATAACAACACTTAGTGAAACTGGTTTTCAAAGAGAAAATAATCCCATCTTAGTAAATAAGTACACCCGATTGGGAGAGTTTTAAGCATGATTTAGATTCAGA
Organism: Cabera pusaria; assembly: GCA_954871355.1. Taxonomy (NCBI): domain Eukaryota; kingdom Metazoa; phylum Arthropoda; class Insecta; order Lepidoptera; family Geometridae; genus Cabera; species Cabera pusaria. Next base: position 11,094,486 of record OX940900.1, on the reverse strand, counting down.
TCCATTATAGATCTGAAAGAGCAACTTAAAGTTAAAACCCGACAACAGCTTGAAACAGAAGTAATACAGTTAATTCGGGACATCCAATGTGCCTGGTATAATACCTACTACTGACTGCAAAAGGAATATTAGAAAACATTACTACCCATTGTTAATCACAAACCTAATTGCTGAAAAAAGGAAACAAAGACAGAAGTCTCAAACGATAAGATCTCCTCATGACAAGCGTTTGTAAACAATTTTATTTAACAAGACTTAGTAGAGAGATTCAAAGTTATACAATACAATAAAATGCAATACAATACAATACGAAACTCTTTATTGATTACCAAAAACAAAAATAAAAAATATACAATAGCTTAATTAATATATAATTAGATGGTAAAACAATCGGCGGTCTTATCGCTTCGAGCAATCTCTTCCAGACAACCTTTGTAGGGACTGGACAAATGCATACATAATGGCGGAAAGCTATTTTCAGCTAAATCTATTTTGCATTGCATAAACATACAGTACAGACAGTTAAGACTAAGAACAAAAATATCTACATTATAATTATAGATACATACACATCAATATACACAGACATATATTGTATACACATATAAATTAAAATATTTCTGTATAAAAAATACATCATACGTAAATACAAAATAAAATAATAATAATATAGCAGTTTTAATAAGGCAGGGATAAATAATGACGCTTAATCATGGACTCGAAAATCGGGAGTAACATAGCATATCTGCTGTCTGAGGCTGCTCATTTCAAAGTCTGATTGAATGAATGAATGAATGAATGAATTAATGATAACACTTTATTGCACACAAAAACACGAAACATGATACAAAGAATAATACAAAAGACACAGTACAAACGGCGGTCTTATCGCTAAATAGCGATCTCTTCCAGACAACCGCTATTGCGGTTGCAGACACTGTAAACTATTTTTCGTAAATCGAGTGGAATGTAGAGGAAACATTAGCTCAAGGGATTTAGAGGAGCGGAGAGAAAGAGTATTAGAAAGGTGCAAGAATTGGAAGCACTCTTTAACATAAGAAGGAGTAAAAGGGATGAATAGAACACTATAAAGTAGAGAAAGTATATTGCTATTTCTAAAGCCGGATCAGAAGCCATTGAAGTCTCTGCCGATATTCCGATACATGGTCGTATTTACGTAAACTATGAATAAAACGTATACAGAGATTCTGCAGACGTTCGAGCTTATTAAGCTTCTCTTCAGTCATATCCGGGTAGCAGGTGTCAGCATAATCCAAAATCGTTAGTAGGACAGAGTTCTCGAGTACAATTTTGTTTGAGACCGGTAGAAAATTGCGCAACCTACAACAACGCAAACGTGAACCAGCTCACGAGTGACAAAACTACTGATTATTCGCTATGGACAGCGACTAAACACCTCAAAAAACCAATAACGCATATTCCACCCATAATACAAACTGATGGGTAATGGGCCATAAATGACGAATAAAAAGTGAAAATATTTGCCCAGTACCTAGAGCAGATATTTCAACCTTACGAAGGAAACTCAGATATTATACTAGATAACATATCACACCATGAGAAAGTAAATAGAGAATTAAAACTACGCAACCGAAAGATATCCCCAGGATATAATCTTATTACCGGAGAAATCCTACAAAATATCCCATGGAAACTAGCAACTCTCATCAACGGTACATTCAGACTTCAGTATTTCCCAAAAGTGTCGAAAGTTGCGGAAGTCATAATGATAGCTACGCCTGGAAAACCGCCTCATGAAGCAAAATCTTACCGATCCATATCATTTCTTCCGATATTGGCGAAGTTATTTGTAAAATTGCTCTCGAGACGATTAAAGCCTATGATAGAAGAATATAATCTAATTCCTGACTATCAGTTTGGGTTTAGAGAAAAACACTCTACTATAGATCAAGTGCATAAAATCACCACTGTTATAGAGAGTGCGTTAGAGGAAAAGAAAGTGTGTTCTACAGTATTCCTTGATGTAGCAAGCATGCGATTAAGTTTGGCATTAAGGCCTCATATTATACAAGCTTAAAAAAATGCTTTCTAAACAGTTTCTGATATATTAGAGTCTTACTTATCAGATAGAACGTATAAAGTAAGACAAAGAGATGCTTACTCGCAGTTGAAGCCAATTAAAGGTGGGTATGACAAGGAAGTGCTTTAGGTCCGGTCCTGTACTTATTATACACTTGCGATAACCTATTATTAGAAAACAACATCATTGCAACATTCGCCGATGATACCTACAGCTATTATGGCCAAAGGAGTCAATTAGGAACAGCAGTAAAACATTTAAAAACGGCTGTCAACACTATCTTTGAATGGACAAAAATATGGAGAATACAACTCAATGAAATGAAATTTATCCACATACATTTCACAAACAAAAGACAACACTACAACCCGATTTTTATGAATGGCCAAACAGTACCATACGAAAATACAGCCAAGTACTTAGGCATGACTTAAGATGCAAAGCTTCGCTGGAAGGCACACGTAAAGAAACGCTTAAGTTAACTTCGCCAGAAAAAGATGTAGTGGTTGTTAGGAAGACATTCCAGACTGTCAGTTCAAAACAAATTACTTTTATACCAACAAGTCCTATTAAAGTGCCAGTATGGACTTATGGAATTCAGCTATATGGCTGTGCCAGTCAAAATAACATCCAGATCATCCAGTGATTCCAAAATAAAGTACTAAGGAGTATCGTATATAGTACCATGGTCACAGATTATATAACAGTTACTACGTCCATGGTAGTACTTTAGAAAAGACGACCTCCATCGGGACCTTAAAGTAATTGATGTTAATAGTGTTATTACAAAATATGCCGAAGCCACGACCGTAGACTTCGTCACCAAGTAAACGTTGCGGCTCAACTATCCAGCTCCTCGACAAGATGGTTATAGTGAGAAGACTAAAAAGGATCAAACCTTTTGAGTTAGTGTAATCAAGTGACAGTTAACAGTGCTTAAAAAGAACGCAATAAAATAGTGTCTTCGCCTTAATAGAGACAATAAGAAAAGTGCCATTGGACACATTCTTAGTTTAACAATAGTAGCAGTTTAGGTCAAGTTTAAATTACTTATTAATCTTAACACTTAAGACTAGATTGTAATTATAATGATGTACCATTATATTGCAATATCATTTGTGAAAAAATGGCACGCTACGACAATGATAGGTACTTTTAACTAAACACCGATTAATCAGTCATATTCTTAGATAAAACTAGTCTTTACTATGGCCATAGGTACATAAAATCTTCAATTTACTTCGATGTGTAGTCACTGTTCTAACCTAACATAACCTAACCTAGACTATACTAGACTATGCCATCCACACAACAAAAAATAAAATAACTGCCCATTTTTTTGATGAGAAGCATCTGTACCTAAATGTCAACAAAATGGCGGCTTAAAGTTTCTTTTTACGCACTTTGACAAACGCAGCTCTGAAATTTATAAGGAATCAAATAAAATTACGTTTCGATTCACACACTCATTAGTTCTACAGTAGGATTTAACGTAATATAAAAATATATATTTTAACGTAATCTGGCAAGTTTTTCTTGTTTCAAGGCATTTAAAGCACTTAGTACGAAGTTTGTAGGTTGAGGGGGTTCCTACTATGAACCAAAACTTAACCCCTCATTAACAGTTTACTCAAATTCGGGCGACTCGAAATAAGATACAACCCCGCATTACAACTATAGCTTGTGCTATATATATATGGATGTTTGTACATCCAATATTTAAGCAAAACGTTTACCACGGTCTGGTTTTGAGTCCGGGAGGCTAAAAGCATAGAATAGATAATAATACTACGTACTAAAAGGCAGGGTCACTACCAAGTTTACCCAGGTGAGATAGTCGTCAAGCGCTTGCTTATCTACTATAAAAAAACCTATCAATTATAAATTATAAAACAGAATTAAATAAATAGATCTTCTAGATCGCTTGGGCAGTTTATGATAGCATTTTTTTCTTCAACAGCATTTTTTTATTATTATTTATTATGTTCTCGGTTTGAGGTGCATAGGGCCTAATTACAACATGGGTTTATAAAACTCAACATCAAGGTAACCAGCTGAGTGCATTGACGCAAGAATCGTTATACAGAGTTGCGTGCCACAGTTCTTGTTCTTAGTAGACATAATAGTTTGTCATCAGGCGAGCATTGCAATAGTCCTGCTATCCAACTTCCTTACACAGACGAAAATATACTCGTCTGTGTTCCGACCAATATCATAAATGTGAAATGCCGATAGGTATCTAAAGAGTTGAAATTTTAAGATATTTAATGAAGCAACTGCATCTAGTCGCAATGTAGGATCTCATACATTCAGGCAATATTTAGACTCAGAACCTTGATTTTTATACACCTAATAGGGACTATAGACCTCAGTCTATAGTCTATCTGGTATACATTTCAACTTGCTAGGTTCACCCGTTCCTGAGAAACGGAATCGGTGGTGACACACGGACAGGCAGACAGCCAGACATACAGATGGACGGACAAACGGACAGACAGACGGACAAGTAAGTGATCTTATAAGAAAGTGATTTTTTACCTTTTTAGGTACGGAACCCTAAAAACATCGTTAAGAAACCCCCACCCCCGCATAGTGGTAGGACACTATCTAGTGTCCGCCTGGCCAGCTACCACCCTCAAGTTAGAAAATCTGTCGCCTAACATCTAATGTGTTCCGGCAGAGCAGCTATCCTTAAGAGCCAGTTCCCATTCTAGGCCTAGCGGCTACCATTCTTGACCGCATCATCACTTGACCAACAGGTGAGATAGTGGTCAAACGCTAGCCTATATGGTAGTTTTTTAAATCATTTTCATCATCAACTATTATTTATTCTGTATTAAGACATCGTGTCTTTGTTCGGTGCGCCGTTCAAGCCGCGACCAAAGCCTACCTACCAGTGGTATCATTATAAAATCTATAGATTTTCCCTATAATATGTGATTTTGACATAATATGTGGTATTTTTGTATATTATATTTTATTTTATTTCAATATATTATGTATATTATATAAGATATTTACATCTTTCTGCTTGATTCGCAATTACATTTTGCCCTATTATTCGATAAAGATGACTCAGATGACGTCCTAAAGTTAATATTTTCTTGAATTGTTCCTATAGGATAGGCACATTATAATTTGATTGGTGAGCTCTAGGTTATAGCTGCAATTAAACAACAACAATACTACGACTAATACCTAATTTATAAATTTCACCACGTTCAAGTCCTAGCACCTCAAATCATAGTCATCTTTACATGGTTAAAACAAAGTTGCTTTCACCGTGGTCTGTACGCTAAGTAGGTACCTACTGTGGGCTGTACACTGAATACTACCTACTACATTATGATCTTCTAAACAACGCAACGGTTTTTAACCAACTTCACAAAAGGAGGAGGTTTCTCAATTCGACCGTATATATATATTTTTTAATGTTTGTTCGTGGATAACTTCGTCGTTTATAAACCGATTTTGATAATTTTTTTTTGTTGGAAAGGAGACATCTCAAGTGAGGTACAATGGTAATGTTTATTGAGGTCTGATAAGTATCTCCAGAGATATGGAGATAAACAACTCAAAATTGGTACTAAAAAATTAATAGCGCGGCATAAAAGTCGGTTATGTTCAGCATTTTAAACGATCTTATTATCAATAGATAGAGTGATTCAAGAGCAAGGTTTATAACCACGATTAAACGTGGGTAATAAAAATAGGTACATACATAAATCATGATTTTTTTCCATTGGGGTAGGCAGAGACTACTTCCTTCCACATGCTACAAATAAATTAAACGATAATAATACATCTGACATCAATCATCACAATCTCACATCCATGATAAAATGTAACATCTTTTTATACTTAGTTTTTCCATCTCTCCATCCGCAAATCACAATAGTATACAAGTTAACTTTGTAAAGGGCCTCTTGACGTTGGCTTCGGCTCCGTCAATGCCTTCCAATGGACCGGGCGATTTACGACCCGTGATGTAAGATAAAATAAATAATAATAAAGTAATATTTTGATGTCACCCCAACAAACAAGAAGGTAAGTATTTTAAAGCCAGCTCAACCTAAATAATTAAAAACGATAGTTTAAAAACTATAATAACCAAGTCCCATGCCACGCGAGTCAGTTTCAGTAGCAAGTTTGAAACGTTTATCGTCATATCTCTGGAAATACTATCAAGTCTGGATAAAATTTGAATGGAATCCGCTTGGAGATATACCCATGAAAATATTAATAATTTAAATTAGCCTACAAATGGCGGAGTAATCGGTGACCAAACATTAATAAACATACAGAAAAATTGAGATAAAATCTCCTCCTTTTTGGAAGTCGGTTGAAAATAGGCTTGAACTTTGATATCAAGAATCATTTTCATTTACTTAAATAACTTATGTTAAACCAATAGATAACGTACCTGATTGCACAAAATCAAATGTAGGTTAACTAGTACCTATGCACAAAGTGTTCACAATTCAAGGAACTAATTCTAGTAAGTATTCTATTCTAGTCGTAGGATTATGAAATCGATTCGTTTGGATAAAAATAGACTAACATCGAGGCTAAGCATATTGTTGAGTAACCATTTCGAAATAAGCTATTAAATAAAATTTACTTTGTTATGTAAGCGACAACACCAAATAAAATTGCTGTATGATGTTCAGCAGTGGTCTAGTAAAAGGATGATGAGCTTTACCATAAATATATAAAAATAATAATATATATGTAATAATTCCCGCAGGGGCGGCTTTGTTGCGAGCCGACGGAGAGTGGCGACACCGCTTAAGTACCCCTATCCCGCGAGGGCTAAATGAGACCCTCTGACCTACCCGGCATGTTTTGACCGGCCGATCGGTGGTGGGAATCGTAAAAACTAAGACCTAAGCTCCAGGGTGGAAGGCATAAAGCCGCTAGTAGCGTTTAGTGAAAGTGCAGCACACCTCTCGACACCCTAAGCTATCCACGCCAGTGTTGCCCCTCAGCGCCAACATCACAGTATACTTAGTAGTACTGCGTACCAATATATCAGTCCGCCTTTATGGGGTGCCAATTTAGTGTATAGTGAGTCCACCACCCGTCTTTATATTCTGAAATGTGGCATAATTGGTGGGTGCCTTACCTCAGAACAATAACATGATAATGTGTACCATCTTTCTATAACTCATGATCATCCTCCCATCCATAGACAATCAACACCATCAACACCAATAATATTATAAATGCGAAAGTCAGTTTGTATATTTTTTGAACAGGGACTGCCAGTATTATGGATGAGGTTATAGGATACTTTTTAACGCGAGCGAAGCCGTGGGGCACAGCTAGCGTATTATGACTCGAGGGTGTTCATTAAATACATTTATAATAATAATATTTATTTAATTCTAAGTATACTTATGAATAGCAAAGTCGGAAATGGTGAACTAAGTCTAAGCACGCTTACCAGTATAGCCTTTCGATCTACAATGAGTGCCAACTGAAGCATTAGTGAAACAATCCAAATTCTACTTCCTTAACGAAGTAGGTACCTACCCTCTACGGATCATATAATTAAGAAAAAATAATAATAAAGCACTCACCTATGAAAGCAGATTTCTGTTTATTAATGGGCACAACCACAGAATTCAACTTAAGTAAGTTTTAGACTATCCCGAACCCAACAACAGGTCGTATCGATATCGTGCTATTACAAATCTGGATGTGAACTGGAACATCAGGAGTACATAGGTACCTACACAATATTATTTGTTAGCAGTAACTCAGGAAGACACTAGCTAGAGGATTTTAATTGTAACCTCGTGTAGGATTAATTTGATACCAAGTAAGTGTACAGGATGAGGAGAGGCCTACGTCCAGCAGTGGACTGACACTGGCTGATGATGATGATGAAGTAAGTGTACAGGGTGTTCCAGAAGTCGACGTCAAGCTGGCACGGGGCTAGGGGCAATACCAGTTCCGGAAAAATAAAAATAAAAATATAAATTGAATTCTACATAGTTCATAGTTAGGTATAACTTACTATAACTGGCTAATTTATCGACACCTTCAATACATATCATTATGAATTGTGACATCAAATTTAATTATTTTACAGTAAGTACTACTATTATTAATATTTATCTATTTTTTACTAATACGTTCGTAGATAAACGTGATATTATTAATTTCAGTCATAAATCAAGCAAAAAATTGTTTATTAATCCCGGAAAAAAAAAATTAAACATATTATTAGATGTTTTTACTACACTGGCAACAGATTGTTGACCTTGATAGCTGGCTGACCATCCTGTCCTGCCACCATACCGAGGGTTTCTTAACGACGTTTTTTTTTTCTTTACCGGATAGCCACTGTAAAATGTGCTCAAACATTATTCTATAGAAAAATCAGTTGGTGCACGGGGGATTTGAACCCGCTACTTCTGACGTCAAAGTCGACCATTCTCCCACTGCTCTACAGGGCCACAGAATAATGAATAGTACATATCCAGTATGGCAGACTGCAAAGGGCGATGCAAGCAAAAAGAGCGTCGATATAATGTAGGCATGTTGGTGCCAGATTGGTTACAACTAGATAACGTAACAAACTATACTTAGTCCGATAGCTATCCTTGAGAGCCAGTTCCCATTCTAGGCCTAGCGTGCTTACCATCTTCGACCGCATCATCACTTACCAACAGGTGAGATAGTGGTCAAATGCTAGCCTATAAGATATAAAAAAGTTTCTTTTTGGTCTGTTAGATACTAGCATTACGAGCCGAATAAAAACGGCAGTGCGCAGCCTTAATTTGCGTTGATACTTTGTCTTACAGCATATTCCTCTTCCAGAAAAGCACGATTCCACATAAAGTGAGAAATAATCAAGTCTTTATGATGTCTGCAATTAAATAAAAATGTTGTCCTACTGCAGCTATACTTTACATTGTATTTATCATGAGGACCCTCCCAACACCAGCGTGCGAAGTTACGACATGATCCCACAGGATGCTATTGCGCGCACCTATCCATTAATGTAATGAGAAAATGACATCTAAATTTTTGTGATGAATGCGAGTTTGGGTCGTATAATATATACAATGTAGAAGAGCGGGTGTGTAGGTAGGTATGTGTTACCGGCATAGTATAGTTCAGTCTTTGTATAGTTCCCAGTAAGTTGTACAGTAGGTGGTCTTTGTCACCCTCGGAAAGGTCATTGTTATCTTTCTGCGACCCTAGGTTTAGAGCTAACACGTGATCCTTGGGTGGACGGTATTGTAAGCTTCGGGAAGGCTCGAACAATTGGGGTTCAGGTAAGAATATCTCCTAGTGGTGCACCCTGGGTATCGGCCGACAACTTTCCTTTTTGAGTTAATTTAAAATCTCCACTTACAATAACGATCAACGACCATAAAGCTCAATTCTATTTTTACTACAAGGAAATGGTGCCCGAAAGCCGTCCACACGACAATTGAGGTGAATTGCTCACTCACTCCTGGCCTTGGCTTGCGTTATTTGGGGCCCGTGATTGTGCAATGTAATTAGGTATGCGGTTAGGAATCTTAAGCCTAGGTAGGGCAGTTGTGGGTGACAAAGAACATGAAATGGGTAAAATGCAAGGCTATTATGAATATTAATTTAAATTAATGTTTAAAATGATGTCAACAATAAAATGTTTAGACTATATACCTACCACACCTCGCGATTAGGTTGTATTTCATTACGATTTTTTATTGCTTATAGATTTTAGTACCTATATTACCAACATCTTATCTGATGATAAGTTATGATGTGGTCTAAATATGGACTTTTAACATTAGGCGCAGGACAACTGAATAGTCACTTAAATCCGATTAAACCAGCAAAGTGAGAGTCAGACTCGCACTCGAAGGATTCCGTACCGTACCATCATTAAACATATATAGCAATAAGAATCCTTGTACGGTTCATATTATGTTAACTTTTTATGGTTATAGCCGTTATAGGTATCTTTTAAGTTATAATTAAGGAGGTAGATAGTAGATAAGTGTGAATGGACCAACCGGTAGAGGCCGACCTAGACGAACGTATCATGATCAGATCGGAGACGTTTTAAGGAAAGGCCAAGTCAAAAGTAACCTATAACCGGCATGGAGCGTGATTGTATGAAGGTGCTCATGAAAGTGGAAGAAGCGAAAGAGGTATGTCAGGATCGTAGCATACAGTAGAAAGAAGTAGTCTCTGCCTACTCCAACGGGAAAAAGGCGTGATTGTATGTACGTATAGTTGATAATATACCTACTTACAACTTAGTAGCAGAGTCCGTGGTAGTACAGAAGAATCTCACTAATCCGGCACTATTAAAAACCAAAGGGTGCCGGATTATTGGAATGTTCGGATTACTGGATTGTATAGAAAAATTCATAGTAAATAAAATTAAGCATTTCATAAAGGGAATGCTTGTCATGATTTCTCCACTTTCTAACTTCTATAGAGTGTCCATTTTACAAGCTTTTATCTTCCAGACCTAGACTCTTGTGTTTCCGTTTACTTAACATGTTTAACTACACTATTCTAACTATTCATTTTGAGGTTATACTGAGCGCATACGCGGTGCATGGCGTAGGGATAGACGAGAGCGCGGGCGGAGGGTGCCGGATTATTGGACGCATCGATCTCAATAGACCGGATTAGTCGGATAGCCGGATTAGTTAGATTGTAAACATTGTATTAGTATAGTAAACATTATTTGCACACTAATAATAATAGAAAAAGCATTATGATAAAATAATATCAAAAGTACAAATAATAATAGGGACCCATTCAGAGGATGCCAAGTCACCGCCCGCCTAAATATTTGGCGGCTGCTGTACCTCAGTCCATAGACCAGATCACTGACTATTAATAATTCGTAGCAAAAGCCCATAGTTGTACCTACTATCTATCCATAGATATCTACATATCATACTTTAATTAAATCAACAAATTCTAAACAAACTCTTGATGTTGGCTTCGACCCCCTCAATGCCTTCTAAAGATCTTGGCAAACGACCCCTTAAGAATTTTTTTAATAAGTTGCTAACATGAAACACAAGCTTTAACATAACCTAGGACCAGAGTAAGTCAAGATAAATCCAACGAGCCCAAACACGACTAGTATAACATGTGTAGTTTAGGAGTTCCTTTGGCCACCTTCCAGCTCCATCATCAGATCAGCACCATGGTGCTGATGGTCATCATAATATTGCATTGTCATGCGATTTACACATGTATGCAAATTTCCAGCTCAATCGAAACCCTGGAAGTCGCTCTAAAATCAATCGCAAGATTTGTGACGGACAAATGCGCCGTGAAGTAGAGATAAAGCTTGTAATAATATAAATTATAGGTTAGTGAGCCCAGACAGGAACAAGTTGTCTCGAAGAACTAACTTTAAACATAATCAAGTCTTACAAATTGTGAGTCACCAAGTTACAATGTGTAAAAGTGTGCAAACAATGTGCAAATAAAAAGTGACTACAAAGGGTGGCCTTATGAGCCGAATTCGTCCAGACAACCGTAACCGAAAGAGTTATCGTTAGAAAAGCTTGAAAATACCCTACAATAAAACACAAAATAAATAATTCTATCATTTTATTTATTTACACTAGTTAATGATTAAACAGCGTACCTCCATTTGGAAGTCGGCACATCGGCATGATAAAAGTTACACTCTAGTTTATTAACACACATTTTTCCGTACCGACACGGTTTTGGGTGATAAAAGTGACATGCAGGATTTACGCACGCTGGGTAGAACTTGCACATAGCTGGCAGAGGAGTGGCCGATATTGATTTGTAGTTCGCTGCTGGAACGACGTGTGATGCTGTGAGAAAAAAATAAGTACATTTTAAATACTAATAATAATTAATATATTGCAATAATTTTTCAGTACTGTTTTAAGACCCGCCTATTGCTGGGTATTTCTTTTACACCTATGACGACAGAATAAATTACTGACTAACATTTCTATTCATAATTGAATAACTGATAACACATGCACACACAAGAAGCTGTACATTTTATAGATAATTCATTCTGCATCTGAAGAAGCTTTTCACCGTTTAGATACCACCGATCAATCCCTTAACTCAATAAGATTGTACAAATGTCATGAACAAAATAGTATGTGTGGGTGTGTGTTATACGTGTATGAGTGTATGTTTATGTGTGTGTGTGTATGTTTGTGTATGCGTGTGTGTATGTGTTTGTGTGTGCGTGCGTGCGTGATTGTGTGTGTGAGCGGGAAGTGAGTATGGTGGCACATTTCCTCGTTAATGATGGTAAGCTACTTGTAATGTGTCTCACCTATAACAGGCGCAGGAGACAGCGGCGCGGCGGCTGGCGAGTGAGAATAGGGACAGTGTCGCCGTGTGCAGCTCGCAGCAAACTTGCACCGCGGGTGTAGGAACAAACACGAAGCGCCGTAACCACACTGCGGGAACGATCTGCACCAGACTGGTTTCTTAGCCTCTGTTGTTGTCGTTACTGTTGTTACTGGAACAAGGTTAAAAAATTGTGTGTTATGTTTTATTTTAAACAGCCCAATTGCACTTTTTTGAGACAAAATGTTCAATAAAATTACAGGTTGTGTAGTTTACAGTATTACTCAAATGAGCCGAAATGTCGGTAATAATGAGCTAGTAGTGTGAGTAGTAGTGAGTAGTAATAATGATGAGAGTCGGTAGTAAGCAGCTTTAGCTGTACATCCACAGAACCATCGCGCTAAATACTGTGAGTGAGTAAGAAGCTTTACAGTGTAAGAGGACTTCACATTACATTGTCTATTATCGCGTACTAAAATTACTATCTTTTTTTTTTAACCTATATGTCTCAAAGTAATAGTGTCATATACAATTCTGTTGTTCCAGGGTATTTCGAGGCACATTATTTGTAAAGCAAATGTTATCGCTTATCGCTTAACAGCTTTGAGTAAGTGCGGACTACGAATTTTAATCGAGACAATTATCGGCAATATATAAAAAAATACCAGTATACAAAAGTCCGCGAACTACTAAAACTCCCTGACATGCACAATTAGAATTTAAATTAACAAAATGATTATGAAATCGCAGAGATTAAATTTAGCAGTGCCCGATTAACCTTATTTGATTTATTTACACGCGAAAAGTTGCAATATATGCCACATTGAAAGTATTTTTGGGTTCTGTCTGTCCGTCCATCCGAAATTGCGAAGTTATCTACTAAACAGTAAAGAGAATAACTTACATGGTGGCAGCGCGTCATATTTATGCGAATCAGTAGTAGTCGTCACAGTTACATGATTATCACTTCCAACGCTTTCCGTCCTCTCTCTTACTTTCTCCCTCTCTTTATCTTTCTTGCCAACATCGAACACAATTGGCGAAGATTTTCTCTTTTTCACAGGAGGAGATTCTTGTTCAGATGAATTATCGACATGCTTCTCAATTATTTCTTCCTTTATGACGATGTCAGTTGGGATGCTCTCGCTAGCGTTGTCGTTTTCGCTTGCTATGCTTATTTCGCTCGATCTGCTTATGTCGCTAGCTTTGCTGATTTCGCTCGCTTTGCTTTTCTCGTTCTTTTCGCTCGATTTGCTTTTCTCGCTCTTTTCGCTCAATTTGCTTTTTTCACTGTCATTGCTCTTGTCACTAGAGTCACTCAGTCTCCTTTTTTTTAGCGTCTCTTGGGCAGGTTCCGAGCTTATCTTAGGAGCTTCTTTTTGAGTGGGCGTTATTGCTTCTTTATTGATGCCTAGTTTATCTGTTGGTAGGTCATCGTCGTCGTTTAGAAGTCCTTCGGTTTGCAGCTTTTTAGCAAGAAATGCATTTGGATTGAATCCGTCCATTGTTACTATGAATTGAGTGTTTTTGTCTTTATCAACTGTTCGGTTGTGAATGTTACTGAAATAGACAGAAGACCATGAATTAGAAGTTTCAGTAATGATATAGAATATTTATGTGCTTAACTTTACAGATTTTGCTCAATGTATTAATGATCTTTTTCAAAAAAAGAAAAAGATAGAAGATATGTCTATCCAAAGGCTCTCTAAATGAGATCACATTTAGCGACAAGCAGGGTTATTCTCAATCATTCACAAGCAAATTCGCATTCATAAACTGCATTTACTTCTGTAAATTGTTAAACACAATCCAAAATTTCATCGTACCGACGGGACTTGAACCCGCAACCTCCGGAATAACATGTTCCGGTGCTTTGCCAACCTTTTTTGTGTAACGATACTTCGCACCGTGGCTTAATTGGCAAAGCACCGGAACATGTTATTCCGGAGGTTGCGGGTTCAAGTCCCGTCGGTACGATGAAATTTTGGATTGTGTTTAACAATTTACAAAAATATAATGTGTGAAACACTTCAAAGAAACATAATATTTGCATTTACTTCGACATGAATCTTTGCAATTCACAATGGTCCCATCGGTTAATTTTGATATTTCAATAAGAAAGAATCAGTGGTGCTAATTGGAAAGGTTTCTGCGACAAAATAGCTAGTAGTGATTAAATGCTGCATAATATTATGCATAATAAAAGATGTTGATTCATTCTTATTAAACTTACATGGTCTCAATAATAATATTATCATCTTTTCTGGTAGCGGTCCGTCCGTCTAGTCGTCGTGAAGTCAGATAGTCGGTATTCTGTATTTTCATAGTGAGCGAACCCGGTTTGAAGTCACTAGTCTTTTTCGTTAGCGGCCCGGACGGGAAGTCGCCTTTTTCTGTGTCGCTTGCTTCTCTGTAATTAAAATTAAGAGAAATATTTACATGTTACTGCATAATCATATGGTATCATTTAGGATAGTTTGCAAATCGTAGAGTGTGCATCGGAATTGCATAAAATGATCATTCTATAATCGGACAAGCAGGGATACTAAGAGGCGCCACCGAGGCGCGTGTTATGGTAGATATACCATTTATCCGCACAAAGCGATTTGCCTCCTCTTTCATCACAACTACTGCCAAGGAATGGAATTCCTTGCCTGAGTCTGTGTTTCCGATTAGATACAACTTAGGGGTCTTCAAGTCGAGAGTGAATAGGTATCTTATGGGTAAGCGCGCTACATCATCAACCGCGTCATCGCTTAATATCAGGTGAGATAGTGGTCAATCGCTAGCCATTTTCGCATAAAAAAACACTAAAAAAACCGACTTCAAAAATGTCCCGCTAGACATTTTCAGTACTTAGTTCGAGGTGTTTATCTCTTATTTTTATGTATCTTATATATCTGGAGATACTTATCAGATAATATAAATAATAAATCTCACACGCCCTGGAATTTAACTCGGCATTTTGCTCTTCAAACTGAAAACGAAATTGGCGATAAAATAAGAATTTCTATTTCACGGCTGAATAAAGAAAGTGGGTACCAGGCGAACTATTAGAAGTCAACCACAGATAAAATAATACTTAAATTCAAAAATTCCCGAAAAAAAACGACCCTCGACTGAATATGTGTAATCTATTTATTGTGACTATTCCAATGAGCCCAAACTCGACATCTGTGCTGTAAGTTAGAGAGGAGTTGGTATTCTGCAAATTCCAGGAGATACCTCAGCATCAGGTCAATGCTACCATGTTCTTACAATATCGTAGCTACGAAAGTTGATTTCATAGCGTAATCAACTAGAAAAAATCTCATAGATTTAAAACGGCTGAACAGATAAAGAACACTCTTGATTAAGACACCTATCGACCAAAAATCTAAATCTAAATCAGTTCAGCCGTTTGGCGCTACGATGCTACAGACAGATACACACATACATACGTCAAACTTATAACACCCCTTCTTTTTGCGTTGGGGGTTAAAAAGGTTTATACTGTGCATTGTACATACTTGTATCGGCGAGCATGTATTAAAGTACTCATAAAATTGGAAGAAGCTAAAGAGGTATGTCAGGATCGTAGCATGTGGAAAGAAGTAGTATCTACCTACGCCAACGGGAAAAGGGCGTGATTTTATGTTTGTATGTACATACTTGTAACTCTTATCATCATCAGAGTCTGGATCCTGGACCTGGCTGGACTGGTGCTGATCATCATCAGCTCGGCCCGGCACTGAGATCACGATCTTCTGAGCGTCTAACCGACGCATCGGTAACACTAGAGCGCGCTTTAACGACGCCGGCTCTTTTATTATCTTGGGGGGTATCTGTGGACAATTTACCAATATTATATATAATAGGGCACACAATTTAACGTGATTAAGGCGCCCGCGTTAAATAGCTGCGCCTGCGGCTTCGACTGCGTTAAAAGTATCCTATGTGTTAATCCAACTTATAAAGTATAAGTACCAAATTTCATCCAAATCAGTTCAGCCGCTTTTGCGTGAAGGAGTAACAGACATCCATCCATCTATACCCACCAACTAAATAACATAAAAACACCTAGATGGCGCTGGAGTAGGTTTTAGAGTTCTCCTTGTAAATATTGCCTTAATGTATGAGATCCTGCATCGCGCCAACGATATTTTTCGCGATGTTAGAACCAGATTCACTTGCTTCGTCATTAAATATCTTCAGTCATCAATATCAAAAGAACTTTACATATAACATTTTGGATACATGATATTAGTAGGATATATTAGTAGGACAGATAGTGACATTGTCATCACTATGTTGTTGTCATCAATTGCTGAACTGCCTCTCAGCTGAGAAGCTCTCAAAGAGTTAATCATTACTCAACATTTTTTCACTTATAAACGTCAGTCGTTGCTTATACTGCATAAAAGATAGCTTGATCTCTGCGACAGTTACATTTACATAGAAGATTGACATTTTTAGAGTTGGGATAGTGGTGGAAAAAATCGATTATCAAACAATGTTGTAATGAAATCGAATGAGTAGTTGTAGGTGAGAAATTGGATTTTACGTAAGTAAATAAAATCAAATTTCTCACCCACAACTACTACTATTTAAGATATAGTATGTAAACATGTAAATAATATTAATTAAATAAATTATAATAATGTTACTATAGTATTTATCGACGTTTTTCACTATTATCGATGCTAATGTAACATACAATTGGGTTTAATTTAATTACATATATAAAAATATATAAAATAAGTTTTATTTAAAATTAAAATATAGATATTTTAAATAAAACTCTATCTAAAACTCTGTGGTCGCGATCATTCGTCGCCCATCACTAATCGGCATGCCCATAAAGTATGACATTGACAGGAACGGACTGTACTATTAAGAAATTTAGTACTTCATAGGCGTGATTTTTCTGACAGCTGTCACAGAGATCAAGCTATATTTTATGGAGTATAGTTGAAACACGAAATAGATATGCTCCATCGGCTGTTGGCATAGATTATAACCAAATTAGTCGACTAAAGAACGATTCCAGCCCCCAGATATTCATTTTTTTATCTGTAACGGACTAGGTTTGACAAAATCAAGTGACAGAAAAAATACAGCGAAATCCGCGCCAGTCCAGACTTGCCATATATCAGCTGATTAGTTATACCAGCGCCATTTTGCCTCTAAGTGCATAACTAGGTCCTCTGGCGGTGGTTAACACAGAGCTGTCAATGCAATGCACAACGACCTCTCTAATTTGATTACTGTTTATGAGTGAGATTTTCCTTGATCAATAGTTTAGCAATTGCTCAAAATGTAAAACACGTTTATGTAACACTATATTAATATCACAGGTGTCATTGGACCACCGGTGTTCTGTCGACACCTGAGGGGTTCAGCTGTATTAGTCCGATGATTTATTTGATCTCTAAATTGAAATAGTAACTGATATTTACAAAATGACTGATGATATTGATGACATGAACTGATGTTTACTAATATCGCAGCTGCTACTTAGACGAGAAAATAATTGTCACTGTACATGATTTAATTTCATAATTAGCTCATAAATAATATTAGCTTATAAATAATAATGAGATCGTGGTCAAACGCTCGATTATAATGAATTATAAAATTACAAATGTTTATTAACACTACAAAGTACACCCCATAAATATCATAATCTATAAAAATAAATATAATAAAATAAATAAAGTTCTTTATTCAGTGAATGTGTTGGTACGAGTACAACTAGTCATTTTGACATATCACTTACAGTAAAATTTTCAATACTTGTACCCTAGTTGTCTGCTGTACCCTGCACTAGGTCTAGAAAGCCTGTATTGCAGGTTACAGTGACCCTTTCTGGTCAGTTCTATTCGTTTATTGCACAGGCGATACATTTCTTATTACTTATTTCAGTTACGCTTACACTCGACTTTATTTATGCTCGTGATTTAATAAATTATCTATTTAGTACTTATGACTATCATCCTGTATTATTGCCTAATCAATAAAGTTGTTTGTGTGTGAGTATGTGTTTTGGGCGTGTTTGTATGTTCGAGTGTGTATGCGTGTGGGTTGCGCGTATGTATGTGTGTGTATGTCTGTATGAAAAATAATGTTTAAGTCGTGTTACTCAAGTGTTGCTATGAATTTCTCCGTTTCAGTGTAGTTAAGCGTACGTAAATAGTTGTTGGTAAGGTTTTTATACATATTTAGCGATATTTGTTTATTATATGTTTACTTAATCTGTTGTATAGCAGTGGGCCAAGCGAGACAAGACTGTTACTGCCATATTTCGTTCTCATGTTTGCTATTTTAAAAGTTATGTCTTTTCTCCATTTTGTGTCTATCTTGTCCATTACCGCATTTGTAACAAGTGTGTGTTGTTTGAGTATAATTTGTTTTATAAATAATTGACGCACCGTTAAGACACCACACTCTTTATATAGTTGATAAGTGGAATGACGTCTCGATTTAAATGTCAACCTTTAATAAAGCCCGTTGTGCTCTGTCTACTAGTATCAGGTGGGATTGTGCCGTAGAGCCCCACACAGTCAGACAATATGTCAAGATGGACTGTGCCAACGACTTTACCTAATATAAAACAAAGTCGCTTCTCGCCGTCTGTCCCTCTCTCTGTGCGTTAAGTTCTCTTTTATACTACGCATCGAATTTTCGGGGAGAACTCCAAAGGCGTGGAGCAAGAGTATGGTCGTTATATTCTTTAAATAAACCGGTCAAGTGCGAGTCAGACTTTTGTCTCGCACACGGAAGGTTCCGAACCGCAGTATAGTAATATATAAGTTTAATATTATATTATATTACCGTGAAAATACTAAACATGCTTATTTACTACAACGCCATCTAACGAATATCTAACGAACTTCTAACACCAACTAAGTGAACGTTATCACAAAGGTAGGTAATTAATAATATTTATTAATAAGTTAAACAATCGTCCATAGATGGCGCTATAGTAAAAACACGTTTTTTATATGGGGACCCCCTTTAATTTTTAACTTTGTTCTGTTTTTAGTATTTGTTGTTATAGCGGTAACAGAAATACATCATTTGTGAAAATTTCAACCGTCTTACTATAACGGTTCATGAGATACAGCCTGGTGACAGACGGACAGACAGACAGACAGACGGACAGCGGAGTCTCAGTAATAGGGTTCCGTTGGTACCCTTTGGGTTCGGAACTCTAAAAAGGAGACAAAACCCTCTTAAAGAACTATCGACCCATTTCACTCTTGAGTCACGTCTATAAGCTGTTTTCGAGAGTCATCACAAATCGTCTCGCGCGTAGACTCGACAAGTTTCAGCCCCCTAAACAGGCTCGATTTCGAGGAGGATATGGCACCATAGACCACATACACACAGTGCGGCAGGTTATACAGAAGACCGAAGAGTATAACCAGCCCCTGTGCCTTGCGTTTGTGGACTATGAGAAAGCTTTTAACTCTGTAGAAACCTGGTCTGTTCTGGAGTCTCTGCAACGGTGCCAAGTTGATTGGCGATACGTCCAAGTACTGAGAGGCCTTTATGACGCCGCGACTATGACCGTCCAAGTACATAATCAGCAGACTGAACATATCCTTTTACATAGAAGAGTGAGACAAGGGGACGTTATTTCCCCCAAATTGTTCACCAACACTCTTGAGGATATGTTCAAGACGCTCGATTGAAAAGGACGGGACATAAATATAAACGGCGAGCACCTCTCTCACTTGGGGTTTGCGGACGATATCGTCATCATGGCTGAAACCTTGCAGGACTTGCAATACCCTTGCTGATTCTTCTGCACGCATCGGTCTTCGGATGAACTTGGATAAGATCATGTTCAACGAGCATGTTATTCCGGAACCGATTGTGAACCCTAAACGGAGTTCCTCTCGAAGTTGTTCACGAATATGTCTACCTTGGGCAAATCTTGCAATTGGGTAGAAACAACTTCGTAAAGGAAGCTCGCAGAAGAATACAGCTGGGATGGGCAGCATTTGGAAAACTTCGTCGAGTCTTTTCATCGCCCATACCGCAAAGCCTGAAGACGAAAGTCTTTAACGAGTGCGTCCTACCTGTTATTACCTACGGAGCCGAGACGTGGACGCTGACAGTGCGACTGGTTCACCAATTCAACGTCGCTCAGCGAGCTATGGAGAGGGCTATGCTTGGAATCTCTCTGAAGTAAACTTTAAACTTTCGCGATTTGAACACATAGTTATAAATATTAAATTACGGGACTTATCGCGCCTAAAACATAAATTTTTATTTAACTCGACGTTTCGACCAAGTTGCATTGCACGAGACGACTCGTCTCGTGACCACGATCAATGCAACTTGGTCGAAACGTCAAGTTAAATAAAAAAATATGTTATAGGCGCGATAAGTCCCGTATTTTAATATAACTATCTCTCTGAAGGATCGAATTCGAAATGAAGTCATCCGTCAGAGAACCAAAGTTATCGACATAGCTCAAAGGATCAGCAAGCTGAAGTGGCAGTGGGCTGGTCGCATCTGTCGGCGAACCGATAACCGTTGGGGTAGACGTGTTCTAAAGTGGAGACCACGGCTCGGTAAACGCAGTGTAGGGCGCCCTCCAGCTAGGTGGAGCGATGATATGCGCAAGTTGGCTGGCAGCGGTTGGAAACAGAGAGCTGAAGATCGAGCTCAGTGGCGTACCATAGGTGAGGCCTATGTCCAGCAGTGGACGGAGATAGGCTGATGATGATGATGATCGGATTTTAATGTGGTTTTTATCAATACAAAGAGTGATTCAAGAGAAAGGATTAAACAGGGGAAAAGCCGCAGGGCGCAGCTAGTAATCCATAATAGTTTTGCGCTTACACTATTGTGAGTCTTGCTACTGTTTAGTAGATTTTTTGATTAAGTGGATATATTTACCTACATTCTGACAAAATATAAAATTGATTAGGCATTGATTATTATTGTCTTGATTGCTTGTAAGCACCAAAGAGAATATAAGTAACATAATTGTAATACAATTGAAAGAGTGCAACGTAAATTCTTACGTACAATGCAATATAGATGCCACAAAACCTCCTATTTGTCCTATACCCAGTTGCTTAACAAATATAAAATGCTGTCTCTTGAGTCAAGACGGATATATCTAGAAACTTTAAACCTATACAAAATTGTAAATAACTACTTCGACTGTATAAATCTTGTTAGAAGCCTGTGTTATGTTGTGCCAAGAGATTCTCAGAGGCGTGAAGCACGCTCATATCGCCTGTTTGCCCTAGACACTTGTCGTACAAATAGTGGACAACGTGTCCCTATTCGCCGAATGGTAGAATCTTACAATGACAATTTTATTGATATAGACATATTCTCGTGTAATTTAAGTCAATTCATAGTAGCAGTTTTGCAAAGATTGTTGCAATAATACCTTGTTATTTTGTCATTCAGTTAAATATTATGTTCCATTTTATTTATTCAAATGTTTTATGTATGTTATAAAGAAATTAGCTAAAAATAGTTCAAATTTAATGTTATTTTATTCGTCAATTGTAATAAATTATCATCTGATTGAGTAAGGGTTACCTTAACCGATCTACTCTTTAAACTTTGTATATAAGCTGTGAAATTAATAAGGGTCATCGCTCCACACGGTTCGTGTATTTAGCCCGTGTCAAGTAAAAATTCTTCAAGTTTTGTGAATTCAATGCATGTAGATTTTTAAAATGTGAATAAATTTTAAATACTGTTAGTAATGACAATTGTATGACATATTTATTGATTGTCAAATATACGTGCGCTCAGAAATGTATGCTTACTCATAAAGTCCACATCTTTACTGAGGGTATGACTAGGACTAAACTTTGACTTGAAACTTGACCTGACATGTGACTTTGGCCTATCTTTGCGACTTGAATTCTCAAAAACTTGAAGAATTTTAATACTTGACACTGGCTGAATACACTAATTGAGTGGAGCCATAATTTTTTTTGTACTGTAGTGCTTATTTTTTTTATTTATATTTTCTTTATTAGGAAAAGCAAACAGCTACATTATAAACATTAAACAATATGGTACAATTTATAAAATTTTAGCAATAATGCAGCCCACAACGCTATTCACAGCTTATATACAAAGTTTAAAGAGTAGATCGGTTAAGGTAACCCTTACTCAATCAGATGATAATTTATTACAATTGACGAATAAAATAACATTAAATTTGAACTATTTTTAGCTAATTTCTTTATAACATACATAAAACATTTGAATAAATAAAATGGAACATAATATTTAACTGAATGACAAAATAACAAGGTATTATTGCAACAATCTTTGCAAAACTGCTACTATGAATTGACTTAAATTACACGAGAATATGTCTATATCAATAAAATTGTCATTGTAAGATTCTACCATTCGGCGAATAGGGACACGTTGTCCACTATTTGTACGACAAGTGTCTAGGGCAAACAGGCGATATGAGCGTGCTTCACGCCTCTGAGAATCTCTTGGCACAACATAACACAGGCTTCTAACAAGATTTATACAGTCGAAGTAGTTATTTACAATTTTGTATAGGTTTAAAGTTTCTAGATATATCCGTCTTGACTCAAGAGACAGCATTTTATATTTGTTAAGCAACTGGGTATAGGACAAATAGGAGGTTTTGTGGCATCTATATTGCATTGTACGTAAGAATTTACGTTGCACTCTTTCAATTGTATTACAATTATGTTACTTATATTCTCTTTGGTGCTTACAAGCAATCAAGACAATAATAATCAATGCCTAATCAATTTTATATTTTGTCAGAATGTAGGTAAATATATCCACTTAATCAAAAAATCTACTAAACAGTAGCAAGACTCACAATAGTGTAAGCGCAAAACTATTATGGATTACTAGCTGCGCCCTGCGGCTTTTCCCCTGTTTAATCCTTTCTCTTGAATCACTCTTTGTATTGATAAAAACCACATTAAAATCCGATCATCATCATCATCAGCCTATCTCCGTCCACTGCTGGACATAGGCCTCACCTATGGTACGCCACTGAGCTCGATCTTCAGCTCTCTGTTTCCAACCGCTGCCAGCCAACTTGCGCATATCATCGCTCCACCTAGCTGGAGGGCGCCCTACACTGCGTTTACCGAGCCGTGGTCTCCACTTTAGAACACGTCTACCCCAACGGTTATCGGTTCGC
The DNA here is from genome assembly GCA_954871355.1 of Cabera pusaria. Classification (NCBI taxonomy): domain Eukaryota; kingdom Metazoa; phylum Arthropoda; class Insecta; order Lepidoptera; family Geometridae; genus Cabera; species Cabera pusaria. Next base: position 11,070,937 of record OX940900.1, on the reverse strand, counting down.
CGACAGATGCGACCAGCCCACTGCCACTTCAGCTTGCTGATCCTTTGAGCTATGTCGATAACTTTGGTTCTCTGACGGATGACTTCATTTCGAATTCGATCCTTCAGAGAGATAGTTATATTAAAATACGGGACTTATCGCGCCTATAACATATTTTTTTATTTAACTTGACGTTTCGACCAAGTTGCATTGATCGTGGTCACGAGACGAGTCGTCTCGTGCAATGCAACTTGGTCGAAACGTCGAGTTAAATAAAAATTTATGTTTTAGGCGCGATAAGTCCCGTAATTTAATATTTATAACTATGTGTTCAAATCGCGAAAGTTTAAAGTTTACTTCAGAGAGATTCCAAGCATAGCCCTCTCCATAGCTCGCTGAGCGACGTTGAATTGGTGAACCAGTCGCACTGTCAGCGTCCACGTCTCGGCTCCGTAGGTAATAACAGGTAGGACGCACTCGTTAAAGACTTTCGTCTTCAGGCTTTGCGGTATGGGCGATGAAAAGACTCGACGAAGTTTTCCAAATGCTGCCCATCCCAGCTGTATTCTTCTGCGAGCTTCCTTTACGAAGTTGTTTCTACCCAATTGCAAGATTTGCCCAAGGTAGACATATTCGTGAACAACTTCGAGAGGAACTCCGTTTAGGGTTCACAATCGGTTCCGGAATAACATGCTCGTTGAACATGATCTTATCCAAGTTCATCCGAAGACCGATGCGTGCAGAAGAATCAGCAAGGGTATTGCAAGTCCTGCAAGGTTTCAGCCATGATGACGATATCGTCCGCAAACCCCAAGTGAGAGAGGTGCTCGCCGTTTATATTTATGTCCCGTCCTTTTCAATCGAGCGTCTTGAACATATCCTCAAGAGTGTTGGTGAACAATTTGGGGGAAATAACGTCCCCTTGTCTCACTCTTCTATGTAAAAGGATATGTTCAGTCTGCTGATTATGTACTTGGACGGTCATAGTCGCGGCGTCATAAAGGCCTCTCAGTACTTGGACGTATCGCCAATCAACTTGGCACCGTTGCAGAGACTCCAGAACAGACCAGGTTTCTACAGAGTTAAAAGCTTTCTCATAGTCCACAAACGCAAGGCACAGGGGCTGGTTATACTCTTCGGTCTTCTGTATAACCTGCCGCACTGTGTGTATGTGGTCTATGGTGCCATATCCTCCTCGAAATCGAGCCTGTTTAGGGGGCTGAAACTTGTCGAGTCTACGCGCGAGACGATTTGTGATGACTCTCGAAAACAGCTTATAGACGTGACTCAAGAGTGAAATGGGTCGATAGTTCTTTAAGAGGGTTTTGTCTCCTTTTTAGAGTTCCGAACCCAAAGGGTACCAACGGAACCCTATTACTGAGACTCCGCTGTCCGTCTGTCTGTCTGTCTGTCCGTCTGTCACCAGGCTGTATCTCATGAACCGTTATAGTAAGACGGTTGAAATTTTCACAAATGATGTATTTCTGTTACCGCTATAACAACAAATACTAAAAACAGAACAAAGTTAAAAATTAAAGGGGGTCCCCATATAAAAAACGTGTTTTTACTATAGCGCCATCTATGGACGATTGTTTAACTTATTAATAAATATTATTAATTACCTACCTTTGTGATAACGTTCACTTAGTTGGTGTTAGAAGTTCGTTAGATATTCGTTAGATGGCGTTGTAGTAAATAAGCATGTTTAGTATTTTCACGGTAATATAATATAATATTAAACTTATATATTACTATACTGCGGTTCGGAACCTTCCGTGTGCGAGACAAAAGTCTGACTCGCACTTGACCGGTTTATTTAAAGAATATAACGACCATACTCTTGCTCCACGCCTTTGGAGTTCTCCCCGAAAATTCGATGCGTAGTATAAAAGAGAACTTAACGCACAGAGAGAGGGACAGACGGCGAGAAGCGACTTTGTTTTATATTAGGTAAAGTCGTTGGCACAGTCCATCTTGACATATTGTCTGACTGTGTGGGGCTCTACGGCACAATCCCACCTGATACTAGTAGACAGAGCACAACGGGCTTTATTAAAGGTTGACATTTAAATCGAGACGTCATTCCACTTATCAACTATATAAAGAGTGTGGTGTCTTAACGGTGCGTCAATTATTTATAAAACAAATTATACTCAAACAACACACACTTGTTACAAATGCGGTAATGGACAAGATAGACACAAAATGGAGAAAAGACATAACTTTTAAAATAGCAAACATGAGAACGAAATATGGCAGTAACAGTCTTGTCTCGCTTGGCCCACTGCTATACAACAGATTAAGTAAACATATAATAAACAAATATCGCTAAATATGTATAAAAACCTTACCAACAACTATTTACGTACGCTTAACTACACTGAAACGGAGAAATTCATAGCAACACTTGAGTAACACGACTTAAACATTATTTTTCATACAGACATACACACACATACATACGCGCAACCCACACGCATACACACTCGAACATACAAACACGCCCAAAACACATACTCACACACAAACAACTTTATTGATTAGGCAATAATACAGGATGATAGTCATAAGTACTAAATAGATAATTTATTAAATCACGAGCATAAATAAAGTCGAGTGTAAGCGTAACTGAAATAAGTAATAAGAAATGTATCGCCTGTGCAATAAACGAATAGAACTGACCAGAAAGGGTCACTGTAACCTGCAATACAGGCTTTCTAGACCTAGTGCAGGGTACAGCAGACAACTAGGGTACAAGTATTGAAAATTTTACTGTAAGTGATATGTCAAAATGACTAGTTGTACTCGTACCAACACATTCACTGAATAAAGAACTTTATTTATTTTATTATATTTATTTTTATAGATTATGATATTTATGGGGTGTACTGTGTAGTGTTAATAAACATTTGTAATTTTATAATTCATTATAATCGAGCGTTTGACCACGATCTCATTATTATTTATAAGCTAATATTATTTATGAGCTAATTATGAAATTAAATCATGTACAGTGACAATTATTTTCTCGTCTAAGTAGCAGCTGCGATATTAGTAAACATCAGTTCATGTCATCAATATCATCAGTCATTTTGTAAATATCAGTTACTATTTCAATTTAGAGATCAAATAAATCATCGGACTAATACAGCTGAACCCCTCAGGTGTCGACAGAACACCGGTGGTCCAATGACACCTGTGATATTAATATAGTGTTACATAAACGTGTTTTACATTTTGAGCAATTGCTAAACTATTGATCAAGGAAAATCTCACTCATAAACAGTAATCAAATTAGAGAGGTCGTTGTGCATTGCATTGACAGCTCTGTGTTAACCACCGCCAGAGGACCTAGTTATGCACTTAGAGGCAAAATGGCGCTGGTATAACTAATCAGCTGATATATGGCAAGTCTGGACTGGCGCGGATTTCGCTGTATTTTTTCTGTCACTTGATTTTGTCAAACCTAGTCCGTTACAGATAAAAAAATGAATATCTGGGGGCTGGAATCGTTCTTTAGTCGACTAATTTGGTTATAATCTATGCCAACAGCCGATGGAGCATATCTATTTCGTGTTTCAACTATACTCCATAAAATATAGCTTGATCTCTGTGACAGCTGTCAGAAAAATCACGCCTATGAAGTACTAAATTTCTTAATAGTACAGTCCGTTCCTGTCAATGTCATACTTTATGGGCATGCCGATTAGTGATGGGCGACGAATGATCGCGACCACAGAGTTTTAGATAGAGTTTTATTTAAAATATCTATATTTTAATTTTAAATAAAACTTATTTTATATATTTTTATATATGTAATTAAATTAAACCCAATTGTATGTTACATTAGCATCGATAATAGTGAAAAACGTCGATAAATACTATAGTAACATTATTATAATTTATTTAATTAATATTATTTAAAATTTATTCACATTTTAAAAATCTACATGCATTGAATTCACAAAACTTGAAGAATTTTTACTTGACACGGGCTAAATACACGAACCGTGTGGAGCGATGACCCTTATTAATTTGCGGTTTACCGTATCGACGGAATAAACAATTGAACATCAAATGATTGGCAGTTTTGAAACCCAGGAACATTATAGCAAAATATTTTATCTTATATAATATTTTTAGGTCAATCATTCATTGTTTTAATACTTATTATCCTATTCCTGACAAAGACAATTCCAAAAATACAAAAATCATAAAAATTGGGCCAGCCGTTCTTGAGTTATAAGTGTAGTAAATAATACGATTTTCTTTTATATACATAGATAGGCTAGCGTTTCACCACTATCTCACCTGTTAGTAAGCGATGATGCGTTCGAGGATGGTTTTTGCATGTTGGTAGGACACTATCTAGAGTCCGCCTGGCCAGCTACCACCCTCAAGTTAGAAAATCTGTCGCCAAACATCTAATGTGTTCCGGCAGCTATCCTTGAGAGCCAGTTCCCAGTCTAGGCCTAGCGTGCTTACCATCTTCGACCGCATCATCACTTACCAACTGGTGAGATAGTGGTCAAACGCTAGCCTATAAGATATTAAAATGTAATAAAAAATAATAATAATGGTAGCACGCCTATAATGGGAACTGGCTCTCAAGCATAGCTGCCGGAAAATATTCAGATGTTTGGCGACAGATTTTCTAACTTGAGGGTGGTAGCTGGCCAGATAGACAATATATACTGTCCTACCACCATACGGGGGGTTGGGGGTTTCTTAACGATTTTTTTTCTGTCCACAGAGGAAGGACCGGAGGGCCACTGTGAAAAGCGCACATAAATGTATCTATACCAATATTATAAAGTGACAACATTTGTATTTTTGTATGGATGTTTGTATTGATTTGGCTCGAAAACTACTGGACCAATTTAAAAGATTCTTTCACTAATATAGAATGGACTTTCAGAATGAAAATAGGCTACATATTATTCGGTTTAAATCATAGGTACATTCGTGGAGACCTATTTTATATTTTTTTTTTATAAGTCGACAATAAAACGGTCGAGAAAACACGTTTTTACACGACCCTGCTGAAACGGAAATAGATATAAGAAATGTGTCTATGGAATATTTATAGAACTTAATAAGACCTATAAAAAAGTCCGCGAAAGCATATGTCTATCTCTTAAGGTTGACTCACAGTAACCCTTTTAATCTTTAATTAAAAAAAATAATAATAACTTCCAAGGCTTCTACAATACTGTATTAATCCTTATCAAAATAATTACGTTCATTAACTTGGTCACATATTTTAGATTAAAATTAGCCTTTACAGTATATAATTGAAATGAACATTTTAGAAGATATCCCGGATTCAAAAATATGCGTCTGGAAAAATAATAAAATATTTCCAGTGAAGTCACAGATTATACAATAGTTACTGCGTAAACATTATTAGCTTAACTATTTCTGTAGATCTCAAACTATATAAATGAATTTGATGTCAATATAGTTTGATCTATCGTATTAAAATAGCTGAGTCCCGCGGCTTCGCCCGCGTTAAAAAGTATCCTATGGTCTTATTCATTAATAACTACTGCCTATCCCTGTGCAAAATTTCTGCTACATCCAACCTCTGTCCAACCGTTTGACCGTGAAGAAGTCCCAAACAACTAATATACAAACTGACTTTCTTATTTATATGACTTTGGTATTGATAATGATGGTCAAGGATGGCTGACAAGCTAAGCCTAGAATGACTCCCGAGAACAGGCTATATATTATCCCGTTTAAATCAAAGTTACATTCGTGGAGACCTAATTTGCAACCTAAGTCGGCAAAAAAACTGTCGAAAAACACGTTTCTTACGAACGCTGCTCAATTGAAAAAAGATAGAAGAATATTTTCTATGGACGAGTTATACAACTTAATAAGACCTACAAAAAAGTCCGCGACAGCATATGTCTATCTGTTAAGGTTGACTCACAGTAACCATTTTAATCTTAAAATTTTTGTTAAAAAATATTACATAACTTCCAAGGCTATTTTCAAGTATATAGTATTAATCCTTATCCAAATAATTACGTTAATTAGCTTGGCTACATATTATAGATTAAAATTGTCCCTTACAGTATATAATTCTACATAATGAAAACTAGAAGATATCACGAATTTCACATACACGCATCGCAAAATTAATAAAATATTTGCAGTGAAACCACAGATTAGGTCATAGTTACTACGAAAATATTATTATAAGTTTAGCTATGCTGTAGATCCCCATCGATCACAATCAATTTGAAGTCAATATAGTATAATAATATGATCTATTGTATAAAATAATATTCATCTATATATATAATAATATAATATTTTAAACCACCCCGACTGATCTATGTATAATCTTTTCATTAAAAGCATTCCAATGACTCTAAACACGACATTTAAAATCTGAGCTGTAAGTTGGTGAGGATTTGATAGATGTCCCAGCATCAGGTCAATGTTCCATGTTCTTACAATATCGTTGAAGAAGAAAATTTTCGAATTGATCAGACCTATGAATGTTGATTTCATAGCGCTATTAACTAGGAAAAAGCTCATAGTTTTATAACGATTGAACGAATTTTCATGAATCAAAGCTAAGAACACTCGATGAAGACATCAATCAAACAAAAAAAAACTATCAATAATAAAAACAAAATCGGTTCATCCGATAAGGTGCTAAGATGCTACAGACAGACACACAGATACACACGTTAAACGTATATTACCCCTACATTTTGCGGCGGGGAACGCGTAAAGTTACGGAGGCAGATGTTCTCCTTGGTGGTAAGCTACTTTTTGGTAGATTTAATGATCCCACTACCACTGTACGAAAACTCATGATTCATGAGTGCACATAAAACTTTCATTGGTAGGTATATAGCTAGGATTAGAACCAACGACCGTCGGGTCAGAATCAGGGTAACTTTCCTTTACGCCAAAGGGCCGTCCAATATCACTACGTAATAAGTATTATAAAAGAAAGTCCATCACTGCGTCAGTCTGTCTGTTCGCAATAATCTCAATAGCTACTGAACGGATTATCCTGCGGTTTTCACCAATAGCCAGAGTGTTTATAAGGAAGGTTTAGGTGCATAATTCGTTAAGGTTTTGTGTAAATTGGTTGAAATATGACGATTATTGTTAAATATGTTCATATTTTATATTCGATGCAACAAACTGATGCAAATTTTAAAGGCATATTTGTTCTACCCGTGCGAAGCCGGGGCGGGCTGCTAGTCACTTATAAAATCATACACTTACATTGAACAGACTCTTATGCGCATCCGCAACGGCGCGCATGAGTAAAGTGGATGCGGTCGCAGGCGCTCGCGGTCGTGGTCGAACGCGCACCACGCTTGCACACGTTGAGCGACTGGGACGATTCTCTAATACTGACACCCTGGAATGAAGAAATAATGTTTATTGTTTAGTAGCATGGTGGTTACTTGGCAGTAGAATGCTGTCTTGTCTAATACGTCGCCAAACATCAAATGTGTCATTGAGAGTTGTCTTTGCCAGTTCCCATTCTAGGCCTAGCGTGGCATCATCTTCGACTGCATCGTCATTTACCAACAGGTGAGATAGTGGCCAAAGGCTAGCCAAAAAAAAACTAGCCAACCCATATGTAATTTAGCTGCTGAAATTTTGGCTACCTTACTCAGCCTGAGACGTAAGCCAGGCAGAAAATACAAAAGTGAGAGGATCTAGTCAGAATATAGGAGGGAGAGTCACAGATCCTATAAAAAAAGTCAGATACCACACACGGAACACAAGAGTGAAGCGCGCCAAGCGGATACCAAAACATAAAGCGGATACTACATCGAGTCAACGAAGCGCTATCCGAGTGAATATTACGTGACGCGTGAATCTCAGTTCCTAAAATATGCCGTATGGCGTGTTCAAACACTGAAATAATTGTTCACAGAAACCAAGACGAGAAGATGGAATATCATTCCAAAAGTAAATTCATCTATTTCGAATGTAACTTAGGATTTTATTACTTCCTGAGATATGTTTAGAATAGAAACATAAAACCTCAACGAGTATCGGTTAGTGTGGTCAACCTACTTTGGAATTATTTTGCCTAGAAGTAAGGGTAAAATTCCAAGGTAATGATGGGGGGGGGAGGGGTGGTCTTAAAAAACTCCGAAATTATTTCCAAAAATAAAAAAAGTAGTTGGTAATTTTCACTCACGAACAGTTGAAGAATGCTTATGATATCTATTTATTTCATCACCATTGGAAGCGTTATGCCAGCAACCTAAAGCCGTGCTCCGCTTCGTCAAGGAGCTGGGATGGCTTGGGTGAATGCTGGCAGGGGGAAATGCACAATACACCCCAAGCGGGACGTCAGTGCAGGTCTTATCGCCCCCATTACCAATTAGAATTAGAATCTATTTATTTATATTTGTTACCACCGGAACAAACATATTCCACCGCACGCATATTCTGTGAAATATGGACTGTCATAGAAATCCGCGCAATGCGGTAAATTTTTATAGTATACAGTTGAGATCCCTTTGATTCACATGTTTTTTTATTCCTAAATTACTTAGGCATAACGGGTTACTCATAATTTTAAATGGCATACATACATATACAGTGTCAAGACCGCTAGCTTTGTATTGTCACGCACACATAGCTAAATACGAAGCTTCACAGCGTTGTTCATGAAAAGCCTTTTTAATAGGATCTGTGAGAGTATACATAACTAAATAAATCATACCGCGAGTTTAACTTTTTCGAAGTTGACTCAGGCTTATCAGTTGAACCTTCCGAAGATAGTTTCCTCTTGGACTCCGGTGCTACTCTGTTCTTTGCAGACTTATGTGATGATCGAGGAGGTTCTAACTCTCTTTCTGGAGTAAAACTGAAAAATTTAATGACATGTGAATATTTGGCTTTTATTTAATACATATAGGTATCAGCAAGCTTACACTACATAATGATACACAGTCAGCCTTAAACGATTCCGATAGCATATAAAAGCTTTAGGGCTGGTTCCCGATCAGAGTTGGGCATTATTCAAATAAACTGTTATTAGATAATTATTCGATATAACTTATTCACGAATAAATTATCCGTAAATAAATAGCCTGCAAATAATATATTCTAAAATGGGTCTAATTTCACTGCAATCAGGCACATAATGACACCTGTAATCAAACTGTGACTTTTTCATTGCCAATATTCGCAAGTGAACTATAGATTTTCAACACAAATAAATTAAAATACATATTGCTTGCTCATTTCATGCAACTTCGTATTTAAATAGATAATTTCAACTTTTACGTGTTTAATAAACAAAACTTTAACTCAAATATAACTTTTGTTTTCTCTAACTATAAATAAAATCTAAACTATCTAAACTATAAATTCCCCACGTTGCTAAAAAACTATCCGCGACAAACCAAAAAAAAAGAAACCTCATTATTTTAGTCAATGGCCGATCGCCATAGTTAGATGCGCGCGCATAGTAAAACTAATTAATTTTTCCCGCCATTGCGAAAAAAATTTCATAACTCGTTTTCACTGATGAAATTATAGTTATTTATTAATTAAGATGTCTACAAGTAATAGTTATGAAGAAAATTATTTATGTTGTACACCGCCCGAAGATGTGAAGCCTTTAACGTTATGGAATGTTTACTACCTGAAAACTCCAAGGAAAAATTATATTTTAGTATTATTTTCTTCACAAGTGTGTTGAAAAACGTCGAATGATATACGTGTGTATTAATGATTACCGTCCTCGGCTCTCAATGGCGCTTCAGCGGTAATCACCAACATTACACACTTGTACCATAATGTACTATTATAAACTAACTTATATCACTTATAAACTTATTTAGACCATAGGAATGGTATGTGTGCGGCCGAGACGGCCCACTCTTTTGTCCTATTGTGTATTTGTGTATACAGCACCGATGGATCAAATGAAGCAGGGTGGTAGAGGACCTCACTGCGCATCTATTGAACCCCCATGTATGTTCTACCATTTTGGATAGTTTATGATGAGATATGACATTTTTTTTATATTTCTGCCTACCACCGGTTTGGTCCACAATATTTTTTTTTTTGTCGAACCCTTTACGCTAGCGTGCTAATTTTTTTGTCAACGTCGGCAAATAATAGACCTAACAAATGGTAGTATTATTTTTTTACTCGAAATGTAAATACTTTCATAATAATTAAAAAAAACTTACAAAATACTCATTGACCAATGCTACTGCATAAAGTTTGCTAGGCAAATACAAAAGAAAAACACTTTATTTTTTCTTATCTATTTCAAAAACTTCAGTATTTATCTAGCTACCAACTCTGTAAATTTTATTTACCTAAGTTATGCGGTTCATAATAAAATGGTGCGGTGAACTCAAAGTTAGTTCACATCATTTTTTTAAAATTCGCCCATCCTTTCATGTTTAGATACAATAAGTAGCTATAAGTTGCATCGCTACATGCAGCAGGAAAAGATTTTAAGAATATTAGTATGTAACTACCCGCAAAATACTTACTAGAATTTATTTTTAACATTTTAGTTCCGTGTCCCAGATAAAAGCTTGTTTAAAAAAATATTCTTTCCTTTTAATTTATTTTTAACTTTTTTGGTAGGTATAGGTTACTACTACTACCTAAGTATTTTAGAGTAGGCGTGATGTTTTTAAATATTCTACGGAAATTATGATGTGATTATGGGTAAAGTGCTCTTCAAGGCAAATCAATCGAGCCCTATTTCGGTTCCCTGTTGTTTTGTCACAGAAATGCCATGGCCACCTTTCAGTTTCATCATCAGATCCTAGATATCGTTTAAGTGTAAAGTGCTTCTCAAGAGGAATCAATTCAGCCTAAATTCGGTGGAGTTGCCTTAATGTATCACAGAGATGCCGTGGCTACCTTCCAGCTTCATCATCAGACCCTGGATATCATCTAGATGTAAAGTCCTCCTCAAAACGAATCAATGGAGCCCAAACTCGGTGGGGTTATGTTGTTTTATCACAGAGATGCCGTTTCCACCTTCCAGCTTTATCATCAGACCCTGGGTATGATCTCGGTGTAAAGTCCTACTCAAGACTAATCAATCGAGCCCAAACTGGGTTGGGTTATTTTGTTTAATCACAGAGATGCCGTGGCTACCTTCCGTCCTATCATCAGACCAGCTCCATGGTTCCATATTATTGTATTGACACCGAAGATACATAAGTTCACCAAAGTTGAGTCAAATCGGAAATCGGGAAGTGAGTCTAATTTAGCTTCCAAGATTCCACCCGAACATACATAGTGACATACATACATACATTGCAAGTTAAATAAAATCTTGTAAAAAGAAGAGAATTGGGGGGTTTGGCGGGAACGTTAAAGTGTGTGCTTTTATTGACCCAGCGAGCGAAGCGTCTCAGTTTCGATATTGGCCAAAGAATGCTCTTTGTCTGGATGTTTGTCTGTTTCGCCTACAGGTCGCATTCTTTAACCAATTTTGACGAAAATTTGTCACACGCGTTCCTCTATTTATTTAAGAATTATTGTAGCAAGCTTTTTTTAATTGGGGGGGAAAATAGGGGGGGGAAAGGGGAGAAGTTTGCTGTAGCGTTATTTATCGACGGATTTCAGTCCAATTAGAGAGGCACACTAAGGACTTCAATTTACACAAGATGTTGCAAAAAAAAATCCAAAGTGGAGGAGTAGAGGAGGAAAGGGGGGTGAAGTTTGCTGTAGCGTTATATATGGAGTGATTTTAATTTTTTTACCTACTTTACACCAAACTGACTACGCAGTCCTCTTACAACACTGGACACACTGCATTCAAACTCTTGGGACCAAGGGAACGCGAGTAATCGCTAAAACTTATAACCCTATATTTTTGGCAAAGCTCAAACTCTGAAAATGCTTTGCTAAGCCATGGGAAAGTGTCGGTTATCCCATGGTTATAAGGGCACGCGAGCTCTACTGTTCTCACAAAACTACTAGTTATATTTTATCCTAAAACTTGTGTTCTTTCGCGAGTTAATGTGTAATTAATATAGATTACTAGAAGTGCCCCGCGGCTTCGCCCGCGTTATAAACTCCTTATATTTACTTAACACTTTTCTTTTGTAAAAACCTTTCTATCATAAAAGAAATCAAATAAGAAATAGCCAAATCTGTTCATCCGTTTTCATGTTATCGCGTTACTAAGGCAAATCGGGATCCATATTTATAAAACCCGAAAAACCCTAATTTTCAGACTTTACCTACCCCATTTCTAAAATTCCTACAATACGTACTTACTTATTCATTTACAGAAGCACCTATGTAAAGTTTCGAATAAAACAGAACTTTGAATCCCCGTTCCGTATCCGGGGGGAAATTTAAAGAAAATCCTTTCATACCGGATACCTACGTCAAAATAACTATCTGCATGCAAAATTTCAGCGCAATCTGAAACAATATTGATTACAGACTTTGTTACCCCACTTCACCCTTTTAGGGGTGGCATTTCGAAATAGCCTGAAACACGTATTTACTTATTTACTGAAGTACTTGTGTGAAGTTTTGAATAGAAAATACTATCTAATCTTGTTACTCCATACAAACTTTGAACCCCCATTCCATCCCTTTCAGGGGTGAATTTTGGAAAATTCTTTCTTAACAGATACTTACGTCATAATAACTATATGTATACCAAATCTCAGCGCAATGCAATACAATATTGATTTTTACACTTTGTTACCTCATTTCACCCCCTCAGGTGTTGAATTTAGAAAAAGCCTGAAACACGTATTTACTTATTTATTTACGGAAGCACTTGTGTGAAGTTTCTAATAAAATAGACTATCTAATCTTGTTTCTCCATCCAAACTTTGAACCCCCGTTTCATTCCCTTAAGGGGTGAATTTGAGAAAATCGTTTCTCTGAGGGAACTAACGTCGTAATAACTATCTGCATGGCAAATTTCAGCGCAATCCGAATCAATATTGATTTTCAGACTATGTTACCCCATTTCACCCTCTTAGGGGAGGAATTTCAAAAAAGCCTGAAACACATATTTACGTATTTTTTTACTGAAGCACTTGTGTGAAGTTTTAAATAGAAAAAGCTATCTAATCTTGTTTCTCCATACAAACTTTGAACCCCCATTTCATCCCCTAAAGGGGTGAATTTTGGAAAATACTTTCTTAGTACACCCTTACACGTACACCTTACAGACATATACACCCTCCAAATTTCAAGTCTCTACGACCAGCGGTTTAGGCTGTGCGTTGTCTATCAGTCAGTCAGTCAGTATGTCAGGACAAAGTTTCTTATACTATTAGATTAACCATTAAGTACCGGTGAATTCGTATAAGTGTAGGGAAACATTACAATGTTGATAAACATGCTATTTGCGTTCACACCAAAACTCTACTGAACTTTACTGAAAATCTTCAGTAAAGTTCAGAAGTCTGTGTTTCCGTAAAAGGCACCATCTTAGGGTCTTCAAGTCGCGAGTGAATAGGTACCTTCTAGCCAAGCGTGCTACATCGTCGACCACATCGTCACTTAACATCAGGTGAGATAGTGGTCAAACGCTTGACTATAATGAATTAAAAAAACATCTTTACTGAGGGTATGTTTCAGACTGGACTATGACTTCAACTTGACCTGAAATGTCACTTCGACTCAACTTTACGACTTGAATTTACAAAAACGTGAACAATTTTAATACTTGACAGTTGACACTACTACTACTTACTGGCTATATACACTAATCGTGAGGAGCCATTAGAAAACTAAAAAAAAAGAAGACAATTTTAAATAGATTTTATTTTTCATGCAGCTTTTGTGCTGGCTATGTGTGGTTATACTAAATGAGGTGGCGCACTAACACGAAATTAGTATTTATGCATTTTCAGTGGATTGGCAGTAAGCATAGAAAATTATTCAGTAGAAAGGTTCGAATTTTAAAAACTCTCGACGGTAGCGTGCAAAATACACTTTCCCACGCAGATTACGAATGATAAACAGAACCTTTCCGAGGTTATGAGGAGAAAAATAATGTATTTATTATTCGAATAAATGTTGCCCAACTCTGTTCCCGATAGTTTCAAATAGTTATCTGCCTTTAATATCTAAGTGATTATACGATGTGTAACTAATGTATGCCATATAAATTCAAAACAACTTACACAGACTTAACTTTTATCTTACTACCTCAAATCATAATAACCTTTCTGGACTTGAGACTCTTTTACGCTCTTCTCTCTGCTTATGTTCCCTTCTATCTCCTTCTGTTATCTTCTTCTGGTCTTCTCGAGTACCGAGTCGTTCTCTTATGGGCCTCTTGGGTAGCTTAAGTTCTATTTGGGGCAGCGTTTCTATGGGGCTTTTGGGTTTGTGGGGCTTAGGGGATTTTATGGGGGAAGGGGATTTGGGTTTTGGTGGAGGGGTAGCTACTGCCGGTGTTTGATTTGATATTTCCTGTAACATAGTGTGAATATTTTTAACACGAATGGTTTGAAGAAGATATAAATTAATTAAACTTTTACACTCATATTTATGTTACTTGATGAGATTTATAAATGTCATATCAAAAGTAGATAACATTGAATTTATTATGATGGGTACATGTGATCTGAGATGTGGTAATGAAACCAAACTGGAAGTTTAGAAGGAAGAAATTGTGCTTTGATACCTTCTTTAAATACTAATTATTGCATAGTATATATGTATATATAAAAAGCTAGAGTGGAAGTGGTCAGGCCATACAATCAGAGAAAGTAAAAAATGGTCAAAATTAGTCATGAATTGATACACAACACATAAGAAGACAAAACGAGGCAGACTATTTAGACGATGGGTTGATGACATTAAAGCCATAGCAGGTGGCACATGGACAAGAACAGCTAAAGATAGAGAGAAGTGGCAACAGTTGGAGGAGGCCTTTGTTAACTAGTGACATACAGACAGGGAGACATGCGACGATGCGAAAATTAATAATTAATGAGTGCAAATATGTCAAGAGTGTTACTTAGAATGTTATTACAAATTATCATATAATGTAACTAGTTATATATACTGTCTGAATAAAGGCTTATTTATTTTATTTTATTTTTATAACATTTTAATAGAAATACATGTTCAACAAAAATCTTACTTGATAGACATCATCAGCGAAATCATTGATGAGTTCCTCAGCCTCCGTTCGTATATTCAAGAAATCTTCATCATCTTCAGACATGGAATCCAACTGCTCAGCCAATTTCTGCTTTAACCCTTGAATTTTGACTTCAATTTGGGATATCTCTTTCAATTGTTCCTCTCTCGGTGCTGCTCCAGTTAGTAATGCAGGTTGGCTTTCTTGACCAGTTTCTGAAGTTTCTGGTTGGGAAAGGATAGTGGCCGGGTCGATTATGGGCACTATAGGCCGTTTTGGATCTAGTGTCTCAATAACTGGTTTAGTTTCTTTCGGATCTTCCTTAGCAACCTCAACAAGTATACCATGATTTTTCAAAATCTGCCCAGCAAAAACATCTGTGATCGAAGGCTCAGTATCTTTCTCCATATTCATGAGTAAAGGTGGTATATTCGGACGAATCATCTCCTGATCTTTACTTTTCTTCTTCTTGTGGGCTCTTTTAAGTTCTTTTTTACGGAGAGATTTTACTTTGTCTTTCTCCTTCTTTTTTGCCTTCTTTAACTCACTCTTTTTAGTTTTGTCTTTTGACTTTTTCTCTTTAGATTTTCTATCTTTTGAGAGGGACCTTTCTTTTTCTTTGCTTTTCTCTGGTTCTGGTGGTTCTGAAATGGTAAGATTCGTTGATTATTCAGTGTTTATTCTGCAAAAATTTAATTAATAGCTGCAAGACTGGCCGCCAGTCTTTAGCAATTTTGGTTTTTTATAGTCTGGCGAAGTGCCTATTGCCAGAATTTTAAGTAACGTCAAATATTATGGTGGTCATTGCCATCAACGAAAGGGTTATTTTGAGTTTCCTGTGCCCTTAGGCATAGGTTTTAGTTACAAACCCTATACGTGATGTTAAATGAGTAACCTAGCAGGGCTAGCTTGGCCTTATCCCCGGGGGAAAGACAAAATTATTTCCCTGTTTTTCGCCACTGACAGGAGATCAACACAACAATTTAAACGCTTGGTGAAGTTTAACCCAGAGATTTGATTTTGTTTCGTATTACAAAGTTTAAAAAAAGAATTGATTAAAAGTCAGCGGGCGTTTATAATTGTCGAAAAACTTTACTTATAATTTGCCTTCTCCACCAAACAAAACACGGAGAGGTGGAAAGACAAAATAGTCCCCTTGCCATGCTAGCCCTGCTGGGTGGTGAAAAAATGAAAGACAACCGGTGTTGATAGGCTTAAGCCGTGGCTCGAACCACCCACTGAACACAAAACATTATGGCGCACGTTTTTCGATGTTACTGAAAGAAGGGCTACATTAGTATTGTCTTAAGCATGAAAGAAGCAGATATTAATCTTTTTCTTCACGAGCGCTCGAATTTTATACTTAAACTAGAAGTTCCCCGCGGCTTCGCCCGCGTTAAAGACTTTTCTTTACTTTTACTTTTATTTACTTAAAACTTTTGTAAAAACCTTTGTATCATAAAAGACATCAAAGCTGTAAAAGCCAAATCGGTTCAAACTTTTAACCTCCGTTTCATCCCTTTAAGGAGTGAATTTTGAAAAATCCTTTCTTAGCGGATACCTACGTCAAAATAACTATCAGCATGCTAAATTTCAGCGCAATCCGAAACAATATTGATTTCAGCCTTTGTTACCACCACTTCACCCTTTTAGGGGTAGCATATCGAAAAAGCCTGAAACACGTGAAGTACTTGTGCGAAGTTTCGAATAGAAAAGACTATCTTATATTGTTTCTCCATACAAACTTTGAACCCCCGTTTCATCCCCTTTAGGGGTGAATTTTGGAAAATCCTTTCTCAGAGGGAACTAACGTCGTAATAACTACTTATCTGCATGCCAAACAGTCAGCGCAATCCGACACAATATTGATTTTTACACTTTGTTACCCCATTTCACCCTCTCAGGGGTTGAATTTCGAAAAAACCTGCAACACGTTAATACTTATGTATTTACTGTAGCACTTGTATGAAGTTTCGAATAGAAAAAACTATCTAATCTTGTTTCTCCATACAAACTTTGAACCCCCATTTCATCCCCTAAAGGGGTGAATTTTGGATAATCCATTCTTAGTACACCCTTACGTACTAAGAAAAATATACCCTCCAAATTTCAAGTCTCTACGACCAGCGGTTTTGGCTGTGCGTTGTCTGTCAGTCAGTCAGTCAGTATGTCAGCACAAAGATTCTTATAGTATTAGATAGATGCAATATTGATAGTTCTTTATTCAATTACATCAGAAAAGTGCACGGTTGGTGGAAACGGACCCAGAGATCGCATCGTCACTTAAAATCGGAATATAGAGGCAATTGCTAGTGTGTCAGCCATTAAAAAAATAATAAGTTTTGTAGCGAAAATTACTGTTTAATTCCAATATTTTAAGATTCCTATTTAGTTTACCTACACATTATTTTACTGGCATTGCAGTGCACTTCTGGACGCGTCGACGATATCTTGAGGAAGGCTTCCGGTTGATCGCTACATCAACATCTCGTAAGTCACGTTAAATTCCCGTATTTAAATTTATAAGTTCAACCACAATGTTGCCAATTAATCCACAAAGACTGCTATCAGCAACAGCTTGTATGTAACATAATAATGAAATTTAGGCTAGGCATTTGTCGACGCACTTGAGTTCAGGAGGAAGACTTCGGGATGAAGCCGAAACGTAAGCAGCGTTTCGGCTTTCTATATACTATCGATTTATATTTATTTTCCATCGATGGCTTTATCGATGTCGCGTAAGTCACGTTAAATTCCCGTTTCAAATGTATAAGTTCAACCACTATGTTACTAATTAGGCCACATAGAATGCAACAGCTTTTATGTAACATAATATATATGCAGGTGGTCAGAGATCTAGGATAGGCACTCGTCGACGTACTTGAGTTCCTGATGAAGCGCGTAAGTCACTTCGAATTCCCGTTTTTTAGGGTTCCGTAGCCCTTATAGATTTGCCATGTCTGTCTGTCTGTCTGTCCGTCCGTATGTCACAGCCATTTTATTCCGAAACTATTAGGACTACAGAATTGAAACTTGGTAGGTAGAAGTATTCTGTAAACCGCTTCCCGATTTTTATACAAAAATAAAAAATATAAAAGTTTAAGGGGGCGCATCTCATGCATGGAACTGGAACAAAAAAATATTTTTTTCTTCAAATCTTTACCTACGTATGGGATGTCTATCATATGGATAGGTCTTTAAATATGACATTGAGGTTCCTAAAATCATTTTTTCTCAAAGACAGTCATTTAAAAGATAGGCACGTCTGAAGTGGTAAATGTGTGTCCCCCCCCCCCCCCCCCCCCTCCCCTCTAACTTCTAAAGTAAGGGAGTGAAAAATCTAAAAAAAATATATTCTGTAGATCTCAATAAAAACTTCAACGAAAATTGGTTTGAACGAGATAGTCAGCAGTTGCTGAGATATAGCGACCGCAAGTATAACTTTGTTTTTCATACAAACACTATGAAAAACAAAGTTATTTTTGTAGTTGCGAAAAATTATAGTAATAGAATACTCTACTGTGTTACGGAAACCTACGAGTGCGAGTCCGACTTGCACTTGGCCAGTTTATTAATTTATAAGGTTAAAATAAATTATTTTCCATAAAAAATAAAACCGACTTCATAACCACAAACAGGCACTCAAAAGCGAAAAATAAATTACTTAATATAATTATTATAAGCGCTACCCACTTATCTATTTGAAGCCGGTGCCAGCCAAGTCTATTGGATCATCATAGATAGATAGATAGATAGAAACACTTTATTGAACACCTTATTAAAAAAAAACAGAGTATTACTTAACAACTAATGATAATAGTGTAACAACAGGCGGTCTTATCGCTGAAAGCGACCTCTTCCAGACAACCTTTAGATGGACAAATATGTAAATAGATACGGCGGTGTACAGTGTATAAGTAAATAAGACATAAGCTATTAAAGGATACTAAATTAATATATTTATACATAAATATAACATATTATTAGGAGTGTATATAACAGACGTATGTAATATAACTAACCCAGATAATACGACTTAACGCGTTCCTTGAATGTATATATAGTTTGTGATTGTTTTATCTCTAAAGGAAGCGCATTCCAGAGTCTGACAGCTTGAACAGCAAACGACTTATCATAGAAAGTGCTGCAATGAGTAGGAATAGAAAGCATTAGATTCTCTGATGACCTTAGTGAAAAAGTTAGTGGTGTGAAGAAATTCGAAGAGTGCTAGCGCAACTTTAGTAGCCGTTGGTAAAAATTTCTTAACCTCCTCAAAGCCCCTGCAGAAGCAAACATCTTGCGGCTAATGGCCGCAAGTTGTGGTCCCCATGACAGGTAGCGATCAAATATAATGCCTAGATTTTTTACAGTTTCGCTGTACGGAATCGTTATCCCTTCAAAGACTACTTGTGGTGTCGTACTCCAGTTAATTTTAGCGATAGTCCTTGAGCTTCATCATCATCAGTCTGTATCAGTCCACTGCTGGACGTAGGCCTCTCCCAAGATGCGCCATTGAGTCTATTGGATAGTAGATAGATACTATGTATGTAGTGGTAGCAGTAGTAAGTAGGTAGATACATGTAGGTAGCATCTATATATATACCTATTAGACTTGGCTGGCACCGACTTCAAATAGATAAGTGGGTAGTGCATATAATAATTATATTAAGTAATTTATTTTACCCTTTTTAGTGCAAAACAAGTTTTAATTAAATTACATGTATCTATAAAATTTCATGTCTGGGCCGTTATATACTGACGGATATACTTTGTGAAAATTTCAAGTATGATACCTATTATGGTTAAGAAGATACAGATCTGTAAAGTGCGCACATATAGACACACGGACGGACGGACGGACGGACGGACGGACAACAAAGTCTCAAAAAGTGTTCATTTGGTACCCTTCGTGTTCGGAACCCTAAAAAATTGAGTTTAAATGCCGCGCTAGTGAATATATTCACTAGTCATAATGATGTCATCAAGGTATCATAGGACAATGTCCAAAATGGCCCTATGCAATAAAAGGATCTGACACACACGATAATTAACTGTCTATTTTATTACAATAATTCCAAATACTTTTATAACACGGACTAGATGTATACCAAAAAGAATATTAAAAAGTATTATTTGCGATTATTAAGATTAATTGCTGCCATATGGCCGACAGATACTACTGAATCACTCTACTACGTTATAAGAGTTGGCACTTCCCTACATTGTTGATACCTACCTGAATTATGAAAGCACTGTGTAGCCAACCTAAAAACGGAAAGTATTATTTACGCAGTAACTATTATATAATCTGTGGTATTAGCTTATAATTCTTTTTTGCAGTGTTGGTTGGTACAAAGTACGTTCATAATTTTGAGTTATTTAATTATGTATGCAGTGTCGCGGGACTGATATGACCACCATCTTCGCCAAACGTCATGTCATGTCAAAAAATATTAACTAACTTTGCACCTTAACAAGACTTTGCCCGGTAGAACATTCCTGTGAAGACAAATTAATTCTCCCCACCTTTGTTTCTATCTCGCTCACAGTTACCGTAAAAATATCTGTCAAAAACCAAAATCAACGTGAAGAAAAATGTAAAAACATTATTCAAGATCATATTTTTAGGGGTCCGTACCTCAAAAGGTATAAAAAAGGAACCCTTATAAGATCATTTTCTTGTCCATCTGTCTGTCTATCTGTCCGTCTGTCTGTCCGTGTGACACCACCGATTTTCTCAGAAACGGGTAGACTTAGCAAGTTGAAATTTATACCTGAAACAGAAGTATAGACTTCTGTATCTGGTATAAATTTCAATCAAATCTATTAGGTGTATAAAAATCAAGGTCCTGAGTCAACACGATAAAAAGATTAGCAATTAGAGCAAATTTAGATTTTCGCGAAAACTTGTAAGTACCAAAATTTACCTTATTTTTCAACTTTTTTTATTTTTCGTAATTTTTTCTTTACTTGTGCTGTTAGACCTTGCTTTTGGCCAAAATTGACAATTCTAGGTCAACCGGAAGTACCCTATAGGTTTTGGGTCGAAAACCTATAAGGTACTTCCCAAAAAAACTTCTTCACAAAAAAGGAGGAGGTTCTC
The DNA here is from genome assembly GCA_954871355.1 of Cabera pusaria. NCBI lineage: Eukaryota > Metazoa > Arthropoda > Insecta > Lepidoptera > Geometridae > Cabera > Cabera pusaria. The sequence goes on along the minus strand of OX940900.1, from coordinate 11,049,746 downwards.
AATTCGTCTGAATGTTTTTTTTAATTTTTTTTGTGTGTATGTTACGCGATTACTCCGTCAATTGTGAGCGGATTCAAATGATTGTTTTTTTTTTTTTACCCTACCTATTAAAAAAACAATCATTTAAATCCGTTCACAATTGACGGAGTAATCGCGTATCATACACACAAAAAGCAAACACAAAAAAAAAGAAAAAAAAAAAACATTCGGACGAATTGAGAACCTCCTCCTTTTTTGTGAAGAAGTTTTTTTTTATAGGGGATGAAAGTTACATTCAACACCATATAGCCAATAAGAGCACAACCACATTAAATTATTTCATTTAATGAGTAGATAACCATAACCAATCATATAACTTACTGGGGGCAGCAACAGTAACCTCCTGCAATTTCTTCAGCACCTGATGGAGCCAGTTAACAAATAGCTCTGTGTTGTCTCCGAGGAACAGCTGAAGATCATCCTCCATTTGTGCTCTGGTGCGCTTGTTTGCCACCATCACCATCACATAATCAGGGAGCTCGTCATCTGTAATTATTTGTTGTGTTAATAAAAACAACATTTAGATAAAAGTATGGACTGAGCGACCATACTTACTGACTTTCAATTTAATTTTAATTTATTATTGCTGGCTTCATATGTAGATTTAACCTTGATAATTTTTTTTTTTATTTGTGAGATGTAAATATTTTTGTTTAGACAATGTTCATCATAGTAAATTTTAAACTTTCGCGATTTACACACATAATTATATTGTAATACGGGACTTATCGCGCTAAAAACATAATTTTATTTACCTCGACGTTTCGATCAAGTTCCATTGACCGTGGTCACGAGAAGACAGTCTTCTCGTCTCAATGCAACTTGATCGAAACGTTGAGGTAACGTTGAGGTAAATAATATTATGTTTTTAGCGCGATAAGTCCCGTATTACAATATAATTAAATGTTCATCATCATCATTATTATTATCAGCCGGCGTCAGTCCAATGTAGCAGGGCTAGCATGGCAAGGGGACTATTTTGTCTTTCCACCTATCCATGTTTTGTTAGGTGGAAAAGGCAAATTATAAGTAAAGTTTATCAACAATTATAAACGCCCGCTGACTTTTAATCAATTCTTTCTTTTAAACTTTTTAATACGAAACAAAATAAAAACTCAGAGCTAGACTTCACCAAGTGTTTAAATTGTTGTGTTGATTGCTGAGGCGAAAAACAGGGAAATAATTTTGTCTTTCCCCAGGGGTAAGGCCATGCTATTATTTACTAGGTTCCATTGTACATTTTATTGCAATTTGATGAGTACCTCAATATATAAGTATATAATTTATAGAGATAAATACCTCAAACTTGCTACTGAAAATTTTGTTTCAATATTTTACAGGACATTTTCACAGTGGTGCATCTAAGCATATTAGTATTAGGATATATTCAATTCATATATTACGTTTTCTCAATCTATGAGCTGCACCCTGCAGCTTTGACTGCCTTAAACCTAGTTATAAACCTTCCTCGGGAGCAACTCTTTCTATTGATTAAAGGTGCATTAAAATCTGTTGTGTAGTTTAACCCGTTACATGCACTATGACAATTCTGCACTAGTGTCGAGAGCTTATGACAAAAATTGTCATAATTCACGTAACAGGTTAAAAGATAAGCATAGAGACAGGAGCAATTTTGTTTTATACTATGTAAGGATAACATTATTACAATTTAACAGTTAAATAACGGTGATGGTACTGCTCAAATCAAACTAGCTGAAGCCCTTTCTACCACTAAGCTAACTCTTGGATAATAAAGACTCCCACTATAATTTGATTTTAAAGCAATAAATTCTTATTTCTTATTGCTTGATAATAAGACCTTATTCAAGTCAAATTATAGTATAACATATTATTTAAAGTATTAGTTATTCAATGGTTCTAATTATGATGGTAAGCAGGTAGATGAGAAAGCAATTTTCTTAATTATGGCAGTAGTTAAAATTTGCTATGTATTGGTACAAACACCTCAGGAAGGTATCTTACTATAAGTAAACAAGTAAATATCTGCAATATAAAAAAAAAATGTGTGCTCTTCTCAGTTCCTAATATGAATTGCTTACATAAATCGAGAAGACATCAGAGACAATCGCTTCAGAGGTTTTGTTTTAATTATCATTGTCATCAACATCTTTAAGCCTTCATCATACAGAACAGTCTTCTATGACTTCTTGCCAAGACATTCTTCCCTAAGATTGACATAAATTGCAGATTTTGAATGTTTATCTGGCTATCTAACAACAGATTTTTTTTCGGTCACAATGCTGTATACTTAAGTTCCCACTATATACTGTTCTTTCCATTTTGTTACAATGTTACCTATAAAGTCATGAGATGATTTACCTACAGTATACCTAGATGGTTGGATACCATATAAGTTGTCACTCGGTTAAAACGATTCTAAAACAATTTACATCTTACCAACATAGCACCCCAACTCCGTCAGCTTCGCCTTGATCGCTGACTGTAAATAAAAGTGAACAAAATCAATAATCAATTAAACTTCCGTTGTTTTGACGACAAGGAATTATATGACTATCCATACTAAGTCATTAGGCGATCATGCTGAGATTATGATTTAAAATCGAGGGATTTCATACTGAAATTATATTCATGTATCAATAATGTTATATATTACGTAAACAGAGTGCAATTAAAGTGTATTTTGTTAATATTTACCCGCATCTTCTGGCCAATTTCGCTGCCGACCACATCCATGATGAATGCTTGTATTTTAATATAAGACACTAAAGTTTTGCTTGTTTATCACGACACTAATTATATAAATACTAATCTAACGTAATATAATAGTAGTTTCACAAGGAACTACTAGCCAAAATGCATTTTTATTGTGAAAACTGAAAACATACATTGCAACATTGCCATCGCTCGCGATTGCACCTTTTTGACAGTACAGTAATGACATTGACTTTGACATTTAATTATTTGTCAATGGTCATTTTAGGCTCCACAAGGTTTAGTGTATGTAGCCAATGTCATTTTAGAAAGTCACAGTTCAGTCTGTGGTTCAATCCAAGCCATACCTTACATTACCAGAAACATGTGGACTTTACTGAAGACAATCAGTAGATGCAGTAGAGTCTTAGTAAGAACAGAAAATAGCATATTTTTTTACTATTGCGCCTATTTCTATATTCGCGTACATTTACCGGCGCTTAATGGTTAATAATCCACATATATTAACTTGCGGAAGCATGCAAGTTTAAAAAAAAATAATTAAGACAGTTTAAAAACTAAAACAACCGACTTCCAAGCCCCGCTAGTTAATTTCATTTGCATGTTTGAAACGTTTATCATCATAATATCTCTGGAGATGCTAATAAAATCTCGATGAAATTACAGTGGGACAACCTTGAAAATGTACCCTATCGATTGAAAAAGATACACTTGAATCGGTTTAGAATTGACGGAGTAATCGCGTAAGATATAAACAAAAAAAACATACAGACGAATTGAGAGCCTTTCCTTTTTGGAAGTCGGTTGAATACAATGATACACACATTTTCAAGTTCATGTTAAAACCCAAACATAAACTTGTCTGTCTCTCTCTCTATCTCTCTCTCTCACTCTAATACTTACACTGGCTAAATACACTAATCGTATAAAGCCATAATATTGTCATATTGTTCGCGGGAGTTGTAGCGGGGACGTGAAAATGTCGGTGAGTGTTTAGGATTCTGTACCTCAAAAGGAAAAAAGGAACCCTTATAGGATCATTTCATTGTCCGTCCGTCCTCTACACGTACTTGTAAGTCAACGTGATCAAAAAATATGACTCTATTAGATAGATAAGGGAGCACAAATACCACCTCATCCCCCCCAATAATGGAAAGTCACTTTAAGCCGCGGCCCCCAGATTCCGGCCGCCCTGCTATTCCTGACCACGGCGGCGGTCACGGTAACGGCAGGGCAGGGGGTGCTAAGAATCCCCGGGTTACGGTAGGCCGCCAAAACAAACTGACCCTCGCTACGTTTAATGGACGCACGATTCGGCTGGATGAGCATCTGACGCAGCTGGAGGAGGAGCTGAGACACATAAGATGGCACATTCTGGGGTTATGTGAAGTCCGAAGACAGGGAGAGGACACCATAACTCTAGAATCAGGCCATCTTATGTATTATAGAGAAGGTGATCAGCCATCCCAAGGCGGCGTCGGGTTTCTGGTCAACAAGGCCCTCAGTGACAACGTTGTAGAAATCTCCAGTGTGTCGACCAGGGTTGCGTACCTTATAATAAGGTTAATCAAGAGGTACAGCCTCAAGGTTATCCAGGTCTACGCACCGACGTCGGCACACTTGGATGAAGAGGTAGAAAGTATGTACGACGACATCTCCAGAGCCTTACCACCGCTAAAGCTCACTACAACGTTGTCATGGGAGACTTTAACGCCAAAGTGGGAGTACTGACCTGCAGTGAATCGACTATGGGACCACACGGATTTGGGAGTAGGAATCATCATCATCATCATTAACAGCCTGTACTCGTCCACTGCTGGACATAGGCCTCTCCTATGGCACGCCACTGAGCTCGATCTTCAGCTATTTGTTTCCAACCGCTGCCAGCCAGCTTGCGTATATCATCGCTCCATCTAGCTGGAGGGCGTCCTACGCTTCGTTTCCCGAGTCGTGGTCTCCACTCTAGAACACGTCTACCCCAACGGTTATCGGTTCTACGGCAGATGTGACCAGTCCACTGCCACTTCAGCTTGCTAATCCTTTGAGCTATGTCGATAACCTTGGTTCTCTGTCGGATGACTTCATTTCGAATTCGATCTTTCAGAGATACTCCGAGCATAGCCCTTTCCATAGCTCGCTGAGCGACTTTTAATTGGTGGATCAGTCGCACCGTCAGTGTCCACGTCTCGGCTCCGTATGTCATTACAGGTAGGACGCACTCATTAAAGACTTTTGTCTTTAGGCTCTGTGGTATCGGCGATGAAAAGACTCGACGTAGTTTTCTATATGCTGCCCATCCCAGCTGTATTCTTCTGCGGACTTCCTTTTCGAAATTGTTTCTACCCAATTGCAAGGTTTGGCCAAGGTAGACATATTCTTGAACAGTCTCGAGAGGGACTCCATTTAAGGCCATCGGTTCCGGAATTACATGTTCGTTGAACATGATCTTGGTCTTATCCAAGTTCATCCGGAGACCGATGCGTGCAGAAGAATCAGCAAGGGTGGTCAGCATGTATTCCAAGTCCTGTACGGTTTCAGCCATGATAACGATATCGTCCGCAAATCTCAGGTGTGAGAGGTTTTCGCCGTTGATGTTTATGCCTCGTCCTTTCCAGTTCAGCGTCTTGAACATATCCTCTAGAGCGTTTGTGAACAATTTGGGGGAAATAACGTCCCCTTGTCTCACACCTCGATGTAAAGGGATATGTTCAGTCTGCTGATTTTGTACTTGGACGGACATAGTCGCGGCTTCATACAAACCTCTCAGCACTTGCACGTATCGCCAATCAATTTGGCACCGTTGCAGGGAATCCAGAACAGACCAGGTTTCAATAGAGTCAAAGGCTTTCTCATAGTCCACAAATGCTAGACACAGGGGCTGGTTATACTCTTCTGTCTTCTGTATAACCTGCCGCACAGTGTGTATGTGGTCTATGGTGCCGTATCCTCCTCGGAACCCAGCCTGTTCAGGGGGCTGGAACTCGTCGAGTTTACGCGCGAGACGATTTGTGATGACTCTCGAAAACAGCTTATAGACGTGACTCAAGAGTGAAATAGGTCGATAGTTCTTTAATAGGGTTTTGTCTCCTTTTTTAAAGAACATAATGACTACACTCTTGCTCCACGTCTTCGGAGTTCTCCCCGAAAAGAGGACAGAATTGAAAATACGCTGAAGCTGTTGTAGCGTAGGAGTTCCACTAGCTTTTAAGAGCTCCGTTGTGATTCCATCCTCTCCGGGGGCTTTTCCGTTTTTAAGCTGTCTGAGAGCCAACACAATTTCGTCTAGGCTGATATCTGGCAAATCTTCGGTATGGTGGCGGGTTAGAGTGGCTCTAGGATCTTCAATATGGGGTTGGGGACGGGACGCTTGTGAGGTGTATAAGTGGCCGTAGAAGTCTTTAACTTCCCTGAGAATCTCCGGCTTAGAAGCGACGACACTCCCGTTAGATGTGGTCAACTTCGTCAGATGGCTTCGGCCCAGCTCTTGAACAAAGACTTTTGACCACCGGTTTCGCTCGATCGCATCTTTAATAGAGCTTGTGTTGGAATTCCGGAGGTCACGTCTTACGAGCTTCGTGATCTTTTTGTTCAAAGACCGCTGTTCTGACGAAGTGACTGCAAGAGTTTCACGCCGCTTCTGCATTAGCTGCAGAGATTCTCCTGAAAGCTTAGACTTCCTAACGGCACCTCGCGTCTCACAGAATTTCGTTCCCTCTTCCCTGAGGATTTCCACCACTTGGTCGAGATCTTGGTCAATATCAACGTCGAATGTGGTTTCCAGGGCAGCGAATCGGTTCTCCAGTTTCAGCTGGAATGTTTCAGACCCAACTACGGACTGGAGCATGTTAGGTCGGAGCGTGGACTTCTTTAGACGGACGCGTTCAAGCTTGCAGTCGATATCTAGAGTGGCTCGGACTAGTCGGTGATCACTGCCGGTTTTAAACCTAGTGATCACTGAGACATCTCTAAATATACGCTTCTTGTCCGTCATAATGAAGTCGATCTCGTTATTGGTCATAAAGTCGTGGCTTTGCCACGTCCACTTCCGCCGGGGATCTTTCTGAAAAAAAGAATTCATCAGAAAAAGCCCCTCTTTTTCCAGGAAGTTGACGAGCATTTGCCCCCTATGATTCCTGCTTCCAATTCCGTATGGACCTACTACCGATTCGCTGCTTGATTGTACTCCCACTTTAGCGTTGAGATCCCCCATGACAACGTTGAAGTGAGCCTTTTGGGTGGTGTGCAAGGCCTTGGAAATGTCCTCGTACATTTCCTCCACTTCATCATCCGAGTGTGCCGAAGTCGGTGCGTATACTTGGATAACTTTGAGGCTATACCTCTCGGTGAGTTTGATCACAAGATACGCTACCCTTGTCGACACACTGGAGATTTCTAGAACGTTGTCAGAGAGGACCTTGTGGACCAAAAACCCGACACCGCCTTGGGATGGTTGGTCTCCCTCTCTGAAGTACATAAGATGACCGGATTCCAGGGTCACGGTATCCTCCCCCTCTCTTCGGATTTCACATAACCCTAGAATGTGCCATCTTATGTTCTTCAGCTCCTCTTCGAGTTGTGCCAGATGTTCATCAAGCCGTAGCGTGCGTCCGTTGTACGTTGCCAGTGTCAGTCGGTGTTGGCGGCCTACCGTAGCCCGGGGATTCTTAGCACCCCCTGCCCCGCCGTTACCATGACCGCCGCCTTGGCCAGGAATAGCAGGGCGACCGCGAACTGGGGGCCGTTGTGTGGTTGTGTCTGCCATGAAGGTTTTGCCCAAATAATCACCACGCGCTGGGCAGTCGGGTTGGGTGATCGCAGGACGTAGCTTCTCGCACCGGTGACGCTGCTGCCCGTCACCGGTCTGTGGTATTTAGTTACGCCGCTTGGAATGGTTATACCGCCATTGGTCGGTCGCCAGAGCCTCGTCAGCTGATCGGCAGGATGCACCGCGGGCAGGTGAGGTTGGCTGGGAGCACTAAGGTGAAATTGTACTCCCTTACATCCCTAGTAGGAATCACAGGGGGCAAATGCTCGTCAATTTCATTGAGAAAGAGGGGCTTTTCTTGATGAACTCGTTCTTCAAGAAAAAGCCCCAAAGGAAGTGGACGTGGCCAAGACCCGACACTGTGACTAAAAACGAGATTGACTTCATAATTACGGACAAATGGCGCATATTCAGAGACGTCTCTGTGATCACTAGGTTCAATACTGGAAGTGATCACCGACTTGTACGAGGCTCTATGGATATCGACTTCAAAGCCGAGAGATTCCGATTGATGAAGTCCACGCTCCGACCAAACCTACTTCACAGTTGTTGGGTCTGAAACATTCCAATTAAAATTGGAAAATCGATTCGCTGCCTTGGAAACCACAGATGACGTAGACCAGAAACTCGAAGAAGTAGTGGAAATCCTCAGGGAAGAAGGGACGAAGTTTTGCGAGAGCAAGCGTATGGGCATAAAGGCGCGGGTAGGTAGGGCTACCTATCGCCTTTGTTAGGACGAGGTCTGAGGTCGCGTCGAAATAAAACGATGGTTGTTGCACTATCAGATGTTCTTATTATAAAATAGAATGTTAGCAAAGAGAATATAACCACTATTTTAGTTGCTGTCTATGTGTTATAATTCTGGCGGTTAACTCCCTTATAAAAACATATTTCGTTCTCACGTCAACGTCACTTTGATGTGGGAACGCGCGCTGTCGTTTAATGACATTGCGCTTCGCACATCAGAGGCATTTTGCCACCCGAATGGTTGTGCAAAACGCCACACCACCCCCCTACGGAGAAGGAGAATCCGTGGAAAAAGAAAAAATAAATAAAAAATCAAAGGTCAAAAGGTTTGCAAAAATGAACTTTACGACCTGACCGGGTAGTGTATTGTGGTGAATGTGAGGAAGGAGCAGCGGGAGAAGATGAAGAGGATCCAGAATGAGGAGAGAGAACTCTAGAAGGATGTGATGATGACACTGGTTGATGTGCAGGAAGAGACGGCGTCGATACTGGATCAACAGGACTCGTCTGTTCGATGAACGCTGGCTTGAGCCTGTCGATACTGACAGTCACCTGTCTGCCTTTTACATCGATCGAGAATGTCTTTCCGTCCTCAGATCGAGATATCACTCGATGAGGGCCAGAATAGGGTGGCTGCAAAGACCGACGAACAGTGTCATCCCTCAGCATGACGTGAGATGCAGTGGATAGGTTTTTAAAAATAAAAACCGATGGCTTAGAATGATGAGAAGCCGGAGTGGGTCGCAATTTGGACATATATTGCCTTAACTTGGCGACGAAATCCGAAGGCTCCTCATAGCCAGTAGCGTCGGGAGAAACAGTTAAAAGTTCCCCTGGGAGCGCTAATGTCTCACCATACAGCATTTCTGCTACGGTTGATTTTATATCCTCTTTAAATGCAGAGCGCATGCCTAACAAAACAAGAGGCAAGGCACTCGACCAGGAACTGTCATGACACATCAGGGACGCTTTTAACTGCCGATGCATGCGCTCAACGAGCCCATTAGCGCAAGGGTGATAGCTGGTGGTACGAATACGTTTGGCACCAAACAGATCGGTAAGGCGTCTGAAAAGGTCAGATTCGAACTGCCGTCCCTGATCAGTCGTGATGACCGCAGGGACGCCGAATCGAGCTATCCAGCCATCCACAAAGGTCTTGGCTACTTCCTCTGCCGTTATCCCACTCATAGGCCACGCTTCGGGCCACCTAGTGTAACGGTCAACAGCAGTGAGGCAGTATTGAAAACCAGAGGAAGAAGGCATAGGTCCGATAATGTCTATGTGGACATGCTTGAGCCGAGATGTGGGACTGGAGATATGTCCAAGCGGAGACTGAGTATGCCGAGTCACTTTGCTTCGCTGACAAGCTATGCAAGTTTGGCACCAGCGACGGCAATCCTTGGCAATACCTGGCCAAACGAAACGGTCAGAGACCAGACGAACAGTGGCCTTGGTACCTGGGTGACTCAGGTTATGCAGTTTGTCAAAAATACTTTTCCGCATAGGTTCCGGTACAAATGGTCGCGGTCGTCCTGTGGAAGTATCGCAGACCAAAGTTGTGTTAGTGCCGGGAACAACGATGTTCTCTAATTTTAGAGAAGAATCTTTATCGTTACGATACTTTTTCAACTCGTCGTCGAGTTGTTGGCAAGAAGCAAGTGCAGAGTGATCTGCTTCGATACTAATGGCTTCGATGCGGGACATAGCGTCTGCTACCGTATTATCAACCCCTTTTACGTGGACAATGTCCGTGGTAAATTGGGAGATAAACGAGAGTTGATTTAGTTGGACCGGTGGAAGCCTCTCGCGACGCTGCGAGAAAGCGTAAATGATCGGCTTGTGGTCCGTGTAAATTGTGACTTGCTGCGCAACCAGAAAATGGCGATAATGCTGCACACTCTCGTAAATTGCAAGGAGTTCCCTGTAATATGCTGGCCATTCGGACTGTCGGGGCTTCAGCTTTTTGCTGAAGAAACCCAAAGGTTCCCAAGCATCACCAACTTTCTGCTGAAGGCAGGCACCAACGTGCGAGTTCGAAGCGTCGGTGAAGAGCCCCAGCTCAGCATTCGGCAATGGGTGAGCCAGAAGAGCAGCGGATGACAGGCTGTCTTTACAGGCCATAAAACTATCTTCAAGTTCAGGCGTCCAAGAAACCGGTGTGGAACCTTTGCCTTGGGAAGCCACTATCGCATTGACCAGCGGTGCTTGCAACTCTGCAGCGTTTCGCAAAAAACGTCGATAGTAGTTGACCATTCCAAGAAAACGGCGGAGTCTCTGAACGGTCTTGGGCAAGGGAAAATCCTTGAGAGCCTGAATGCGCTCAGTTGGTGGCCGCGTTCCTTCAGAGGAAATGCGGTTCCCGAGGAAAGTTACCTCAGGAGCACCAAACACGCACTTTGCAGGATTGATGACGATGCCGTAATCTTCAAGTCACTTGAAGAGTATACGGAGGTGCTCAGCGTGCCGAGTGGCGTTGCGAGAGTACACTAAAATGTCATCAACGTAGGCAAAGCAGAAGTCCAGACCCTGTACAACTTCATCCATGAACCGTTGGAAAGTTTGGCCTGCGTTGCGCAAACCAAAGGTCATGTAGTTGAATTCGTACAGGCCAAAGGGGGTGATGATGGCCGTTTTACATATGTCCTCAGGCGCAACGGGAATCTGCTGGTATGCCTTGACGAGATCGATTGTACTAAATATAGTACAACCAGCTATGTTATGACCAACATCACCAATATAGCGTACTGGGTATCTATCGGGCACTGTGCGTGCATTCAGTGCGCGATAGTCACCGCAAGGTCGCCAGGTGCCGTCTCTTTTAGGTACCATGTGAAGGGGAGAGGACCATGGACTTTTTGAAGGTCTTGCTGTTCCACACTGGACCATGTCATCAAAAACCTTTTTAGTCTCCTGAAGTTTTTGAGGAGCCAGGCGCCTAGGACGACAAGAGACGGGGGCACCTTCAGTAGTCAGGATGTGATGGACGGTGTTATGCTTCGGTTCCCGAATGAGTCCTGGTGGCTTTGTGATTGATGGAAATTCCGCAAGAAGCGCACCAAATCCGGACGATGGAGCAGAAACAACTTTAACACTGGTCTGATCTAGTGTTGCAACGGCAGCGATACATGACAACCCAGTACTGCTATCGACAAGCCTTTTACTGGCACAATCTGGCATAAGCCGATAGTGTGCCAGAAAGTCGGAACCGATAATGGCGGTGTTGACGTCAGCGACGATAAACTGCCACTGAAAGGCGCGTCGCAGACCCAGATTGAGCGTCATTTGTATGTGGCCAAAGGTGCGAATCTCACTACCATTGGCAGCAGCCAGTGTGTAGTTTGACCGCGTTGGCTTATTCGCTAGCCATTGGTATGGATAGCAGGAGAGGTCCGAACCTGTGTCTATTAAAAACCGGCGTTTCGAAACGCTTTCGGTGACGAATAATCGGCGACTCTCCGAATAGCAGTCAGTCGTCGCCGCTAATGACTGCTGTTCGAGTTTCCCGACGGCGGGGACGTCCAAGTGCATGGTTTTACACATTTAACCGCTTTAGTACCAAACCTCCTATGGTAAAAACAAAGTTTGGATTTACCAGCGGACTGTGAGCGTTCACGCTGGTTTGAGTTACTCCGTGACCTATCCCTACTCCGGTCAGCGGATAGTGCAGCGATCTGGCGCGTGAGATCATCAAGACGCCGTGTAATGTCGTCTAGCGATGAAGGCGAGACGGCAGAAGTGCTCGCTGAGAAAACAGCTGATGACCGAGGAGCTGCAACACCGGGCGATACTTCTAAAATTTTGTCTGCTAGCTCTGCAACTTTATCTAAAGCAAGCTCAGACTGAGCAGCCAAAATTGCCTGAAGGTGTTGTGGGAGGCGGCGCATCCAAAGCTGGCGAAGCAAATTTTCATCCGAAAGAGTGTTCCCAGCCAAAGACCTGAGATGTCTTAAAAACTGGGAGGGGTGACGATCGCCCAGCTCCTCATCGCTAACGAGCTGTCGGACACGTTGCTCTTCAGATGTGGAAAGCCTACGGATAAGCTCAGCTTTTAACCTACCATATTTGTCTGCGGGCGGTGGATGAAGAATAATATCTTCAACTTCTCCAATAACCCGAGTGTCCAACTGAGCAACAACATAATTAAATTTTGTGAGATCAGCGGAGATACCTGAAATGGTAAATTGAGCCTCAACCTGAGCAAACCAGATAGCGGGCCGGTCAGGCCAAAAAGGAGGAAGCTTGACAGCAACTTTACATATTGCGGGGGAAACGGGGTCCGAGGTGGGTGTGTTAGTGCTGTCACCTTTAAATTTTTGCAATTCAGCAAGCAATAAAGCATTTTGTTGCTGTAATAATGAGTTTTGCTCTTGTGCGGATTGCAAGTTAGCTTCCATCTCCGTAGTTGGGTTAGTACACTATAAAAAGCCGTACAATATAAATGGTTATAAGCTATAAAACACACACAGTAATACAAACACAAGACAATAAACAAGACAGCAATATAAAAGGCAAAACACAGATAAAATATATAGTTAATATTATCAAAAATTAACAGCCCCGGTGTAAAAAAAAGGTAAATATTAATAATACCCACACAATATAATAAAAACAAACTCAAATGCAATTTTGTTATGTAAATGCCAATGTCCACAGTTGTTTAAATAATACTAATAATAACCACACAAAATAATAATATAAAAACGAAGTCGAATGCAATTTTGTTAAGGTTATGCTAATGTCCAAAATTTTAGTAAGTCCAGGCACCAATATTAGTATAGGAAAAATAGCACGTACTAAAATCACTCCAGTGCAGTGTTGGTCTCCAGCGACAGGCCTCGGGCACACGTATCTCTACACGTCGTTTCGTTGTAGAATCCAGAAAACTGATACCATGAATCGATGAAGCGAAGACACGTCGAGATAGCCACGAATGTGATAGACACTCGTCGCAGCTGGCGTCGTATCACGGGGTTCAGGATACTAATTACGAAGCGATGACACGTCGTGGTAGCCCAATGTGGTCGTCGTGAATCCAAAGACTCGTTATGTGAGGATGCATGCATTGGGAAACGCGGATTGTTGACCTCGTCGATACGTAGATACACGTAGAGTTGAACTCTTCTGCTCAGACGGCTGAAGTCGGGTCACCATTAAAGGCGCGGGTAGGTAGGGCTACCTATCGCCTTTGTTAGGACGAGGTCTGAGGTCGCGTCGAAATAAAACGATGGTTGTTGCACTATCAGATGTTCTTATTATAAAATAGAATGTTAGCAAAGAGAATATAACCACTATTTTAGTTGCTGTCTATGTGTTATAATTCTGGCGGTTAACTCCCTTATAAAAACATATTTCGTTCTCACGTCAACGTCACTTTGATGTGGGAACGCGCGCTGTCGTTTTATGACATTGCGCTTCGCACATCAGAGGCATTTTGCCACCCGAATGGTTGTGCAAAACGCCACAGGCAAAAAGTCCAAACATTCGGCAGAAACACTTCGACTAATGGAAGAGAGACGAACAGACCCATTGTCAGCTTTGTCAATTAACCAGGTGCGCAACAAAACCATTAAGAAGCTGGTACGGCGCGACCTCCGATCCTCTAACACGCTCTTGATTAAAGAATCAATTGAGCAGAATCGGGGGTCGAAAGTGTTCGTCCAGCCTATGGGTAGAAGCCACCTCACAAAGCTGACAACATCAACGGGGAACGTCGTCGCATCCAAGCCGGAGATTCTGTCGGAAGTTGAAAACTTCTACAGCAAGCTCTATACATCGCTTGACATTGCTTCAAGGCCCGAACACGATACTGAGGATTGCAGAGCCACCTTAACCCGCCACTTCACAGAAGACCTGCCCGAAGTCAGCCGAGATGAGATCGTGATGGCCCTTAGACAGCTCAAAAATGGAAAAGCCCCAGGAGAGGACGGAATCACAACGGAGCTTCTAAAAGCTGGAGGAGCTCCAGCTCTAAGCCAGCTGCAACAGCTCTTCAATTCTGTTCTCTTCACTGGCAGAACTCCACAGGCATGGAACAGAAGCATGGTGGTATTGTTTCTCAAAAAAGGAGATAAAGCCCTATTGAAAAACTACCGTCCGATTTCGCTTCTGAGCCATGTCTACAAGCTGTTTTCAAGGGTCATCACGAACCGTCTTGCGCGAAGACTCGACAAGTTTCAACCTCCGGAACAGGCCGGGTTTCGAAGCGGTTACGGCACTATAGACCACATCCACACGGTGCGGCAGATTGTACAGAAAACCGAAGAGTACAATCGCCCCCTGTGCTTAGCATTTGTGGACTATGAGAAGGCCTTCGACTCAATCGAAACGTGGTCGATTCTTGAGTCCTTGCAGCCTTGCCAAGTCGACTGGCGATATATCTAAGTAATGAGATGTCTATATAATGCCGCAACGATGACTGTACAAGTACAGTAGGGCTATTCTGTTAGCTAATCTCGGAAGCGAACATCGCAGTGAGTTTTGAATTACGTGTTAGGAAATTCAACCGTATTACAATCGTGTTACGATTTGAATTTCGTAGTACGCCTCACCGCGGATTCCGCTTGCGAGATGCTTAAACTAGCTTACAGAATAGCCTGGCTGAACCAGCGTACTAAACATATTCACCTGCGTCGAGGAGTGAGACAGGGGGACGTCATATCCCCGAAACTGTTCACTAACGCCTTAGAGGATATGTTTAAGACGCTGGACTGGAAAGATTGTGGCATCAACATTAACGGCAAGTACATCTCTCACTTACGATTCGCAGATGACATCGTCATTATGGCAGAGACGCTGCAGGACCTACAAAGGATGTTGAATGGCCTGGCTGATTCTTCTCGTCGCATCGGTCTCCGGATGAATTTGGATAAAACCAAAGTCATGTACAACGAGCACGTTGTTCCGGAACCGATTGCCGTAGATGGAATCCCACTCGAAGTTGTCACGCAGTATGTTTACCTAGAGCAAACGCTCCAACTAGGCAAACACAACTTCGAAAAGGAAATCCAGAGAAGAATTCAGCTTGGCTGGGCAGCATTTGGGAAACTCCGTCAAGTCTTCTCGTCGCCTATACCACAGTGCCTAAAGACAAAAGTCTTTAATCAGTGCGTCCTACCTGTCATGACATACGGAGCCGAGACGTGGACACTTACGGTTCGACTAGTCCACCAGTTCAAAGTCGCGAGCTATGGAGAGAGCTATGCTCGGTGTTTCTCTGCGGGATCGAATCCGGAACGAAGTAATTCGCCAGAGAACTAAACTGATCGACATAGCTCAGCGGATTAGCAAACTGAAGTGGCAGTGGGCTGTTCATATCTGCCGTAGGACCGATAACAGTTGGGGCAGACTGGTTTTAGAGTGGAGACCGCGAATCGGCAAACGTAAAGTACCTAGGACGCCCTGTGACTAGGTGGAGCGATGACATTCGCAAAGCGGTGGGCAGTGACTGGAAGCAAAGAGCCGAAGACCGGGCTCAGTGGCGTGTCTCTGGGGAGGCCTATGTCTAGCAGTGGACTGATACCGGCTCATAATGATGAGATAGATTAAAAACAAGCACGGTAGGACAGCACATTATTTATATTATATACATTATTATAAACCGTAAATAGTTATACGTAGTTCAATAACAAAAAATCCGAATTTACTATGAACTACAAACTTATTATTTGCGGTTGGTGCAATAAAATATTTTCTAACTTGAGGGTGGTAGATGGCCAGGCGGACACTAGATAGTTTCCTACCACCATGCGGGGGCAGGGGGGTTTCATAACGATTTTTTCCTTCACCGGAGGGCCACTGTGAAAACTGCACATAGGTACATTTTTCTAAAGAAAAATCCATTCGTGCATGGCGGGGATTGAACTCGGTACCTCTGACATCAAAGCCGGCCATTCTCCCGCTACACCACCGGGCCCTGCAAGTGATCCTATAAGGGTCCTTTTTTCCTACACGGTACACGGAACCCTAAAAAGGAATAGAGATAAATAAAATAATTTAACAACAGAACAATGTGTAGTATTTTATTTTTATTTTAACATTTTATAACAATATCTATTGTATTTTTATTATCTTTAAGACAGAATAGACACGTATACGAAAACCAGTGCAAAGTTTCAATTATATTTATATAGATTATTTTAGTTAAATACTTAAATGTTTGGTGTACATTTACAGATGGGCCGACTAGTCAGTAAAGCTGACTATCCGCGGCCACTATCGTAATAGTAGTAAGTGACTAGTCGGCGAATATTCGACATAGAGCGCTCATAATCCAACTACTTACTTTGTATGTATTTCTCAATAAAATGTATGTAGGGGAATTACATTAATTAAAAACTTTGTTATTTTATTAATATTTTAAAATAAAGCATAAATCAAAAAGCAATGCGAAGACTTAAAAAAAAAACAGGTTCCGACAAGCGCGCAGCTGTAAACGAAGCGTCTTGAAAACCCCCGAAACCGTGATCGGCTTGGCCGACTAGTCGGCCTCTTTACAACCGACTATTGGCTGGTCGGCTAGTCGGCCAAAGTCATATAATCGGCACATCTCTTGTATTTATTACAAATAATAGCGCATCAACAATAGCAGATTAAAATTAATCTGCTGTTGGTTTCATCAATGATATTATACCTACACATTTTTTATATACCTAATATTTTTGTTTTTAGAATAATTCGAATAAAAAAGCATTTTTAACCATAAGAAATAAAAAACTTCAATAAGAACGTTACATTAGAATATTTAAGGAAGTACGTAGGGTAATGGTACCTACTAAACATCAATTTCATAAAAATCTATTTTATATCATATAAATTATTATTGTTTTTAAAATACTGGTTTATTTAAATACTAACGTTTTAATATAATTTCTTATATTTTATAAGTAACTTAATTACTTACTTACCTATTATAGAAGCAATTTTACATTTAGTAACCTACTATAAAATAGTAATAAATTCCCATGTCTTTGGTTCTAGGTCATACAATTTAAACGGAAATGGAATGTTTAATCATATTTACTAATACATTTTTAATAAAAAATATTGTACAAATATACAAATAATCTAAAAATAACAACCGTCAACTTAAAGTATAGTAGTAATGAAAAACAGTTTCACAAAAACATGTATAATCATAATTCATAATTGGTACTACATACTATTGACGAGCTACGTAGGTACTTACCTACTGTTTTCGGTGGCATATAACTATTTGAGAATATGTTGTGTAATACCTAAGCATAGGTATTTTCAAAATGTATAATAAAAACTTAAAAAATAAAAAAACAATAGAATTTAAATACTTTGCGGTTGGTTCGTTGAGCAGTTTTGCTTAAATACGTAGGTTCGTTACCTTACATTAGATACCAACTTATATAAAGATATTTCCATTAGAATTCCTCAATTCTTAAAAAAAACACTATAAAATTTATTCTGAACGTGTACCGGAGATGACGTTACAACAAAAACAACATTATGGCGAATTAAAAAGATTATACAGTAGGTATGTAAAAACATAAGTGTCCGACTGTGAAGACCGTGTGACCTAAGTAGTCTATTTCGTACGGCCTGAAGTTAGCGCCCGAGTGTAGTGATGGTGCTAAATATGGGTCATATGGGTGGAATGTCTTCAGTCTGTTTTGGTTCGAGGTAAACGCAATCACCGGGTCAAATGGATTCGAGACGCCTAAGAACATAATTTAATTTCTGTACTATGTTACTTTTTTTAATCATATGTATTGGTTAATAGTAGAGTATTGAAATATACACTACACTGTGCCCGCGGTTGTACACACGTAGACATCGTTCCCGTGGGAATATCGGAATAGTGAATACCCTATGTGTTATTGGTCTAGGCTATTGCAAACCAAATTTCGGATCAATCGGTTGAGTAGTTTTAGCGTGATGAAGTAACAAAAATATACACACACAACATACAACTTTCGCCTTTATACCTAATATTGTTAGGATTATACTGAATTAATTACGTACTGTTTTTGCATTTATATACTTTATATGCCACCTATCCTATTTAATGTTTTACTAAACATTATGACTTAAATACAATAAGGCACCATAATGATCTTTACATTTACTAGGTGTGATCCTGATTTCGACGAGATGAGTTTTTCGAAAGACGCAAGCGTAAAAACACGTACTTGTACAATATTGCCTTAGAGTTTAGACTAAGCTAGATACACACTTGTCGTTCGATATTAGGACGGATACTTTAGATACCTAACTATATAACACGAGTACAAAACCTACGGATACATTTTGGATAGGGATACCTAAACACTAATGTAGACCACAAGTTATTAAGTAAATAGTTTCATTAAAATGTTATTTTGTTTAAATTTCAATAAAATATAAATTATAGCACCTTCATTCAAAAAACATAATTAAAAAGAAATATTGAAAATCGGATCAAGTATATCAATTAACTGTTTTTCTAGGTATGATCAATAAATACTCTGACTGTATCTACATACGTATTTTATGTAGTGGTAATAATACCTAGCCACAAATAAAGTAAACAAGATAAATAATACAAAAAGTAACAATATACCTAAACCTAATGATTAAAAAATCTAGGTATAAGCATAAATAATACATCATTGGTATGGTAAGTCTTCTAAAATTAATAATTGCAATTCTTTGGTATTGTCATAAAATCGAACGACAAGCTTTAAACCTTCGTTTTTCGATCGCACCCTAATTGAAATCTAGTTACCTTAACGCTTTGATTAGAACCTGTCTTTTGGGATAAATCCGAAAGCCTGACGCCGGGGCTTAAAGTCTGAGATTTCATCCTACTTGGTACACCATATTGGTTTTTAAAAGTCGAGCTTGCAACGTTTGATCCCAGTTGCTGAGAGCTGCTACACCTTTGATTTGGTTTTGCGAAACTTTGAGAGCTGGGTCCGAGGTTTTGAGAGCTGCTGAAGGGTCCCAAGGATCTGGTCTCGTTGGTGCGGTTTACCTTCCTCCAAGGGCGGGATTCTGTGAGGCCCGAGGGTCTGCTCTCGACTCCCCCAGTGACACTTGGCTGAGCGCTGTTCGCGTGTTGCTGAAGCTGTAGCCGTGACGCTCGTTCCATTTCTCTAAAACGAATGGGGGACTAGTTAATTGTTGCATGGGAAAAGTACTTAACTACCCTCATAGGTTTGGTTATTTTTCTAAAATTTTAGACGTTATTTTCTATCTTGAACTATAATCACTGGAGACCATAGAATCTGCATGAAATGTACACAAACTGGGCTTAAATAATGGAACACAGTAACAAATCAAACAAAAAATAACGATCAATATTGGCTATGCTGTATGATATTTAATGTGAACATACCGGCTGTTTTTGCATTGTATACATTTCGGATATGCTCCAACTAGGTTTTGATCTAATATGTAGGCGATCGTCGATACGTCGTGTCGCCCACGCATCCCAGTGCAACTGACGTTGAGACCGGCGCTCTCACTGATAGCCTGGTAGGGGTGGCCTCGGGATTTTCGGATGCACCCGGGTTCTGCGTTCGACTCTGCTTTGTGGGTGGACGGACGGTAACGGGTGCCAACACTGGGCGCTTCCTCCTCCGATGCCAACATTCAATAATGTTAATATCCAATTCGTCAGTTGCGTCAGTTCGTCAGAGGCGCGGGAGACACGACGTGTATCGCCTACTAAAATATTCTGACGTAATGAGCGCCTCTTTCTCTTCTCGAGCGCAGAAAAGCATAGCATTAATTTATAAATAACAATATAGAACCACAAA
Organism: Cabera pusaria; assembly: GCA_954871355.1. Classification (NCBI taxonomy): domain Eukaryota; kingdom Metazoa; phylum Arthropoda; class Insecta; order Lepidoptera; family Geometridae; genus Cabera; species Cabera pusaria. Next base: position 11,029,733 of record OX940900.1, on the reverse strand, counting down.
GTCCCCACAACAACACAACAGCAACCACCAAAGCCTAATTCACAATGCTAACACGACTAAGCCATTAGTTACTAATTAACTATTAAGTATCATAAATTAATGAGATATGACGGTAAGCCACTCCACGACGAATTTCTGTTGATCACCATTGTCCGTATTATCACAAAACAAAGCCCAACACTAGACACGCATGGCCTAACCTTCAACTTCTCAATTTAACGTAAGACGCGAGTTCTTTTCTGACTGCTGATCTTATCTGCGTAGCCGAAGTCGATGGATAGGCACCACTCGAGCTAGTGAGACCAAATAGCCTCACAAGATGCTACCCAGCGTAGAACTACTGTATTACAGTATGTACAACACTCAAACTATCATAAAAAACACCCGAGTAAACGCAAGTACAGTAATACTAAATGCTTGAGTAATACGCTTCCGCGCTCAATTAGCTACCAAGCGGCAGCAGGATCGGACGCTTCCGTGCAGTATTACTTCGCAGCTTTGCTTACGTAGTAATCATGCCGTATTGACTATGCCGGACTGAGCGCGGAAACTTATTACTCAAGAATTTGGTATTACTGAACTTGCGGTCACTCGGGTGTTCGGCACGAATCTGTCTGCCTTTTTTATGATAGTCTGAGGTCCAACATATTACAAACACAAAGAACCATCACCAGACAATCAGGTACTAATCTAACCTAACCTTCAACGTCCGACATAAGACTCGACTATCAAGGCAACACATACTTAATTACTACGAAACTACTAACTTTTATTAACATTTGATAGGCCAGCATTTAACCACTATTTCGACCGGTGTTAAACAATGACATGGTCGAAGATGGTGAGCACGCTAGGCCTAGTAGGTAATTGCCGGATTCTTAAGGACGGTATGCTGCCGGACCATCGAAAGGTTATGTCAGCAGATTTTCTCTTTGATGGTGGTAAGCTACTTTTTGGTAGCAAATCAGCTGCCTGATATAATGCACCTACTACCTGTGGGTTTAGTGACCATCTAAGTTTCACGAACAGAAAGACCCATCACCAGACAATCAGGCATATGGCCTAACCTTCAACTTCTGACATAAGACGCGACAGTCCGTTCCTTTCTGACCGGCTGGGTGGCCGGTGTTGATGGATACGCACCGCTCGTGAGGCCCGAGAGTCTCGCTAGAGGGCAGCACAGGGCGGCTGCGTACGCGGCGCGGTACTGCGCATTCATTATCACGTAGATGATGGGGTTCACGCAGGCACTCGCGTAGAGGAGAAGGTAGCCAGCGATGTGGAACACTGTAACACAAAGATTGATTGAATTTTATAAGCCTGGCTGTCACATAATGTAATATCTACTCAAAGTCTTAGTTCATAACTACATACTAGAAAGGAGACGTACTTGTATATTATTAATTTTTTTATGACCTGATATACTGTGATAATGTTGCGGAAGATGGTATCATGCTTGTATGGAATTGTAAGTTGTCAGTAAGACGACGCGCTGCTCTTCCGACATTTGTCCAATCCACATGCCCTAGTCTCAATCCGTCTTCTAAAGAATAAACGATATTTTTAGGCACGATTTTGATTTTAGTTACTGCACAAGAAAACAATTGACATCTCATGGCAACATTGGCGACTATTTCTAATTAACATCAGTAATTATTAACACCTTTATTTATCTGACTGTCTGATAGATTATAATCTGTTCACTGAGACCATTCCAACGAGCCCATACACATCATCACTGCTGTAATTTGCTGAGGAGTTGGGATGTCCAGTTGTATATTTTATTATTCTTTGAGTTGGGTATATACTGTAGATTCTAGAAGATGCCTCAGCGTCAGGTTAAGGTTAAGGTTATGTTCTTGCAATGTTATTGTATTTGTATTGCAAAAGCATCATTCAAACTTACCAGGGAAATGAACATGATTATCAGCAACCTTCGCGATAGTGATCGGTAGGTAGCACACCAAAAACGACAGGAATATTGCCAGCACCATCTTGGTTATCCTCCACTCGTTTCTCCGCGCCTTGGTCTCTCGATGGTCCTTGATTGTGGACCGCTTGTCTGCAGTACTGTTGTTTAGGGACCCTGGGCTCGTATGCTGGGCTCTTTGGTGCTCTCGCATCCTTTGTTCTGAACTAGAAGATAAATAGAAAGATGTGTGAATGGTCCTCATTATTATATTACGAGCGCGATTATATTAGCGAGATAGTGGTCAAACGCTAGCCTGTCTACACTTATATCATAAATGCGAAAGCCAGTTTGTTTACTTGTTTGTTTGGGAATTCTTCACGATCAAACGGCTGGACCGATTTACCTAAAATGTTGAACAGAGATAGCCAGTACTATGCATGTTGTAGCTGGCCCGGCGGACACTAGACAGTGTCCTACCATCATGCCGATGATTGGGGGTTCCTTAACAATGTTTTTCCGTCAACAAAGGGCCACTTTGAAATGTGCACATACATTTTCGATTGAAAAATCCATTGGTGCACAGCGGGGATTTAAACCTACTGCCATTGGCGTCAAAGCCGACTATTCTCGCACTGAGCCACTGGCAGTACTAGCAGGGATAAGGCTCTAGACTAGAACTCTGATTATCGTCGCAAAGTCTATCGATGTTTTGTCAAATACGAGACTGTGTAATCCAACTGCGCGAAATAATTTGCCATTTCCTTTATAGAGTTCCGTACACAAAGGGTAAAACGGGACCCTATTACTAAGACTCCGCTGTCCGTCTGTCTATCTGTCTGTCTGTCTGTCTGTCCGTCTGTCACCAGGCTGTATCTCATGAACCGTGATAGTTAGACAGTTAAAATTTTCACAGATGACGTATTTCTGTTTCCGCTATAAAAACAAATACTAAAAACAGAATAAAGTTAAAAATGATATAAAATTGATCCCCACACAAGAATCGTGTTTTTTTCGGCATTTCATTATTTCATTAGTTAGGTAATCGTCCCATAGATGGCGTTACATTGAAATGTCGATTCCTAACTCCATTGTTAGACGTTAGATGGCGTTATAAGAAATCAAATGTTTAATAATTATTATTTTTTGCTGGCGAAAAATGATAGTGGTATTTTTTGCTCGATCTTATAAAATACTGTAGTGTGGTACGGAATCCTACGAGTGCGAGTGCGACTTGCACTTGGCCAGTTTATTTAAAGCAGTCGTAGTCCTTTGATTCTCTTAAGATTGCAAGAAAATTCCTTCCACTATATTGATCATCATCATCATCATCATCAGCCAGTATCAGCTGTCCACTGTCCACTGCTGGACGAAGGCCTCTCCCAAGATACTTAAGTCATACATATAGCCATAGATCATTTATTTTCACTATGATATCACTTAGTGATTTTACGAAATCCCCAATACCGGCAGATAGCACAATTTTTGCATAGTAACTAATATTCCGATAAACTGTAATATTGCTAGCCGATTTAATTTTCATATATTTTAATAGTAAGATAAGGTAAACTCAAACTAAAATAATTGTTCAATATCTCAAGAAAATAATTTTATACAAATATACCTAAAACTTTGTCTTAATAATCTAGGTAACGAAAGAATTTGGTTTATTTTTCGGTGGAATATTTAAATGAGTCTAATTTAAATATTCCAACGAAAAATAAACCAAATTATTTACGAAGAATACATAGTTTACTCAATTATTTTTTCGAAGAGCTTAGGTTTAAAATTGTTAGTATTGGGATGATATCATATGGGCCTCCAATCTCTTACAAATTCTCATATAATATTATTTTTAATTTCCTACGTCAGCCATGTATAGTCGCAGGCAGATAGCTTAATTAGCCGTTCAATTGAAAGCCTAGCCCCTTAGCTAAACAGCGCCGGTCAACTAAATTCCTGAATGATATCCAGCCGTATCATTTGTTACAACATTTAATAAACTGGCTGGCTAATGCTTAGGCCAGTCATATAATGTCTTAGTCTGACACTAAGGCAACACACTAGGAACAGTGACCACCGCGTGATATACCATCACCACCATATGCATATAATTATGCATATGTATGCATATACATATGCATACATATATGTATATGCATATACAAATATTTCTGGTGGACGCGGTGGTCACTGTTCCTAGTGTGTTGCCTTAGTGTAAGACTAATGAACAGGCTAGGCAAGTTATAAAACGTCATCGATCCAAGTAATTTGCCTAGCTAATTGATCAAATGGCTGGATATCATTCAAGAATCTAGTTGAACGGCGCTGTTTAGTTAAGAGGCTAGGCAGTTAATTGAACGGCTAATTAATCTATCTGCCTGCGACATACATATGATATGTGTTATTTGGCTATATTGTAGTGTCTCTATTTTATTTTACCGGCGCAGTAAGCTCAAAAGACGGGTACCGTCAACCGTGGCATCTTTACCATAATAAAATAAAAAAAACGTAACAAATCGAACACAAAACTACCTTATTAAGGTATTTTTATTAATCGACGAATAAAGTATACTTTTCCGTAGATTTCTAGATTCACTCCCTCTTAGAATTCCAAATCCACTAAAGTAGCACCAAAAACATCATGCAGGTAAAGTAACCAAAAAAATTGCAACTTTACCTGCACAGTATTTCTCCATAAAATGAAGCCTTTTTATCTGAAATTGGTAAAGATGCTGTTCCGTTTTACGTTCTCTATTTAGATTTAGGAGTAATTTAAATAAAAAAGCTTTTTACTGGCAGCACTGGCTGGTAGGTAAAGATAGCACGGGTTTCATTGAAATGTTCATACTAATTGTGTTTATCACCAGGGCTGCCACTAGTTCAAAAATGCAAGTAAAAAAATGTACGTACTCTACCTACCTAATGTACCTAATCTACCTACTCATATATAACTAAATATTATCACACTAAACTTACTACCAGCCTTGCTGGTTTTCAAGTTAGCTTATCTCATGATAAATATGTTCGTTTCTTTGTATACCATAAATATACTTTTTAGTGTTCCGTACCCAAAGGGTAAAAACGGGACCCTATTACTGAGAATTCGCTGTCCGTCCGTCTGGCTGTATATCACTAGGCTGTATCTCATGAACCGTGATAGCTAGACAGTTGCAATTTTCATAGATGAAAACCTCCCCTTTTCGTATCAAGTCGGTTAAATAATAGGGACAACCCTAGCTACAGGTAAAGATGCCACTTTAAGGACTGTGGTAACTTTACCTAATGTCAACTATCATTACCTATGCGAATAACTCTTAATTTTTTTTAGCAACAACCATAATAACAGCTTCCACATCTTCCTAGAGATGTTTTATTTAGTATATATCTTTTTTACGTACCTCCTCCAAGTATATTCGCCGGAACAATTAAAAGTTTTACCAAAACCTGCAGCGACAATTGTCCCGTGTTTATGAACAGACTCTAATAACTTGACATTTGACAGCATTAGGTACCAGGATGAAAAAATGGATGTGTGACCATTAGTTCATTACAAAACTACTAAAGTATTTATAAAATATCTACCAATTGCATTTTCTGATGAAAGTGATTTTTCTTAGCACTAGTCAGTCGTAGGTAAAGTTAGCAAGGAAAGGTAAAGATGCCGTTGTTGACGGTAGTTAAGTAAATTTCCGAGAACATAATTGTCGCATCAACTACTTATTTGGTTATCTTTTTTTTAATATCTGATAGGCCAGCGTTTGACCACTATCTCGCCTGGTGGTAAACGGGGATGATGTGGTCGAAGTCAGTAGACACGTTAGGCCTAGAATGGTCCGACTCTCAAGGGCTATGCTACCGAAACACCGTAAGGTTATGGTGGCAGATTTTCTCCATGATGTAGGTAAGCTACTTATTAGTAGCAAGTAAGGCTGAGCATCGATATAATTCTTCTAGCAGCTGTGGAAAAGTACTATTAGAAGTCTACCATACAAAAAAGTCTGGCATAAAATAAAAGGAAGATTGAATTGAGATACAAACTTTCAGATTTTGTGGCCAATAACCTTAAGTAAGTAACCCCTGAATTTATATCACCAATAAAAATGTTATACCCAGGTTAAGGCATCCTCATTGCTGATTCAAGAGATGTTTCAAGTGATTTAAACTAACTTTCCGGCAAATCGTGTCTGCTCTGTCTTATAGCCAACTTTTGAAGATACTAAACTACATTCATAGGCTGTTTCAGGAGGTACCTTTTTTAACCTTCACAAAAAAGGAGGAGGTTCACAATTCGACTGCATGTTTTTTTTTTCTTTTTATTTTATGTTTGTTACCTCAGAACTCCGTCAAATCTAAACCGATTTGAAAAAATATTTTTTGTTTGAGAGATTATGCTTCCAGTTTGATCCGATTACATTTTGTTTTATCGGGATGTGATAATCATCTCTAGAGATATGGAGATAAACAAATATAACTATATAAACAAATTTGATACCTTGTTGACATGATTATGGCTAGTGGATAGTTTCACTATCGCGGCATGTGAAGTCGGTTTTTTCGTTTTGTACGATAAAAAAATACTAAATATCTTCTAGGCTAGCGTTTGAGCACTCGACTATCTCGTCTAGTGGTAAGCGTTGATGTGGTCGATGATAATGAACATGCTAGGCCTAGAATATTCTGACTCTTAAGGGATGTGTGCTGCCGGAACACCGTAAGGTTATGGCGGCAGATTTCCTCTTTGATAATGGTAAGCTACGTTTTGGTAGCAAATCAGGCGGAACTTCGATATAATATGCTCCTACTTCCTGTTGAAATTATGGAAAACCTTCCTATCTATTATGAAAAACTTCATCATAATCATCATTATCATTAAATTTTCGTCCATGGCTGGACATGCACATGGGCTTCTCCTATCGCACGCCACTGAGCTCGATTTTCAGTTATTTGTTTCCAACCGCTGCTAGCCAGCTTGCGTATATCATCGCTCCATCCATCTGCTTGAGCGTATCGGTTCTACGATGTGACGAGTCTACTGACTTCTGACACTGACAGCTTGCTAATTCTTTGAGCTATGTCGATAACTTTTGGTTCTTTGACGAATGACCTCATTTCGAATTCGATCAGATTAATTAAATTAATAACTAGCAGCGCCCCGTGGTTTCACCCGCGTATTATAGTTCCCGTTCCCGTAAGAATATGGGGATAAAAATTGATTGTGTTACTCGCTGATAATGAAGCTTTCCACTAGTGAAATAATTTTTTTAATCGGTTTAGTAGTTTTTGAATTAAATCGAAACAAACTTTGTTTGTTTTGTTTTTTAAAACCAAACCTTTCCTCTCTATAATATTAGTCGAGATTAATGAGAAAGTTAATTATGAAGAAACTTTTATTACTGTGTCTATTTTTTTATGGTATAAGGTAACAGGACAAGCACGACGCTCGCTTGATGGTAAGCGATGACGTCTATGTATAACAGATACAGCGGCATGCAACATTCTGGACTGCCAGAATTATGCATGTCACTGCACTGCGCCTGTTACCTTGAGTCTCAAATGCCCTGTAATTTCATTTAATTTAATTTGATATAATAAGAATGTTACCTGTGTACAACCCAAAATATCCTTGCGTAGCATATAAGGATCAGCAAGGCTGGAACGATGAAAGCAATCACGAAAAGTGCAGTTTTAGCGCTGCGGCCGTTATCATCTGGAACTATCGAACAGGTGCCTAGTTCTGGATCGTAGTCGAATTTACCTAGAAAATACAGCACACTTTAGGTAATTCGTGAACATAACTTTAAATATATACATACTAATATTTAACTAAATAAATAGTTATATAACCTGCTATTATGCAAGTTGTTAATATTGAAATAAAATAATTATTATATTCTATTCAGTATTTTTTTTTAGTATCTTATCTTATCTATAAGCCAGGGTTTGACCACTATCTCACCTGTTGGTAAGTGATGATGCGGTCGAGGACGGTAGCACGCTAGGCCTAGAATGGGAACTGGCTCTCAAGGACAGCTGCCGGAACACATTAGATGTTTTGGGCGACAGATTTTCTAACTTGAGGGTTGTAGCAGGCCAGGCGGACTAGATAGTGATCTAGCCAGGCTAGATAGTGTCCTACCACCATGTGGAGGCTGGGGGTTACTTAGCGATGTTTTTTCTTCACCACAGGGCCACTGTAAATAGCGCACATAAATATTTCGATACAAAAATCCATTGGTACATGGTGGGGATTGAAGTCGGTATCTCTGGCTTCAAAGCCGACCATTCTCCCACTACACCACTGGGCCCTCAGAAATACCACTGACATGGGAAATGGTGAGTGCCATAACGTAATTTAATCATCCATACAATTCATTATTATTATTTTTTGGAGTAAATGTATGAAAAGTCGTCAATAGATTGTTGTGCACTGTTTGCGTTTCATTCATTACATGACGGGGATGAAACATTATTAACCGACTTCACAAAAAAGGAGGAGTTTCTCAATTTGTCAGAATCTTTTTTTATGTATATTCACCGTTTACTCAAAGATGCCTGAACCTTGGAAAATTCTTTTTTGTTTCAAAGGGTACCCTTCCCAGGTAGCCCATTTAAATTTTAACGAAATCGATGGAGCGGTTTTTAATATATCAACATTTGTATTCGATGACATGATAATGGATACTAGGTACTTTGACTAGCGCGACGTTTGAAGTCGGTTCTTTTAGTTTTATAAACGATCTTAAATTATGTCTTTACACATTGCGGTACATTTGTACACTAAGCATAAGTTTTAGTTTAGTTTAACCCCTTATATATTTGGAGTTGTGTTAGCACGTTACGCTTATCACTTGTTTACTTAATCCAATATCTAAACATATACATATATAATAATATCCAAGCGTATTTTCATCAGTATAAGTAAACGGTTCCATTTCACCGCTTCAAGCACTGTTGTTTGTAAGTTCTATCTTAACATGAGACCCGAAACTTTCAGACAACGTATAGTTTAAAAGTTTTATATAGAGTATAGTAGAATATAGTAGAATAGTAGTAAGATATTAGAGTATTTACGATAATATACGCTCGCGTAAAGTATAGTAGTTATTGGTTTCTGTATTACACTATACAAGACTTGATATTTTGAAGACTGTGCTGCTATTTTTTTAACTGACTTCATAAAAAGTAGGAGGTTCTCGATTGCCTGTATTTTCTTGTTTGTTACTTCAGAACTCCGTTATTTATTGATCATATGGGATTTTTTTACACAGTATGCTTCTTATTTGGTCTCATTTTTGGTATCTCCAGAGATATGGAGACATCAAAGAGACACGTCATCGTCAATAATAGTACTGAAAATGACTAGCGAAGCATTTGGTGTGTTTTTTTTGTTTCATAAACGATTTAAAATTATTTAGCTCAGCGTGGCCATGTAGTCAGCGGGGATGTAAGGCAGCACAAATACGACCTCGGTGCTCCCAGCCAACCTCACCTGCCCGTGGTGCATCCTGCTGACCAACAGACGGGGCTCTGGCGACCGACAAATGGCGGTATAACCATTTCATATCTATGGCGTAGCCAAATTCTACAGGCCGGTGACGGGCAGCAGCGTCACTGGTGCGTGAAGCTACGTCCTGCGATCGCCAACACGCCTGCCCAGCATGGCGATTAGGGCATATCCCTCCCAAGGGATGAAACCAAAATGGAAAGTCACATTAAGCCGCGGCCCCCAGTTCCCGGCCGCCCTGCTATTCCTGACCACGGCGGCGGTCACGGTAACGGCAGGGCAGGGGGTGCTAAGAATCCCCGGGTTACGGTAGGCCGCCAGAACAAACTGACCCTCGCAACGTACAATGGACGCACGATTCGGCTGGACGATCATCTGGCGCAGCTAGAGGAGGAGCTGAAACACATAAGATGGCACATTCTGGGGTTATGTGAAGTCCGAAGACAGGGAGAGGACACCATAACCTTAGAATCGGGCCAACTTATGTACTACAGAGAAGGAGATCAGCCATCCCAAGGCGGCGTCGGGTTTCTGGTCAACAAGGTTCTCAGTGACAACGTTGTAGAAATCTCCAGTGTGTCGACCAGGGTAGCGTACCTCATAATTAAGTTAACCAAGAGGTACAGCCTCAAGGTTATCCAGGTCTACGCACCGACCTCGACACACTTGGATGATGAGGTGGAGAGCATGTATGAAGATATCTCCAGAGCTTTACACACCACCTCCAAGGCTCACTACAACGTTGTCATGGGAGACTTCAACGCCAAAGTGGGAGTACAAACTTGCGGCGAATCGTCTATAGGACCACACGGATTTGTGAGTAGGAATCACAGGGGACAAATGCTCGTCAATTTCCTCGAGAGAGAGGGGCTTTTCTTAATGAACACGTTCTTCAAGAAACAGCCCCAAAGGAAATGGACGTGGCAAAGCCCCGACTTTGTGACTAAAAACGAGATTGACTTCATCATTACGGACAAACGGCGCATATTCAGAGACGTCTCAGTGATCACTAGGTTTAATACTGGAAGTGATCACCGACTTGTACGAGGCACTCTGGATATCGACTTTAAAGCCAAGAGATTCCGATTGATGAAGTCTACGCTCCGTCCGAACCTACTCCGAAACATTCCAATTAAAATTGGAAAATCGATTCGCTGCCTTGGAAACCACAGATGACGTAGACCAGAAACTCGAAGAAGTGGTGGAAATCCTCAGGGATGAAGGGACGAAGTTTTGCGAGAGCAAGCGTACGGGCAAAAAGTCCAAAATCTCGGCAGAAACACTTTGGCTAATGGAAGAGAGACGAACAGACCCTTTGTCAGCTTTGTCAACTAACCTGGTGCGCGTACGCTCTTGATTAAAGAATCAATTGAGCAGAATCGGGGGTCGAAAGTGTTCGTCCAGCCTCTGGGTAGAAGCCACCTCACAAAGCTGACAACGTCAACGGGGAACGTCGTCGCATCCAAGCCGGAGATTCTGTCGGAAGTTGAAGACTTCTACGGCAAGCTCTACGCATTGCATGCTTCAAGGCCCGAACCCGATACTGAGGATTCTAGAGCCACCTTAACCCGCCACTTCACAGAAGATCTGCCCGAAATTAGCCGAGACCAAATCGTGATGGCCCTTAAACAACTCAAAAATGGAAAAGCCCCAGGAGAAGACGGAATCACAACGGAGCTTTTAAAAGCCGGAGGAGCTCCAGCAGTTCAACAGCTTCAGCAGCTATTTAATTCCGTTCTTTTTACTGGGAGAACTCTACAGGCATGGAACAGAAGCATGGTGGTTTTGTTTTTCAAAAAGGAGACAAAACCCTATTGAAAAACTATCGCCCGTTTTCGCTTTTGAGCCATGTTTACAAGCTGTTTTCAAGGGTCATCACGAACCGTCTTGCGCGAAGACTCGACGAGTTTCAACCTCCGGAACAGGCCGGGTTTCGAAGCGGTTACGGCACCATAGACCACATCCACACGGTGCGGCACATTGTACAGAAGACCGAAGAGTACAATCGGCCCCTGTGCTTAGCATTTGTGGACTATGAGAAGGCCTTTGACTCAATCGAAACCTGGTCTGTTCTCGAGTCCTTGCAGCGTTGCCAAGTCGACTGGCGATATATCGAAGTGATGAGATGTCTATATAATGCCGCAACGATGACTGTACAAGTACAGAACCAGCGAACTAAACATGTCCACCTGCGTCGAGGAGTGAGACAGGGGGACGTCATATCCCCGAAACTGTTCACTAACGCCTTGGAGGATATGTTTAAGACGCTGGACTGGAAAGATCGTGGCATTAACATCAACGGCAGGTACATCTCTCACTTACGATTCGCAGATGACATCGTCATTATGGCAGAGACGCTGCAGGACCTACAAAGGATGTTGAATGGCCTAGCTGATTCTTCTCGTAGCATCGGTCTCCGGATGAATTTGGACAAAACCAAAGTCATGTACAACGAGCACGTTGTTCCGGAACCGATTGCCGTACATGGAATCCCACTCGAAGTTGTCACTAAGTATGTTTACCTAGGGCAAACGCTCAAACTAGGCAAACATAACTTCGAGAAGGAAATCCAGAGAAGAATTCAGCTGGGCTGGGCAGCATTCGGAAAACTCCGTCGAGTCTTCTCGTCGCCTATACCACAGTGTCTAAAGACAAAAGTCTTTAACCAGTGCGTCCTACCTGTGATGACATACGGAGCCGAGACTTGGACACTCACAGTCCGACTGGTCCACCAGTTTAAAGTCGCTCAGCGAGCTATGGAGAGAGCTATGCTCGGTATTTCTCTGCGGGATCGAATCCGGAACGAAGTAATTCGCCAGAGAACTAAAGTTATCGACATAGCTCAACGGATTAGCAAGCTGAAGTGGCAGTGGGCTGGTCATATCTGCCGCAGGACTGATAACCGTTGGGGTAGACTTGTCCTAGAGTGGAGACCGCGAATCGGCAAACGTAGCGTAGGACGTCCTGTGACCAGGTGGAGCGACGACATACGCAAAGCGGTGGGCAGTGACTGGAAGAGAAGAGCCGAAGATCGGGCTCAGTGGCGCATCTTGGGAGAGGCCTATGTCCAGCAGTGGACTGATACAGGCTGATGATGATGATGATGATGATGTAGTCAGCATTTTAGACTCCGAAAGTTCTCATCTTCCAAAGGTTCTTTAGATATTCAAGATTTAGGTATCAGTAGGTTGCAATAATAATATATTTGTTTTATAGATGCTTTTACCCACTATATTTAAGATTATACTATCGAGATATCAAGATATCTCAAAACCTATTATCTAGTGTCCGCCTGGCCAGCTACCACCCTCAAATTAGAAAATCTGTCGCCAAATATTTAAATGTGTTCTGGCAGCTATCCTTGAGAGCCAGTTCCCATTCTAGGCCTAGCGTGCTTACCATCTTCGACCGCATCATCACTTAACAACACGTGAGATAGTGATCAAACGCTAGCCTATAAGATATTAAAAAAAAACACTTACCAGAGACCTACTAAGCTGATAATATACTGCAGATATATAGTTTCCTTATCATATGATACGCAATAATATTACGCAAAAACTCTCGCTCTATCTCTCTCGCTCTCTCTCTCTCTCTCTCTCTCTTTCCAAAGTCATAGTCAAAGTCAAAGCATTTATTCAGTAAATGGGCAAATTAAAAATTTGCACTTACACACGTCAAATTACATTAAACAGATCATATTCAATAAAAAATATTATAGATATAACAGAAACATAACTTATTGCTTTGAATTTACAAAAAAAAACAAAGGTATTGAGCCATTCAGCTTTCATCTAGACGTCGAACGTCACACACGTTTCGCTCTCTTTTGTTACGAAGGTTCCAATTTAGTGTGATCAAATATAGATGGAATTAATTTAATGGTTGAAAAGAGAGAAGTTAGTAGGTAAACTAAAAGATATACCTTGGTAGTTAAATTGCAAAAATAATTACCCCAAACACCAACAAGAGTAGGTATCTGCATGCCATAGGAGAACATCCACGAGAAGACGATCATCAGTGCTATGTTGTACTTCCGGTATACCCTGGAGTACCAACTGTGGTGGGCTATCATTATGTACCTGTGAACAAAAGTACGTTTAATATGACACTGTCCATGTCGTCAAGTGACCATCCACTCACGCTCCGATTCGCTTTAGTGCATCCATAAGACATATAGCAAATTATTTCGCGGGTTTATCATTTGTTAATCAAATAATTGTGTGTATATGTTACCGGAAATGTATGTAATTCCTAAAATCGCACGGAAATGTATAAAACAAATTATATTAGACATTTCCTAGGAAATTTATACATTTCCTAAATAGCAATCGGAAAAGTCAAATATTTGAGATCAGTGCGCAAGGTTAGGTTAGGTTAAAAAAAAGGTTAGGTTAGGTTAGGTTGTTGTTCTTGTCTCAACGAGTGATTATTCTCATTTTAACGACGTGTTTCATTACAGAATGCATTATTTGTATACATTTCCTAACCCGATATTGGAATTATATACAATTCCTAGGAATTTTACACATTTCCTAGGACATTTATGTATTAAATGGTTTTTGAAACAATATTTTATACATTTCCTGAATAGCTTCGGAATTGTATAAATTTCCTAGAATTTGTATACAATTCCTAGATTTCATACATTTCCGGTAACATATATCCTAACTTCCAAACTATATATATATATATATATATAATATTATAAATGCGAAAGTAACTCTGTCTGTCTGTCTGTGTCACTTTCACGTCAAAACCAAAGAACCGATTTCAATGAAATTTGGTACACAGAGCCTGAGAACGGACATAGGCTACTTTTTAATGCGAAAAGAGGGTTGTAAGGGGTTGAAATGGGGGACGAAAAGTACGATAGGAAGTATCGTCATTTTTAGAGCTAGAAGCTTGAAACTTATTGTTTAGGCTGTTGATTCGATATAAATTAATATGTCATTCAAAGTTTGTGAGGGAGAAGGGGGAGGGAGAAGGGGAAGGGGGAATAAGGGGAGGGGAGGGTGGGTGGAAGTGAGGGGAAAGGGAAAGGGGGAGAGGGATGGGAGGGGAGGGAAAGGGGAGGGAGGTGGAGTGGGGGGAGGAGAAGTGGGGGGAGGGGAAGTGGGGGGAGGGGAGTGGGTAGAAGAGATACGGGGAAGGGAGGGGGAAGTGGGGGGGAAAAGATGGGAGGGGAGGGGAGGGAATGTGGGGGAAAAGGGGAGGGGGAGAGGGAAGTGAGGGATAAGGGGAGGGGGAGAGGGAAGTGAGGAGAAAGGGGTGGAGGAAAGAGAGAGGGAAATGGAAGGGGAAGGGCGAGGGGGAGGGAGTGGGGAGAGAGAGGGGAGGGGATTTGCGTGGCGTGGTACTGTGCGGTGTAGTGGGATACGCATATGTCTTATTTGTAAAATAATTAGCCTAAATATTTAAAAATGCTACCCAAAGACACTATTCCACGCGGACGACGTCGCGGGCACAGCTAGTATATAATATATACGAACAAATAGGAAAGTTCCATTTTTTGTGGTGGAACGCTTCATCACTTCATACACACACAACTTTTCCCACGTCCAGGCAAGCTCGATTGTACCTTAGACCGTAGCCATCACTTGTAGGCTCAGCACACATAATATGGCTAAGCGAAGTGCAGATCATTTTTGAATGTTAAATTATTATTGAAATTGAATCTCGCATCGAAATAAAATAAAAAATAAAACTGGCCAAGTGCGAGTCAGCATCACGCCTCTTATCGCACACTTAGGGAGGGTTCCGTACAATACGAAACATAACAGAGTTTCAACCTCATATATTTGATTAATTGATATTACCAAGAATATTTGGTTTGGTCGGTCGGTTTGGTTGGTAAGACGGGGCTCGTTTACTAGCGCCATCTATGTCATTTTGCCGAAACTAATTAGATAGATGACGTTTAAAAACACGTTTTTTTGTATGGGGACCCCCTTTAATTTTTAACTTTATTTTGTTTTTAGTATTTGTTGTTATAGCGGCAACAGAAATACACCATCTGTGAAAATTTCAACTGTCTAACTATCACGGTTAATGAGCTATAGCCTGGTGACAGACGGACGGACAGGCAGACAGACAGACGGACAGCGGAGTCTTAGTAATAGGGTCCCGTTTTACCCTTTGGGTACGGAACCCTAATAGTGTTCCCATTAATTACACCCCTAGCGCCCGTGAACGATTGTTAATTAATAGTTTGTAATTTCAACCACAGTTTGACTGTAAAAATGCCCTGTAATGCACGTCGCATTACAATTGGGGAAATTGATTATGGGGGACTATTACTGCTCGCGTCCGTAGGATTTAGCCCTCGATGTCCTACACGTGTCCCCTGGGTGGCGCCAAAAGAGCAGTACTTTTCAGGTGGTAGGCTTAGGCCGCGGCGTGTTACCACCCACCAGACAAAGCCATGCCGCCAAGCGGTCGCTTTACGGCATGAATGTTTGGTGAAGCCATTATGGGGAACGGGTCGGAAACAGTTGCGTTGCTTACTATAGCTAGTCGTGATACATTGAAGGTCAATTTACCTGGCAGCCAATCTTGGAGAGCAGCGGGATCCGAGGCACGGTTCTCCGCTGGCCGACCGCAGATAGTTGGGGGCCCAAGTAGTGAGCCAGCCACTCATGAAAGGCTGCCCCGCCATCTCGCGAAAAATCCCGGAGGTGCGCCATCGTGCCGGTTGGCGACCGGACGAGAGGACCCGATGGACACCTCTGGGGGGGCTCGGGCGTCCCCGCGGTCTCCAGGATTGGTTCCCAATAGGTGAAAAGACCTAATATGTATCACGGGTTGGTAATTAGCGCCTCGTTTCCACTTCCGTTTCCCTTACCTAACTTCACTCCCCACAAAATGAAAGGCAGAAACAGAATAAAGGTTATACAGCGGAAGCACGTCCTCTCCCTTCAAGTGCACCTCTCAAACATTCGAGGCTTGCACTCCAATATCCTCTCGGTCCACCACCACCTTGAGACCGAAAAACCGCATATTCTGTTCCTCACGGAGACGCAGATCAAATGTCCAGCTGACGCGGCGTACCTTGCCTACCCAGGCTATGTTCTAGAGCATAACTTTAGGGCGAGGGCGGGAGTTTGTATGTATGCCCGCGATGACATTTGCTATCGGCGTCTCCGCAACCTTGAAGACCCTCAACTTTCCGTCATGTGGATTTTGGTGGACACTGGCATAGAGAAAATTCTTTATGCTAGTGTCTACCGTTCGCACAGCGGAGACGAGGAGACAAACAGGCTCACAAACCACCTCAGTGAGGCGGCTGATGTGGCCCAACAGAGGTATCCTTCTGCTCAATTAGTGCTTCTGGGGGATTTCAACGCCCATCATCAAGACTGGCTATACCCATACCAGAGCACTGACCACGCTGGTCGAGAGATGCGAAAGCTTGCTTTAACGCTAGACCTCACTCAGTTGGTCCAGGGAGCAACAAGGATACCGGACGTTGATGGCCATACAGCCAATTGCTTGGACCTTCTGCTGACAACAGAAACAGACCACTGTCTGGTGAAGTCTGTATCCGTCTACTCCCCGCCCGATCCCAGCCAAAAAGGCACCCGGCGGGTGTGGCGATACAGGTCAGCAGATTGGGATGAGATGCGTTGTTTTTTCGCGTCTTATCCTTGGCGGCAGGTATGTTTTTCTTCGAGCGATCCCTCAGCTTGCGCGGATGCTGTGACAGAAGTGTTACGTCAGGGTATGGAGTATTTCATACCATTTTCTGACGTTCCGGTGTCAAGCAAAGCTCGTCCATGGTTTAATGCCAAATGTAGAGATGCAGAAGCATCAAAACATGAAGCTTACTTAGCCTGGGCTGATGCTCGAACCCGCAAGACTAGAGATGTACGCGAAAAGAAGAAAGCCTTTAACTTAGCCGCCAAGTCCTGCAAAAAGGCTCTCAAGAAGGCTCGCTTCGATCACATACGCCGAACAGGGAACAAACTTGCTTCTTACCCCTCGGGTAGCAAAGCGTTCTGGTCCCTGGCGAAGTCGATCGAAGAGAACTTCTGCCGTCCCTCACTGCCTCCACTACTGAAACCCGATGGATCACTAGCACACTCGGCTGAAGAGAAAGCGAATTTATTTGTTACTCTGTTTGCGGAGTCTTCACGTTTAGATGCTGGCAATGCTGTACCTTCTAGTCTGCCGACTTGCGGGACGTTTATGTCGGAAATCCGCATTCGTCAGACTGAAGTACGCAAAGCGTTGCGCAATCTAGACGTGAACAAAGCTAGTGGTCCAGACGGTATACCAGCTGTAGTCTTGAGGACGTGTGCGCCTGAGTTGGCTCCTATTTTGACACGCCTCTTTCGCTTGTCTATGACGACTGGTCAAGTGCCTAAGTCCTGGAAGCAAGCAAACGTGCAACCCGTGCCGAAAAAGGGTAGTCGTGCAGACCCTGTCAATTACAGGCCTATCTCAGTCACTTCCATACTCTGTAAGACTATGGAACGTGTACTGAACCACAGGCTCCTGGCATACCTAGAAGTGAACGATCTCCTCAGTGACCGACAATACGGGTTTCGCCGAAACCGGTCTACTGGGGATCTTCTAGCGTATGCCACGCACATCTGGAGCGAAGCCATCGAGAACCACGGCGAGGCGCTGGCCGTCTCTCTTGACATCTCGAAGGCTTTCGACAGGGTTTGGCACGATAGCCTTATTAGCAAGCTTCCTTCATACGGCCTGCCCACTGGTTTATGTGTTTGGATAGCAGATTTCTTAAGGGATCGGTCGATTCGAGTGGTCATCGATGGCTGTTCTTCCGACCAATTGGCCATAAATGCCGGAGTCCCTCAAGGATCAGTACTCTCTGCAACACTTTTTCTGCTGCATATTAATGACCTGCTTAAACCCGGTATCTTTGGGTACGCAGATGACAGCACTGTTGTAGAGAGTTATACATCCAACGCACGAACCAGTGCATTACAAATCCAGTCTCATAGAGAAGCGATGGTCGAACGCTTGAACTTTTCTTTGAAGGCAGTCTCTGATTGGGGCGATGCCAATCTGGTCAAGTTCAATACTGCGAAAACCCAGGCGTGTCTTTTCTCCGCTAAACGGAGCCCATTTCTACTGGCTCCTACTTTCCGGGATGTGTCCGTTCCGATAAGTAACAATCTCGAGCTTCTTGGCATCTCTTTGACACCAACTCTCAATTTCGGCTCTTATATTGAGTCTAGAGCCCAGCTAGCCTCAAAAAAGCTTGGCATTTTGGCTAAGGTGAGACGGTACTTCACACCGGGACAGTTGCTTAATCTTTACCAAGCACAAGTCCGGTCGTGTATGGAGTACTGCTCTCACCTTTGGGATGGTTCTGCTAAATACCAGCTGGAGACACTGGAAGCTATTGAGAGGAGAGCCAAAAAACTCATCAGCGATGACCTATTAGTAAGCAAGAGACTCCAGAGTCTCGCGCATCGCCGCAAAGTCGCTTGTTTATCGGTTTTCTATCGGATACATTTCGGAGAGTGTGCAATGGAACTGCATGATTTGATTCCACCATCCCCATTTTATAATCGGACATCCAGAGACACTAAAAGGCGCCACCGATTTATGGTGGATATACCATCTACCCGAACGAAGCGATTTGCTTCTTCGTTCATCATACGAACCGCTAAGGAATGGAATACCCTGCCTGAGTCCGTGTTTCCGATTAAGTACAATATGGGGGTCTTCAAATCGCGAGTGAATAGGTATCTTCTGGGTAAGCACGCTACATCATCGATCGCATCATCACTTAACATCAGGTGAGATAGTGATCAAGTGCTACCCAGTTCGGTATAAAAAAAAAAAAAAAAAAAAAAAAAATATATTATTATCTGTTCTGTGGCATTACTATGTGCGTCGGCCCTTACGCATCATGTGACTGTAATAAATAACAGTATAAAAATATAACAGTATAAAAGAAATAACAGTACACTATTACTAGAAGTGTAATTAGAGTAAGTAACTAATGGTCAAACTCATGACCATAAGTTACCAACAATTAACAATGAATCTAATGCTTCTCTTGTTATTATTTAAAACGGCTTTACACTCATGATTATTATTAAATAAATTCTACTCTAACAAACATACCTGTTCAAGGTAATCAGAGCGATGCTCAGCAGTGACACTCCAACGTTACCATACCGCAAGAACGGCACCAGTTGACACAATACTCCCCCGTGAGACCAAGTCCGAGTCCAGAACCCGGATATGGCGAATGGGAGCACGATGGCACAGAACAGGAAGTCTGCTATGCAAAGACTGGAATCATAAATGTGACCAAAGGTTAATTAATTCTGATTTCAAAAAAGGGCGTACATAAGTTATACATTTTAAATGAAATTATTTTAAAAAACCAGAATTCAGCTGGGCTGGGTAGCATTTGAGAAACTCCGTCGAGTCTTCTCGTCGCCTATACCACATTGCTTAGAGACAAAAGTCGTTAGTCAGTGCGTGCTACCTGCCATGACATACGAAGCCAAGACGTGGACACTCACGGTTCGACTAGTCCACCGGCTTTTACCGAATAATGATGATTTCATAAAATAAGGAAGTTAGAAAGTGATAGCCGTGCATTAATTACAATAATTAAGGTAAAATAATTGATTGAGTGCTTTACTAAAAAGATACAGTTGTTAAAAACAAAATAGCTGTAGGTACATTAAAATAAATAATCGGCGCGGCAGAAGAAACATTTGCCAGATATTTTTAAGGAGTTTTAATACATGTTTTCGTTAATTATAGAATTTCTAAGTAGATTATAGTTTACGTGTAGCCTTCGTATTTATGGAAACAATTCCATAAAATACGAGTAGGTATTATTTACTCTATAATAATTTAATTATAGCTCAAGAGACAACCGAGAATAGAACATAAATCAGACTGAGCATAGAATTACAAATTATTTTCCAAACAATGCTCTTACCATTTGTTCTACATTCTATACTGAGACATTGTTTGTCAGAATGTCTGTGATCTCGAACCCTATGAATTACGGTTCACATCCAACAATTATATTTCCAAAATTCAATTAATCACGGTAAAGGAATTCATTTGAAACATTTTCCGACCTGAGAGATTTAGATGCTTAGATTTTGTACGAGGTCATGCGATCTTTTGTGATTATTTCACCGATAAAACTCGAAATTATTGTTTTTCATTTGTACAGGTTATAGACCTACTATATACTTTTACTGGGTATTGTAACATATCTACAATAACTTTATAGGTTGCCATCGGACATTGAATTATATTAATATCTCAAT
Organism: Cabera pusaria; assembly: GCA_954871355.1. Classification (NCBI taxonomy): domain Eukaryota; kingdom Metazoa; phylum Arthropoda; class Insecta; order Lepidoptera; family Geometridae; genus Cabera; species Cabera pusaria. The sequence goes on along the minus strand of OX940900.1, from coordinate 11,009,038 downwards.
GTGCGCGTGGCGATTAGGACATATCCTTCCCAAGTCCCAAGGGATGAAAGAAGTGCGCATCTTGGAAGAGGCTTACGTCCAGCTGTGGACTGACACCGGCTAATGATGATGATGAATATTTCAACAATAAATGTAAATATAATTTACCTGATTATAAATGCAGCAGCAACATTCCTGACTTTTGGACACTTGAGAAGAGCAACCACAGTGAGAAGGTTGCCAAAGAGTCCCACGAACATTATAATACCGGTGACTACGGCTGCAAACGTCAAAAGTCCGTGAGAGAACCTGTAAACATGAAATCAATACTTAATTTTTTTTAACGAGCGAAGCGAAGGTCTTCGTTTCAGCTTGGACGAAAATGCTTTCGTATGTACGGATGTCTGTTCTCCTCTACAGGTTGCATTTCTCAAGCGATTCTCGTAAAATTTTGAGAGCCGGTTAGCCGAGCCGATTTTCTCCTTGATGGTAGTAAGCAAGTTTTTGATAACAAGTCAGGCGGTAAGTAAAAAAATCCATTGGTGCACGATTAGGATTTGAACTGGTAACCTCCCGTTTCGAAGACAACCTATTTATCCTTTACGCCTACAGCCCCAACAAGCCGTCATGTAGAGCAATGCAAGAAGATGTTTATGTCCAGTGATCAATTGCTGTGGTCTAATTACGGTGATTAAGATACAACAAGACAGACAGGCCGTAGTAGAGGCCCAATTCAAATTCCGCCGGGAAATGTCAGTGTCGTAATCTAGATAAGTTACAGAAGTCAGCAAATTGTTTTTTTTAAATTGTAGATAAGCAAACGTTTGACTACTATCTCACTTGATAATATATCTGGCCGGTGTTTGATGAGAGACTAACTAATAGGGTCAAATCACAGTGAGAGGGTAGCAGCATTCTCGGCAAGTAGCGTCGCCATAAGAAGGTGGTCACTAGAGTGCTGAGAGAGAAACAATTATCTTGCAACGAAGGACTTGCCACCGTGGCGTTTATGTTCAACTCTAGACTGATAAGCGTGCTACATCTCGACCATCTCGCTCTTACCATGAGTTAGGACAGTGCCTAGCGGTCAAAATGTAAGAAGGAAGTTGATAAACAGTCACTCGAGGATTTCATCGAGATACTGTTTATCAATTACCATCAGCTGATGAAAAACGTCAACTAAAGTAACAGGTACTTCAACTAATACTTAACTATATTCTATAGATTTTATCGTATACTACAGCATTGACGACTTTTTAAATGACAAATTATGACAAACAAAATGTAATTTACTACTCTAGCGGTTTGTATTTTTTATTATAACGCCACTGAATGGTTTACCTAGACCACAAGCCAATAAATCATTACATTTCATTTGATTTCATTAGGTTTTATAGGTAGGTAGGATACTCATACCTAGACAATATATAATAGAATATTTTAAACGCACAAGTCTTAGTAATAATTGCCAAATCCAATCACCATTACAAATTAGCATAAACTGCTAATAGATTAGTCGTTGTACGTAGACTCCAATTGCTAGCTTTTGAATATTCAAACAAATGATGTTAAAACCAGGCATTTTATTAATACGTACCTACTTTGTAAATGGAATATTGTTATTTCCCCAGGGGTTTTTTCTAAGCAGTTGCTAAGTTCAATTCCTTGAATTTAAATATAAATATTAAGGTGAACTAAATAATGGAATTAATGTATCTAAGCTTAATTATCGCTTTTCTATGTATGTAATAGTTAGTACGTACATGTTCTGGATTGACAAAATTTGTGTATATATTCATTCCACATGTTACGTTGACGCATTTATTGTAGATTTTTTTTAATAGAGATAAACTATTGGTAACAATAAAGTGACCGTACGAGAGTTTTGGTCGTTTACTCTAAAGAATTTAAAAACTATTCATTTAGATTATATATTCATTTATGTCAATGTATTTTTGCTTAAATCTTAAATCATCATCATCAGCCCGTTTCTTGTCGCCAACCACCGGCATTGAAATTTGACATAGCTCGTTATTGAGCTTGATCTTCGGCACTGCTTTTCTTTTCCTTGCCAGCCATTTTTGAATTTTGACTGACAATTACTTGATCCCTATCTAACTTTATGTAAAGTGTAAAGTGACTGCTTGTCAAGTGCCTGTATGTAAGTGGAAGTCTGCAGTGAGACGAGGCGCCGGATTTTTAAAGGGTCTAAGGCGTCGGACAATTGCCCCTAATTGTCCGGTGGTGGTGGCCCGGTGGTGAAAGTGGGAGAACGGTCAGCTTTGATGCCAGAGGTACCGAGTGAACTCGGTACCTCTGGCATCTTCATCCCCGCAAGCAAAATCATCCCCACCGTGCACCAATGGATTTTCCTATCGAAAAATGTATTTGCGCTTTTCACAGTGGGCCTCTGTTGAAGGAAAAATATCGTTAAGAAACCAACAACCCCCGCATGGTGGTAGGACACTATGTAGTGTCCGCCTGGCCAGCTACCACACTTCAAGTTGAGAATCTGTCGCCAAATCTAATGTGTTCCGGCAGCTATCCTTGAGAGCCAGTTCCCATTGTAGGCCTAGCGTGCTTACCATCTTCAACCGCATCATCACTTACCAACAAGGTAAGATAGTGGTCAAACGCTAGCCTATAAAATATTTAAAAAAATTGTCCAAAAAACATAGCGTAGTTATCGCAACTCCTCTTTCGAAATTTGCAATTATCATCACTATCACTACATCTATGCTGCCTTAAACGTACTTAACTACGTTTGCATAAATACTCACTAATTACCTAATTACAAGTTCTGCCCGGCACAGTGGCTTCACTTGTTATTAAAGTTTAGCTCCCTTTTCACGCTATATTGATCCCTTTCATAAAACCTTTCTTTGCAGATAGGCTAGTCTACACTCGATGAGGGAAGTTTTACCTTTTTCTTCGTAAGTCCATAGTTTTTTATATACTCGTATCAGTCGGTGGCATTTTGGTTTAAAAAATATTGATTACTCATGAAAACGAACCAAACTAAAATTATTTTTATAAAATAAGGTCAAATTTCATATTTCCTCGTTTTTTGTTCCGTCCAGCTTTCATCTTATACTTATAGCTTTTGTTTCATTAAATACTGAGGCACAAAGACCCGCCATCATTTCTGAATTCAATAGATTTATCGTTGGATTGTAAAATTAAATGACGAAATAAAAGGCATCCGCTTGAACATTGAACGTCCTATATTATTTATTGGAACAAAGAATCCTTTGCAATTTTATTATTTAGAATTTCTACAGGTTTATAGGTCATTTATATATTTAGGTTTGTTTATAAATTAAAAGGATAAACGATGGAGTTCAAAGATTTGAATCTTAACGTGCGGCGTGAATGTAACCAAATTTCGGTTGAGGTGTTTCGTTACTTGATTAATTGGTTACGAGGATTGTTTGTAGCATTCTAGGCCTATACTATTAGGAACTGTTTCCGTTTGTCCATCAGCGAAGGTAACCCGTTAACATCAGGCGGGCCTTGATTGCTTGCCACGCTATTACCATCTTAAAACAAAGACCTATACTATCTCAATCATCATTAGTTTTTACTATTACTTACTTTGAAAGCTCGCTAGGGCCGACGCTGGACGTGATTCCATCCGTATAGTTCATTGTATCGTCTGCCATCGTCTGAAACAAGGGTCACTAATTAAAACGAAATTCAATTAACTTTTATGAGAAGTTTACGGAACGGGCGGTAATTAGTTAAATACCTCGTCCACTTAGTTATTGGTCTGTAGTTTTAAGGCTTTGTTACATTTACTAAGTTAATGAATGGATTTGCTTATTTTAAGCCTAGAAGCAGCTATGCAATATAACAATTTTGATACTTGAATGACTGTAAACATGCGACAGATTTGACCATCGCCCGGCACAACACGATATTTTTACAACATTGAGTTTGAGAATTGCTTGTACAATTATTTATTCTGTGGAATTGCTTCCATCATTTGCATTCATCATTTGGGAATAGTGGTCTTATACTTGTCTATCTCGAAAATAAAATCTTAATTCCATGTTTGTAACCACAGCCTCTACATGTAATTTTATGATAAGTATGTTCAGTCAAGTAACATAAATGTACTTATATTAGTGTGACAAAAGACATGGCCACTGAAAGGAAGTGATCAGTCACATCTAAAGTGGTATAACGTCACCTATTTAACTGACTAATTTGATATGACCTGCAGGCCTCTAAACCGTCTCATTCTGCTGTAATTTATGGTGAATCAGTTTTTGTGAATTTTTAGGAGCTGAGATGTTCATTTATTATGTGTGTAGTGAATGTAAATATACCTATGTTTGTTTATATACTACTCGTATCCCATCGTAGGCAGCAATCCTCTTGAGAAGAGCATCATACATTGTCAACTCCACTCCTTATATTGATTAGACGTCACGCTTGGTCAGTCTCGATGTTCAATGGACCGTGATATTGGTACACGCTTTAGAATACCATTATTTCTTTTATTTGCCGGTTTAACAGTGCTTATTTCCAATTTGGAACAGCTTTACTAGAGTTTAAGTAACTTACAATTAAGATCGTTTAAAAACTAAAACAACGGATTTCACATGCCGCTTGAGCAATTTTCAGTGATTTCAAATCACTGTATGTTTGTTTACCTTCATATTTCTGTAGATTAGACTTGACCTGTACTGACTTCTGTAGATTAGATCTTGACAAAATGTACAAAAACCCACACTCATTTTCAGTGAAAAGTTTGAAGTCGCATCAGATCTCCATAAATTGTACAAAAGGACCACCGCGGAGATATTATATTCAAGCAATAATACAGAATTCGAATCAAAATTTGTATTTATTTCAACTCGTATCGTACATCCCTAGGAAGTTGAATCACAAAATTTTCCTAGTGTAAGCCTGGTGTATAACCAAACCAACTCAGCAAGAATGTGGACCTGGCCAGGCCTGTCGCAGTCCACGCGGTAGCTATGAAAATGCAAGTACCTCCGCGGCAGCCAGCAGGCTACAAGTTCAGTCAATAGTGTCGCGCGCGCTCTCGATCGGACGCGCGCCTTTATTTACTATTCAATATATTTTCTCACAACACTCAACCTTACAGTAAGAGACAGCTGATGGCCCGCAAGCTGACTGAGTGATACAGACTCTCGCAGCGCGGACTTACGGTGCGCAACACGCGGTTCCTTTATACTATTAGTTTATTCTGTGATGCAAATTAAAGGTCGTATCCGAGGCGTGTAGCGTATTTTGAACGATACTGACTTTGTAACTAGGTCTCGCATTTTTGCTCGCAGGGAGTGCATCTTTTGTACTTGTACTATTCATAAATCTGGCCAAGTAGTTGCTACTTTAACGAATTCGACTGAAATTATTCCAGCTAGATTTTTTTTATAACTCATAGGCTAGCGTTTGACCACTATCTCGGCTAGTGGTAAGAGATGATGTGGTTGACGATGGTGAACACACTTATGGGCGGACTGACTGCACGTATATAGGCGGACTGACTGCATCTGCCACCATTTGACGCTTCATAGCATTTGCTGGTATCAATTTCGAGATTACCTGAGTAGGCAGTGCAAAGTACGAGTAGCAGTATCAGTTATGAATGCGTATTTTTTTTTTTTTTTTATCACATAGGCGCAAGTGTTTGACCATTATCTTACATGATGTTAAGTGAAGATGTGATATTAAAATTAATAAAATTAGAATACAATAAAATAAAAAGCTGATTAAAAATAATATGCGATAACAGTAAATAGATTGCAGTCATAGATTTAAAACAAAATCTTTTGTTTGAAAGCCGTCTTGTAATAAGCATTACATTATCTACATTTTCATTATTATACATGCCAAGCTTTCAATCCAGTTTCATAAAAATTCTGAACAATACGAAAACATTTTTATGTAAAGCCTAATTTGTAAGCGTTTTTGTCCACAGTTATATCCAAACACAAAAGAGTTTTAAATTTGTCGTCCAGTTTGTAGTCTGAGTAGGGTTCCTACCCGTTATCTTTTCACAGGAAATTTTTTTGTTACACAAAACGGAAACAGTTGACCTTTTCATATCCTTCCGGTTTCAGCTGTGACCTAACACAGCGGATTTAGAGAGGCCTAAACAAGATGGAAGTATAAAATGTATGGGGAAAACCGACAGGCGGTTTGTAAACGTGATTTAAAAAGGGTGGGTAGGGTGTAAATGAGTTAAGCTTTTGAAATGATCTTACAAAGGTAAGGACGTTGGTTGACCTTTCATTGCAGTTGGTTTACGAATGCATAGAATGAATCAGAGGCGGGAAAATAAATGGTCCAACAAATTGGTAGGTAAAGGTAGCTCGCTTTATGGTGTTCGCTACCCTTTTTAACCGACTTCAAAAAAAGGAGGAGGTTTCTCAATTCGACCGTATATATATATATATATTTTTTTTTTTTTAATGTTTGTTCGCGGATAACTTCGTCGTTTATGAACCGATTTTGATTATTCTTTTTTTGTTGGAAAGGAGATATCCCAAGTGTGGTACCATGGTAATTTTATCGAGGTCTGATAAGTATCTCCAGAGATATTGAGATAAACACCTCAAAATTGGTACTGAAAATGAATAGCGCGGCATTGAAGTCGGTTCTTTTTTAGTTTTTAAACGATATTATTCGATATCGATTTCCAATTTTCTTGTACCCTTTTGCTTGTAATATGATTTAAAGATCTCCATTATATCTCTAATAAGAGAGTTTTTTAGAATGTTCATTATAGTATGACCATATCTTTTTTCTGTTATTTTTTCTGTTATACTTTTTTTAGAAATAAGATGCGTATAACAGGTTTTAGGGAGCACCATCTTCCATATTATGTAGGTACCTAATCATTTATGGGCTGCGTCTCGAAGAGATTGTTATAATGAGCGATAAGTCTACTTGAAAATAATCTTTTCTAAGTTTAGTGACTTTTATACTATCTAGTGATGTATATATCTAAAAATTTGATATCCTTTTTAAGGTAGTCTAGTTTTCCAGTCAGTCTCTTTTTAGCTTGGTTAACCTTTTCATAAATATATACAACTCTTTAACCTCCATCTGCTAAAGTTACTTCTTAATTTTGCTGCAGCTCTGCATTAAATTAATAAATTCTCTCGTAAACAGGTGCGCATACATGAATTAAAGTTAAGAGTGGGATAAAATAGTTTAAATGAGTTCCAGTGGCGAGTTAACGTAAGTTGAAATTTATGCACGGCATGTGTCATGCAGAAGTGGCGAAATTGGCGAAGCTAAATTCAAGGGTTAACTTTACAGACGTCTCATACTTGGATTGTTCGAATATGCAATAGACTACATACTTTCGAATTACATTCTGCGAAGTCAGAGAGATAATCAAATTCTTGGCTGGTCACTCAAAGCTTCATGCATTCATAAATTCACATAGATAGATAATTATAGATATCGAACTTCTGTTAGTCCGCCTGGGATGGTACCAAAGCATTCGCACCCAACCGTACAATAGAAAAGTATTTCGGTTCAAAATGCAATGTGTCTAGGATTACCGAACTTGTGAAACTCATCATCTAAGTGTAAGTATCTGGGTAACGGTCGTATCGCAGCGCTTTGGAGCTCTGATATGACACCCAAAAAATCTGGAAGGCCAGCATTTTGCTGATGTGATGCGAGATAGATTGATAACTTTCTACGTGAATAAATAGCCGTCACGCGATTGTAGCAAGCGTGCTTCGTTGGTGAACATCCGCAAACTAAAGGTCATATTGCTGAATAAAAGTCACTAATACTATTTTACTAAGCTACGCTACAGAAATGTTGCAATAAGAGCTATTTCATATTATTCTGTGACTCACGTTCACATAGAAAGGAGCTCACGATTCCTCAGGCTGCAATTAACGCTTCACTGCCCGAGGCTACAATTGTCTAAATTGTTTAAGTCCCAATTTAGATCACTTAACACTAACCGCTGCACCAAAATAACGCCAGTTTAGATGATTTTGTTGAAGATGAACGAAATCTTGAAATGAGAAGTGATGATGTGATGCAAGCGGCAATAGCCGAATAATGGAGAAGGTGTCGGACTGGCGATTGAGAGGTTGTGAGTTCGATCACCACCCATTGCACTATTGACCTACTCCAGACACAAGCATATTTAGCTTAGTTGGAAGGGTTAACAAGTATACTAGTAATGTGCAACCCACATTGCTAGTAAGCTTTAAAAAAAAAAACAAAAAAAAATCGAGCAAACTTGCTTAGACTTGCAAATCATACCTGCAAATTTAGGGTTCCATTGCTCAAAGCAAAAGTAAAACCTTTAAAGAATTGTTTATTGTGTCTGTCCATATACTTTTTCTCAGGAACACGAGAAGATGTCAAATTTATTTTAAGTGTTTTTTTAAATACCTTTTAAATGTAATTATTATGGACTAGCAGCCCGCCCCGGCTTCGCACGGGTAGAACATATATGCCTACAAAATTTGCAGTTTGTTGCATCGAATATAAAATATGAACATATTTAGCAACCATCGTCATATTTCATCCAATTCACACAAAACCTTAACGAATTATGCACCTAAACCTACCTCATAAACACTCTGGCTATTGGTGAAAACCGCATGATAATCCGTTCAGTAGCTATTGAGATTATTGCAAACAGACAGACAGACGCAGTGATGAACTTTGTTTTATAATACTTACGTATTGATATTGGACGGCCCTTTGGCGTAAAGGATAGTTAACCTGATTCTGACCCGACGGTCGTTGGTTCTAATCCTAGCTATATACCTACCAATGAAAGTTTTATGTGCATTCATGAATCATGAGTTTTCGTACAGTGGTAGTGGAATCATTAAATCTACCAAAAAGTACCTTACCACCAAGGAGTACATCTGCCGCCGTAATCTTACGGCGTTCCCCGACGCAAAATGTAGGGGTAATATACGTTTAACGTGTGTATCTGTGTGTCTGTCTGCAGCATCTTAGCACCTAACCGGATGAACCGATTTTGTTTTTATTATTGATAGTTTTTTTTTGTTTGATAGATGTCTTCATCGAGAGTTTTCTTAGCTTTGATTCATGAAAATTCGTTCAATCGTTATAAAATTATGAGCTTTTGTTTAGTTCATTGCGCTTTGAAATCAACTTTCATAGGTCTGATCAATTCGAAAATCTTCTTCTTCAACGATATTGTAAGAACATGGAAGCATTGACCTGATGCTGAGACATCTCCTGGACTCTACAGAATACTCAAATCCTCACCAACTTACAGCTCAGATTTTAAATGTCGTGTTTAGAGTCATTGGAATGATTTTAATGAAAAGATTATACATAGATCAGTCGGGGTGGCTTAAATTACTATATTATTATATATATAGATGAATATTATTTTATACAATAGATCATATTATTATACTATATTGACTTCAAATTGATTGTGATCGGTGAGGATCTACAGCATAGCTAAGCTTATAATAATATTTTCGTAGTAACTATGACCTAATCTGTGGTTTCACTGCAAATATTTTATTAATTTTGCGATGCGTGTTTCTGAAATTCGTTATATCTTCTAGAGTTTTCATTTGAATTATATACTGTAAAGGACAATTTTAATCTATAATATGTGGCCAAGCTAATTAACGTAATTATTTGGATAAGGATTAATACTATATACTTGAAAATAGCCTTGGAAGTTATGTCATATTTTTTAACAAAAAAATTAAAATTAAAATGGTTACTGTGAGTCAACCTTAAGAGATAGACATATGCTGTCGCGGACTTTTTTGTAGGTCTTATTAAGTTGTACAACTCTTGCATAGAAAATATTCTTCTATCTATTTTCAATTAAGCAGCGTTCGTAAGAAACGTGTTTTTTCGACCGTTTATTTGCCGACTTAGGTTGCATATTAGGTCTCCGCGAATGTACCTTTGATTTAAACGGGATAATATATAGCCTATTTTCATTCCGAAAGTCCATTCTATGTATTAGTGAAAGAATTTTTTAAATCGGTTCAGTAGTTTTTGAACTTACTCATTACAAACATAGAAAAATACAAAAATACAAAAATACAAATGTTCTCTCTTTATAATATTAGTATAGATGTGAATTAATTCAATTAAATGTATGTGTTCTGTTTTAATTTAATTTTTGTGTATTCATAATGTCTTAATTATATAAATTGTTATTTTTCTAAAAAAGTTATATGAAAATACTAAGACAACGGTTCCAAGGAGCTGCAAAAAATAATAAATTTCTAAGTCGATATTCCCAACAAAAATCAGCCACTTTGTCACATATTTTGACACTCTCCAAATACTAAAACCTATATCAAGGTTAATCATCGCTACTTGATCTCTACGTTCTTATTTTCCTAGAAATATGTTTTTGGCAGATCAATGTCTAACTTTTATCGGAAAATAAACACATATTGGCAATTTTCGGAAATATTGGTTCAAAACAATACCGCGAAGATAAAACTTTTACATTATGTAAAGTAATCCAGTTAAGATATTCAAATATTTTCATCTAAATTACTTCAGAGGTAAATATAAGCTGTGGGGAGGTATTATCGATGCGAAATGGGTAATAAGTTAGGTTGGAACCTTTTCATATAAAAAATGGAAACGAAATTTAAAAAAAAAGTCACTTAACCGCAATCTCAATTCGTCTTGGAAAGTAAAGATGCAGTCAAGTAAAGGGTGTATGAAAGTTTGGAATGGTGAGACGGGGGTATTTTAACCGACTTCCAAAAGGTAGGCGGTTTTCAATTCGCATTTAATTTTTTTTTGTAAGGACCTATTGTTCGCTATTACACCGTCAATTGTGAACCGATTCGAATGATCCTTTTTAAATTGGCAGGGGACATTCCCAAGGTTCGATTGTAATTTCATTGAGATCATGATAATTATCTCCAGAGACATGATAATAAACGTCTCAAACTTGCTACTGAAACTGACTCGCGCGCCATGGAAGTCAGTTGTTTTAGTTTTTAAACTTCTTAATCTTAATTTATATTACTAAAGATGGGTTTGGAGTAAGTTGCACAGTTCTCCTTGTAAATATTACCTTAATAAAAATAACATTATACCTATATAAATATAGGTATAATATATAAATATAGGGCAGGGCAGGCAGCAGCATATCAGGGGTGTAACTTAGGGTAGCTTAGACGTCTTCAAAACCTGTGCATATAAAGGCAGAAGTCATAATAACATTTTCATTTGTATAGATTTCGCATTATCCCTGTTCCAATTATAAGGAAAAAAAATGAAAGGACAAATGGAAATTAAATTTGTCAATATAGAGAAATTAATGTGTTAATACAAATAAAATATGACATATCTGTGTTTTACCATAAACCATATAAAATACCGACTGAGATCGAGGTTAGTGACGTGCCATAGGATAGACCTATGTCCAGCAGTGGACGAATACTGGCTGCTAATGATGATGATGATATAAAATACCAATAAACGTAGAAGTACATGTAATGCTACCATTCAATTACGTGTTATATAAGACTTTTGTGAAGCAGAACGATCCTAACGAAATAACCTTTCAAACAAATATGAAATTATGTCAAAATAGGATTATCTGTTAGTTTAGAAGCTAATAAGGTGACAATAGCCCAATGGATAGGGTGTCGGACTGGCATTCGAGAGGTCGTGAGTTCGAATCCCACCCCACCCATTGAACTATTGAGGTGAACCCACTCCAGACACTAGCATATTTATCTTAGTTGGAGGGGTTAACAAAAATACTAGTAATGTATGTGCAACCCACATTGCGAGTAATCTTTAAAAAAAAGGCCACAGACAGATACACACACTTGTAACTTCCATTTTTAACGTCGGTGGTCAATAAAGTAATGACAACGGCATTTTGATGGTGACCTCTTCCCATCGGGTTTGCTTGTTTGCTACCTTTATTATAAAAAAAATGTAAATTGATACATTTTCGTTGTATTAAGACAAGGTCCATGCCCACTCTGATCTTGTACAAATTGTATAAAAGGTATCTGAACTTTGCGATACTTTTATAGCTTGTATCGTTTGCCAAAACTGACTTACTAAACGGTCAAAGTTCTCTTTTACACTTTAGGCGACTTAGACAAAAAAAGTATATCTAAAGTTGGCTAAGTAAGTGGACTGCTTCAGTTTTATCGGCTAAGTTTGTCGTACAACAACCGCTAAACAACTACTTACTAAGATACCAACTTGATACTCGACCTTAAGTTATTAAGAAACGGCTATTGGGTAACTAGAAGCAACAGTTTTACAAGTCTACAATCTTACAAGTGTAGGAAATAATTGACCAAGCGAAGTGAAGGTATACGTTGCTTGGGCAAAATACTTTCGTATGTACGTATGTTCGGCAGTATAGATTTCTGTTTTCCTCTACAGGTTTCTCTTTTATCAAACGATTCTCGTGAAATTTTGTAAACATGTTCCATAATTATTGTACATGGAATTTTTAATCGATTCAGTGTTTGGAAATTTTTCAAAATGTTGGAGATAATGGGGGTTAAAAGTGTCTAAAATCATATTTCAGTCATTTTGAAAATTTATTTACTTTTTGTTACCCTCCTTAAGAAGTTTATGTCTCAGCAACTTTTTGATCCGATACACTTCAAGGGGTCGGGGGTGTGTTATTCAGTTTTAAGCTATGCAAAGACAGGCTCGCGAGGTCTACAGTTCAGAGAGCCACAGTTGTACGTAGGTAAGTACCTACGCCAATGAACACGTTTTGAAATATCAAAACGTAGTAGGAATACCTACAATAAAGTAAAGCCGAGAATACTTCAGTTGTGACATTATGGGGTTTCCATTTGAACTGATCGTTACATTGAGGTCATTTACTGGCTATAATTTACGTATCCTGTCGAGTTATCTGGAATTTGGTTTCGTCCGTCGCTCTTCTTCAAAAGTAACTAAGGTCACGCGGTGAGATCGTAACGTTGACGTCCACGTGAACTTCTACCTATTTTGATGACTACTATGGTGTGACCTCTCAAATAGCATGCGATGTAGCTAAATTTTACTCAAATTGATATGTTATCTGTTAAAATAAACTCAGAAGCTTCCATTTCAATGTTAAATTTATAGTTTATTCCTATTCCTACAGTTATATCGAAGTCAAGCAATCCATCCTTTACGCCACCGGGGCTCCGGAAGAATACTGTAAGAATACTACAAGTGCTGTAAACTTGTAATGTCGGAGTGACCCGACCATCTCACAGATATCGGTCCCGTGGGAGCTATTAGTGGCGGAAGCAACAACTTTAGTAGAAAGCCAAGTTTAGAACTACCTGCCCTAATGGATAGCTCTGCGGCTATTTTAGATTTGTTGTCTGTTGTTTTTCTTGGGGAAAACTACTGAGTATAATCCCAATTTGCAATATATTTGGCGTAAAAACAACGTAAGAGCCTGTAGATATCTAATTACTTTTTTTATTTGCTTACCGGTGCCAATTGCAGAAACCATTCATAATTTTGAGTGATTTGCTCTATATAATTGATGTACACCATTTTTAGGGTCGTACCTAAAGGGTAAAAAACGGGACCCTATTACTATGACTTAATATGACTTACAGGCGGCAATAGCCCAATGGATAAGGTGTCGGACTGGCGATCGAGAGGTCGTGAGTTCGGTCCCCACCCCATCCATTGCACTATTGACGTGAACCCAGTTCAGACACAAGCATATTTAGCTTAGTTGGAGGGGTTAACCGTGATAGTTAGACATTTGACAGTATTTCTGTTGCCGTTATAACAACAAATACTAAAAAACAGAATAAAATATATATTGAAGGGGGCTCCCATACAAAAAAGTATTTTTATGCCCTATAAAAATATTTTTTTAGAAATATAACATAAACTTAAATTTTAGAAATATAATATACCGTATTCCATACTTACCTATCGCAGACCTTTATCAAACAAATTAAAGGCTAGACTTATATTTGGAAAATAAGTTTAAGTTTACAGTTGTTAGGGACATAAATTACTACACGTAAGTGAATCAAGTAGTAAGATAATATGCAAATTTTCCGAGATTCTAATGATTTATTAGAGGGTCTTTTCACATAATCTACATTTACTTAAATAATTTATGATACGTGTTTGTTATCTCAGATTATTTCACATTTCAGATTATCACATTTCAAAGGTAAGATAATATATTCAAACCCTTAAAACTGTTAACCAAAAAAATTTGCCTTATTAGAAACTGCTGTGCGCCGCGGCTTTGTCTTTATTAAAAAGTATTCTATGATCTATTCTTCTATACTAGTATAAATAATATCCCTGTGTGAAATATCAGTTAAATGTCGAAATGTTTGACCGTGATTAGCGTGAAGAGGTTGCACATAAACCAAACGAATTTCATATTCATCATATACGTTTTGATAATAGAGAGCTGAAGGTTAAAAAAGAGAGGGTGCATAGAAAGCTACGCGTTAGATGTGAAACTGCCTTCACAGAGTGGAAATTCAGAGTATTAAATTCGTACTATTTATTTCTCAATATCACAATTTTATTTTGTACGACTCCATCTGTTGAAATTAGCGGGACGAATGCCCGAATGATATCGAATACGTCTTTGTAGTTACGCTATTCTACAATAGAGGGCGTTTTTAAATATAATATATAACATAACGTTTATGTCACTTCCGTTGCATTCGGAATGAGTCATCCGTGACGCTAAGTTATATTTTACCGCAGTGCCTAAAGAAGGTTCAATTAAAAAAAAAACTACAGCTGGGTACAAAAGTCAGCTAAGGTACTATCCACACTGTATAGATGTTATAATTTATATGTTAACTATTGTTATGTACCAACCAAACTTGTAAATTTTATTTGTTTATTTTTAAAGCTTTCTAAATCTTAAGAAATACAGAAAACAAGTTTGAAGAGCTCTCAAAAAATAAGGTGATAAAAGAGTTGGAAAGTTCACAACAACGTGTGGGTAGGACGACTGAGTGTGATAGAAAGAGAGAGAGGTGAGAAGAAAGAAAAAGTCATAAAAATGATCTTGCTAGACTATTTAATTAGTTGTTTTTTTATATCTTACTAGCTGTGCCCGCGACTTCGTCCGCGTGGAATAGTGGTTTGGGTAGCATTTTTAAATATTAAGGCTAATTATTTTACAAATAAGACACATGCGTATCCCACCTACACCGCACCGTACCACGCCGTGCAATTCCCCCTCCCCTCTTCCTCCCCCTCGCCCTTCCCCTCCCCTCTCCCTCTCTCTTCCCTCCACCCCCTTTCTCCTCACTTCCCTCTCCCCCTCCACTTACTCCCCACTTCCCCTCCCCTCCTCGTCTCTCTTTCCCCCACTTCCCTCTCCCCTCCCCTTTCCCCCTCCCCCCACTCCCACTCCCCCTCCCTTGTTATTTTACACCCTTGAGGGTGAAACTTTTAGAAACTTTGAATATCATATTTATTTATATCAAATTAACAGTCTACAAAATAAGTTTTAAGCTTCTAGCTTCTAAAATGACGATACTTCCATACAACTTTTCATCTCCCTTTTCAACCCCTTACAACCCTCTTTTCGCATTAAAAAGTAGCCTATGTCCGTTCTCAGGCTCTAGACTATCTGTTTGGTACACAGATAGTCTAGAGCCTAGATTTCATTTAAATCGGTTCAGTGGTTTTGGCGTGAAAGCGACACAGACAGACAGAGTTACTTTCGCATTTTTAATATTAAGTTAGGATAGGCTAGCGTTTGACCACTATCTCACTTGTTAGTAAGTGATGATGCTGTCGAAGATGGTAAGCACGCTAGGCCTAGAATGGGAACTGGCTCTCAAGGATAGCTGCCCGAATAAATTAGATGTTAGGTGACAGATTTTCTAATTTAGAGTATGGTACCTGGCCAGGCGGACACTAGTACATGCATGCAAATGTATGTGGTACAGATTATTCAAAAATATTTCCTTCTCCGATCACCTGAATGCAGGCAAGTATATACTATTCATAAGAAACTAGCCACAATGTGCGTCAGAACATTATCACGACTTGTTGTAGGTATTATAACATGACTTTATACTATAAACCACTCACAATGAGCCTTAGATCATGAGCAATAAGAGTTATTATAAAATGATAGTACAAAAACTAAGAAAAATCTTGTTTTAGTTTTGACAACTCTAACACAATGTAACAAGGGTGACAATGTCTTGAAATTTCTTGGAAATATTCTTGGGTGGGCAGATATGCACCGACAATTAGTCAATTGAACGCGACAATAAGTGGATAAAGCTGGTTGTCTTTAATAGAGGAAGCTGCGCGTACGTATGTTTCTTTTGGCATAAAAATTGTTTAAATTAGATCATCAAGAACGTTGACAGAAGGAATTGGTTCGTCAGAGTTCATCCTTTCAGTTATTTTTACATTGCAGTATCTACAGATTGGGCTTCAAATAAAATGGATAGGCACTACATTTTCTCTGTCCTAGGTAGGATTTTTACTTGTTATATTAGACGACTAATAGCTACAAGTCGTTTAAAACGACATCCAAGTACTTAAAATCGTCTCACAAAAATGTATGATTTTGAGTGAGTAGCCTTTAGAAACTTCGAGAACAAAGCTATGTTATCTGGAACTTATACTGTATCTGATAGTGAGTGTAGAAGAGAGAAGTGAAGTAAATGGGGCAGCTAACCAACCATATCACTATGGGAGACGCATATCGTCTAGGAAGAGATATATAGATAACTTATTAATATTAAGGGCTTCACAATTTTGAATCCCCATATATATATATATATATATATATATATATATATACATATATATATATATATCTGTTGTGAATAACAAATACAAACAGAAAACACTTATCCAAAATATACAAAAGTGCACCACGTAATAATAGTAGGTAAAGTTTTCCAGATTGAATTGGGGGTGATGTCAAGTGCAATAAAATTATTACCAATGACTTTAGCATACTGCAAAGTGCAGTGACGCGGAAAACTTTTGTAAACTCAAAGTTTGGCGTGCTCGTGTGTGTGTCATAGGTAAGCCATGACTTACCATCACGCAAGCATCCTGTTCTAGTACCTAATATCATTAAAATAAACCAACACTGGAATCATCAGCATCATCATCCGCAGCATGTTTAATAGTACTGCTGGGTATAGGTATAGGCCTCTCTCTAGTGATACCATTCGTCACGGTCCCGTGCTTTTCTGATCCAAATTCGACCAGCAATCTTAGCTATATTGTCGATCTACACTTGTGCTAGAGATAATATTATAATTTAAAAGAACTGCCATTACTAAACCTTTGAGATACTCGTATATCATTGTATTATTACAATGTCTTCCCTTCAGTATCAATTTAATTTATTGCGATTATTTTTTATTCATTGCTCATAAAAAAGACGAATCACACAATTCTTAAATTCAACTCCACAAGGTTTGCTATTAAAGTGTGAGTTAAAAAGAATTATGGGACCGTTAATAATGTTAATAATAGTTAACAAGGCAAAAATCTCGGAATTTAAATATATTGAAAAACTTGAACATTTTACGAGGATAACTTGAGATGGATGACGATGAATTATTTTATGGGAGTTGACAAAATCTTGCTAAACTGGAAAGTGAAGGTACTGAGACGGTAATATTATGTATCAGTAGATTATATTCATACAAACGGTCAGACTGCGAGTTACCTATGCGCCTCGAATTCGGTACTCACTCGGTACACAGGGACGGTAATGTTATCTATATGATACATTACCGTGGTACTGACTTATCTATTGCATTATTACTAGTTATATCACTCTCGAACTCTCTCTCGATTTCAAACGAACGCTTAAAAATATCAAGAATGAAGTTTTTATCGACATACATACAATGTGAGTAGGTGGTAAATAGGTAGTAAATAGAGTATTTTTCATCCTCGGAATACCGGACAAATGTTTTACTTTCCCGCGTCTAAGGCAATCCACCCGCGCTTCGCACGGGCAATGGCACGCAGAACGGGCACACGGTAGGTACTAATGTGATATCAGTGTAGAGTAATAACTCCATCATATTATATTATTTTGTTATGTTTAAAAATAATATGACAGCATTTCCGACGAAAGCTCTCGATCAGTTTGATTTGTTCTGCCAATTATCGTCATATTTAATTAATAATTGTTTAAAAATGTTAAACAATATTTTTTTTTTATAAATCATATAGACTAGCATTTGACCACTATCTCACCTGTTGGTAAGTGATGATGTGGTCGAAGATGGTAAGCACACTAGGCCTAGAATGGGAACTGACTCTCAAGGATAGCTGCCGGAACACATTAGATGTTTGGCGACAGATTTTCTATCTTGAGGGTGGTACGAGTAGCTGACCAGACGGTTACTAGATAGTGTCCTATCACCATGCATGCATATAAAACTGTATATCTAAACATTTATCTTACCTAACTTTATCTATTGATGAAAACCGCATTTAAATCCGTTGCTATTGCCGTCTTTCTTTTACACTAACTTCGTACCGTACTAATACATCACATAGGGTTATGATATATATAGATTATATATAGTTGAGGGTGGTACGAGTAGCTGACCAGACGGTTACTAGATAGTGTCCTATCACCATGCATGCATATAAAACTGTATATCTAAACATTTATCTTGCCTAACTTTATCTATTGATGAAAACCGCATTTAAATCCGTTGCTATTGCGTCTTTCTTTTACATTAACTTCGCACCGTACTAATACATCACATAGGGTTATGATATATATAGATTATATATAGTTGAGGGTGGTACGAGTAGCTGACCAGACGGTTACTAGATAGTGTCCTATCACCATGCATGCATATAAAACTGTATATCTAAACATTTATCTTGCCTAACTTTATGTATTGATGAAAACCGCATTTAAATCCGTTGCTATTGCGTCTTTATTTTACATTAACTTCGCACCGTACTAATACATCACATAGGGTTAACTAAGATTTAACATTATTTTCAATGATTCAATTTTGAAAGATAGATTAGGAGTAAAAAAACCGGACTTTATCTCTGTAAGAACCTTTTAAATCATACCTACTTTAAAAGAATCACCCTAATACGTCAGTCATTGACCTTTTCTGTAGTAACTGTTATACCATTATGTGTCCGGCCAACAACACCTCCTACACAGAATTATTAGGTAATGGATCTCTGAGTATTCAATTGTAACCAAATCAGAGTTAATTTAGTATATTAAGTTGGATTAAAAGCTAAGAGTTTGGTTTCCTTTTGTTTGGTTGTCGATTATTCGGCTAATATGGCCAGCCGATTGCCACTTCAGCATACAAATTTGATGGGCTATGTCAACTTTGGTTCCACATCAGATCACCACGTTATGGATTCGATGCTTCAGAGAAACTCCAACCCTTTAGGTATGGAGTTTGCTGAGGCTCTACTATTTATAGTAGAGCCTCAGCAAAGGACGCACTGATTGAAGACTTTCATCTTGAAACTCGACGTAGTTTCAATGCTGCTCAACCCAAATGTATTTTTCTATATGCCTCTTTCTCGAAATTGTTTTCACCTAATTACAGAGTTCGCTCAAGGTTTATAAGGTCACTCTTTGGATACTTCCTTATTTACACCATGTATGTAATTCGAGGTCTGCTTAGACCTTTAAGGTTTTTGAGGTTCCGTACCTCAAAAGGTAAAAAAGGAACCCTTATAAGATCACTTTCTTGTCCGTCTATCTGTCTGTCCGTCTGTCCGTCTATCTGTCTGTCTGTCCGTGTGTCACCACTGATTTTCTCAAGAACGGGTAGACATAGCAAATTGAAATTTATACCAGATACTGAAGTCTATAGTTCCTATTAGGTGTATAAAAATCAAGGTCCTCAGTCAACAGAATAAAAAGATATGGGCAAATTTAGATTTTCGTGAAAACTTGTAAGTACCAAAGTTTTTTAAAATTTTGAACTATTTTTATTTTTCGGAATTTTTCCTTTACTTGTGCTATGAGACCTTGCTTTTTACCAAAATTGACAATTCTAGGTCAACCGAAAGTACCCTATAGTTGACCTAGAATCATGAAATTTGGCAAGAAGCTCAGTCTTACAGCCCAAATAAAGGGAAAAATCCAAAAAATCAAAAGTTAAAAATTAAAGGGTGTCCCCATAAATACATAGTTTACGCCAATCAAGATAGGCCTCTGAGTTATATTAGTGATCATACTATTTAGGTCTAGCCACAGAATAATGAATAGTGTAGCTTAATTGGTACTAACCAACGTTGGTACGGAAGCCTCGGTGGGCGAGTCTAACTCGACTTGTCCGGATTTATTTTAGGTTGGAAGGTCTAAGGAGTCTGTGATTTACACTCTGTAATTTTTCACTTCATATTATTATTATTCATTTCATTCTAATTCATTATTTATTAGTATTTTAGTAGTATTTTTACTTTTAAAACAAGACATTTGTATTAATCTCATATATTTTTGGTTGCAATATTTTTTTAGAAGGAAGCAATTGCTTTCATTTCAACAGCAAGATTTTTTTATTAGGGCAGATAATTTTATTGTTATTTAATATCATTTTTAATATTAATCAACTATTAGTAGTATTTAAACATGTGTGTTCGAAGCACCAATTAAGTCCTTGGTCGTTGGCTAAGTAAAAGGAAAATTAAGTGACTAAGACAGATTCTAAAAACCAGGTATGACTCACAATGACCACAAAAACTGAGAGGCCTCTACAACATTAGAAAATCTTACGCTTAGTCATTATCACCAAATTGGGATTAGTTTCAATTACCAGTATGAATTCTGTAAGTATTTTGTCAATCAATATTGTTGTATAGGCCTTGGTATGCAATAGATAGGAAGATAAAAATCTTTGGATTTTCTTAGGATCATTTTTTTTTGGTGGATTTCGTCGTACAAAAATGTTATGTTGCTGCCATCCATTTATGCGTCACGAAACAAGACATTTACTTAAAAATAATAAACCCGACTGCGGATGATATATCCTTAATATATTGTCCGTAATTATTATTTTTCAATTTCACGTATGATCACAATATTTTTAGACAAAATAAATATATTTATAATCACCTTTTTAAGTTCTTTAATACACCACTTTGATAAACCACGCGATATTTGAAAAGAAAAGTTGATCCCCACATTATGGCGTCCATAATCCGCCATTTTGAAATTTTCAAATAATTTATTTTCTTGTTGACACTCGCGCTGGCATGGCGAATCAAAGTACATGCCCATTGCCACTTATCAAAATCGGCCCACGCGTTTGGTCTCTAGAATGCCATAAAGGAACAAACATACATACATAGACTGATAAACACAATACCTGTCCTTTGGGTCGCGCAGTCGGGTAAATAGTGTCACAAGTAGTATCAAATGTAAAATATAAGCGACAAAAGAAATTTGATTTGACAGACATAGTCTGATGATGATGATGTCTGAAAAAACATCCTCATGCTGTTCCATTTTAATGGATCACCCTCTGTTTGCGTTCGGATAAAGTCTTTCTTTGCGTCCAGTCACAAGGAAAATATGCACTGTTCCTTACTAATACTAACTTTGTACTAAGTATTATTTATTCTGTACCATATATGTTACCATATCTGAATCATTGCTGAATCAGTGATTTCACTGATATTCTCTCAGCCTCAGGTAACTGCTATTATGTGAGTCATGCATGTATAATGTCACGTACTTACAATACCTCTACCATAATTACTAAAACTAACATAGCTATATGAGGAAATCCATTGCATAGTATTAAGTTATTAACTAACTTAAAGATGTTGGAAACTATCTTAAACTAGTTTCTGCACACGGCTTCGCTCGTGTGGCCCACAGGAAACAAAATTACATATTTTTCTTCAGAATCAAATATTATTATACGCTCTCACTCCCTATCAGTTGAATATGTAAATTAAGAACTGACAATATCAAATTAATTAATTTTTGAGAACCCAGTGGCGTAATTGGGAGAACGGTCAGCTTTGATGCCAGAGGTACCGAGTTCAATCCCCGCCGTGCACCAATGTTTCCATCGAAAATTTATGTGCGCTTTTCACAGGGGCCCTCCGGCTCAGAAGTACAAGTCCTCCGGTGAAGGAAAAACATCGTTAAGAATCCAACAACCCCCGCATGGTAGTATGGTAGGACACTATCTAGTGTCCGCCTGACCAGCTACCACCCTCAAGTTGGAAAATCTGTCGCCAAATATCTAATGTGTTCCGGCAGCTATCCTTGAGAGCCAGTTCCCATTCTAGGCCTAGCGTGCTTACCATCTTCAACCGCATCATCACTTACCAACAGGTGCGATAGTGGTCAAACGCTAGCCTATAAGATGTAAAAAAAAATCCCAAACAAATGCTGCTGCGTGAGCTTACTTTGGAGAAGACCACGTATAATCGACCGTGTGAAGAGCAGTTCTCCCGAAGTCTACGCTTGTAAAATTAAGAGTTTGGCCGATATCATGGCAAAGCAGACTTTGAAGGGAAACTGCAGGGAAACTACACACATTTGAATCCGAAGGGGTAGTTCGAGTAAGTCGGGATAGTCAAAGAATAGTTAGTTATACATTTTTAATTTTATTTCATACAGAATTTAATGCGTCGGGAATGATTTTGGAAAAACTGATACACGTGTCTCATAATTTTCATTGAAGAGTATGTGTACCAAATTTCGAGTCGATCGAGCGACCCATAGAATAAAAAGTTTTACTGAAAATAATTCAACCGTTCATATCACCGTCTTAGGGGTCGAATTTCGAAAAACCCTTTCTTAGTGGTTACCTATACTTTACAAAGAACACACCCTCCAAATTTCATGTGTCTAGGACCAGCAATTTGGCCTGTGCGTTGATATACGAGTATTAGTCAGTCAGTTAGTCAGGACTTTGGATTTTATATATAGGTATAAATAGATAACGAAGCCTGTCAGCTACTGAGATATAAACTGCCTACTACAGAAATCAAACAGACTAAATTCCGTATTTCCTTTAGCCCGGCGGGGCAAGAAATCAAAATTAAAGGCTAAAAGGTTGGATAGTCTAGATTCTAGAGTTTTCTGAGAATACCTTTGTGCGCCTCGAGCAATCCAGATCTCAATATTGGATAAAATTATATTTTCAGCCTTTTTGCAGACTGTTTATTGAAACTATTGAGATCTGATAATACTTACAGTTGACTTATTGTGTTGTAAGTGATTGATTTCATACAGAGTCCCTTTCAAAATGTTAAAGGTTTCTATTTACGGCAATATTTTTATGAAAGTATATTAATTACTTCATAGAGACGTATTTCGAGAAAAAACAAACCGTACAAAAAAAATTCACTCTCATACAAAATCCTACGCCTTATATTACGAGTACTTGATGTTGTCAATCATAAAACTAATGATGAACCAAATATAACTTTGTATGTTTATTACCACTTGAAACTAATTGATGTTATCACAAAACGCGATTAAGCATTATCAAATTGCCAAAAACGTAGTATCTAGTACCAATGAACTTGCCATAAGCATGTAATTTTGTATAACTATTGCTGAAACTGTGGGTAAAGCAGATTTTGATAACTATTCGCACAAAAATAGGATATCACTATTCCTGCTGAGTCATTTGAGAAGACCGAAGTTCAATTATAGTTTAAGAGGTGACGATTACTTCTATTTACGGTTTAAAACAGGAATATAGTGATTAACAACTGTTACAATTCTATGACTATCGGTGGGTATATTCTATGGACAGTAGAGACAACTCATTCTCTTCAGATTTCATCCGACCAAAGATAGCGTTTGACAAGAAACTTTATAGAAATTATGTCTAATTATAATCTCTAGCACGGAGGTCGTATAAAGATAAAGGAACACATCGTATATAGACATCTGACCATTGACGTCCGAGTCAATTATTTTCTAGTCATAAAGGTTGTGAAACAAACGCATTGAGTGAAATAAATAAAGGTGTTGTAATAAAATATGTTATGTTTCATAGGATAAGATTTAGGGTTGCTAAATAAAAAATCTGTCTCGCTATCGACTATCGAACAGAATTAAATAAATGTACGGAACTCACAACTATCAACACACGATTTCATCGACATATTATGATAGTAGATAAATTTCATTTTCAGTCAACATTAAAATAATAATAAACTGGCCAAGTGCGAGTCGGACTCACCCACGTAGGGTTCCGAGTGAACAACATTTGCCGGAAAAATTAATTACATAGTTTTAACATCGATATATATATGAATACCGTGTCAATAGAAAATATGCTTATTTACTACAACGCCATCTAACGAATAACTAACGAACTTCTTCCAGCTAAGTGAACTTTAACACAAAGGTGTTAGGGTTACTAATATTATTAATAAGGTAAACAATCGTTCATAGATGGCGCTATTGTAAAAACACGTTTTTTGTATGGGGATGTCCTTTAATTTTTAACATTGTTCCGTTTTTAGTATTTGTTGTTACAGAAATACATCATCTATGAAAATTTCAACCGTCTAACTATCTCGGTTCATGAGATACAGCCTGGTGACAGATAGACAGACAGACAGCGGAGTCTCAGTAATAGGGTTCCGTTGGTACTCTTTGGGTACGGAACCCTAAAAATGGATAGGCAACCAAACTTACTTTCACAAAACATGTCACATTAGGTCGCCACCTCTTCTTGCTCAATATTAAGTTCTATAAGTTTAACAAGTTCGATATCTTCCATAACTTAGATAAATGCGCTGGCTTTGAGATTAGCTTTCAAAGAGAATCGTTACTGGTTATTTATAAGCTATTAGTTTCTTGCCTCTATGGGTTTGTAGAGAGAGAGATACTTCAACTGTATTTGATCAGCATATTTTTATGTCAATATTGGAATTTGAACGGTAATGATAGTAAATCTAATATTTGCTGTATCGCTTGTAAATACTCTTAGAAAGATATTTCGAAATTGATAAGCGTAATTGTTGCCAAAAAAAGCTACTCGTACTATAATTTTTAAAGTTACTTTAGTTACTTACTTCGAAAGGAAACCAGTAAAAAGAGTAGAAATCACATCATGAGTTTTAATGTAAACTAATTCAGCAGTTACCGTCCGTAAATAACTCAGGGCGATGTTCTAACATCATCACATTTCATTTTAAAAGGCGTGTCCCATAAAAGCGCCGTATTTCATTATGATTTCCTTCCTTTTACAGCTTTTGATGTCAAAAGTTTAATTTACGGTTACGGTTACAAATTTCTACATGTGATATAAAATCATCCTTTATTTTCTGGTTGGTATATATGATCTTTAATTAAAAATGGCGACTGGTATTCTCATAACACCCGTCATAATATCTTGATGAAACATTTTGGTACTGAAAAGAACCTTTATTGTCTGATTGCAAAGAAGAGGTATTTCGCATGTAGCTATGTATGCAAGTGTTACGTATGTTTGTAATAGAATATAGAACAAAATGTAGAAGAGAAAATTCCGAATCCATGTTAGGAGTATTGCGCGCACGGTGGTGTGTCATATTTGGCATGGAGAAAAAATCTCTATAGTTGAAATTGTGTATGTCGCAGGCAGATAGCTTAATTAGCCATCTCATCAACTGGTATGTTCCATTAACTGCCTAGCCTCTTAACTAACCAGCACCGTTCAACTAGATTCCTGAATGATATCCAGCCATTTAATTAAACAGCTAGGCAAATGATTTGGATCGATGATGTTTACTTGCCTAGCCTGTTCATTAGTCTGACTTTAAGGCAACACACTAGGAACAGTGACTTTCACATGACGTGCGCCAAGGAGCGAAGCGAGGAGGGGATCTATGCATATAGTTTATACTATATGCATAGATGAATAGTATACTTATGTATAATATATACATACATATATATATATATATACTAGCTGACCCGGCAAACGTTGTTTTGCCATATAAATAAATGGCTATTAAAAAATAACTACCCCTAACATTTAGGGGGATGAAAAATAGATGTTGGCCGATTCTCATAGATACCGGATAAGCACAAAAAATTTCATCAAAATCGGTCAAGCCGTTTCGGAGGAGTATGGCAACGAAAACTGTGACACGAGAACTTTATATATTAATATATATATATATATATATATAGTATAACATATATATATATATATATATATATATAGTATAACATATATATATATATATATATATATATATATATATATATATATATACATATATATATATATATAAGACTAAGACATTATATGACTGACCTAAGCATTAGCCAGCCAGGTTATTAATTGTTGTAACAAACGCTACTGCTAGATATCATTTAGGAATCTAGTTTAACGGCGCTGTTTAGTTATGAGGCTAGGCAGTTAATTGAAAGGCTAATTAAGCTATCTGCCTGCGACATAAATACATTTGAAATAAACATGAGAAAACATGACAGAGAGACCGGCTAGACGGACAGACAGAGAGACGGACAACAAAGTGATCAGTGATCAGTGATCAGTGAATTAATGGTATATAATACACATATATAAATAATACAAATTATAATGAGATATTTGAGCACTTCTTTCTACCTGCCTACCAAAACAAGATCGTCTAATTCTTGTTCAATAATCAAATTATATTTTGTACTAAATTCTATTGAATTTCAGAGTTTATCAAAGTATTGGCTTCGGCACATTTAATATTTATTCGCTGGTGAATAAATCTGTGCTCTCAATATTTTCGCGTCTGGCAGTTCGCGGGAGTACGCTCTCCAAAGTTTATTCCGACCCAGATACCGAGTCGGATTAAATAATATATTACGTCTTTTATGAAGGGAATACTATATCAAATAAGCACTTGTGGTACTCAAGCTGTAAGTGATATGAGGTATGCATGGTGGTAGGGTGCTACTTAATTATAATAATAATGATACCTACTAAGTTAAAGGCGTAAAGCCGCAAGTAGCGTCTAGTGAAGTGCTGCACAATTCTCGAGTTCTTGACACCCTAAGTTATCCACGCCAATGTTGCCCCTCGGCGCCAATATAATGGTCCCTCCGCCCTGACCCATTTGCTAAATAGGAAGTCACTACCTGCCTATTTATTTTGTAATGAGGCGTAATTAGCGGCAACTCATAGCCCAACAATCCAATATCAATCAGCTCAAATCAATAGTCGTGATGTAATTCACCATCTTCTTTTCCATATATCTTCATCTACATACCATAGTAAATAAACATATTGTAAAGGGCCTCTTAATATTGGCTTCGGCTATATTTTTATCGGGCGTATTACGATACGATTACTATACAAAAAGCTAGGGGCTCTATAAGCTGTAGGCCGTATTTGCTTAACTTAACTTTTATTAATTCCAACTTAAATGTTATTAATTAACTAAATGAATAAATGTGCACCGCGCACCTTAAAACAAAATCCTTGAAACAAAAAGACACCCCCAATCACTGCCCGACCCTTGAATTTTATCAGATGAAAAAAGTTCACAGAAAAAAGTCATCATCATCAGTAGGTGTCAGTCTACTGCTGGACGTAGGCCTCTCCCAAGTCTTTGCCCAGGTTTTGCGTATGTCGTCGCTCCACCTGGTCACAGAACGTCTTACCCTACGTTTGCCAATCCTCAGTCTTCACTCTAGGACAAGTCTACCTAACGGTTATCAGTCCTGCGGCAGATTTTGAAAATTTAGGTAAAACTTTATCGTCAAAAAAAATGGATGTACTATGTTAGACTAGAGTAAGACAACCGCCTTTTGTCGAACCCAAACTATTCCAATCCGTCTTCAAAATATTATTGAAAGAATACACTTGACTTCTGCCTATTGAATAATTATTTTAGGCCTACAGTACACATGGTACCTACACATTCGTTAAGAGACCAATTTAACTTAAACCCTTAACCCTAATGTCCTACAAAGTAACCCTAAATCTCGTGTGTATTGCCCATTTATTTCTTACAAGACATTTGCCAAGCCTAATTCGTACAGCATCGGTTTCCACGCTTTTTAACTCGTATTGTTCCGAACCGCTTGTGATGCGGCAATGGACCATGAAAACCAACAAAAAAGGAACTCTGTAAATCAACAACCATGGTTGTTAATAGGTTAACGGATGCAATTTCCAATTCATCTCAGGTCTGCATGGCCATGGTCATCGGTAAGATAAATGAACGTGGCGTAATGTAAATAAAGTTTAGATTTCTTTGAACTTGTTGGTCAATGCATTTTCAATGAATACAAATTGATTTTCATAAATACGGTATAGGCACGAGATCACTACAATGTGAATTGTTGTGGAACATTGTTGCCATGCTATGGTGGACAAAGATATGATACTATAGAATGGAGTTGAAAGAGTTAGTCATAGGCATTAGAGTCTTTATTATGTAGGTCAGAATACGGAGCATTTAAGTAATTGTTCTTAAATAATCCTAATCCTAACTAATATTATAAATGCGAAAGTAACTCTTGTCTGTCTGTGTGTCACTTTCACGCCAAAACCACTGAACCGATTTAAATGAAATTTGGTAGACAGATATTCTAGAGCCTGAGAAAGGCCATAGGCTACTTTTTAATGCGAAAAAGGGGTTGTAAGGGGTTGAAAGGGCGGATGAAAAGTTGTATGGAAGTATCGTCATTTTAAAAGCTTGAAACTTTTTGTATAGGCCGTTGGTTCGATATAAATAAATATGACATTAAAAGTTTGTAAAAGTTGTACCCTCAAGGGTGTAAAATAACAGTAGGGGATGAAAGTATGTATGGAAATATGTAAGGTTTATGTGAATGTTCTACTGAACCGATTTAAATGGAATTTAGTACACAGATAGTCTGAAAAAGGACATAGGCTACTTTTTAATGCGAAAAAAGGGTTGTAAGGGTTTGAAAGGGGGGATGAAATGTTTTATGGAAGTATCGTCATTTTTTCTACTGAATCGATTTAAATAGAATTTGGTACACAGAAAGTCTAGAGCCTGAGAAAGGACACAGGCTACTTTTTAATGCGAAAAAAGTGTTGTAACGGGTTGAAAGGGGGGATGAAATGTTGTATGGAAGTATCTTCATTTTTAGAGGTAGAAGCTTGAAACATATTTTTTAAGCTGTTGATTCGATATAAATAAATATAACATTCAAAGTTTGTGAGGGGAAACGGAGAGGGGGAAGAGCGAGGGTAGAGAGAAGTGAGGGGAAGGGGAGGGGAAGAGGAGGGGAAGGGGAGAGGAAGGGGAGGGGAGTGGGGGGAATAGTGAGGTGTATGGAGAGTGGGGGTAAGGTGAGAGAAGAGGGATGTGAGGGGAAAGGGAGTAGGGGGAAGAGCGAAAGTAGAGGAAAGTGAGAGGAAGGGGTGGGAAGGGGAGTGGGGCAATAGAGAGGGGAAGGGGAGGGGAAGGGTAAGTGGGGGAAAGGGGAGAGGATAAGGAAGTGAGGGGAAGGGGAGGGGGAGGGGAGCGGAGGGAAGAGAGAAGGGGAAGGGAGGGGAGGAATTAGCGTGGCGTTGTACGGTGCGGTGTAGGTGGGATACGCATGTGTCTTATTTGTAAAAAAATTAGCCTAAATCATTAAAAATGCTACCCAAAGACACTATTCCACGCGGACGAAGTCGCGGCCACAGCTAGTATTCATATATTTATCCAATAATTAGTAATGTATGTACATCATACAATAGTTTTGAATCTGTTAAGCTTTAGGAGAATGGAAAAATAAGCACTAGATGAACATTTGCCATGTAGGTACCTACAAAATATTTTAATTTCTACATCGGAAAAATGCTTACATAGTAAATCATATAGAAAAGCTTGGATTTCATCCTGATCATGATGTAATACCATAGAAAAGATAATAATTTAATACATACATTTAGTGTGCTGAAACAATACTTATTCTATTATGTTGTGTAATTGATATTGGATGAGTATTCGATTATCTAAATTTCCTATTTAAATGCAAATTGTGCTCTCTCCTATATAATCGCAATTAATGTCCTACATACTAATCAAACCAAACTATCTAGCGAGGATATGCATAGGCTCATTCAGGTTAGTTAACAAATTTCTGTTAGATCAGTACGGAACAATCAGCATCAGGTTAATTACTCATCCGAGACAAAGGAATGGGATTAGGTGACTGATTGATGAATGCTTTGCAAGCACCTTATCCCAATATAGAAACGGGAGTATAGACTTATAGAAGGTGTGTTGGATTGAATTGTAGGTATTTATTAGTAACAAACAACAATGTTTTAAAACAATACTGTGTGTTGATGATGTTTATTTGTATAGTGTGTTGATGATTAGGGCGATTATTATGAATGTAAGATGGATGAAAGGAGAGGGACAACATGGAAACGATTAGTTATGTAAGAAATTATAATATGCAAGTGAAAAGAGTGACAGATGAAATCTTTATAGGCCGAATTGGAAGAATCTACACATGTTGCGTCAAATACAAGCACAGAAAAAAGAAAGTAGCCTAAGTAGGTTGGAATAAGAGTAAAAAATATAAAGTGTGCGAGTGTGTTTAAGAAAGACATAGTCTGTATAGGTATGAGTGTCTTTATGCGTATACGTGTGAATTCATACCATCAAGTGACATCTGTTAAATGTGAACATAAAAGAATGTAAAAATGTAAAGAATATTTTCAGAATTGAAAAAAGGAAACATTCATAAGTGAAGTGTGCAAAATCTATGTCAATTTTAAATTTTACATGTCCAAATTTGTTACGGATGCCATTCAACCTGCATGACCTACTCAAACATCGATTTCAACGATTCTCACAATTAATCTGTGACTAATCGATATCTCGTAACATATGTAATTTATACATACCTTCCTATAAGTTAACAGTATAATGATAGCGTGACTTACTTTGATGCTATCGTAAAGTTAGATCGACGATAACGTGTGTGTAATAAGGTATGCCTACTATGATGCTTGCTGTTAACTAGTTATACAAATGAATTATAAATGAAGGCATTTAAAAACTGATCAGGACATTTCTAATCTATTGATTTACTAGTAAACATTTTATGTTACTATTTAAAAATTTATGATTTTTTTGAGTCATGAAAATTTGCCGTTTTCTTTTTGATAGTCAGACGAGCTCTTGCCCAGGATTTTACGCGATGGGAATTGATGGTACAGTGTAATAGAATGTGTTTATTGGGGAGTCGAAGAGGTCATGAGTTAAGACGCTAGACTACTGTGTTATGTGGGTTGGACTACCATAAGCCTGTTAGTTTAATTTATCATTATAATTTCTTAATATTATTTTTTTCTGGTGCTTACAAGCACATGACCACTATATGGCAGACTTCCTTCAAACCTTTACCGAATAAAATTACTTAAACTAACTCTTTGGTAGTTTGTTCTGCTAGAAAAATTATAACCCTATCACAAACTAGAAAGTATTGAAGCTCATCAATCACAAATGCTCAGCTGTGCTAAACCAAAACCCAGCAAACCTTTGAAGCAATCGCATCTGTAGCATTTGCTATGCTTCCTGCAAGTGGAATTGCGTCGGTACCAAATTCATAAATACTCAAATCAAAGCATAGAATCCCAGAAAAATTTAAAAACCGTGCTATGTAAGGCTTTTAAAAGCCTTAGCTATGTATTAGAGTTATGTGTTTTAATTAATATTCACAAATTGTCTTTAATACTAGTTATTTTTCCACGGACAGACAAGTTTTTATTACTAGTCCTGCTAATTTTCAATGGCTCTTGCAAGGTTTTGGTTTAGGACAACCATGCTGTATTCTGTCAGTTTGCGAAGAAATTATTTAACTTTCCGAATCCATCAAAGTAATAAGCGTAGGTTGATCAGTCAAAACTTTGTTGTCGAAATTATGTGAAGGAGCTACGCAATTTTGGTATGAGAACGTAGCTACTGTTACAGGAATTCGACCTAGTTTTACTTTGGTTTGTTTGTCCATTGCTAAGTTTTACTTGTAAAGTGATTTTTCGTGGTGTTGATATTTGTACTTTATGATTTTGTAACTTGGCTAGACATGGAAACTATTGTGGTTACATAGTTTTCAACGTGCACATGATAAGACAGGGCATTATTAAAAGTTAAATAGGGGTACTTACCTTGGAAAATTTGTGTTTGGGCTAGGTAAGCAGAGTGATGAGATCTGTAAAGAGATTTTTAGATTAGTTCTACATCATACTAGTTCACTGCTTGGTTACTCTTATCCAGCTTTTGCCAGCCACCAAGCGAAGATCATCGCTCCACCTATCCCGAGGGCGTTCTGTGCTTTCGGGAATATGAAATAATTGAGCAAGAGAAAATTACTCGCATTTCATGTATCTTTTAATTGTTTTCTTAACATTTGCTTTTATAGCTGGCAAAACCGTAACAAGTAACACCTGAATCAAAACCATTCTATCTAATGATAGCAAGTACAAAATAGGCACTGACTTGTGCCTATCGAGGTCTAGGATGCATATCTGTATTTCCTTCCTTCTTATCTGTTTGAGTTGACGAGCCGAGATCGAGGATTCACTACAATTATGTCGAAGTATTTAGCTGAGGTCTTGTTGTCATCATACATATAGATATTTACGGCTATAGTTGACTGTACTTCAGCATAGCGTTTTTTCGTATTGCAACAAGTATTTTCTTGGAAAAATCACTCAAACATAATCGCAGCTGATGGTAGCAGTCTAAGGTGGAATTGTATTTGCTTGGATGTGGAACATGGCAGGACAAACGATTTTTTCAAATGATATCCTGCCAGTAGGTCAATCTGTAGGAAGGTTTTTTTATATCATATAGGCTAGCATTTGACGACTATCTCACCTGTTGGTAACTGATGATGCGGTCGAGGGTGGTAGCACGCTAGGCCTAGAATGGGAACTGGCTCTCAAGGATAGCTATCCTTGAAGCTGCCAGAACACATTAGATATTTTGGGATAGATTTTCTAACCTGAGGGTTGTAACTGGGCAGGCAGACATTAGACCTACCACCTACCACCATGCGGGATATAAGTTATACTATAAATAAATAAAGAAAGAAGTAGTCTCTGCCTACCCTAAGGGGAAAAAGGCGTGATTTTATGTATTTTATGTATGTATAAATACATTTTCAACCGACTTCCAAAAAGGAGGAGGTTCTCAATTCATCTGTATGTTTTTTTTGTATGTATGTTACGCGATTACTCCGTCAATTGTAAACCGTTTCGAATGGTTCTTTTTTTAATCGGTAGAGCACATTTCCGAGGTAGTCTAATTGTAATTGTATCGAGATCTGATAAGTATCTCCAGAGATATGACTATAAACTTCTCAAACTTGCTACTTAAACTGACTCGCGGGGCATGGAGTTGGTTGTTTTAGTTTTAAAACTATCTTAATTATTATCTTTGGTTATACTAAAAGATCAATACGATGATGCTATTTATCCAGATCCATAAACTTTAACCAATTCATACTAAACCAATTGAAATGTCAAAACCCTTATCTTTTAGAGAAAAAGTAAGCTTTGTTATCTCTTAGATCAAGGTTTGCTGCCAGCCTAGTGTTACCACTAGTTCCAGATAAATCTGGATAAATCTGGTTCTGTCTGCCCCTTTTCCAAACAAGGAAATATAGCTACATTAGCATTGTTTACTTTGTGTAAGACCCAAGTTTCGTTTGCATATCGTGACATGGGTTTTCTATTCCTGACATCAAGTATTTACCTACGTGTAGAGAGTGGCAGTTGCCATCATGTGAGATAAGGGTCGAATATTTCAGATATGGGGCTGTGGAGCTGTCGATACTATTCTACCTTTGTATGTCGATTACAGTTATTACGAGTGATACGTTCGCGGAGTTATTTTTTAGGGTTCCGTACCCAAAGGGTACCAACGGAACCCTACTACTAAGACTCATGTGCATTTGATTAACTTTAAAGGAAAACTATAGCGGTTAAAATGACTTTATTAGTTTAGCAGTAATAGTCGTTGAACTTGGGTGTTGGATAATTTTGTATCAAATACAAAATCCTTTAAATAAATCCTTAAAAGTGACAAAGACCAAGTACCTAGTTGCTTGTTTATAACGGGTAAAGACTTGCATTGAATAACGGGCTACTACGGAACCCTACACTGCGAGTGGCCCGACACGCACTTGACCGGTTATTATATCGTATAGCCCAGACGTTTGATCACCAGCTCGCTAGGCCTAGAATGGGAACTGGCTTTCCATAAATAGTGGCATTTTTCTAGAATAATTATTGAGCTTAATTAACGAAAACAAAGATAAGTAATGAATTAATTAACCTCTGTATACTATTATTAGTAGTTACGTGTTATATGGAAATAAATAACACAAACCAATTGGTACCAATTTGTTTTCATCAAATTAATTTTATGAGAAACCAACAAGAAATTTTAACATACGGTGTATTCGATCTTAGTGGATTAATCCTTTGAGGTACCAAGACCAATCTATAGAACATGTACCTAGAATACAAATTGTGCTGAAAATAACCAGTCTCTTGAAATTGGTTCAAAGGTTTAGGGTATCCTCAAGGGAGGAAGCCAACAAGATCTTTAATACATTAATAACGTAGGAGTAAAATACAAGTTTATAGTAAACCTCTCATGTTAAGTACCTTTATTGGGTTTCTAGTTCCTACTTCTGGGATTCAGGTCTTCCCTAAAGGTTTATTTAAAAAAGAAATATTTTAGAATGAAAAAGAAATATTAATAAGCCGTTGGAGTTCCGTTCGCAGATTAAAGTAATAATAAGACCTAATTTACCTAACATGCTGCATGCACGTGACATGGGTGATCAAAATCGGAAAATAATCGAAAATAAAAATTTACTTTTATTGGTAATTCACGAAAAAATAATCGACTGAAGCGGTTACCATCGTTATCATGTTTATATTTCGCTGTGGCCTATTATTTGTTTGACAGTGATGGTTTATGACATGATGGACTTAAATGATGGATGAGCATTTATCGTGATCAACAACCGGAAGGAAACTTCTACTACAAATAGATGATTGTATGACTGCTGCACGATATCCATCAAAATACCTTTTTTTTAATATTATGATGTAAAGACAAGCCTGATTATCAATAATGTGGCATGTGACAATTCTTTCTTACATAAGTACTAGAATGTTACATAAAACACGCTTTAATTGCAAACCAAACTAAAACGTAGGAATTATTTTATACATTTATTTTTATACATTTTTATTTTATTTTATTTTATTTACATTATTTTTGGAAATTACTACTACTTATTAATTACTTCATGTAAAACAAACAGAACATTTATATTATACAGTTACTTTTGAACCATTTTACATTTTCACAGTACCTACATCGAAGTGAGAGCCGGGTTACGAATAAATAATAAGTCAGGAAAATAACTGCGTTATAAAAATGACCCAACAAAATCGTGTCTAAGCAGGCGGGGTTAAAAGTCGTGTCCAGCGCGTCATTAGTCGGACATTTGTCTTGTTTGACTCAAAGTCATAACAGACATTGCAGCACATACGCGAACCAATCCCTGCTTTTGTTCCAAATTTAAATCAATCTCCAGGCCAATCATTTGTTACCTCGGAAGTGATTCTTATTTTGAATCTACGTCGTTTTGGTTTGAAGGAGGGCAACTTCTTGTGTAGAATTTGATCTGAATTAGAGTTCCTGACTTATGATTTGTTCATAGGAGCCGGGCTTACTTCATTGTTTTCATCATACATTTCAGATTACATACACTACGCTAAAATCTGTCGTTTTCATAATCTGAGCACTTGGTACATTAATTTCACTTTATGGAGCAATATTTCTTCGATGCACTATTTTTCCTCCGTACTGTACTCACGCATCAATGATGTAAATGCAGCGTAGTGCAGGAAAATGCCCCAATTTCCATTTATTAGCAAAGTCTGCAGTTGATCGCATCGCCCGCATCGCCACATTGGAGCCGAAATGACCCCTCAATGACGACAATTAGTCTTAATTATTGTCAGAGACCACGTTGAATTGTACTACTTTATGGTACTTGAAGAACATTAGGTTCCGTGCTGAATTTTAATCTATGCCAACAATGTTTGATACGATGTAAATGTAGATTCGTCCCTTTTGCAAAACGGCGTTAATTTTGGATAGGTAGTGACATAACACTGAAAAATGTTAATGGCTTAAAACCACAGAACTAGGAATAAATACTTTATTTTTTCTATTTCTGTGCTTAAAACGAAATAAAGACTAAAAATTGTTAGCTATATATATTAATTTATGTGGTGAAAGAGAATATACATCACTTTGATTCAGCTATGTGCTAGCATGGATTTTAATAGCTTTATAACAATTTTTAAAATGAATTCATTACTTAGCTGTTCGGTAAATTACTGTTTAGTAAATTATAAATATAATATACATACAAAATTATCATTAAAAAACCTGAACCTCTTCCCCCTTTCTTTCAAATTGCTATTTGTAATATTTATTCTATTGAAGGATAAACAAAAAACGAAAACTACTTAAGGTACGGACACCCCGCGGCGTCCTGCGTCCTGCGTGCGCGATCTCAGTACTTTTCAATTGTTTTCTGATCGCGTTTGGTGTGAACCAGTCGGTACAAATACTACTGCGCTATCTGATCGCCGCTTAGATCGCGCACGCATGACGTTGCGGTGTGTCCGTGCCTTTTCTACTAATTTCAAAAATATATTGTCTATGAAATTTAAACCTTATATTTACTCAATAGAATATAGAAAATTATATACATACGAGTACACATACTTTTAAAATCAATTTACTACTGTGTGTCTACTTGTATGTCTATAAATAAATGCATCCTAGAACGGGTATTTCTTACTGATGTAGTCAAATGAGCGGTTTATTCCTACCCACGGAGAATAGACTAATCCGTGTTCCTACCCATGTATAGTTAGCAGCTTGGCTGCTTCGTCAAAATTGATAGCTCGTAATAATAGGGTTGGTAGGTTGCTTGATAAGGAACCTTTGTAAGTTTGTCATGTAAGATTTACATACATCATTTATGTAGCTCATATTATTTTATTGTTTTATAACAGGAACATCAAACGATTCTTAATGCCGTTAACCTCAGCAGTAGGTTAACGACAGGCAACGCAAAACGAATATTAAATTTGTGTCTAGTGATAACGATTTCGGAAATCCATAACAGTGCTATAGCAGCCATAGAATATTGATGAGATGATCTAATAATCCTGAATGTATTATATTGATGCCAAAAAAAGTAATACAAAGAAAAGTAATATTACATTAACTGGCGTGTTATCGATGCTCGACTAAATGGGATAGTATTGTAAGAAAATTAACCACGCAGGGTGAATTTATAATAAATAAAAAAAATGTCTAAAGAAACTATACAGGTGGTCTATAAAGATAATATGTAATAATATCAATGTAAAAACAAACGCTAAAATTGATGAAGCGTTTTCTTTGTAAAAATATAATTCTCTCATAAGAACCGTCCCGTCTTGATGAATAGTCCAGTCCTCCTTAATATTTTGAGACGGTGGAGGTTGTTTTAAAGGAGTTCATATATTAAAAAGTTTAATTTCCTTATCATAATAAAAAACTTTTGTTTTTTTAAGCAATCAATAAATCAAACACTCTGAACTTATATAAAACATCACTTCGAGACAATTACGATTCCATCTCGACCCACATCTGATGGAAGTTGCGTCGCGTATCATTAGTACCTATTTTTCTGTTCTAGCGTTATGAAAAATAGGTAAAAGATCATCAAACCTTACATACCTATGATCCGTTATTGAAAAAACGTACCTACGCAACCGATAATACGCGACATCATCTTATGTGAGTCGACCTTTAGATCGCATCATAACTTACGTTATATCATATGTGAGATAGTGGTCAAATGTTTAACCAGGAGCTGTGTGTAGACTTCGCGTGTCTGATTTTGCATAGCTTAAAACTGATTAACACACTCCCGGTCACTTGAAGTTTACCGGATCGGATAAGTTGGACACAGTTGGTACAGACAAAAACTTCGCGTCATAATAAGGCAAACAAAAAAGTTTTGGTGACACTTTGAACATTTTTGGAAATAGCTAAAATATGTTTTTTTTGCGTTTGCAAACCCTATATCACCGCAATTTCGAAAAAAATTCAAAATCTGACTCGACAAAAAACAACCATATAATTATCAAACCTGCTCCTAAAATTTTACGTAAATCGGTTGACAAATGCAGACGAGAAACAGACATCCGGATTCCGGACATCCGGACATAAAAAAGCATTATTACCTAAAGTCGAAACGTAACCTTCGCTGCGCTCGGTCAACTAATCGCAATAAAAAAAATTTAAACATCGACGCGATACGTAGCAGAAACTGTTTCATAACACATATCTGTGTGTACTTAAGTATAATATTTAGTAAGTTAGTATACTGTAGTATGTATACATAGCCAATTGATTTGTATTCAAAACATTTAACATTGACACTCGCTTGCAACAAGGCTAGGGCGATTCACACAGTAATTTATGCACAGAATACGTGTTGCACTGACACAGGATGAGTTAAGGACAGAAATTATTCATCCTGTTACTCTATCAGTCTTATATTAAATGAGTAAATTATGTGCAACCTAAGAATAGCACCCTCTTATGTAAACATAAGCAAAGATACTGAGTTTAATAAGGGTTTTACCCGACGGCCCAAAAGGAGGATAATGTTATTCAAGTGTATATGCAGTAACTATTATATAATCTGTGGTATATGTGTGTATATAATTATACTTCAGTGTGACCACTTAGTAGGCAATACGGCTAGACCGATTACTATTTGCTCGTTCATAGATCGTGAGTCGTGACGTGATAGGGGCATAATTTCTTACCCGACTACGAAGAGGGTTATTGATTGGTGTGTATGTATGGTATGTTTGTTCATCTGTTACCTCAGAACTTCTAAGCTCCCTATCAAAATTTGACGAATGAGGTATCCTATTGAAAGCGTCTTGATTGTCCGACATTTCGAAAATGTATATAATATTGGTTGCTGTTGTTCGCGGTTTTGCTTGCGCCCGATAATTGGGAATAATTTATATTATTAGATCCTGATGATTTTATAGCACTCCGGTTTTAGTTTTTTTACTACTTGTTGTAAAAACACATTTAAAAGAAAACCATTTTTTTCACGTAGTAAAAATTAATGATTTTTTGGGTT
Organism: Cabera pusaria; assembly: GCA_954871355.1. NCBI lineage: Eukaryota > Metazoa > Arthropoda > Insecta > Lepidoptera > Geometridae > Cabera > Cabera pusaria. The sequence continues at coordinate 10,969,902 of OX940900.1, read as the reverse complement.
TGCATATCACAATAATATTATCTGTGACATTCTACTCAGACGTTACTGTTAAGAGGGAAAGCGGGGTGCACTTTTCCATACAAATGTATTCCCTCGTTTTCTCTCAGGAAAATGATTCTAGAGAAAAAAAATGTTCCTACAAAAAAATAAGGTCTGCTCTTGCTTCGCTTTTTTGACTAACCTATTGCAAAAAGAAATATGACCCTTCAAAAATCTTAAACAGGATATTATAAGACTTATATTCCTGTTTGCAATTGGTTGGTCGAAAAAAGCAAATGATACAGCAGACTTTGATTTTTTGTAGAAACAATTGTTTCTGTCAAATCATTTTCCAGGGAGGAAACGGGGATACATTTCTATAGAAAAGTGCACCCTGCGTTCCTTTTTAACCGGGAATTTTGCAAATTGTGACATAATCACCCGTATAGACAAACAACGCCACTTCCGTTTCTTTACTCATGTGACAACACTATGAAGTTTGACAGTGCTCATGGACGCATAGTGTCATTTAAACTACGAATAAATGATTCAAACTACAATACATTGTTTCCACCGATATGCGTTAACAAAATGTACATGAATACGGCCGTTAGCAACATGGAAATTAATATTGGTTCATCCAGCCGCATCCACTACCACTGGTCATAATATAGAGACAAACTTACATTAAAATTGCAAAAAAATATATTATAATTAGTATAGGAATTTATTCGTACGGAAACGCGAAAAATAAAAAAATCCGGTCATTATATTCTAATAATCTTTACATACCTATTTTGATGAAATAATGTATTAGAGTAGAAGTTCTTATAATCTATTTCTATAAGCTTTCTCTATAAATGGCGTAAGATGTTTCTATGATAAACGTACCTATACATGGTGTATAAATTATCTTCTTTTAAAATAAAAACTCCCAATAAATAAAAAAGGATTATGGGAGAGATTTAAATATTTAGAACTCAAAACTTGCTATTCGTGGGACTAAGATTAATTGCTATAGTTTCATTATCAATCAAATGAAGCCACGTCCGACTAGATTTATGGATTAGAAAATTTCACCGTATTCAATTTTATTTTATTTTGTTTACGCTAAGCCTAGTATTAAAAAAAAATAAAAGTCCGCTTATTCTATTGAAGATAAGATGATCATTAAATTTTCACAATATTTAGGGCCAGTTTCACTATTCCTGATAAAGTTTCAGAGAATTCTCTGTCATTTGACGCCATAATATTAAAGTTGTCAAAAATCTGGCAGATAAGTTCCCTAATTTATCAGGAACCGACGAAATTAGCCCCTATGTATACATAGGATTTTAAGGACCGATTTTAATAAATTATTGAATAATGGCTTGGGTTGGGTATATCTCCGTAGTGATCCTGTTTTAAAATTTATTGAGTTTTGATGAGTATCTCCAGAGATATGTAGATAAACACCTAAAACTTGTCGCTGAAAATAATCCGATTTTAATTAATTATTGAAGTGTGTCAAAGTATGTGTGAAAGTGTACTATTATGTATAATAGGACCACTTTTATTCAATAATTAATTAAAATCGTATAATTTTCAGCGAGAAATTTTAGGTGTTTATCTACATATCTCTGGAGATACTCATCAAAACTCAATAAATTGTAAAACAGGACCACTACGAAGATACACCCAACCCAACCCATTATTATTTTTTTTAAATTGATAAACTATTACCGGACAAATCGAGTAACATGTCTACAAAAAAAAAAAAACATATGGACGAATAAAATTAATAACTTTATCCATTTTTGAAAAGACCAGCCCCCATTCACGATAACGCAAGTTCAAAATGTATGAGAATGACATTTGTTGTTCCTTAAGAACAAACTGTTGTGTGGACCCATGAGTTGTTTAAAAAAAAAAACTTTATGGGCCACAACATTAATTAACCGACTTCAAAAAAAGGAGGAGGTTTCTCAATTCGACCGTATATATATATATATATATTTTTTTATGTTTGTTCGGGAATAACTTCGTCATTTATGCACCGATTTTGATTATTCTTTTTTTGTTCGAAAGGAGATATCCCAAGTGTGGTACCATGGTAATTTTATCGAGGTCTGATAAGTATCTCCAGAGATATTGAGATAAACATCTCAAAATTGGTACTGAAAATGAACATTGAAGTCGGTTCTTTTTTAGTTTTTAAACGATATTATTATTTTATTCGTAATATGCACTGCACTACACACTTGAGATATAATTCCCACACCGTTATTTATAAGCATAGACTAGGGTAGCGGACTACCCGACTTCTTCCTCAAGCTGATCGGAGGCCTAGGACCGGGTCCGGAATCAGGTCGCGTAACGCGATTAAGAGGAGAAAGTGCCCCGGGCTCGTAACTATATGACTATATATACGAAGTATATTGATGACATCCACTAAATAGTGTGAGAGGGTTTAAGCCCATGAAAGCAATAGGTATATTATTGTGTAACAGAACGTCACACACTAGAGAAGGCCACGACTCCAGCCAGATTTCGTTAGTTATCCTGGTCGTTGCGTCCACTTTGGTCGTGGTCGTAGCCGTCTAGTGCGTGAGATGCATTACCACAGAAAAGATACTAGTCCTGTCTTACTGTCGATTTTGACCACAGGGCGACCACTACTTAGTCCCATATTAATTAATTCTACCTACCTGTGCCAGAGATAAGTAACATTAAAAATTGCTCACTAATCACGGTATGAAAACACACAAAGACCGAGTAAAGCCACCGTCCATTTTGTTATAATAACTCCAACCGGCAATGTTTTGATAATGGCACCACATCACTATTGGACAATTTCCATACAGGTTTGACTCAGATCTCCAAATTGTGTTCAAAAGTTCGTCACGGTAGAATAATTTAAGCAGTACCTTATTATCTTTTTTATGACCTAAGTACAATCTAAATGGTAATTATGCCTATTTTTTCTGTCTGTGTGTATATGTGTGCATGTATGTGTGTATCTGTGTTTCTCTCTATGGCATCGTAGCTCTTTAAGGTACGTTGTACTATTAACTATTCTTTGCTTAAGGTAAGGACCGATTTTAATGCGGTTTTGTTAGTTTTTTTACGCTTTGTTTCAATGAAATACGTTCAACTGTAGCCGTTTGAAGATTATGAGCTCTTATCTATTTACATTCTCAAAGGTCGGCAACGTATCAACAGCACTCATGGTGTTGCAGTTGTTCATAAGTGACGGTGACCACTTACCAAGCGGGCTGACTACTTTTTTTCCCACCCTTATAGGACCACCGAATCGTCCCAGGCCCACAATAAGTTAATAACACATTTTCAGAATTTGATATTATGCTCTTAAACTCGTACCGGTCTATTGTCGAGCCGTCATAAAATGAAACAAAGTGGCACAACTAGAGATCAAATAGGTTTCGGATTTATTAAATTGAATATAAAATTACCTTGTTGGGTGAGGCATAGTATTTATTATCATTTTTTAATAATGATTGATTATTTTACATAAATAGCAATACGACAAGAAACCATTTGTCGTAATTAGTCACACGAGATATCTCAGGTCGTGGCCTTCATGAGGAATGTGCTCGCACAATAACTTGATTGAATAATATTATATTATTAATGAATACCTAAACTACAGTGACTTTATGGCACATGAGATAGCTTCAATGTCTTCTTTCAGTGAGAGTAATTATTGAAATTCTTAAAATTCTTTGCAAAGATGTGTGGAAAGACGTCTGCCTTCCTAGCTGTTTGATATGGCTTGTTTGGCCTGCGGATTTTTTATATCTGTAAGCAAATGACCACTATCTCGCCTGGTGGTAAGCGATGATGTATAAATACGCTAGGCTTCATTTTTAATTTTGAATATTGATAAGTCCGTTAACTATTTTGCCTTTTTTGCGGAAACCACTCCCGTTAGGAGGGTGCGAGGGAGGGAAAGCTACGCGTTGAGTCGCTGCGCAAACGTAGACACTTTTAGTTTCCAGTTACCGACACCGAACACTTTTTGATCGTCATGAGTATGTGAATCACTGATTTTTTTCGAATTGAAATATCAAAAGTAACTGATCGGAGCATTGAGAATTGTAAAAATCCAAGTCGAAGTAAAGGCAGTTTCAGAATCCGAATTTGCTTTCGAATGATAAAATAACCCTGCAGATTTTAAGTCGGTCCTCTTATTTTAAAACGAAATTAATAGAGTTTGGCCAGCTAAACTTTTCTGGGTCACATGAAGCTTAGAAGGTCATAGTTAGCAGTCGGATTTAAGCTTCTACCAGGGTTTGCTTAGGATAACGGTAAGTACAGAATCTTAACGTAAAGACGTGGGTAACATTTGCACCTAAATTGTATTTGTGATGGCTCTGTGTGATTCGGTTTGGACTAGATTCCAGATCTTATATGTTTTTTTTTTTTTATTGATTTAAGTTTTGGACCACAAAATAAATTAAAATCATATTATTTTAAGAAGTAGGCACCTACTATTATTATTTAAAGATAATTTACAATTGTTTTATCTCAAATAATTATCAAACCAAATGACCTGCAACCTAAGACTCAAATACGAATGTCTTTAGTCAATTTCCGCAATATGATCTCATTGCTTATCTCGTGTAGGTATCATTGAATAATCATATACTTTTTTGAAATCCTTCACGATTAATAATTGGCAGTTGGGACAATTTTGAATAAACAATTTGTATTTAAAACAATAAGGGCCAGTTTCACGGGTTCCTGATAGCGCTAATATGAAGAAATCTGACAGATTTTTGACAGCTATTATATGGCGTCATGTGTCAGATAACTATCTAACGCTAGGAACTGGTGAAACCGGCCCTAAAGTCAGCGATAATCAAAACAAGGGTCACGGCAAATTCTTTCTACGTACTCTAAAACTCTCAATGCGGCCCGGAAATGCTCCTATGAGTTTGTTAGCCTCAAATTATGTTGGTAATTCGTGCACATATAACTTAGGGAAGATAAAGCTTGTCTAAATGTATGTAAATGTATGTAGTTAATTTTTACTTATCTTTTGTGCAATTTTAAGCTGACCGCAATAATAATTTGACAATTTGTACGTGTATAGACTGTAAAATAAATGTATCGATATTTTCTTTTCATGGTTTCAGCCTATCTTGTGTTGCATGAAAAATTTAATTTCTTAGCAGTTACTTATTATGGACGTATAAGACGATAAAAGAATATATGAATTGTTTATTGTTTTAAGGTAGGTTTAAACACAAACTTCGCTCAAATTCGTGTACCTATTCGTGAACAATTATTAGATATGTGGATGTTCTTCTTACGTGCTGGCAAGACATGGAATGAGCTACTTTCCGACATTTTCCCGCAATTGAATGATTTGAGATGCTTCATATAGAATAATACCAGATTACTCTTTCAATAAACTGGCTAAGTGCGAGTCAGGCTCGCACACGGAGGGTTCCAATTGAATAACATTTCGCGGAAAAATAAGTTTTTTTGTATGGGACCCCCTTTAATTTTTAATTAAACTTGATGTTATAATTCATCAATCATTGTAATACACACTATGACTACTTGTACTATTCATTATTCTGTGCTATATCGGTTAGTAAGATCGAGCATAAAATGCCTGAAGAAACACATTTCATGTATGAGGATCCTCTTTTGTTTTTGACTTTATTCTGTTTTTCGTATTTACTGTGATAGCTAATATAGTAATACATACTTTATGAAGATTACAAGTCTCTATCTATTACGGTATATATGCTCAAGCAAAAAAACTAAAAAAAAACATTTCTTGTAATGGGGATCTTAATATTTGATATTATTTTTAGTATTTGTTGTTAAATCCCCCATGTTAATACACACTTTGTAAAAATTTCAAGAATCTACCTATTACGGTAAAGAGATACAGCCCTGTGAAACGTGGACGGACGGACGGACGGTCGCACAGTTAAGTCTCAGTAATAGGGTTCCTTTTGGTACCCTTTGGGTACGGAACCCTAAAAAAGGCACTAAATTAATCTGATATTGCATGCGTCAAAAGATGGCGGTAACCACATAACATCAGGTGGGTCGCATAGTAAAATTCATGCGACAGGTCTATATTTATTAAATAAAACGGCCGAGTGCGAGTCGGACTCGCGCACGAAGGGTTCAGTACCAATATCTATAAAAACGGGAAAAAAAACATGCCCGTTGTATGGGAGCCCTACTTAAATACATTTTATTACAAGCTTTTATTTAACTTGCAATGTATGTATGTATGTCACTATGTATGTTCGGGTGGAATCTTGGAAGCTAAAGTAGATCCACTTCCCGATGTCCGATTGGACTCAATTTTGGTGAACTTATGAATCTTCGGTGAGAACAATGATATGGTACCATGGAGCTGGTCTGATGATGGAGACGGAAGGTGGCCATGGCATCTCTGTGATAAAACAATATAAGCCCACCGAGTTTGGGCTCGATTGATTGGCCACGGCATCTCTGCGATAAAACATAAACCCACCGAGATTGGGCTCGATTGATTCGTCATAAGGAGAACTTTACACCTAGATAATATCTAGGGTCTGATGATGAAGCTAGAAGGTGATCACGGCATTTTTAATAAGAAGACGGTATTTATTTAACTAGTAGGTATACCTATTATTTATATTTATGCAAATTGCACAGTTAACTAACTTACGTAGTTAGTTACGCAAATAATATCACCTAAATACTACAAAGTTTCTATAATTAAACCAGAAATAACCGAAATTTCAAGTAGCAAATTGCAAACTTATAGGCAAGGTTTCGAAGCGCATCCGGACAGCATAACTCGCATATGCTCGCGCGAATACGCGCGGCTATGGCTCGCTGCGTGATGTTACGTTACTCCTCCCGCTACCCGAGCAAGCGGCAAGCAGGAGCAACTAATTATTATTATTTAGGTACTTTTCGAAGGTAGTTTTGCGAATGTAGCGTCACCACAATAATTTCATCAACATTTTCACGAAACATCTATAAAATTATAGGTAAATATATATATATATATATATATATATATATAGGTATAACCTTTAAACGAGAAAACCTTGTTTATATATTATGTATATAATCAGGATATCGGAAACGGCTCCAACGATTTACATGATATTTAGTATGCAGCGAGTTTCGAGGGCAATAAATCGATCTATTTTTTTAGAAAACGTCATTTTATCTGTGTTTTTAGGCATTGAAAAACTGCTACAATATCATTAGAATACAAAGGGTAATTTCGGCATTTTTAAAGACGTTATGATAGCTCGGTGGAAGATCCATAGGACGGCGCTTGGGAGGTCCCTGGTTCGAGTCCAGATAATGTGACTTATTTTCAATTTTTTATATCAAGTTCTTTTCTTTCTTTTGTGAGTAAAACTACTATTAGGAGCCAAAAAAAAATGCAAAAAAACTCGATTTAACAAAAAATATATATATAATACCGAGCAAAGCTGGGTCATCCAGATATTTTTCATTTAAACTTAACATTTATAAAATGTTAACGAGTTATGGTTGCGACGCTATTTTTGCAAAATTACCTTCGTAATGAATATTTATTTTATTAGACAGTATGTACCTGTATCACCAAGCTTTGCTCGGTGTTATTTTTTTGTAAATCGTGTTTTTTGGCAATTCTTCGGCTCCCAATAATAAAAGAAGGAACTTGTAAAAAACGTAAAAATGACCATCTTGTCTGGACTCGAATCGGGGTCCTCTAGCACAGAAAATATAATATACCTAGTCCCGTCTAGTTTCGTGACCGGCTTTGTTTTCTTATCGAGCTAGCCTTGTAGAAAGTGGCGAAACTTACCTTCGTATTCTAAAAATATTGTAGCAGTTTTTCATTGGCTGAAAACACGGATAATACGACGTATTCTAATAAAACTGGCCAATTGCGAGTCAGACTTGCGTCTCGCACACGTAGGGCTACAGAAATATTAATGCCTGTAACCACAGTACAATACGAAACATAACAGAGTTGCGTAGAATTATTATTATCTTTTCTATGACAGAGTTGTGAACCGCGTGCTTGTTTACTTTAACGCCATCTAACGAACGCTATTATTAACACAAAGTTGTTGTTCGGTTGTTGAGCTCAGAGTAACTATTACTAGAGTCACTAGAGTAGAATAGCATTGAGGTAAAACCATAGACGTATTAAAAATGATGGTGCACTGCAGATGTTTTGTCAAATTCAATTTAATCCGTATGCTTTAACGATAAGGTTGTAATTGCTTTGTAGAACAAACGGCCCAATTGAGAGACACCAGAGTGGGAGTGTGTCCTACTCTAACAACCTGATAGGCCTATGTATGTTTTATACTATATGTATGATATATATGTAAGCTGTCCATACAAAAGAAAGGGAACTCTAACTCCGTTCAAGGTCGTTCCCATGAGGGCCGGTGTACGCGATCGAGTTTAATATGTAGCAGGTCTGTGGGTAAAACAAAGAGTTGTCATCCCGAGCAAATAAAATTAGTCGAACGGTTATCATTCACGCGGGGGCACGGGGGAGTGGTTGCCGCCGCCGGTTGTGACAAATTATAGATTAAACACATATCGCCTTACCGTCCTTACCGGCAACGTCCAATGTATTTTTGTTAAGAGAAAAGGATATAATACGATATTATATAAAATGACACCAATCCGTAAGTACTTAATACGCATTCAAATAAAAAAGATTTTTCCAAATCGGTTAATAAATTACGGAGTTACGAGTATGCGGTAACGTAACACACATTCAAAAAATACAGTCGAATTGAGAACCTCCTCCTTTTTATGTCGGTTTCATAGAATAGTATAAATAAAAACAATAAACAAAACTAAATTAAAATCCGGTCCAGTCACTTGGGTTGGGAACTAAGATACCACAGACATAATTATACAGTATACACACACATGTCAAACTATTTTCTTCAAAAGTTAATAATATCGTGTAAAAACTAAAAAACAACCGACTTCAATGCCGCGCTATTCATTTTCAGTACCAATTTTGAGATGTTTATCTCAATATCTCTGGAGATACTTATCATACCTCGATAAAATTACCATGGTACCACACTTGGAATATCTCCTTTCGAACAAAAAAAGAATAATCGAAATCGGTTCATAAACGACGAAGTTATCCGCGAACAAACATAAAAAAAAAAATATATATATATACGGTCGAATTGAGAAACCTCCTCCTTTTTTTGAAGTCGGTTAAAAATAGACAATTTCATTTTGCTATAATGTCACATCTGTTTACATGATCTACGAACATGGCGCCAGCAAACATGGCGCCGCGTCGTGAAGTGTCATTACAAATTATCAAAATAACGTTTTATGTATGCGGGTTTTAATTCGAAAATCTGAATTTAATTGTGAAAAGTGACTCCGTCGTCTTAGTTTGTTTTTCCTGATTGGTTTTTGCAGTATCTGAGGACACACGATGGCATTCTGGATACGCAATTTTTAACTTAAGCGCGTGCTGTTGTTTCGAGTGCTGAGCTACGTGTGAGCGAGAATATATATATATATTTTTTTTTTATATCGTATAGGCTAGCGTTTGACCACTATCTCACCTGTTGGTAAGTGATGATGCGGTCGAAGATGGTAAGCACACTAGGCCTAGAATGGAAACTGGCTCTCAAGGATAGCTGCCGAAACACATTAGATGTTTTTGGCGACAGATTTTCTAACTTGAGGGTGGTAGCTGGCCAGGCGGACACTAGATAGTGTCCTACCACCATGCGGGGGTTGTTGGTTTCTTAACGATGTTTTCCTTCACCGGAGGGTCACTGTGAGAAGCGCACATAAATTTTTCTATAGAAAAATTCATTGGTGAACGGCGGTTTGAACTCGGTACCACGGCATCAAAGCCGAACATTCTCCCGATTACGCCACCGAGCCCTCATGCCAGCCAGCTTACTCGCGGTATTCGACAATGCCAGTTCGAGATGTTCCGTCTAGTAGCATATGTCTATGAGTAATAGTTACTCTGAGGTTGTTAACACGCAGATGACACCTTGACCAGATGGCGTTATACAAAATACACGTTTTTTGTATGGGGACCCCCTTTAATTTTTAACTTTATTTTGTTTTTAGTATTTGTTGTTATAACGGCAACAGAATTACATCATGTGTGAAAGTTTCAACTGTCTCACTATTTTGGTTCATGAGATACAGCCTGGTGACAGACGGACAGACAGAGAGACAGACAGACAGACAGACAGACAGACGGATAGCGTAGTCTTAGTAATAGGGTCCCGTTTTACCCTTTGGGTACGGAACCCTAAAAATAAACACTTTATAAGTAATACTAAAATACTATGCTAAATTAATGATGAGCCAATAACTGCGTTATTTAAATTCATCATCATTATCGGCCAGTATCAGTCCACTGCTGGACGTAGGCCTCCCCCAAGACACGCCACTGAGCCCGATCTTCGGCTCTTTGTTTCCAGTCACTGCCTACCACACTGCGAATGTCGTCCCTCCTCCTAGCTCCTTATTTTAATTAAACACAACAAATTCCCAAGGAACGTAAGGTGCTAGCTAGCATTATTTAACACTATAATTAAGCTGAGTGCCATGCAGTACGGAAATTTGCATTCCACGTGCATTGGTAACGAATCTCATTGGCAGAGCGTTTTAAACGCTCATGTTTATAGCGGGTATTCAGGAATATACCTAGTCAATTAGGTAGAATAATCCTCTGGCAGGAAGTTCATGCCACCAGCCTTTGAATATTTAACTCAACAGAATGGATAGTAGCTCTCGTAGCAACCAGGGCCCAAATTATAGCAAGCATATTATAGCAAGTTACTCGCATCACGCTCCCCCATGTTGACAGCGTTCTAGTCTGTTAGCAAATAGCAACGGCGCATTGGTATAGCACTGGCTCGGCTGTTTATTAGCTAGCTTACAAACTTGGAGTCTGTGAATTTTGGTTGGAGTCCACACACACAAATTAATCCTCACTTGGAACAGCACGCATAGAGCTTAAACTTACAGTACCTGTATATAGACGTAAGTATACTACTAGCGTAAGCCCGTAAGGACAAGCCTGTTTGAACGCCCGCTGCGTTACCAACTTATTGGACCTAAAACCGCTACCGTAGGGCCAAGAAGAACCCAAGTTCCGATAGTGCAAAATTAATTTATATAAAATAAATCACTCTGAAAATTTTGATTTCTTTTGGTTTTTTAACAGGTACTGTTTTTAAGAAAAGCCTAATTAAAGAAAATCTATAATCAGTGGCAGTATCATCAGATTCTCACCTCTTTTGTTATTTTAAAAATATATATTATTAAATACTATTAATTCACACGTATGCTGAGCCAAGAGCGGAGACGTTACGTTGCGACAAGGTTGTTTAGGGTGCTAAGGGCTTATTTTTTCGTATTTCATAGTCAATTCAGCCGTGAAATAGGAATGTTTTTCTGTTTGAATGGCAAAGTGTCCAGTAAAATTACAGGGCATGTGAGATTTAAGATGTTTATGTCTCCCGATAACAGGCGCAGTGTACTGACGTGCAAGATTCTGGCTATCCGGAACTTTGCATGCATAGAAATTAAAGCACATTTCTTATACTGACGAATTTAGTGATCCTTTGAGGCACCTTATAACTTAAGGGTCAAAATTATCATTAATTATTCATAGTTAAATAAACTTTATATCATATCATCGGTGTAGCTACGTAGTACTATTATACGTAGTATTATTCTGTGTTACTACACAGGTAGTACCTCCATTATATGATGACGTAAACAAGATATACAAACCTATATTTAAATTTGGTAATCTAAAATACAATTTTATTTAAACCATGATACTTACCTATAAAATATTATATATATACATATATATATAAATAAAATAAAATATTAAATATTAAATTAAATTAATTATTAAATATATATATAAAATATTATATATATATGTATATATGTATATATGTATAATATTTTATAGGTAAGTATCATGGTTTAATAAAATTGTATTTTAGATTACCAAATTTAAATATTTATAGATTTGTATATCTTGCTTAGGTCATCATATGATTGAGAATAGGTAATGTTTTTATATATATATATATTATGTAATATATATATTTTCTAATTTATAAATTGTAATAAAATTGTATTTTTATTAAATAATAATCGAATTCTTAATTAACAAAGTCAAAATATAATTTTCATATAAAATCACAATTCAATTAGCTCGTTAAACATATTTAGTTAAGAATCCCGCCCCGCAACGTTCCCGGTGAAAAGGTGCCCATAACGCTCGCAGCGTTGCCACGCTGAATAGCGATGGCCATTCTTTGCACCAGAAACGAGCCGGCACGGGCTTCTCCAGTCACTTCAAAAATCTTACGCTCTAAACTTTTAAGTAATGATTTAGCGTCAACGCCCCAACTGCCCATTGTCTCCACGGCTATGGGCACAAAATAATATTGTGACTCCATTGTCGCGTATTTAGCCCGCTTGTTCCTAGCGGCTTGTTCCGCCGCCGCTGCAGCTAAATGGGTAGTGCGGCTCACGTGACTGGACGCGACAGTGCTGACACAAATAGCGTCCCAGACAAGGCACTTGCCGTTCCTCCAGGGTACAAGAGTCAAACCGTCTGGTCTCTTACCGTCAGTCCTACTGAGACCCGGCGGCTCCAGCACACAGGGAACGTTGGCCGAGATAAATGCTCTACGAATTATGTCGTTGAGTGCATGGTGACGCGGAAACCTACCCGTGCAACGACGACAACTCAGTGCGTGATGGCCATCGGCCTCCACCATGGAACCGCAAATGCATTTGTGAGGTTCACAAACTTTACAGCCCAGGCGGAGAGCCACCGCCACACGCAGAGAGTCATCATCTAAAAGAGTGCCCAGGTAAGGCGACGGAAGGGCGTGCAACCATGCACCAAATTCTGACTGGGACACAGCTCTTAGTCTTGCCAATTCTGCCCCTGTGGCACTTTGCAAGATCTGTTCGACGTTCTTTTTTGCTTCAATATCATCCCATGCTCGCTGAGCACAGGAGGCCAATGGGATTGGTTCGCTCGAGTTGAGAGCCGACCAGGCTGATACCGCATCAGGCAAATAAGGAATACATGCCCTGTCACCATTGGAAGGAAGAATTAAAGTGACAAGGTCCGCAACCCCATATGCCGAGGCAAGAAATGCCGGCAAGCAAACGTCCCGAGCGCTCCGTACACCAAGGCCCCCGTAGCGTATTGGCAAAGCCGCCTGCTTCCACTGCGAGTCATCTAGAGAAATGTTCAGGATAGATTCAACAGCGAGTTTCAGAGATTCATCGAAAGCTGAAACCTCTTCCGGACAAAGCCAGGTAGGTGAAGTACGCAGCAAGTAGGTCACTTTCGGTAGCGCGAAACACATACGCAATAACACAAGTGCCACGTGAGAAGGTAGTGATTGAAGACGTTCCTGAGCTGAGAGTAGAAGTTCTTTGCGTAAAAGTATAGCCTCAGGAACACCATCAAGGAATATAGGTGAACCCAACAAGCCGAAAGTGCTGGGAGTAAGTTCCCTTAGACCAGGTAAAAGCGCACTTAAACTTGTAAGATGTGTACGAGCTCCGGCACTGCAGGGAAAAATTTCGCATTTTTTTGGATTCACCTCCAATCCTAGCTCCCTAAAGCGTGGCAAAAGAGTCCGCAGATCTTGTTCGACCACATCATGTTTGCCGCCGATAGTCCCATCGTCCAGATACCACAAGTTTAAAGATGACTTCAACTCTAAAATAATTTTATAAATAGCTAAACGAAAAACGAGAGACCCAAGAGGATCACCCTGCTGAGCTCCAACTTGTGAAAGAATAAGGTGGTTTTCGTAAAAAAACTTCGATGGGGATTGGTAGATTTGATGTAAAAAGGGGTAGAGAGTAGGAATTTGATCTTTGACTTCGTTCAAAAGGACGTCTCTTTCCAGAGTGTTAAACGCGTTGCGGATATCTATCTTTAACACGATGCAATCGGAGTTGTCCGCGTTCATCACGAATGCTCGAGTGGCATGAATGGCTGCTTCACATCCCAATCGAGTAACAAATCCCAGTTGGTTCGGTTGCAAGTATTCAGACATCTCTTTTTTCACGGCACGGCAAGCCAGCTTCGCAGTTAATCTTCGGAAGACACTTCCAACAGCTATGGGCCTCAACCCGCCATCCTTTTTCTTCAAGGCACAAAGAGCTGCCCCGTATATATACGGGCAAATCTCTGGATTGAGTTGGCCGCTTAATAAAAAGTTAACGAGTCTGGTTAGGCATACCATCAGACGTGGTCCGTTTTCACCGGAGGACCCAGTCAGCTCTTTTAAATGATTTGGACGAATGCCATCTAAACCTGCTGCAGATCCGCTATAAAAAGAGCTTAACGCCATAGCAACGTCCTCTACTGCAACCGAAACTATAGGATATGAAGCATCCGGCGCCGATGGGGAGTTTAAAGGACGCGATGGTTCTGGATGTTTGAGCTTCAGTTCATCAAGAGTGGCTGGGTTCTGCTGAGCAAACGTATCGTTAGACACCAAAAGACGGACGGCTCCTCTCAGGTCACCCTCGAACACTTTCGATTGTATGATTTTTTGAACCGTACGCGAAATGGAGTACACTTTCACGTCTCCAAGCTATTTGCAAAATATAATGATATTAAAAATAAATAAACAGAGCGGAATGTTATGAAGGCGAGACCTACCCGCTTTTATTCATATATATATTAGGTAATGTTTTAATATATATATATATATATATATAAACATTACCTAATCTCAATTATATGATGACGTAAACAAGATATACAAACCTAAAAATATTTAAATTTGGTATATTTTCCAATTCCTCTCATAACAAATTAAATATTTTAGTTTTCATTGGAAAATATCCCAAGGGTGGTAACAAGTACTATTGTACTTTCATAGAGATCTGATAAGTATCTCTAGAGATATGTCGATAAACGTCTCAAACATGCAACTGATACTTACTCGCGCCGCTCGCGCGTATGGAAGTCGGTTGTTTAAGTTTTTGTCCTATCTTATTACAAGTGTAATTTTCAACGACCTTCACTTAATAATAGAAAATATTTTGGCTAGTAAAATTATTAAAAATATTAAACGCTTTAGAAAGTTCCGCATCAAAAACCACCTAACCTAGTGGAGAAGAGTAGTTGAACTAATCTTTTTAATGAAACCGGCTGATTGAAAAGTGATTCATAACTCCAAAGTATTCATTACGGCATCGCTTTGTGTTACAAAATACTATGTAAATTATTCATGTACTCAAGTATCAGGTAAAACGTGCATAAGTTAAATGTTAGTCGTGCGATTAGGTAACCATGAACGTGAGAACTTAGCACTACAGTAGGTACTTACTGTGTTGTATTTAATTTTGCATGCATACCTATACTTAATAGTGTAAGATAACGTACGTTTTCCAAAATGACCCTACGTGTTGCGGATAAAGTATCATGATATCATTTCTAATACTTTTATTTTATTTAATAAGTAATGTTTATACATAATATTATATATATTACTCAATATACTTAATTTCATCAAAATCCTATTACGAGATTGACTGTGATTATGCAACAATTATTGAAGAATACATGGCAAAGTTCCACGTTACAATATTTTTGTAATAGTTGACATTAATTGTGCTGCCAATAAATTGTATTGTCGTTTTCTTTTTTTTTAAATACTTCCACTACACTCGCTGTATGGCTTTTGATGCAAACTTACAGATACAAAATAAATATATATTTATTACTTTTTAGCGAAAATATTTATTAATTGTTATGGCAAGGTCGTTTTAAATTAGAAATGAATGGTAATCTAATCAAAGACATCAATCGAAAATGAATGAAAAGAAAACAAGAGGTTTGACAGAATAGTTCAGTAGGTATGTCAGTGACAGATCACCGTGTTCATTTTGTTAGCCATCTGACGAGTCTACAGCATATAACAGGTTTTTTAACGCCTTATTCAGCTTATGAAGGAAGATTGACGAAGCAGATTTATAAGACGAGTATGAATGAGCCGCCAGCTGGTATAGGCCGACCTAGGCGGACGTATCACGACCAGATCGGAGACGTTTTAAAGGAAAAGCCAAGTCAAAAGTACCTATAACTGGCGAGCATGTATGTAGGCGCTCATGAAAGTGGAAGAGGCGAAAGAGGTATGTCGGGATTGTAGCGCGTGGAAAGAAGTAGTCTTTGCCTACCCCAGCGGGAAAAAGGCGTGATTGTATGTATGTATATATTCAGGTAATGATGCATCTGATAAAATATTATTCAGACGGGTTACCCCTATGCCTAGGGTAGGTACTATTTACCAGATGTAGTTTTCTCAGTGTGTCAAAAGCAAAAAAATTAAGAGAATCACGATTAAGTCATTCGTCATAATGTACTACATTTGCACCTAACCCTAATTAGGGTTGCTAGACGATCCGTGTGTCTAGTGACTTCATTAATTAAGTCAAAGAGGACGCAGGTCATAAGGTAGAGATATTTATCTAGTTTTATTAAGAACCTTGTACGACTATTGCTAGTCCTGTTTAGTTACAGAGCAAATTTATGTACTCTTATATCTATCTAATACTATAAGAATCTTTGTCCTGACATACTGACTGACTGACTGACTGACTGACAGACAACGCACAGCCTAAACCGCTGGTCGTAGAGACTTGAAATTTGGAGGGTATATTTTTCTTAGTACGTAAGGGTGTACTAAGAATTTCAAAATTCACCCCTTAAGGGGATGAAATGGGGGTTCAAAGTTTGTATGGAGAAACAAGATTAGATAGTATTTTCTATCCGAAACTTCACCTAAGTGCTTCAGTAAGAAAATTAGTAAATACGTGTTTCAGGTTTTTTTTAAAATTCCACCCCTAAAAGGTGCAATGGGGTAACAAAGTGTGAAATTCAATATTATTTCGGATTGCGCTGAAATTTGGCATGCAGATAGTTATTACGACTTTAGTTACCACTGAGAAAAGATTTTCCAAAATTCACCCCTGAAGGGGATGAAACGGGGGTTCAAAGTTTGTATGGAAAAACAAGATTAGATAGTATTTTCTATTCGAAACTTCATACAAGTGCTCCAGTAAAAAAATAAGTAAATACGTGTTTCAGGTTTTTTTGAAGCTCCACCCCTAAGAGGGTGCAATGGGGTAACAAAGTGCGAAAATCAATATTATTTCGGTTGCGCTGAAATTTGGCATGCAGATAGTTATTACGACGTTTGCTACCTCTGACAAAGTATTTTCCTAAATTCACCCCTGAAGTGGATAAAACGGGGGTTCAAAGTTTGTATGGAAAAACAAGATTAGATAGTAAATAGTCTTTTATATTCGAAACTTAACACAAGTACTTAAGTAAGTAAATACGTGTTTCAGGCTCTTTCGAAATTCCACCCCTACGAGCAAAAGGGTGAAGTGGGGTAACAAAGTCTCAAATCAATATTGTTTCGGATTGCGCTGAAACTTGGCATGCAGATAGTTATTTTGACTTAGGTATCCGCTAAGAAAGAATTTTTCAAAATATATTTTGAAGAATATTTGAAATATATTTGAATTTCCTCTTTAAGGGGATGAAGCGCGGGTTCAAAGTTTGGATAGTCGTTTTATTCGACATTTCACACAAGTACTTCTGTTAATAAATAGGTAAATACGAATTTTAGACCATTTCAAAATGCCACCCTAACAGGATAAACTGGGGTAACAAAGTCTAAAAATCAATATTGTTTCGGATTGCGCTGAAATTTAGAATGCAGGTAGTTATTATGTCGTAGGTATCCGATCAGAAAGAATTTTCTAAAAATTCCTCCCGGATACGGAACGGGGATTCAAAGTTTGTATGGCGAAAGAAGATGGGATAAAGTAGGTACGTGTTGTAGAATTTATCGAAATGGTGTAGGTAACAAAGTCTGTAAATTTAGTTTTTTCGGGTTTTATAAATATGAATCCCGAATTTCCTTAGTCACGCGATAACATGAAAACGATGAACCGATTTGGCTATTTCTTATTTGATGTGTTTAATGATAGAATCGTTTTTACAAAAGAAAAGTTTGAAGTAAATAAAAGAAGGTTTTAACGCGGGCGAAGCCGCGGGGCACTTCTAGTTTAATATAATTTAATAAAACCGGCCAAGTGCGTTGGACACGCGCACGAAGGGTTCTGTACCATTATCTATAAAAACGGCAAAAACATTATGTTTGTGCCCTTAAATATTTTTTTTTTTTTAAAGTGAATAATAATAAGTCAATATTCTATGATTATTTCAAGCGTCTACCTGTTGCCGTTATCAATATCGAGCAAAAACGAACAAAAAAAATCACGTTTGTTGTATGAATTGCCACCCTTAAATATATGTTTTATTTTAATTTAATATTTATTTTTTAAGTGAATATATAACAAAATATTCTGTGAATATTTCAAACGTCTACCAGTTATTGTTAATGTTTTAGTATTTGTTGTTATAGCAGCAATAAAAATGCATCATTTGTGATAATTTCAACAGTTTTACCATCACGGTTTATGCGATACAGTCTGGTGATAGATGGACGGGCAGGGGAGTCTTAGTAATAGGGTCCCGTTTTATCTTGGGTACAGAACCCTAAAAACCAGAGAAATAACAAGACTAGATCTATGTTACCAAAATGCAGAACAAAACCACTAGGAAAGAAAATGTCACAATGTTATAAATTGTATTCAGAATATAATTATTGTGACATTACACAATACTTACTTTGAACTTTGAATATTTTCAAGACAAGGAAAAGACATCTGCTGATCAACCATAGAATAAATAGTATCTAAGTACTGTTCTACCAACTTGCACCTTCAAGCACCATCAACGGCTCCAAGGTTCTAGAAAAACCGGTTATCTATGCATCTAGCAATCAGATAAACTTAAAGCCCTTGCTGGAATTTCTCGCCGCTTATCAGATCCAACACTTCTAGTATTAAGCAAAGCAGGTGACCTAAATACCGCCAACTGCGCAAATAAATGGCAACGGAACGTCCTCATGGTAAATATGTAATGTGAATGTTTGTCTACGACACTTTGTATTTTTAAACCAATACTAGAGACAATTATACTTTTTAATATTTTTATTCGGTTACAGTAAATATTTATCTCGTAAGTGTGCAAAGTGTATTAACTATGAGGGCCTAAAATTTTTAGATACTATTTAAGAGGACGCTCCCTGCAGAATGCTATACTTTGCCTAATGACAGTAAATCAACCAATAATATTAATGAAGTCAAACTTAAATATTAGATTTTTCAATGTTTTTTCTTTCGTTTCACAGAACAGAAACATAATTGAAAATAATTTGCTCGATAGTTTATTTTTTTGAAAGTTATGCCTTTTTTTTCATTTTTCTTGTTTGTCTCTCAAACAGATTTAGTTACATATACAAAATAAATACTATCAAATGTAAAACATGGTTTATAAGAATCCCCCAGAAATATTTTCTTCAAAACCAATTCATATTCTCATAATTAATTAAATTAGTTTTGCGACTTACGTCCTTTACTTCTGTGCAAGAATACGGTCAATAGGTTGATTGCGATATTGTACCATATTCCCGGCGCATTACGTATAAAAATATACTTGCAAGTGAGCAGCACTCGAAACATATTGAATCTAGAGCCAGTCGGCCGCGAGCCTCTCCGAGGTGAGGACGCGCGCGCCGACTTCGCGTGTATCTGCGATCTTTCGAGATTTTTTAATAATAGTAAATAAGGCCTTACAAGGATAAGATTCAAGACAGACCTTCAAGATTCGAAAATGTACCTACTAATTTTTTTTGGAGCCAAATAAGCACCTGTCATTTACCTAAATATGTTTACCCATAGTAACTATGAAGTAAGCAAGGCATCGACCTCTGAGGTCACAGATTAGAACATAATTACATGACCGATCGTGTTGATGTTTCGCGCGATTATATGTGGGTATTGTTTTGGTTGTAGGAAACAAACGGCTGGACCGATTTCAATGAATGAGGTATTGAACTACTGAGTTTTATCCTGAGAAATATAATATAATACATATAATGCGAAACCCTAGGCAGTTTCTTATTTGAATTTAATACAACATAAAGATTGTTTTATAATTACAACTGGATTATAATTGTTCTCTCACAAACACTATAGGTATTTAGACGTTTTTAATTTTATTAGTATTTCGTTATTGTAGTATTATCATAAGTAAGATAAAAACTAACAACGAAAATTAGTTTGAACGAGATACCTACAATCAGCAGGTTTTGGGATATGGCGACCGCAAAGATAACTTTGGTTTCATACAAATACTATGAAAAACAAAGTTTATTTTTAGGGTTCCGTAGCCAAATGGCAAAAAACGGAACCCTTATAAATTCGCCATGTCTGTCTGTCTGTCCTTCCGTATGTCACAGCCATTTTATTCCAAAACTATTAAGACTACAGAATTGAAACTTGCTAGGTAGATGTATTCTATAAACCGCTTTCCGAATATTGTACAAAAATAAAAAATATAAAAGTTTAAGGGGGGGCATCCCATACCTGGAAATGTAACAAAAAAAATTTTTTTCTTCAAACCTATACGTGTGGATAAGTCTTTAAAAATGACATTGAGGTTCCTAAAATCATTTTTTCTCAAAGTCGAATCATTTGAAAGATGGCACGTCTAAAATGGTAAAATGAATGTCCAACCCCTCCCCCCCTCCCCTCCTCTTACTTTTAAAGTAAGGGAGTGAAAAATCTAAAAAATACATATGCTGTAGATCTCAATAAAAACTAACAACCAAAATTGAAATTGGTTTGAACAAGATACAGTGAGCAGTTTTGAGATATAGCGACCGCAAAGATAACTTTGTTTTTCATACAAACGCTATAAGAAACAAAGTAAATTTTTTGGTGGCGAAAAATTAGTGTTATAAAATATTCTACTGTTAGGGAACCCTACGAGTGTGAGTCCGACTTGCACTTGGCCTATCTATCTAATACTATAAGAATCTTTGTCCTGACATACTGAGTGACTGACTCACTGACAGACAACGCACGGCCTAAACCACTGGTCGTAGAGACTTGAAATTTGGAGAGTATATTTGTCTTAGTATGTAAGTTTGTACTAAGAAAGGATTTTCAAAAATTCACCCCATAAGGGGATGAAACGGGGGTTCAAAGTTTGTATGGAGAAACAAGATTAGATAGTCTTTTCTATCCGAAACTTCACACAAGTGTTTCAGTAAAAAAATAAGTAAATACGTGTTTCAGGTTTTTTTGAAATTTCACCCCTAAGAGGGTGAAATGGGGGTAATAAAGTGTGAAAATCAATATTGTTTCGGATCGCGCTGAAATTTGGCATGCAAGTAGTTATTACGACGTTAGTTCCCTCTGAGAAAGGATTTTCCAAAATTAACCCTCGGAGGGGATGAAACGGGGGTTCAAAGTTTGTATGGAGAAACAAGATTAGAAAGTCTTTTCTATCCGAAACTTCACACAAGTGTTTCAGTAAAAAAATAAGTAAATACGTGTTTCAAGTTTTTTTGAAATTTCACCCCTAAGAGGGTGAAATGGGGTAATAAAGTGTGAAAATCAATATTGTTTCGGATCGCGCTAAAATTTGGCATGCAAGTAGTTATTACGACGTTAGTTCCCTCTGAGAAAGGGTTTTCCAAAATTAACCCTCGGAGGGGATGAAACGGGGGTTCAAAGTTTGTATGGAGAAACAAGATTAGATAGTCTTTTCTATCCGAAACTTCACACAAGTGTTTCAGTAAAAAAATAAGTAAATACGTGTTTCAGGTTTTTTTGAAATTTCACCCCTAAGAGGGTGAAATGGGGTAATAAAGTGTGAAAATCATTATTGTTTCGGATCGCGCTGAAATTTGGCATGCAAGTAGTTATTACGACGTTAGGTCCCTCTGAGAAAGGATTTTCCAAAATTAACCCTCGGAGGGGATGAAACGGAGCTCAAAGTTTGTATGGGGAAACAAGATTAGATCGTCTTTTCTATCCGAAACTTCACACAAGTGTTTCAGTAAAAAAATAAGTAAATACGTGTTTCAGGTTTTTTTGAAATTTCACCCCTAAGAGGGTGAAATGGGGTAATAAAGTGTGAAAATCATTATTGTTTCGGATCGCGCTGAAATTTGGCATGCAAGTAGTTATTACGACGTTAGGTCCCTCTGAGAAAGGATTTTCCAAAATTAACCCTCGAAGAGGATGAAACGGGGGTTCAAAGTTTGAATGGAGAAACAAGATTAGATAAGTCTTTTCTATCCGAAACTTCACACAAGTGTTTCAGTAAAAAAATAAGTAAATACGTGTTTCAGGTTTTTTTGAAATTTCACCCCTAAGAGGGTGAAATGGGGTAATAAAGTGTGAAAATCATTATTGTTTCGGATCGCGCTGAAATTTGGCATGCAAGTAGTTATTACGACGTTAGGTCCCTCTGAGAAAGGATTTTCCGATTTTCCAAATCGGTTCAAGCGTCTTCGAGTAATCGGTCAACATACATAAAACAAACAAAAAATCCGACGAATTGAGAACCTTCTCCTTTTTTGTGAAGTTGGGTTCTCAAATAAATACAAGTTTACAAAAACAACGCAAGGAGTGTTGTACGAAAAATAAGACTATACTATTTTTAACCGACTTCACAAAAATGGAGGAGGTTCTCAATTAGTCAGAATATAAATATATATATATATATCTTTTCTGTGTATGTTCGATTTGGAAAATCCTTTTTAAGCCGTAATACGTAATTTTAAACCTTAAATGTACGTATTTATGTATAGTATAGCTCTGTAGGTAGTAAGTAACTTCGGCTGCCGCGCCACGGGCCGCGCGGTCATTACCGTCCCGCTCGGCTCGGCGTGTCCGCTAGCAAACGAGGTCGCAAGTCGAGTGTGGAGCGCGCATGCGCGAAATTACAGCGCGTTCCCCCGCGCCTGTATCGTTGCCGGGGGTGCCGCGGCGTGTGTAGGCGGAGCAAGCGTGGGAAAAAAAATCTCAAGCGGGCTCTTAATACTTATTACTAAGATAGGTAATTTTAAGTGTGAATTGACTTTTTAAATAATTCTTTTTTTATATTTTAAAGGTTAGTTAAAATAATAAAAGGGTAATTACAAAAATTAGTTTATAGAGCAGGCTGTTCGCCGACTTTATTATTTTGGAAAAAAAACTGAATTAACTGTCAATGAACTAACTTTTCTACTTTATTTTACCTGAACGCGATATAAGTTGAATTTAAATATAAAGTATGACCAGAGCTTATGGAGCTGCGTCAGCTCATCATATTTCACAGAATAAATGAAATTCAAACTTGATGGTAAAGTGAAATCTTAGAATTCTTAAGTTGTTTACAATTTATTTCTGAAAATACTCGTCATTTGAGGAAGGAATGAGTCATGGTATAAAATTATTCAATTGACGTGTGTAATAAATAATAAATGTTATAATTATTATTTATTAAATAAACTTAATATTTACACAACTATTAGAATTCTAATCTCTCTAAAGAGACGTAAATTGTGGTTAAGTATAGTGTTTCACAGAAAATTCGTAGCGACCCGTCCTTTTACCATAATTGTTCGGACTTAATTATAAACTTTGATTAAATACTAGAAGGTCGCGCAGAGATTGAAATTAGACTGCGATTCATTTTTTTATATCTCTTTGTAAGACATAAATATTATCTTTCTACACTCCTCCGTCCATGCAATGTACCGACATAGTCTTGTTCTGTGGTACAGACCTACATAATATCTACTTACGTTAGAAAAATAAAGAAAACAAAAACTCGACTGATTCATCTGTGTTAAATTACTGGAGCTTTAATCCGAGTGCCTTAAATCAATTTACAATTTTATTGTTATTTTTTATATCTGATAGGCTAGCGTTTGGTGACTAACTTACTTGGTGATGTGATGATGTGGTCAAGGATGGTGAATACGTTTGGCCTAGAATGGTGTTACTTTCCTCAATCACCTGTGCTGACGGAACACCGTTTCGTCACATGAGTATTGATTTACTCATGTGGTTTCGTGTAGTAAATTTTTGGAGTTGATTTAACTTTTATTATAATCTGTGGTTTCCGTACCTATTCACCGTTGGAACATCGAATCCTTGCGACTTAATGGTTCGATTTACACATGTTAAAATATATTAAGTATATTTTTGTCGAAGAAGTGTTATATTTCCTTTACGTATTAGGTATATAACGTTACTAGCTGTGCCCTGCTGTATGCTATAAAAAGTATCCTAGCCTAATCTATAATACTGGCTATCCCTGTGCAAAATTCCAGTTAAATCGGTACAGCCGTTTGACCATGAAGAAGTCCCAAACCAACAAACGAATAAAAAAACTGACTTTCGCATTTATAATATTGGTGTTGAGGTGTTGATTGGTGTTGATTATTATAGTTAGGCTACGTTTCATTATTATTACCTTGGTGTATATTATTGGGTTCATTTCAGACTAGGAGAACAGCTTAAATAATAGAACAAAGGTACCAGGAGTTAATACTACGTAGGTACTGTATCAGTTAGGTACGCCACGGTATTGTTTATATAACATTACCGTATGTGAATACAGTAGGTAAGTACGAAATTTGCGGGATGTTTTTGATATTGATAAATTTTATGATTGTTGAGAAAGCTAGTTGTTATTACGAGGCTGTAAATGTTTGTGTACCTGTGCAGAGAACAGGTATAAAAACTTAGAATAGGTATTCATTTATAAAAATACAGAGTTATTTACTTGATAAATACGAAATAATTATAAGTATTTAACGTAGGTACCTGCTTTAAAACCAAATAATAGAATGACTGTGCCCAGCAATTTTATTACAAATCAAGTGCGGGCTATTAATATATAATTTTATAATAATGGCATTAATGCGGGTAGTTTAAACGCAATAGTTTAGTTAAGCATACGTAATTGTAGGTTACCTAGGTATTTACAATTCCTAAAACGTAAGAATATCGAAAAAAATAGATTTTAAATAAGATGTTATTATTACTTTACTGCCAATACCATAAATTATATTTCAAAGAACAAACTGCTTAAAATTGCAAAAACATCGAGGTCATTTCAAAATTAATATTGACAATTCAAAAGCGTTTCAGTTAATTGCGAAATATTTTTTGTAGAATTGCAAAATCTCTCTGAACTTGAAAGTAGTAGGTACCTAGAAATGCTGATTTTAGTATAATATAGATATTTGTATAAAGATAGTACCAATATTAAATAACTTTGTAAACTTACAACTTTTATACATGATTTTCAAAGAACAGATTTTTAAGTTCTTTGATTTATGTGTATATTTTTTTTGCAAATTCACAAAAATGTTATGTTACCAAAACGCAAAATATTTATAAAGGATAGTTCGAAATATTTTTACTTGAAAAAAAATATGAAAATATGATAAAGATTTTATGATTAATTAATTTTTTCGTTACTTACCAGTTGTTTAAAACATGGGGTCAATTCCAATGGCAAATTGATTCGTTTCACTCAACTTCAGTCCAATATCTCTTTGCTTCTTTCACAAAAGTTAACACAACGTAGTATATAACAGTCACAGTGATAACTCTCAGAACGTAGCTTAGAGTTTCTGTCATCACATTCAAACTTTCACTGTC
Source organism: Cabera pusaria (assembly GCA_954871355.1). Taxonomy (NCBI): domain Eukaryota; kingdom Metazoa; phylum Arthropoda; class Insecta; order Lepidoptera; family Geometridae; genus Cabera; species Cabera pusaria. Next base: position 10,944,279 of record OX940900.1, on the reverse strand, counting down.
ACTTTTAAAAAATATTTATGTATAAATCGATCGTCTCGCGGTTAAAAAACACACACGTGTGTTACAGCCGACACCATGTGTCACACTGACAATACTGACATAACAAAACAGTAGCGCACAATGCGCGCACGCATTTGTCAATTAAGTTGTACAATTATTTGACAGCTCGCTTGTCAAGCAAGTTTATATCCTATCTCGACGTATTAGAGTTGTTGTGGTCTGCAAATAAGTGGTAACTAGTAGCGGGGAGTGAGTCATTCACATTTCACAGCCGGCTGCGTCATTCATAACTGAGTCTCTGAGGTGACGTCACAATAAGGCTTTTGCAGGTTGGTGTTTGATTTGTTAATCTTTGCTTGATAGCACAGAAAATATACCTATTTGTTCTGTGATAATAGGATGTGCACAAAACGTCCACGCGATAAATTATTAGGTATGTGGGTTGGTGAGTATCAAATGTTTCCATGCATAGGTATTAATTTCTTGTCACCTATGTGATGGATAAATGTTTATTTTTGTAATTGAAATACGTAGGCTAACAAAACCAATAACTCTCAAATTAAAAGTATACTTAAGTAGGCTTAGACCGTGATCCTCGAACCACCTAAATGACAAACCCCCGTATTAACAAACCCCCGTATTAACAAACAACACTATGAGGAGTTACAGTGCTCGCGAACGCATAGTATTATATTATTAGCACAGTTTAACAATCCCTAAACTGTGGATAGATTAATTTATGTAATTATCGACAGTACTTGAGATTAACCTCATCGCTATGCGTCCGTTAACATCTTCATGAATACGGCCAAAAGAAAGGTCGTTCACGTTCACCAATACTGGCATGACTTTTTTTAATGATATAGGTAGCAAACAAACAGACGGCCCACCTGATGGGGAGTGGTCACCGTTCAGTGCTAATTAATATATATTTTTTTATATCTGAAAAGCTAGTTTGACATCTATTTGCCTCGTGATATGATCAAATATGGTGAACGCGCTAGGCATAGAATACTCTGACTCTCAGGGTCTGTTTGCTGCCGGAATATCGAATATTTTGTGCGATTTGATTATATGTATGGATTATTTGAATTACATTCGGTATGTCATCAATACCAATGTCATAAAACTTTTGAACAAAAAAATTAAACCGCCGAAAAAACTGAAAAGCAAAAAATAATTAAACATTTTTACAACTGCAGATTTTATAAAAAAAAAACTTATCTTCATGAACGTGAGCTGTGAAATATATCATCACCCTATATTAAACAAGGTATACATTATCAAAATACATAATAATATATCGACTGTAGCTGTGGAATTATAATTGTTATTCAAAATACATTATTCTGCTAAGCTTGCTTTGTATATATATTTTTAACCGATTTCAAAAAAAGGAGGAGGTTTCTCAATTCGACCGTATATATATATTTTTTTTTTATGTTTGTTCGCGGATAACTTCGTCGCTTCGGTAGCTTTTTAATTACTATGGAAGAATATTCTATAATAAATAGTAAGGAGTTAAGAGTGGCTAGGGTAACTAACTGCTGGCTGAGCATAATGCACAAAACACCCTACACAGAAATTACAGAATGTTAGTTGACATGTGATGATGGACCGAGCATTGGTTGTTAAAAAGAAAATTTGCCTAGTCACAGTAACATTTTATTTATTTTATTTACAGAATCTACCGCAAAGAAGACAACTATCAATGAAAGCTTTAAACAGCTTTCAGAAGCAAAATTAGAATTAGTACAGATGCAGAAACTAATATTAGAAAAGGAGCTTACGCATAAACAAAGGGTACAAGAAATTGAATTAGAAGAAATTATTAAATAAAATAAGTTTAAAGAAAAAATGAGAGAAAAAGAATTAGAGTTCATAGAAATAAAGATTAATAATGCAAAAAACATGTCAGTGCGTAAAAAGTATATTTTTTTAAATAAAACCTGTCATTGAAATGTATTATGGTTGTTGTTTATTAGCTGCACCCTGCGGTTTCACCTGCTATCTTACAAAATCATTTTTCCTAGATAAAAAGTAGCCTATGTGTTTATCTATAATTGTATACTATCCATGTAATAGCTACCTGTGTACCAAATGTCATTCAAATCTATTCAGCCACTATGCAACTTGTAGGTATGTAAAGAAATGAACTTTCATTAATAAATTAATTTCATTTATTTTCTTACAATAATTCAAAGTAATTTTCAATTAACAGTCTTCTCTCTAGATTTCGACTACCTCTATGTTGACTAACTGCTAACGTACTTTTTATTGATGTTTCTTGTATTAATGGCTATTCTGGATCTTCAGATAATTCAACCTCATTTTGTTTTATTGCCAAATTATGCAGTACAGCTTTAGCCACAATTATACCTGGTACCTTATGTAGGTGAACTTGAACACCCCAAGACAAGATAGGAAACCTTCTCTTCCAAACACCGAAGGCTCTTTCAACAACGTTTCTTGTTTTGATTTGTGATTCTTGATAGAGATTTTCTCCTCTGGTGCTGGGGCTTCCATCTAGTAGTGGTGTCATAATAAATTTGTTTTGAGCATATCCGCTGTCTCCTAATAAATGTTTGTCAGGATATTTGGCCTGTAAAAAGTTACGCTTTAAAGCGCAGTTATCTCAGATATTTGAATCATGAGCAGAACCATGCCATCGTGCCACTACATCTAAAATTTGTAGGTTGGCTGCGGCCACACATTGTGTGTTCATTGAGAAATACCCTTTTCGATTTCTATAGATTTCAGCATTGTCCCCTCCAAGTGATATTATTCTTACATGTGTACAATCTATAGCACCAACTACTCTAGGAAATTTGGCAATTTTATAAAACTCAGTCGCTACTTCATTTAGCTGTTCCTCTGAATTTGGAAATTTTATGTATATATGTGTCCTAAGCTTGCAATAGCATGAGTCATACGATGCACAATTCTACAACAACGTGAACACCAATCATATCACCACATGTAATTAGTTGGCTACCTGTGGCATAAAACCGCAAGGTACACAATAGTTGATTTATAGGAGACACAGCAGACATTCTGAAACAAATAGTAGGTTCTTAGGTACTTCTTAAAATGGTAGGTAGGTAGCAACTTATTTGGGATGGAAAACTTTGGGAGTTATGTTGGAAGCTTAACAATGTGTTGTTACAGGTTGTATTGTAGGTAAGTAAATAGATAAGATAATACCTATCTGTTGTTAAATTACCTGTCAATCCTATGTTTTAGATGCATTCCAATTTGTTGAAGCAAAATCATAGTGGTAGATTTCGATAAACGAAATCGCCTCAGAAATTTCTTCTCTGAAAGATTTTCGAACAATCTTGACCTCGGAAAAAGTTGTCTTGGTGTAATGGGCCTGTTTATATACATAATTATCTCTTCGTCGTCATCTGAGAAATCCCACAAATCCATTGTAGATAATATTGTTTTAAAACACTGCAGTTGCACCAAGACACGAGTTGTAGTACACAAGAAATCACAATCACGGTATGTAACCAAGGAACAGCTGGTCATCCAATATGGCGCTAAACACATTTTACCCTCGCTAAATGGCCCTTTACGAACGTTTAAGTTTGACAGTTTGTTAAACATGTTTAGGTTTAGGTCTCTAAATGTGTTTAAGGATCGTTGTGCAAGCGGCCCTTAGTATATCTAAGTTTATTTTTTGTAATTGTTTTGAGTTTTTAACTAAACATAATAACTAAGTTCTTAAACTAATGCAAGTATTTATACCTAAGTAATTTTGAATTGGCGCCAAACAAGCAAATTAATTAATTACGTAAAGCGTGAGGCGCGGCGGAGGCATGGCGCGACACGCCAGTTCGCCGGAAAATGCCGAGTGTTGACGAAGTTAATGTCAGCGAGACTGCGACCCGAACGGGCACCACATATAGTAATCTTTGACGGCCCGTGACAGGCACACGTCGTTGCGAGTGGTCGTGCATCTCTATTTAGTCTGTGGGTTGTGTGGAAGCGCATTTTTTGGAATGTTTATGTTCAGCGCTGGAGATTTTATGTTGCATTGTTAATTTGATTTGATTATATCTTTAAATTTATGCGGTTATTTAGTGATCAGTGATGAATCAGCCGGTATCAGTCCACTGCTGGACATATGCCTCTCTCAAGACACGCAACTGAGCCCGATTTTCGGCTCTTTGTTTTTTCCAGTGTTTTTTGACAAACATTCATGATATGATCAAATCATCAAAATAATGATACTTTTTTCCATATTTTTGTTGATTTATTCAAAACGGCTCGACCGATTTCGTAAAAATTTAAATGGGAACCCCTTGGGGGTATACTCTTGTTATACGCTGTAAAAAGTTAAGGGTGGTCATATATAAATAATATCGTTTAAAAACTAAAAAACAACCGACTTCAATGCCGCGCTATTCATTTTCAGTACCAATTTTGAGCTGTTTATCTCAATATCTCTGGAGATACTTATCATACCTCGATAAAATTACCATGGTACCACACTTGGGATATCTCCTTTCGAACAAAAAAAGAATAATCGAAATCGGTTCATAAACGACGAAGTTATCCGCGAACAAACATAAAAAAAATATTCATTTTCAGTACCAATTGTGAGATGTTTATCTCAATATCTCTGGAGATACTTATCATACCTCGATAAAATTACCATGGTACCACACTTGGGATATCTCCTTTCGAACAAAAAAAGAATAATCGAAATCGGTTCATAAACGACGAAGTTATCCGCGAACAAACATAAAAAAAAAAAAAAAAAAAAAAAATATATATATATACGGTCGAATTGAGAAACCTCCTCCTTTTTTTGAAGTCGGTTAAAAAATAAAAAAATATATACGCGTCGACTTGATAACCTCCTCCGTTTTTTTTGCCGGTTAATAAATGCGACGTCTCTTTGTATATTTGTTTGTTTGGGACCTCTTCACGGTCAAACAGCTTCACTGATTTTGCAAAAATTTTGCTCAGAGATAGCCAGTATAGTAGATTAGGACATGGGATACTTTTTAGGGCGAAGCCACAGTGCAGCTAGTTTAAAATATTCATTTGACATAAAATTAATGAAATAGATATAAGGTCAGTATAGGCTATATATATAGATAGCAAAACAATTATTAGCAATTCGTAGATAATATAATAATAATTCTATTTATATATTCTATGTATCACACAACATCGTCTGTCGTGGCAGCTGGTGTCTGAATTGTTTGGTAACTACACAATACATTTAATATCCTTAGTAAATGACCTGATTAATAATATTAATATTATAATACGTTGTTTGTAACAACACAAACAACGTATTATAATATTCTACATTTGGTAAATCCCTGCTTATAGGGGGAAAATATAATATACGTAACGCACCCATATAAATTAATATCCATAATACATAATTACCTAACCTTATTTACCTTAGCCTTTTATTAAATAGCCATTATGATAATGTATCACAAAATGGTTAAAATTCAAATATTGGGTTTTTTCTGCAGGATTATGCCTGAATTTATTATACGGCCTGCGTGCGAGATCCCACGGGCCATTAAGGGCCGCCCAGTTGCTAAATTACTTCCCTTAAAACGCAATTAGTACATGATGACCTGGTAATTTAAAAATTACCTATCTTTATTGCCTCGATTTTTTGAATAAAAGAAGACTGTTAGAAGTAGGTAATCCTTATATACACTAATTAATTACTGCAGTAGCACAAAATTATGTAGGTATGTAAATGCCCACCACTTCCATAATGATAATTACAACTTGAACGACTTCGATAATTACGACGTTTTAAAATTTTTAAGCAATATTTGACCCTTTAAAAATTAAGAAGGAACGTTCCTTTGAAAGGTTTACTAATAAATTATTTTGTTGCTTGATTTTAAACTAATCTCAGGCGGTAATTCATGATTTTACTACACAAGCTTTTATTCGACTTTAGAAATATGAGTGTTGGGAACGTTGTTCACATTAATTGATGTTGTTTTATAACCATATTAACTTTGCATTTAAGAGTAGACTGTCCGTGCCCTTTGCTTTGCCGGTGGTGGTCCTTTTATAATATACACATATATGTAATAAACATAATAGTCCATTGTTTATTACACTTGTGTGTTTTCGTCTTCGTTTTGTCTGTAAAGAAAAACTAAAATGAAAAATTAATACTAGATAATTTTTTTATGCAATCGACTTCGTGTGCTGAGTTATCAAAAAATAAAGATTTACTTATACATATGTGTTTAAAAATATCTTCAAAAAATTTCTAGGCGGTGAGATTTGTTCGTACAGCAGCTTAATTTGATCTTTCCACCATCTTGATCCACCATATTGTCCTTGGGCAATATCAATCTGCACTGCATCCATTGTTCCGGCAGCACACAGCCCTTGAGTTGAGAGTCAGATAATTCTACGCTTAGAATGTTCATCATCACTACCACATCATCACTTACTACCTTACTTACTTACATTAGTATCTATCATGTCTCTTATCAACCCACGGTTGCCTGGAAGACATCGCTGCTTAGTGATAAGGCTGCCAATTGTACTTTAGATAAGAATTACTTTATTTTATAACTATTATAAAGCGTTTTCTATTCTATTCTATCACTAGGCGAGATAGTGGTCAAACCCCAGCTAACCAGTTTTTTTTAAACACATCTTATAGGCTAGCGTTTGACCACTATCTCACCTGTTGGTATGTGATGATGCGGTCAAATATGGTAAGCACGCTAGGCCTAGAATGGGAACTGGCGCTCAAAGATAGCTGCCGGAACACATTCAATGTTTGACGACAGATTTTCTAACTTGAGGGCGCTAGCTGTCCAGGCGGACACTAGATAGTGTCCTACCACCATGCGGGGGTTACTCAGCACTTTCGCTTCGCTGCTTGCAATATACCATTAAAAGAGTTACATCTACAATTTCATTTGTTCTCTAAATTACATAAACTATATACTGAAAAATGTTATAAGAGCTCAGAATTTTATAAAGTTAATAGCGCGACTAGACCATAACTTCACAATTCCTAAGTTCTAGATTTACGTGAACCTGAAAGAAAGAACCTCTCGTAACTTTCCTCCTTTAAATCAATTGAAGAGAGGAGTGTCCTGAGGGCCATCCACAAGACATTTTCCCCTCTTCAGTGATGCTACGTTCAGATGAGGCTAGGCCAAAGTTATTCTTTAAATATTTATATTTATATATAAATATTTAATAAATACATGTGCCTAAAATATTAAATTTAGCAATCACATATGTTATAAAAATGAATAAAATTCAAAAAATTGAATAAATAATACATTTATGGGTTGTAATTAAAAAAACTAAGTATAACAGTATATAAAGATTCTTGTTAAATAAGACATAATCGCCTAACGCAATGAAACTGCATCCCTTGTTGGCAGCCCGCAGACAGAGATAAACAAAAAATATTTAAGTCAGGGCTAAGTAAGTTTAAACTGTTGTATATATGGACACCGCACCACGTCAGGCCTACCAAGTTTTAAAAACTTACATTACCAAGTTATAAAGCTTGATTTTGTAAGCCTGTTAGATAGATGCTAGGACTTTTTATCCGACTTCCAAAAAGAAGGAGGAGGTTCTCAATTCGAAATTAACTATTTTTTATGTATGTTCGGGCATAACTCCGTCATTTATAGAAGGACTAACTGTGCATCGCGGCTTCGCTCGCGTTAAGAAGTATTCTATAGCCAAATCTATAATACTGGTTATCCTTGTGCCAAATTTCAGCTAAATAGGTCCCCAGCTGTTTGACCGTGAAAAGTCCCAAAAAACCAATAAACAAATATACAAACTGACTTTCGCATTTATATATTGGTGTTGATTTGCAATTTTTTTAATACCTAGAACCGTATTTATTTCTATGAGCCTAGTATAAAATAAGCCTTTAATCTACTATGTTTCTTTGTTTCCACGTCAACTGCTACGGTGTGTGAGTAAGTAGGACGCGATAACGTGTCCCAAAAATCCGTCGTTTCCTTTCAAGGGAGATAAAATGATGTTTTAATGACCAGGGGATATGGGGTGAGGACGGTTTGCCTAGATTTACTGCTCTAAGAGTTATTTTTAGTGACATAACCCTGTTCGGTGCATATTAGAGCATGATAGCGGACGCAATCCGGACGGATGAATAAAACGATCTAATTGTTCTTGAGTTTTGTTCTGCTGAAGAGTGTTTTCTTGTTTGTCTGGCGGACGCCAGCAGTGATTTATATAAACAACATAATTACGTTGTCTAAAATAATATACATAACTTTTCGTAGTAATGGCCCATGTAGACCATTCAATTCTTTGTTCTATCCAATCTGGGAACAAATGGGAGATGTTACTGAAGGGACCTATGGGAGAGGCCTATGTCCAGCAGTGGACGGAAATTGGCTGATAATAATGATGATTATTTTTGCTGATGAATAAACAGTCTTATTATTAGTTGAATCTCAATGAATCCAATAAGGATTAAGTGAAGTGAAGGAAAAACATCGTTAAATAACCACGTCACGCGCAGTGTAGGGTTCCGTATTAGCCCGTTATTCAATGCAAGTCTTTACACGTTATAAACAAGCAACTAGGTACTTCGCCTTTGTCACTTTAAAGGATTTATTCTAAGAATTTTGTATTTGATACAAAATTATCCAACACCCAAGTTTAACGACTATTACTGCTAAACTAATAAAGTTATAACCGCTATAGTTTTCCTTTAAAGTTCATGAAATGCACTATAATAACGAATTTTTCCAGATTTTTGAAGCCAGTAGTTTAGCTTTTAGAGGGAGGGGGACGCCCTACTGGAACAAAAATTTGCACTTTAAAGTTAAATATATCGTAAATGGAGCATTCATTCAAAAAATGGTATTAGCAACCCTTAAGTCATTTTAAAAGACCTATTCAACGATATCCCACACAATGGGGTAGACGACGAAAAAAAAAATCATCCCCACTTCTCTTGTAAGGGAGCTACCCTAAAAAAATATTTTTAAAAATTTTATTTCACCACTTGGTCGGCGTAATTTATATACATACCCCTACAAAATTACAGCTTTCTAGTATTAACGGTCTCTTAGCAAAACCTCGGAGAAACAGACAGATAGGCAGACAGACAGACAGACAGACATGACGAAACTATAAGGGTTCCTTGTCAGGACTACGGAACCCTAAAAACCAACAACCCCCGCACGGTGGTAGGACACTATCTAGTATCCGCCTGGCTAGTTACTACCCCTAAGGTTAAAAATCTGTAAAATTTACTATCCTCAATTTACAAATGCAAGGTTAAAATAAATTTACTTACTGATTTTTTTTAGATTTTTTTCCTTTTAATGTTTTCTCAGACTACGATTTTTCAGTTTCTAAAGATTAATGAAAAAGGCGAGAAGGGTTATCGTTAAAAGCACTCAGAGCAAGTAAACTTCTACCACAAACAATAAGACTACAAAATTGCCCTTTCAACTTTCTTTAAACACGGAAAAACGAAAAAGTCAAGTTAAAGAGTGAGCTTTATCTTGAGTTAAGGGTTCCGTTCTACATGCAACCCACTAAGAGCCCGCGTTGACCACATACTTTTTAAGAGGATAGTCCCTGAAAACGCGTAAATAGAGGTTTACGGTTTTTCAAATACTATGGAACTCGCTACACTGAGAGACACAATGAAAAACCTCAGCTACTCATTAGATGTGTCTACAGTTTCACCGTGTGATATTAATTATAGCAATTCTAATTTTCAAGAAAAAAAATCATCAATATGATCGAAAACACGGCAATCGACCTTTTCTATTTGCCATATTTAAGGTATTCCGGAGGTCCATTGAAAAATATCTGTATCTCAATTTTGAGACAGTAGTGTAAATATTGTATTCACCGTGTTCTTTTTCTCCATAATTGTACCAAAAACGTATAATTTAGGATTAAAAATCAATATTTTTTGTATCGCAAAACGCTTCCCGCTCCCCCTACATTTTAGTATGAAGCAGAGATTTGCATATTTCTTGACATATTAGAGCGCACACAGCCTGAAAATATTCAGTGCATTTATATTCTCTTTGTTCAGTGCCATTCTGATATTCAAGGTGAGAGCATGTCCGTTTGTTGCGTCGAGTTTTGTTGAGGGTGGGTCGCGAGTGTCGGACACAGCATTTATTCTTTGAACAAGTAAACGCGATATCAGGAAAAAGATCTTTTGCTGGAAACTATGTAATATGACAAGCAAAAAAATTATAATATGCAGGCTAAATAATTATACGGTTGTGAACACAAAGTTGGGGATGAATACAACATCAACAAGTTTTTTACTGACTTTAGAAAAAAGGGGGAGGTTCTCAGTTCGCCTTTATTAAAATACTAGCATCTGCCCGTGGCTTTGCTCGCGTGGCCTAATTATTTACGACTTTTTATGACTCTGACAGTTTTATGACCTTATTAGTCACTATAGAGGACCCTAAGGTCAAACTCAATATCCTCTGTTGTTAAATATTATTAAGTATTCTGTGGTTATGGTTATTAAGTCAATATCAGTATGGTAAGGTAGACCAAGTTGTACTATTTAAATGTTTGAGTCAGTCTGATGCATGAGGCTGTTAAAAGTCCCTCCAAAGACAAACTCGATATCCTCTATTGTAAAAGTCATTAATCATCATGGTTAGGTATACCAAGTTGAGAAGTAGACATTTTTAAAACTTTTTATGCCCCTTACAGTTAGTTGTATTACCTAACAATCAAGTCACTTTAGATGACTCTAAGATCAAACTCGATATCCTCTGCTGTTAAAATCATTAATCAGTATGGTTAGGTGTACCAGTTTGTGCTCTTTAAATGTTTGACTCAGTCTGATGCGTGCGGCTGTTGAAACACAAAAATATATATATTTTATATGACCCTGACAGTTTTATGACCTAATAACCTTTAATTAATTTACTATAGAGAACTTCAAGGTCGAACTCGATATTCTCTATTGTTAAAGTCATTAATCTATTGTATACCAAGTTGACAGTGCTGTTTAAATGCGAGCGAAGCGACCGCCAAAAAAAAATAATTTTATGACTTTTTATGGCCATGACAGTTTTATGGCCTAATAATCAAGTCACTATAGATGACTCTAAGGTCAAACTGGATATTTTCTGTTGTTAATGTCATTATTCATTATGGTTAGGTAAACAAAACAGTGTTACATAAATGTATGACTCAGTCTAATGCATGAGGCTGTTAAAACATAGTATACATACATGCATAAGGCGAACAGTTGCGCTAGCAAAGCAAGCGTGACATATTTTATCACCCTTGCTATTTTAAGACCTAATAATCAGTCACTTTAGATGACTCATAAGTCGAACTCGATATCTTTTGATGTTAAATCATTAATCATTATGGTTGAGTATACAAAAATGTACTATTTAAATAGATATAGATTACTACCTATATAAATAGAGATAGATTACTTTATTTTATAAGTGCAATAAAGCGTATTCTATTCTATAAAGTACTATCTGTAGTTCAGCCAAAAAATTTTACACTGCGACCCAACCTTTTGCTGCTCATTATCGAGGTCAGTGACCGTCGATTTGGCAGGTATTATGCTGTTGCTGTGCTATGGGCCCGCTAGTCACGGAGTGGTAAGCTATGGCTGCAAACATTGCGTGTTCTCTGTCACATTATTAAACATCATACCAAGATGAATGCGCGATGGATACATGACTTATTAAAATACCCAAAGTAATTTTTGTCCGTTGCCAGGGTGTGTATCTATGCTCCGCAATCCATCTGTGTGGATACAAAATGCCTATGTAGGTGTTCAAAACAAAATTCCCACGCTCGCAAACCGCAGTCTTAAGGACCGAAAGTTTGGTTGGTTTCTTAATTTAGTATGAGACCAATAAGGCACACCAATCTCCAATCACACTAATATCTTACCATTCAAAGCCTGCCGCTGTGTCCGTAGGCAGAAATCATTGCTTACTATCAGGCGAGCGTCATGCTTATCCTGTTAGGCTTAGAGGTTCCATTATATTAACATAGGTCTGGCGATTACACGATCGTTGACCAATGATGTACTCGAGGATAAGTTTTTTGCAATTATATTATTTTGTGATGTCTAAAGAATTTTTTTGCAATCGTACATTAAAAAACCGGAACCCAAATCAAGGAAAGTTATACCTACAATCTACAATAAATCAGTTTGTTACCCCTGCAGATTTACGAGTGAAGTGAACTTTAGGGCCAGATAACAATATGGCTGCGATAGTTCTGTGGCTGTGTATTTTTGGGGTAACTTTGAGTTTTTTAATACGAAAATACACTGATTTGCGAGTCATTGGTCATTGCGACTACGATTCGAAAGCCGATTTTCTATGACCTACTCTTTTTATGATATTTCAGCAGGAGAACAAGAAATCGTATAGAATAGGTATAGTAGGTATGATGGTATAATGGTATAGTAGGTATAGAAATTTGACCACAACTTGTGTTCTTTTTTTTTGTTGATTTCTTAAAATAAGGTTCTCAATCCAAAGTTTTGATTGTGTATGTTAGGTATTTCGTTTGGTTGATTTCTCCGCCAATTATAACCGAATTCAATTATTATTTTTTTACTGAATTTTATCGTTATCTCTGAGATTTTGGTCAAAATTTTCGAAAATGACAGTGAATGAGAATCCTCTTACCTGCAGTAGCAACTGATTTTCTCCTTGATGGTGGTGATGCTAGGATTTGAACCAGTGACCTCTCACTTAGAAGTGAAGCCATCGTTTTTACGGCAACTACATAGGCTCTCAAATTATTAATTAAGGTATTTATTATAAGTATATAAGAATCTAACTAACTAAAAACAAGGCGTATACGGTAACTAATTATAGTTAATAATTATAATACCCAACATAATAATAATTATAACAAATGTAAATGCATCTACAAATATGAGTTTTCTGGATTTTTTCTGCAAACAAAATGTGACAGACAAACCAGATACACAACATATTTTTATTATGGCGTAATTAACAAACAGCAAATGAAGATTGCTAGATGTATTATGAAACGATATAATATTCTCGATTTGTAATGTACATAACCAGCGCAGAAACCTTTTTGATTTAACCCGAGATGCAGGGCGTCCAAGATACAGGCCTAGCCTAGTTTGGAGCCCACCGAAAACAATTAGTGGTTCATAGTAAAGCACTGTAATGTAATTACTTAAAAATTAATTAAGATAATTAAGCAAACAAATTTATTATAATCACCAATAATCTGTATGCATGATGCATGGAAAATAAAATAAAATTCAAATTCAAAAAATTCAGGTATTAATTAAGGTAATTTATTGAGTGACGAGGAATGTAGCTGATTTGAGTATTAAAGTTCGGCAAAATCGGGCATTTTTTTGTAACTAGACGTCTTTTCCAAGAGATGTCGATCTTTTTTATATTAACTCACTATCTTGCGGTCTCTTAAATATAAATCTTAACTACACCAAATTCGGCGTTTTTAAAGCTTTTTATAGCTATTGCCGCTTCCACATCATAATTCACGGTGAAAATACTCTATACTATAACAACTAACTTACAGTTTTGATACATACAACTCTTAAGGCTAGCTTCATCGGTTTTTGATAAAAGTTTTAGATCTGACATATGACGCTATATTATAAAAGTTGTAAAAAATATGTCACATAAGCTCCTAATAAAACTTAATAAATTAAGCATTGGTGAAACAGGCTCTTTATTTATAAAACCAAAGTGTATAATAACCATAAAATCGTCTGAACGTATGTATGTCTGTTTACAAAACACCCTTCGACGCGGTTGTAAAATAAAGATATTAGATTAAAACAATGCGTTGAAATTGCTCGAAGCAATTTAAGAGTTCTGTAAAATTTTATAGAGAAAATAAAATGTTATCCTGTTTGTTTTCCGGAACGAATGGATGGTTATGCTTTTACAATCAGATTATATGAGAATGAACTTCGCAATATTGAGCTTTTATGTAGCTTTATAGAGATCTTTGAAGTTGCAATAAAAAAATTGTTTTGATAATCTTTTCGCTGAACTCTGGCATAAGCTACGAATGAATCATAAGTTATTCGTAGGGCACAAGTTTTGCTGTAGCTAGACTTAGACGTCTAAAGAGGGGTTCGGTAGATACACTTATAAGATATGCCTGCCACAGTTGTCGAAATATTATGCCATTAAAAAGCGAATGCTGAATATATTAAAAATTTGTCTTGCATATAGTAAAATTGGGACTGAAGTCATCAAGGTCAATTGGGAATGAACTCGATGTGTTTAGACCTTAAGCGTAGCCCTTTGTAATTATATTAAGATCTGATAAGTATCTCGAGAGATATGCAGATAAACACCTCAAACTTAGCACTGAAAATGACTAGCGCGGCATTTGAAGTTTCGTTTTGTGAACGATCTTAAATTATAATTAGAAGACTAACAGGTTTACTTAGTTTTTAGGGTTTCGAACCCAAAGGGTACCAACGGAACCCTATTACTGAGACTCCGCTGTCCGTCTGTCTGTCTGTCTGTCTGTCTGTCTGTCTGTCTGTCTGTCTGTCTGTCTATCTGTCCGTCTGTCACCAGGCTGTATCTCATGAACCGTGATAGTTAGACGGTTGAAATTTTCACAGATGATGTATTTCTGTTGCCGCTATAACAACAAATACTAAAAACAGAACAAAGTTAAAAATTAAAGAGTTTAAAACAAAAAACGTGTTTTTTACGATACGATACGATACAAAATAATTCACCTCGACGCAGCTAGATGACAGCACAGGAAAAATTAGCACGCGCAAGCGTTTCATTTGTTAAATTTGTGGGCCTCGGTCGATTTGTTTACCTAGTTAAGGTTTATTTGTGCACAATAATGTAATGTACAGTATTTAATATTAAATCGTTAATTTCAGTACTTAAAGAGCTTCTATTAGCTAGAATCAATAGAAAGTTAGTCATACGAACTAAACATGCGCAGTATTACGAACACTCTGATTACCAGATATTTAATTATATTAATTACCTATACATTTATGTTAATAGTTACTTAGTTGGTGTTAGAACTTCTAACACCAACTAAGTTAAGTAACTATTAACACAAAGGTAAAGTTGGAAGCTCGTGGCGTTCGTACTTCGGAAATTCGGAACCCTCCGTGTGCGGGACAAAAGTCTGACTCGCACTTGGCCAGTTTTATTTAACTATCATAATTATTAAATACTAGCGGATACTCGGCTTTTGCTATTACGCAAAAAAATAACCGAATGTGCCTTATGCATTGTGTTAGTGGTCTAAAACCTCTCAGTCTAAAACCTTCAGTCTACCATCTTCTCATTATTGCATTTCTAATGAAACTGGTTTGGGGCACATCGATTAGATGGTTTCAAAGTCTATAAAGGATAGGTACCCTTTTAGCATTTTTTGTGTTTTATATGGTTTCTTAGCATGAAGTCAAGTGCTTGTCAACTCAAATGAAAAATTGAATTGCCAAAGTTAATTATGTGATACAGCTGCTGCCTACTTCGACACTCCAATACCAGATTTTCGCATTAAAAGTTTTATGGAATCATTCTGTTTAGCTGCCTACCTACTATCATGGCTATAATATTTTATTATCCCGTTTCATCGAGCTTCTTTATAGCGTGAATATCAAACAGTGCAGTATTGCTTATTAAAATTGCTATATCCGGAATACTGTGTCAACATTTTAAGAGGATATTTTGTTCTAGTTTGTCTGGGATGTTGTTATGGATTTTATATCATATTACTAACATAGCATTAATTTAATGTGATTTAATAGCTTTTATGGATTGTTGTACAAAATAATTTGCAGTTTGATTATCAAACGACGAGTTTTTACTTCTCTCTAAGGAATAAAGATATTAAAAGTGGCTACTCACGATGCAATGTTGTATTCAATTCGTTGATTCAGTTTGAGTTGTTTTAACAAATTGCGCGGTGAGGAGACAAGTTGACGCATACTTTCAACATGTTGTGTGTCGAGTCGACCGTCCGTTCAACAAATTGAATACGAAATTGCATCGTGAGTAGCCAATTTAGGTATTTGTCGCTTCATAATTCCAAAATTG
Source organism: Cabera pusaria (assembly GCA_954871355.1). Classification (NCBI taxonomy): domain Eukaryota; kingdom Metazoa; phylum Arthropoda; class Insecta; order Lepidoptera; family Geometridae; genus Cabera; species Cabera pusaria. The sequence goes on along the minus strand of OX940900.1, from coordinate 10,928,191 downwards.
AACCAATATCATAAAATTCAACAAAGAGAAGGAAACTTAATTAAAGAGAATATTGTTTTTTTGTTTGTTTGAGATAGTCCATGCAGCCTGCATTGTCTTTCTCTCTTGGTCTCAGGTAACCTTAAATATCACAGGATCAGAGTTGACCTCTTTAATAATACACAGTGGGAATTCCCGCAGCTTATCATAACGATTCTTTCAAGTTTCAAAAGACGCCATACCTACAAAGTATTGTCTTTCAAGTTTCAAACAAAATTGCTCGTCAACTTTTCCGTTAGCAACAAAGCAGTGAGTTCCTTCCAGTTGTCGCAGATCCCACGCGCTCACCTTGAGTCGATGTGGCACGCTATTTGCTCAGTCCCCTCATACCTCAATGAGGATGTGCTTCCACAAGGGGACTCCTGTCACGCATCATAACTCGCTCGCGCTGATTGATCTCATCTACATAATCAGTTTGGGGACAAACTGATACTGTTAGTAGGTTGGAAATCATATCGTTTTGAACCATTTATATTTGGCTCGCTGGGTACCGGCATGAGTTTCGGTGCGAGCCATTTTGGAAGACGGGTTGAGGATGATTTTACTTGAGTTAGCTGAGCCATAAATATTGGACGAATATGGGGTGTCGTCTCGTTGCCGTTCCACTTTTAGGCAAGTAGGTACTATACCGAACTTCAACCGAAAAGTCACTTAACATGTTTCATCAGCGATCGCAATCGAAACAATATATTATCCCAAAGATTTATCCATTATAAAGTTACGGAGGATCGAAAGTGCCCTGCAGGGCTTCGAGAAAAGTATGATAAGGACACAGAATAATGAATAGTACAAGATAAGGATAGGATTATGAATATGTGCTTTTGTTCGACTTGGCGGACAATTGTAAAATATAAATTAACTACAAGTGCCCTGTAGCTTTGCCCGCGTTTAAACTTATTTCATTTAGTTAAAACTTTTCTTTCGTAAATACCTTTCTATCATAAAAACACATCGAAAAGAATTTGCCAAATCAGTCCACCCGTTTTCAAATTATCGCGTAAAGGGAAATAGGGATTAATTTTTATGAATCCCGACAAACCATATTGATTTTCAGACTTTATTACCCTATTGCACCCGCCCGGTAGGGGCGGAATTTCAAAAAATCCTAAAACACGTATTTACTTATTTATTTACGTATAGTTACTTATGTATAGTTTCTAATAAAAAAAACTATCTCTTCTCTTGTTTATCCATACAAACTTTGAAACCCCGTATCATCTTCTTAAGGGGTGAATATTGGAAAATGCTTTGTTTCTTACCGGATACCTACGTCATAATAACTACCTACATGCCAAATTTCAGCACAATCCGCAACAATATTGATTTTTAGACCGTGTCACCCCAATTCACCCTTTAAGGGTTATAATTTCGAAAAAACCTGAAACACGTATTTACTTATTTATTTACAGAAGTACTTGTATGAAGTTTTGAATAAAAATACCATCTCATCTTGTTTTTTAACCGACTTCAAAAAAAGGAGGAGGTTTCTCAATTCGACCGTATATATATATATATATATTTTTTAATGTTTGTTCGCGGATAACTTCGTCGTTTATGAACCGATTTCGATTATTCTTTTTTTTGTTCAAAAGGAGATATCCCAAGTGTGGTACCATGGTAATTTTATCGAGGTATGATAAGTATCTCCAGAGATATTGAGATAAACATCTCAAAATTGGTACTGAAAATGAATAGCGCGGCATTGAAGTCGGTTGTTTTTTAGTTTTTAAACGATATTATTCATACAAACTTTGAACGCCCGTTCTATCCCCTTAAGGGGTGAATTTTGAAAAATCTTTTCTCAGTACACCCCTACGTACTTTGACAAATGTACCCTCCAAATTTAGGCTGTGCGTTGTCTCTAAGTAAGTAAGCCAGTCAGTCAGTATGTCAAGACAAAGATTCTTATAGTATTAAATAAATTAATAAGAGAGAGTTGTCAGAGCTGATGTATTTCAAACGGTCAAACAGAAACGATTTTCTTGTATCATAGTTACAACAACAGAACAGAATGATGAAAGATTTTGTTTCTGTGTAGTGCTAAAACAATCCTAATGAAAGTATACTTTAAAATAAAAATAAAAATAAAACTAAATGAAAATCGGTTCATCCGTTAGAGAGCTATGATGCTACAGACAAAACACACTGATGTACAGATACACTATTCAAACTTATTAAACCCCTTTGAAAAGGCTGAGTTAAATAAACTTATCGTTAGAAAATTTTCCGGTCTTACCAATATTAAATTGTTCTATGTAAACTGCTGCTAATAAGAAAATAAAAGCCTAAGTTTTATAAGCGTTTAAACCTTTGGATTTTACGTGTAAGTGGAAAAAACTCGGCTTATGTAGGTATAATTGATTTAGGTTCCAGGAAATAACGAAGTTTGTGTCAGGTGAAATCAGAATCAGGTGAAGTCTGATAACGAGAACATCGAAGTTTGTTTTCTTTCTCCATTATTACATTTATCTCATAATATACAGTGAAAACCAAATCAGTAGAGGTATCATATCCTATCTATCTATCCTCTACTGATGTGTTTTACATAGAGAATAGATATCTTATATACCTATCTTTCCTCGACCACATAGTTACATACCAATAGGTGAGATAGGGATAAAACGCTAGTTTATATACCTACTTACAATCTTTTGAACTTTTTGAAGTAAAAACATACGTAAATTGTATACATTTTTGTCACTTTTCGGGTCTCTACGCCTAATCGGTAGATGTATAACGGTGATGTAGGTATTAGGTATCTGCATTAATCTGCAATAGCGATTAACCACGGGGTAGGTACTGTACAAAAAGACAAAGTAAAAAAAACACAAAGTATGTATTACCTACTTACATACCTAAATTTTTAGTGAAAATATGAAGTCTCTATTAACTAATAAACTAATAGTAATCACTATTATATTCCACTTAAATACCGATAAAAACCCAGTCAAGAGCAGCTGTCCCGAACATATAAATTTTCCGATGTGACTTTCCCGTGTATGAAAATGCCCTCGCTTTGCCGCCGACGGGAAAATCATTATTAGTTTCCAGCATCAGGGCATACGTACCCCTGGTAGTAGGCTTCGGCCGTGGATCAAACCACCAGCCGATCGTAATCATGTCGCTAATTGTTTTCCCAAGTTGGTTAGGATGGTTACACTATGTGAATTTGTAATAAAATTAGTTGTAATGCGCCTTATCTTTTTGCTGTCTACCATTTCCAAGCATAGTTTCTTCCATAGACCGCGTCGTAACCTAACATTAAGCGAGATAGTGTCTGTCCTTTCAGAATAAAATAAAATCTGAACATTATTCTGCAACATTATTTTGTTAAAGAACGTTGCTGACGTGAACTCTAACGATAATAATGCTTCTTAAGGTTTCTCAAGAGTACTACATTCACACAAGAATTCAGGTAGAAAATTGAAATTTATAATTATTTCGCCATTGCTAGAAACTTCAGCGGCGAGAAGCCTACACTGTATTTTGCACAACAAATATTGAAGTAAATTAGGTGCTGCAGAAAATTATTTGGACTGAGAGTTGCCAACCAAGTCAGACCAGTGCTTATTTAAGTAACTTAAAATTAAATAAAAAATATTTAATTACCTGCAAAACTGTACATAATATCACATACCGTTTAAAATGTTTTTTTTTTTGCACAAAAGAAAAATTTACACCTTTTGTGTGACTTTGTTTTATTATTCATAAGTTGTAAGTACGTTTAATATTCCATATTATTGAAATCGAAATCAGCAAGTCTATTCACAATCGTTCAAAAACCAATTCGGATTTGAAAACTGCCTCTCCTTCGACTCGGAATTTTTGCATTTTGGATTAGCAAAGATTAATATTGTAATACTGCGATCGGAAAGTTTATTTATTTCAATTCGAAAAAAAATTATTTAAAAAGTTTTCGTGACTACGATTACGTGCTCATAAATAATTAATATTTAAAATTCAAAATGACGCTTACAAATAAGAATGCATACGATTAAAATTAGAATACCTATGTATGAGTGTCTTTAGGACTGGAAAGATTCTGGCATTAACATCAACGGCAAGTACATCTCTCACTTACGATTCGCAGATGACATCGTCATTATGGCAGAGACGCTGCAGGACCTACAAAGGATGTTGAATGGCCTAGCTGATTCTTCTCGTTGCATTGGTCTCCAGATGGATTTGGATAAAACCAAAGTCATGTACAACGAGCACGTTGTTGCGGAACCGATTTCCGTAGATGGAATCCCACTCGAAGTTGTAACGCAGTATATTTACCTAAGGCAAACGCTCCAACTAGGCAAACACAACTTAGAGAAGGAAATCTAGAGAAGAATTCAGCTGGGCTGGGCAGCATTCGGTCCCGTTCGACGTCCGATTCGACTCCGTCGAGTCTTCTCGTCGCCTATACCGCAGTGTTTAAAGACAAACGTCTTTAACCAGTGCGTCCTACCTGTGATGACATACGGAGTCGAGACGTGGACACTGTTGACTGATCCACCAATTTAAAGTCGCTCAGCGAGCTATGGAGAGAGCTATGCTCGGTATTTCTCTGCGGAATCGAATCCGGAACGAAGTAATTCGCCAGAAAACCAAAGTTATCGACATAGCTCAACTGATTAGTAAGCTGAAGTGGCAGTGGGCTGGTCATATCGGCCGCAGGACTGATAACCGTTGGGGTAGACTTGTCCTTGAGTGGAAACCGCAAATCGGTAAACGTAGCGTAGGACGTCCTGTGACCAGGTTGAGCGACGACATACGCAAAGCGGTGGGCAGTGACTGGAAAATAAGAGTCGAAGATCGGGCTCAGTGGCGCACATTGGGAGAGGCCTACGTCCAGCAGTGACCGGACACCGGCTGATAATGATGAATGATGATGATGTATGAGTGTCTTTAGAGATATAGCAAGATAGTATATCTTAGCATTTTTGAGTACAAAAATGCTTCTAAAAATGTCTAATGTGGCTAGTGAATTCCTTTTATATTTCACAACACAATGTTAATTTAAATTTCGTCGTAACGATATATGGAACTGTGGCTTTAATGGCAAATCACCTGGACATATAATCCAGGAGGTTGCGGGTTCAAGTCCCGTCGGTACGATGAAATTTTGGATTGTGTTTAACAATTTACAAAAAATATATAAAGTGTGTAACACTTCAAAGAAACAAAATATATTTCTATTGTACTTCATAAGTTGAAAGAAAAAACGCCGAAATACACTTTCTTGTTGGGCAGACCCCTTTAATATTTCAATTTTATTTGTTTTCAGTATTTGTTTTTAAATCCCCCATAGTATTACATGCTTCGTAAACATTTCAAGTATCTACCTAATATGGTTAAGGAGATACAGCCATGAAAAATGCGGGCACAGACGGACGGATAGCGAAGTCTCAGTAATAGGGTTCCTTTGGTACCCTTTACGTACGGAACCCCAAAATGTAAACGAAAGATAGTTGTACAACTCTTGCTGCCTTTACTTCAGAGGTTAAACAAAGATGCAAATTTCTGTGGCCGTATTAAGTTTTGTTTATGCAACAACACAATTGGCATCATTAACTCCTAGTCTATCCATCATATAACTGCGCTTTTCCAAATGACGTCACGAGGTTTCCCATCGCTATAGCAACCTTTGAACCCTACTGCAATTATTGCGTCTACGTCTCAAACCAATTTCTAGATTTATACTGAAATTTGTAATTAATATCAACTTAAAGCTCAAGATAATTAAAACTGCTTCGATGAATATTATAGTAATAATTAAAACAGAAATAGTCTCAATTATATTGAGATGATTATTAATTCAGTATTAAGATGAAGTTTGAAATAATTAATCTTGAAAATAAGTCTTGGCTGTTAGGTATGACATGTTTTGTTTTTTAACGATGCTGAAACATCTTTTCCACAGGTTGTAGGAGCATTATATGTATCGATGTTCCGCTTGATTTGCTACCAAATAGTAGTTCACCTAAATCAGGAAGAAAATCTGCCGCCATAATCTTACGGAGGACTAGCGAGTTCACCATCCCCGACCACATCAACGCTTACCAACAGGCGAGACAGTAATCAACTCAATATCAATGGATAATAAATTTCCCCAGCGGCCGATTACCTACTATGTTATTTAGAAAAATCATCATCACCAAAACCTTTAGAAGTTAGTAACCGATATAATCCAGACTAAGCATTCCCAGGAGCATCGAGATAACTTTAAGATCTGCACTGAAATTTGTCTTAACATTGATCCAAACGGGTCCTCAGAGGGACCATAAAACATAACTTAGGAGGTAAATGGTGAAGATCACTGAAACTTTCCAAGTTATAGACCTAACTATTTGCATATCAGTATGCTTTCAACTGCGTTAGTAGCTTTTATGACCTTTTTACCCAACTACGGCATGCTAAACGGAAGTGTTATGTTTTAGGTATGTTACACTGTAGTCTACTTAGTGATCTCATTCTGATTGCATTTGATCATAAAAAAATATATTTGTCGACCTCTGCTATGATAAAGTACCTAGCTGAAAATGGGGGAGGTAAATGAAGGGAATTACATAATAATTATAAAGATGACGACGACGCCTCTTCGAACAAATCGTGACTACTGTTACCATCGACGTATGACGTCGATGACTGTAACCTACTGAATATCAAAGGCGCATAATGTTTTAAGTTTTGTAGCCTACGAAGAACAGTGTTGTACTACAAGGTACTATTATTTATTCTGTGTTCTTGTACAAAGGCTAGAAATTAGGTTGCGCTTGAAATGTCAGAAGCTTTTATATGTAACTGTTTTCTCTATGCAATTTACCTTTTGTACGTTGCCCAGATAGTTTCACCTGGCGTTTATTTCACCTTATATTATGTATTGCTTGCATTATTAAATAACTTTTAAGAGAATGCGCTATGAGGCTCGACTACTGTCTTTTTCTCCCTGCTGTCTTTTACTTCTAGAGAATTTTTGAATTTTTGAATTGCGATGCCTCCAATATCGCTGCTAAATATGGTAATCTAGACTTTAGTGTGTAACCCTTCGTTATTGACAGACTAACTACCTAACTTCAGATGAGTCTTTTACACATAGATTCATTAATACGTGTGTCGCATTGAATGGGAAAAGATAAGCATCCGATGGAAAATTTACTAAAATTTATATTTTTTTGTTTGAACTTTTAGAGGGATAGCAACATACATATTATGCTGTTACCTAAATACTGAGTAAAAATAACGTAATCTTGTCATGAAGTATAGGTAAATACATAAGTTGACATTAGCGAAGTACCAAAACTTCTATTTTGTTTCCTTTTCTGTCTCATCTTAATACCTAATTAACCTCCGAATAATCTAAGTAACCTACTTATAGAGCTGTGATGGATATAAAAGTTTAATTACTTTCTGTTTAGCGTAACCGGGTTTCAGGGCTTACAAGTTATTGACAGATCAGGGCGCCTTTACAACTTTGTTAGAGAAATATTGGGATGAACTTTGAGCCTGTGGTGAGGGTAATTGTATTTTTGAGTAAGGATTCTATTGGATTTTTGTTTTCACTGCTTCGAATTACTGAAAAATAACGGATATACTGGGTCTATCAAAATGGGTGTTGAAGTGGTAATATTTATTTTACTTTTATGTTAGACGGACTATATGCGCTATATGAATAACTTGTCTTTCAAATTGTAGTTAATATCTAGGCTCATGAGATTTTATTTTATTTTCTTAAATTATATTGAAGTCGTTGAATTTGTGATGAAGTCATAACAGGTGACATAGCTGGAATGTAAAAGAGTCAGATCGATTGTCGTTTGGTTATATTAGCTTATCTGTCCTTTATCTTTTGCCATTCGATTACCTTCATTAAGAATATCCAATGACTCAGAAGGTCCAGGTTGGCATACGCCAATTACTCTGATTCGTCTCTCACTGTCAGTGATTGCCCTATATAAAAGAAGGATCCAATTTATTTTTTGGTTTAATAATCATTTGACCTTTTAGGTCATAAATATTTTTCATACCGGTTCACACATACATAAATTCTGAAATGTCAGTTCTCTGGAGTCGACAACAGGGCAATTTAGTAACCTAGTAAAGGTAGGAAGGAAACCTTTTTGCGAACCAAATTCAAATAATTTATGAAGCCATACCTTTTGTATAAAAAAATTACTGAGGATTTGCCGAGATTCCGTCGGGCAAGTTCAGGTTTAAAACTGGTTGTTAAACTTAGCTGTAACATCGTAAAAATGTTTATGCACAGATTATGAGGTTGTGAATTCATTATTCTCGTAGAGCTAAATTTAAGAAAACTTTTTTTTAAATATCTTATAGGCTAGCGTTTGACCACTGTCTCACCTGTTGGTAAGTGATGATGCGTTACATGTTGCCTATATTGTAGAGAAAAGTGAGGAAAGCATCATAACCGAGTAATAGACTGAACATATGGCTTGCTCTCTTGATTTAAAAAGAACAAATTCCCACATCAGTCAATATAGAGTTTTATAAGTTCATGTGGAAACTACTTTTACATTTCCAAAAACTCTTACTTCGCGGTATCTTGTCCCTTTGCACTTGTATGTTTATTCCAAAACTTCTTACGTTTTTCAACTATTTTATTTGTAATAGATTAAAACTTATGTAAAAACTGCATATTTGGCGCTATCTAAGTACATACATTTATCGTGTGAAGCTACAGTAACCTAGATATGTATGAAATATTTAATTTTATCATAATAACCAATTTTCTACATAAGGTACATAGTATAAGGTACAATACAATTAAGTAATATACTGAAAAATATTACTAATATAACTAAATATTCTTATGAAAAGTATTAAAAAATGTATTAAAAAATCTGATCTAGTAAGTTTCAGATTTTTTAAATCTCACCTGAATATGTCAATAATAGTCATAAATATATTGTGTAATAATAGCTCTGCCTCGCGGCTTCGCCTGCGTTAAAAAGTATCCCATAGCCTAATTCATAATACTGGCAAAGCTCCAGCTAAGCTATACACAGGCAAAGCTCCAGCTAAGTCAGTTCGGCCGTTTGACCGTGAAGAAGTCCCAAACAATAATACAAACTGAATTACACATTTATATATATTGATGTTGATTAATGTACGTTTTAAATTATAATTAGTGTTATCAAAAGGTATCAATAAACCTTTAGCACCCGTTTCTGGAATTAATTAGCAACACGTGCTTCCACAGAGGAACAAATATTTTTTGGGAAAAGGCAATAAATACAGTCATTAGTAAAAGCGATTAAACCTCCTTATTTGCTTAATTAAGATATAATAGGGCTTGAGATAAATCATAACCGGCTAACTAAAATGTTGCCGATGTTACCTTATATATCACACTTCTCTGACTTGAATATCAAATTGGAATTAATACAATGAGGTAACCATCATCAGCCTATACATACTGGCCTAGTATAGGCTTATATTAAATATCAATAGACTAGCTGTATCCGCGACTTCGTCCGCGTGGAATAGTGTCTTTGGGTAGCATTAACTAATAAGACATATACGTATCGCAGCTACACTGCACCCTACCACGCTACCCTGATTCCCCTCCCCCCTCCCCTCACTCCCACTTCCCCTCCCCTTCCTCTAACTTACCATACCATCCCCTCCCCTCCCCCTTCCTCTAACTTACCCTACCATCCCCTCTCCTTCCCCTTCCTCCTCACACACTTTGAATGTCATACTTATTTATATCGAATCAACAGCCCAAATAATAAGTTTCAAGCTTCTAGCTCTACAAATGACGATACTTCCATACAACTTTTCATCCCCCTTTCAACCCTTTACAACTCTTTTTTTACATTAATAAGTAGACTGTGTCCTTTCTCAGGCTCTAGACTATCTGTGTACCAAATTTCATTTACATCAGTTCAGTAGAACATTCACATAAACCTTACATATTTCCATACAAACTTTCATCCCCTATTCCCTATTGTTATTTAACACTCTTGAGGGTAAAACTTTTACAAACTTTAAATGTCATAATTATTTATATCTACTCAACAGCCTAAAAAATAAGTTTCAAGCTTCTAGCTCTAAAAATGACGATACTTCCGTACAACTTTCATCCCCCTTTTTAACCCCTTACAACTCTTTTGTCGCATTAGGGGGCGTCCATAAATTACGTGAGGTGTTTTTTTTAATTTTCTGAACCTCCCTCCCTCCCTGGTGAGATGTCGTGAGATTTTATTCAACCCCCTCCCCCAACCCCCAATCTCACGTGAGATTTTTCAAAATCTGGGTTTCTTACGTAAACGCGTTGGATTGTTATTTTTACTTTTTACACAAAAAAGAAAAAAAGTTGCTGCGTGCTTCTATTTACGACTACTATTTACTGTAGTTAAGACTAGTAATCAATATTGCTGAGAGTTTAATTATAAGTGCAATTTTTTTTTTGTTTCAATCAGTATAAAAATTGCGTGATATTTGCCGAGACCCCCCCTCTCTCCAACGTAAGATTAGATGAGATTTGACTCAACCCCCTCCCCCCTTAAACACCTCACGTAATTTATGGACGCCACCTTAAAAAGTAGACTGTGCCCTTTTTCAGGCTCTAGACTATCTGTGAACTAAATTTCATTTCAATCGGTTCAGTAGAACATTCACATAAACCTTACATATTTCCATACAAACTTTCATCCCCTATTCCCTATTGTTATTTAACACCCTTGAGGGTAAAACTTTTACAAAATTTGAATATCACATTTATTTATATGAAATCAACAGCTTAAAAAATAAGTTTCAAGCTTTAAAAATGACGATACTTCCATACAACGTTTCATCCCCCCTTTCAACCCCTTACAACCCTCTTTTCGCATTAAAAAGAAGCCTATGTCCTTTCTCAGGCTCTATACTATCTGTGTACCAAATTTAATTTAAATCGGTTCAGAGGTTTTTGCGTGAAAGTGACACAGACAGACAGACAGACAGACAGGCAGACAGACAGAGTTACTTTCGCATTTATAATATTAGTAAGGAAGTAAGGATTTATAAAGGTGTCTCCAACTGCACGCCACGAGTACAATCACATAAAGAATAATGTCCTACGGTACAATCCTCAGCTACTCTCATCCAGCTCGTAAATACAATCTCATTTTTTTAAATATCTTATAGGCTAGGCGTTTGACCACTGTCTCACCTGTTGGTAAGTGATGATGCGGTCAAAGATGGTAAGCACGCTAGGCCTAGAATGGAAACTCGGTATCAAGGATAACAGACGGAACACATTAGATGTTTGGCGACTGATTTTCTAACTTGAGGGTGGTAGCTGGCCAGGCGGACACTAGATAGTGTCCTACCACCATACGGGGGTTGTTGGTTTCTTAACGATGTTTTTCCTTCACTGGAGGGCCACTGTGAAAAGCGCACATAATTTTTTCGATAGAAAAATCCGTTGGTGCACGGCGGGGATTGAACTCGGTACCTCTGGCATCATAGCCGACTGTTCTCCCAATTACGCCACCGGGCCCTCAAAATGTTTGTGTTTTTGGATCCGTTTCTTTACTCATGTGACTATACCCAATCGATTTTTTTTTGGTTAATTTTTAGTTTCCTTTATACTGTGTACAGTGTTGAAATAATGTATTTTCTTTCTTTCTTCGTTCTTTCAGCTCTTGCCAGCCATCTTGCAAAAATCATCACTCCACCTAGTGGGAGGACGTCTATCGATATGCTATGCTTGCCAATCCGCGGTCTTCACTCAAGAACGAAGCATAGAACCATGATACCAAAAATGTTAATGAAAGCATCATACTTTTGATAGATATTCTGTAACTTTATTTAATTAAAAAATGGAAAAACAATATACATATTGCTTGAGGGATGAATGTGTTCGTAAGGCTAGCTTAATTTGTTATAGAACTTTTTATCAGTTTTCAAGTTTCCAGAAGTGCTCTCATGCATGTTGCTGATGAAAAGTTAATATCAAATTCAAATAATAATTAGGTACTACTGACTACTTATTTATTACTAAAATTCAACTTTAACTTTAGCTTTAAGTTATAGTTTTAAATGACGCTTTATAAGCACGAGTAGTTTAACAAGTCCCAAGGCTTGGCAACTTTGAGTCAGTCACAGGATAACTAAGAAAAGTTGTCTTAATGAACAGACAGCGTGTATAATTATGACTTTCAATAAAGAATACTGAAAACTGAATTCAGAATATTGTTGAAATATAAATAGTTATAATTAGTGAAATCAACATTTTACAAATAAAAAAAACAGAACCTAGGTCTTCGTCTGCCGGTTATGTTCCAAAATGAATATATCTATCCACCTAGGCTGGTAGGTCACTTTATCGACCCACCACCTTATTCGTGGTTTACCACGGTGTTGCCGACCCAATTAGCGACGATTTTGGCCTACCTTGCTGGTTACAGGCGAACCACATGTCCCGTTGTCCATAAGCCCATCTGAGCTTAGCACTTTTAAACCTGAATCTGTGATGCTTGTTATGAAATGGAGCGCAGTGTTACGAACTCAGTCTTTTTCTTTAACTCTAAAGTACAGAAGTAAATAGAAAAAATATGGCATAGTCTACCGGCCGTCCCACAAATATTTTCGTGAATTTGATTCCGTAATGTAATAAATAAACGATCACAATCGAAGTGACTATTTATTTATTCACAATTTTAAATAGCATCACATATGACCTTCTATAAACATTTCTTTATGTTATTGCGAGGATAATAAATCCTCACTTCAATATTTGGCAAAATCGGCCTCGTCAATCGAATATATATATATATATATATATATATATATATATATATAATATATATTAAATCTCATAAGCTTAGTACTTGACCACTATCTCGCCTGGTGGTAAGCGATGTTGTGGTCGACGACGGTGAACACGTTAGGCCTATAATGGTTAACTCTCAAAGGATGTGTGCTTCCGGAACACTGTAAGGTTATGGTGATAGATTTCCTCCTTGATAGCAGCAAGCTACTTTTGGCAAGTCAGGCAAAACATTATATTGAGGCCGCACCTAACCCGAACATCGACTAATACCTGTTTTTACCAACGTATCCTTAAACACCCCTTTAATAAGTGACCCATAATATAAAGAGCTCCCTAAATTTGTCCCTTACCTAAGTCAGATACGGTCACCTGGTGTCCCTTAGATGGTGGTGAAAACGAAACGAACACTTTATAATGCCGTAAAGGGCCCCGTAAATTAAGGGAAACGTTGGTGAAAACGGGCATAAGACGTTTATCGAATTCTCGTCAAAACATGTTTTGATCTTTGAACACAGTGTGCTAAACTTTTAAACGAGCATCAGAAAGTCCCACGCGGCATGCAAATTCAATTATTTCAAGTTGAACATACATACATACAATCACGCCTTTTTCCCGTTGGGGTAGGCAGAAACTACTTCTTTCTGCATGCTACGATCCTGACATACCTCTTTCGCTTCTTCCACTTTCATGAGCGCCTTCATACCATCATTTCACATACTTCTTCAATCTTATCATCCATCCCTCCTCTAACATTCAACGTAGCAAAGTGGCTTTCTGCAGCCCACTTTTCGCCCCCACGGGAAACGAGACGTGACGGGTGGCGAACCACGTCGCCGCCATATAAATGAGAAGAAAGATTTGTGTTCTCCATTGCGTTCCCACGAGTAGCTAGGGAAATTGAGGTCCACCCAAGCAGAGCCCCGCGTGCTTGGGTAAGGCTAGCCGTTTTCTGGGGTCGCCTGGTCCCAAGGCAATTGGCACGCTAGCAGCTAAGCTCGCCCCTAGCCACGCAGCCTTCGGCACTTGCCTTGGCTAAGCGGATCTCTCCATCATTCTATATCAAGTTAAAACAAAAATTTAAAGTATGTAATAACAAAATGATGTAATTAATCGCAGAGAAGAGAATATCACGCTGTTAACAATAATCCTGAGTTATTGATAAATGATGATGGTGCAAATTTCAGTCCAGTTTGCTGAGGTTTCAAATTGTTTAAAAGCTTTAGTGGGTGTATGACTAAAGTTTGCCACTGACTTTGCGATTTACAGAGCAGGCTTGGTAACGTATTGCCCTACATAAAGTTAGTACATTAGTGCGATATATGACGCAGAGGTATGGAGTAAGGGAACTTTGTTTCAGCAAATTTAATTTTAATGATGTATTAACAGTAAATTACCTAACCCATTTTGCAATAGTATTTGTTAATGTTTAGGCTATGAGTCAGTAAGTCATTTTTAGGGTTCCGTATCTCAGAAGGTAAAAATAGGAACCCTTATTTTATCTTGTCCGTACGTCCGTCTGTCCTTCTGTCCGACTGTCTATCTGTCTGTCGTTGTTTCTTGGGTACTTCCGGTTGACCGAGAGTTGTCAATTTTGGTTAAAAGCAAGGTCAACCGTCAGTCTTCTCGTCACCACGAACCATACAACTTGGTCGAAACGTCTAGTTAAATAAAAATTAATGACAGCACAAGTAAAGGGCAAATTCTGAAAAATAAAAAAGTTGAAAATTAAGATACATTTTGGTACAATACAAGTTTTAGCGAAAATCTATATTTGCTTTTATCTTTTTCTCGTGCTGACTCAAGATCTTGATTTTTATACACTTAATTGGGACTATAGACCTCTGTATCAGGTATAAATTTAAACTTGGTCCTGAGAAAATCGGTGGTGACACACGGACAGACCGACAGACAGACAGACAGACAGACAGAATTCCGTCAGACGGACAAGAAAGTGCTAAAGAAACAAAGTATAAGGGTTCCTTTTTTACCTTTTGAAGTACAGAACCCTAAAAAAGGTAAATTCACTATTACAAACTTATTACATACTAGAAGTGCCCCGCGGCTTCGCCCGCGTTAAGAACTTCTTTTGTTTACTAAAAACTTTTCTTTGGTAAAAACGATTCTATCATTAAATACATCAAATAAGAATTAGCCAAATCGGTTCACCCGTATTTATGTTATCGCGTGACTAAAGCAATTCGGGATTTATATTTATGAAAAACCGAAAACCCAAATTTTCTGAATTTGTACCTACCCCATTTCAAAAAATCCTACAACATGTACTCAAGATGAGTACATACAAATTTTCGCCATACAAACTTTGAATCCCCGTTCCGTATCCGGGAGGAATTTTTAGAAAATTCTTTCTGAGCCGATACCTACGTCATAATAATTATCTGCATTCTAAATTTCAGCGCAATCCGAAACAATATTGATTTTTAGACTTCGTTACCCCAGTTTATCCTCTTAGGGTGGCATTTTGAAAAAGTCTGAAACTCGTATTTACTTATTTATTTGCAGAAGTACTTGTGTGAAATGGTGAATAAAATGACTATCCAAACTTTGAACCCCCGCTTCATTCATTATTCATCCCCTCGAAGAGTGAATTTAGAAAAATTCTTTCTTAGCGGATACCTAAGTCATAACTATCTGCATGCCAAATTTCAGCGCAATCCGAAACAATATTGATTTCAGACTTTGTAACTCCACTTCACCCTTTTAGGGGTGCACTTTCAAAAGAGCCTGAAACACGTATTAACTTACTTAAGTACTTGTGTTAAAATTCAAATATAAAAAAATATATAATCTTGTTTCTCCATACAAACTTAGAACCCCCGTTACATCCCCTTCGGGGGTGAATTTTGGGAATTACTTTCTCAGAGGGCTTTTACGTCGTAATAACTATCTGCATGCCAAATTTCAGCGCAATCCGAAACAATATTGATTTTCACACTTTGTTACCCCATTTCACCCTCTTAGGGGTGTAATTAAAAAAAAACCTGAAACACGTATTAACTTATTTTTTTACTGGAGCACTTGTATGAAGTTTCGAATAGAAAATACTATCTAATCTTGTTTCTCCATACAAACTTTGAACGCCGTTTCATCCCCTTCAGGGATAAATTTTGAAAAATCCTTTCTCAGAGGGAACTAACGTCGTAATAAGTATCTGCATGCCAAATTTCAGCGCAATCCGAAACAATATTGATTTTCACACTTTGTTACCCCATTTCATCCCTTTAAGGGGTGAATTTTGAAAAATCCTTTCTTAGTACACCCCTACGTACTAAGACAAATATACCCTCCAAATTTCAAGTCTCTACGACCAGCGGTTTAGGCTGTGCGTTGTCTGTCAGTGAGTCAGTATGTCAGGACAAAGACTCTTATAGTATTAAGATGTGGTTGGTGCAAAACATTTTTTATGGATCGAACTACAAAGTTAAGTTTGTACTTTAACCTAATTTGACCAGTTAGTACGGATTTAACCGGTTTTTTCTATATTAGTTATACTCTCAAATTGTTTTGCTAAGACCGTTTTGGAAGCCTATTTGCAATGCTCTTAGTTGAACGGCGCTCTTTAGTAAAGAGGCTAGGCTGTTGATTGAACGGCTATTACGTCAAGTCAAGTAGGCTGCGACGTATATACTAATAGTTCTATTTTTGATGCGATTTTTTGTAGTACACTTAGCATTAATAACTATGACTATGAATAACATTTGCTACTTTATATGTAGTTATTTACCAATATAAAAAAACAGCATTGGTATTTCATCAACTAACAAAGATTCAATCCTCTGCGACAATTTTAGTTTAATTGCATAAGAAGTCGACGAATTTTCTGAAGGGTCACCAGCTGGGTCGTTACATTGGACTTTATAGCTGAGTTAATATGCGAATTGGGCATAGCGGATTGAATCGTCTGGTATTCAGAAAATCCTTTAAGACGACTTTAAATATAAATACATTTCAATGCGTGGTTCAATTTAGATTCTCTTTCGTCTGATAAATATATGCTTTCTTTCTAAACGTTTAGTTTATGTGATATATTTTTCTCATACCAGACCTTTTTATATACGACTGATCCGGCGAACTTAGTACCACCTAATAGACAATGAATGTCGTGTTACCTTTTAGATTAAGTTGTTTTATGAACGTAATAAATTAATACAAAAGAGATATTATGTTTTTTAATGTATTATGGCAATACAGATATAGAATAAAAATTGGTAAAAATGGTTTTTGGAAATATAAACTTTTTAAAGTTGCTTGAAAGCATACATTTCTGAACGCACGCATATTTGACAATCAATAAATATGTCAAACAATTATCATTACTGACATTTTTAAAATCTACGTGACTTGAATTCACAAAAACTTGAAGAATTTTTACTTGACTTACTACTTGACACGGGCTAAATACACTAATCGTGTGGAGCCGTAATTATACAAAAAAAAAAGAATTCGCGATAATCCGAATACTGTAATGCTATCCACATATGGGAAGAATTTTTATACTTGACACTGGCTAAATACACTAATCGTGTAAAGCCATAATTATACAAAAAAAAAATACGGCGGGATAAACAATTGAACATCAAATGATTGGCAGTTTTAAAACCCAGGAACATTTTGGAAAAATATTTTGTTCTTATATAATTTTTTTAGGTCAATTATTCATTGTTTTTATTTTTATTATCCTATTCCTGACATAGACAATTCCAAAAATACAAAAATCATAAAAATTGGCCCAGCCGTTCTTGAGTTATAAGTGTAGTAACTAACACGACTTTATTTTATATATATAGATTTTGCATTCAGTTTGTCGGTTGGCTTTGTGCTGCCGGAACACCGTAAGTTTACGGCAGCAGATTGTCTCCTTGACGGTGGTTAGCAAATTTTTTGGTAGAAAGTCAGGTTGAAATCAATATTATATGCCCCTACCACTGTAGAAGAACACCCGTGCTTAGATTGGAAAGGGCAACCTTTCGCTTAGACGTCAAGCCATTATCCTTTTGCACCAACGGGGCTCTCAAAAGAAGAGAAGAAGAAGTAAGAGAAAGTCACGGGATTTTAATGGAGTTAGACAGGACAAGTGGTGTAACGGAGAGCCCGGACAGACAATTGATAGAGTTAGACTCTCACTGAATGCCGAGAAAGTCACGGGATTTTAATAGAGTGAAACAGGACAAGTGGTGAAATGGAGAGTCAGGAGAGACAATACATAGAGTTAGACTCTCACTGAATGCCAGGGCACGAGAAGTTTAGCACTTTACTAAAGGTTGGGATAGTTATGGAACAAAAATAATAATGGCTAAATCAGAACACATTGCAATGTGTTCTGGGTCGAGAAAAAAGGTCGAGAAAATTCGACTAAAGGTACGTGAATTATAGCCGGTATATAACAATAATAATTGTAATATGTAAGAGAAAGCTTATTTGGATTTTACATAAAATCAAACACTATTGAAAAAAAACCTGTTGTAACTAACTTGTTTGTTTGAAAGTTATCTATACTAATCTATACTTCTATACTAATACTAATATTAATATACTTATATACTAATAATATTATAAAGAGAGAACATTTGTATTTTAGTATTTTTGTATTTTTGTATGTTTAATGATTTGGCTCAAAAACTACTGAACCGATTTAAAAAAATCTTTCACTAATACATAGAATGGACTTTCGGAATAAAAATAGGCTATATATTATTCCGTTTAAATCAAAGGTACATTCGTGGAGACGTAATTTGCAACCTAAGTCGACAAAAAAACGGTCGAAAAACACGTTTCTTACGAACGCTGCTTAATTGAAAATGGATAGAAGAATATTTTCTTTGCAAGAGTTGTACAACTTAATAAGACCTACAAAAAAGTCCGCAAAAGCATATGTCTATCTCTTAAGGTTGACTCACAGTAACCATTTTAATCTTAAAATTTTTGTTAAAAAATATTACATAACTTCCAAGGCTATTTTCAAGTATATAGTATTAATCTTATCCAAATAATTACGTTAATAAGCTTGGCCACATATTACAGATTAAAATTGTCCGTTACAGTATATAATTCAAATGAAAACTCTAGAAGATATCACGAATTTCACATACACGCATCGCAAAATTAATAAAATATTTGCAGTGAAACCACAGATTAGGTCATAGTTACTACGAAAATATTATTATAAGCTTAGCTATGCTATAGATCCCCACCGATCACAATCAATTTAAAGTCAATATAGTATAATAATATGATCTATTGTATAAAATAATATTCATCTATATATATAACTAGAAGTGTCCCGCGGCTTCGCCCGCGTTAAAAACTTCTTTTATTTACTTAAAACTTTTCTTTTGTAAAAACGATTCTATTAATAAAGACATCAAAAAAGAATTAGCCAAATCGGTTCACCCGTTTTCATGTTATCGCGTGACTAAGGCTATTCGGGATTCATATTTATAAAACCCTAAAAACCCAAAATTTCAGACTTTGTTGCCTACCCCATTTCGAAATGAAATTGAATTATTGAAAAAAATAATATTGAAAAAAATAATATTCTCAAACCAGAACAGTACGGTTTTCAAAAAGGAAAATCGACCTCGCTAGCTTGTTTTGATTTAGTGACTAAGATATCGGAAAATATTGATGCTGGTAACTATGTAACAGTAGTTTTTTTCGATATGTCGAAAGCATTTGACTTCGTGTCTCATAAATTATTATTAGAAAAACTAAACATGTATGGCATTCGCGGGCCTGCTCTATACTGGATACAAACATACCTCGAAGAAAGGAATCAATTAGTTGAGGTTTCTAACATTGACGTAAAAAATGAACTCCAAGCCTATAGATCGAAATCTCAAATAAATAGATTCGGCGTTCCACAAGGGAGTGTCCTGGGGCCATTATTATTTTTAATGTATATAAATGACCTCCGCGACATAACTTCTAATTTATGTATTTTATTCGCTGATGACTTATCTCTTATTTTGACTTGCAAAAAAACCTGTGACATTCATACTTATACTACTGACATAAATAATTCTATAAAATCTATAATTGAATGGCTTTCCTTTAATAATCTACACATTAACCTAAACAAAACAAATTTTATACAATTCAGTACACACGGCAGGACATGCAGAGAACTTGAAATATTTTATGAGGATAAACAAATAAAAGAACTAGACAATACAACATTTTTAGGTATATCACTCGACAAGCATTTAAATTGGAAAACACATGTCTAGAAGGTATGCCAGAAATTAAACCGATTCGTTTATGTCCTTTACAAACTGCGTAAAATCTCAAATGAAGAAACCGTAATAAAGGCATATTATGGTTATGTAGCTTCTACATTAAATTACGGTGTTCTACTATGGGGTAACTCAACCGACGTTCAAAAGGCCCTTCTGGCACAAAAAAAGTGTGTAAGAGCTATTGCCGGTATACCGCCATGGGAATCTTGTAAGCCTCTATTTAAAAAGTATCACATACTAACACTGCCCTGCATGTACATTCTGGAGGCGGCTAAACTGGTTAGAACTCACCCATATCTATTTATAACAGCAAAAGAAAAATACTCTAGAAATACAAGAAACCCGGATAGAATTGTTTTTCCGAAGGCACCAAGGACAGCACTGTATTTAAAAAGTTGTTTTATAATGTGTGGTCGTATATACAATGCTGTACCTACAGAAATAAAAGAATTAACAAAAGGGCGATTTTTACATACATTTAAAAAATGGCTGTTAGACAAATGTTTCTATTCTGTGACAGAATATTTAAATTGTAAATAATATTATTGGATTGTAAAATCACGGTAAAATCTCTTGACACTGATCTTTTATTTGTAAACTAATTGGCATTTTAATTTTTTATATTTTTTGACATTGCCACAGAATAAACTTTTTCTTTTCATTTTGAAACATTTGACATGATTTTAGGTTATATTAAAAACAATATGTGTATAAATAATATTTTAAGAGCCAGATTATTTGATAATGATGTCTGTATACTTTAGTTATAATTGTAAGTTCTATTTGCTTGTCGCAATGCGACAAAATGTTTAAGGCACCATCGAAACATTGTAACATCTCTTGTACCAACATTTTGCAGTGAATAAATGACATTGTATTGTATTGTATTGAAAAATCCTACAACACGTACTTATCTAATCTTGTTTCTCCATACAAACTTTGAACCCCCGTTTCATCCCCTTCAGGGGTGAATTTTGGAAAATCCTTTCTCAGAGAGCACTAACGTTGTAATAACTATCTGCATGCCAAATTTCAGCGCAATCCAAAACAGTATTGATTTTCACACTTCGTGACCCCCATTTCACCCTCTTAGGGTGGATTAAAAAAAAAAAACTGAAACACGTATTGACTTATTTTTTTACTCGAGCACTTGTATGAAGTTTCGAACAGAAAAAACTATCTAATCTTGTATCTCCATACAAACTTGGAACCCCCGTTTCATCCCTTTCAGGGGTGAATTTTGAAAAATCCTTTTCCAGAGGTAACTAACGTTGTAATAACTATCTGCTTGCCAAATTTCAGCGCAATCCGAAACAATATTGATTTTCACACTTTGTTACCCCATTTCACCCTCTTAGGGGTGTAATTAAAAAAAATGAAACACGTATTTACTTATTTTTTTACTGGAGCACTTGTATGAAGTTTCTAATAGAAAATACTATCTAATCTTGTTACTCCATACAAATTATGAACCTCCGTTGCATCCCCTTATTACGAAGTTGAGGGCCCGGTGGCGTAATCGGGAGAACGGTCGCCTTTGATGCCGTGGTACCGAGTTCAAACCGCCGTGCTCCAATGAATTTTTCTATCGAAAAATTTATGTGCGCTTTTCACAGTGGCCCTCCGGTGAAGGAAAACATCGTTAAGAAACCAACAACCCCCGCATGGTTGTAGGACACTATCTAGTGTCCGCCTGGCCAGGTACCACCCTCAAGTTAGAAAATCTGTCACCAAACATCTAATGTGTTCCGGCAGCCATCCTTGAGAGCCAGTTCCCATTCTAGGCCTAGCGTGCTTACCATCTTCGACCGCATCATCACTTACCAACAGGTGAGATATAGTGGTCAAACGCTAGCCTATAAAGTATAAAAAAAAATTAAAAAAAAAGTTAGTTCCCTCTGAGAAAGTATTTTCCAAAATTCACATTTTGGAAAATACTATCTAATCTTGTTTCTCCATACAAACTTTGAATCCCCGTTTCATCCTTTTCAGGGGTGAATTTTGGAAAATCCTTTCTCAGAGGGCAAGAACGATGTAATAACTATCTGCATGCCAAATTTCAGCGCAATCCGAAACAATATTGATTTTCACACTTTGTGACCCCCATTTCACCCTCTTAGGGGTGGATTTAAAAAAAACTGAAACACGTATTTACTTATTTTTTTACTCGAGCACTTGTATGAAGTTTCAAATAGAAAAAACTATCTAATCTTGTTTCTCCATACAAACTTTGAACCCCGTTTCATCCCCTTCAGGGGTGAATTTTAAAAAGTCCTTTTTCCGAGGTAACTAACGTTGTAATAACTATCTGTATGCCAAATTTCAGCGCAATCCGAAAAAATATTGATTTTCACACTTTGTTACCCCATTTCACCCTCTTAGGGGTGGAATTTCAAAAAAACTTGAAACACTTATTTACTTATTTTTGTACTGAAGCACTTGTGTGTTTCGGATAGAAAAGACTATCTAATCTTGTTTTTCCATACAAACTTTGAACCCCCATTTCATCCCTTTAAGGGGTGAATTTTGCAAAATCCTTTCTTAGTACACCCCTGCGTACTAAGACAAATATACCCTCCAAATGTCAAGTCTCTACGACCAGCGGTTTAGACTGTGCGTTGTCTGTCAGTGAGTCAGTCAGTATGTCAGGACAAAGATTCTTATAGTATTAGAAGATAGATAATATAATATTTTAAACCACCCCGACTGATCTATGTATAATCTTTTCATTAAAAGCATTCCAATGACTCTAAACACGACATTTAAAATCTGAGGTGTAAGTTGGTGAGGATTTGAGTATTCAGTAGAGTCCAGGAGATGTCCCAGCATCAGGTCAATGCTTCCATGTTCTTACAATATCGTTGAAGAAGAAGATTTTCGAATTGATCAGACCTATGAAAGTTGATTTTATAGCGCAATTAATTAGAAAAAAGCTCATAGTTTCATAACGACTGAAGGAATTTTTATGAATCAAAGCTAAGAAAACTCTCGATGAAGACATCTATCAAACAAAAAAAAACTATCAATAATGAAAACAAAATCGGTTTATCCGGTTAGGTGCTAAGATGCTACAGACAGATACACACGTTAAACGTATATTAACCCTACGTTTTGCGTCAGGGAACGCCGTAAGGTTACGGCGGCAGATGTTCTCCTTGGTGGTTAGCTACTTTTTGGTAGATTTAATGATCCCACTACCACTGTACGAAAACTCATGATTCATGAATGCACATAAAACTTTCATTGGTGGGTATATAGCTAGGATTAGAACCAACGACCGTCGGGTCAGAATCAGGGTAACTATCCTTTACGCCAAAGGGCCGTCCAATATCACTACGTAAGTATTATAAAACAAAGTTCATCACTGCGTCTGTCTGTCTGTTCGCAATAATCTCAATAGCTACTGAACGGATTATCATGCGGTTTTCACTAATAGCCAGAGTGTTTATGAGGAAGGTTTAGGTGCATATTTCGTTAAGGTTTTGTGTAAATTGGATGAAATATGACGATGATTGTTAAATATGTTCATATTTTATATTCGATGCAACAAACTGATGCAAATTTTGTAGGCATATATGTTCTACCCGTGCGAAGCCGGGGCGGGCTGCTAGTAACTAATAAAAAATACATCGAAAACAGTAACAGTAAGGATAATAGTAGTTTATGTAACTGTCATATAATGAAGGGTATTAAAACACGAGTGTGAGTTTATTATGAAACTCGCTGCGCTCGTTTCATAATAGTAACGAGTGTTTTAATACCCGTGTTATATGCAGTTGCATACACTACTTTATCTTCACTAATGCAATTAATCAAACAACAAGAGTAAAAGCTGACAATAGTTTATTTATAATAATTGTTCAAATTTTGGATGGTACAATTTTGAAAGTTAAAATGCCAAAAAGTTATTATATTCTTTTTCGTATAATTTTCTAGATTTTTCTGGCAAAAGATTGTGAGTTACTTTTGTTGCCAATTCTAGAATATCCGGAGGCGTACAAATATCATCGTCGCTATCCATTTATAACTTTTAATTTGTATTTTAAAAACAAAACACATTGCGAAACATTAAATTCACGCGTACGTGTATTGTCAGTGAACTTGCCGCCATTAAAATCTAACCAATGAGAGCGCAGCTGCGCGCGCAGGGCCAATCAGGAGCGAGCGCGCGCTGTTTTTTTTTATTTAATTGGCACAAGATTTTTGTGTATGTAAGTTTAGTAGTATCGACGAAGTTTTCACGTATAACCCAACTGTTTTCAAAAGCCAGCCTAATATCAAAATTTTATACAACTTGTATGAGGATTTTGACATAAGGCTCGCCAGGTTAATTGGTCGCGTTTTATTGATGTTATAATGAGATTTTACGATATCGATGTGGATATTATACCATCATGTGAAATTGCTTAAATTGAGTGTTTTGTTATCTGCGCTATAACAGTAGTAATTATAAGTCAAGTATTGGAAACATAAGTAGAATGTTATAACATTAGTGTAGATAAAGGTATTTATCTAGGTACCTACACTTTATTACTTCATAAATCATAGTTTTTGCCTTGGCTATGTACCTCAAGCTTATTATATCGTTTATTGTTACAGGTTGCACTAATCTTCGGCATAATGGGGGCATGCCGAAGGCAAGAGCTATACAACATCCAGTTCGATGAAGTCTCTAACATAGACGACAGTACAATCATGGTGAAAGTTTCGGAAACAAAAACGAAAATAGATCGTTCTTTCGTTGTGACGGGCAACTGCTATGCCGTATGTAAAAAATACATGGAACTTCGACCCACCCCCTGTCGAAACCCTGCCTTTTTCTTGAGCTGTAGATCGGGGAAGTGCGTCGATCAAAGAACTGGTATTAATAAATTTGGTGCTCTGGGAAAAACTATCGCAAGTTTTTTGAATCTGCCTAACCCAGCGTTGTACACGGGGCATTGCTTCCGGCGCACCTCGGCGACCCTTCTCATAGATAGCGGTGGTGATTAACCCGCACTGAAACGACACGGGGGGTGGAAGTCTTCTACTGTGGCTGAAAGCTACATTGATGAGTCTTTAATGAATAAAATTCAAGTCTCAAATACGATCTTGAACAGTATAGAAAACAAGACGAATGAAGTAATTATAAATATTCCGACTCCGTCTACGAGCTCTACTGCTTGCCCCGCGGCCGCTACAGCTGCTGGATCAATAATTAACATTAACTTTCAAAATTGTACCAAATTGTACAATTTTAACAATTATTATAAATAAACTATTGTCAGCTTTTACTCTTGTTGTTTGATTAATTGCATTAGTGAAGATAAAGTAGTGTATGCAACTGCATATAACACGGGTATTAAAACACTCGTTACTATTATGAAACTCGCTGCGCTCGTTTCATAAACTCACACTCGTGTTTTAATACCCTTCATTATATGACAGTTGCATAAACTACTATTAATAATTATAGTGTAATAACCATGTCATTATTAACATGTGTTTCGTTTTATGCTTTTCGGTAAGTATTAGTATTGGAATATATTATTTACTGTAAATTAGACCCTAGTTTACGCTTCACAACTCGTGCGCCTTATCTATATATAGTATTTAGTATTCTTGTATAATTATTTTATTTGTTAATTTGTATTAAAAGCGTCGCCATTAATATTGCATTTATTAGAATCACTTTAAGACTATTGTAAGATCATTTAGCAGTAATCTAATTAATTCCAACATGGAGTCATGTTGGAATAAATTCGAGTTCCTTGAATTGACATAAAAAAATATTTTAATTTAAGACTGAACGTTTGGTATATGAAATTGTATTTTATGTGACCGCACTAAAATACTTTAAGCGAAATATAATAGTCAACATCAAATTTTACTCTCACAATTTTAGTCACAAATTTGATTTAAGATCAAACTTTCTTAAATTAGACTCGTTTTCTCTATTGTAAGTATGATGATTCAATATCACTCTAATACTGTGCCTATCCACTGCTGTTGATCTTATAAGGTCATTAGGAGTTGGTAAGTCACGACAAAATAGCATCCCTAATAATTTAAATATTGATATTCTCAACCAGCACTTCTCTTCGTCTGCCAATTTTGATGGCCCTACAAAAGCTACTACTTTACTTCACCTATCTAGAATACCAACTCTTGACCATGATCCTTTTGTTGTTAACGAATTTACCGATCGTGATGTTAAGGCGAGCATACAGTCGATATCGTCAGATGCAGTTGGCTGCGATGCTATTAGTCGGAAAATGATTGTACCTATCTTAGATGAGATTGTGCCTGTGATCAAATACATCCTTAATGAATCCTTGTCTAGTGGCGTGTTTCCTTCCATATGGAAGGAAGCCCAGATAACCCCACTCCCTAAAAAAAGCAATCCCTCTTCACTATCTGACTATCGCCCTATTTCTATTCTTCCTTTCCTGTCTAAAATCCTTGAACGCCTTGTTCATCAGCAACTTACCTCTTTCCTCATCCGAAATAATCTAGTAAACCCTTTCCAATCCGGATTCCGTCCTGGTCACAGCACAGTCTCAGCTCTAGTCAATATAACAGACGATATCCGACAAGGTATGGACGATGGACAGCTAACAGTTCTATTGCTGTTAGACTTTAGTAATGCGTTCAACAACGTTGATTTCGATATACTGTTGGAACTGCTGCGCTCCCTTAATATATCTCCGACGGTAATTTCGTGGTTTCGCAGTTACCTGTATGGACTTCGCCAGCGTGTTTGTGTCGATGATACTTATTCTTCGTGATGTGATACGACGGCGGGCGTCCCTCAGGGCGGCGTTCTATCCCCTCTTCTCTTTTCAATCTTTATAAATACAATTTCACTTCAACTCTCTTCGTCCTACCACCTTTACGCAGACGATCTGCGAATTTACACGCAAGCTTCTCTATCACAATTATCTGATGCAATCCAGACCACAAACTCTGATTTACAGAAAATCTCCAACTGGAGTGAATCCTATGGTCTGACAGTTAATCCGACTAAGACACTATGTATTGTTATAGGCAGCTCGAGATTAATATGGAAAATTGATTGGTTTCACCTTCCACAAGTCATTTTTGATGGGACAATTGTAAAAATTAGTGACACTGTAAAAAACCTTGGTATTTTTATTGATCGCAAATTATCCTGGATACCACAAATCGCAGAAACCAGTCGCAAGATGTTTGCTTCCGCCTCTTCCCTCAGAAGACTCCAGAATGTTTTACCTATAACCACTAAAGTTGCGCTTGCACAATCTCTATTACTTCCAATACTTGATTATGCCGATGCCTCATATCCAGACTTAACCCAGGAACAGCTCAATAAACTAGAACGCCTTCAAAATTTCTGTATCCCCTTCATATATGGTCTGCGAAAATTCGACCACATTTCCGAATTTCGAAAAAAGCTGAACTGGTTACCCATTCGTCTGCGCCGGAATGCTCACATTCTTTCTTTATTATACTCTGTCCTTTTCATTCCTTCTACTCCTCCTTACCTTAAACTACGTTTTCAATTCTTGCATAACTCACACTCCCTATCCTTACGCTCCGCTGAGATTCCTTTTAATTCTTCTGAATATTTAGCAAATTCCTTTGCAGTACAAGCTGCACGACTCTGGAACGACTTACCTTTGGACATACGAAGAGCTAAATCATTAGCAATTTTTAAAAACAAGTTGAAAACTCATTATCTGTCACTTGTGTAACTATACATAAACTAGTATTTAAACTATTGAAAGTATAATGTATTATTATTTATTTATTGGTATGTATTGTATTGATATAGAGTATGTTTTATATATGTAGTATATTGTTTGAGTTATTTATATTATTCTACCATTTAATGTTGTACATATGTATATATATATATATATATATATATATATATATATACAGTGTGGAAATTAAACTCAGGCCCTGGAGGGAAACTACTTTAAATCCTTAAGCTAGCTCATTTTACTTAAAGGAGACATTCCTTTATTTTTGAAAAGAAACAAATCTGTATTAAAAGATTTTTTTAAACTCGCTTGCTTCGCCCGGGACTCGAACCAACTAAAATTTAAAAAAATAAACACTCTTTATATTAATATACTAATCGGTAGTATTAATATTCAGGATAAAGTTTCTCTAACAAACATTAGGTCTTAAAAATAAAAATAATCGTTAAATCTAACATCAACTTTATTTTACTATCAATTTTGTAACACTAAGAAGTCCAGACCTGACGCCCATGGACTTCTTTTTATGGGGTCATGTAAAAAATGTTGTTTATGAAACTTGCTATGAAACCGTTCAAGAGCTAAGGATTGCGATAGAAAATGTTATTAGGGGCATACACCACAACACTTTGCTGAAGGCTACAAGAAATGAATTTCAACGGCGACTAATGTTGTGTAGCCGGAACGACGGGGCTCATTTCGAACAATTTATCAGTTAAATAATTTAAGTGTTACAAAATTTATAGTAAAATAAAGTTGATGTTAGATTTAACGATTATTTTTATTTTTAAGACCTAATGTTTGTTAGAGATACTTTATCCTGAATATTAATACTACCGATTAGTATATTAAAATAAAGGTTCGAGTCCCGGGCGAAGCAAGCGAGTTTAAAAAAATCTTTTAATACAGATTTGTTTCTTTTCAAAAATAAAGGAATGTCTCCTTTAAGTAAAATGAGCTAGCTTAAGGATTTAAAGTAGTTTCCCTCCAGGGCCTGAGTTTAATTTCCACACTGTATATATATATACTTATTATTGTACACCACCGTCTTATTCTTCTTGTATTTCTGTCCATACAAAGGTTGTCTGGCAGAGATCGCTAACAGCGATAAGACCGCCCATTGTAATACCGCATAGACATATTTTTTTATTTTTGTAATAGATATTTACCTAATTGGTTTGCAATAAAGAGTTTTTGTATTGTATTGCATTGTATTGTACATCAATGTAAACAATGAACAAACGTTGCAACAATACTGTTACGTAAAATTTCAAAAAGCATTCGAAAATAAATATAAATATGATAAAAGTAAGATATTAAGAGATGCTTTTGGGGTTAACAAACCAGGCGGCAACAAAAACATTCATCCATTAATACAACATTGATGGAATCTTAATGGTTTGTGTAAAATGACCCTCGAAATATATTCACAAACAAATTTTATATTATAGAAATCTTTGGGGTAAAAGGAAATTGATATAAAAGGGAAATATAATGATAATCCAGCGCTTTTGAGGTACAAGAGTGTTGAATATCATTTTCTCGCCTTATCTAAACAATGGCTTGCGTTGTCGCAAGTACCGATGGAGAAACTCCGGTCCATATGATTAAGCTTCAGCTTCTAATGCGTAAATCTTTTTTTTTTAAATATATATCTTATAGGCTAGCGTTTGACCACTATCTCACCTGTTGGTAAGTGATAATGTGATCGAAGATGGTAAGCACGCTAGGCCTAGAATGGGAACTGGCTCTCAAGGATAGCTGCCGGAACACATTAGATGTTTGGCGACAGATATTGTATCTTGAGGGTGGTAGCTGGCCAGGCGGACACTAGATAGTGTCCTACCACCATGCGGGGGTTTTTGGTTTCTTAATCTTAGGAAACATTTACTAATCTCGTGTCAAGTAATAGTTATTTATGATACTAGTGCGGTAAGTTGGTTTTTACAAACGAGTAGACAAATGTAAGCCCGAGACGAAGTCGAGTCCATAGTCACGTGTTTGTTATAACCAATATCCGCACGTGTGTCTTACAACGTTTTTCAGCAAATTTGTGAGAAAACACTTAAATTGGCAATAAAACAAACATAAATGAGATACTCAAAAAGTCGAAACAATATTTGACGTTTCTAATATGAAAATGGTGCGAATTTGCAAATGGCGCCACGTGTTATAAAAATTAGAACAACATCTTTCGTCTCATTCGTATCTTTCTCTTTAGTATTAAAGTGAGACAAATGTATCAAGCAAAAGCGCTTTCAAGGAGGTGCTATCATCAGCTTATTTATTCTCGCAATATGAAACTCTTTGGTGGAATTCTTTTGTAGGTGCCATACAAGGAAGCGTGCAGAAAGTACTTACCGCACACGTGCGGTAAGTACTTTCTGCACGCTGCGTTGTATAGTGCGTAATCTGCCGCCATAACCTTACGGTGTTCCGGCAGCACACAGCCATTTGAAAGTCAGACTATTCTAGTCAGGCCTAGCGTGTTCACCATCTTCAACCACATAATCGCTTACCACCCGTGATATAGTGGTCAAACATTAAGCCTACCATATTTGAGAAAAAAACCTTAGATCGCATCCCTAGCTCTTAACCTACCACCAACTTCCATTACGCCAACTTGTTGTCCTAAGTGGTCGGTGCTCATTGTAATGAGCATTGTTTTTCTCATAGAATGGAAATATCGGTTCTACTATTGCTTCATCCATCGCGTTCTTCTATGCATAAGGAAGAATTTCTGAGACTCGCTAACGGGAAGCTTGTTTTTTTTTTTTGTATGTTTAGCTTTTAATCCACCGATACAAATCGGTGTCCTTATTTAGCTGTACACAGTTGTATACCATTGTATCAATGTTTATACAACTTAATTTTATGCGATAAGGCAATGCTCGCACTAGCTTGCATTGGCTTCTTGAGACAAATTATCTTGTTTTGTATTTATTATACTTATTCTATCTTATTGATCTACTTATATTTAATAAATGTATCTTTTATTGATTATTGTTATTTTATATATTTTTTTGTATTGCTTTTTCTGTTTTGCTTTTTTTATGCTTTTTTTATTTATTTTTTATTATTTTTTTTCGTTTCGTTGTAATGTCTTCTTTTTATAATTATACATCTTTTATTATTTTTCTTATAACTATCACGGGAAGCTTGTTAAAATCATAGACCTTCATTTTATGTTATGAGTAATTAGATATAAACTTGTGTATCGTGTTTTAAAGAAATGGCAATTCTAGATAATTTAGTAATTAGTAAGTTAAAATTTAGTAATATATAATTAAGTTTTTTTTAAAGATGTTTAATAGATTTTTTCTCCCTATCTATCTAAATAGATAGATATTTAGATAACTCTATGTATAGATAATTCTATTAGTAGTTAGATTTATTGAATTCGCTGGTGCTTCAGCCATTTATTTAAAGACGGTTGTTGAGCTTTTAAGTAAATTCTCATTTAACCTTTAAATTCAATTAAACTTAAATACCATTAAAAAAAATTTCGACGCGTACATAATCAAATTTTATACTCGAAAAGCTGTGAACCCAAAGTTCGGTTCCCAAAGGCTGTATTTGCATAATAGAAGAAAATAATGGTAACGTTCTTATAGCAACGTTGGATCATTGCCAAGATATTCCTACAGAAAGGTCGTATTATTCAAAAACCCAGTTCGGGTAGATATTATATGAAAACACTTGTAGGAATATTACTGAAGTCAGTGTATATTGATCTTACATTATACATATAAATTCTTAAGGAGCAGAAGACACAGAGTATCAAATAGTACTTTCTACACACCGAAGATCCAGACTCTAGACTCTGCATTAATAAAGTGTTAATTCTTAGAAAAGCTTGTCTAAGATAGAGATAAAAGGTAAAGCTTCAACAGAAATATTAAATTGATAACTTAATATTAGAAAAAAGGACATCATCTACTCACGATAACGTCTGGGGTTTTGTTCACGTCTTCGGAGTGCCGGTTGTTAAGTTTTTTTATTTAGCGACTAGCAGCCCGCCCCGGCTTCGCACGGGTAGAACATATATGCCCACAAAATTTGCATCAGTTTGTTGCATCGAATATAAAATATTAACATATTTAAGAATCATCGTCATATTTCAACCAATTTACACAAAACCTTAACGAGTTATGCACCTAAACCTTCCTCATAAACACTCTGGCTATTGTTGAAAACCGCATGATAATCCATTCAGAAGCTATTGAGATTATTGCGAACAGACAGACAGACGCAGTGATGGACATTGTTTTATAATACTTACGTAGTGATATTCGACGGCCCTTTGGCGTAAAGGATAGTTACCCTGATTCTGACTCGAGGGTCGTGCCAATAAAAGTTGTATGTGCATTCATGAATCATGGGTTTTCGTACAGAGGTAGTGGGATCATTAAATCTACCAATAATTAAAATAGTTTAAAAACTAAAACAACTGACTTCAATGCCCCGCGAGTCAGTTTTAGTAGCAAGTTTGAGACGTTTATCGTCATATCTCTGAAGATACTTATCACATCTCAATGAAATTACAATGGGACCACCTCGAAAACGTACCTTACCGATTACAAAAATAATAATTCCAATCGGTTCACAATTGATGGAGTAATCGCGTAACATACACACACAAGAAAGAAAAAAAATAACATACAGACGAATTGAGAACTTCCTTCTTTTTGGAAGTCGGTTGAAAAGTAGCTTACCACCAAGGAGAACATCTGCCGCCGTAACCTTACGGCGTTCCCCGACGCAAAAAGTAGGGGTATTATACGTTTAACGTGTGTATCTGTGTGTCTGTCTGTAGCATCTTAGTACCCAACCGGATGAACCGATTTTGATTTAAAGTAGGGGTATTATACGTTTAATGTGTGTATCTGTGTGTCTGTCTGTAGCATCTTAGCACCCAACCGGATGAACCGTTTTGATTTTATTATTGATAGTTTTTTTTTTTTTTATAGATGTCTTCATCGGGAATGTTCTTAGCTTTGTTTCATGAAAATTCGTTCAATCGTTATAAAACTATGAGCTTTAATCAACTTTCATAGGTCTAATCAATTCGAAAATCTTCTTCAACAATATTGTAAGAACATGGAAGCATTGACCTGATGCTGGGACATCTCCTGGACTCTACAGAATACTCAAATCCTCACCAACTTACAGCTCAGATTTTAAATGTCAAGCTTAGAGTCATTGGAATGCTTTTAATGAAAAGATTATACATAGATCAGTCGGGGTGGTTTAAAATATTATATTATTATATATATATAGATGAATATTATTTTATACAATAGATCATATTATTATACTATATTGACTTCAAATTGATTGTGATCGGTGGGGATCTACAGAAAAGCTAAGCTTATAATAATATTTTTGTAGTAACTATGACCTATTCTGTGGTTTCACGGCAAATATTTTATTAATTTTGCGATGCGTGTATGTGAAATCCGTGATATCTTCTAGAGTTTTCATTTCAATTATATACTGTAAAGGACAATTTTTATCTATAATATGTGGCCAAGCTAATCAACGTAATTATTTGGATAAGGATTAATACTATATAGTTGAAAATAGCCTTGGAAGTTATGTAATATTTTTTAACAAAAAATTAAAGATTAAAATGGTTACTGTGAGTCAACCTTAAGAGATAGACATATGCTGTCGCGGATTTTTTTGTAGGTCTTATTAAGTTGTACAACTCTTCGATAGAAAATATGCTTCCATCTGTTTTCAATAGAGCAGCGTTCGTAAGAAACGTGTTTTTTCGACCGTTTTTTTGTCGAGTTAGGTTGCAAATTAGGTCTCCACGAATGTACCTTTGATTTAAACGGGATTATATATAGCCTATTTTCATTCCGAAAGTCCATTCTATTTATTAGTGAACGAATTTTTTAAATCGGTCCAGTAGTTTTTGAGCCAAATCATTACAAACATACAAAAATACAAAAATACAAATGTTCTCTCTTTATAAAATTAGTATAGATGACGCTGTTAATTTTGCCAGTGTCAAAGAATTATACATTATTATACATTTTCATGTTTAAGTAGTTACAAGTAACAAAGTCGAGTCAAGGTCACATTTAAGTGAAGTGAAAGTCATAGGCAGGTCCAAGTAAATTGTCCATGATATGGAATTTACTTGGAAATTAAATTTATCTTTACCTTTACTTGAAGGCTTTTATTAGAATTTTGGTGTGAACGTAAAATGGCACGTTTTTAGGGTTCCATAGCCGAATGGCAAAAAACGGAACCCTTATAGATTCGCCATGTCTGTGTGTCTATCTGTCTGTCTGTCTGTCTGTCCGTCCGTATGTCACAGCCATTTTATTCCGAAACTATTAGGACTACAGAATTGAAACTTGGTAGGTAGATGTTTTCTGTAAGCCGCTTTCCGATATTTTAACAAAAATAAAAAAATATAAAAATGTAAGGGGGGGCATCCCATACATAAAACTGGAACAAAAAAAAAAAATCTTCAAACCTATACGCGTGGGGTGTCTATGGATAGGTCTTTAAAAATGACATTGAGGTTCCTAAAATCATTTTTCTCAAAGTCAATCATTTAAGAGATAGGCGCGTCTAAAGTGGTAAAATGTGTGTTCCCCCCCCTCTAACTTCTAAAGTAAAAGAGTGAAAAATCTAGAAAAAATATATTCTGTATATTTCAATAAAAACATTCAACGAAAATTAGTTTGAACGAGATACAGTCAGCAGTTGTATAGATATAGCGACCGCAAGTATTACTTTGTTTTTCATACAAACACTATGAAAAACAAAGTTATTTTTGTAGTTGCGAAAATCATAGTTATAGAACACTCTACTGTGTTACGGAACCCTACGAGTGCGAGTCCGACTTGCACTTGGCCATTTTATTTAAGATTGTGCTGTTTCCCTATCACTCGCACATATTCATCGGCACTAAATGGTTAATAATCCACATTTATTACACTTAAATCGGAATAGAAAACATGTTTTTAGAAAAATACAATGATAGCACACACACTTCTTCATGTTTCCCAAAAACTGCTCGATTGTTTTGCTACTCCTTAACGTTACGGAACGACCATTGGTGGGAGTTTTTCACTCAAATTGCATTTGGTTTTAGGTTTAATTGTAGCTGCTGTATACTTTTCAACCGACTTCCCAAAAAGAAGGAGGTTCTCAATTCGTCTGTATGACTTTTTTTTTGTGAACCGATTTGAATGATTATTTTTTTAATCGGTATCGTTTCCAATGTGATTACATCGAGATCTGATTAGTATCTCCGGAGATATGACGATAAACGTCTCAAACTTGCTACTGAAATTGACTCGCGGGGCATGGAAGTCGGTTGTTTTAGTTTTTAAACTAAAGTATGTCATTTCATGTTTCGGTCTTGACAATGCAAATATCTACTCCGAGAATGACAGCTATACCTGCCATATATGACAAAACAAGGTCTACAGTCTGCTGTTCAGCTTTCTCAAAAGATAGCTTCGCCCCGTAATTGGACTGAAACTGAACCTTCAATGGAATTCCAATATAGCAAATGAAAGTCCAAATTACAAAAGTAATATCACGTTATTTCAGTAAGGACCTGAAGAAAAAAGTTTCGTTCTTTCGAGACGGAATTAAGGATCTTAATTAAATTGAACTTAATATAGCATTATAGACAAAAATAAAATAAACTTCCTCCTGCTTTAGCATTCAGAAGGCTTTAGATATCAGACTGATCTCAAGACGAGACGTGGTGATTAAAATGAGTGATTAGACTACATCTGACACCGAGTTCGCTGCACAGCTGTAATCGGTACAATTTACGATCTTAGTGCACAAGTGATAAGGACTAATTTATTTTATTTTTAGCGCAGAAAACAGTTGCGGTTGTTTAATCAATAATTCATGAAAAGGGACGACTGGGGTTATTAATTGTCGTATTATACGGACCCCTTGGACGCTTCAGAGAGATGTTTTCAGCTATTGAACGATGAACCGGAGTCACCCCGGCAGGATTTATGTATAAGGGAACAGTTGAATTGGAAAATGATATGTTTATTTTTCGGGAGTTGAAGGCTTTGAAATAAATTATAGCAGAGCTTGTGTATTAAAAATATTTCTTGCAGTAATCTGTAGCTTTTGCAGTAATTATTTACACAAGGGTGTTTGGATAATCTTCAAGTGCAGGCTCTTGAAAAAGTCAAGCTGTCGTGTTTGCGGCTTATGTTCTTGTCACGATTTTTGTCAAATTATTTATAGAGAAAGACGCATGTAACAGATGTTCTGAACGTGTAATGTTGTGGTATGTTGCTTGGGAAATATTAAAGTATGGGGTGTGGAAATATTTATCACAATTCAGCGTTTAGATTTACTTTTTTAATACTTTGAATTATATGAAATTAAAATAATATATACTTTAAAAAGTACAGACACACCGCGGCGTCCTGCGTGCGCAATCTAGACGGCGATCAGATAGCGCAGTACCGACTTGTTCACACCAAACATGATCAGAATACAATTGAAAAGTACTCAGATCGTGCCTGCAGATCGCAGGACGCCGCGGTGTGGCCGTACCTTAAGTCGTTCAAGTCAACTGTATATTTAAACTAGAATTTTCTGGTTTAATAGGAACATACCTGAATAAATCACCGACTTCAAATGCTTTGGGAGTAATTTGCACCTGTTTAATGAAGTGTTTATTTTCACTTTAACTTTATTAACATTACATGGATTCACCTTGCAAGCGTAGGTTAACATCGGACAGTCTATTTGAGATACGTTAGCAAACGATAAGTGGAAAAAAAAACCACTCAAATTGATAAGTATATAGAATCAAAGAATCAAGAATCAAAGCATTTATTCAGTATGTAGGCAGTATAAATATACGCACATATACACGTCAAAATCATAAATCATAAAATAAATCATAACCAATTATCAAGTAAACATAGCAAAAGCAGAATTTAACGCTTTGAATTAGAAAAAAAAAGTAATGAACCATTCAGCTGTCATCCAATCGTTTACGTCAGAATATTTAAAAAAAATTAAAGTAGGTTAAAACCAACCATACATGTAAGTGTGTGTTTCAGTACTTCAGACAATTTTTATATAAAAAAAATAAAAAAGTGAAATAGTGAAACACAACATAGAGAAACGCATACCGATCACAGTACATATCATGATCCAAATGGAACTGATAGTCCGTCTGTCAGCTGCATAATATTGTTTAAATAAAAATAAAAATGGCAAGCCTAGAAAGAAAATCTGCGGACAAAAGGGGAAAACTGAATGGCTGTTGAATCTACCGGTGTTTCGGAAATACTCCCATCAGAGAAGAAACACCAAGAAACTCTATGGGGCTTGTCTTGTCATTTTATCTTTTTTTTTTTTAAATTAATTGTACATGTCAGCTTTAATATTTTAACAATATATTATTAATTATAATACAATTTATATTTGTTCTTGGAACTTGGGGCATTCAGGCCATGCATTTTTGTCATCCATATAGTCACCTATTGTATAGTATGATTTTTTCATCAAATTGGATTTTACATAGATTTTAAATTTGCTCATAGGCAATTGATCAATATCTTTAGGTAGCTTATTGTAAAAGCGTACACAGTTCCCCATGAATGAACCACTAACTTTCTGCAGTCTGAAATTAGGTATAATTAATCTATTTTTATGTCTTGTATTAAAATTATGTACATCAGACCTTTTCTTATAATCATTTATATTCTTGCGTATGAACAAAATATTTTCATAAATGTATTGACATGCCACTGTTAGAATTTTAATTTCCTTAAATTTTTCACGAAGTGAATCTCGCGACCTCATACTATATATAGAGCGAATAGCTCGTTTCTGCAAAACAAATATTGATTGGATTTCAGCGGCTTTCCCCCACAATAAAATGCCATAAGACATTATACTGTGGAAGTAGCTGAAATAGACCAATCTTGCAGTGGCTTCGTCCGTTAAAAATCTAATTTTACGTACTGCGTATGCAGCGGAGCTTAACCTACCTGCTAAAACCGATATTTGAGAACCCCATTGAAGCTTTGAATCCAGGGTGATGCCCAAGAATGTTGTGGATTCAACAAGTTCTAATGGTTCATCATTTATTAATATACTTCTATTTAGGATACCCTTTTTTACATTTGGTAGAGAGAAATTAATACATTTAGTTTTTTTTGCGTTTAACAATAAGTTATTGGTTGTAAACCAATTCAGAACCTGTGTTATTGATTTGTTTACATCGTCAAAGTTAGGTGTAGTCCTATCTATTTTGAATATCAAGGAAGTATCATCTGCGAACAAAACAATATCACATAGGTTCTGTACGAATGACGGTAAATCATTGATATAAACTAGAAATAAAAAAGGTCCTAGGATCGATCCCTGCGGGACTCCCATTTTTATGAGGGATCCAGATGACCTGACGCCATTGACTTCAACCATCTGTGTTCTGTTACAGAGGTATGATGATACCAGATCAAGTGCCTTACCTTCAACACCGTAGTATTTTAATTTGTAAATTAGTGTTTCATGACAGACACAATCAAATGCTTTTGATAGGTCACAGAACACGCCAATAGCATCTTGTGCTTTCTCCCATGCATCAAATATATGTTTAAGAAGACCTATTCCTGCATCAGTAGTAGAACGCCCTTTAGTAAATCCAAATTGTTTGCTATTTAAAAGATCATTCATGTTAAAATGTGTTAAAAGCTGGTCTAATATTACTTTTTCAAAAATTTTACTCAATGCCGGTAGTATAGAGATTGGTCTATAGTTAGATGGATCATTTTTGTTTACTGATTTGAATAAAGGAATCAATTTACTTTTTTTCATCAAATCCGGGAAGACACCTTGATCAACGCATCTGTTAAAAATAAAAGCTAAGTATGGGCTAATAACAGTAATAATGTAACTGAGAACTGTGGTTGACATTCCCCACAGGTCCTCGGTTTTCTTTTGTTTGAGCATTTTAAATGTTTTCACAATTGAGTCTGCAGTTACGTGTTTGAACTGGAACAAGGTATCACATTTATTTACACACTTTGATAATATAGAATAAGCATCAGCGGGACTAGAATTTATGGACTGAGTGGTAGTAATGGGTACTTGAGAGAAGAACTTATCAAATGTATTGGCAACCTCATTACTATCCATGATTAATTTATTGTTAATTTTTAAGATGATCTTACTGTCTCTTTGTTTTATTTTTCCAGTTTCAGTATTGATGATTTTCCATGTTGTTTTTATTTTATCATCAGCATGCTTAATTTTTCTACTAAAATGCAAAGACTTTGCTGTCTGACAAACCACTTTAAAAGTTTTGGAATATAGTTTTAAGTGATTTATGAATTTAGTATTGAGTAAATTAATTTGTTTTTGTGAGTATAAGTTGTACAAATTATTTCTACTTTATATGCACTTACCTATTCAAATATATTACTAACATTTACTATGTTATAACCTAATAAAACTAAAATAATTACAATGACTAATAATTAAAATAAAAGCTATAAATAATTATTCAATAATTTAATACCCTGTTCAATCATTGTGGATATTTCTTTTTCCATCTTTCTTAATGTTACAAATGAGTAAAGTTGCCCCTATTGGCAAAGGGTAAACGATATAAGCATGACCATTTATTAAAGCGTGTAACGTTCCCATTAAGCCCATTCCATCCAATATTCAGCATTAATTCCCGTTATTTTGGAAACGTTTATGCCTCATTGTTTCACTCAATATATCAAGGAGAGTTTGAGATAGGACTGGGCATTAGGAGAATTGGCAGCTCGCTCATTCGGATGACGGGGCTGACGCTAATGGACAACGGTGGTCTAACGGCTGAATTATAGCGCTGAGGAGAGAATTAGGGCCCCGACTTAGGGCTCATTCATTTGTTTTAAGAGCATGAATGTTTACATGACCGAATTTGAAATAGGCATCTTATTTCAACTTTAAGCAAGTTGCTTTTTGAAGTTCAAAGAAGGATGAGGTTCTCAATATAGATGTTTATATATTATTTAATATTTTTTTTATTCGAAAGATATGTTGCAATATGTGTTAAACGTTTTACCTATATATAGCTAGGTGCTATTTTTATCACATAACTATGAAATTTTGTTCAGATAGTTTTTTTTTATGTATCTTATAGGCTAGCGTTTGACCACTATCTCACCTGTTGTTAAGTGATGATGCGTTCGAAGATGGTAAGCACGCTAGGCTTAGAATGGGAACAGGCTCTCAAGGATAGCTGCCGGAACACATTAGATGTTTGGCGACATATTTTTGTAACTTGAGGGTGGTAGCTAGCCAGGCGGACATTAAATAGTGTCCTACCACCATGCGGGGTTGTTGGTTTCTTAACGATGCTTTTCCTTCACCGGAGGGTCACCGTGAAGAGCGCACAAAATTTTTCGATAGAAAAATCCATTGGATTGCGCTCGGGGTTTTGAACTTGGTACCTCTGGCGTCAAAGCCGACCGTTCTCCCGATTACGCCACCGGGCCCTCAAAAGTGAAAGTTTTAAGTTTGCAATATTACCCAGCGGTTAAACAAATTGAAAAAAAAAACATTTTTCAAGATACCTACCTTGCAATATGTTGTATGAAGCCAGATATTTTTGACAAAAACTTCTTTACACTGATGATATTTTAATAGGGAGCAACCGGCTCAGAAACACGGAAGAATAAGCGCAAGGCCGCAATACGAATAGCACTTCAATAAATTAGCGGTTTTCGGGACATTGGGGTATTGACAACATAAATCCTCCCTGTTTATCTGACAGCCGGAATCTCCAGTAGATAAATAAAGCAAATTGAATCTTTACATAATACTAGATCTGGAAATAGAATGGCTTACTTATTATAAGTACTTACATCACAGTCTATAGAGGTTTTTAATGATGCAATAATTTGACCACTATCTTGCCGGATGTTGTGTGATGATACGGCTTAAGATTGTGTAAATGTATGTTCTATTGTATCACAGCAAGTTTGCATCAGCACTGGTTTCTATGTAAATTGTACAGTGATAGTGCCTTTTAGTGCCTTTGCGACCGATGCTCGAAGTATAGATTATCGTGTTGAATGGAGCTAAGAGGTATAGAACACATTGAGGGATTTACAGCGATCTAGCAAATAGAGGGCAATATAACTTTTGCAATGATGGAAAGTGCCTAGAGATTGTATCCATCATCAGCCTATTTCTGTCCACTGCTGGACATAGGCCTCACCTATGGCACGCCACTGAGCTCGATCTTCTGCTCTTTGTTTCCAACCGCTGCCAGCCAGTTTGCGTATATCATCGCTCCACCTAGCTGGAAGGCGCCCTACACTCCGTTTACCGAGCCGTGGTCTCCACTCTAGAACACGTCTACCCCAACGGTTATCGGTTCTACGACAGATGTGACCAGCCCACTGCCACTTCAGCTTGCTAATCCTTTGAGCTACGTCGATAACTTTGGTTCTCTGACGGATGACCTCGTTTCGAATTCGATCCCTCAGAGATACTCCGAGCATAGCCCTTTCCATAGCTCGCTGAGCGACTTTAAATTGGTGAACCAGTCACACCGTCAGTGTCCACGTCTCGGCTTCGTAAGTAATAACAGGTAGGACGCACTCGTTAAAGACTTTCGTCTTTAGGCTTTGTGGTATGGGCGATGCAAAGACTCGACGAAGTTTTCCAAATGCTGCCCATCCCAGCTGTATCCTTCTGCGAGCTTCCTTCTCGAAGTTGTTTTTACCCAATTGCAAAATTTGCCCAAAGTATACGTATTCGTGAACAACTTCGAGAGGAACTCCGTTTAGGGCAATCGGTTCCAGAATAACATGTTCGTTGAACATGATCATGGTCTTATCGAAGTTCATCCGTAGGCCAATGCGTGCAGAAGAATCAGCAAGGGTGGTCAGCATGCATTGCAAATCCTGCACGGTTTCAGCCATTATGACGATATCGTCCGCAAACCTCAAGTGTGAAAGGTGCTCGCCGTTTATATTTATGCCCCGTCCTTTCCAATTCAGCGTCTTGAACATATCCTCCAGAGCGTTAGTGAACAATTTGGGGGAAATAACGTCCCCTTGTCTCACTCTTCTATGTAAGGGGATATGTTTAGTCTGCTGATTTTGTACTTGGACGGTCATAGTCGCGGCGTCATACAGGCCTCTCAGTACTTGGACGTATCGCCAATCAACTTGGCACCGTTGCAGAGACTCCAGAACAGACCAGGTTTCTACAGAGTCAAAAGCTTTCTCATAGTCCACAAACGCAAGGCACAGGGGCTCGTTATACTCTTCGGTCTTCTGTATAACCTGTCGCACTGTATGTATGTGGTCTACGGTGCCATATCCTCCTCGAAACCCAGCCTGTTCAGGGGGCTGAAACTCGTCGAGTCTACGCGCGAGACGATTTGTGATGACTCTAGAAAACAACTTATAGACGTGACTCAAGAGTGAATTGGGTCGATA
Source organism: Cabera pusaria (assembly GCA_954871355.1). Lineage (NCBI taxonomy): Eukaryota > Metazoa > Arthropoda > Insecta > Lepidoptera > Geometridae > Cabera > Cabera pusaria. Next base: position 10,885,935 of record OX940900.1, on the reverse strand, counting down.
GTTCTTTAAGAAGGTCTTGTCTCCTTTTTAAAAGAACAAAATGACCACACTCTTGCTCCACGCCTTTGGAGTTCTCCCCGAAAAGAGGACGGAATTAAATATACGCTGCAGCTGTAAAAGCGTTGGAGTTCCACCAGCTTTCAACAGCTCCAATGTAATTCCATCCTCTCCGGGGGCTTTTCCATTTTTAAGTTGTTTGAGAGCCATCACAATTTCGTCAAGGCTGACCTCTGGCAGATCCTCGGTATAATGGCGGGTAAGAGTGGCCCTAGGATCTTCATACTGGGGTTGGGGACGGGACGCTTGCGAGGTATATAGTTGGCCGTAGAAGTCTTGAACTTCCCTAAGAATCTGCGGCTTAGAAGCGACGACACTCCCGTTATATGTGGTTAACTTCGTCAGCATGGCTTCGACCCAGCTGTTGAACAAAAACTTTTGACCCCCGGTTTCGCTCGATCACTTCTTTAATAGAGCGTGTGTTGGAGCTCCGGAGGTCACGTCTTACCAGCTTAGAGATTTTTTTGTCAAAGCCCTGTTGATCTGACGAAGTGACTGCGGGGTTTTCCCGTCGCCTCTGCATTAGCTGCACAGATTCCTCTGAAAGCTTAGACCTCTTTCCGGCACCTCGCATCTTGCAGAATTTCGTCCGCTCCTCCGTAAGAATTCCCACCACTTGGTCGAGATCCTGGTCCACATCAACGTCAATTGTGGTTTCCAAGGCAGCGAATTGGTTGTCCAGTTTTAACTGGAACGTTTCAGACCCAACCACAGATTGGAGCATATTAGGCCGGAGCGTAGATTTCATTAGACGGACTCGTTCAAGCTTACAGTCGTTATCTAGAGTGCCTCGGACCAGTCGGTGATCACTTCCGGTATTGAACCTAGTGATCACTGAGACATCTCTAAATATACGCTTTTTGTCCGTCATATCGCATCGGGTATCTTTTTTAAGAGCCAGCGGACCGGTTTATAACAAAGATTACATCATTAACATTGTAATTAAAATTAAATCATATTATTATTAGTAATCATATTATCATATTATTATTAGTATTATCATTATCATAATATATTGTATTTATGTATTTATTTATTTATTTTTATTTCGGTTTACTTTATTTTTAATGTTTTATCATTTAGGTATTCATTGAGCGTATAATAAGCTTTATTAATAAGCATGTCCTTTAGATTTTTATTGAAAACTCTATCCTTTTCTATACCTTTGAGACAGTGGGGAAGCTTATTAAATATCTGTACCGCCATCACATATGTACCAGAACTCTGAATTTTCATTTTAGAGCCAGGATGAATGAGGTTATGTTTAAACCTTGTTTAGTCTCCTCTAGGACCGTCTTTTTTTTAGAAAATAAATGTATATATTGACGTACAAATTTGCACATTTCAAATATATATATTGACGTTAGCGTTAATATTTTTTTGTCTATGAAATGGGGCTTGCAGGATTCCGGTATTTTTATATTTACTAATATTCTTACGCACTTTTTTTGGCAAATAAAAAGATCTTGTGCGTCAACACTGTTTCCCCACAGTATTATGCCATATTTAAGCCGTGAGTGCATATATGCATAATATGCAGTCATGGCAGTTTTTAGATCGGTTGCTTGTTTTAATTCTCGTAAGGCATAAGTAAAGCTCGAAAGTTTTGATTTAATTTTTTTTATGTGGTATTTCCAGGTAATATTCGTGTCAATGTCAATCCCTAGCAATGTAAATGAGTCTACAATGTCCAAGTTTATATTATTATATGTAAAAGATATGTCTGATGCGATCCCCCATGACAACGTTGAAGTGGGCCTTTTGGGTGGTGTACAAGGCCTTTGAAATGTCCTCGTATCCAAGTCCGTCATCATCCAAGTGTGCCGAAGTCGGTGCGTATACTTGGGTGACCTTGAGGCTATACCTCTCGGTGAGTTTGATCACAAGATGCGCTACCCTTGTCAACACACTGGAGATTTCTAGGACGTTGTCAGAGAGGACCTTGTGTACCAAGAATCCGACGCCGCCTTGGGATGGTTGGTCTCCCTCTCTGAAGTACATAAGATGGCCAGATTCTAAAGTTACTCTCCCTCTCTTCGGAATTCACATAACCCCAGAATGTGCCATCTTATGTTCCTCAGCTCCTCTTCGATTTGTGCCAGATGTTCGTCGAGCCGTAGCGTGGGTTCGTTGTACGTAGCCAGGGTCAGTCGGTGTTGGCGGCCTGCCGTAACCTGGGGATTCTTAGCACCCCCTGCCCCGCCGTTACCATGACCGCCGCCTTGGCCAGGAATAGCGGGGCGACCGGGAACTGGGGGCCGTTTTTGTGTTGTGCTTCCCATTGGTAGAAATGCCCGTAATCACCTCACGCTGGGCAGGCGGGTTGGGTGATCGCAGAACGTAGCTCTTGCACCAGTGACGCTGCTGCTCGTCACTGGCCTGTGGCATTTAGCTACGTTGTTGGTAGAGATTATGAGACACTATATAATATCAACCCTGGCCACTGCCTAGTCTCCTAATGAATGCCATTTTTCTTTTTAAGTAGTTCAATCAACTACTCTTTAATAGGTAGCCAAATAAAATATTGAGTCAAAAAAAAATGTTTCTCTACTAAAACTGGTCAATTAATAACATTTTATCCGACCACTTTAATACCTCAAGGAGCTTAGTTTGGAAGTAATATTTAAGTTTGTGTTGGTTTAGACAAGGTAGACAATTTATGTAAAACATGAACAAAGACTCTTCTGAATATTTATACAATGCGGTCTCATTTTCTTAATGAAGACTTAGTAATTAGCAGCACAAAATGCAGGATCGTAAGGAGGGAAAGTTAGGTATGTTAATTTAGAGCCATACTTTATATTTGCTTTTGAATATTTGTATGCACTTTGTTCTCATATTATCTCCACGGGTTGTTTACGCCTGGTCGCATGGAAGGCATTGATGGAGCCGAATCCAACATCAAGGAGCCCTTTACAACTGTTGCTTACTATTGATAGTGGATGAAGTGATATGAAAGCTATAAAAAGATGGTATATAACTATGACTATTGGTTTAAGCTGATTGATGTCGGATTTTTGATATATGGGATGTGGTACGGCACCTGCCAATTATGCCTCATGACAATTTGTTGCTTACCCGAAAATGTATTGTGAATTTTGTTAGGTGATCATTGGTTGGTCTCTGATGTACTAAAATGACGTGCAGATTTTTTAAAAGCATATTGTAGTAATCCATTCATTGTATGAAGCCACCATTTTGTCAAAATATGTTCTTACCACCTAATCCCTACGGATTGATTTGAGCCTGACAGATTTCATAATATAAGAAACTAGCAGCCCGCCCCGGCTTCGCACGGGTAGAACATATGCCTACAAAATTTGCATCAGTTTGTTGCATCGAATATAAAATATGAACATATTTAACAATCATCGTCATATTTCAACCAATTTACACAAAACCTTAACGAATTATGCACCTAAACCTTCCTCATAAACACTCTGGCTATTGGTGAAAACCGCAGGATAATCCGTTCAGTAGCTATTGAGATTATTGCGAACAGACAGACAGACGCAGTGATGGACTTTGTTTTATAATACTTACGTAGTGATATTGGACGGCCCTTTGGCGTAAAGGATAGTTACCCTGATTCTGACCCGACGGTCGTTGGTTCTAATCCTAGCTATATACCTACCAATGAAAGTTTTACGTGCATTCATGAATCATGAGTTTTCGTACAGTGGTAGTGGGATCATTAAATCTACCAAAAAGCAGCTTACCACCAAGGAGAACATCTGCCGCCTTAACCTTACGGCGTTCCCCGACGCAAAAAGTAGAGGTAATATACGCTTATCTTGTGTATCTGTGTGTCTGTCTGTAGCATCTTAGCACCTAACCGGATGAACCGATTTTGTTTTTTTTATTGATAGTTTTTTTTTTGTTTGATAGATGTCTTCATCGAGAGTGTTCTTAGCTTTGATTCATGAAAATTCGTTCAATCGTTATTAAACAATGAGCTTTTTTCTAGTTAATTGCGCTATGAAATCAACTTTCATAGGTCTGATCAATTCGAAAATCTTCTTCTTCAACGATATTGTAAGAACATGGAACATTGTCCTGATGCTGGGAAATCTCCTGGACTCTACAGAATACTCAAATCCTCACCAACTTACAGCTCAGATTTTAAATGTCGTGTTTAGAGTCATTGGAAAAAGCTATTATACATACGAGTAGATCAGTCGGGGTGGTTTAAAATATTATATTATATTATTATATATATAGATGAATATTATTTTATACAATAGATCATATTATTATACTATATTGACTTCAAATTGATTGTGATCGGTGGGGATCTACAGCATAGCCTAAGCCTGTAATAATATTTTCGTAGTAACTATGACCTAATCTGTGGTTTCACTGCAAATATTTTATTAATTTTGCGATGCGTGTATGTGAAATTCGTGATATCTTCTAGAGTTTTCATTTGAATTATGTACTGTAAGGGACAATTTTAATCTATAATATGTGGCCAAGCTAATTAGCGTAATTATTCAGATAAGGATTAATAAAATATACTTGAAAATAGCCTTGGAAGTTATGTAATATTTTTTAACAAAAATTTTAAGATTAAAATGGTTACTGTGAGTCAACCTTAAGCGATAGACATATGCTTTTGCGGACTTTTTTGTAGGTCTTATTAAGTTGTACAACTCTTCGATAGAAAATATTCTTCCATCTGTTTTCAATTGAGCAGCGTTCGTAAGAAACGTGTTTTTTCGACCGTTTTTTTGTCGACTTAGGTTGCAAATTAGGTCTCCACGAATGTACCTTTGATTTAAACGGGATAATATATAGCCTATTTTCATTTCGAAAGTCCATTCTATATATTAGTGAAAGAATTTTTTAAATCGGTCCAGTTTTTTTTGAGCCAATTCATTACAAACATACAAAAATTAATTCTCTCTTTATAATATTAAGTATAGATTAGTATAGATAATCATAAAATGTTCATGAATCAAAGCTATAAAGAACACTCTCGAAATTCATAATTAAACTAAATTATAATAATCAGTGTACCGTTTGGGTGCTACGACGCCACAGACAGATACACACATTACATATACACAGATACAGAGATACATAGACATACAGATACGCAGCTGAACACGTACACACGTTAGAATAAGACCACTGATTGTACTTTAACATTATTTTATAACTAAACTGTTCCACTTTGTATGAGCATGATCTATTTCATCTAAATATTGTATACTAGCGACCCACCCAGGCTTTGCACGGTTAGAGCATTTATGCCTGCATTTTTGCATCAGTTTGTTGCGTCGAGTATGAATTTACGCCTTGGTTTGACTTTTCCGAAACTTCCAACAATTATCATCATATTTGAACCAATTTAAACAAAAACTTAACAAATTATATTTATAAATATTTCTCGTAAATTACCCTATCTATTGGTGAAAACCGCATGGAAATCCGCGCAGAAGTTTTTGAGTTTATCGCGAAAAGATTGACAGATAGACGCGGCGGGGGACTTTGTTTTATAATATGCAGCAATGCTGCGATCATTACATCTATATTAGGTACTTCTGTATTAACTACCTTATACCTCTACTAAGAACAATTAATCTTACCTGTATCATTGTAAGGGGACCACATGTTGGGACTATTTAGCATTTCCTTAATACTCCTATTTACATGATAATAGTAGTAATTGCGCAGGGTTAAGCAACCTTGAATATTCGCAAGCCCTGTTGTAATGTCGGCTTCAACTAGGTATTGTACCTTCGTCAGACGGAAGGTGCCACGTATTTGGAGACAAAATAATTGAAATGTAATGATACCTAACAAGTAGTAATTACATAAACTAAAACCCGACGACTCTAAATCACGCTTTAAATTCAGAAATTATTCCCAATCGTCGGGAGCATCAGACAAAACTGCGAGCTAACAATATATTATATACTAGCTGCGGCCCACGATTACGCCCGCTTTAAAAAGTATCCTTCATTGAAAAAAAAATCGGTCCTAGATGGAATCAACTGATAGATAGATAGATAAAACTTTATTGTTACACCACAAATAAAACTTAAATATTTATACACAATAGCTTACATTACAGTGTTACAATGGGCTGTCTTATCGCTAATAGCGATCTCTCCCAGACAACCGTAGTATGACAAAAATCTAAAAAACTGCCAACAACCGGGTGCATCTAATTAAAGTAAAGAAAAATTAATTTATTAAAAATTAAATAAACAAAAACACAAAGTTTACCTGATATAACATAACTTTAAACTAACTTACTACCAATAAACAATCATATATATATATATAATTATAAACAAAAATAAAAACAAAAAGATACCTACAATCTTCAATAAACAATCTATCTATCTATACTATAATAAAACAGTAACTAAGCGAAAACTGTACATTGAATATTTTTTTTAAATTTAAATTAGGGGAAGCATTATAAACGCTATAGATACCGAAAATATAATTTTTAAAATGTTTGTCTGTATGTATGTCCGTTTGAAAAATCATCACGCCGAAACTACTGGGCGGAATTTAATGAAACTTAAAGTGAGCATAGCTTATACTATGGAATAACTTTTAGAATATTGGTTATTCTGAAAAACATAAAGGTTTTGGTGGGACACGGGAAAAACCAGGATATTTTTTTTGTAAATGTTATGCAATCTATTAGGTAAACACTTCTCAAATGATACTTTGATCAAATCTATATGTATAACAAAGTTTTCATGAAGAAAAAAAAAAAAGAAAAAACAGGATACGGGAATCGTTCCTGGTTCCGTAATTATACCTGCAGATTTACAATGTTATTCTTAAATTCGCCACACTGCATATGTACAAGATTGGATCAGGTGGAACAGAGCCTGCTTTAAGAAGCAAAGGCTGTTCGAATTTCAACACGTTAGAAATTTTGTCGAAAATGTTATGTTTTTGTAGTTATTTGTTTGTTATTAACCGACTTCACAAAAAAGGAGGAGGTTCTCAATTCGTCTGTATGATTTTTTTTTTTTTTTTTTTTGTGTGTATGTTACGCGATTTCTCCGTCAATTGTGAACGGATTCAAATGATTCTTTTTTTAATAGGTAGGATACGTTTCCGAGGTGGTTCCATTTTAATTTTATTGAGATCTGATAAGTATCTCCAGAGATATGGAGATAAATACCTCAAACATAGGAGAATGTACTGGTTTTAGTAGAAGAGTCCCAAGAAGATTATACACAATGGAGGTTGCTATTGCATATATTTTTGAAGACTAAAAAATATGACCTTGAATAATGTTTTTACATCTTTCTTCTCGTTGATTTTGGTTTTTGACAGAAATTCTTACGGTAACTGTGAGCGAGATAGAAATAAAGGTGGGGATAATTAATATTTTTTATTTTTTTTTATACCTTATAGGCTAGCGTTTGACCACTATCTCACCTGTTGCTAAGTGATGATGCGGTCGAAGATAGAGAAGTGGACTAGAATGGGAACTGGCTCTCAAGGATAGCTGCTTGAACACATTAGATGTTTGGCGACAGATTTTCTAACTTGAGGGTGGTAGCTGGCCAGGCGGACACTAGATATGTCCTACCACCATGCGGGGGTTGTTGGTTTCTTAACGATGTTTTCCTTCACCGGAGGGCAACTGTTAGAAGCGCACATATATTTTTCGATCGAAAAATTCATTGGTGCACGGCGGTTTGAACTCGGTACCACGGCATCAAAGCCGAAGCTGTTCTCCCAATTACGCCACCGGGCCCTCAATAAATAATTATATATTAATAATTATAATAAATAATTATATATAAATATAAATAATTTGTCTTCACAGGAATGTTCTACCGGGCAAAGTCTTGTTAGGGTGCAAACTTTTTTAAACATACCTAAGATTTTTTGACATGACATGACGTTTGGCGAAGATGGCGGCCATTTCAGTCCTGCGACACTGCGTACATTATTAAATAACTCAGAATTATGAACGTACTTTGTACCAACCAACACTGCAAAAAAATAATTTATAAGCATAATACCACAGATTATATAATAGTTACTACGTAAATAATACTTTCCGTTGTTAGGTTGGCTACACAGTGCTTTCATAATTCTGGTTTCAACAATATAGGGAAGTGCCTCTTATAACGTAGTAGAGTGACTCAGTACTCTGTTGGCCATATGGCGGCAATTAATGTTAATAATCGTAAATAATACTTTTTTATATTCATTTTGTAATACAACTAGTCCGTGTTATAAAAGTATGTGGAATTATTGTAATAAAATAGACAATTAATTATCGTGTGTGTCAGATGCTTTAATTGCACAGGGCCATTTTGAACATTGTCCTTTGATACCTTGATGACATCATTATTACTAGTGAATATTTTCACTTTAGCGCGTCATTTAAAGTCAATTTTTTTAGGGTTCCGAACCCAAAGGGTACCAAATGAACACTTTCTGAGACTTTGTTGTCCTTTCGTCCGTCCGTCCGTCCGTCCGTCCGTGTGTCTATACATATGTGCGCACTTTACAGATCTGTATCTTCTTAACCGTTATAGGTACATACTTGAAACTTTCAAAAAGTATATATCCGTCAGTGTATAACGGCCCAGACACGAAATTTAATAGATGCATGTAATTTAATTAAAACTTGTTTTGCACTAAAAAGGGCAAAATAAGTTTTTTTTTTTCAAAAAAATAAAACCGACTTCATAACCACAAACAGGCACTCAAAAGCGAAAAATAAATTACTTAAAATTATTATAAGCGCTACCCACTTATCTATTTGAAGTCGGTGCCAGCTTAGTCTATTGGATAGTAGATAGATACTATGCATGTAGTAGTAGTAAGTAGGTACATGTAGGTTAGTAAGTAGGTAGATACATGTAGGGATTTATCTATCTACTACCTATTAGACTTGGCTGGCACCGACTTCAAATAGATAAGTGGGTAGCGCTTATAATAATTTTAAGTAATTTATTTTTCGCTTTTGAGTGCCTGTTTGTGGTTGTGAAGTCGGTTTTATTTTTCTTGAAAAAAAAAACTTATTTGCGCTTATTCTCAATCATTATTTATATTATCAAGTATATAGTATTAATCCTTATCCAAATAATTACGTTAATTAGCTTGGCCACATATTATAGATTAAAATTGTCCTTTACAGTATATAATTCAAATGAAAACTCTAGAAGATATCACGAATTTCACAAACACGCATCGCAAAATTAATAAAATATTTGCAGTGAAACCACAGATTAGGTCATAGTTACTACGAAAATATTATTACAGGCTTAGCTATGCTGTAGATCCCCACCGATCACAATCAATTTGAAGTCAATATAGTATAATAATATGATCTATTGTATAAAATAATATTCATCTATATATATAATAATATAATATAATATTTTAAACCACCCCGACTGATCTACTCGTATGTATAATAGCTTTTTCCAATGACTCTAAACACGACATTTAAAATCTGAGCTGTAAGTTGGTGAGGATTTGAGTATTCTCTAGAGTCCAGGAGGCTTCCATGTTCTTACAATATCGTTGAAGAAGAAGATTTTCTAATTGATCAGACCTATGAAAGTTGATTTCATAGCGCAATTAACTAGAAAAAAGCTCATCATTTTATAACAATTGAACGAATTTTCATGAATCAAAGCCAAGAAAACTCTCAATGAAGACATCTATCAAACAAAAAAAAACTATCAATAATAAAAACAAAATCGGTTCATCCGGTTAGGTGCTAAGATGCTGCAGACAGACACACAGATACACACGTTAAACGTATATTACCCCTACATTTTGCGTTGGGGAACGCCGTAAGGTTACGGCGGCAGATGTACTCCTTGGTGTAAAGCTACTTTTTGGTAGATTTAATGATTCCACTACCACTGTACGAAAACTCATGATTCATGAATGCACATAAAACTTTCATTGGTAGGTATATACTAGGATTAGAACCAACGACTGTCGGGTCAGAATCAGGGTAACTATCCTTTACGCCAAAGGGCCGTCCAATATCAATACGTAAGTATTATAAAACAAAGTTCATCACTGCGTCTGTCTGTCTGTTCGCAATAATCTCAATAGCTACTGAACGGATTATCATGCGGTTTTCACCAATAGCCAGAGTGTTTATGAGGAAGGTTTAGGTGCATAATTCGTTAAGGTTTTGTGTAAATTGGATGAAATATGACGATGGTTGCTAAATATGTTCATATTTTATATTCGATGCAACAAACTGATGCAAATTTTGTAGGCATATATGTTCTACCCGTGCGAAGCCGGGGCGGGCTGCTAGTTATTGGAATATAAGCGAAATAAGCGAAACGAAACTAGCGCCCAACTATCTTTGAGTTACTCAAAGCCAACTATGTATGAGAGCTAAGCGAAGCTAAGTAAGATAACCGAAGTAGGTTTCCATTTGAAACATGAGATGTAGATGACGAATTGCTATGCCAGTCGATGTTTTACACATACATGTACATTACACATTATAATTGCACATATTACAGGATTGCTTTGCAATTTTGATTTGATTTACTGCACATAATGTTGTGCAGTTTCGTACCATTTCAGATTCGTCATGTCTGTCCGTATGTCTGTCCGTCCGTCTGTCCGTCCGTATGTCACAGCCATTTTATTCCGAAACTTTTAAAACTACACAGTTAAAACTTGGTAGGTAGATGTATTCTATGAACAGCTTTACGAGTTTTATACAAAAATAAATAATTATAAAGATTAATTCTCCCCATACATGGGAACAGATACTAAAAAAAATGTATTTTATCATACCTTTACGTGCGGTATGTTTTTGGATAGGTCGTTGAAAATGACATTGAGGTTTTATTTTTCAAAGTCATTCGTTTGAAAGTTTTTCACTTCTAAAGTGGTAAAATATGTGTAAAAAGTGAAAATCTAAAAAAAAATATCCTGTAGATCTCAATAAAACTTTAACCGAAAATTGGTTAGAAGTCAGTAGTTTTTGAGGTATAGCACATTTTCCGAACCGCAAATACAAATTTGTTTTTCATAAAAACGCTTATGTTACGGAACCCTACGAGTGTGAGTCCGACTTGCTCTTAGCCAGTTAAGACTTTGTGTTGTTCTTTAGATAAATACCCGAAATAGCAATAAATGTCAGTTAAAATTGATCTAAAAACCACGCTACAGAATGCATTTTCATCGATATTTTAGCTTCCCTAAAACTTTCAGCTGGATAACTAATTGGAAAGTTTTTGAAATTCAAGTCGTCAGATTACACCTGGAATGACTGACAGACAAACAAGAAAGTAACTTACTATTTCGTGCTAAAAAATCATCATAATAATAATTTACAAAAAAAGAGTGTGTTAACTTTTATTATGAAGATGGTCAAAAATGTATCTATGAGTACTCTCCGTACTCTTATTTAAATCGGATACATTCAAATTCATTGAAAATGTCATTTAAAATTATAAACGTAATTATATTTCCATTTAGAATCCCTGATTTAACGAATTGAAATGCAAGTATCTCCGTTCCGATAATTGTGAATTGCAAAGATCTAAGTCGAAGGGGAATATAGTTTCTGAATCCGATTATTTTTTCGAATGATTGTGAATAGAGCCCGGCTGAAATTGAAAGGTGCCTTTTATTAAAGGTTATATATGAAAGTTTTTAATAAGCCTATCCCCGGTTGTCGAATTTATTGGAGTCATCGTTGATGAGTTTTTCGATTCTGCTATCAATAGTTTTAAGCATCTACTTAGCTGGATTTTTTTATAACCGTCAACCATCGCTTTGATATAGATTAAACTGTTGTCCCGGGAGAAATATTGTCTAACTTTAGTCAAAACGCCAAGTGGGTGACTAAACTTTAAATTCAACTAGCGACCCGCCCCAGCTTCGCATATATGCCTGGGTAGAGCATATATGCCTGTATCTATTTGCATCACTTTGTGGTGTCGAGTATGAATTAATCTTTACATAAAACCTTAACGAATTATAAACATAAACCTTCCTCACGAATCACTCTATTGGTGAAAACCGCAGATTCTGTAATTTATCGCAAACTGACAGACAGACGCGGCAGGGGACTTTGTTTTATATTATGTAGTGATATAAAAGTAAAATTAAGAGTTGATGCTTAATGAGATGCCGAGAATATCAAGGCGGTTAGTTGTCGTTATAGGTATGTCTTTAAATGTAGGAGATCAAACGTTGGACGAGCGCATCTCTATGAGGCTGGATTTTTGTGCGGCTTGATACATTATAACGACGTTGTTATCTACATACCAAAGTACAATATTTGCCAAATTTTCGTTAGACAATATATTATGTAACAGTATATGCAATTAAACATTGTTTAAGTATTCCATTTAAAATACATTGTCATTAAAATTGTAACCCTATCTACCAAAACTGGGCAATACAATAGTGCCCATATATATCCCATATATTGATGGTTAGTGTGAATTATTTAAATTAAGACATGAATTGTTACATTAAAAAAATTACAGCGTAGCAGATATAACTTCTCTTGGCCTAATCATAATGTAAGGCATTGATTTCAACCTTAATGAGGCGAATAAAAAAATAAGTATAGCCACACTAACGTTAAGGTTTTGTTAAGATTTTGTAGGAATCGCGAATGAAGTCGCGGGTAAAGCTAGTAAGCAATAAAACAGCAGGACACAAATCATAATGAAAGATACAGTATCTTTAAGCGACATTTGAACATATTGAGAGTTAACGAAACTGATAATGGAAGACTGTAACTACTTTTAAAGAAATATAAGATAAGGATTAATTACCTAAAGAGTTGCATTTTGAGAGAGCCTGCGCTACCTTCATACATTTCAGAAGGCTAATAGATGAGAACAAAAAAAAATTCACAATAGAGGTACTCAATACTTACTCCATATTGCTACTACCTACATACACCAAGACTTAACTTGACTTACTTACCTTCGATACTCGATAAAAGAACTGTCTAACAACAAAGTTCGTGAACGTGAGGCTAGCAGATTACGGAGTTTGAATATTTTTGTCAGACTATGAAAGGATCCCGCAAAACTAGGTCAGGGCTGCTGGAGTCAGTATACTAAAATGCCTCCCACATTCCCCTTTAGAAGCCAAATATGAGAACTGTCCTCATAACTGAGATTATTAAACCCATAACAGTCATTATGTTATACTTCGTGACTTTAATAAAAGTTATAATAAATAGCAGAGAGGATAGTGGGTATTGTGGAAAGAACACATTTTAGCTATTTTATGTCAGACAGACTACTATTTTTGCTATGCTTGACTATCTAAAACTATCTTCAAAACTGGCTGATACTGAATGTCGTGCCGGAGGTTGGTGAACCGATTGAAGACTTGTAGTTCGAGCTACTAGAGTTCTCCTAGTCCTTGAATAGTTATCATCATCATCATTATCAGCCGGTATCAGTCCACTGCTGGACGTAGGCCTCCCTCAAAACACGCCACTGAGCCCGGTCTTCGGCTCTTTGTTTCCAGTCACTGCCCACCGCTTTGCGAATATCGTCGCTCCACCTAGTCACAGGGCGTCCTACTCTACGTTTGCCGATTCGCGGTCTCCACTCTAGAACCAGTCTGCCCCAACGGTTATCGGTCCTACGGCAGATATGACCAGCCCACTGCCACTTCAGTTTGCTAATCCGCTGAGCTATGTCGATCACTTTAGTTCTCTGGCGAATTACTTCGTTCCGGATTCGATCCCGCAGAGAAACACCGAGCATAGCTCTCTCCATAGCTCGCTGAGCGACTTTAAACTGGTGGACTAGTCAAACCGTGAGTGTCCACGTCTCGGCTCCGTATGTCATGACAGGTAGGACGCACTGATTAAAGACTTTTGTCTTTAGGCACTGTGGTATAGGTGACGAGAAGACTCGACGGAGTTTCCCAAATGCTGCCCAGCCCAGCTGAATTCTTCTCTGGATTTCCTTCTCGAAGTTGTGTTTGCCTAGTTGGAGCGTTTGCCCTAGGTAAACATACTGCGTGACAACTTCGAGTGGGATTCCATCTACAGCAATCGGTTCCGGAACAACGTGCTCATTGTACATGACTTTGGTTTTATCCAAATTCATGCGGAGACCGATGCGACGAGAAGAATCAGCTAGGTCATTCAACATCCTTTGTAGGTCCTGCAGCGTCTCTGCCATAATGACGATGTCATCTGCATCATTGAATAGTTAGCGTTTTGGTAATACTGTAAAGTAACTATGTATTTTCTAAATAAAATAAAAGTCGAGTCTTATAATGCCGCAAGATAATGCTTTCGCCAACTTCACAGAGCTGAGTACACCTGCTGTGTTGAGTGGAGAGTATGAGAGTCTTAATTGTCGACTTCCTAGTTTCAGTTGCAGTTTCAGTTCTAAAAATATGATTTTTAAATAATGAATTCTCTAAGATTTGTTTGGAAAGATTTATTTTGCTTTCGCATTTTATATCTGAGGGTATTTTGTGGAATACTTTTATTAATTAAATAGTAAATTTGTGGCCTTTTCTACCTATTTTTGTATTATTATCCGTTATACTTACCTATTATATTATGTACACATTAAAGGCACACGTTTTAGTGCCCCTTAGTATTCCAAATCCTTTTAGTAGTCCAAATCGAATTTGGACTAATAAAATGTCTGTCTCTCTGCCAACTTCGACTGTCCTATCATTTGCCATCAGGGAGCTCCAGTCCTCACATATATATCGATGGTATTATATAATAATACATTAACACCAAATTTATGCCAAGGTTCGACCACAGAAAATCGAGCGTTTGGCTCAAGCGGGTACAAGCAAGTAGTTTAAAATGGTTTGCAAATGTTTGTGGATAACTTACATACAAATTATAAGTTAGATAAAAGCTTGCAGAAAAGTTGATTTTTATATTATTTCATGATAATCATCTCCTAAAATATATTTCGAACGTGTATGAAGTTTACGCAAATATGTCTTGAGTATATATGTATAAAAATACTTTATTAATTACCACCTCCTGTTTGATAGTTAGAAAAAACTATTTTGAAGTCCTTATTTATTAAAGAAAATGACATACCATCATTATTTTTTCAAAATCATATGTATCCTTTTTCATATATCAATTCAGGGAAACCAATAAATTGAAAACAAAATCTTAGAGAAAAAGTAAAAAAAAAACTTAAAAAAAAAAACAGTTGATATGAAAATAAAGCCTAAGCAAGTTTTATTGGAATATAATAAGTCCATAACTGGGTTTTCTATAATACCATGAAGTAACATGGTATCATTGGTTCAACATCAGAGCTATTTTCGTTGCGTTTTGAAATACCTATGATAATAATACGGGTTATATTTACATAATAGTTTATTATACACCACAACTAAATAAGTAGTCATACAAAGTACACACAAACATAAAAGGCTTTTAAAACATATTATGAACCCTATAATAGGCGGTCTTATCGTTTTTAATATATTATGTTAAGGCTTTATATGAATCGTTTGTATCGATTTAAAAATATCTCACAATTTTCGTAGCCACGCACAAAACTACATTCTCAATAGAAACAGTACGCACAACTAAAATATTTTCCTATTCAAAAAATTAAGAATGTTTTCTTTTATAAACTTTCCAAGCATATATATTGAAATATATATTTTATTGTTCTCCAAAGAGACATTTAAATTCTTTATATACGGCATGTCCTTTGATAAAATCTGGATCCTCGTAATGGCTGGCTATTGAAGCGGTCCAATGGTAGCTCGTGTTATTTTCGACCCCTAAACATCTATTTAGAAGGACAATTTTCGCCTCGATTGCAGGTAGGACACGTGTGTGTATTATACGAAGCTTGCTTGGCAACGAAGAGGTGAAATTCAAGGTCACAGTCAAAGTCAAAAACATCAACTTTTACCGACTTCAAAAAGAACTTAATAAAGACGAGGATCTCAGTTCGTCTATATGTATTCTTTCAACCGACTTCCAAAAAGAAGGAGGTTCTCAATTTGTCAATTCGTCTGTATGTTTTTTTGTATGTACTTATGTTACGCAATTACTCCATCAATTGTGAACCGATTCGAATTATTCTTTTTTTAATCGGTAGGGTACGATTCAAAGGTGATTCCACTGTAATTTCATCGAAATTTAATAAGTATATCCAGAGATATGGTGATAAACGTCTCAAACTTGACTCACGGGGCATGGAAGTCGGTTGTTTTAGATTTTAAAATATCTTAATTATTCACATAAATGTTCACCGATTTATCTGTCAATCATGGATAGATTTTCAAAATTATTTTTAACCTACTTCACAAAAAGGAGGAAATTCTCAATTCGTCGAAATCTTTTTTTATGTATGTACAGCGATTACTCGAAGATGCCTGGACCGATTTGGAAAATTCTTTTTTTTGTTTCAAAAAGTACCCTTTCCAGGTGGTCTTTAATATATCAACATTTGTATTACGATGCATTTATATACCTCAAAGACATACTACTTACTGCTGGCTCTTACGTTATTTTAGTTTTTTAACGAGCTTAAATTATTTATTCGTAAGAGTATACCGCTAAAGCATATTGATGAAATGCCACCATATAACGATGTCCTTTTATCAGTACGTCTAGTTGTTCAATAGAAAAATGGGGATGACGGTATTATTAGTTCGTGTAGTTGGGTAGCACAATCTCCAAAATGTGCCCGGTAAAAAACTAGACAAGCAACTTTGCGGAGATGCTCAATACTATGCTACAATACTGTTCGCCCAAAAGTTGTCTGGAAGAGATCGCTTTTAGCGATACTACATCCCATTAAAATTATCTGTAAGCTATACTAGTATTCTGTAAGTTAACAAAGAGTAATTCTATTCTATTTTTAACCGACTTCACAAAAAAGGAGGAAGTTCTTAAATTTACGGTATATATCTTTTTTATGTTCGTTACCTCAGAACTCTGTCAAATCTTAACCGATTTGAAAAAAAATATTTTTTTCGTTTGAGAGATTACGCCTACCGTTTGGTTTCATTCACATTTTATCTAGATCTGATAATCATCTCCGGAGATATGTAGATAAACAATATAAACAAATTTGTATACCTTGATGACATAATTATGGCTAGTGGCTGTTTTGACTATCGCGCATTGTGAAGTTGTTTTTTTCGTTATGTACGATCATAAAATTATAATATTATATGTCAGATAGAACAAGACTCTCGTCTACTACCGGCGAGAGTCTGGCACTAACTGCAATATTAACTGGCATTGATTCGTCTGACATCGAGTGGATAGGGTAGGGTGATACGCCCCTTGACACGAGTTGAAAGCGAGCATATCTGCTCTTTGATTATGTTATAAATAGGGTATTGAAGTAAGTATAAGGCCACTTGATTGATATGCAGTTATATTATCCTAATTAAGCTCGTACATGTTTTATCACAAAAATAGTTATTCTTGATTTTCATCAGTGCTTTATTTATCAATGTAAGCAATTATATGGAAAACGTTTTGTTATAATATTTTTAACACCGTTGCTCGTAAAGCTGATGTGATTCCACTGGTTTTAAAATATGTTTAAAAAATGTAAAGCGGGTCATAAAAAACGCGTGTGTTACCAAAGCAAATAGTTAAGTTATAGTCCATACAAATTCCATAACAGTATTATTTGTCATTTCGCGCGCTGTTGCTATTCAAATTTCGAACTAATCGCCGCGCGGCGCCAGTCAGTAGGCAGCGCTAGCGCGCTGTTAAAATGGCGGGAAAGCAACAGAGTGCATTCACAGATTCAGTTTATTTAAAATAAAAAAATCAGTTTATTCGGTAATTTAAAAACTTGGCTGCATGCTCTAACGTCTTTGCCAACATTTTCACGCAGCTACGGCAAAAAATAATCCTCGCGCCATTTTTCTCAAATTTTCTTTTCTTTGTACTTGTATAGTGAAAATTTAAATATGACAACTTTCAATAATGAAGAAGAGCCATATATTACTTCAACTCCACCGGATACACTAACAGAAGCGCGAACCGCATGCGACAGCTTGCTGCCGTCAATATCCAAAGACAGATACGTAACCACGTATGAAAACATAATTAAAAAACCAATTACAACTACGTATCATTTTAATAATTGTAATTTCACTAACTGTTTCAATAATTAGAAATGAACAAAATATAAAATGTTTTTTTTTCTGTTTCCTCGCAAATGTGTTAAAATACGTGCGTATTGGTTATATCATGCTCGGCTCAATTACGCCCTCGCCTTCGGCTCGGGCTGAAATTCCGCCTCGCATGTTATAACCATCATAACGCACTAATATCGTAATGTACTATATAACTTTTAGCATAAAACACAGCCTGTTTGGTAAAATAAAACAAAAACTATTAAACGGTGCTACGCAAAGGAGGTAAAATCAGTAGCACTCGCAGATGTCGTAGACCGTCGTAGCTTGTCGTAGCAAGACAAGTGGGTATAATAATTAAATTAAAGTAAATCACAACAGTGGGGTATGAGCTATGCTTAGTGGCTTCTCCGCATTATAAACTAGTTCACATTTATATAAACTAGTAGTTCTGTAAGAACAGTAAACCTCGCGTGCCCTTATAACCATGGAATAACCGACACTTTCCCCTTTCGCCTGGCTTAACAGATTTTTGGATGGGAGTTTGGACCCTAATTTTTTTGGAATGTTAAATAAAGTCCTTGTATGACTCTCAAATTTGATTGAAATCCGTCGATAAATAAAACTACAGCAAACTTCCCCTTTTCCTCCCTCCGCTCTTATGTATGTATGTATGTATGTATGTATGTATGTATGTATGTATGTATGTATGTATGTATGTATGTATGTATGTCACTATGGATGTTCGGGTGGAATCTTGGAAGCTAAATTAGACCCACTTTCCGATGTCTGATTGGACTCAAATTTTGTGTACTTAAGTATCTTCGGTGACAATATAATGATATGGTACCATGGAGCTGGTCTGATGATGGAGACGGAAGGTGGCCACGGCATCTCTGTGATAAAACAACATAACCCCACCGAGTTTGGGCTCGATTGATTTGTCTTGAAGAGAACTTTACGCCTAGATGATATCCAGGGTCTGATGATGAAGCTGGAAGGTGGCCACGGAATCTCTGTGATAAATCAACATAACCCTGCCGAATTTGGGCTCGATTGATTCGTCTTAAAGAGAACTTTTCACCTAGTTGATATCCAAGGTCTGATGATGAAGCTGGAAGGTGGCCACGGCATCTCTGTGATAAATCAACGTAACTCTACCGAGTTTGGGCTCAATTGATTCGTCTTGAAGAGAACTTTTCACCTAGATAATATCCAGGGCCTGATGATGAAGCTGGAAGGTGGCCACGGCATCTCTGTGATAAAATAACATAACCCCAGTGAATTTGGGCTCAAATGATTCGTCTTGAGGAGCACTTTACACTTAAATGATAGCCAGGATCTAATGATGAAGCTGTAAGGTGGCCTTGGCATTTCTGTTATAAAGCAACATAGCCCCACCGAGTCGATTGATTTTCTTTAAAGAGCACTTTACCCATAATCACATCAAATATCCGTGGAATATTTTAAAACATCATGCCTTCTCTTTAATACTTAGGTAGTAGGTAGCAGTCCAGTCAAAATAGACATTACAGTTTGCATTAATTCCCAACAAGCTGGATTTTTGTGCAGGCCTTGAATACGTCATTACAAATGATATGTCAAAAGTCCCAATCGATCCCGCTTGTGCGTTGTTTTTTATTCGAGGTCAAAGGTCACAAATTTGCGTTTTTCATGATTTTCAGAAAAACGGTAAGTTTAATCATAAAAATACCTGTGATAAAATTGTAGATCATAAAATTATCTACAAAAAAATTTTCAATACTTTTTTTTCTACGAGCCACCGTTTCTGAGATATAAGGGGGGGGGGGGGGCATCCCATACAGACACCGGGACAGGCGAATTACGGATTGAAGACATCTTCCTATTTTTGGAAATGAATAAAAATATACTATGAGACTCTGTTTTAAAATTATATAATGTAACTGGACAAGTACGACGCTCGCCTGATGGTAAGCGATTACGTCTGCCTATTACAAATTTCTGGACTGCCAGAATTTTACATGTCACCGCACTGCGCCTGTTACCTCGAGATATAAAGATGTTGAGTTCCACATGCCTTGTAGTTTCACTGGACACCCTACCATTTCAATCGAAAATCATTCCAATTTCACGGCTGAAAATAAATTGGCAAATTGTAGTACCGCCCCAGGCGGACTTGCAAAAATCCTAACACTACAACAATTATGTCCTATAAAACCTATTTTATGTTATTTCAAAGCACTTCCTAATTATCATCAATTTTACTCTAATAAACTGAATGAAACTGTGCGTCTAAAACAGGTTTATCGTCGAGCACCCCGATTTTATCTTATAATTGGCTATAAAATCTAGTCATTCGTCAGTTCTCAACCCAAATCAGCGGAAATAAGATAGCTGGTCACAATGCTCTAAAGATTTTCTGCTAAGATTTTTTTTATATTTCTATTTTATGATGGTAAGATAAGCACTCCATTCGTCTGTTGGTAACCTAGTAGCTACAACATCTGACACACTTACCAAGAATATTTATATACCTTAAGAAAATATTTGACCAATCATTTATTTAAAATTGTTAAATATATTCTTATTTTCTATGATGACATTATACATACTTATTTTGGTTTTTTAGGGTTCCGTACCCAAAAGGTAAAACGGGACCCTATTACTAAGACTCCGCTGTCCGTCTGTCTGTCTATCTGTCTGTCTGTCTGTCCGTCTGTCACCAGGCTGTATCTCATGAACCGTGGTAGTTAGACAGTTGAAATTTTCACAGATGATGTATTTCTGTTGCCGCTATAACAACAAATACTAAAAACAGAATAAAGTTAAAAATAATAGAGGGTCCCCATACAAAAAACGTGTTTTTTAGGGTTCCGTACCCAAAGGGTAAAAAGGGACCCTATTGTCTGTCTGTCTGTCTGTCTGTCTGTCTGTCTGTCTGTCTGTCCGTCTGTCACCAGGCTGTATCTCATGAACCGTGGTAGTTAGACAGTTGAAATTTTCACAGATGATGTATTTCTGTTGCCGCTATAACAACAAATACTAAAAACAGATTAAAGTAAAAAATAACAGAGGGTCCCCATACAAGAAACGTGTTTTTTTCGGCATTTCAATGTAACGCCATCTATGAACGCTCAGTTAGGTAACGTAAACGTCACATAGATGGCGTTATATTGAAATGTCGATCCCTAACACCTTTGTTAGACAATTTGTTAGAAATACAATGTTTTTTCATTATTATTTTTTGCTGGCAAAAATGATAGTGGTATTTTTTGCTCGATCTTATAAAATACTGTAGTGTGGTACGGAACCCTACGAGTGCGAGTCCGACTTGCACTTGGCCAGTTTATTTCGGCATTTCACGCCATCTATGTACGCTTAGTTAGGTAAACGTCCCATAGATGGCGATATAGTGAAATGTCGATTCCTAACACCTTTGTTAGACGTTAGATGGCGTTATAAGAAATAAAATGTTTAATAATTATTATTTTTTGATGGCGAAAAATGATAGTGGTATTTTTGCTCGATCTTATAAAATACTGTAGTGTGGTACGGAACCCTACGAGTGCGAGTCCGACTTGTGCACTTGGCCAGTTTATTTAACTACACATACTCATCTGTGAGCTTAATTTCTATTACAAAGTAGTTCTCTACTTTTGTTTATTGCACTGTTTATTGTGAATACATTTTTTTCATTTCGTTCTCTAACTCTCATCAAGGTAAAGGTGACCTGACCTACACAATCAAGAGGTTATTGTCAAACTTGACAATTTCAAACGGTGAGATTATTAATCATTGATATCCACGTGATTTTGATAGAAACGTCATCTTTACTGCGCCGGTAGTCTCTACAAGCATATCGACGAATTTCGAGCGATAATCGTCGATACGAAAGGAGATGTAGACAACAACTGTCTAGCTGCATCTCATTCTAGCAGACGTTTGTGACAATGACAATGACAAGACGCATCGCTATCAATGTAGAGACTTCCATCCCTGGACGTCACATCATCTCTGCTGCAAACTGTAGTCTACTTGCAACTAAGCTCGTACTCGACAGAAGTTTGACAAGAGATACATGTATAATTATTAAATGTATAGGGATAGTTTTAGGGATAGTGTTTAACAGTAAACTTCTCAGTATATCAGCATGTCAGCTCCAAAGTATTTACGCTGTAATACATCTGATGCAAGTAATCCATCCTCGAAGTTTGCACCTCGATTCAACGTTGTAACTTGAGATTCCTCTTCTTAGTCAAAGATAAGATATATTAAGTAAAACTTAAGCAATAAGCTGCTGCGTTAAGGACCAAGTACTATACAAGTAGAAACAGTATAGATAGTATAGTTATAGATTTATGATCGGGAATTTAACGTGACTTACGCGATGTCGATATAGCATATAATAATAGTATGTATGTATAGTATAGCATATGTATTTTTGGAGCGTATGCAACAAAGGCTTATTTATCTCGTAGTAGCCACAATAAAGTTTCCTTTAATAAGGACAGTTTAAAAACTTAAATAAATATCTTCACATGCCGTGCGCGTCAGTTTCAGTAGCAAGTTTGACATTTATTACCATATCGTATTAGATCTTGGTAAAATTAAAATGAGACCACTTTGTAGTTGAACCCTTACCTATGACAAAAATAATCATCCAAATCGGATCATAATTAGCGGAGTAATCGCGTAACAAACATACAAAAAAACATACAGACAAATTAAGAACCTCTAAAAAAGGAAGTTTTTTTTAAAAGTCATATAGGCTAGCGTTTGACCACTATCTCACTCGTTAGTATGTGATGTAAGTGGGTCGAAGATGGTAGCGCGTTAGGCCTAGAATGGGAAGTTGAAAAGCCAGTTTCATCGTTTCATGATAGCCTTAATGGCAGATTTTTGACAACTCTTATATGGCGTTATAGATAACTATCTGAAACTATATCAGGAACCGATGATACTGGCCCTTAGAAGACTGTCCTAAATTAATTTGTAAAATTTGTTATCCTTCCATTTACAAATTTTTAAATAAACTGGCCAAGTGCGGGTTGGACTCACATACATAGAGTACGTATCGTACCACAGTAGGTACAATATTTATAGTAAGAATTTCAAATTTCTCAAGGATAATGACCAAAAATCGTATAAACATTTTCAATTTGGCTCACTATTAATCACATACGATCCCATAAAAAGTTCATACTCCTATGACCTATTACTTCATTCTATTTGGCTTAGCCTACGACCCCATAGATAGCTGCTGGCAGCTCAAGAAATATTTCTCTTGCCAAATTACTGCAATAAAATGCAAATTTGAACCAAGAACGATGCAATAGTTTTCTATTTATATTGCGATGAAAATATGACTAATTTATTTCGCATTCTAAACTTGATTCTTAATGAATTTTAAATATGTCATGTCCTGATAGCGCTAATATGAAGAAATCTGAAAGATTTTTGACAGCTTTACAGCGTCATGTATCAGTTAACTATCTGAAACTTTATCAGGAACCGGTGAAACTTGGCCTCAGTGACATATTGAAAATATCTTAAAATTAAAACCATAAACAATTTCAATCATTACATTGAACTATAGATATTTTTCTAAGGGCGCTTCCTAACTAGGACACCTATGGTGGC
Source organism: Cabera pusaria (assembly GCA_954871355.1). Taxonomy (NCBI): domain Eukaryota; kingdom Metazoa; phylum Arthropoda; class Insecta; order Lepidoptera; family Geometridae; genus Cabera; species Cabera pusaria. The sequence continues at coordinate 10,862,181 of OX940900.1, read as the reverse complement.
GCAACCTGGTGATGATGGTAGCGTAACTAACGCTACCATCAAAATGCATACAGCTTTATATGAGCGTATCTCGCTTGGTATCCGATTACACTGGCAAGGGGTGTTAAAAAATACTCAGATCTAGAGTTTCTTTCGACTGTGAAAAATCAAAATTGTAAATCAACGCGGACAAAACATTTTTTTTTTTCTTTTTTTTTTTCTTTTTTACAAAGATTACTCGCAATATGCGTTGCTCATTACTAGTATTCTTGTTAACCCCTCCAACTAAGCTATGTATGATTGTGTCTGGAGTGGGTTCACGTCAATAGTGCAATGGGTGTAGGTGGGATTTGAACTCACGACCTCTCGATTGCCAGTCCGACACCCTATCCTGGCCTTTGCCGCCTCAATATCTATGACCGTTTTTGTCGCATTATTCGCATATTTTACTATTTTTGTAGTTTGATCCATAGAAAATGTATTGCATTAACTAATAATACATTTTTAATAGTAGATTTTCTGTTTAACCGACGAAAAAAAAACGGAGGAGGTTATCAAGTCGACGCGTATATATAGTTTTTTTATGTATGACCACGCATAAATTTTTACAGAGTAGTCTGATTTCGATAATTCTTTTTTTATTGGAAACGGTATACCTCTAAGGGGGTCCCATTTAAATTTTAACGAAATCGGTCTAGCCGTTTCGAATAAATCAACAAAAATAATGGATAAAAGTATCATTTTTTGGATGATTTTATCATATCATCAATGTATGTCAACAAACACTGGAAAAAACAAAGACCCGAAATTCAGGCTCGTTGCGTGTCTTGAGAGAGGCATATGTCCAGCAGTGGACTGATACCGGCTGATTATGAGGATGATGATGATGATGATGATGATATTTTACAGGCGGTACAATTTAAATTTCATCGAGATACGAGTATGTTCAGTATCTCCAGAGATATGAAGATAAACACCTCAAACTTAGTATTGAAATTGACTAGCGTGACGTTGGAAGTCGGATTTTTTAGTTTTTTATGTGAGCCTCAATTATTTTTATTATTATCAGAACATTTATGTTCTATATAAAGTTTGTCTAGGCCAGGGGTAAGCAATAACGCCTGCTTTTAACATAACATATTATAGCCCCAAAAAATCATAAAATAAAACTTTTTAACAAAAAAATTAAACCGCCAAAAAAAACTGAAAAGCAAAAAATAATTAAACTTTTTTATTTAACCTTAATAACGAAGTTCTTAAACTACTGCTAGTATACATAAGTATATATTTTTGTAATTGTTTTGAGTGTTTAACTAAACATAATAACTAAGTTCTTAAACGAACGGCGCCAAATAATCAATAAGCAAATATAACTTAATAACCTCTTAAATTTAAAGAAATAATCAATAAAATTAAAAATGCAACGTGAAATCTCCAGCGATGAACATTGAATAATTGTTTAGATCAATACCCGAACTATGTTTTACACGTTTGTAATTGTACATCAAAACGGCCCTTGTCTAACATCCTGCTAGTGCTATATGCACTACACTGTATAGTATACATGATGTGGTCCATACAAAAGAAAAGGACAAACTCCGCTCAAAGTCTGTCTCTTTCTGGCCGGTAGTGCACCGTCTACATATGTAATCGTCTTGGTTACTATGTTGTTAAAGCAGCACAGATACCATAATGTCGATAAAGCAGGCAAGCGACCGCCATTACATTTCTTGTCACAAACAGAAGCTGTTCATTGTCGTGTGCAATCCAAGAAAAATAAAATCAACTTATACACAAATCACGGAGTATTCTTGAAGAGCCACCCACACAACTCCAGGACCTGGTTGCATCATTTCCATGGTCCTGTCGAGTCGGAAGAGTGTGAGCTCAGCGAAAAACAACGAAAAGGAAAAACCTAAGCGTCGGTTGTCGCCATCGCGTCGCGTGCACGGCCAGCAAAAGGCCACGCCAGCCAAGTGTACGAATGCAGTGCAAGCAGTTTACTTTCACGTCGATGTAATCTGGAGAGGAGCAGCCGGGTGTGAAGGTGCACTGGACAACCGGAGCGGGAAGCTGCAGCTGAGCTGAAAGACATCGGTGCAAGAAAAATGACGCCGCGAGTGACGTCACAGCAAGAAACGCCCGCGGTCGAGACCACACGAGTAGGAAAGTTTATTTCGCGTTACGGACATCACGTCTGCGTCGTGTCGCCACGACGCCTGTCGGTCGCCTGTCGACGTGTCGCCTGTCGGTCAGCGCGTCGTCCGTCACACGTTTCCACAGTCGCCACGCATCCACACCGGGTCAGAAACGTTTGGAACGTGTCGGTGATGTCGGTCGTCGGTCTGGACACTCTGGAGCTTCGGGATTCGTTCGTCCGCGGAAGTATTTACGAAAATCGAAATGAACTTTAGAAATGTTAAGTTATTAAGATATTTTAACGAAAAGGCATAATTTATGAAGTGTAATGCAATGAAAAATCTCCTAGTTTTGATTAGGTAAGTGAATGTGACAATTCAGTACTAATTGTGAGTTGGTGGCATAAATTTTATCGAGATCTATCAGGGATTTCACATGCTTTTGTGACAATTCAGTACTAATTGTGAGTTTGTGGCGTATATTTTATCAAGATCTATCAGGGAACAAGGTTTGTCATTGTTCACATATTTCATTCAACTGTGGTTAGTCTATTGTGTTGATTATACCAAATTATCATCAAAATGGGTTCAACGGCACTTATAAAGGGTCAGTTAGGGCATTTTACCCGTATGGAAAAGGCGTACGAAAAATACAAGAAGTCTCCTAAAGACAGATTGTCCAAAGAGTCCTACTTGCTCACGAGGTTAGAGTCCTTGGAGGCACAGTGGAAAATCATCACCGATAACCATAAAATGTTATTGTCAGAGGAGTCAGAACAAATACTTGCTCACAGGTATTTCCATGAGGATGTTTTTAGCGACATGGAAGAAACCTATATTGCCTACAAATCAGACATGCGAGAGGCTTTAGCTTTAGTAAAGGCTTCAATGTCGACATCCACATTGTTTGAAAAACCTCAGAGCAATGAAGTAAGTGTGAAATTTCCCAAGATAGAAATACCCATGTTTTCAGGACAGTATTGTGAATGGCAAACATTTAGAGACCTGTATGTTTCATTGATCGATAACAATATAGCTATAGATAATGTACAAAAATTGCACTATTTAAAGGGACACCTCTCAGGTGAAGCTGAACAGCTGTTGAGAAATGTTCCCATCACAGCGGCAAACTACAAAGAATCATGGGCTCTTTTAAATAGTCGCTATAACAATAAAAGGTATCTTGCTAATTGTTTGTTACGACGTTTTATGGAACAACAAATTGTGAAGGTCGAGTCATGCAAGGCAATCAAGGACATTTTAGATACAACAAATTACTCTTTAAATGGGTTGAGAAATTTAGGTGTTGAGGTTGGTACCTGGGACATAATTGTCATATATGTAATATGCTTGAAACTTGACTGCGAGACACGCAAGCAGTGGGAAGCTAAAATCAGCAACTTAGACGACTTGCCTACCCTGCCACTCATGCGTGAGTTCTTAGAGTCAAGGTTCAGGTCACTTGAATTCTTAGACAAACCAAAGTCAACACCAAATTCTTCAATTCCTAAACCAAAAGTCATGCATGCCTTAGCAACAGACACCTCGACATGTTCCTATTGCAATCGTGTAGGCCACAAAATATCAAATTGCAAAAACTTCAGTAAATTAGATTTTAATTCTCGGCACAAGTTTGTTCAAACCTCGAAGCTTTGTTTCAATTGTTTAGGTAAAAATCATTCAGTTAACACTTGCACTTCTACCAGATGTCGCATATGCAATCACAAACATCATTCGTTATTGCACCCAAGTTCAAAAAAGGAGTTGTGTACTGCTAGTTCTTCTAAACCAGATGTAGCAGTTGTAGTGACTTCGTCAGATACTCCATCACCTTCGAATGTGACAGCACATTTCTCGAAGGAAACAGCGCCTACTCAGGTGCTGTTAGCTACAGCTCTTGTTCAGTCTCCAGCGAGCAATGGTAACACTCGCTTATTCAGAGCCCTCATAGATCAGGGTTCTCAAGCTTCTTTTGTCACTGAAGCAGTAGTACAATTGCTCAGTCTTAAAAAACATTTTTTCTAAAAAAACACCAACCAGAACCATAATTTCTGGTCTGGGCGGCAACTCAGGTACTTTGGCATCAAAGTACGGTGTTGTCTTGAAAGTTCAGTCATGCCATGATCCTAGTTTTCAGGTTGAGGTAAATGCGCACGTTCTCAGTGCCATTACAAGTCTACTTCCCAGCAAGAAAATTGTGGAAATTGATTGGCCTGATTTAGCAAAGATAAGTTTAGCTGACCCACAATATGACACACCAAACAAAATTGACATTTTGTTAGGTGCTGATGTTTATGGTCAGATAGTAAGAGATGGCTTGATTAGGGGTCCTAACGGCGTTCTCACGGCACAATGCACCGCCTTAGGCTGGATCTTGACAGGTCCCACACATCTGTCTGATGGTGATCAAATCATCTCACAACCACATTGTTATCATAATGTGATTACAAGTATGCATGTACACATAGATAACAACGAATTGTTAAAACAATTCTGGCAACTTGAATCTGATTCCTTCGAACAAAAAATGCTCACTGAAGAGGAGAAATCATGTGAGGATTTTTATAGTCAAACAACAACAAGAGACTCCACTGGTCGGTATATTGTGCGACTTCCATTTCGTGATGACAACCCTCAATGTGTCCAGGGCAACTCAAGAGATATTGCGCTCAAGAGATTTCGGTATCTTGAGGATCGTTTCAAGAAAAAACCCGAAGTAAAGGCAAGCTACTCCGATGTAATGCATGAATACATGGTCCTTGGTCACATGGAACGTATTACTGGCACCGATGAGAGGCAATCTGAAAGTGTTTATCTGCCACATCACGCCGTAATACGTGAAGACAAAGCTACAACTAAGGTCCGGGTTGTATTCGATGCATCTTGTCGTGGAACCAACGGGGTATCTCTTAATGACACATTGATGGTCGGGCCCACCATACAACAAGATCTAAGGCACATCATTATGAGATGGCGCACACATCCAATCTGCCTGACTTCAGACATCGTGAAGATGTACCGTCAAGTCATGGTCAGCAAGCGGGATGCAGACTTCCAGCGGCTTGTATGGAGAGATGATCCAGAATCTGAAATGAAAGAGTTCAGATTAGTGCGAGTTACTTTCGGCACAGCATGCGCTCCATACCTGGCTGTGAAGACACTGCAGCAGCTGGCTCTCGATGAAGGTGAAGAGTTTCCTGAAACAGCAAACAGGGTTAAAACAGATTTTTATGTAGATGATTTGTTGACTGGTTGCGAAACAGTAGAGGAAGGAATCAAGATCTACAATGAAATGAAGGAATTATTAGAAAGGGGAGGTTTTCAACTACAAAAATGGACTACTAACAACAAAGATTTGGCAAGGATAGTGAGGGATGAGAAAGAAGACCAAGAGGAGAGGTTAGATATAAGAATGAATGAAGTGGTCAAAATTCTTGGACACCTGGGATAAAGGATCAGATTCATTTCATTACTCAGTGCAACTGCCTGAATTGCACGAACCTATCACAAAGAGGAAGGTAATATCTGATATCTCACGTCTCTTTGATCCACTGGGATGGGTCGCACCCTGTGTCGTTGTGGCCAAGGTGATGATCCAGAAGATTTGGTTAGCTGGAATAAATTGGGATGAGGAGTTACCGGACGATTTGTTGAAGGAATGGCTAACTTACCGGTCAAATCTGGTATATGTTCAAGATATCTCAATACCAAGATGGATCGAGACCAGATTTGATGATAAATGTAGAGAGCTCCGCGGTTTTGCTGATGCCTCGATTTCCAGTATAGCGGCTGCAGTGTACCTCAGGGTAATTGACGCTAGCGGAAATACGCATGTAAATCTTGTTGCTGCAAAAACTAAGGTAGCTCCTACGATGCAAGTTTCTGTCCCGAGACTAGAGCTGATGGGAGCAGTTTTACTAGCTAAACTACTCACAGAAGTGACAACCGTGTTGGGCATCAACTGTTTAAACGTTCATGCATGGACTGACTCAACGGTGGTCTTAGCATGGCTCAGTAGCCATCCAAGTCGTTGGACGACTTTCATTGGCAACAGGACTTCTGATATCCTGTCTAGATTTGACAACACTCATTGGGCACATGTCCAATCGTTGGATAACCCTGCAGATATCGCATCCAGAGGTAGCACACCTATGGAACTTGCTCAGTGCAGCTTGTGGCTGCAGGGTCCCACATGGCTCAAGAACTCGGTTATTAATTATACCCGACCAAAATCAATATCTACTGATCTGGAACAAAGAAAAGTTAAAGTCCATCTAACTGTGGACTCCACAGATGATCCTTTATGGACAAGATATTCATCTTTGCGAAGGCTGGTTCGGGTTGTAGCTTTTTGTCGAAGATTCTTAAAAATCAAGGCCGTCAAAAATAAGATTCACAAGTTTGAACCTTATCTTACATGTTCTGAACTTGACGAATCACTTGATGTCTGCATACGCCGGTGTCAAGTTCTAGAATTAGATCACACAAAACTCAAAGCATTGAACCCTTATCACGACGACAAAGGAATTCTGAGGGCCCAAGGTAGACTTCAGAACGCCAACCTTTCAGAATCTACAAAGCATCCTATTATTTTGCCGCACAAGAGTCACTTCACCAATCTCATAGTAGATGATTCTCATCGAAAGACGCTGCACGGCGGTCCATTGTTGATGCTGAACCACTTGCGCACGAAATTTTGGATTGTTTCGGCCAAAAGTCTGGTCAAAATTTGCGTACGCAAGTGTGTTACTTGTGTCAAACAGTCTGCAATCACAAGAAACCAATTCATGGGTCAGTTGCCTTCAGCGAGAGTGACTCCTGCTCGAGTTTTTTTGCGTAGCGGCGTAGATTTTGCGGGTCCGATGAACCTTCGGATGTCGAAGGGTCGCGGCAATCGGTGCTATAAAGGCTATATTTGTCTTTTCGTATGTATGGTCACCAAGGCCATACATTTGGAAGCTGTAAGTGACCTAAGTGCCGAAGGATTTATCGCTTGCTTCAAACGATTTGTGGCTCGTCGCGGTCACGTCAGTCAAATTTGGAGCGATAATGGGACCAATTTTGTTGGTGCTTCCAAAGAACTTCAAAGTATCGTTGACCCTCAATCGTCGTCTGTAGCAGTGGACATACGCGAATGGTTAGCAAACAACGGCGTCACGTGGCATTTCATTCCCCCTCATGCGCCGAATCACGGCGGGTTATGGGAAGCAGGGGTGAAATCAACAAAACACCACTTTCGGCGCGTTGTTAAAGACTCCACTCTAACATTCGAAGAAATGTCAACAGTTCTGTCACAAATTGAGGCTTGCCTCAATTCAAGACCTTTGTCAGTTCCTGACAATAACTCAGACCCACTTACTCCGGGTCATTTTTTAATTGGAGAACCCCTGGTTGTGGTTCCTGATCATGACTATGAGCAAAGCAACATCAGCACCTTGAGAAGGTGGCAATTAACACAACGAATGGTGCAGAGTTTTTGGAGAAAATGGTCAAACGAATATTTGGTGCATTGCATACAGCGATACAAATGGTCAAAGTTTACTCCTGAACCGAATGTAGGTGATATAGTTCTTGTCAAGGAAGACAATCTTCCTCCCGCACGATGGTTGCTCGGTAGGATCGAGGCAAAGCATCCAGGTTTGGACAACATAACCCGAGTGGTCACCCTCAAGTGTAAAGGTTCTCTCATCAAGAGACCTACATCAAAACTTTGTGTACTGCCAGTAACAGTTTAAGTAAAATGTAATTAAAATGATTTAATGTTAAATTTAATGTTTCAATCTGTATCACAAATGCATATTCACTTTTTCAATACATCAATACCCCCTTGACCTCATGGTGGGCGGTATATGTAGTAGTAGGTGGACAAGAACATTGAAATAATGTTCTTGGTGGGCGGAATGTTTAGATCAATACCCGAACTATGTTTTACACGTTTGTAATTGTACATCAAAACGGCCCTTGTCTAACATCCTGCTAGTGCTATATGCACTACACTGTATAGTATACATGATGTGGTCCATACAAAAGAAAAGGACAAACTCCGCTCAAAGTCTGTCTCTTTCTGGCCGGTAGTGCACCGTCTACATATGTAATCGTCTTGGTTACTATGTTGTTAAAGCAGCACAGATACCATAATGTCGATAAAGCAGGCAAGCGACCGCCATTACATTTCTTGTCACAAACAGAAGCTGTTCATTGTCGTGTGCAATCCAAGAAAAATAAAATCAACTTTTACACAAATCACGGAGTATTCTTGAAGAGCCACCCACACAACTCCAGGACCTGGTTGCATCATTTCCAATAATATAATTATATAAAAATATAAAAAATAAACATTCCAAAAAATGCGCTTCCACACGACCCACAGACTGTGCCCGTCACGGGCCGTCACAGATTACTATATGTGGTGCCCGTTCGGGTTGCAGTCTTGCTGACAATAACTTGGCCAACACTCGTCATTTTGCGGTGAACTGGTGTGTCGCGCCATGCCTCCGCCGCGCATCACGCTTTACGTAAATAATTAATTTGCTTGTTTGGCGCCGACTCAAAATTACTTAGGTATACATTAGTTTAACATTAGTTTAAGAACTTAGTTATTATGTTAAGTTAAACACTCAAAACAATTACAAAAATAAATACTTATGTGTACTAGCAGTAGTTTAAGAACTTCGTTATTAAGGTTAAATAAAAATGTTTAATTATTTTTTGCTTTTCAGTTTTTTTGGCAGTTTAATTTTTTTGTTAAAAAGTTTTATATTTTATTTAAACTAAATATTCACGGTTTGAAGATGTATTTCTTTATAGTGCTTCCAGACGTTTCTTCTTGCCAAATTTCATGATTCTAGGTCAACGGGAAGGACCCTATAGATTTTAGTCAATTTTGGTCAAATGCAAGGTCTTATAGCACAAGTAAAGGGAAAATTCTCATAAATAAAAAAGTTATAAATAAAGATAAATTTTGATACAATGCAAGTTTTTGCAAAAATCTAAATTTGCCCATATCTTTTTGTCGTGTTGACTTAGGACCTTGAATTTTATACACCTAATAGGGACTATAGATTTCAGTATCTGGTATAAATTTCAACTTGCTAGGTTCACCCGTTCCTGAAAAAATCGGTGTTGACACACGGACAGACAGACGGACAAGAAAGTGATCTTATAAGGATTTCTTTTTTTACCTTTTGAGGTACGGAACCCTTAAATGCTAATTTGCTGTTACAAGCTTATTTTTTGCGATTCGTGCAAGAACCGTGTCTAGGGATCGACTGAAAGTTCAGATAATCCTTTAACGTAGTTCGTCTTTAAGTTCAAGCTACATATATGTTTACAATTTGTACGAAACCCTCGGTGTGTCAGTACAACTCGCATTTGGCCAGATTTTATTTGGTCTAATTTCTTCCATGCACCGACATATTTCTTATACATTTTTGTGCTTAGATAAACACACAATTTATGCTAACTAATATTAAGTAAGCTGCTATCAAATTGTATTTCAGCAAAGTTATGAGAAATAAAAAGGTTTACGCATGCTTGCCTCCTTACTGAGAAAATTCAATAACAGGTTGTGAGAAATCCCATAAGTCGTTAAAGCTTTAGGAATGCCTCTCGTGGCGTATCGATGTCGTACTCCACGGATACGCGATGTTTATTACTTTTTTGCTTTGGAAGGATGTAATAATGTGTTGTTATTGTACTTGTAGCTACTTGTATTACAGCAAAATGCTTTACATACCATACTCTATATTTTATGTATAGTTCTTAACTAGCTGCGTTCAGCTGACTTAACCTAGTTGTATACAATAATTAAAATTCAAAACTTAAAATCACCCTCCACTGATCTATGTAACGGGCTTCTCAGTAAGAGTGCACTTTTTAAAATTGGATTTTTTTTTTCATTCAAGTGGCAACTTTGAAATTTTTCAGCTGTCACCTCTGTTTATTCCGATGGTTAAAGATGGAGGCGCTGTTTGAAAGAACAACGCGTTATAATTGTGAAAACTCATTACAAAAATTGGGAAAATTACGCTGAAACCGCTCGCAACACATTATCTCACGAAATTCTGATGTCAACTGGCCACCAAGATCGTGCGATTTAACGCCGTGCGATTTTTCTCTGTTAAGTTTTGTGAAATCTCGGGTTTATGCGAATAAACCCGAAACAATTCCTGAGCTCAAATCGGAAATCCTAAGCGTCAACGGTGAGATACAGCCACAAAATTCATGGAAAATTTCATGAAAAGAGTAATGGCCTGTCATCGAAGCCGTGGGGGTCATTTGCCGGATATTTTATTCCATACATAATCGGAACATGTCTTCTTTACAATACAATAAAAATATCAAAACTCTGTCATAAAATACTTTTTTTATTATAAAATGAAAAAGTGCACTCTTACTGAGACACACTTTATAATCTGTTTATCGAGACCATTCCAATGAACCCAAACTCGATATCTCTGCTGTATGTTGGTAAGGAGTTGATTATTCTGCAGATTCCAAGAGATGTCCCAGCATCAAGCCAATGCTATCAAGTCAATACCATGTTCTTACCATATGGTTGAAGTAAGAGGATAACGAATTTATAGATCAGACCTATGAAACTTGATTTCATAGCGCCTATCATCTAGAAAAAAGCTCATATTCTTAAAACAGCTGAACCGATTTTCATGAATGAAAGCTACTAAGAAAAGACACTCTAGATCAAAACACCTATCAGACAAAAAGCACTAAATCAAATTCAGTTCAGCCGTTTGGGCGCTACGATGTAACAGATAGGCACAGATACACATTTCAAACCTATAACACTTCTTTTTTTGCGTCGAGGGTTAAAAAGAGTTGAGATGATAACTAGTGATTACGAAAATCCTCTCCATCCAAAGCTTTCTTGAGAGAGATAGTTTGTTCTTAGCGCAACAACGATACCTCTTTTTGATACAACTCTCTTGACTCTTATTGACTGTCTTTTCATGTAACTTCATGCATGAAGTTACAGAAAGGTTAATGAAAATGTGAAGTTAAATGTCATTGTTCTAAGTGTATACTTTCAGCAATCACAAATTACCTTTTACATTTTTAACAAACAACGTAATATTGGTTTATTTGGAGGTAGGCACTTAATCCAACGCTTTTCTTTAAAGGTACGACCACACTGCGGCGTCCCGCGTGCGCGATCTAGGCGGTGATCAGATAGCACAGTAGTATTTGTACCGACTAGTTCACACCAAACGCGATCTGAAAACATTAGAAATTCAGATCGTGAACGTGCTCGCGGACGCAGGGAGCCGCGGTGTGGTCGTACCTTAAGAGACGTGCTCTTATAGAACAGCATTGGATTAAGTTCCTACCTTCAAACTATGAAACTATTTACATTTTAACGGCACGCTGTGACGCTAGCAATTCTCTATAACTGTGTCTATTACACTGTAAGTTATAGAGAATTGCTAGCGTACAAAATGTTGATTCTATCACAGCGAGAGTTGTGTACGTATGCTATAATTGTTTTGAAATAGTTGTGCTATTTCGTGTGGTAAATGCATGGTTAGATTTATCGTGATTGTCTAGCATTGGCAGTCGGTCAGAGCATTGGACAATGGATTGAACAGAAGTCAGTATCGTTTTGTCACGAAACGCTACCCGTTTCTTTACTCATGTGACGCTACTGACTACTACCCAATGATCGTAGCAGTTGTTTCTCAGTTTTTACTCATATTTAAAAATTAATTAAATACTCATCGCTGTTGGTTTGCCATTAAATTACTACTCCTCGTAGCACAGTCGTACGCTACTTTCTCACCCCAACTGCTACGAATCTTCCTAACTGTATATAATGATGTGACTGCTCATGGCTTCCATTGCTACGCTCGTAGTTAGCTACATTTTTGTGTGCAACGTTTGTAATAGGGCTCGGCTACAAATTTACCAATGATGATAAATAATACTAATTATTACTGTGGCGTAACTGGAATTCCAACTATGGTTCGAATTCCCCAAACAGATTCGTGTAAACCATACTTGACAGCTTTAAAAATACTGACGGTGCCATTCTTATATATTTTAGTTTTACTGACAGATTTTGCAAAAAAATTAAGCAGTGTTGAATCTGATGAAGATAAAAAATAGGAGTGGAAACACGAAGGAAGAATATACAAAATACATTTGTTTCCTCCCTTACTTTTTAGTTATCAGTCATTGCGTCAGGGTTCAGGCAGTTCGGCTTTTTAATAAATAACCAATTGTCCTAAAAACAATCAACAACAGTTATACATTTAAAAATAAATTGAAGGCCTTCTTGTTGGAAAAGTGTTACTATTCTGTTACGGAATACATGGAAGACCGGCAGCCTAATAAAATATTGACGTAATAATAATTAATTTTAACTGACTGATTTTATGTATAGGTATGTAATATAATTTATATTATTTTTTTTTAACTGTGACATAATAATTCTTATTTTAATTGACCTTTTCTGTATTAACTTTGACATGAACATTGTGATATTGAATATTTAATAATCCGTTTCTTTTGTTATCTTTTCCTTTATTGTTTTTTTATCATATGTTAACATGTGTAAATTTCCCATACATTGTTTTTGGAATGAATACATATGAAAAAATATGAAACTTTCCTTTTCTGTGGGCGTAGCCATACGCTACGATGGGTGGACTTTGAACATGTTTATGATATCAATTTATATACAAATGAAAATTTGTATATAAATTGATATCATAAACATGTTTCTACTCGAAAGAATATCAACATATACTGCTCGTTAATTCTAATAGGAAAGAAATCAGACAATCGAGAATCATTAAGTTCCCCCACGATACTGTACTGCTCCTATCATTATTTATCATCCCCAATCCTTGTAAGCTATAACATTGTATTCGAGCAATCAATCAATGCCGTGATTTCGCACTTCTGTCTTTGTATAAGGGCTTTAGAATACGGCTGAGTTCCCACAACTTAAGTCGCTTCTGAGATGTGTAATTAAAATAAGCCAAGCAACACACTCGCTTCATTTATCAACTCGGTCAAAAGTTTGTTTACCATTACCGAATATCGATTATGTACTAAGTACCTTATTTCGCTTTATGTTCCGCTTTGTACATATTCCTTCGACATGGGCCGGAAACCTTTTAGGAATGGATTTTGATGTATAAAACCAATATTGTGGTATTCCAATAAGTAGACATGGGATCAAAGAAATACAATAATGAGCATGGAAGTTGTAAGTAGATAAGATTTTTTTTATTCTCAGTATATTTATTTGTAAAAAAATATGTTTACTATGTTAGTACAATTCTGATTAATAGAAATAATATAATAGACATAATAATAGAAAACTATAACTTTTAAGTAGACTATATTAAAAGTTATAGTTTACTATTACATTACTATAGAATAGACAAACGTTTATGCACTTTTTCATGAGGATAACTAAAGGATCAATATATATATATATATAACTAAAACCCAGAACAGTCACAAAGCTTTAACAGGAAAAAAATAGTAAACTTTATTTTAATTGGTTTATAAACTTGGAAACTAAATTCAATTTCAAAGACTATCAAAACATTATCCAACTTGCCTTTCAAAGTTTAAATAAGGTTTAGCGTAGATTCTTCGCTCGCGGTAATTCTGTTATTTATTTAGATAGGTAAGTATATATACAGATTAATTTAGGTCTAGGAAGAGCCTGTATGAATTATATGTGGCTGAATAACTAGGCAAACTCGGTCTTCTGGCACTAATATGGAAACATTGAGTGTCTCTTAGATCTAATTCAGTCAAATTGGAGTACTGAGCGCAGGCTTCAGCTTACTTTTAATATGAAATTATTTGCATACAATATTGTATTAGTTATATTATAGCAGGAAGTCTATCTATTGCTCTTCTGGTATCGATGATATTATGGGTTTTTTTTACATATTTATATGTATGTATATATTATTATCTTAAAGGCGAGCGTTTGACCACTATCTCGCCTGGTAGTAAGCGATGACGTGGACCAAGATGGTGAACACGCTAGGCCTAGAATACTCTGACTCTCAAGAGCTGTGTGTTGGCGGAACATCTTAAGGCTGTGGCGAAAGATTTTCTCCTTCATTTTGTAAGCTACTTTTTGGTAGCAAGTCAGGCGGAACATCGATATAATATGCTCCTACCACCTGTGATATATACATACTAAAATATACTGACCACTAAAAAAATCCTTATCAGGAAATGCAAGACTTTATAATCATTGATGCGACGCTGTGTTTTATCGAAGAAATTCGCGAAAGAGAATTTAGCGATTAATTATAACAGTATGTCAACTCTTAAATTAGGATAAGTATCTCAAGTGCCGCGGAGACGGTCATTTGCAATTGTCAATGGGCTTCAATCAATATTTACATCATTTGCCTTTAATCCCGTAGGTGCGAATGACAATGGATTCAATTGCCTCTGTAGACGATCATTTGGTCTATCAATGACGTAAAAATTGACAATTGCGAATGACCGTCTCCTTGGCAATTCACATAAATATTACATTACAATTTACATGTGAAATAGAAGACACCAAAAAGAAAGAGATAAAATTTACAAACGTATTCCTTGAAACTATTTATGTACATAATGGCATATCATGCCAACGTCACACGATTGGACAATAAATGAGAGGTCATAAAAATATGTTCCATGTTCTATGGTATCCAGGAGTCGGTTCTCTGATGGAATGGAGTTGGATGTATGATCACATAGTATCAAACAGCTTTCATTAAAGGTACGGCCACATCTGCGGGCACGATCTCAGTACTTTTCAATTGTTTTCTGATCGCGTGTGGTGTGAACCAGTCTGTACAAATACTACTGCGCTATCTGATTGCCGCCTAGATCGTGCACGCTGGACGCTGCGGTGTATCCGTGCCTTAACTTAGTTAATTTAGGAACTATTTAACTTTATAATAATATTCACATAGAATATATTGATTGTCTATACTATCGCTAAGTTATGCTTAGGGGTTCGGCCAAACACAATGTTAACATAAAGATAAACTAAGTTTCTACTATTGTTTGGTAATAACTTGGCAATTGGATGGTTTAAACTGTTAGGCACATTTATTAGGCAAAATGTAAACTGTGATGATTATATTATGAGTCACTAAACTGGGATGTAATAGATAGAACATATTATTTGTTTATTAATATGGTGTTAATCGACTGATGTGGCTGAACGGATTGCGATGACAGTATATTTCTACTTAAAACTGATACTATGGCATACAACACTAGATTAGACCGAATTTTGCATGTCACTGCACTGAGTGGTCCATATACCATTTTTTATAAATGACTAAGCAGACGGTTGGCTACAATCTTATCTGATGTTAAGTGACGATGTAGCCAAAGGTGTAGAACGCTTACTAAGTAAATACTTATTCTCACTAAATCTACAGTTCCAAACGTTCCGTAATTTTACTAGACACTTCTAACCCTTTTATATCAAACTAGAAGTGCCCCGCGGCTTCGCCCGCGTTAAAAACTTCTTTTGTTTACTTTTTATTTGTAAAAACGATTGTATCATTAAAGACATCAAAAAAGAATTAGCCAAATCGGTTCACCCGTTTTCATGTTATCGCGTGACTAAGGCATTCGGGATTCATATTTATAAAACCCGAAAAACCCAAATTTTAACACTTTGTTACCTACCCCATTTAGAAAAATCCTACAACACGTACTTTATCTCATCTTGTTTCGTCATACAAACTTTGAATCCCCGATCCGTATCCGGGAGGAATATTTAAAAAATCCTTTCTGAGTGGATACCTACGTCATAATAACTATCTGCATTCTAAATTTCATGCAATCCGAAACAAGATTGATTTTTAGACTTGGTTACCCCAGTTTATCCTCTTAGGGTGGCAGTTTTCAAAAGTCTGAAACTAGTATTTACTTATTTATTTACAGAAGTACTTGTGTGAAATGTCGAATAAAATGACTATGCAGACTTTGAAGCCCCGCTTCATCCCCTTGAAAAGTGAATTTTGAAAAATTCTTTCTTACAAGATACCTTAGTCAAAATAACTATCTGCATGTCAAATTTCAGCGCAATCTGAAACAATATTGATTTCAGACTTTGTTACCCCACTTCACGGGGTGGAATTTCAAAAGAGCCTGAAACACGTATTTACTTACTTAAGTACTTGTGTTAAGTTTTGAATATAAAAGACTATTTAATCTTGTTTCTCTATACAAACTTTGAACCCCCGTTTCATCCCCTTCAGGGGTGAATTTTGGAAAATACTTTCTTTTACACCCTTACGTACTAAGACAAATGTACCCTCCAAATGTCAAGTCTCTATGGCCAGCGGTTTAGGCTGTGCGTTGTCAGTCAGTCAGTCAGTCAGTATGTCAGGACAAAGATTCTTATAGTATTAGATTACTTTACATTCACCGAAAAGATGGTATACAGGTCAATAATATTTATGTTAAGGTTTTAATGAAGGTGTACTATTACTTCATCAGCCGGTATCAGTCCACTGCTGGACATAGGCCTCTCCCAAGTCATGCCACTGAGCCCGATCTTCGGCTCTTTGTTTCCAGTCACTGCCCACCGCTTTACGAATGTCGTCGCTCCACCTGGTAACAGGGCGTCCTACGCTACGTTTACCGATTCGCGGTCTCCACTCTAGAACCAGTCTACCCCAACGGTTATCGGTCCTACGGCAGATATGACCAGCCCACTGCCACTTCAGCTTGCTAATCCGATGAGCTATGTCGATCACTTTAGTTCTCTGGCGAATTACTTCGTTCCGGATTCGATCCCGTAGAGAAACACCGAGCATAGCTCTTTCCATAGCTCGCTGAGCGACTTTAAATTGGTGGACCAGTCGAACCGTGAGTGTCCACGTCTCGGCTCCGTATGTCAAGATGGGTAGGACGCACTGATTAAAGACTTTTGTCTTTAGGCACTGTGGTATATGCGACGAGAAGACTCGACGGAGTTTTCCAAATGCTGCCCAGTCCAGCTGAATTCTTCTCTGGATTTCTTTTTCGAAGTTATGTTTGCCTAGTTGGAGCGTCTGCCCTAGGTAAACATACTTAGTGACAACTTCGAGTGGGATTCCATCTACGGCAATCGGTTCCGGAACAACGTGCTCGTTGTACATGACTTTGGTTTTATCCAAATTCATCCGGAGACCGATGCGACGAGAAGAATCAGCTAGGCCATTCAATATCCTCTGTAAGTCCTGCAGCGTCTCTGCCATAATGACGATGTCATCTGCGAATCGTAAGTGAGAGATGTACCTGCCGTTGATGTTGATGCCACAATCTTTCCAGTCCAGCGTCTTAAACATATCCTCCAAGGCGTTAGTGAACAGTTTCGGGGATATGACGTCCCCCTGTCTCACTCCTCGACGCAGGTGGATATGATTAGTACCCTGGTTCTGTACTTGTACACTCATCGTTGCGGCATTGTACAGACATCTCATCACTTCGATATATCGCCAGTCGACTAGGCAACGCTGCAAGGACTCCAGAACAGACCAGGTTTCGATTGAGTCGAAGGCCTTCTCATATTCCACAAACGCTAAGCACAGGGGCCGATTGTACTCTTCGATCTTCTGTACAATCTGCCGCACTGTGTGGATGTGGTCCATGGTGCTGTAACCGCTTCCGAAATCCGGCCTGTTCCGGAGGTTGGAACTCGTCGAGTCTTCGCGCAAGACGGTTCGTGATGACTCTTGAAAACAGTTTGTAGACATGGTTCAGAAGCGAAATCGGGCGGTAGTTTTTCAAGAAGGTTTTGTCTCCTTTTTTGAAAAACAAAACCACCATGCTCCTGTTCCATGCCTGTGGAGTTCTCCCAGTGAAGAGAACAGAATTGAAGAGCTGTTGCAGCTGGCTTACAGCTGGGGCTCCTCCAGATTTTAGAAGCTCCGTTGTGATTCCGTCTTCACCTGGGGCCTTTCCATTTTTGAGCTGTTTAAGGGCCATCACGATCTCATCTCGGCTGACTTCGGGCAGGTCTTCTGTGAAGTGGCGGGTCAAGGTGGCTCTACAATCCTCAGTATCGGGTACGGGCCTTGAAGCATGCGATGCGTAGAGCTTGCCGTAGAAGTCTTCAACTTCTGACAGAATCTCTGACTTGGATGCGACGACGTTCCCCGTTGACGTTGTCAGCTTTGTGAGGTGGCTTCTACCCAGAGGCTGGGCGAACACTTTCGACCCCCGATTTTGCTCAATTGATTTTTTAATCAAGAGCGTGTTAGAGGATCGGAGGTCTTGTCGTACCAGCTTCTTAATGGTTTTGTTGCGTACCTGATTAATTGACAAAGCTGACAAAGGATCTGTTCGTCTCTCTTCCATTAGTCGAAGTGTTTCTGCCGAAAGTTTGGACTTTTTGCCCGTACGCTTGCTCTCGCAAAACTTCGTCCCTTCATCCCTGAGGATTTCCACCACTTCTTCGAGTTTCTGGTCTACGTCATCTGTGGTTTCCAAGGCAGCGAATCGATTTTCCAATTTTAATTGGAATGTTTCAGACCCCACAACGGTTTGGAGTAGGTTTGGTCGGAGTGTGGACTTCATCAATCGGAATCTCTCGGCTTTGAAGTCGATATCCAGAGTGCCTCATACAAGTCGGTGATCACTTCCAGTATTGAACCTACTGATCACTGAGACGTCTCTGAATATGCGCCGTTTGTCCGTAATGATGAAGTCGATCTCATTTTTAGTCACAGTGTCGGGGCTTTGCCACGTCCACTTCCTTTGGGGCTGTTTCTTGAAGAACGAGTTCATCAAGAAGAGCCCCTTTTTCTCGAGAAAGTTGACAAGCATTTGCCCCCTGTGATTCCTACTGCCAAATCCGTGTGGTCCTATTGTCGATTCACTGCAGGTCTGTACTCCCACTTTGACGTTAAAGTCTCCCATGACAACGTTGTAGTGAGCCTTAGAGGTGGTATGTAAAGCTCTAGAGATGTAAGGGGATGTAAGGGGGCACACATACCATCTAAGTGCTCCCAGCCAACCTCACCTGCCCGTGGTGCATCCTGCTGACCAACGAACGGGGCTCTGGCGACCGACAAATGGCGGTATAACCATTTCAAATTATGGCGTAGCTAAATACTACAGGCCGGTGACGGGCAGCAGCGTCACCGGTGCGAGAAGCTACGTCCTGCGATCGCCAACACGCCTGCCCAGCATGGCGATTAGGGCATATCCCTCCCAAGGGATGAAAGAAGGATGGAAAGTCACAATATGCCGCGGCCACCAGTTCCCGGCCGCCCTGCTATTCCTGACCACGGCGGCGGTCACGGTAACGGCAGGGCAGGTGGTGCTAAGAATCTCCGGGCTACGGTAGGCCGCCAAAACAAACTGACCCTCGCAACATATAATGGACGCACGATTCGGCTGGATGATCATCTGGCGCAGCTGGAGGAGGAGCTGGGACACATAAGATGGCACATTCTGGGGTTATGTGAAGTCCGAAGACAGGGAGAGGACACCATAACTCTAGAATTGGGCCATCTTATGTATTACAGAGAAGGAGACCAGCCATCCCAAGGCGGCGTCGGGTTTCTGGTCAACAAGGTTCTCAGTGACAACGTCGTAGAAATCTCCAGTGTGTCGACCAGGGTAGCGTACCTCATAATTAGGTTAACCAAGAGGTACAGCCTCAAGGTTATCCAGGTTTACGCACCGACCTCGGCACACTTGGACGAAGAGGTGGAGAGCATGTACTATTACCTCTAACGTATTATTTCTTCAAAGGTAAAGAAACATTACAACAAAAACATACCACAGATTCGTCCATTTCGATATTGTTCTTGATGCCAACAAAGACGTGTAAAAAATCTCAATTTATATTTTCTGTTCTTATGAACATGTCTTCGAGCATTTACCAAAAGAGATGTTAACTCCAGGCGTACCCCTCTGCTGGCCATATAGCCATTTTTGGCCATATGAGCGTTTGTAACTACGCTGTATTTTTAATACTGTGTGCGTGTTTCAAGCTAGTGTGCGGGATCGTTAAAGTGAGTGATTTGTGTGTGTGCAATGCTTGTTTACCTCGTCCCCCGTAAGTATCGGCAGAAAAAAATGTTTGCGGATTACAACGTTAACATCTCCATTGGTAAATCTCGAAAGGAACAGGAAGGAACATGTGAATAATAATAGTCTTCCAACAGATATAAAAGGTTATACTCGTGGTTCAGATCCATCGATGGAGGTACCGATAAAGCCGCCACAATTTTAATTCAATTATGTTAACACGTGTAATGTATTAAACTACACTATATTTAGATTTCACACTTTGTTGTACGACTTTGTTAGTTAGAGTAGATAGATAGATAGATAGTTGGGTATTCCCTAGATATAGCTTAAAATAGTTGCGTAAGTATTTAATAGCTTCATGAGTGACCGTACAAAAAGATTTCGTTTCTATATACATTTTTATTCAAAATAGTTTAATTGATCTTGATGGATATATTGATTGCCCTTTGGTTTAAAGGATAAATAAATATAAATACTATAAAAATAAGATAAATACCTTGTATGCCTCCTAACCGGGAGATAGTTTGTTAAAATCCTAGCCGTGTCACAGAATAAATGATAGTACAAGCCGTTTATGAATGGATTTTCCTATGTCCATTCATGGGTGTTGGCCCACAGGTGGTATGAGCATTACATCAATATTCCCCCTGACTTGCTACCAACAAGTAGCTTCCTACCGTTAAGGAGAAAATCTGCCACCATAACCAAGAGTCAGATCATTCTAGGCCTAGCGTTTTCACCATCGTCGACCACTGCATCGCTTACGATATGAAAAAAATAATTTGAAATTCGTGATAAAATCTATTCTTATTATTTATTTTGCTAGCTGCCTCACAGTTTCTACAAGACATCGTTGTTTACCATATGAAAAGCGTCTGTTACGTAACATCATAAATATACCAAATTTTAAAGGTATTTGTTAAATTTTGATAATATCATTGGGAACAAGGTTTGAGTTACATTTTTTTATTTGGTTGAAAAATCACATAAATCTACCACGAGGGAAATAACAAATACAAATGAATGACAAAAATCATAAAAAGTGCACCAGAGCGCTTTTTGATATCCCTTTAAAAACTTATTTACCAAACAAGTTTATTGTAACAACAAATATTTACAAAACGTGCTGAGACAGATAGGATCGTCGCGTAGGAGTATTAATTTACTTTTCTACGATAAAACTGTCTTCGATTTTAGAAATATACGATATTGGTACAGCTCGGTAACAAATAAACTGGCAAAGACCTTCATGCAAAAATGATACAGGCTGCAATCGAATACTATAAAAGGTCAGTCAACTAAAGATACGTTTTAATAAGATTAAAAATACATACTAGTAGGACTGACTGCCACGCTAGTGACTTTTAGTCGACGTTTTAAGGTGTTTTGCTCCACATTCTATCGAGCTGATAAAATGTGTTTGGAACTACCATGCGGCTTTACTCAATCAAACAAAAAAAAAACAAGCTATTATATTATGCCCTACAACAGTTTCTGTTTATATTCTTCTTTTTCCATGCCAAGTTTGTCTGGAAGAAATTGCTCTATGCGATCAGACCGCCGATTGTATTCCCTTACTATTACTGTATAGTGTATACTAGCTGTACTAGATAAGTCGTATAATTGTAAATATCTGGTAATCAATAAAGAGTTTTGTATTGTATTGTATCTTAAAAAAATATCTTATGCAAATGGTCATACAACATAATATACATCATCATTATTATCAGCCGGTGTCCGTCCACGGCGGACGTAGGCCTCTCCCAAGGTGCGCCACTGAGCCCGATCTTCGGCTCTTCTTTTCCAGTCACTGCCCACCGCTTTGCGTATGTCGTCGCTCCACCTGGTCACAGGACGTCCTACGCTACGTTTGCCAATTCGCGGTCTCCACTCCAGGACAAGTCTACCCCAACGGTTATCAGTCCTGCAGCAAATATGACCAGCCCACTGCCACTTCAGCTTACTAACCCGTATAACATAATATACAAAGTAACAAAAATATACTTACGCGTCGACTTGAGTGCATTTCAATTTTTAAGTCTTGCTAAAATAATATCAAACAGTATTTTATTGTTCTACCTTCATAATCAAATAAAAAATTAGGTATCTAACAAAATTACTTTAACAGAAATTCACGTTCCACAATCGAATAAATTCAATCAAAAAAACATTTTTCCACGATAACAAAATTGGACCACGTAAAGACAGCATTTCAATTTCCTATTCTAATAAACCTATTTTATTTTCGTTCAAAATTAAACAATCAACTGTCCCCTCGACTTGACCAGAAAAAACAATGTCGTTCGAATTGGAATCATGAATATTTAGGGGCTTCCTCACCTCAATCGCATTAAAAGGCTCGCGAAATTCGTGTCAAAAACATCAACAAAGTTCCATCGGAAAAACCACAAAAATGTCTGAATGATCTAAAAAAGCTGTAAAAATACAATAAAATGAGCAGTAAGGGACTTAATAAAAGTAAGTACGTAAGGTTCGAATAAAAATACATAAGGAATAATACATTATAATGGCATTATTGCCTACAGTTTTGCTGATAGAAACTGAAAAACCGTAAAATTGCAAAAGACTCCGAGTTGAGACTGTAATTTTTATTTAAATATAAGCAAAATGAATTAGCGATTGTCCTGCTAAAGTTCAATATATGTACTCGTACTTGTTTTTATATAGCTACATAAATACATAAAATCACGCCTTTTTCCCGTTGGGCTACGCAGAGACTACTTCTTTCCACGTTTAATTACACGCTTTGACAGAAATATATTTAAATAAAATCTCTATATTTAATTTCAGCTGGGACTTAATACTTCGTCTCACCGATTTAAGGTAGACAGTCTTAATACCACACACAGATTGATGATTGCATGATATGTATTATTACATACACATTTTTTATAAATGTTTAATATGTCTGTACTAAAAAAATAACATACCTACAAAATACTCAACAGCAGCAAGCAGGTAAGAATAATGACATGAAAATATTTTAGAATCACTTTTGAACCTAATATGGATTGAAACATTAAATAAAGAGAGAACTGATCGATCTTACTGCTTGAGATAGAAGTAGTGGGTATAAAAGCTGTTTTCCAATGCGGCGTCATTCTTTTGACGAAGCCCTTGAAAGAGGTTGACGCCTTATAACGAGATGACTGAGCCAAATATTTGCGAAGGAGCGAAGCCTCTGGCCTTTAGAAGCCGCAGTTTGCTTTATTCTTAACTCTCGATTTGAGAACCTCCACCCAACAATGATTGAATTATTGATCTTTACACGATGCGATGCGATAATTCGAACAATAAAAATATCATATACGCTTTTTTGTCCCTCGTTGTGTGTATTATATATCTTATTTAAAATTATATATTATGTAAAAGGTGAATCCCAAATAAGATGTTAGTACTTAGAATAACTTGAAAAGACGGGATACTTGCGCTAAGTGTACTTTATTTAAAGTCAGCTGTAACAAAAATACAATAAGCGATACGACGTGTTAAACACATTATTTATTATTGTTTCAAATTCATTAATATTTAATTACTATCTATTTTAAAAACAATAAAAACATGGTGATGTGCGTTTGATAGTTTTTGTTAACACTATTTTATTATTAACCGCAGAAATCTCCTTTTTAATTACTGCAATTGTAATAATTATCATTTATACTATCCATATGTTATATCACAACGTTCAATAAGGTGACAAAATAGCTAAGCTAACTTATCGTAGTAGTGTCCCAAAGATCGTAACATCTAAAAAGCAAATTCAATCTTTACTTTCTATTTAAGAAGTACTCTGTCCGAAACAATAATTGAATTAAAGATGCTGGCCATTGCTCTACTTGTTCCAGGTTTTGAAAATACAAGCTCTACCAGAAAGATTGAATCAGACATTGTACATTTTTACTTTGTAGATGGTTACAACATAAAGCGTTATTTCAACGATTGATATATTTGCAATCTAAATATCATAATTTAAAATATTAACAACATGAACATAACATATAAATAAAACTAATTCACGTAGCCGTAGCCACCCGCGTAGCTCCCGTACCCGTAAGAATACGGTGATAACATATAGCCTTTGTTACTCGCTGATATTGTAGCTTTCATGAGTGAAAGAATTTTTGAAATCGTTCCAGTAGTTTTTGAGTTAAATCGTAACTTTCTGAAACTTCAGTATCCTCTTACTTCAGTGAAGAACATGATAGCATTGACCTGATGCTGGAACATCTCCTGGAATCTGCAGAATACTCAATTCCTCACCAACTCAAAGCAGATGTCTTGTTTGGACTCAATGAACAGATAATACACACATCAGTCGGGGTGGTTTTTAATTTTAAATTTAAGTATTATTATAATTTATTGCTACCGTCATCTAGACTGGTAGTCTCAATCACTGTCAGATGCTTTTTGCTCCTGGTTGGCTATATCTATATCTACACAAAAACGTTGGTCGCAAAGCCATCGCTACCAAAAGAGATACTATAGGGGCTATTCATATATTATACACGAGTACAAAATTCTGTACCTGCAAAAAAAACTTCTTTACATCTCAGAGTCCTGTCAGAGTCATAAAGTTATAACAGAAGTCAAAACCAACAACTTCAAGGTACTTCGGAAATATAATCCAGAACTGCGATACAGTTTCCGTGCCAACGTTTCTAATGAGTTTCCAATACTTCAAGCACATGTGCCAACAACTGTTCGGCGCATTTCGTTCAATCTACAACTATTCTGCGAAAGTGGCTTTAAGCTTTTCAGGTATATAGGTACCTAGCTGAGGAGTATATGTAGATTTTCAATTACTTTAAAATTACTATTTAACCACCTTCTAATCTGTTTCTGTATCGTCCTATCCCATAACTACCTACGTCTGAGACTGGTGGTAGGTGGTTATTTTGTAGTATTTATGTTTGCCGCCTTCTAGTCCTGAAACGGACATGATGTCAGTTTCAAAATCCACATGCAATGACTGCAGGAACAAGATATTTTCACGGCGGAATTCGTTTGAGAGTTCTATTCACTTTGTTTCTTTGAGACCCTGTTTAATGTTGTTTTCAATACGGACCGAAGGTAGGCGCTTAGAAATATTGCAAGGATATGATTTCCGGATTTCAATGTCGTCGAGTTTTACGTATGTGCTTAAAATAAGGAGGAGTACTTATTAAGAGAGATTTAAGTTTTAAAACTAAAAAACCGACTTTACATGCCGCGCGAGTCAGTTTCAGTGACAAGTTTGAGGTGTTTATCTCCATATCTCTGTAGATACTCATGAGCTCATAATTTTCAGAGTAATCACGTAAAAAGCATAAAAAAACTAAAAACTAAAATATATATACGAATTGAGAACCTCTTTCGTTTTGGAGGTCGGTTTAAATAGTGTAAACGCGTAGGTTCATCATTCGAAGTCTAAACATATTGCCAAAATATAAGTATAATAAGCGGCCAAGTGCGTGTCGGGCCACGGGCAGTTTAGGGTTCCGTAGTAGCCTGTTATTCAATGCAAGTCTTTACCCGTTACAAACAAGCAACTAGGTACTCCGTCTTTGTCACTTTAAAGGATTTATTCTAAGGATTTTGTATTTGGTACAAATATATCCAACACCCAAGTTCAACGTCTATTACTGCTAAACTAATAAAGTCATCTCAACCACTATAATTTTTCTTTAAAGTTCATGAAATGCGCTATTATCACGATTTTTTTCAGATTTTTCAAATCGGCAGTTTAGCTTTTAGAGGGGGGGGGGACGCCCTACTGGAACAAAAATTTTCACTTTAAAGTTTAATATTTCGTAAATGGAGCATTCAATCGAAATATGGTATTAGCAACCCTAAAGTCATTTTAAAAGACCTATTCAACAATAACCCACACGATAGGGTAGACGATGAAAAAAAAATTCATCCCCACTTCACATATAGGGGAGCTACCCTAAAAAAAAAATATTTTTCACAATTTTATTTCAGCACTTTGTCGGCGTAATATATATATATATACTCCAACAAAATTACAGCTTTCTAGTATTAACGGTCTCTTAGAAAAACCCCGGACAGACAGACAGACAGACAGACGGACATAACTAAACTATAAAGGTTCCTTGTCAGGACTACGGAACCCTAAAAATGATTAAAGCCCATTGTTTATTTTAGTTCTGTTCATTGTAGCCATGTTAACACACCTATATTTAATTGTGAATGTTCAACAGCTTAAAGAATGATAACATCCTATTCAGTGCGTCCTACTGAATTACTAATATTTATCCTCAGTTAACTAATCGATACCTTAGTTAGTAAACTTATAATCGATTGGCGACGAACACGAGCATGTTTTGAACATGTTTGACGAAACAAACGGGTAAATCATCAATCGAATGAGCTGTCGAGTCGATTCGAACTGATGTGTGGTTTACAATTCTAGAAATAGAACCTAAAACCCAAGGTCCAGCTCATAATCAACATAAATCTGATATCACCTTATGGTGATATAATTTGAAAGTTTTTTTTATAATATACGAATAAAAAAACATACAAAAAACGTGTTTTTAAACGCCATCTATCTAATTAGTTTCGGCAAAATGACATAGATGGCGCTAGTAAACGAGTTCCGTCTTTCTATATCGCGACCAAACCAAATATTTGGTAATATCAATTAATCAAATATATGAGGTTGAAACTCTGTTATTTATCTGTTAGTTATATATCGTATTGTACGGAACCCTCCCTAAGTGTGCGATAAGAGACGCGATGCTGACTCGCACTTGGCCAGTTTTATTCCTTATCTTGAATTTATTTTCTAGTGCCCTAACCTCAGTAAGTCCGAAAGAGTGTTGAAAAGCAATCGAATGGCACCAAAAGAGTGGTTGCGTAAATTGCTCATTTTTACGCTGCTTGCAAAATGTTTTCAAATTCAGTGAATGGAGTTCAAAATTTTATAAAAAATAATGGATGGAAGGAATCTGCATTGTCAAAGGAGTCATGAGTTATGGGGTGGGGTATATTTATTAAAGAGTAGTAAGACGAGACGCATTAAAAATCAATATTACGCTTTCCTAGCCTTTTATCTTCGTTTGTGATGAATATCTAGTGGAAAAAAGGAAAATATTATATTTCAATTTAATTTTGTTTGATTGACGCGTAATATGTAACACAGTAAACACAGTTATTGAACAATAAAATTTATTCTATTCTATTCTATTCTATATGTGTTATCAAAATATGAATATAAAAGTTTCAGCTCAGCATGTAAACAGCTTTCAACTCTCGAGATCAATAAAACATCTGGGAAATTTCCTGCTTTCCTTGATTTCATTTAAAATACAAAAATTTGTTCCAACCTTGGAACAAATTTTTGTTCCAGTAGGATGTCCCCCCCCCCCCCTCTAAAAGCTAAACTGCTGTTTTGAAAAATCTAGAAAAATTCGTGATAATAGTGCATTTCATTAACTTTAACGAAAAATATATAACGGTTAAGATAACTTTATTACTTCAGCAGTAATAGTCGTTGAACTTGGGTGTTGGATAATTTTGTACCAAATACAAAATCCTTAGAATAAATCCTTTAAAGTGATAAAGATGAAGTACCTAGTTGCTTGTTTTTAAAGGGTAAAGACATGTAGGTTAACCGATTGCTCGAAGATGTTTGAACCGATTTGGAAAATTCTTTTTTGTTTCTAAGGCTCTTCCCAGGTTATCCCAACTAAAAGAACCAACTTCAAATGCCGCGCTATTAATTTTCACTACCAAGTTTGAGGTGTTTATCTCTTTATCTCTGGAGATACTTATCAGCCATCACATCTTCTTTCCAACAAAAAACGAATCAAAATCGGTTCACAAACGAAGAAGTTATCCGTGAACAAACATAAAATATATATATATATATATACGGTTAAATTTAGATTCCCATTCTAGGTCTAGGTATGTGTGGGTACACACGCTACTTTGACTTGAACAATGAACTTTCGGTTGTATTCATTAATTGAAACGATGGTAAACGGCTTAAAAATAAATAATAGTTTAAAAAACTAAAAAAACACGCTTTTTATAGAAAACCGACCTAAAAAATAGAAAATAAATTTTTATAAATTTAAATTAAGAATAGTGTTAAAAATTTCAATAAATATTAATTAATAATAGTGTGAATTAAAAAAAATATTTTATTTAAAAAAAATCTAATGTATTCCGGCAGCTATCCTTGAGAGCCAGTTCCTATTCTAGGCCTAGCGTTTACGTAGTAACTATTATATAATCTGTGCTAGCGTGCTTACCATCTTTGACCGCATCGTCACTTACCAACAGGTGAGATAGTGGTAAAACGCCTTTAAGATATAAAAAAAAACTATGAAGCATTAGATATAGATATAAAAAAATAAATAAATGCTTTCTAATACTCTCTAGTGATAGGAACTATAACTATATTTTAAACACTCCAGGTTATACCATGCGTTGCTAGTCAGTCGGTGAATGTTAGTTTTTTTTACAAGCTTTTATTACTCGACTACGGAGCAACGAAAATGAAGGTCGACGCCCCCAACCAAAAACTCGGTAATGTGCTATTATGGGCATTTTGCTGTTATGTCAAATTCGGCATCTGCGGACTGGAATACACCTTGTAAATTTTTTTCAGATTTTTCCTATTCATATTTACAAAGATATAATGACATACAGTGTTATTGTTAGGAAATTAGAAACAAAAATATGTCCGTAACAAACCTGTAAATAGGTCTTTACAATTACAAAAATGTATATCTTCTTTTGGTAAGTTGAGTTTACCGGTTTATTGGCGTAAATAAATTTCATGAAGTTTTTGGTAAACATTAGCATGGGTTTTTTTTTAAACTTACTTAAAAATACGTATTTCGTAATATACGCTAACAGTGTTATTGAAGTTTAGTATTGGCTCATAAGTGTACGCAACATTTCAATACGGTAAATTTATTCCAAATTTAATACACCTTATTCTGTTCTCGATTCTTGATTTCGAGGCTTCTGCATCAAAAATATACAAAGTAACCTCAGAACAAAGTATTGTGTTACAAAGTAACCAAGTTTTAAAAAGGAAAACGAATCAATTCCAAATGTAGGAAGAACAATAAGCAGTCAAGAATATCTCGATGTCACGTTAAAACCAGATGGAACTTCAGAAATTAATCATAATGAAACATTGACCGGTAGAACTTCAAATTATTGCTCGCATGCTGTGGCAATTGTAAGCTACATATAATGAAGATAGCCAAAGCTACGGACAACTTACTTAATACGGAAAATAAGTAGTAGTCAAGAGTGATCATAAAAATAGAATTGAGGTTGTATAAAATGTATTATTATGTTATTAGTCGATATTGAAAACTTAGATAACAACAATAATTAATCCAATCTAGAAAACCAACCCTCTACCGATGAAGAAGAAAAATGTCTGACTAAAAAACGCAAGCAGAATAGAATTAAGTGGCATAGTAAAAAAAAAAATTCAAGGTGCAATAAAAAAAATATCGAAAATAAACTATAGGTTCCGTTTCTTTACTCATGTGCTATAGGCTCCCCATGTGCGTGTAAAAAGGTTTGTAGCCAAAAATTGAATGTATCAGATCATCTTTATCAGCCGGTAATAGTCCACTGCTGGACGTAGGACTCCCCCAAGACACGCTGAGTCATCTTCGGCTCTTTGTTTCCAGTCACTGCCCACAGCTTTGCGAATGTCGTTGCTTCACCTGTTCACAGGGCGTCCTACGCTACGTTTGCCGATTTGCGGTCTCCACTCTAGAACCAATCTCACCAGTGAGTGTCCACGTCTTAGCTCCGTATATGTCATGACAGGCAGGATAATTAAAGACTTTTGTCTTTAGGCACAGTGGTATAGGCGACGAGAAGACTCGGCGGCGTTTCCTAAATGCTGCCCAGCCCAGTTTCCCAATTCTTCTCTGGATTTCCTTTTCGAAGTTGTGTTTGCCAAGTAGGAACGTCTGCCCTAGGTAAAGATAATGCGTGACAACTTCGAGTGGGGTCCCATCTACGGCAATCGGTTTCGGAACAGCGTGCTCGTTGTACATGACTTTGGTTTTATCCAAATTCATCCGGAGACCGATGCGACGAGAAGAGTCAGCTAGGTCATTCAACATCCTTTGTAGGTCCTGCAGCGTCTCAGCCATAATAACGATGTCATCTGCAAATCGTAAGTGAGAGATGTACTTGCCATTGGTGTTTATGCCACAATCTTTCCAGTCCAGCGTCTTAAACATATCCTCCAAGGCGTTAGTGAACAGTTTCGGGGATATGACGTCCCCCTGTCTCACTCCTTGACGCAGGTGGACATGTTTAGTTCGCTGGTTCTGTACTTGTACAGTTATTTTTGCGGCATTATACAGGCATCTCATCACTTCGATATATCGACAGTCGACTTGGCAACGCTAAAAGGACGCCAGAACGGACCAGATTTCGATTGAGCAATCAGTAGATACTATCAAAGCCACCCTAGGTAAAACAAAGACTCGCCTAACTTCCATGCTACAATTTTACCGTTTTTTATGCAGTACGAAAAATAGAAATATTCAGAATATAGAATAAAATTCATCCCCACTTCTCATATAGGGGAGCTACCCTAAAAAAAATATTTTCCACAATTTTATTTCAGCACTTTGTCGGCGTCATTTATTTACATACTCCCACAAAATTACAGCTTTCTAGTATTAACGGTCTCTTAGCTAAACCTCGGACAGACAGACAGATAGACAGACAGACAGACAGACAGACAGACAGACAGACAGACAGACAGACAGGCGGACATGACGAAACTATAAGGGTTCCTTGTCAGGACTACGGAACCCTAAAAACCATTACCCAGTTCACCAACGGGCTAAATAAATTCAGTCGAGTTAGTCTTTAATATTTATATGGCGACAGACACCAACCAGGTATGACCTGCCGATAAAAAATACCTTAATCAAAAACTACCAATGTGGTTTCAGTTAATGGAAAGGCTCGGTCTTCGTAACTTTATCTGAAAAGGTTTCAATTAACATCACAAAATGCAGGTTAATGGAGTCAATCAAGTTAAAGCTATAGCGGACCAAAATAGCTTAAAAATAGGGAACCGTAAAAGCCTAGTTCGAAAGTGGCCTACTTCCGGGTTATGTTGTTTTTAGGGTTCCGTACCTTAAGGAAAAAATGAACCCTTGTAAGATCACTTTGTTGTCCGTTTGTCTGTCTGTCTGTAGGTCTGTAGGTCTGTAGGTGTCTGTAGGATATGAATACGTGGTACTAACAAAATAATAATATCCTCTAGATAAATATGTAAACAAACACAAAACTGAACGTAAACAAAATGATAATTATTTGTGATCCGAATCTAAGCAAGGCTAATGAAAAAACCTTCATCAAACTTTAATTAAGATACCTGCAGGTTTGTTTTCTGCAAACACAAAGTAAACAAAGCTTAATATTATGTTTCCTTCAGCTAACAATCTTTTCTTTTTAAATAAGGACGTTAAAAACAGGCAGACGGCTTCTCATGTCGCTTCCCTCAAAAATTTCGCATATTTTTGATGGAAGCGACCATGTTATGCCGATCCGCTTGAAGGTGACAATAGTACTAAGCTATATTAGCTCGGTCTCTTTCACTCTGCACTCTCTGCATGGGGAGTGAGTAGGCGCATCAAATTCCTGCGAGGTGCAGAGTTAATTAGACCGAGTTTTATTATTGTGATATGTACTAGTTAAGTATTACAAACCGATTGATTGTACCGATAATCACTTGTAGATAATCACGATATATAATGGTTTTTTTGATGCTGCTTTTTTGATGACGATCTTTATGATTTGTTGATAAAGTAGGCACTGCAAACTTTTCAATGTCTAACTACATGACGTCCGGTTCTTTAAAAGGTCCTTGTTTTTAAAGTCATCGTTTTAACAGAGAGGGCGTTGACTGTCGGTACATTTACTGTTATTTCTATTATTAGTACTGAAGTTTAGAATTTACGCGAAGGGATCTGGTATTTTGAAGTACTGTAGGACCGTAGGTAGGTAATTAGGTCTGTTTTCATTGCTCTTTTGATTTAACAGTTCAAAAGTTTCGATGAATCTTGCTGGGATTTATTAGATAATTAATTGGGGATATAAATTAAATACTAACTGACTTTTAAATTACATAAGAGGACTTATACATTTTAAGACCGAACGGAATGAGTATTTACCTTCGTAAGTATATTACTTTTGTAATTTAAATTGTTAAAGCCAACTTCTTGCACTAGTACCTAAACCCTTTGTCGCGGAAGACTTTACAAACTTACAAATTATTGACACAATTATATCTCGAATAATTGTCTTTGGTTCAAACAAGAATTGTCTCGTGTGGGAATCGAACCCACGACCTTTGAATTCATGGTTAACCTCACTAAGCACTAGACCTGCCTTTGCGAC
Source organism: Cabera pusaria (assembly GCA_954871355.1). Taxonomy (NCBI): domain Eukaryota; kingdom Metazoa; phylum Arthropoda; class Insecta; order Lepidoptera; family Geometridae; genus Cabera; species Cabera pusaria. The sequence goes on along the minus strand of OX940900.1, from coordinate 10,829,602 downwards.
CGATGATCGTGGTGTAAAACGAGATATTTACAGCTTGATAGTTTTCTAGCTAAATCCTTTATTAGACACTAGAAGTGCCCCGCGGCTTCGCCCGCGATAAAGACTTCTTTTATTTACTTAAAACATTTATTTTGTAAAACCTTTCTATTATAAAAGACATCAAAGAAGTTAAAGCCAAATCGAGCCAAACTTTGAACCCCCGTTTCATCCCCTTAAAGAGTGAATTTTAAAAATCTTACCTTAACGGATACTTATGTCAAAATAACTATCTGCATGCCAAATTTCAGTGCAATCCGAAACAATATTGATTTCAGACCTTGTTAACCCACATCACCCTTTAAGGGGTGGCATTTCGAAAAAGTCTGAAACATTTATTTATTTACTGAAGTACTTGTGTGAAGTTTCGAATAGAAAAGATCTAATCTTGTTTCTCCTTACAAACTTTGAACCCCAGTTTCATCCCCTAAAGGGGTGAAAATCCTTTTTTAATACACCCTTACGTACTAAGACAAATATACCCTCCAAATTTCAAGTCTCTACGACCAGCGGTTTAGGCTGTGCGTTGTTTGTCAGTCAGTATGTCAGGACAAAGATTCTTATGGTATTAGATTGACGACGACAGAAATATTTGTTACGTATATTGGACCAGGATATATACAACTCAAAATCTCAATGTTTAAACAATTCATTTCTATTTCATCTTTTTTGGGATCAGCCTGTAAATTACTTTGTTAAAATTGCCTGAAGGCTAGGTTTAATAATAGTCTCAACTTAGTTCAATTGTTAGACATTGAGTTTCTTAATTAACCCGAGCCGTCGTCGTATATTCTAGAGTTGCATCTTGATAAAAGTTTTTGAAACTACCGTAGTTCAACACTTCAAAGTTTTGAAATAGGTCAAAGAAACTTAACCTTCTATACACATCTTCAATAAACTAAATGTTAATTAATAAAACCTGATAGTAAAATAAGATCCCATTCTAGACCTAGCGTGCTACCATCATCGCCCGCATCGTTACTTACTATCAGGTAAAATAGTCGTCAAACGCTTAGCGTACACGATATAAAAACAAAAAAAAACATAGATCTAACAAGATCATAGTATTAGAGTAAGTATAAGTAGCGGGCGCATATGCCACTTTTTCATCATTATCACCACAATCAGCCGGTATCAGTCCACAGCTGGACATAGGCCTCAGCTCCCAAGATACGCCACTGAGCCCGAACTTTTGGCAATTATTTTTCAGTCACTGCCCACCACTTTGCGAGTCTCGTTGCTTCTCCTGGTCAAAGGGCATCTTAGAAGTACCTACTTATTCTAAAATAGGAAAAACCTACAACTTTATAGATAAACCAAACAAACCTGCGGTAAAGTTACCGATTCAAATAAAAAATACTAAGTAATTTTACAATGCAAGTCTCGTAACTAACTTAGAAAAGAAAATACTGTTACTCAGCAGAATAAGTTTAAAAACTTTGTCTGGTGCATACCTTCATAGTTGGATTGTATGCTTTTTTCATTTGCTTAAACGGTTCTGTATTTAGTTAAGGTTTATTTAAACCACCTTTGTGCCGATAAAACAGAATCAGTCAAATAATTTAAAAAAACAAGGTTATGGATCGAAATCACAAAACAATCGACCTTTAAATCTCTCAAGTTAAACGCTTCAAGCATGCTACATGTCTCGCGCGGCATGTGAACTCGCTTCATCATCATCATCAATTTGTCATCTTCCTACCCTTATCCCACTCAGGTAAGTGGGGTCGATGCTACATATCATTCTCTTCCATTGGGTCATATGAAGTTTTTTGAAGTTGAAGTACCCTACCGAATACAAAAATAATCATTAGAATCGGACGGAGTAATTGCGTAAAATACAAAAAAAAACCAGATGAATTGAGAACCTCCTTCTTTTTGGAAGTCGGTTGAAAAATAAATTTGCGCTTCTGAGATGCGCTTGATGACGTCATCACATGCTTATAAAACAACGGCATTTCCGCTATAATGTGCATACATTTGGTGAATTCGTATCGCCATGAATGTTTAAATACTCTTTCTTCCACAATGGTTCAATATGCAAAGTAAAATTTCTAAGTTAGAGGTTGCTTTTTGTTGAAAAAATATATGACATTGTTTTTTTTTTATTTTTTTTATACTTTATAGGCTAGCGTTTGACCACTATCTCACCTGTTGGTAAGTGATGATGCGGTCGAAGATGGTAACTAAGCACGCTAGGCCTAGAATGGGAATTGGCTCTCAAGAATAACTGCCGGAACACATTAGATGTTTGGTGACATTTTTCTAACTTGAGGGTGGGAGCTGGCCAGACGGACACTCGATAGTGTCCTAACACCATGCGGGGTTGTTGGTTTTTTGACGATGTTTTCGTTCACCGGAGGGCCACTGTGAGAAGCGCACATAAATTTTTCTATAGAAAAATCCATTGGTGCACGGCGGTTTGAACTCGGTACCACGGCATGAAAGCCGACCGTTCTCCCGATTACGCCACCGGGCCCTCCGATGTTGTGAAATGTTCATACCAATACACACAATAAAAAGGTTTCAAACTAGTAAACTTGTTTCTTGTCTATTTTGCATAGTGCCAGTTGAGTTCTTGGACACGGCTAAAATGATCCCTTTGATTCAATATCAAATGCAGCGATATAAAATGTTCCTTCAACACTTGACTTATTTTAGGACTAAAAATCCCGAATTCTGTCCCCGAAGCTAGGCTAAGGATAAATAGAAGTAAAACGTAGGCAGAACGTAGATTTGTTTTCTGAAGCCCGTCGTAATTTGTTCTTTTCCGTTGACCCTTACCGAAATAGATATAAACGGAATATTCCACAACTCAATTCTAAAATTTCTTTCAAAGCTTTGGTATTTGAGACCTTAGAAAGGATAATTTGAAAGAATTTTGATGTAACGCAGTAACTTGTAAAATTAATGCGAGATTATAAGAAGACGCTCTCATTCTTCAAACAAGTATCGGCAATTTGTTGGCAACTGGAATATAGACTGCCGGAAAATTCTGACTCTACTTTGCTTGTTTGCTCCAGCTTACACAATCATGTCATCTTATTTATACAATGTAAATTGTAGAATATTCGTTATAAAATATATTCGGAATAAGTTTCAGTGTCATGTTAAACATCATCATCACTTTTTACAGTGTGATTGTGATCAAGTGCTTTTAAAAACAAATCGTCGAAAAGCGTCAGGTGTAAAGTCTATAAATCCATAACTACGCTTACATCCTATGATTTACCTATCCAACTGTGAAAATGACTACCATAGATTGGTCACAACGGCTTAATAAGATGGTATAAAAGCCTTGTTGAAAATTTCATTGACCATTTAATCAAAACACTTTGGAAGTTTCTTCACCCGTCGTCATTATTTAGAATTCTGAAATGTTTTCAGTTCTGCGAAGTTTTAGAAGTCAGGGGTGAAATTTGAGTTCTTGGCCTTCAACGTTAATTAGAGAGAGAGTAAATCGATGTCAAAGTTACAAAATGTTCAGTGTTACGTAAATCAGCGGTCGGTGAACATGCTTTTAAAACGACTGCTAACTGACGATAATGTGTGATAAAATGAAATGAAAAGTAGTTTAGGTAATTATTTTATGATTATCATCATCATCAGCCTACCTCTGTCCCCTGCTGGAGGCCACACCTATATGGTTCACCACTGAGCTCGATCTTCAGCTCTTCGTTTCCAACTACAACTGCCAGCCAGTTTTCGTATATCATCGCTCCATCTAGCTGGAGTGCACCATACACTACGTTCACCGAGCCGTTGTCTCCACTCTAAAACACGTCAACCCTAACGTTTATCAGTTCTACGACAGATGTGACCAGCCTACTGCCACTTACTTATCCTTTGAGCTAAGTCGACAACTTTGGTTCTCTGATGGATGATTTCATTTCAAATTCGACGCTTCGGAGAGACTGAGCATAGCTCGGTGAGCCACTTTGATTTGGTGAACCCACAGATCAAGGATTTCACTACGTTAAACGTACTACGTTAAGCGTAGTGAAATACTAGATCTGTGGGTGAACCAGTCGCACCATCAGTGTACGTACACGTCTCGGCTCAGTAAGCATAATAACAGGTAGGACGGTATCTGTTAACTATTTTATACGAGAAATTGATTAATCAGCATTCTTCACCAAAAATATTAAAACTACGTTTTTCGGGATACACATGGCACTTTGCAAATTAATCAGTCCAGTGTAGTTATCGTATCGTTTTAATAATTAATAAGAATATGTTTTTCGTCCGTGTCTATTTCATCTTTAGATTTTCCTTGAATAAGAGTGATGTCGTATAAGACGTAGTTACGTAAAAATTTACAATATACCTAGACAACTAAGCTACGATTCGTTGAATTTAGTATATTACGAATTACGAGTATGAGGACTATTGCCCAACGAAAACTCGACGTAAAGTTATTTAATTAAAAAGTAGGTGCGCATTTTTGCCCAGCCATCTGGTAGCTTGATCTATTTAAACGCAAGGACTTTTACATTATACAATTATTATTGCTTACCATTAGGCAAGGTTCTGGTTTGTGCTTATACCTCTTTTGCGCATTTCGGTGGATGCTCAACCTCTAATCCAGAGGTCATGGGTTCTCACACACAACGTACACCAAAGGAATTTCTTAAATGTATGGGCGCATTTACAAATGCCCCCGGGTTTTCAAAAATAACTTGAGGAAACCTTAGATTAGTATATACTATAATATATAATACTATCAGGATACATGTGTTAGTCAAGCTTGTTTGATGTAACAATGGCCTGCATGGCAGGGTACTGCCTAGTATTCACCTGCCTAACTAACTACTAGCTACCGGGCCGAATTTGGAAAAATGTATGCCCATCACGGTTCCGACGGCTGCCCTTTGAGAGCCAGTTCCCGTTCTAGCATGTTACAATCCTCGACCACATCATCACTAAGATATTGATCAAACGCTAGTCTTTATATATATACGCTGTATAAAATAGTTACCTAATATAGTTCAAATTAACAATCGTCTATTTCGCACTTCGTAAACCTCATTCATCATTTTCGATCGGTTAAGATCTTGATATTTTTTTTATATACTTGTAATACTTTTTTTATATACTCTCTCTAATAAGAGTGTGCCTTAGGTTGTCGGATAGGATTGTTTCTAAAAACAACAAATCTCCCTCATAATTTGTCAAGTCTCCAGACCAAATGACCTACAAACAAAGCGGTGGTAGTCATTGAATTACTCTTAATGTTTTTGTTCCCATAACCTATTATTACCATCATAAGTCATTGAGATACTCATAATAACGGCATTGTCATCTGGATGACGATATAAAATATGCCATGATTATACTCATAATATTATACACATACATAACAAGCATGGAGTGGACGGATACGTGTTATGTTTTATGTACCTTAGCAGCAATATTCACATTTTTGTGCGTCTTTTCGTGGTCTTTACCTTGTATTCATCTATACCGTAGTCTTTACTTATTATGCGTTTCATACACGCATATATTTTGTTGTAAGTATTAGCAATGCTGAGAGCCTGCGCATGTTCCTTACTTTTTTTTTACTTTGAGAAGTAAATCCAGGGAAATTTTTCGTCGGTTGTCCAGCTAGGCTGAAAAGCTTTCGAGAAACTCCGTGGAGTCTTCACGTCGCGATGTAGGTTCAGGTCCGCAATTGGTTTAGCTCGTTTAGCAAAGTAGACTCGTGCAATTATTATAATGAAAGCACTATCCCATAACAACATACCAGATGAGCTCTGCATCACAAAAACATTGCGAGTCCTTATAATTAATTTAAATTCTACGCATTTTATATTATTGGTCACTTTGCCCTTCTAACACATCATCGACATCAATGGCGATGTAACACATCGTTTTAACAATATTACAGAGTATTTTTATATACCCGATGGGCAATCGTTGACCACAATCTCACCCACTGACCTAGGATTCACTACGTACCAGATGTTTAGTGACGAAATACGACAAAAATACAAAAGAAACGCATTATCTTAGAATACTTCCATATGTATCAACATCTACATTTTGTTATTTTCTGCCTTTTGGGCAAGACCCAAAAGCAAAATGTTGAATATTACAACTGCTTTAGTAATTTCTCATATCAATTTTGTAAAAGAAGCCAACACGGAATCTAACATTCCCATAAAGGACCGCACACACCGTCCCCCGAATATTAAGTAACCTGCACATGATTACACAAATTATAAACCATCTCACGTCAGCGGAACTCAGATATTGATATTGGCAGAGGAAATGGCTGGACAACAGTTAGATTTGCAATTGGTTATTGCGAATTTATTTATATCTATACGAGATCGATAGATTTTGTCATTCTGATGACTCACGTTTGATAAAGCATTGGTTGATTGAAATTTTTAAATATTACAATGTAAACTGTAATGCTAAGAGCAGCCAACATGGATGTATCATACCCATTGTACATCCATGGCAGCCAAGAGGTTCAGAATTACTATTTAATATCATTTGAAAACAGAATCGAAACCATTGGATATTTTCATTTGAAAAATTATTAATTCTAATGGATAGCTTTTAGGGTTCCGTATCCGTCCGTCCGTCCGTCCATCCGTCCGTCCGTCTGTCTGTCTGTCTGTCTGTCTGTCTGTCTGTCTGTCCGTCCGACCGTCCGTCCGTCCGTCCGTCCGTCCGTCCGTTCGTCCGTCCGTCCGTCCGTCCGTCCGTCCGTCCGTCCGTCCGTCCGTCCGTCCGTCCGTCCGTCTGTCCGTCCGTCTGTCCGTCCGTCCTTCCGTCTGTCTGTCAGTCCGTTTGTTACCACCGATTTTCTCAGGAACAGACGGACCTAGCAAGTTAAAATTTATACAAGATACTGAAGTCCATAGTACCTATTAAGTGTATAAAAATATAGGTCCTGAGTCAACACGATAAAAAGATATGGGCAAATTTAGATTTTCACGAAAACTTGTAATTATCAAAATTTACCTGAATTTTCAATTTTTTTTATTTTCCGGAATGTTTCCTTTACTTGTGCTGACCTTGCTTTTAAACAAAACTGACAATTATAGGTCAACCGGAAGTACCCTATAGGTTTTGGGTCGAAAACGCATAGGGTACTTTCCGTTGATCTATTAAAGAATTGTGGAATTTGGCAAGAAGCAAGGTCTTACAGCATAAATAAAGGGAAAACTCCGAAAAATAAAAAAAGTGGAAATTAAAGGGTGTCCCCATACATACATAGTTTACGCCAATTAAGCTAACTTAATTGGCACCGACCAACGTTGGTACGGAAGTCTCAGTGGGCGAGTTCAACTCGACTTGGCCGGTTTTTTTCTACTAACTGTTGTTTCCATGACCAATTAACTCACTGATTAACCAAAATTAAAAAATGCATAATAAGGCTGCTGATTTAGAATGTATTTGTTTTAAACTGGAATAAGCTGTCCTGTTTGTATGAGTTGCCACTTGCCAGGTTTTTTTGTTACCTGATCAGTTTGTTCGGGATGGCCGGGAATTAACTTGGATTACGATGTGGAACTGTCTACGAAGACATCTCCGGAGCCTTACACATCACCTCAAAGGCTCGCTTCAAATGTTGTGCTGGGAGATTTATACGCATAAAATGAGAAGTATATTTCTTTTCAACTGAATTCACAGAAAACGAAAAAAATCTCAATTTACCTGCATTTTTGTATGTTTGTTATCTCAGAACTCCGTCATTTTCAAACCGATTTGTAAAATTATTTTTCTTAAGAGAGAATGAGCTTCCCGTTTGATCCCATTGTAATATCTAATATCTCCAGAGATAAGGAGATAAACACCTCAAAATAAGCACTGAAAATAAGTAGCGTTTAATTAGAAGGTGTTTTTTAGGGTTCCGTAGTCCTGACAAGGAATCCTTATAGTTTCGTCATGTCCGTCTGTCTGTCTGTCTGTCTGTCTATCCGAGGTTTTGCTAAGAGACCGTTTATACTAGAAAACTGTAATTTTGTGAGGGTATGTATATAAATTTCGCCGACAAAGTGCTGAAATAAAATTGGGAAAAATATTTTTGAGGGTAGCTCCCCTATATGAGAAGTGAGGATGAATTTTTTTTCATCGTCCACCCCATCGTGTTGGGTATCGTTGAATAGGTCTTTTAAAATCACTTAAGGTTGCTAATACCATTTTTCGATTGAATGCACCATTTACGAAATATTACACTTTAAAGTGCAAATTTTTGTTCCAGTAGGGCGTCCCCCCTCCCCTCTAAAAGCTAAACTGCTGGCTTGAAAAATCTGGAAAAATTCGTGATAATAGCGCATTTCATGAACTTTAAAGGAAAATTATAGCGGTTGACATAACTTCATTAGTTTAGCAGTAATAGTCGTTGAACTTGGGTGTTGGATAATTTTGTACCAAATACAAAATCCTTAGAATAAATCCTTTAAAGTGACAAAGACGGAGTACCTAGTTGCTTGTTTATAACGGGTTAAGACTTACATTGAATAACGGGCTACTACGGAACCCTACACTGCGCGTGGCCCGACACGCACTTGGCCGGTTATTTATTTATTAAACGGTTATATTTAGCTTGCTCTGCTTCTATGGGTCAAATTTAGTAATTTTGCACTGTGTCCTGTCTACTTCACTTTTTATTTCGGTTTCCCATTAGAGGCGTGGTTTCAAAATTATTTTGTAGATTCTCTTTACAAAACTAACATTGCAAAAGTTTTGATAGCTTTCAAAACCACTTACGAATGCGTTTGTATTTCTAGTTTTAATTTACTTTATGACCTCACAGCACGAACGTAGCGTTAAACTTTTTCGTTCACGAGCTTTCATCCAATCTATGTTTGCGTATGTTAATTTGTTGTGTATTCATTTTATGCATCAACAATCTGTGTAGGTACGTGAATGCATTAAGGTTTTAATTCGATGTCAGCTGTAGTTAACATTAAAGTAGGTTGAGCACTTATATTTTAGAAGCATACTTGCGTAAGTAATTAAGCAAAGCAACAATGGAGAAATAAAGCTATTTCTCTTTGCGCTCCTCATGTAAAAAAATCCAATCCATCGATTCTCACTCACTTGAGTGGGAATCGATGGATTGGATTTTTTGACATTACTTAATGTCAATAAATTGGTTTAGGTGACCCTGCATTCACAAGCACTGTTAGCCCAGTAAGCTGGTACGATACACATGTTAGGTAAGCTTGTATCAATCAATCTAATAAAGGTCCACGTGGTGGTAAGGCTCTGTTTAGTGTCGTCGTGGCCAACACCCTCAAGTTGGAAAATCTGTCGCCAAGAATCTTATTTGTTCCGGCAGCTGTCCTTTAGAGCCAGTCCCCATTCTAAGCCTAGCGTGCGTCCTTGACCGCATCTTCACTTATCAACGGATGAATAGTCAAACGCTGTGAAATAAAAAAAAGGTTTTTCTGACGGAAACGCACCCTTAGTGATAAATAAAAAATATATAAAGGGAAACAAAATATCAAGTCAAATAAAATATCAATATTCTAAGGTATTAAGATCCTTCTCTTTTTTTAAGGAGGTTGAGAGTCAATTTCTAATCACGAAGTATACTTACCCAAATTGCAAAGAGGCATTAAATATCGATTTATCTCAATAATAGTCAAAAGGATCTGGTGGAAGTCGTTTAAAAACTGCCTTTAACAATATTTTTACCATTAAAATAGGCCATTTTGTTTGAATTATGTTATTATTAATTTTAATTTAGAAGTTAATTATCATATTTCATGGCACTTTTGAGGCCTGACATTTTGAGATGACATTGCAAACACTTGGCTAGGGCTAATCTTGAGTCTGAATAATCTGCAACAGTTTTAACAAATAAAATATTATAAACGTGGAATTAATTTAAAATGTTTGTTAATTTATCACGCCATAATTAACAGCCTAGTATATAGAAAGAGATTTACTATAAATTACTTAGATACTTTTTAACGGTAGGCGCTTTTCATATTAATAAGGAATAAGTAAAGAGTGCTTACTATCCTAATTCTGTAATATGTTGTCGTTCTACTACGTATAACAATAGTATTACCACTGTTTTATGGATTGTAAAACTGTGGTATTCCCGCTTGTTTACACATAATGAAATAGGTAATAGTTTGGTAAGAATAAAATATAACATGTCTTCTATATTGATACATTTTTTTTTAATAAGAGGTACATAGTATTTTCTAATTTTACTTTTTAATGTTTTGTCGACCGTGTGACACTAATTAGGCTTTGTGTATATCCGCTGTGTTATATCCTGCACAGTGAACACATATTTAATGTGCTTGTAATCTAGTACTGAGAGAGTCAAAAAAAAAGTACATTAAAGCCGAAATTTCATAGTCATGTTTCAAACTCTCGAATACACAAATCAAAATCATCAAAACGATACATTGATTTTATCGCGTCGTATTTAAAACTTTACGGTTTGATGTATTCAGTGAGAGTAATCCGTTTCTGTTGTTTATTATTTCACCAAAGCTAGAGATAAATTTAATTTCATAATTCAACATTTTGGAGTCAATTAAAAGTTTGAAAAGTTATTGTAGAGTTTCGCAAATCCCGTCAGGCCATTCAGAAATTGAGATCCTTGGCCTACTTTTATAATTCATTTGCAAACAAATACCCATTTAAGTAGAAATGGTAACTGAAGAGCTATTAAAAAGCTATACCTAACTACTTTGGTATAGTTATAAATATTAAAATACCGGATTTATCGCGCCTAAAGTCTCGCCTCAGCCGGCTCGTGACCACGATCAATGCAACTTGGTCGAAACGTCGAGTTAAATAAAAAAATATGTTTTAGGCGCGATAAGTCCCGTATTTTAATATTTATAACTATGTGTTCAAATCGCGAAAGTTTAAAGTTTACAATTACTTTCGTATAATTACTTTAAATAAACATTTTTTTTAAATGTTAATTGTGTTTCGATAACCGACAACGACAGACGGATAATTATACTGGTTTATATATTTCTTTAAATCTTATAGGCTAGCATTTGACAACTATCTCGCCCGGTAGCTATGATGTGGTGAAGCACCGAATGCACTGAAGTTAGATTTTTTTTAGTAGAAATACTATATCAACAATGAAACCGCTTTACATATTGTTTTGTCAATTGGTATTATTTAACTACATTTGATTCACAACTCAAGGATTCAAATTGCTTATTCTAAATTGACTGGTTTGTATATAAGACTTATTAACAAAATATTAAAATATGAAGGAATAAGTAGCTGTTAGCTTTTTTCAAATACCATTGCCTCTAGACTAAACTATTCAATTTTAAATTAATATTAATGTATTCATCAATTAACTGCATTTAGCAAGCTCATCAGATAGATCATCAGAAAAATATATTATCCCAAAATAATATATCCCAATTTTCTCAAAATAACCTCTCGTCCTTTATCTTGTCATTCGTTCCTAATTACCTTCGCACCTCCGTCATCTTAATTGCGCAGGCTTTGTAATTACATAATCTAACCTTACACGAGGTTTCACGATTCGTTGAGTCTTCAAACACTTCAGAGCTTTCTTGGAGTAACATAATTTCTTAATTTTTTTGTTGAGCCTTCTTTCCTTGAGTCACCAAGGCGTCGAGAGCACTTCGCTATATACTTGGCCGTCCATCCCTTAATAGTTCATCGACCTTCCAAAGCTGTGTTTGAAAAAATGAGGGAGGCTGAATTTCATGCCCTGTACTTTCAGTCTCAAAGCAAGCGAGCCAGTCAGCGGCGGGACGTCGTCAGAAATAGACGTACCCACGCGAGACGGTCTCGAGTTCTCGCCGCGTAAAATACATCGATTACGAGTCAGGAAAAATAACTTTCACTTTCCTCTTTGAAAATTTTAAATACTTTATAAATACTGTAAACGTTCCTGTGTTTTAAATTCTGCATTGAATTCCCCTTTTTAATGGATTTATAAACTTTGTAAACTTTTATCATTGACTCTGGTTAATTAGCTTCATCTAATATAAAAATAGCGGTAGTTCTGTGTAATAAACTATAAATTGTTGAAGACATTTGCTCGTCGGGCGTTATTGTGAATTATTTCATGCTTTGACTTACAACTTCCTGTGTCTGCGACCACCGGAGAGAAGAGCAAGTAGCCAGTATTAAGTAAAAATAGACAGCAGTTACTGAGGTGAGTTCTTAGTCTGTTTTTTCAGAAAACAATACGCTATCAACAATATTATGAAAGATACATTCCGACAATGTTTGCGTTACGTCTTGTTTGCGTCGGAGTTTAATTTGGATTCTAAACGTGGGTATAAGAATTTCAGTTTGTTTAAATACTGCCATTTTAGGAACATCTGTTTACATTTTAGTATGTATATGTTTCTTTATAGGCGTTTATACAACTGTTACGCGATCTATGAAACCAATTTAAGTCGGTAATTTAAAATTATGTTAAGCCCATATGCAAATAATTTTAGTACTATAATAATATAGTTATAAAGTGGATAAATCGAACATCAAGGAAGTCACCAAAAATCGAGTTTCCGACTTATGGAGGATTTCGACATCAGCGGATTTTGAATCGACTCGTAGAGGTAAATATTCATTAAATATTTGTTTAGTTAGAGTGGTGATCTAAATAAAATTCAAGTTACATAGGTAACAAACATGTTTACCTAAAGGGGTTTGGGTAAATTTGTTCGGAGGTTGGCTTAATTTTTTTGAGCGGCCACTTTTCTAAATATTTACTTTTTTACAGTAGTACTATATTAAAGATTTACAACTGTAAAAAAACGGTTCTAAGTAATATCGTAGCCGTGACGTGATATTTAACATCAAAATCATGCTCCAAGAACTAAAGAAATTAATGAAAAAATCATCTATTTTTTAATTAATTACTTTTAATGTACAAAACACTTCGATTAACATAAGTGTTTACAATAATAAACATAGATCTACTAATTAGATCTTATATGTATGAGTATATTCGACTTCAAAATATTGAATGTATCTCCACAGATAATTGTGTGTATCTCAACGTAACCGGTAAACACTATAAAGTCATCCAAGTATGTAGAGAGATACATATTTTTGTTTTTGTTGATTTTTAGGGTTCCGTACCCAAATCGTAAAACGGGACCCTATCACTAAGACTCCGCTGTCCGTCTGTCTGTCTGTCTGTCCGTCCGTCTGTCACCAGGCTGTATCTCATGAACCGTGATAGTTAGACAGTTGAAATTTTCATAGGTGATGTATTTCTGTTGCCGCTATAACAACAAATACTAAAAACAGAATAAAGTTAAAAATAATAGAGGGTCCCCATACAAGAAACGTGTTTTTTTCGGCATTTCACGCCATCTATGAACGCTTAGTTAGGTAAACGTCCCATAGATGGCGTTATATTGAAATGACGATCCCTAACACCTTTGGTAGACGTTAGATGGCGTTATAAGAAATAAAATATTTATTAATTACATATTATTTTTTGCTGGCTAAAAATGATAGTGGTATGTTTTGCTCGATCTTATAAAATACTGTAGTATGGTACGGAACCCTACGAGTGCGAGTCCGACTTGCACTTGGCCAGTTTATTTAAATTGTGATTAGTGGATGCGCTCGGGACTGGCTTACATACGCCAGACCCGGTCGCGAACAATAGGTACTAACTATTTTTGATTATTTCGCCACCGATGTAGGTTAGAAAAAAACTTAAAAAAGTGTTTTTTTTATTGCATACTATCTACTGTATAACGAAAATCACTGGCCGCGTACTCAAAAAATCAAGCCACTTTTACCCAAACCCCTTTATTATAAATCAACATTATTTCAAAACATCCTTAAAATGAATTAAACCCATCATTATTTTTAAAAATGTAGCTATTATAAAAAGTCTTAAAATAATAAAAATTAAATTAATAAAATAAAATATCATTTAGGTTTGAATGTTTTTATTATTTTTGACAGAGTAATTACTTTACTCATTGGTACGCCAGATTGCAACTCCTTTCTACTATTGACAGTCTTTTACAGCTTCGAGCAATACAACATTTTCAGCAAGACTCAAAGTTTTCAGTTTACGTTTTACAACACTTATGTTTTAACAATTTTATTCGTATATCTACTATTATAAAAAAATGATGTATATTGCGGTAGAATCAAACTAGTACTTACAACTTTTTAATTGACATCAAATGACTTTATTCGCTAAAGTTCACAATAATTAGAACCCAAAATAAAACACCTGACATCATGTGTCATAAATTCTTTTATATTTTTTTGAATTGGTTTTCTAAAAAAACTATTGTGTGCATTTTTAAAGTTTTTCTTAAAGTTGGTAACTTATTTTTCTTTTGGATATAGAGTTGATAGAGCTTTAGTTTGTTTCAAATAACCTAGTTGTAAAGTGTGTAAAATAAAACATTGCTATTTATCTATTAGAGAGATTTAATTACAGTCTATCACATGTTAGAGATACAGAAGTGCAATGTGCAGATTTTTTTTGAGTTATAGAGGAAAAATATGCACTTAAATGGCTTGTAGGGGCTTACTGATGATTTTGAGAAATAGAGGGACAAGATTTCGGGCTTTAAGGGCCTTGAAGGGAAGAGAACGAACCCTTTTTTGAGTTTTGGAGGTTATACCACTCGTCGAGGTTCGACTTATGGGTGTTCGGCTGTAATTTTGATACACACTGTTTTTAACTAAAACGTTAAGCTCGCTACGACCTTATATTGAAAAAAAAATGTTAAATGCACCTCAAAGGCGCCTTTGACTACGATTACCTATTTTACGTATTTTATAAATACTAAGATTGTAGACAATTAACCATAGCTTTGAAGTTTTTGTCGTAAAACAATATTGGTTTAGTAAATAAATTAAGTTTATATTTTTTGTTACATAAAACTAACATTGTTGAGTAAAGAGAATTGGTAAGAAAAAAAAAATACACTTACGAACTATTTCATTTATGTCTTCGGGTCAACCAACCATTATTATGGTTTGGCTAAACTTAAGCGTCAGCATTTTCCGAAATTATCCCAATTTCCCTGAACACGGGACACTCCCAAATCGATTTCTGGTCCCCTCAAACTAATTTCGTTTCTTGTGGAAATTGTTAGAAACTGGGCTTAAAAGATTTTTAAAAGTATTTTACCGAGAATATTAAGAACATTTTTTTACGTTACACCAAGTTTCATTTAATTATTAAAATTGCGAGGTAAATGATTTTACATGTAATAAAAATCCTTAATAATAAGTTTGCTCAGTTTGCTTCCCTTATTAAATAATATAAAAA
This sequence comes from Cabera pusaria, assembly GCA_954871355.1. Taxonomy (NCBI): domain Eukaryota; kingdom Metazoa; phylum Arthropoda; class Insecta; order Lepidoptera; family Geometridae; genus Cabera; species Cabera pusaria. The sequence goes on along the minus strand of OX940900.1, from coordinate 10,814,313 downwards.
TAATGAAGAGTTTATATAATGTTGTTCTATAATATATAAGAATTGTTTACGTAAAAATATACGAAAAAGATCTTGGAAATTTTATTTACGATTGAAGCAGTGATTTTTATTAGAGTTTTATGCGACAGTCGAAGATGCCCAAACAGATTTGACTTTACCACAAAATCAATTTCAAATAATGTTCCATTAGTTGACTTTCTTTTTAGGGTTCCGTACTCAGAGGGTGCCAAGGGACCCTATTACTGAAACTCCACTGTCCGTCTGTCCTTCCTTCTGTTACAGGACTATATTGTGAACTGCAATAGTTAGAGACTTGATATTGTATAAATAGTGCTAATATTACTAATATACACAATAGTTATCTATTGCCTTTATAACAACAAAATAAAAAATAAAAAATAAAGTAAAGTTTTTTGAATTATTATTACAAATTAAAGAGTGTATAGAAGAAACGTGTGTTTTTCAGCATTTTTTGCTTGATATTATTCAATATTGTACAGTTAAGTAATTCGCGAGCCCTTCGTGTGTGAGTTGGACTTGAACTTAGCCGGCTTACCTATATAATTTGTGTTCAAAAAGTTAAACCGTACTTAACTAACTTATTTCAACCATTTTTCTTCTGTATTTACATTGGCTCTATTTGACTTTAGTCACAGTACTAAGTAGTGAACCGTTAGAAATAGGTATTTTCGCCCCACCATCAAAGAGAAAATCTGCTGCCATAACCTTCCGGTGTTCCGACAACACACATTCCTTCAGAATCATACATACTATTCTTAACCTAGCGAGCTCACCATCTTCGAACACATCATCGCTTACCACCAAGCGAGATAGTAGTCAAACGCTTTAATGATTAAGCCGACAGTGTATTCGTTTATTACCAAAAAAAATTAACACTTACGAATATCCGATATAGCAATGGCCTTCAGTCAATGAAGGTATATATATATATATAATATTAGTAATTATTATTTATTGCTACAAAAATGTTTCAATCACGAACCATTTCAGTCATCAGTTTGACGTCAAATTATTTGCAATTATAATTGAGGACATAATAATAATTCATTCGTCTAATTATCGAGTGCACGCCTAGATACTTTGTTAATTATCACATTAGTTGTAAATTATTTGTGTATACAAAACGCCTAGGTAATATTAGTTGATAACTCACCTGATGTTAAGTGACGATGTGGTCTGAGATGTAGCACGCTTAGCTAGAAGATACTTATTTACTTGCGACTTGAAGGCCCCCCATAAGTAACTTTCCAGAAACGTGTGGTTCTTCTTTTTGAATTTAACTTCCAATATTTGACCCATACAAACATAACTACCTAGGGCCTTTAATATAGGTACGAGTAGCCCAGCCCAGTGTTTTTCTAGAATTTATTAGAAGGAAGCATTACGTGACAGTCCTGCTAGCTAGCTCATAAGGAAAACGCAAAGAAAACTCTCAACTTATCACAACGTACCTTTTATTTCCCAGTAGACGAGATGACAAACGATGTTTCATTCAGAAGCGATAGCTAACAAACTCCAAACGAAATTAAAGTAAATAGCGACGTACTCAGCTGTGAATAGTTCGGTATCTCGTTAAAATGATCTGCTTCCTTTGTCACAAGGGACGTATTCCACTACACTGTTGCCATTTGACCATGTAACTCTTTCTACCGTAGATACTTTCTACGAACCGGAAAGTTCGGGAACGACATTAGAAATAGTTTACATAATGGAACTTGTTTAACCTCGTTTTTAGGTATTTCGAATTCTATAGGTCATAACTCAGATATCACCTGTGTGATGATAATACTTGTTATTCCATAACAAAAATTACAATTGTATGGGAAACAGTTAAACAGCAATACAACAAAAACAGTTTAGATATTTTTATATCTTATAGGTTTGATCACTGTCTCGCCTGGGGTAAACGATGATGTGGTCGACGACGGTGAACACGCTAGGCCTAAGATACTCAATAATACATTTGAAAAAGCCAATTATCTAAAAATGCTAATGAAATAACGTGTTTCTTAATCTTTTGAAAATTTAAATGTTGGAAAATATTTGCCTTTATTTTATTATCAAACTCTACACATTTAACTATCGAATTAAATTATTTTGCGTTTCTTTGTGGATCTCTACATTATTGCGAAATTAGTACAATCACTCGTGCATTGCTTCCAAAAAAAATGGCTCCCATTATAGTGGCTTATACATCTTTTTTTTTAAATAAAACCCATTACTAGTATTCTTGTCAACCCCTCCAACTAAGCTAAATATGCTTGTGTCTGGAGTGAGTTCACGTCAATAGTGCAATGGGTGGGGTGGGGATCGAACTCACGACCTTTCGATCACCAGTCCGACACCCTATCCATTGGGCTATTGTCGCCTTCACTAACCTGCACTGCCTTCATTGACATCTTTAACAATCATCGTCATATTTCAACTAAGAGAAAACTTTAACCGATTATAAACCTAAACCTACCTCATGAACTCTATCTATTGGTGAAAACCGCGTGAAAATGTACACAGACAGACAGACGCAGCAGAGGACTTTGTATTACAATATGTAATATGTAGTGATATCGAAATGCATGGGATGAAAACACACTTTTATTACAAGCATTTATTTAACTTGCAGTGTATGTATGTATGTATATATGTATGTATGTATGTATGTATGTATGTATGTATGTATGTAACTATGTATGTTCGGGTGGAATCTTGGAAGCTAAATTAGACCCACTTTCCGATGTCTGATTGGACTCAAATTTGGTGTACTTAAGTATCTTCGATGACAATATAATGATATGGTACCATGGAGCTGGTCTGATGATGGAGACGGAAGGTGGCCACGGCATCTCTGTGATAAAACAACATAACCCCACCGAGTTTGGGCTCGATTGATTTGTCTTGAAGAGAACTTTACGCCTAGATGATATCCAGGGTCTGATGATGAAGCTGGAAGGTGGCCACGGCATCTCTGTGATAAATCAACATAACCCTACCGAGTTTGGGCTCGATTGATTCGTGTTGAAGAGAACTTTTCATCTAGATGATATCCAGGGTCTGATGGTGAAGCTGGAAGGTGGCCACGGCATCTCTGTGATAAATCAACAAAACCCTACCGAGTTTGGGCTCGATTGATTCGTCTTGAAGATAACTTTTCACCTAGATGATATCCAGGGTCTGATGATGAAGTTGGAAGGTGGCCACGGCATCTCTGTGATAAATCAACGTAACTCTACCGAGTTTTGGTCTCGATTGATTCGTTTTGAAGAGAACTTTACACCTAGATGATATTTAGCGACTGGTAATGAAGCTGGAAGGAGGCCACGGCATGTCTGTGATAAAATAACGTAACCCCAGTGAATTTGGGCTCAAATGATTCGTCTTGAGGAGCACTTTACATTTAAACGATAGCCAGGATCTGATGATGAAGCTGTAAGGGGGCCATGGCATTTCTTCTATATTAAAAAATCTAAATTCGGATATTTCTATTTTTTTTTTTAATAAATGTATTCTTCTTTTCAGGCAAAATGTTCTTTTCTTCTATAGTTAATGTACTTCCACTTTGTGCCCTATTCATATTTTCCATCCTGTATATGATTTGTTGTCGATAAACATTGCTCATAACTCTACCAGTAAGTCAAGTACCGAGTCTTAAACGTTGGCTATTAAACTGAACACATGGAACAAAGAAAACCCATTACTGCAAACCATTGTTTATGAAAATAAATTATTTTCAAAAAAAATAAACCGACTTCATAACTACAAACAGGCACTCAAAAGCAAAAAATAAATTACTTAATATAATTATTATAAGCGCTACCCACTAATCTATTTGAAGTCGGTGCCAGCCATGTCTATTGGATCATCATCATCATCATCATCATCAGCCTGTATAAGTCCACTGCTGGCCGTAGGCCTCTCCAAAGAGGCGCCATTGAGTCTATTGGATAGTAGATAGATACTATGTATGTAGTAGTAGCAGTAGTAAGTAGGTAGATACATGTAGGTAGCATCTATCTACTACCTATTAGACTTGGCTGGCATCGACTTCAAATAGGTAAGTGAGTAGCGCTTATAATTATTAAAGATAAAGATAAAGATAAAGATAAAGATATTTTATTTGTTCAAAACATGCGTTATACACATACACAAACATTGCATGCTTAAACATAGTATCATAGTAGTATGGTCTTAAACATAGAAATAGCTCGTCATGTTTTGCCCACATGGGCGTACAAATGAGACGCGTGACGCTGCTAAACATTGTTAAATTCATGTTACATTTTTATAAAACTTTACATTATTATATTAAGTAATTTATTTTTCGCTTTTGAGTGCCTGTTTGTAGTTATGAAGTCGGTATTTTTTTTAAATAATTTATTTTACCCTTTTTAGTGCAAAACAAGCTTTAATTAAATTACATGTATCTATAAAATTTCGTGTCTGGGCCGTTATACACTGACGGATATATAGGTACTTTGTGAAAATTTCAAGTATGTACCTATTATGGTTAAGAAGATACTGAGCTGTAAAGTGCGCACATATAGACACACAGACGGACGGACGGACGACAAAGTATCAGAAAGTGTTCATATGGTACCCTTTAGGTTCGAAACCCTAAAAAATTGACTTTAAATGCCGCGCTAGTGAATATAATCACTGTCATAGTGATGTCATCAAGGTATCAAAGGACAATGTCCAAAATGGCCCTTGGCAATAAAAGCATCTGACACACACGATAATTAATTGTCTATTTAATTACAATAATTCCAAATACTTTTATAACACGGACTAGATGTATTATAGGATGTAGAATAATCCAAAATGAATATTAATAATAATATCGTTTAAAAACTAAAAAAGAACCGACTTCAATGCCGCGCTATTCATTTTCAGTACCAATTTTGAGATGTTTATATCAATATCTCTGGAGATACGGAGATACTTATCAGACCTCGATAAAATTACCATGGTACCACACATGGGATATCTCCTTTCGAACAAAAAAAGAACAATCAAAATCGGTTCATAAACGACGAAATTATCCGCGAAGAAACATAAAACAAAAAAAAAAATATATACGGTCGAATTGAGAAATCTCCTCCTTTTTTTGAAGTCGGTTAAAATGTATTATTTAAAAAAAGATTATTTACATTAATTGCCGCCATATGGCCGACAGATACTACTGAATCACTCTATTACGTTATAAGAGTTGGCACTTCCCTACATTGTTGATACCTACCCGAATTATGAAAGCACTGTGTAGCCAACCTAACAACGGAAAGTATTATTTACTTAGTAACTATTATATAATCTGTGGTATTATGCTTACAATATATTTTTTTATTGCAGTGTTAGTTTGTACAAGCACAGGTACAAGGTTGGTACGTTCATAATTCTGAGTTATTTAATTATGTATGCAGTGTCGCGGGACTGATATGACCGCCATCTTCGCCAAACGTCATGTCATGTCAAAAAATATTTACTGACTTTGCACCCTAACAAGACTTTGCCCGGTAGAACATTCCTGTGAGGACAAATTAATTCTCCCCACCTTTGTTTCTATCTCGCTCACAGTTACCGTAAGAATATCTGTCAAAAACCAAAATCAACGTGAAGAAAGATGTAAAAACATTATTCAAGGTCATATTTTTAGGATTCCGTACCTCAAAAGGTAAAAAAGGTACCCTTATAAGATCACTTTCATGTCCGTCTGTCTGTGTGTCTGTCCGTCTGTCCGTGTGTCACCACCGACTTTCTCAGAAACGGGTGGACTTAGCAAGTTGAAATTTATACCAGATACAGAAGCCTATAGTCCCTATTAGGTGTATAAAAATCAAGGTCCTGAGTCAACACGATAAAAAGATATGGGCAAATTTAGATTTTCGTGAAAATGTGTAAATACCAAAATTTACCTTAATTTTCAACTTTTTTTTATTTTTCGGAATTTTTCCTTTTTTGTGCTGTAAGACCTTGCTTTTAACCAAAATTGACAATTCTAGGTCAACCGGAAGTACCCTATAGGTTTTGGGTCGAAAACCTTTAAGGTACTTCCCGTTGACCTTTTTAGAGGTCTAGCCTAATTGGTACCAACCAACGTTGGTACGGAAGCCTCGGTGGGCGAGTCCAACTCGACTTTACCGGTCTTATGTAGTCTTCAAAAGTATATGCAATAGCAACCTCCATTGTGTATAATCTTCTTGGGACTCTTCTTCTAAAACCAGTACTTTACTGTGCCAGTACATTCTCCTATGTTTGAGGTATTTATCACCATATCTCTGGAAATACTAATCAGATCTCGATAAAATTAAAATGGGACCATCTCGAAAACGTACCCTACCTATTAAAAAAAGAATCATTTGAGTCCGTTCACAATTGACGGAGTAATCGCGTAACATACACACAAAAAAAAACAAAAACATACAGACGAATTGAGAACCTCCTCTTTTTTTGTGAAGTAGGTTAATAACGAACCTTTTAATATCTTCCAGTGATTTAAAAAGCACTCGAAATAAAAAGCTATTTTATTTACGTTATATTACCATAGGGCTGATTCGAAAGTAAATTAATTTTCTTTTTAATGTAACACCTTATACAGGTTTTTTATTTTTGAATGATTTAATAAAAGATGGAGGGATGTACTCAATTTAAGTAAATGTTGTTTTTTTCTGTCATCAATGTAACGGTACCTCAAATTTCCAACGTCCGTAACGAATTCGGATAATTTTATTTTTATCTTGTACTTTCATCTCCAACCTAAATTTATGGAAAATTTAAAAATAAACACGAATAAAAATCGTGGCTCATTTACAAGGAATTTAATTATGAAAAAGGGCGGAGAATCTACTAGCGATCCTATTTCTTATTTGATTTGGAGATCGAATAAAAAAGGCTTTGAATAAGACAAATTTAAACTTATAGGTGTTACCCGATCACTTACGACTAGCAGAACACTAGAAATACGGCTGTAATAAGATAACATTTTATTTTTATGAAAAATATACATAAATAAATGTAACCAAAAAAATGCATCATAATAAAAACTTAGAATAAAAATTCATTACGTTGGACCTGTTTTAATAAAAATACAGCTGCATCAGCTCCATCGTTCATCAGTTTAAAATGTAATCTAAAAAGAGAAGACGTCTATCTATTTAATGTAGAGTCGAAAACCAATGAGCAAATAGTCAACAAAAAATTAAATAATACCAATTTTATTCGTAACCAAATTTCGAACAAATTAGTTCTATAATTACAACTGAAACTGTTCAAAAACAAGTTTGCTTTAATTAGTAATTACTCTATTTCAAAACGCCTAGGGCAGATGAGAACTGATTAAAGAGATCTTTGGTTCTCTGACCCAGTTAGCCTCTTAGCACAAGACTTAGAAAGTTGGAACTACAATTAATTGTTTGGGCGCAAACTTCCTTAATTATAATCATTTAGATACGGGTAGAGCGCAAATATTGAAATAGAAGCAGCAAGAACCGTTTCCTTGTTTACCATTTCATTACCGGTACAGGGATTCTTTTGTAATATGTTTTACAACATTGTAACTCTAGTAGATCACACACATCACTGAAGTAAATAACACACTGAATGTTTCATAAAGTCTTAATTAATTATACACAGTATATACATTTAAATAAATACTTTACCTACTGCTCTCATTTACCTACTCCTCTGCATTCAGTTTAATTGCATATTACCTATTCGGCATGCGAATATTAAGATCACATAATATAAGAAAATAAAATTTGCAAATGTAACTACCAACCAATAAATTATTACATACAACGTTATTGAAATGAAGTCATTGATTGATAATGATGACCAAATAAAAGTTTAACCAATAATAGAAAGCTTTAACCTCATCCCTGAGTACCAGTTTGGATTTAGAGAAAAACATTCGACAATTAATCAAGTCCACCGAATAACTAACATAATAGAAAAAAATCTCGAAGAAAAGAAGGTATGCTCAACTGTATTTCTTGACGTGGCACAAGCTTTTGACAAAGTCTGGCACGAAGGCCTTGTGCATAAGCTTAAAAAGTTCTTACCGAAGCCGTACTCGGAAATCCTAGAATCTTATATTTCAGACAGAATGTTTAGGATAAGACAAGAAGAGGCTCATTCAGAATTAAAACAAATCAAAGCCGGAGTTCCGCAAGGAAGTGTAAGGTTTATAACTGGACAACAAAATGGAGCATCAAGCTTAATGAATCTTAATCCATCCACATCAACTTTACCAACAAATATGAAAAGTATTGTGAAGTTTTTCTCAATGGTAATAAAGTACCATATGAGAATACAGCCAAATATCTAGGCATGACGCTTGATACGAAATTACGATGGAAAGCCCATGTCTAGAAAAAAAGAGATGAATTAGACCTCCGCTATAAGAACATGTATTGGTTGCTTGGAAAACAATTCAAACTATCAATACAAAACAAGATTCTTATATACAAACAAGTCCTTATGCCCGTCTGGACTTATGGTGCGCAGCTTTGGGGCTGCACCAAACAAAGCAACATTGCCATCATACAGAGATTCCAAAATAAAGTACTGAGAGGAATAGTTGGAGCACCCTGGTATATACGCAATGATGACCTCCATCTGGAAGCTCACGAACGAAGGCTTCACCATCACGTGAACGTCGAAGCAATACAACTCCTCGACCTCACAGATATAGAGAGAAGACTCAAAAGAACTAAACCGTTCGAATTAGTGTAGTGATAGTGTATAGTGAACCTTAGTGGAATATAGTGTAAGTGCTATGCATAAAGAACACGATAACAATGTGTCTTCACCTTAACAATAGAGACTATAAGAAAAGTGCTGATGAGTACATTCTTTATTTATAAGTTTATGATAGATTTAAATTACTTATTTGCATACCTAGGCTAGATTGTAGTATGATTAGGCGATACAATACTTGTATAGTGTATCCTAAAATAAAAAATAAAAATAAAATATTGGTATTAAATAGTAACATCAGGACATATTAACATAAAAATAAAGTTAAAATTTTAACTAGGGCTAAACATTTTAATTACAATCTACAAAAAAATACAGAATTTAGGTTGTTTTCTGCCTGTACGGCAGAGTACCCAATAATCTGGCGACATTACCTCTTTAAATGGCGAAACTAATTCGTAGCCTGAGGTAAGCGCCGCTCTTTGGTCAAAAAATTAAATTAAATTAGTCAGTCAGTCATAGTTCGATAACGAACCAAATAGGGCCTACCATAGTTCGACTGGATCTTTTTTATATCCTCTTTATCAACTGAATATATTTTACAGTCATATACTCTATATATCCAATAAGACCTACAATCTTTCATCTTATCCTTTCATTAACTTGGCAAAACTTTATTATTAACAACAAAATAATAGTTTTCCGTTACAAACGAATAACTTCATTGGTTGACACTTGGTTTTTAATGGAAAAACTTTGAAACTAGGTTGGGTTCCGTACAAATTACAGCTGGACGTGCGGTGAAAGTCGATTTTATTCTACTCAGAATATAGTTAAAAATCAATTTTAATATTTTTTAGTATCTTGCTTAGTATTTTGAATGATAAAGCACCATAAAGCTGTGTTGAATTTGTACACTGTATATACGTTTAAAAAACGTTTTAGGAGTTTAGTTAAAACATTTGTTGGATTTAGAAGAAATGATTTGCCCAAATTTTAAATAGAGGTAGCTTATAAATTAATACTATTGAATATAACATGGGGTAGGTGCTTGTAAAAATATACACGACGTAACTAGTCACCAATATAATCATTAGAACATGCATAGGCGCAATGGATTATATAACAATTTTTAAAAGTGAGTTAGACCTATCAGTTTGAGTTACTTACTTGTTTTACCTTATCTATTTTTACAATTTTCAATTCTATATTACAATATCTATTTTACCTTTTGTCTGACCACTATCTCGCCTGGTAGTAAGCAAGTCGTAGATGGTGAACACGCTAGGCCTAGAATGGTGTGACTCTCCACTGAGAACCTTGAGCTTGAAAATCGAGTATTTGGAAGTGGTTAAAATGTTTCACAAGATCGCAAAATCCTCAATATAGGTTTTTCAATAACACCCAGTGCAGTTGGAGCATTGTAGAAATAACTGCAATATTCACGGTTTGAGCACCAAAGTAATAACGCTGTCTTCGGAACATGCTCCTTTTGTTAAACTCATGCTCTTTTGTTTTACTCCTGCTCTTTTGTTGTACTCTTGCTATTCTCAGGATCAGTATCATATATCGTGAATGTAATAAAGGAATGCTATAATCGCGTATGTTATTTTATGTTACCAGGTAGAAATTGCTATTGCATTTGCTTTGTAATGCTGTTTAAATAAAATGGGTATAATATTGTTCAATTTAATAGGTTCTTTAGATGTAAAAGGTAGTAATTTCAAGAGTTATTATTTGGGAACTGCGTGTAGGTTTACAAGAAATAACTTCTAAGGTATTATGATATTTTTAATTTGAACTAAATCTGAGAATAAGGCATTCAACCTGTATATCTGTATAAAGCAGCAACCTACGAATAAATAAGTTGCAGTGCATGTATGTCTAGACGTAATAAACAAAAACATCATTATATTCATCGTTTTTACGTGGGGCCTGTTCACAATGGAGAACGTAGATTAATATAGTATTTTTATATAGTAGTCGCATATGATGTGTAACGCTCATTGGTCAATTCAAATACCGCGCGCTTCCCCGAACTTCCTGTTACACACTTCCGTCCCTTTTCACGAAATCACTGCCCATAGATTGCAGGAAAGCGAGAAGACAAATTTTACACATCCTAAATACAATACAACATATTCGACTCTAAACATGCTATTTTACACTATTTAGCTTTCTCCGCGCTGAATATGGCTACCTATTGTAAAAAAATATATATCAAGTCTCAAAATAATATTAGGTAGGTCCAATATTTAATAATGTGCGAATTTCATGATATAATTTTCCTCTTTTTCAGGTTTCCTGGAAAATCCTCGCGAAATATTATTAAGATCATAACTTAAATAAAGCAGACCACAGTAAATCACGAATACTCCTTTATTTTCAAAGTACACAAAAAATACATATATTTAAGGATTTATTTTAATGTCTTATATAGGCTAGCGTTTGATAACCATCTCACCTGGTGGTAAGCGATGATGGCGAACACGCTAGGCCTAGTATATTCTGACTCCCAAAGGCTGTGTGCTGCCGGAACACCGTAAGGTTATGGCGGCAGATTTTCTCCTTGATAGTGTTACTACTACTGCTACTTTTTGGAAGCAAATCAGGCAGAACATCGGTATAATTTGCTTCCACCAGTGGAATTTCTTAACTGTGGACATTGTAATATAGGTAAAAGTATTTTATAAGAATCATAAGTAGGGTAAGAAAACATAGGAAGATAATGAGGATAAGCAAAACATCATAATAATGTAGATGGAATAGACGTTACAAACGGTTATCGCTTCCTTCCTAAACGTTCATAAAATAAATACTTACCTACTTATATATGCCGTATGATGATGATACCGCATATGCAAACGAAAATAACCTTACACAGTTTATAGAACGGGTTAGCTTTCACTGCTATCTTCTACCTCAAGCAAGATAAGGATGATTCTGTCTCTTTCAACCTGTATTGTAAAAAAGACATATACTTTTAGCATAGAATGGAGCCATTTGGCGCGATTTAACCTATCAAATGCCTTCATTCTATGAATGCCTGAGTAGTTCTGTACAATGATATTATTCCTAAGACTACATCGTAACTTAACAGGCAATATGGTCTCAAGAGAACAAGTACTTGTATTCCCGTAATAAAATCTATTGTTTTATGCAATTTAATTGTTTTATTTGACTTTAATATCAACGTTACATTTATAGTTTAAAATAGTAGTTATACCTGTGAGTAAATTGTTGCGTTTTTATTGATCTGCATGCGGCATTCATAAGGCAGCTCTCTGTGGTGCATAAACACCATCCTAAGAAAATAGGCAATTCCCGCCAACAAACCGTAAAGGATTAAAGCAGTGAAGGATCCAAGTGAAGCCTCATGGGAGAATGCTCCCTTCTGATAATATATACCATAACCTTAAATAATAGTACATTTATTTGCATAGGCGAGCCAAAGAACAACATCTCCTTTTATGGTAAAGGTAACCTTAATGTAGTATTATTATCTAATACTGCGCCCCTACGCATTTCGGAACATTTTTATCATTATTTCGGACAGACAAGCACTAGACCCCTATCCATGTGAAAATGTTAATGACCATGTAAACTTAAAAACTTATACCCTATCCATGTGTTGAAGATACGGTCTAAATTATTATTTTCTAATTATTCATCATCATCATCAGCCTATGTCAGTCCACTGCTGGACGTAGGCCTCTTTCAAGATGCTCCACTGAGCCGCAGATCGCATCTGTTAATTATTATGAATGTTTATATAGCGAATTTACACAAAAAAAAAACGTTATAATAATATAGACAGTAGAAATTTCAACTTTTACTAAAAAGAAGCTTTACTCACACTGTCATAAAATCGAAAGCAAAAGATTTTACATGACAAGCCAATTTATACGAGAAAATATTGGTTTTTATATCAAAAACGAACACATCAAATCTCGGGGCCAAAGTAAACAATACAAAGAAACACTTATCCGATAACTGTCAGTAGCTTTCGGGTCACTTGGCCCGCGCCCTTCCAATATTTGCCAATCGATTGGCTTTTAACATCTTATGGCCGCGACTGAGAGATAGGGTATCCAGTATTTACAGGCAGGCGTCTGGCTTTACAGACTGTTTTGTGCAATGTAATAAGCATATAAATAATATGAGTTTAATTAAAATTTTTGCTCGGCTTTCTCCACCGACTTTCAAAAACAAAGGAGGTTCTCAATTCGTCTCTTTTTTTGTGTATATTTTGTGTTACGCCATTACTCCGTCAATTCTGAACCGATTCGAATGATTATTTTTGTTATCGATAGGGTACATTTCCGAAGTGGTCCCATTGTAATTTCATCGAGATCTGATAAGTATCTCCAGAGATATAACGATAAACTTCTCAAACTTGCAACTGAAATTGACTCGCGGGGCATTGAAGTCGGTTGTTTTAGTTTTTAACCTATCTTAATTATCTATACTAATATTATAAAGAGAGAACATTTGTATTTTTATATGTTTGTAATGATTTGGCTCAAAAACTACTAGACCGATTTAAAAAATTCTTTCACTAATATATAGAATGGACTTTCGAAATGAAAATAGGCTATATATTTTTGCGTTTAAATCAAAGGTACATTCGTGGAGACCTAATTTGCAACCTAAATCGACAAAAAACGGTCGAAAAAACACGATTCTTACGAACGCTGCTCAATTGAAAACAGATGGAAGAATATTTTCTATGCAAGAGTTGTACAACTTAATAGAACCTACAAAAAAGTCCGCGACAGCATATGTCTATCTCTTAACGTTGACACACAGTAACCATTTTAATCTTTAATTTTTTGTTAATAAATATTACATAACTTCCAGGGCTATTTTCAAGTATATAGTATTAATCCTTATCCAAATAATTACGTTAATTAGCTTGGCCACATATTATAGATTAAAATTGTTCTTTACAGTATATAATTCAAATGAAAACTCTAGAAGATACCACGGATTTCACATACACGCATCGCAAACTTAATAAAATATTTGCAGTGAAACCACAGAATAGGTCATAGTTACTACGAAAATATTATTATAAGCTTTTCTGTAGATCCTCACCGATCACAATCAATTTGAAGTCAATATAGTGTAATAATATAATATAATATTTTAAACCAACCCGACTGATCTATGTATAATCTTTTCATTAAAAGCATTCTAATGACTCTAAACACGACATTTAAAATCTGAGCTGTAAGGTGGTGAGGATTTGAGTATTCTGTAGAGTCCAGGAGATGTCGCAGTATCAGATCAATGCTTCCCATGTTCTTACAATATCGTTGAAGAAGAAGATTTTCGAATTGATTAGAGCTATGAAAGTTGATTAAAGCTCATAGTTTTATAACGATTGAACGAATTTTCACGAATCAAAGCTAAGAACACTCTCGATGAAGTCATCTATAAAAAAAACTATCAATAATTAAATGTAAAAATATAAATGTAGTCCAAAAAGATCTGAACCAGCTTCAGGTGTCCAATTGGCAAGAGGTCGCGCAATCCAGGGAGAAATGGCGTCTCTTAATATCGGAGGCCAAGACCCACTTTGGTGTCAGCGCGCCAGTGCAGTAAGTAAGTAATAATAAAATCAAAATCGGTTCATCCGGTTGGATGCTACAGACAGACACACAGATACACACGTTAAACTTGTAATTTAATTGAGATGTGATAAGTGTCTTCAGAGATATGACGATAAACGTCGTAAGTATTATAAAACAATGTCCATCACTGCGTCTGTCTGTCTGTTCGCAATAATCTCAATAGCTTCTGAACGGATTATCATGCGGTTTTCACCAATAGCCAGAGTAGGTGCATAATTCGTTAAGGTTTTGTGTAAATTGGTTGAAATATGACGATGATTGTTGTTAAATATGTTAATATTTTATATTCTATGCAACAAACCGATGCAAATTTTGTAGGCATATATGTTCTACCCGTGCGAAGCCGGGGCGGGCTGCAAGTAGATTATAAGTTCCACGACTTTTTGTGTGAGGGTTTAATTTTTGATCGCTTTATTAATTGAGGAGGCGCTCAATAACTATATAAAAAGTACTTTGACGCAAACACAGGTGTGAGATCTCAGATACTTGTACTATTCATCATTCTGTGGCTCAGAGAGGTCATTTCAGAGTAAGTATTACTAAGTACCTATAGTTATACATACTATGAGGGTGTGTGTCTGTGTGAATTGTCTATGGCATCGTAGCTGCCAAACGGCTGAACCAATATTGATTAATTGATTGAATGGTTGGTGTTTTGACCGAAAGTGTTCTTAGCTGTATGTTTGTTGGGATTTTAAAATTTTAATTTATATTTATGCATGTTCTAAGAACTCTGTTTGGCTAACCGATTTGGATAATTATGTCTCGTGCAAAAGCGTACAACAGGCATTGGTATATTTGTCACGATCTGGTGATTATTTTCAAACATATGGAGATCTTGCATATCAATCTTACAACTGAAAATGACACGAGCGGCATATTTAGTATTTGCCTTTTGTAATTGTTGACTAAAAGACATCAAAGTTGTCAAACAAAATAAAAACAGGTAAAAAGAGTTACTTATTGCATTTTCTGAAAAGCAAGTTACTATACATCAACTTCACAGCTTACTTTATACTATATTCATTGTATCAAACAGCTATATCTGTATTCATCGGGGAGAATTTAATATCACTGAAAATAAAATCTATTCCTAGAATGCTAATGTATTTCTAGATTTCCAGAATGAAACCAATTCCAAATCCAGAAAATTATGGGTTGGAGTTTGAATTCATGAGTACTTTACTTCCGACGTACTTTCTACTTAAAACTTCAAGATCTTTAATAATATACCTGGGTTATTCTTTATTTTATTTTATTTTCTTTATTAAGGAATAAACAGATCTTATTATTCATAGATTGCTATTCCTTACATCTAATAACGGATTCTTTGATTCTCAATACACTCATAGAGAGACATAAGTGCAGGACCATATCGCCCCTACCCCATTAGAATTAGTATATCTACCTAGGCACTGTAGGGCTATTCTGTAGTATGCTAGTTTACGCATCTCGCAAGCGGAATCTGCGGGGGGGATTTGAATTTCGTAGATACTACGACATTCAAATCTTAATTCGATTGTAATGCGGTTGAATTTCGTGATACGAAATTCAAATCTCACCGCTTGCGAGATGCGTAAACTAGCTTACAGAATAGCCCTACTGTATTTTATCATTGTGCAAACATTTAAACATTATCTCCGTATATAAGCATATACAGCATATATAAGCATATACGGTAAAATAACAAAACAGAGACCAGGGCAAAATAATATACAATAATATTTTGTACCGTAAATCACAAAGTTATTCATACTTACCTATACTTACTAGCGATTCCAACGTAAACATTTGTGTTTTTATCATTGATTCGTACCAATTCAAACGTTTAATGGAGAGGGATTCACCCCAGGCAAATATTAAATTAAATTAGAATAAAAAAATACAGGTTTATGCTAGCACTCCCTTGATACCTTTTAAGCGGATAAAAAAGTTATGGAATTTCGTGAAACATTACCTTCAGGGCAATTTTTAAACACCACGTTATTTGAACGTAAAAGTTACGATTGTACGACGATTAAAATACTTTTATTGGAATGAAGGATGTTTGATAACCTTTATTTAAAATAATTTTTACAAATATTTTGGTGTAATTACTTAAATCGACAAAATTCGCTTATGACAAGTGACTGCAAAGCAAGTAAGGTTGCTTAAACCTACGATTAAATTAGTCTAAAACCCATTATTGCAATGCTTACGAAGGATAAATTATCAGAAGCTATAAGCATAATAATTCCTTGAATTTTTAAATTAATTAGTATATAAATAATTATTACCTATTATGACATGTCTAAAAGAAGATACTTACTATTTTTTGTGAAAATAAGTTGGAAGATTTGCCTCTAACATTGCTAGCAAGTAAAACCAATTGTAAAACTGTAATGTTTGTCAAGATCGTTTGTAGTTAAAAAAAATTACACACGCATAAACATAGAACCTTTTTTTAAGACGTTAAAAAGCCAGCTTAGCGAGACAAACATTAATTCAATTTAGGTAACCTTGAATATAAAATATTTGATGTTCCCACAGAACATAGAAATACATACCTATAGTTCGTGTCATATGTATTGGCAATAAAGTTAGTCGACCCCTCGTCAG
The DNA here is from genome assembly GCA_954871355.1 of Cabera pusaria. Taxonomy (NCBI): domain Eukaryota; kingdom Metazoa; phylum Arthropoda; class Insecta; order Lepidoptera; family Geometridae; genus Cabera; species Cabera pusaria. The sequence continues at coordinate 10,797,370 of OX940900.1, read as the reverse complement.
CCGCTAAGTACAAATTAGTGTACCTAACTTAAAATTTTGCCATAATCGAAACCAAAAATATCTATTTATCATCGATATTTTTACAAATCTACTTAAGTACTACTGGATACCACTTTATGTACCTATTTATTTGTCATATTTTCATGATCTCGATACTTATTATCCGTGTTTTTGTAAAAATTGATTTTATTGCGCTGAGAGTGTTCATGTTATACTTAGGTACTTTATTTTAATGAATATTAACGAAAATCTATTTTTGTAATTTTTCTACTTTAAAATAAAAAAAACATTATAACAGCTTTCACAACACAAAACTACATCCTTTAAATTATACAAATCGCGAGCTATGTTACCTGGAACTTTTTTTACGTCGATACAGAGATGAATTGCGAAGTTAACGACCTTCGGCAATACTAAATGTATTTATTTAATAAATCAATTTCAGCATGACTTAAGTGATGGAAATAATATATAATAATGTGCCTACTATTTTAAATGAATAATGTTACATATTTTTTATTTATTTTCCAACACACATTAATCTTACAGGCTAAACCCAATATTATATTAATGCAGACTCCAACTCAAATAAATATTTAAACATATTACAGACAAAATGGTTGGATATTTTAGTGGCTAATAAATTTTAGAACATACCGCTAAGTAAAAAAAACGAATTATAATCACAATCATAAAAGGTTTTTCACGGCTGCTAGACCACTAAAAGGTCAACGCACTTTATTGCCAATCCGTATGGCACGGACCATACCTACCTTTTCTGTGTATATCCCCATAACAAACGAAAACAAAAGAATGCAAACTATCAAGCTCGATGAAAACCCAATGACCACCACTTCATTTCCCTTGGAGTTGTTTACCAGAACCTTAAGCTGATCTCATCTGCAGGAATCTGCCGACGATTTGTCATCACTGGACGTTGGATATAGGGCACGGAATTGGGTCACAGAGTAAGATGGGGAAAAGTGTGTTTTTATTTTCAACGGGCCTACTTTTATTGTCAACCTAGATCGAGGTTGAGTGGAAACCGTTCGGGAAATACTTGTCAGCCATGGACGGCAGGAAGCGAGTGTCAGGACCTAATGAGTAACGTACAGGAAATGGGTCTACTCACTGACAAATAGTTACAACGAATGGAATCAATTTGTAGCCGCGTTCGCAAATCTAAGATTCGTTTTAATAAGGATTTTTACAATTTTCAAAGTTTTTTATAGGCTTCAGAAAATTATTTGCAGCCTTGCACAATATCTTTGCATGCGAATTGTGCTTTAATAAACATCAGGCATTCTACAGAATAATTCGAAGTAGCAATTGTAACTAGTGGGCAGTGACGAAAAGAAGAGCCGAAGATCGGACTCAGTGACGTATCTTGGGAGAGGCCTACGTCCAGCAGTGGAATGACACCGGCTAATTATGATGATGATGAAGATTCAAAACCAGTCGTTTCTCTGCCTCTGTTGCCTGAATTTGCACCGGTCTCTAGAACCTATGGAATAGATGCAGGTGACATGTTTTGAACAAGAAAGTTAACCAAATGTAATTTGAATCCATAAAGAGTATTTAATCCTGTACTAGCCAGTATTATACTAAATAATACAAACTTTACAGTGAAAGTTCTCTTTTGTCCGTTTTGTCCCTGTAAACGTTGTAAAACTACATAACTGAACTTTGAAAGAGTTCATTCAAGCTTCAAACTAAACAACTTCGTAAAGTGCAACAATTTGTTGTTTCAACTTTAAACTTCGTCTTTATGCCCTTACCTTACCTTACTAGAGTATACGTTTGTTGATAGATGTTACAGTGATAATATATTGAGTGTGCAGTGGCGCAGTGAGAGAATGGTCAGCTTTGATGGGTTTAAATCGTCGCCGTGCAGCAATGGCTTGTTCTATTAAAAATGATTGTGTGCATTTCACAGTTGCCCTTCGATGAAGGAAAAACTTTTTTTTATTATTTTTTATATCTTATAGGCTAGCGTTTGACCACTATCTAACCTGTTGGTAAGTGATGATGCGGTCGAAGATGGTAATCACGCTAGGCCTAGAATGGGAACTGGCTCTCAAGGATAGCTGCCGGAACACATTAGATGTTTTGGCGACAGATTTTCTAACTTGAGGGTGGTAGCTGGCCAGGCGGACACAAGATAGTGTCCTACCCCCGTGCGGGGGGTTGTTGGTTTCTTAACGATGTTTTCCTTCACCGGAGGGCCACTGTGAGAAGCGCACATAAATTTTTCGATAGAAAAATCCATTGGTGCACGGCGGTTTGGACTCGGTACCACGGCAACAATGCCGACCGTTCTCCCGATTACGCCACTGGGCCCTCAACTTATTTTACTTATTACATTCTTAAGAAAGCCCCCGGCATGATAGTACGACACTGTCTAGTATTCACAAGCTATCACACTTGAATTGGAAAATCTGTCGCCATTTAATGTGCCAGTTCCCATTCCAGTCCTAGCTGCCATCTTCGATTACATCATCAGTTACCAACAGGTAAGATAATGGTCAAACGCTAGCCTATACGATTTAAAAAAAACACTACACAGAATTAATAACATAAAATAATGATACATTACCTACTTATTATCTTCGTTGATACCTCGTAGTTAGACTTATTATAAATGTGTTTACTTAGTATGTATAGTGTAGTTACTTTGCATGTGCATTTTTTGTTCCAAGGTTGATTTACGGCCGTATCCAATAACTTACTTACTTTTGACTACTAGTTAAAAAACCTACCAGTTGTAGCAATAAACAATAAATGACAGATATCACTGTCGGCAAAGATTAGCTATCTATCTCATTAAACCATTTGAATATTTTGATTTGATCATGGAGACTAGAGGTGACTTCAGTAACTGTCAGTCATACTTATACAGAAAGTAGAGATACGAACTGCTTGTCAAAACTAAGTGGTATTGAAAATGACCTTTAGTCGCTGTCAACTGTAACAGTTTAAAATGATTTTGTAAGTATAATAATATAAAAAATAACGCTAAATACTTACTTCAAAACATATTCTTCCGAAAGTAACGATATTATATTAAGAAATGGTGAAAACAATTTTTTTTTCTAGTACCTATTGTACTCGTATTACGAAATTCTTAAAAGTTCCAGTATTTTTTTAGTCGTATTAATTTTCTCTCTGACGGGTCAAGTCTGTGAGCTAAGTGAAAAGTGTCTACTTATCCACTTTATTCTATTACGGGCTCGAGCTTCAATTTGTCATCGAAATACTGGACCGCGAAAGTAGGCAAGTAGGTCAATTAGGATAATTCAAGCAGCCTACTCCTCGGAAACTGGGGTATATTGTATTATGGAGGCTGCATGGAATTAAATGTACGGTTATTAGATCTGCGCCCTGTAATTTGCGAACCAACGTTTTCATAAGGAACGTTGCATTGAAAATGTATGTATTGAATATCTGTAGATCTCAGTAAGTTTATGTACCTGATATATATATCATGCCATCGTCCATGCTTATCATAGGTTTCATATCCACCCAAATGTTGTCTGTAAGAGATCGCTCTTAGCGATAAGACCGCCCATTGTACATCTAATTTAAGTTATGCAAATTTTGTTTCTTATTTCTTGTTAATATATTGGTGTCAACAAAGAGTTTTTGTATTGTATTGTATTGTTGCCTTTGGCTTATTAAATAACCAACCAATTTTGAATGTTGGTCATTGATGGTTTTCATTAGCGTGCTAAAAAAGGGAGGGTTATAATTATTTACACATGAAAATATGCTGCCAATTAAAAAAAAATGTATATAATATTAGATAACAGCTAGGACACAAGGCGCTCGCTTAATGTTAATCTATGGCTCCTGACTACAACAGAGACTGTGGTATACACAACTGAGAGCTTCGTAAGGGATAGATGGTTGAAATACTAGCACGGATGTTCGTCCAAAGGTGATAGAAACATAATTGATATTGATGTTCCACCTGACTTGCTAACAAAAAGTAGCTTACCATCACCAAGACGAAAATGTATAAATAAAATAATATACAAGCGCACCACTACACTACATGCAGTTGAAATGCACTATTGAAAAAGTGACGGACACTTTTTTCCGTCTAGCTCATCCGACAAACGCGCTATAAAGAACATAGTTCCATAAATCATAAAAATCAGACGGGCAAGGTCTAAACAAGTATAAACTATCACTATCAGCACGGATCGAAAGTTATGTCATATTTTGATTCCAATATCAACATCAAGCTTCAATCAAAACATGCTAAAACAACGCGAAGCGCCTGAAATAACAGTCATACATACATTATAATACACACAACACTTCAAACGCAAGAGTAACATAATTTATCCAATAATTACTGTGTTGAAAGGGATCTTAAGTAAGATTGTCTATTTGTGTACTGAATCGGAAATAGCTCCTCGAGAGATGAACAGAAACAGGTATCTTTAAATTAAACTCCGTTTTTAGATACGATTTTATCAGTCGTAAACCTACGTTTAACAGCAAAGAGCCGATTTATTAGTATAGATGGTTAGGTTAGATAGACTTATCTTTATTTTATTTTTTTTCACCAAGTTAATAAATTACCACATGAGTAAAGAAACGAGTATTACTCTGTTTGTATAAACTTGTTAAAAACAACGACATCCCTTTCCCTTCTAACCAGGAGGTTGCCGGTTGAAATTCTTGACGTGCACCACGTACCACATTTTAATATGTGCATCATAGGCGGAAAATAGATAAATTTTGTTCCGCCTTACCACAGAATAATAAATAGTACAAGGCCTTACTACCAAAAAAATAACTTAACACCATCAAGGAGAAAATCTGCCGCCATAGCCTTACGGTGTTCCAGCAGCACACAGACCTTGAAAGTCAGACCATTCTAGGCCTTGCATTTTCACCATTTTTGACCACGTCATTGCTTACTACCAGATGAAATAGAGAATCAAAAATATTTTAGCAGTTGTAGTATCATTGTCACTTGTGATAAAAAAATAAAATAACATTTTCAGTGAAACGTCAATGTAAAGTGTCGACAATTTATGAAACAAACTTTTCGTTTGGGTTTTATTAGTCGTAAAAGTGCGAACGCTATCTATCATTCGATCTTTCATACTAGTTCGTGTTAGCGTCACTGAGCATTACTGCATATTGAACTGGACGAAATGGTAATGTTTTGTGCACATAAAACTTAAATGTTTGTTCAAAAATATTGTGTTCAAAGTTATTACGTTGATATATTTTTTGTTTGTGAGTTTGATGATGTTTGTAGTATAGTAGTAAGTTGTAGATTTAAAAACATATATAATAAAACGCTTGTACTAAAAATAAGTTCAAAAACTAAAACCCGACTACTGTAAACTGTCAGTGTTCAGTGAACACCACTATGAATATTTATGAAATACAATAAAATATTTATTACAAGTTAGTTGTTTGTATAATACACGATACATATTGATTAGTTTGTACATAGCGATCTCAGATGAGAATATTTTCTTGTTTCATACTTTTTAGAGAGTGATTTTTCAGTAGGGTCGGGTTTTAGTTTTTGAACTTATTTTTTATTTAAAGCATTTTGGGGTTTTTTGATAGATGTATACATGTATACATGTCAACATACTTACATACATACACAGTGATCAACAAACACATAACCCTCCCAACTGCTTCTTTGCGACGCTGTGGGTTAAAAATTAGTTTTCTTGACTTCGACGGGATATATCTCGCCAACGCTACGCCCTACAAAAATATGATGTAGTAAACCCTATTTTCATTTTAAAATCGCTATTCAACGATACTACACACGATGGGGTGGGGTGAGACTTTTTTTTAGTTCTGGACTTCGTCTCCTCTAGGGGGCGCCACATTCAATTTGTTGTGACGTCACATAGACTATAACCAGCAGACAAATAAGACGCGTTCAACGACACCTTAATTGTTAAATTATGATAAGTAGTTAAGAAGTTATGAGGCAACAGATGAACATACATACAAACATACATACATACATACCCACATACCGGTCAAAAACATAACCCTCCTTTTTGCTTCGCCGTAGTTGGTTAAAAAGTAGACTCCTAGGTCTATTATCAGACCAGACGATTATCATCATTTTCATTATTATCAGCCTGGTGTGTCCCATAAAGTTTAAGCTATCTGTTGGACTTGTCAAAATCAATCAAAATATTGTTACGTGCGGGGTGGTATTAAAATGCCAATCCGATGAGATGACGTTTATTTCCACTGAACACTAGGTTTTACAATGTTCCACAGTAGCTATCCAAATCGTCTTGCACAATTATCAAAAGTCCGTTAACACACACTGAGGTCGTTGGTAATCACAATCACTGTTCACAACACTAGTTTACTGATAACACTTAACGATCACTTGGTCGCTATCCGCGCTTAGATGGTTACTCTGTCGCTTCCAAAGAATGACTGACTCAAGCCGCGGTTTCAACGTCTTATATAGGACGAGAATATTTCTACAGAACTTTCCAGTATTGACTCGAAACAATACACAAAAGACGTTCAAAAGAAAGCAATAAAAATCACAAACAAAAGGGGCGGCTTTCCTTTGAGCATCTGATGTAAACAACTTTACCATACATGCTAATTTGATCTCTAACTACTTATGAATAAGGTTCAATCTTAACTACAAAACTAGGTACATTGACTAGGGTCGGAATTCCCGGAAGGTTACTTTTATGACGGTCGGGTCGGGTGTTTATAGCCCCTAATTAGTCTATTCTTTCCCACGGTATTTTTGTTCGAGAAGCTTGGCGAAAATCCCGACTCGACGACGCGATGTAACAATATGAACCCTAACTCAAGGGGTTTACTCCATTTTCTTTGTAAATCCAGCTCAAAATGTTGAAAATCTTTGGAGCGCAATAAAAAAAAAAGCTCGGAAAACTACCCTTAAGGTTCCATCTCAAAATTCCAACATGTATATAGAGGAGCGCCTTGAGGTTTTCACTTCGCAGCGTTTTTTGCAGCCGTCACTAAAATTTAAAATAAAAATGTGATGTTTCGCTGATAAAATATACAACAAAGTTATTTAATTTAAAAATTGAGGCTTGGTAAAAAAAAAAACAAATACTACCTATAATTAGTCCAGTCAGCGAATGGTCCACAAGGAGGTATAGAGTGCGTAAGCACGTGAGCATACCGAAGGTCCTGACTAGGTGGTGAGCCGAAAGGAGAAAGGGGGGAAAGGTTCCAATTTTAGGCTTTCAGCGTATATCTCGAAAGTAGGTACGTCTTTGGGTCAAAATTTCCTTGAAAAAATGAAAGTTTATAAAACTTTTCTATTTCTGCTCGGTGCTTTACTAATAGGAAGGTCTTTGATATTTGGTAGGTCTTTGATAGGAACATTCAAGGTTAGTTTAAGGTAAATAACTACAGTAGGGATTTCCTGTACACAAATATTTATTACTGTAGGAGGTAGTGACGTTAGCAGAACGCTTTCTAAGGCTACTGTTAGATTACAAGATAATTTGTCCGTTGGTTTCCATACTCGTTTAACGACAGATTTCAGCTTCAAGAATCTATTTGCTTGAGTAACTGTAATTAACTGTAAATAATCTAATTAACTAATTACAGATTATTGCTATGGCTGCAGTCGTCAATGGTAGTATAAATATGCTACTTTTCATTATATATTCCACAACCATATTCCTACCTATAATTTATAATTTAAAAATATAGCTCATAGCCATTGCCTCATAGCAACGAATTAATAGGGACCTCATTTGTTAAAAACTTGTATGGAACATTCATACAGATAGCTTGGTAAAATAATTACCCTTCTTTTGTTTTACCGCAATCGGACAATAAAATACCGCATAGCTTCTGCGGCAAATAAGTCTAGTACATTCCATCTTCCTAATCCCTAAAGCTAGGTCGTCATTTTCATATTTCATGTTCATGTAACGGTATAATAAGAGGCATTTTAGGAAAAAAAAAACATTTTCCCGCGACAATTTGTCGATATAAACTTCAAATACCCAAAATCCTCGTAAAGTCAACCCCAGTACGTTATATTCAAGGCTTCCCGGCTGCTATAAAATATTTTACGTCGGTTTCTCAAGTCAACAACGTCAATTTTTTACTGCTCTTCTTTTAGCTATTTTCTGTTTTCTCTTGCCTCGTGAAATATAAAGATAGTGAGGTTGCAAAATCTTTTTTTGTTAGTGGGGACTAGATCTAGAAATCTTAAGCTACACGATTTAATTTAAATAAGATTGTTTTTTTTTTGTTTTTATTTAGTATAAAGCATTTATATCATCATGACATATGTTGATAACTTGTTTTTACAAGCAAGGATGTGGGCATTCTAGTGTTTTTGAACCAGTCTGATATTGTAAATATGCTTTCTAAAAACGAGCGTGTTTTGCCGTAAATTTACTTTACTTACTACTTAGTCCGAGTATTCTAGGAATAGCGTGATCACCATCTTTGACCACATCGTCGCTTACCACCAGGCGAGATAGTGGTCAAACGCTAGCCTATACTATAAAAATCCTCGACGCAACAGAATATGTACTACTAATAATTAATTATTTAATAATTTTGAATGATGATTCTTAATGATTTTGAAGACAGAAATACAATATTCACTTATTACACTCCGCACATTCGAAAAGCCGATATGAAAAGGGAGGTAATGCTAATAATTATATGAATCCACTAAAAAAATCTATACCTAATTTCTGTCAGAAGCACAAACGACTAGAATATTGTTAAATATTAAAATAGCAACGGAAAGAGAGACTTGAACGCACTGATTGCCCTCAAAGTTTAACAATATCCGCTAGAGATTATCTCCAATCACATAACTCACACGGACAAGTTGCAGAACTGGCTAAAACATATCAGAAATAGACGGAAAAATACTTTACGACGCGTTCAAGAGGAAAAACTGTGATGAAAAGAATAGAAATAAGTATGTAGCATCTGATGACAAGAACATTGTCCTATTCCAACTGACTTCCAAAACGAAGAAGAGAGAAAAAACATGTAGAAGAATTGAGAACTCAATTCATCTGCATGTTTTTTTTCTCTTTTCTTTTGTTTGTTAATTGTTAATATCTCGCTAAAATGCCTTTTTCTTAGCCTATTTCTGACTGCAAAGCAAAATTATTACTTTTCTCCTTTTCCTTGCATCGGTTCACATTACAAAAAAACCGCCATAGTTGTAACGCCGTCTTTTCTATGTCCTACCTCAGCATCTGCCTAGGACCGTGTATCTAGGCGTGCTAGAGGCACAACTCAGGGTTTTATAGCATATCATTCCATTGTCACCGGCTCGCCAATCTGTGTTTGTCACAAACCTACAATGTTTTTTTTTAAATATGTTAAAGGCTAGCGTTTGACCACTATCTCACCTGTTGGTAAGTAATGATGCGGTCGAAGATGGTAAGCACGCTAGGCCTAGATTGGGAACTGGCCCTCAAGGATAGCTGCCGGAACCCATTAGATGTTTTGGCGACAGATTTTCTAACTTGAGGGTGGTAGCTGGCCAGGCGGACACTAGATAGATGCGGGGCTGTTGGTTTCTTAACGATGTTTTTCCTTCATCGGAGGGCCTCTGTAAAAAGCGCACATACATTTTTCGATAGAAAAATCCTTTGGCGGGGATTGAAATCGGTACCTCGGGCATCAAAGCCGACCGTTCTCCCGATTACGCCACCGGGTCCTCGATACTACGTTAACCAACGCACAATACTCGAAGCGTCAATAATAGATGTGTAACACGGTGCGAACGTTTAAGAAAGTTGCAAAATGTAAATCAGTATCTTCAAAAGTCAACGACCGCACCGCAAAGCGCATCCACACCAATAAACTGTAGAAACCGAACTTAATTATTCCACTCGAATCTCGGTAGGAACAAATCAGTATTCAAGATAAGCTCCGGCAGTAAAGCGACTAGCGTCTGTCTGCCCTATAAAAATAGGTGCACTATTACGGGCTATCTTTGCATATAAAACCCGAGCTTTGTGTTTAACTTGCTAGATTTATGCATTGAACAATCAGTTCTAAGTCTGCGCGATAAAACGTTTTTTAATTTGCTTTTTGTGGATAGTTTTTAAAACGAGCTTGGTGTTTTTTTTTTTTTATTATTTACAGGATACGGAAGTGGATCGTGACAAGAATATTATTGCAGAAGTAGGTCAATTGAAATTTTGGAATTATGTCAGGTTTTCATTATATTATTGGATTCAGTAGCATTATCATAAAATTATTATACGCGTAGTACTTACCGTTTTATTGTAACTAATCATAGTCAATGCATGACTATTTGTTTATATCTACATCAATTCCAATATTATAAATCCGAAAGTCAGTTTGTTTATTTGTTTGTTTGGGACCTCTTCAGGGTGAAACGGATCGACCTGTTTGGCTAAAATTTTACACAGAGATAGCCAGATTTGGCCATTGAATACTTTGCCAGCGTTCGAAGCCGCGGGGTACCGTTAGAGTTTTTTATTCGGATTATTAAATTTGGAAGCAAACAAAGCACTTTACAAGTCAAGCATGTTTAGCTATATAGTCCCTAAATACTATTCGTACAAATAATATAATAAGAATGAAATAAATCGATAATTACTTAGTCCTTTTACACGCATGTACCTTCATATTATTTATTGAACGACTCATACGTGTAGTATTTTTTGTAGAACCTGCAACAAAAAGACAAAATTTCATTCAAGTTTTACAACAGTGTTTACATACAATTCACACCCTCTCAACCTCAGAAGTGGAACTAACTGTTATTTATTCTATGATATAGCACCCTCGGCGTTCTCTTCATAAATTAACGCTGAGAGATGCTTCAGCATCTTGGATGTGACTCAAGTGGGTTAATTTGGGTGTATGAAAGTATTGTGCGATGGTAAGGAGCGTTCGGTATAATTTAAGCTAAAAAGACGAAACGAAACAATGATTTACAACTGCAACTTCTTATAAATAAAAAAATCAGTGGTGACACACGGACTGACAGACAGACAGACAGACGGACAGGAAAGTGATCTTATAAGGGTTCCTTTTTTTAACTTTTGAGGTATGGAACCCTTATAAAAATATATAATTTTAGCTGTGGATAGCATTTTTGCCTACGCTAAAATATTTAATATCGAATGTCCTATTCCGTACACAGGTTACCTTAAACCCCTGTGAAATTACGAATCTAAATCTAAAATGTTAACATGAATGGTTAATAAGGTTAATAAAATAAATAAATATACAATTTGACTTTCAGATTCTTAGGTTGGCAGCGGAAGGTAAATACGATAAGTTTTATATTGGTTATATTAGGTTCCTATATAAAGTGCATGCTACATTATAACTATATGTATATTTTCATTTTAACCATGATGTAAACAAGTTTTCCTGTTCGAAGGGGAAAATGAACCATTGAAATATGTAGAACTTATAATTCTTCTGTAAGTGCGTTTATCATTGAACGCCTATTAAACTGGAGTGGACCAATTTTGATGATTTTTTCAATATTTTTGAGTTGGTGCTTAGAAGGTTTAGATTTACAATTGAATCCGATTGGCAGGACAAGACGTCTGCCAGATCTGCTAGTTATTTAGACACCTAAGAGCATAACGGGTGCAGTGCCGTGCTTCACAAAATTCTGCCTATCCAGAGCCTATCTATTTGCTTTAATATTTAAAAATATTGCATGCAGATGTCATTACTTATCATCAGGCAACGCCTAGGTTATCCTGTAACCTTTAAGTTACGGACACACCGCGGCGTCCTGCGATCTGCGGGCGCGATCTCAGTACATTTCAATTGTTTTCTGATCGCGTTTGGTGTGAACCAGTCAATACAAATTCTACTGCGCTATCTCGTCGCCGCCTACGTCGCGCACGCAGGATGCTGCGGTGTGTCCGTACTTTCAATCATAAAAAATATTATTCTATTTACAACTTCTATATTAAAAGCAACGAAACCGAAAAAAGCGATTAAAAGCAATCATTTTACCAAACTAAACTAAGCGTGTTTTATGAGCCCGTATTAAAACATATTTCATTTTTATCGCGTTATGCGTGGATTCAAATGACTGACTGGTTATAATAGTATCGATAGCCATAATACTAAGGAAGCTTGTAAACATATTTCTTAGCTTTATTTACAGGAAGAAAGGAAATATAGAACTTCCGGGGCTTCGCCCTAGAAGACGTTATACAAGTTATGTTTGGCCAATAAATCATAAATAATGCCTATTGTACATTACGGGAGGAAGCCCGCAAACTATCAGGTTTTATGCCTGAATAATCGTGAAAACATTATTATCTTTGCTTGGTCGGATAATTTATAGTCAAGCCGCAAGTATTTAGTTTTATAAAGCGACTTCCAAACAGGAGGTGGATCTCAATTCGTCTACGTATGTTTTTTTATGTAAGTTACGCGATTAGTCCACCAATTGTGAACCGGTTTGAAATACCTACGATATTTCGAGGGCCCGGTGGCGTAATCGGGAGAACGATCGGCTTTGATGCCGTGGTACCGAGATCAAACTCCGCCGTGCACCAATGGATTTTTAAATTTATGCACGCTTCCCACAGTGGCCCTCCGGTGAATGAAAACATCGGTAAGAAACCAACCACCCCTGCATAGTTGTAGGACACTATTTAGTGTCCGCCTGGCCAGCTACCACCCTCAAGTTAGAAAATCTGTCACCAAACATCTAATGTGTTCCGGCAGCTATCCTTGAGAGCCAGTTCCCATTCTAGGCCTAGCGTGCTTACCATCTTCGACCGCATCATCACTTACCAATAGGAGAGATAGTGCTCAAACGCTAGCCAATAAGATATTTAAAAAAAAAAAATTATAGGTAGGGTTCATCTCCAAGGTGGTCCCATTTATCGAGATCTGATAAGTATCTTTAGAGATATGACGAAAAATGTTTTTAACTTGCTACTGAAACTGACTCGCGCGTCATGGAAGTCGGTTGTTTTAGTTTTTAAACTATTATTAATTATCTTTACCTAAATAACCTTTACACTACTATTTATTCTGTGCCTAAATATTAAATAAAAATATTTAATATTTAGACACAGAATTAATAGTAGTAGTAGCATATAGTATATAGTTTTAGTATAGTAGGGCTATTTTACCTTACTTTTGTAAGGAAAAGAATTATTATGCTAAATACGCTTCTAACAATGAATTAGGAAAACTCAAGGAATTTCGGATTGTTGACGGTTTTGGTAAGTTGTATACGAAATCACTACCGTCAAAAGAAAAAGCGATGTTTCAAATCTATAATTTACTAGGTTTTTGTTTAAGTAGTTTATGTAAAATAAGCTGGCCACTATCTCACTACAACGTCAGTTCCAACAAATGTTGGTGGGTACAATCTTGGAATGCAGATCTTCAGACCCTCTGCAGAGCACCACACACTACGCTTCATAATTTGAAATGTCTACTATAGGATCCATATCTTCTCAAAGAGGTGCTGTGTAAAAAGCAGATCAATGTACAACATCGCTAGGAGTATGAAAATGAATATTCGGCTTCATTGTTTAAGTCGCAGTGTTTGATAAAAATATGTTCAAGTCTATTTAAGACAATAATGATGCACAATTTTTTAATTTGCCAGTTTAAGTTAAGTTTAGGTACTAATTTAATTAATGAAACTTTTCACAAGTCAACAACGCCCTTTCCAAACACTTTAACGCACTATTTAATTACTGTGTTCCGGAGTCATCTCTCTATCTATCTATGCTAAGTACAGCTCACGAAAGGAAGAATCATCAAATAGAAGCATATTAACGAGAATCCACGTACGGGGTACAATAAAAGAACTACTAACAGTAAGTGAAACAACTGAACCTCAATTTTATTACGCTCCCTTGCCGACCTACCGTTTTATTAAGCTTGTAATATTCTACCACGGTTATGTCACGAAATATATAGTACAGTAGATTTAGGTTTAGTTTACTTTATTAGGGTGTTGTTCATCCAATTTCACTATATGTTTTTTTTACAAGGTAGGTTTACATACTAAGATGGAACGAGATAAAACAAGATAGGTAACAGTGACTGGAAGCTTTCTTCACATCAGTTATTCTTCAAACAAGTTGTCAAAGAAGTAATTTATCTAGTTACATTGACTAGGTACATTTCGTATTATTAAGTCCTAGCCCGAATACATATTGTATATATCAATCGATAATTTTAGCCCACCATGGTCTGAAAATATGTACAAATTAAAAACTTACTTAAGTAGTATTCCCAACAAAGAAAAACCAGTCACTAATCGATTCACCGATTTTTGGAATGATACCTACAAAAATGAACCTATAACAAAGCAAAAAAATTATCTATTTGTTATCTTATTATCTTATTTCAAGCCTTTGAAAAATATTAGTAGATATATAACTATAACTAAAGATAGTAATAAAGATGGAAAAGTAGGTGTTTCGCCTTATATTTGGCACTAAACAGGAGCAGTCAAATCTGTTAACTAGATCTAAATTAGTCCAAGGGTACAATAGCACCTACACAGTTTATTAAGTTGAATAAAATAAGATCTTGTTCTGTCGTGATTTGTGAATTTATCTGCTAGAGTGTTAAACAATATTTTTGTGTAATTTTTACAACCTGTATACATCAAAAAGAATAAAATTATAATAAAATAGAATCTTATATCTAGTGGTTTAAGTATCTAACGCCGAAACATGTAATGTTTTCCGACAGCTGTTCTTGAGAGCCAAATCCCATTCTAGGCCTGCTACTATCCTCGACAACATCGTCAAATTTGACAGCATTTGGTCTTGTAGTTAGTGAGCCTGTCCACAAAAGGTTCGTATCGTAGGTTCAAGTCCCACATGTGACAATTCTTTGTATGATCCACATGATCCACATGAGGTTCAAAGTTTGGGTGTAATTGTGTCCATGATTAGTAAAAAAAGTCCCCGCGACACAGGGTTTCTTAGAGCGGAGAAACCAATAGATGATATAGATATTCAAACACAAGCAATAAAAAAATCTTGCAACTAAAATGACCTGCGCGGTTGAAAAATTGGTTCCTTGTAAGATTTTAAACGATTTCGATTATATCACTTCCACTGCAATTATTTAACATCTACACTCAGTAGATTTAAAACAACAATAAAACCGGAGAAGAGTTCTCTACAAATCTATTCATAGTAATTATTTGAGTCATTAAACGTTAACTGTTAATTTATATTCATAACTAATCCACTTTCAACCGTTTTACGACTCTACGCAGCGAAGAAGTTTTACGAGCAGCGAGCGAAGGCATATTGTGCGGAGCTCAACTATTTGTGATTGTGGCGCCCTCTTCTAAAAATGTTATTTTACTGATAGCAGATTGAGTATTACTAGTTCTTACGGGTCTAGTGTAGTCGTAGTACTTACTATTCGATAAGCAACAATGTAAAATATTGATTTAGAATGTTTTACTCCTTTGAGTATTCAATATGAGTACTCAATCTTTTTCTTAGATTATAATGTGTTGATTGGTATGCAATAAACTATTCATCTATCTATCTATCTATATTATTTAGTTGTGGCTCAGCGTGATAACCACTAGGTACTGCCTATTTGAAAAGGGTATCAATATGTTCTGTCTGCTGTCACCACAGAATATTTATAATTTGGTATTAGAATTTATGTGGTTGTCACCTTAGTATACGCAAATGTAAGGCCCACATGAAAATGGAGTAAACGTCAAAAATCATGCTGTGGACTGGGCATCTTTACTCACTTACCCGCTTTTTTCATTTGAAATTAAATAGTAAAACCGGTAGATACAAGTGCTCATCGGAATGTTATCTGCAAATGTAAAATTCTAATAGGTTAGCCTTTTCCTTTGCCCGCAGCCTTGTGGTCTATCCCACGGGATTATGCTTTCTCAGGATAAAAGTTTCTGGATTTTTCCGCTTGCAAAAGACGATAAGATAAAATTATTATCCGGATAGCTCTAGAGACGTTTGATTTTTGTTTTAGTAATATATCACTGAGTTTTCAGGTTTTAAGGTGTTAATTAGTGCTCTCTGAAACGGATACCTACTGTGATAGGTAAATAAAATTGTAGAATTCTGTGCGTTGCATTCCGTTCCCATGCTGAAGCGCCTGGACTTTGCGCTTCAAGCCGGGAAAGCCATTTCAATTCAATTGTACTGTTTAATATAGTTATGTTACCGCTCAGATGGATTAACAAAAATCCTTCGACTAGAAAAACTTGCCATGTACGTTCTAAGTTCATGAAACAGAAAATTATATGCTCGAAAACAAATTAACAAAACCATTAAGTTTTTTAATACGTAGAAACAATGTGAAAACTTTAATCAAACTCGTTACATCTTAGTTAAAATAGTATTTCTAAAAGTGTTTAGACAAAGTTAGCGTTCTTAGCCACCTAATAGTTTCGGGATTAAGCAAAACTGCTAGATTTTAATCAAAGTGTATAAATTTACTGCATGTGTTTGCTATTTACTGATTAAAGTTTGAAAACTATGTCTAAGTAAATCTTGCGTGAAGGTTCTAAATATTCTATGCATTTAAGTACCTAACTTAATTGAAGAAGTTTCTATAACTTTAAAAAATTTATGTAATGCAGCTAATCAAATTATAAATGTTATGGACAAAAACGTTTAACAGTACCCTGCTCTTACGATCACATCTCAAAATCCACCCTGTCATCATCATCATCAGCCTACACTAGTCTGCTGCTGGACATAGGGCTCTCCATTTGCACGCTCCTAGGCCTGGACTTACCATTGTACGTTTTGCTCGTAATTGCTACGCTGAGCAGGCGGGTTGGTAATCGCATTGCGTAAGTAGTTAATCGCACCGGTGTCGCTGCTGCCCGACACCGGTGCATTTGGTTGCTACAGATGTTCGTGATGGATATCCCGCCATCAGTCGGTCCCATCGTCTTTTCCGTTATCTAACAGGATTACCACTTGCAAGTGAGGTCGGCTTTGAGCATTAGATGGTTTTGTGCCCCCAAACATCCTCAAAAATTCAGCATGTATCACAGAATACTATAATTCTACATACTGTATATGAAGAGTTGGAATAATAGTTGAGAGCGTAGACAAAATCTAGGTAATAAATAAACTAGCGCTTAGAAATATTTTATAAAATGTTCATAGAAATAATTTCTTTTATATCTACACAGCAAATGTTTAAATCCCAAATTAACATTGAATTCATGTGTGAACTGTGAAGCAGGTTATAATTCTTACATAAGAGTAATTAGGAAATGAAAATAAAGTATTAAAAAGCCCTAAAGTTGAATGATGGAGCGGAATTGGAACAAACAAACAATATTATGTGGCTTCACCGCCGACCATGAGTTTTGGTATGCAGTGTGCGGTATAAGTAGATCCCACACGAAGTTTACCACTGTATAAAAATAACTATTTTATTACTTGAAACATACTAATGTTATCTTATTAAATAAACAATCTTTAAATAAGTTTATTATGTAAATAACATAATGAGTGCGATTGGTACGAGTACATAGAGAATGTAAATGAAGATGTGAATAAACTGGCCAAGTGCAAGTCAGACTCGCACTCGTAGGGTTTTTTATAAGATCGAGCAAAACATACCACTATCATTTTTCGCCAGCAAAAAATAATAATTAATTAACATTTTATTTCTTTTAACGCTATCTAACGTATAACAAAGGTGTTAGGGATCGGTATTTCAATATAACGCCATCTATAGACGCTTCGGTAAAGCGTTCATAGATGGCGTTATATTCAAATGCTGAAAAAAAAACGTTTCTTGTATGGGGACCCGCTATTATTTTTTAACTTTATTCTGTTTTTAGTATTTGTTGTTATAGCGGCAACAGAAATACATCATCTATAAAAATTTCAACTGCCTAACTGTCACGGTTCATGAGATACAGCCTGGTGACAGACGGATAGACAGACAGACAGACGGACAGCGGAGTCTTAGTAATAGGGTCCCGTTTTACCATTTGGGTACGGAACCCTAAAAAAGGGACCAGAGGGAAAGCGATGACATGAGCAAAGCGGTGGGCAGTGACTAGAAACGGTGAGCACGGAAGAGCCGAAGATTGGGCTCAGTGAGTCTCAGCGTGTCTTTTTAGGCCTATGTCCAGCAGTGGATAGTGATAATGATGATGAAGAAATAAATTAAATTATTAAAGGCATTTTTGAAACATGGTTGTTGCAGTGAGCTTAGGTATACTACAACCAAAAAGTGTATATGGACTAGGAGACTAGGAATGTTATTGAATAATATAATTGTACATAAGCCCTTATATACTCAGTGTAGTAGTATAACAGTGAAATTATAGGGCATGGCAAAGTATATGTCACATTGAGCGTGGCACAGTTTATCTTTTAGGCAGACGTCATACTTCTTCAGACTTTTTGGGTTTTGCTGGACATGCCTTTCTCATTTTCTTCCATTATATGCGGTTTAGTTACTTGATTATATAGTTTTGTTCTATTCTATCTGAAATATTAAAAAAAAATAACACCACAGTGTAATTGTAAGTCTTAATTTCGTTTCCCTCTAGACATCCAGCAAATGGCATTAAAAACAATTCGGAAGCACATGTTACGATGCCCAAGATTTGCGAAATAAATGAAATTAGTTCTGGACTTGAGTTATCACGTGATAAAGAAGCCTCTCCCTTTAGGATCAATAATGTATTTACGATCACGTGTGAGCCCTACGTCGCAATATAACGAACGTATTGCTATATTTTATTGAAACGGTTTCAATGCACGCGCACTAATGACGTATGAAGAGATTTGATTTTGTCTAACGTTACCAAAAATAAGGCGTTAATTTAAAATATTTTTGTTCGTATTTTGTATCGTTGCTCTTTTAATCTGATTCCATAGCGCAGTATCGCATATTCTTCCTATTGGTGAGATTAGAAAAGTGCTTAAAAGCGAATGTCGCTGGAGCCTTTACACATTATGGTGATATTCCTTATGTATTCTCCAAAATTAGATATATCATCTTTCTTCTCTTCTTTTTTATATATAAAAATGAATCCCAATTGCTCTTGGTCACGGCATCACGCGTGAACGGCTGGACCGATTTCGCTAATTCTTTTTTGTTGTGTTTTTATCGTCAAGAGATGGTTCTTATGAAAAAAATAATAATAATAAAAGTTGTTTTTAACGCAGGCGAAGACGCGGGGCATAGCTAATTATATATAATTTTAGCTTACAACTCATAATTATTGAGTAGTATGCTGCTGGCACATAAATTAAAAAATAAAACTCATAGATAATGAAAACTTTTACGAAATTTAAGTGATAAAAATCTTGCCCTCAATGAAACAATCAAACAAAGCATCCATAAACATCAAACAGAAATATACAGTTATTGTTCCAATGATTCATAGCTCACATATGGTTCATAATCACAAGAGCTTTGAGAACAATCGTTACTATGTTGCAATAGCATTACTATTTAGCATAATAGCATTTAGCAGTTGTTATGAAACACTTCTAATAACTCGTTATTATTACACCTGCCTGTTAATTTCTATTTCTATGAGCTTCGTTGAAATTGTAACAATGTGGTGTAAAATCAAACACTAAATACTTAGAACTGTGGAAATTAAATTGATTGTTTAGTGATTGGTTGCTAGGGTTGATCGGTTTTACACTTCTAGAGCTTGAATATCAGAAATCAGACTAGATGGTGTTTTGATTCATAATTGGTGACTTTAATTATTTTTGTAATGATATTGATATTATTATGATATAATATAAGTAGATACAAGATACGACAGTCGACTGAAAAAGTCTGACTTCAACAGATCACTGTAGCACGCAAAACTCACGCCAAACGAATACGAGAGTTTTGTGTCACTACAACGCGCTTATCACTCTGACACATCCATATGTTTAGTTTCGCACGTCCTGTAATTTAATTGATCTCTTTGCGCCGTAAGTTTTGACGTAAGTAATTGTTCCTTTGATACCTTTTGGGTACGGGACCCGACGTAAGTTGGTACCAAATACTTTTCAGAAGTTTGTCAACATCCTAAAATGTATTTTTCCTATTCTAAATCTAATTTATTCGTAGATCTAATGGATCAAATCCAAATATGTCATTCACATAAACTTCCTCGAGTTTAAATTATTTATCACAGAGAATTTCACAAAGAAGATGAAAAGTCGAAGTTTCCTTTGAATTCATAGACATTCTTTGATCACATCCTGAATATGCTAATGAGGTTCAGAGAAATACAAATAAATAACTTCCTAAGTACTGTCACTGAGTTATATTCTGAATTATAATTTGAATTTTAAATGAAATGTTTTCGTCGTCATCACATATAAAAAATATTTTTCAAAAACCTTAAAAAGGATCGACAAACGCGCGTACCAGACAAACACTTGACAACTGTTTCACTCGATGATAAGTGAAGATGCGATCTAATCTTTTATTTGTGTAAATGTATATGTTTATGTAATGTATATGTATATTTGCATGTATGTTTGTGGATACATGTGTGTATATGTATAACTATATAAATAGCTAAGATTTTAAATAGATACGCCACCGTCCGTCACAGTCTCTCAATATCACTATCAGTTTGGTTGTCTGGAAGAAATCGCTTTAAGCGATAAGACCGCTCTTTGCATTACTTAGAATAAGTCTATTACCTTAAGTATTTTCTGTATTATTGGAGTGCAAATAAAGTGTTTATCTATCTATCTAAGATCCTGCTCGTGGAATTGAAAGACGGCACTGAGGAGGTGCTGGCCAACTGAATTTGGTAGTTAAATCTACAGAGCGCAACTATCCCAACCCGTCTTCCATACTTGATGGCACAAAACATATCGGTTGATACTTATTATAATACCCCATACACCCCCCCATAATTCAGTGGTTAAACTACCAATTTTTGATATTTTCGTCTATTTTTCATAAAATATAATACAAGTCAGATAATTGAATAGTCAACATATTCTTGCACATTATATTATGTTTTCAATCTTTATATAGGCACGATAGACTTTTTGTTCTTCGTTTAGCATTACATTTTATCACAAAAGCCTCACTGACCCTAAAATCCCTTTTAAATTGGGTTATCTGCCATAAAAAAGGCATTATTTCACTTCGTTACCTTTCGTGACAATTTCATACTATCTACAGACATCATTATGGCTTGCCTGACCTTACCTCAAGGTATTACCTAACTGAATAGTAGTACATGTTTTTTTCAACTGTTTTGTTATATCTTCGAGTATAATAATTAGCTTTATCACTACTTACCAGTTATCAATAATAAATGCAGGTTTTTTAATTAGGACTCTAAGGTGACTTTTTACGTTGTAGATGCAAGCTTCAATTAATTGTACCCAAACCTTTCTTACAGTAATTTTGAAAGTATTCTCATAAGATTTTTTTTTCTGAAGCTACAACCGTTTTAATCCACATGTATCAATAGCTATAACGTTTATAGAATGCCTTCTATTGTGTGGTTTACATTTAGCAAACAGTTGTTTTTAATATTTTATAGGCCAGCGTTTGACCATTATCTCGACTGGTGGTAAGGGATGATGTTGTTAATGATGGTAAACACGCTTGCCCTAGAATACTCCGATTCTTAAGGGATGTACGCTGCAAGAACACCGTAAGGTTATGGCTGAATTTCTTCTTAATGTTGGAAAGCTATCTTAGGTAAGGTAAGCTAGCTATCTATCTAAAATCGATACATATAATATGCTGAGAAAAAGTGTCTTCACAGAAAGACGGACAGACGGACAACAAAGTGATCCTATAAGGTTTCCTTTTTTGCTTTTGAGGTATGGAATCCTAAAAAGTATGCTAAATATAAACATAAAAACATAACAAAGGTATTTAAGTTAAATTGTACGAGCTGGATATACCTACATTCATTTTGTAATACGGGACTTATCATCAACATTAAATAAAGTTCAAGAAGCAAATTAACTCTCGTGGAATCTGCTAAATATGTCACATTTGGACGGGGCACAGAACCGTCAGTTATCATAACACCGGAGTGAAATGTTCATTTCGTACATTGGTGACGCTAAAAGAGATAAATGTTTCATAAACGTGACGGTACAACATAATTTGTGGTGTCATTTGATAAGGACGTGTTGGGTAATATAACTTGGAAAATTATAATAAGATCGTTTAAAAAAAACAACGGGTAGCACTCAGGGAGTGCTGGCAGAAGTGTAAACTTTAACATTAACGTTGTGCATTTGGTCTACACTCCCTCCGTCTTACGAATTTTCGATCAGGTCACGTGTCCTGACGCTGAGCTTAACATTTTTAACCAATCCCAAAAAGTTCACAACGCTGCTAAAGACGTTTTCACTTCAAAAACTAAAAGAACCGACTTCAATTGCCACGTTATTAATTTTCAGTGCCAAGTTTGAAGTGTTTATTTCCATATCTCTGGAGATGCTTATCAGATCTCTATTAAATTACAATGGTACCACCCATGGGTAATTCTTTTTCAACAAGAAAAGAATAATCAAAATTGGTTTATAAGCGACGAAGTTATACACGAACAAACATGGTTAAAATTTTTATATATATACGGTTGAATTGAGAATTCAATTGAGCCTCCTTTTTTTGAAGTCGGTTAAAAAAAATTTCTTAACAGACAAACACAGGTGTTAAGAGTATTATATAGATGTTTCGCCCGACTTGCTATCAAAAAGTAGCTTACTACAGTCAACAAAAAACCTTACGATGTTCCGGCAGCCAAAGCCCTTGAGAGTTAGACCCTTCTAAGTCTAACGTGTTCACCCTCGTACGTCATCGCTTACCACCGCGATAGTGGTCAAACGTTTACATATCAGATGTTAAAAGAAACTTTAAATGGGAGTAAGTAAAAAAATTGAGGTGATAACGTTTAAAATTAGATAAATTTATATAGGGTCAACCTGCAGCTATATAGTAATAATTTCAATATCAATTTATTTATTCATTGCGAATACAGGTACGAGTATAAATAAGATGTTGTCAAACAAAATTGGACAGCTGCATTCAACCTATTGGCATGCAATACAATAAGTTATTTTTCAAAAAAAAAAAACGACTTCATAATCACAAACATTATATAATATTATAATCATTTGGATCCGTTCACTATTGACGGAGAAATTGCGTTACATACACACAAAAAAAAAACATACAGACGAATTGAGAACCTCCTTCTTTTTTTGTGAAGTCGGTTAAAAAGGAAAGTATGTTGTAATTTGATCATTATTATAGTTAACTAAATCAATAAACAAGGGGAAAAAACACAGAAAGAACGAAGTATCTCCGTACAATAATATCAGTTCATCATAACAATGTCAAACGATTCAGAATAATATAATTAGCTTGGTCAAATTCAATGTCAATTTAAATAATTTTACACAATGTTAATGATTAAAAATAGTAAAGTATCATGTTATAAATAATATTAATCAAATTTATCATCCAAATATTCTTTGACACTGTAATACGCTTTGTTTAGCAAAAGTACTTTCAATTTATGTTTAAAAATAGTTAAAGGATAATGAAAAATTTCTTTTGGAAGATGATTATATGATAGTGGTGCCATGCAAAATATACTTTTATTTAATTGCATAGTAGTATTAGATGGGCAACAAATCTTATGCTTATGACGTTCACTTTTCAAATTCTCAAACATATTTTATGGCATCTGACAAATACTATAACTTCGTATATGTATAAGCACGACAATTTAAGTAGTCTTAGAGTAATAAAAAAAATATTTACAGCTTTTCATCTTCTTTAACTTACAAATTGCTCGCACGCATCTCTTTTGAGCTATAAATACAGATTCCCATTCCACTGCATTACCCCAAAAGATAACAGCGTACCTTAATATTGACTCTACATGTCTTCGATAGGCCGTAATTAGAATAGGCAACTATTCATTATTCTGTGCAGTAGGCTGGTCCACAACTTTGCCGAGCTTTTTTTTTAATACTTTATAGGCTAGCGTTTGACCACTATCTCAACTATTGGTAAGTGATGATGCGGTCGAAGATGGTATTAACGCTAGGCCTAGAATGGGAACTGGCTCTCAAGGATGGCTGCCGGAACACATTAGTTGTTTAGTGACAGATTTTCTAACTTGAGGGTGGTAGCTGGCCAGGCGGACACTAGATAGTGTCCTACCACCATGCGGGGGTTGTTGGTTTCTTAACGATGTTTTCCTTCACCGGAGGGCCACTGTGAGGTCCACGGCGGTTTGAACTCGGTACCACGGATTCAAAGCCGACCGTTCTCCCGATTACGCCACCGGGCCCTCAGAGCATGTAGAGTGCGTATGAAAATTGACTCAACTTTGTGCGTACACTTTCCATATGGCATCTCCAATTAAAATTACTATCCAGAAACAAACTTAAAAACTTTGAATTCACGACTTCATGATTTTTTTGTCCTTTAGAATGAATGCCAATACCATATAGATAGCTTTTTTTGTTTCTGAATGTCATAAAATTAGTCTTGTCTAGGTTAATGACCAATTTGTTACAACGTAACCAATCAATTATTTTGTCTAATGTACTATTCATGTCAGCTTCTAGGTCAGATTTACACTTATTGAAGAACATCACTGTGCTGTCATCAGCAAATAAAACCATATCGTTATTAGTCACTTTTGGAAGGTCATTTATGTAAATAATAAATAATAAGGAACCAAGGACACTTCCCTTAGGCACACCTTGTGTTACATTACAAAAACCAGAAGAATATGTAGTTTCTCTTTTGGTTTTAGGACATATTCTAGTAATTCTTGTACATTCTTGTAATACTTTTTTTTTAACCCCTGTCACAAAAAGACGATGTTATATGATTGGCGTGAGTATCTTTGGATGTGTCTGTCTGTCTATGGCATCGTAGCGCCCAAACGGAAGAACTCATTTAGTTTTTTTTTATTTTTTGTTTGAAAGGTGACTTAATAATTGAGAGTTCTTAGCTTTGATTCATGAAAATCCGTTCAGCCGTTTTCAGACTGAGATTTTTCGGGTTCTAAACCCAAAGGGTACCAACGGAACCCTATTACCGACACTTCACTGTCCATTCGTCCGTCCATCCAACCGTCCGTCTGTCCGCATATCACAAAGTTGTATCCCTTAACCATAATAGGTAGCATAATAGATACCTGAAAAGTTTAAAAGGTATGTAATACTATGTGCATTTTAATAACAAATACTAAAAACTGAATGAAGTAAAAATTAAAAGGAGCCTCTATGCAAGAAACGTGATATTTTCAGTATTTTCGCTTGATCTCATGAACCATAATAGAAAGAGACTTGAAAACTTCACAAAATATGTACTACAGTCGCAATAAATACTAATACTAATAAGTTATTTTTCAAAAAAAATAAAACAGACTTCATAACCACAAAAAGGCACTCAAAAGCGAAAAATCATTTACTTAAAATTATTATAAGCGTTACCCAATTCTCTATTTGAAGTCGGTGCCAGCCAAGTCTAATAGGTAGTAGATAGATAATACCTACATGTATCTACCTACTTACTAACCTACATGTACCTACTTACTACTACTACATACATAGTATCTATCTAATATCCAATAGACTTGGCTGGCACCGACTTCAAATAGAGAATTGGGTAACGCTTATAATAATTTTAAGTAAATTATTTTTCGCTTTTGAGTGCCTTTTTGTGGTTATGAAGTCGGTTTTTTTTTAAATTAACTTATTTTACCCTTTTTAGTGCAAAAAAGTTTTAATGAAATTACATGCATCTATTAAATTTCGTGTCTGGGCCGTTATACACTGACGGATATATACTTTTTGAAAATTTCAAGTATGTACCTATAACGGTTAAGAAGATACAGATCTGTAAGGTGCGCACATATAGACACACGGACGGACGGACGAAATGTCCAAAATGGCCCTGTGCAATTAAAGCATCCGACATACATGATAATTATTTGTCTATTTTATTACAATAATTCCAAATACTTTTATAACACGGACTAGTTGTATTTCAAAATGAATATTAAAAAGTATTATTTGCGATTATTAACATTAATTGCCGCCATATGGCCAACAGAGTACTGAATCACTCTACTACGTTATAAGAGGCACTTCCCTATATTGTGGATACCCGAATTATGAAAGCACTGTGTAGCCAACCTAACAACGGAAAGTATTATTTACGTAGTAACTATTATATAATATGTGGTTTTATGCTTATAATTTTTTTTTGCTGTGTTGATTGGTACAAAGTACGTTCATAATTCTGAGTTATTTAATTATGTATGCAGTGTCGCGGGACTGAAATGGCCGCCATCTTCGCCAAATGTCATGTCGTGTCAAAAAATATTAGGTATGTTTAAAAAAGTTTGCACCCTAACAAAACTTTGCCCGGTAGAACATTCCTGTGAAGACAAATTATTTATATTTATATATAATTATTTATTATAATTATTTATTGAGGGCCCGGTGGCGTAATTGGGAGAACGGTCGGCTTTGATGCCGTGGTACCGAGTTCAAACCGCCGTGCACTAATGAATTTTACTATCGAAAAATATATGTGCGCTTCTCACAGTGGCCCTCCGGTGAAGGAAAACATCGTTAAGAAACCAATAACCCGCGCATGGTGGTAGAACATATCTAGTGTCCGCCTGGCCAGCTACCACCCTCAAGTCAGAAAATCTGTCGCCAAACATCTAATGTGTTCCGGCAGCTATCCTTGAGAGCCAGTTCCCATTCTAGTCCACTTCTCTATCTTCGACCGCATCATCACTTAGCAACAGGTGAGATAGTGGTCAAACGCTTGCCTATGAGATATAAAAAAAAATTATCCCCAACTTTATTTCTATCTCGCTCACAGTTACCGTAAGAATATCTTATATGCAATAGCAACCTCCATTGTGTGTAATCTTCTTGGGACTCTTCTACTAAAACTAGTACATTCTCCTATGTTTGAGGTATTTATCTCCATATCTCTAGTGATACTAATCAGATCTCGATAAAATTAAAATGGGACCACCTCGGAAACGTATCCTACCTATTAAATAAACTGGCCAAGTGCAAGTCGGACTCACACTCGTAGGGTTCCGTAACACAGTTAAGTATTCCATAACTATGATTTTTCGCAACTACAAAATTAACTTTGTTTTTCATAGTGTTTGTATGAAAAACAAAGTTATCTTTGCGGTCGCCATATCTCAAAAACTGCTGGCTGTATCTCGTTCAAACCAATTTTCGTTGTTAGTTTTTATTGAGATCTACAGCATATATTTTTTTTAGATTTTTTACTTCCATACTTTAAAAGTTAGAGGGGGGGGGACACACATTTTACCACTTTGGACGCGCCTATCTTTCAAATGATTGACTTTGAGAAAAAATGATTATAGAAACCTCAATGTCATTTTTGAAGACCTATCCATAGACACCCACCCCACATGTATAGGTTTGAAGAAAACATTTATTTATTTTTAATTTTAGTTTCAGTTCCATGTATGGGATGCCCCACCTTAAACTTTTATTTTTTTTACTTTTGTATAAAAATCGGAAAGCGGTTCACAGAATACATCTACCTACTAAGTTTCAATTCTGTAGTCCTAACAGTTTCGGAATAAAATGGCTGTGACATACGGACGGACAGACAGACAGACAGACAGACAGACAGACAGACAGACAGACAGACATGACAAATCTATAAGGGTTCCGTTTTTTGCCATTCGGCTACGGAACCCTATAAACCACGGGTTGCACTCCAGGATTACCGGCAGAAGTGAAAACTTGAACATTAACGTTGTGCATTTGGTCTACTATACCTCCGTCTTACGAATTTACGATTAGGTCACGTGTCCTGACGCGAGTTTAAAATGTTTTAACCATCCCAAAAGTTCACAACGCCGCTAAAGAAGTTTTCACTTCAAAAATTAAGGGGCTTACAAGAAACCGAACCCTACGTATGCGAGTCCGGCTGGCGGCTTGCACTTTGCCAGTTGACGCTACGAAATCAACTTTCATATGGACTCAATTAACAGATTATACATAGATCATTCGGGGGTGGTTTATAATGTCAAGTGGTTAGTTCTACGGTAACATTTATTAGAAACGTCAACTTTCACACGAAATGAATTAAACTATTAATATATCTTCAAAGATCTGCGCCTGCGTCACCGTCTGCGAAGCAACGGCTTCGAAATTTTACAGAAAATATAATTGGAGTTTAATTACAAGTATTTGTGCCCGAAAAATTAAGTAATTGCAGTATATCAAATAAAATACTCGTTTCAGAAACAATTAATGAGAAATTCATTTGGAGCTTCACTTTTCTTTCTAACGCTTCATTTGCAAATAAGTACAAAAAAAACTAAAAACAAATCTCTTCTGATCTCACCAAAAGCGGTAAGATTAAAGGCCATTTCAGTTATTGAAGTTCAAAGAATAATTACAAGAATAAATTGCCATTTTAACGCAGGATATTATGCGCCATTAATATCAAAATTTTACTTAGTGTTGTTTAGACTGTGATATTTATTAAGAAAATATGAATATTTACGACAGCCCTGTGGGAACTAAATTAAATTTATTCTGTTCGTTGTAATACTCAAGGTTAAACCGACTGAAGCCCGATATTAAACCTTTGTTTAATTAAATGTAGGGACAAACCTTATTAATCAATTTTACTTCAACGAATGATAATTAATTTTTTGAGCCTTTGCTTCAATACCTATCAACTGTTTATGCTCATAAATTTTTTTTATATACCAGTGGATACATAAATAGACATGGATATTAGGTACAAGATATTTATATGCTTTTTTATATTATTATTTTGCACAGACATTCTACATTATACAAAAATGCTAATCATGAATGTGCAGAAAAATAAAGTACCTATAAAAGAAAGGAAACTATTTTATGAAAAAAAATACTTTAGTAGAAACACGTATGAATGAGCAAACTATCTCAATGTTTTCTTTGTTACAGCTTAATTTAATAAAGATAAAGCATTTTTTGGGATATCTATGACAGTGTGGATTTTCATTCTACAACACTAAAATTTCTAGTCAAAAAGTCCGCTACAAATAAGATTAAGATCGTTCAATCAGTAACATCGACACAAACAAATGTAAACAATTTCGTTCATTTCCTCCCCGTACATCAATGGACCTACTTTGCTTGATTCATCTGTTTCCTTTTCATTTCCTCTAGCCTATTTTCTGAAGACGTTTTTATTTACCTAAATGTCATCTTGTTGTGATTGATCTGCTTTTCTAGACGTAAATCGTACCAGGTATAGTGTACTCCTAATATTTCAAGTGCGAGTATAAATACTAAATTACTAGAATATGCGTATTATTTTATGTAAAATTATTCTTGTTTGCTCCCATGTTGACTGGATTGTATGAAGATATTATGACTTTTAACCTGGTTTTTTCTAGAAAATGTTCACATTAGTATTTTGGTTCATGTTTTACTATAAAATTGTGACACTTCTTTGATCTTATTTGTGTTCCGTAGCACTATAAGGAACGTTTATTAAATTTTAAACGGTACATTTCTTGATAAAAAAAACAGAGAATACTACGTACGTACCTATTTTAAAGACTTTACATGGTTTAAATTTGCTAATTTAATGTGTAAAGCGTGCTTTACATAAAATCATTGATGCACATAATAGCAATACACTTCAATACACACTTGAAAAGAACGAGTATTGGAGCAAAAATCCTTACAAAAAAATAATTATGCGCTGTTACTTTTTATGATGCCATTATAACAAGCCATTACGACAGTCAACTAAAGCCACTCAAATGTAGATTTGTGCAATGAAAATACTACGCGCAAATACCCGATACATACAAAGTACTATACTATGAATACTTCATACGAATCTCTAAACGTATGTTTACGTTCGAAAAAGGGGTTAACTGTGCACATCGAAGAAAGCCATAAAACCTGTACACAGCTGTTTGCTATGACATAATGATTCACACATAAATCTTGCTCATGTTTTATTTATCAGTAGGTCACCTTAACGTGAATGCTTGTTTCAAAATATATTTGCGATACCAACCAAAAAACTTTGTTAATCTATTTCATCATTTTTTTCGAATGTTGATATTGACATGTTGTCATGTTCATAATTTAAGAGCCTTACAAGATGTACAAATACGTTATTGTTAAATTTTAAATTCACAGGGGGTAGGAGCATATTATACCGATATTCCGTCAGACTTGCTACTAAAAACGTAGCTTACCACAATCAAGAAGAAAATAAGCCGCCATATGGCGGCATATACTTATGGTGTTCCAGCATCACATAGCCCTTGAAAGACAGAGTATTCTTGGCTTAGCGTGTTCACCATCTTCGACCACATCATTGCTTACTACCAGGCGAGATAGTGGTCGAACGCTAACCTATTTCAAGGTATATTAAAAAAAATTAAGCCCGCCTATGAAGCATACCTTCTTACAGTTTCCTAAATACTTAGACTCGATAGGAATCTAAACACGCTTGAGTAGTTCAATATATATTTCCCAAAATCATAGGTGCGTGAGTATTTCCTTGAGCATTTCAAGTCATAAAGCTCCTGAACGCATGAAAAGCTGATTTCTCAAGGCTTTGCGCCAGATTACGTGAAACGGAATCGGCAACTATAACTCACTTGCGGTACGTTGGATCTCAGGTAGCTTTTGGAATGCTTTGGTTTTGGTAGTGCGATCTTTCTATATCTACATTATATTAAGAAGGTCTGTCTAAGAACATGTTACTTGTATTTAATTCATGATGGTTCTATGCCATGTTCATCATGACGGTTGCTGAACGATAGGCATCTTTGGTTTTTACTGTTATATCTACTGGTCATGCTACGATGTCTTTTACTGCTACGCGCGGGTCTGTCTAGGAAAATTAATTTATGGAAATTTTGTTCTTTAACTGGAATCAACGTAGCGCTGCTAAACTATTATAGTTTTTATAACTAAACTCTTAACGCTATTAAGATTATAATTTCTTATTCATCCAAAATATAGTGATGTTAACATGGCAAAGCTAAGTTATATAACTAATTCACTATTGACACTTCTTCAGGTCTCATAGACTCGGGCCAGAAGTTTCATTTATTAGTACTGTTAAGGAATGAATTTCATTCCTTAATAGTACTAATAATGAATGATGAAAGAGCTGCGACTAATTTAATTACATTATGTTCCGATAGGATCCACTATAAAACGATAGCGCAAATAGAATCTAGTTTACCGATGGAAAAAAGAACCTCCCGTTCCCTATCTTCTTTTATATCCGTTCTAGTTATAATATCGATACCTATAGAGATCAAACACATTGTATGACGGAATCAGATTGCTTTTATTTAGATGTGTTTGGTATAAAACAAATACAAGAATTATTCAATTCTACATTTTTTCATGCCTAATGATACCTTTATCATCCTAATCTGAGTCCTTTATACCCTTCAGCAGTCGTTTTTTTAGCTTGAAGTTTTATTCATAATTATTATTTACCAACGATTTTAAAACGATTATACTAGATAATCGTTTTAAATCCTAACATAAATTAAGGGTGAGATCATACCATTTAGGTAATTACAGCCCACGCGCAGACTAAATTGCCATTTTATTTATTTGTGTAAGCAGAAACACATATGTTTGAAAACGTAAAAATATGAATTATATGCAATCAATTATATTACACTAGCTGTGCCCGCGACTTCGTCCGCGTGGAATAGTGTCTTTGGGTAGCATTTTTAAATATTTAGGCTAATTATTTTACTAATCAGACACATGCGTATCCCACCTACACCGAACCGTACCACGCCGCGCAAACTTCACTTCCCTCTCCCCCTCCTCTTTCCCCCACTTCCCCTCCCCTCCCTTCCCCTCTCTCTTCACCCCACATTCCCTCCCCTCCCCGTCTCTCTTCCCCCCACTCCCCTTCCCTCACTTCCCTCTCCCCTCGCCTTTCCCCCTCCCCCTCCCCCACTCCCCTCCCCCACTCCCCTCCCCCACTCCCCTCCCCCACTCCCCCTCCCCACACTCCACCTCCCCTCCCCTTTCCCTCAACTCCCATCACTCTCCCCCTTTCCGCCTTTCCCCTTCCCCTCACTTCCACCCTCCCTCCCCTCCCCTCATTCCACCTTCCCCTTCTCCCTCCCCCTTCCCCCTTACAAACTTTGAATGACATATTAATTTATATCGAATCAACAGCCTAAACAATAAGTTTCAAGCTTCCAGCTTTAAAAATGACGATACTTTCATAGAACTTTTCATCCCCCCTTTTAACCCCTTACAACCCTCTTTTCGCATTAAAAAGTAGCCTATGTCCGTTCTCAGGCTCTAGACTATCTGTGTACCAAATTTCATTTCAATCGGTTAAGTGGTTTTGGCGTGAAACTGACACAGACAGACAGACATAGTTACTTTCGCATTTATATTATTGGTTAGGATTTGGATACAACTGAATCTGGGGATGAGACAAATTATTTAGAAACTGGCTTGAAAAAACAACATTACAAGCTTCAAATTAAAATTTAAATGGATATATAATTTTTGGTTTATTTTAGTTTTCGTTGATGCATGTATACATAGACTGCAAAATAATTATCTAGTGTTTTATTCTTTTAACAATTATACTATTAAAAGGTTCGTTGAGAGTTTAACGCACCTAATAAATATTCTGTTTCCAATTACAATCATTTTACGGTTATATTACTGAAGTTTACAATTTTTTTCATATTGTAATTTAACGGAAAGATTGAAAACTATAATGACTTTCGTAAAGGTAGAACCGGTGGGCAAAGTCAGTTAATACTCAAGAAATTTATGTGTTGCGAAAACTATTAATCAAGGCTTGGAAACGCCGTGTAGTCGGTAACGTCTACCTTGACAACTCGTAGTAAATATACTTAGTTACGCAGTACGCAAAATACTTGGAATTATATTGAAACACCACTCAAGATTTAATTTAATAGAATAAAGAAGATGAACAAAAAAAACAGTAAAAAACGAATAAGTTTTTTACTCTTGTTGAAATTACTGCAGCATATATCTGACTTGCTACCAAAAAGTATCTTACCACCATGAAGGAACACAATCTGCCGCTATAACCTGACGGTGTTCCGGCAGCACACAGTCCTTGAGAGTCAGAGTATTCTAGGCCTAGCGTGTTCACGATCTTCAATTACATCATCGCTTACCACCAGGCCAGATAGTGGTCAAACGGTTGTTAAAATGTGTTTGGTTTGCAGAATAAACATTAAGGTTTATCATCATGATCAGCCAATATTCGTTCACAGTTGGACATAAGCATCTTTTATGGCAAGCTACACTGATCTCGATCTTTGGATTTTTTTATAGTTGTATATACAGGAAATACAGACTCTGGCAAAGATTTATATTCCTTTGCTGTGCCTATGATAAATGTGAATGCAAAGCGCTTTGTGCGACAGCTTTTAATAACGGATTCACTTTATATAATTTATTTCAAATAGAGAGCAGATGTATTATTATTATATATATATATATATATAGTATGTGTGTGTGTGTGTGTTTGTGTGTGTGTGTGTGTGTGTGTGTGTGCGTGTGTGTGTGTGTGTGTGAGTTCGTGCGTGTGTTTAACCTATTTATCTGTTAATATATATATATATTAGTCACAATATTTTCAATTGTTGTATATTATTTATTGAATAAGTCGATTGAGCTAAACTGTTCATTATACGTTTCATAACACGATACAAATATTTTAACTCATTATTATCACAGGCAGAGTACCTAGTCATTCTTAGTGTTTTCAGTTATATTGTTATCTTCAGTAGGTACATATGTTTCTTTTTATTCCACTCTCTCCAGGGATAAGGTAACCATTCACACCCCCCCCCCCCCCCCGCATGGTGGTAGGACACTATTTAGTGTCCGTCTGGCCAGCTACCACCCTCAAGTTAGAAAATCTGTCGCCAAACATAAAATGTATTCCAGCAGCTATCCTTGAGAGCCAGTTCCCATTCTAGGCCTAGCGTGCTTACCGTGTTCAACCGCATCATCACTTACCAACAGGTAAGATAGTGGTCAAACGCTAGCCTATAAGAAATTAAAAAAAAACGTTTCTCTATGTCTTCATTAGGAACCATCCTCGGCTGTTATCTACCTATAGCCAACATTGCAAATATTTTCGCTGCTACTCAGCAACTTCACAATAAATGGATTACCACTAACAGTAATAATATAGTATTTGCAAATACTTATTTAGGTTTTCATATCCATGAAAATGATTCACAAACTCTTCATATTGAACTTTTGGGTCTTCTATTTAATTAAATCTTGATGAATGCCGAACGTAACGCTTGATAACAACTTTCACACGTAAGTTACTGATTTCCACATCATTCGCGCGACAACTTTTTCAAGGTCAATGTGGTTTGATTTTTTTTATTCTACACGTGTCGTTATATGTAGGACGGTTTAGCTGGTAACATATAAACTTGAGTAATAACTATTGTTTTTACTAATCATTTACATTTTACATTTTATTGTGTAAACTAATATTCTTCAGGTTGGAGTGTCAATATTCAAAGCAACTGATAAGAAATGATAAATAGTAAGTTAAAGCTTACGACTTAATTAAATATTTAGTTTTTTCTCTTATTACCTTGTCAGATTCCATTTATCCATTAACTTTTTTTACAATGCATTTCATATTTTAATAAGTTAACCCGTAATGTTCCTATTATTGGGCAAAGATGCTTTTCTTTTAAGCTAGCGGTTGACCACTATCTCGCTTAGGAGTTAAGCGATGATGTGGTCGAAAATAGTGAACACGCTAGGCCTAGAATACTCTATCAAGCTCTGTGTGCTGCCGGAACACCGTAAGGTTATAGCGACAGATTTTCTTCTTGATGGTGG
Organism: Cabera pusaria; assembly: GCA_954871355.1. Classification (NCBI taxonomy): domain Eukaryota; kingdom Metazoa; phylum Arthropoda; class Insecta; order Lepidoptera; family Geometridae; genus Cabera; species Cabera pusaria. The sequence continues at coordinate 10,762,451 of OX940900.1, read as the reverse complement.
TAAGCTACTTTTTGGTATTTAGATCTCGCACATCTTCTTTCAATTATTTGTCTTTAGCACTATCCAAAACTCGAGCAAAATAATAATATACGAATGCATCGAGATTGTCCGGTACCGCTCTTTATATTTACTAACACATAACGTACGTAACGTACGTAAAGACTTGAAATTCAGAGAAAGTATAACTACATATAGAAAGTGCATACCATAAAAAAACTATTAGGTACTATTTCTATTTCAGTTAATATCTAGAAAACAAACAAATTTATGTGCGATTTTCACAGCATTAAGAAACAAACAACCTCCGCATGGTGGTAGGACACTATCTAGTGTCCGCCTGGCCAGCTACCACCCTCAAGTTAGAAAATCTGTCGCCAAACATCTAATGTGTTCCGGCAGCTTGAGAGCCAGTTCCTTGTGTGCTTACCATCTTCGACCGCATCATCACTTACCAACAGGTGAAGTAGTAGTCAAACGCTAGCCTATAAGATATATAAAAAAAAAAACAAACACTTATCCTTAATATCTCTTAAAACATTTAACTTTACAATTACACGATGTCATTGCCAATATAAGCTTTAACGGGTTTAATAACCGTAGACAGTTTTCATTAGATCTGCAATAACTGTAATCATTAAATACCTAATGGTCTCATATTTCAAATTAATTCTTCAGGTGAAAATGTTATCGGCAATATGATAGCCAATTACTAGGGGTGGTGAATTGAAAATAGTAATTGTTGCACTTGATAGTTTCTTAGAAAATGGGATTATACATTCTGTTAACTGTTATTGTGTCTATTGACTAGATCAGTCTGCCCTTTTAGCGGCATGGAATAAAAAGCCCTTAGCAGTTTTCTATAAAAGAAACTTCGACGACGTCGAAAAGTGGTCGACACTGTATGTATAACAATTATAATCTACCAGCCCCCCATTGTCCCGTATTGTGCGGATTAAGCTTACTGTTAACGCATAGGTTCCAAGACAAAAACTGTTTGTGTGCAAAATTTTATTAAAATCAGTTCAGCCGTTTTGACGTGATTGAGGTACAAAGCAAACATGCACTTTGACATTTATAATATTAGTTGTATATTTTTTTTCTATTCGTTTGTTCAAAAGTTTTACTATTGTTGTTAATTACTACTTGCCACAAGGTCCTTATAATAAATGTTAAGCTTACTATAACAGAAAGAGCACGGTATGCTATGCGGTCGTATCACAGAGCAGCATCTCGTTCTTACTGGCGTAGTAAGATAAAACAAATAAGGAATGTTTTAGACCTTACTGTCTATTCCAATGTAACCATGTAATAGATCATATTAGGTATTTAAACTGTTGAAAAATAATTAAATAATTAATTTGTAACTGTAGTATTTTTTGTTATTGTTATATATCGATTAAATGTAATCTAGTATATGTCTACTTATACCAATTAAATTTCATTTCATTCCTGTTTGGCCCGGCCTGAAACTAGACGCTAACACGGCATTTGAAGTTATTACGTTTATTTTAGGTATTTGTGAGATTGAATGAGAATTTTATTACAAAGACTATTAACATTTGTTAATTTAAGAATTCGTAAGTACTCTTAAAATTAATTAACTGAATTGTCGTCCGTAAGTGCTGTTGATATTCTGATAGAGGTTTTTGTTACATACCGTTACACATTAAACGTAAATGTCAATTAATTTCATTCCGTTTCAAATTAAAATAATCACTCAGTAAATATTTTTTAGTATTTTTTTTATCGAGAAGAAATAAACTTCTCATTAAATAGTTTTTTTTTAAGTGTGAATAGGTGTTGTATCGTTCATTGCGATTCCTTCCAGACAACAATGCACGGCGTTGGTGCCTAAAGTTATAAAAATATAGAATAATAGAGTATAAATAATAAACCGTATAAAACTTCATTATAAAGTTGATTTGCAATCGATTATCCACAAATAAATTACACAAATGGATAGAGTAATCCAAATGGGGTCACGGCTAAAACGATGAACCTGGATTTTTACCGTTTCTATTTAGTATTTTGGGGTTCTGTACCGAAAGGGTAAAACGGGACCCTATTACTAAGACTCCGCTGTCCGCACGTCTGTCTGTCTGTCCGTCCGTCACCAGGCAGTATCTCTTAAACCGTGATAGTTAGATAGATGAAATTTTCACAGATGATGTATTTCTGTTGCCAAACAATAAGTTCGGCAACAGAAATACATCATCTGGTGTGGGTGTGTGTGTCAGGCGGGGTTCAGCGTGAAGAGCTACCGTCTAAACTATACACAATTTTTTTGTGTTACATTTTTAATTTATTCATATAATTATTATTTTGTGATTAGCAATTTTTACTTTAATTATTGTGATGTTTAGTTTTTATTTTATTTTAATTAATAATCATCTGTGAAAATTACAACCACAAATACTAAAATAAAGCAGAATAAAATAAATATTTAAGGGGGCTCCCATACAACAAACGTGATTTTTTTGCTCGATTATAGGCGTATAAGCGTATTGATAACGGCAACAGGTATTGCCGTTATCAATACGCTTGAAATATTCACAGAATATTTAGTTATTTATTCACGTTAAAAATAAATAATTAAAATAAAACAAATATTTATGGCAGCTCCCATAAAACAGACATGTTTCTTTGCCGTTTTTATAGATTGTACGGAATTATATATATATATATATATTATATATATAGATTGTACGGATTGTTTGTGGTACGGAATCCTTCGTGCGCGAGTCCGACTCGCACTTGGCCAGTTTTTTATACCAGATCGGCAAGTGTTTCAGTATCTTACCTGATGTAAAGTGACGATTTCGGTCAACAATGTAGCACGCAGTAGACGATGTAGTTATTTTAAACAAGCTTCAAAGATATTCTCTGCCATAACTTTACGGTTTTCCGGCAGCATACTGCAGCCCTTGAGAGCCTAGGCCTAGTGGTCAAATGCTATCAGATATATAAATAATAAGTAACTTTTAATATAATTTTAGGTCTGTATGTCTGTCAGTAACATTTGAAATACCTACCTACTTTAAAGTGTACGTATGTACTCGTATGTACACGAATAACTTTTAAAATGCTTAGAGTCGGCATAACATTTGAGTGAGTTTAGAGTATCGAGTACCGGTCTTTATGTAAATAAATAAATAATTACATCATTGTTAGCACATTCAGTGTCCAGACGTCGAGATCTAGGTCAAACTTTAACATCTAGGACAGTGGTTTATTATTAGTCTCCATTCTTGCACGGGTCCAGCCATTCGTCTTGCTTGATGACAGTGGGTATGAAGAATATGAGCCCATTATAGAATTGAGAAGATTCCATATCAGAGCCTGGTATGGCGATAATGTGTTTTTTATTGCCACTTTATCATATCTTGTATTGCCCGATATAATACGAGGAATTCTTGGGGAGGTCGTAAACAACAATCGGCCGTAATTTGCTTTTGAAAACAATAATTTTGTAAGCGTTTTATTACCTAGGTTAAGAATATCAGACTCGTGCCCTATTTTGTAAACAGGGTATTCAAGACAAAGGATTCTTTGATTTATTACTTTGATCGTTGAATACCTTCTCGACAATGTAGGCCTTCTCTGCTTAAATACTGACTTTTATATGGGAACATTTTAATGGGTTTTATATCCATATTTTATAAGTTAAAACATTAGGCATGTGTATCAAAATACACAATTAAAAAAAATATAAGCAATACAGAATGAGAAGATTATTCAAACATTATATTAATTTGGTTAACGCTTAATTTTCTTTTATGATTTTCCACAACTTACTCATAGTTTGCGAAACTTTTTTCTCCCTTTATCAAAACGTATTTTTCCCTCTTAAGTCTTAATGAAGGCAATTTTCTCAGAGAGACGTGTAATGATTCAGCGATTAACTGCCTCAATTTATAAGAAAAGAAAGCAGCTCGACAGTTTACCGAAATTATGTTTATGAAGTTAAGATTTATGAGTCGTGACTAAATACACCTTTTGTCGTTAGGGTCGTATTAATTGTTTCATTTAATTGGTAGAATAATTTTGTATGTAGTAAGGGCCGATACAGTGCGACGCGGATGACCTACGCGGATGTCGATAAAATGTATTGGGCATATATAAAGCGTTCAGTGCGTCGCGGATGCGCTGCGGATGTCCAAACGGGGAGCCTATTGGTTCTAATGTAGTTGTTAAGTGCTCGACGATAGTCATGCGAGGCGGACCACCAAGTTCTATTCAAATTTATCCATGAATGTACCACTCGCACGGAACTGAATGACGAATTCATCCGCAATGGACGCAAGCGCTAATCCGCGCGCTGACGCACTGTATCCCGGCTGAGTATTCGATTTTTCTATAGGTAGCTAAGCAAACGTTTATGTCACCTGATATTAGTAAAAAATCAGGCGAGCATTTAAGTTGTCCTGTAACCTTCTGAAATTATAAATAAGATACTACATAACTTTCTTGTTACATAATTTTGCAATGACGGCAAGCGGAGATACTCGAAAACTAGGTCAAAGTAGTCGACAGACAGAAACAAATAGGTACCGATAGTGATTAGAGACTGCTCATTTCAATGTTGCTATTTTAGTACTTATGTTTTATTATGATTAGGTAGCAGCTGAAGTAATGTTGGTAATTACATACTAATAATAAACACTGTAGCATGCAAAATTCTGGATTTTCAGAAGTTTTTGCGTCATTGTAGTACGCTACTTTAATACACCTTTGCAGTAAAGAAAAAATAAACTAAATTTCAGTGCGTTTCAAAGCATAGAGATGAAATAAAGAGAAAATACATGATATTATATTTTCTCTATAATTAATAATTTTAATAATTTTAAAGCAATAGATAGATAAACACTATGTTTGTACAACAAAAATCAAAGAAATAACGAATTCTTTTTTAATGTAACGCAAACAGTGGTGATTACGCGTGAAGTGATTTCTTTCAGACAACTATGTTCAATATCATCAAAATTCCACACATGGGAAAAACAAAAGCGCAACTTTTTTTTTTACCGACTTCACAAAAAAGGAAGAGGTTCTCAATTTGTCTGTATGTTTTTTTTTGTGTGTATGTTACGTGATTACTCCGTCAATTGTGAACAGATTCAAATGATTATTTTTTTAATAGGTAGGGTACGTTTCCGAGGTTGTCCCATTTTAATTTTATCGAGATCTGATGCGTATCTTCAGAGATATGGAGATAAATATCTCAAACATAGGAGAATGTTTAAGAAGAAGATTATACACAATGGAGGTTGCTTTTGCATATACTTTTGAAGACCAAAAATATGACCTTGAATAATGTTTTTACATCTTTCTTCACGTTGATTTTGGTTTTTAACCCTCGACGCAAAACGAAGGAGTGTTATAAGTTTGACGTGTGTATCTGTGTAGCTGTGTGTCTGTCATCGTGGCATCGTAGCGCCCAAACGGATGAACCGATTTTGATTTAGTTTGTTTTGTTTGATAGATGTTTTTGTCGAGAGTGTTCTTAGCTTTATTTCATGAAAATCTGTTCAGCCGTTTAAATATTATCAGCTCTTTTATGGTTAAAAAAACTACGATAGCAAATTTAGTAAGCTCGTTGTCCTTTGACCGCGGACGTCAAAAAATCAAAATGGCACTGTCGCAGTATCTTGTTTCTTCAATGATATTGCAAAAATATGGTAAGCTTGATTTAATTCTAAGACATCTCCTTGTAATGGTCTCAATGTACAAAGTTATACATATTCTTTGATTATAAACTCGGATTACATATACAAATCAGTCGAGGGTGGTTTAAATTTTTTTAATTTATGTATTATTGACAGATATTCTTACGGTAACTGTGAGCGAGATGGAAACAAAGGTTAATTGGTTAATTTGTCTTCACAGGAATGTTCTACCAGGCAAATTCTTGTTAGTGTGCAAAATTTTTGAGCATACCTAATATTTTTTGACATGACATGACGTTTGGCGAAGATGGCGGCTATATCAGTCCCGCCCGCGACACTGCATACATAAATAACTCAGAATTATGAACGTACTTACAACACGGCAAAAAAAATTATAAAAAAATTATAAGCATAATACCACAGATTATATAACAGTTACTACGTATATAATACTTTCCGTTGTTAGGTTGGCTACACAGTGCTTTCATAATTCGGGTATTAACAATGTAAGGAAGTGCCAACTCTTATAACGTAGTAGAGTGATTCAGACTGTGTGGGCCATATGGCGGCAATTAATGTTAATAATCGCAAATAATACTTTTTAATATTCATTTTGGAATACAACTAGTCCGTGTTATAAAAGTATTTAGAATTATTGTAATAAAATAAACAATTATCGTGTGTGTCAGATGCTTTTATTGCACAGGGCCATTTTGGACATTGTCCTTTGATACCTTGATGACATCATTATGATTAGTGAATATTTTCACTAGCGCGGCATTTAGTCATTTTTTTAGGGTTTCGAACTCAAAGGGTACCAAATGAAAACTTTCTGAGACTTTGTTGTCCGTTCGTCCGTCCGTCCGCCCGTCCGTGTGTCTATATGTGCGCACTTTACAGATGTACCTTCTTAACCGTAATAGGTCGAGTCGTCGAAATGGTTGAATTGTTTTTTTTTTTAAATTAATGTATTCGCTTCGGTTTGGCGGGCTGTAAGTCATACCTGAGAAGTATGGCATTACGCTACCGCCTAAATCTTTTTTATCGACTATCGGAAAATGCAAGCATTTTTGTGGAACAAATCGTTCGACACTATTATTTATCTGACACATTCGGTTAACGCCAACGCGATTGGGCCGACGGTACCAGCGCTATGGCCATCATTTTCTTATTTGTCTATCCGTAATTAGACCCCTGAAGAACCGCCATACTGGTACAAATGACGAAGTATTTTCTGTTACCATCTCCCGGTCTATGACTTTTTTAAGCAAAATGCGTTCGATGACGAAGCGCGCTTACCCAAAAAATACGGTTAATCTATATATAATATAATATAAAAATAATATAATTCTATATGGTAATCGAATTTCAGTCTAATCGCTATGTACGTACGTACGTACGGGTAGATGGTACATCCACCATAAAGCCGCGGTGGCGCCTCTTAGTATCCTTGGTTATCAGAATGGGGATGACGGAACGAAACTAAAGCATTCATTCAGTATCTGATTTTTCTAATTACGAGTATAACACTATTTTATTTTTAATGAGATCACTGACAAATTAAAATAATCAGTAATATAAGTGTAATTATAACAATGATTGCATAAGCGTTAGGTGATAAAAACACGTTGGTATAAAATGATATAATCCCTTCCTACATCCAAAGTCGTAAAAACTCATTTAACACCCTTACCCATTAGGTCGCATTTTGGGTCGCATCCATTCGAAAGGTAAACATTGTTGTCCTTAAACAAGCGCCAATAAAATTAACATAACCTTTAACGCTTGTGAGCAATTCTAACCGTTTTCGTGGATTTAACATGTTAAACTGTCTCTGTTTCATTGAAAGGAATAAAAACCCTATAAAGTAAGAAAGCCGAGATTGAGGTCACGGGAACATATACAGTAACTCAATTCTAGGTTGTTTTAGCTCAAGTCGATGCGTATTTTCCTTTTTAATCATGACTTCGAAAAGCTTTTTTGAGAAAAGAGGGAGAGGAATACCGAAAGAAGTATGGGAGATATGGGTGTAAAATGAGTGAAACATAAATGACGCGGATAGATCTAAATAGTAGATAATGACCTCATGTTGCACCGACATCACGTACTTGGGTGGGATAAGAGTAGGACGGAGGTTAGGTGGGATGACTATATAATAACTCATCTTACTTTACCTCTTACAACTTTAACAAAAATAATATTAACTTGCAATCACGCATTTTATCGGCATAAATTGTACATTTGCTTGTTAACTATTATTAATATAAACAATACTACCAGAAGCCCCAGATTACAGAATAAATAAAGAAACTGCGTGTAACCGCGATTCGCGTTCAAGTGTCCATCAATCGTTTCCTTCCTAACTTGTGTAAAATGGCAAGATAGCCTTTTTACAGGTCAGGAACATCACAAAGTGACATGATATATAATTTAATATATATTTATATATATATATATATATATATTTGATATGTATAAAACACGTTACGTACGCAAGGCAACGACGTTCACAGAGTAACTAATCCAATCGCCGGAATGAAAGACCACACAATTTAAGAGTGGCTTAGGCTTAATTTATAAGTGATTTTACGCCTTCTAGGTTTTACTGTATTCTGATCCAAGGGCATAGATTATATTAGGAAAATATTAATCATCAAACAACGAAAAATTCATATTCATAATTTTTGGTATTATGAAATAATATATTCACCTCAAATTGCAGCTGACGGCAAATGTCTCAGGAACCTTACGGAGTGCAGGTTATGGTTGGAGCAACCATTGTGTTCTCATGTATGTTAAGTTGTGTTACTAGTAATAACCTCTTCATGTGGTTTTGTATGTATGAGGTGGCATCTTCAGTCGAGGTTGGGTAAACATACCCTCTCGTTAAATGAAGTTAGCTTCGCCCTGATTCTGCGGAGAGCCTGATTGAAGATAATTAGTTCAAATAGACCTCATAAAGGTTGATGTAATTTGCTAAAGACGGTTATAGAGACGCCCGCATCTCTATAACGCGTCTCAGGCGATATAGTTAGGATGAGAACCTATTTAAAGCAAGGTTTATTAAACAAGAAGATGTTTTCGAGGCAACAAGAATTTAGTGCTAGTTTTGCTAGCTTAATAATTTTAAATTTGCTGTCTCTTTTAGAATGAGCCAGTTTTTGAAAGTAAAGCATTGCTGCTTCACACCAGTTTTACAGACAGTTAATCTCAATTTATTTCAAGCACCGGTCATGTGTGGACTTGTTTGTCAACAAGTTACTCCAGTACTGCTCTCACTACTGGGACTGTTCCACAAAATGCCAGCTGGAAACGCTGGAGGCTATAGAGAGGAGAGCTAAGAAGCTAGTTATTGACGACAAGTTAATAAGCAAGTGGCTCCAAACGCAAACCCAAGAGCATTGCTGCAATGTTGCTTGTCTATGGGTTTTTTATTGGATTCATTTTGAAGAGTGTGCCACCCAACTGCAAGAGTCACTGTCATCCCCACTTTTCCATCAGACAACTAGACGTGCTGCACTGATAAGCGATACCGCTGGTCGAGACACTTCATCAATAAGAAGCGATTTAGTTATAGTAGATAAGCAAGCGTTTGACCACTATCTCACCTGACGTTAAGTGAAGATGTGATCGACGATGTAGCACGCTTGCCTAGAAGATACCTGTTCACTCGCAATTTAAAGATTGAAATAAGGATTGAAATTAACAGGAAACACAGACTCCGGCAGGGAATTCCATTCTTTTGCTGTTGTTTGATTTGCTATCTACATTTACTATACGCACTGTATAAGAATAGAATGCCTTTCAGCGTGCTACAACTTTGACCACATCGTCACTTTACATCAGGTGAGATAGTAGTCAAACGCTTGCCTATTCAGCGTAAAAAAATGTTCTAGGATTGATAACATAAGATCTTTCTCTCAGAGTATACGCTAGGCTTTAATGAGCAGTGCATATTGAAAGTTATCCTTGTTTTTTATATCCGTGGAAGTTACACTCTACAAATATTGTGAAAGCTGGATGAAATAAGTTGCAGGAATCGGTTAGAATACATTTAGTAGGTTCCACTTTTAAAGTTAATACAATATATTTTAATTATTCGTACTCCAGTCATCATAACAATAAACAGCAGTAATTACTAAGACTATAATAGATATGATGGACCCAAACATCAAATACCATAACTCCACGTGAGTAGCGTAAAAACGCTAAATAGGAATTTCGTAGTGTTCATGTTGAGTTGTGTCCAATGAAACCAGGCATTTTTTATTATTGTAGGCGATTGTCTTTTATTTTCCGTTTCCAAAGAACGCTCACATCACGTAGGTAGAACATGGTGACTTTTATAAGGGTACGTTTATTTTTTTTGCAGCTGTTGCTTTGTTTTTTATTCCCATCTGAAGCAACTACCACCGCAGTCCCACTCCCTAGGCCCAGCATGATTTATGATTCATTTCATGAAAAAGGCAATGTGCGTGAAGATACAAAATGTCACATTTTCACATTGTATTGAATTTAGCGATGGAAAATGTGATTTTTGTGCTCTATGCAAGATAGATTTTATAATGAAATATTGTATTCTGTGCAGCCATTATTTGTTTCGATGAAATTGTACCTAGAAAAATATTATAATAGTAGTTTATGAAAATGTTGCATAATGAGGGTGATGAAGACACAAGTGTGTGTTTAAAATGTTTAATAGAATTTCACACAAGTGTTTGAATACTTTGTTATGTGTAGTTTCACACACTACTCTATCTACGCTGATGCAATAGGTAGTTAGTTACCTTTTCAAATAATAAACGAAATTTAGCGAAACAAACACCACAATGCTCCGTAGGTCGTCATCGGTCAACCGCTTATGCGCCAAGTAAACTCGCAATGGATAAAAATCAAACTAAAAACTGGTCGATCGAGAAAATAAGCATTATCATTTTAATGTTAAGATATAGGCTGAATCATAACAAAACTTTTTAATTTCATTGCAGTTTTATTACATGAATAAAGTTTGTCATTATGCTTCAATGTTTAATTCATAATCAGGATACTTTACAATAAAAGTTTAGGTAAAATGATTTATGGATGAGAAACGTAATTTTATTATCAACAGTTCAGTATAGTAACCTCATAATATCTACATGGGTTTGTAGCTCATGAGAAAAAAAAATAACACAAACCTTGTGGACTTAATAAAAATATCTCAGTTTTTAGTAGTAAACTATGCAAAGTCACAATTAATTCAAGCTTTTGGGAAAACCACGAGCCCATTTGAAGGGATAAAACCAATTTGTTTTTGTTAGAGCAACATCTAAGTCCAACATCAAAAAGGCTCTGAATTCACACAAAACACGTCCGCCCATTACCCCTGTTTATCACATCTGTCTGTTTGTTTGTTTACAGCGATGTTAGTCCCCACTCAGCAGAACAAATGATTCAATTAGTCCTAAGCTCTGACTCAAACATAAACTGCTTTTATTGAATTAGGACCATTCGAAGTTGTTAAGATCTAAGTTTGGATGAAAGTTATGTCTAGTAGGTATGTCCTTGTACACAAATTGGCCCTTTTTCAAGGTATTTTATGTAAGTCATTAATCGCTTAAATAAGTTAACTAAGTTAATCGCACAGCTACAGCTAGTTTAAGCGCCAGCGCATTCTCTGTTATTAATACATAGTTACAACGCATTTAATTAATTTAAAATTGTACTATAATTTGTTTAAGAATAGGTGTCTTTTGGTTTGAAATAAACTATTACTATAGTTAATACTATAGTTTAAAAAAAATATTTGCTTTTATCTGTTTGTTTAGTTTTACCTTCTGACCATTCTTGACGCCAACGGGCTCTCAAATAAGTATAAATCTAGAAAAAATAATAGGTTTTCATTCTATTGGTTTTGTATTACAAGTTAAGTTAGGCCTTTGTTTTGATTAAAGGTACGGACACACCGTAGCGTCCTGCGTGCGCGACCTAGGCGGCGATCAGATAGCGTAGTAGTATTTGTACCGACTGGTTCACACCAAACGCAATCAAACAATTGAAAAGTACTGAGATCGCGCCTGCAGATCACAGGACGCCGCGGTGTGTCCGTACCTTAATTGTTCAAAAAGCTTACTGTTAAAATATTTTGTTTCAGGCATACGTACTGTATTGTACTGCGGAGGCGCAGCAGCTCTTGATATTCCTGTGGACATCAGCACTTTACTGAGGGTAAGTCATTTTATTAACATCACATCCCTATATAACCATGATATTATTAAGTGTCTTGACAAAAAAGGAGGTTTTCATTTTGCCTGTTTTTTTCATGTTTGTTGACTCAGAACTCCATCATTTAATAACCGATTTAGAAAATTATTGTTCTGTATAAGAGAATGAGAATGAGATTGAGAATTTTCTGTATATGAGAATATGGTTTCCATTTAGTTACAACGTCATTTTATTGAGATCTTATTAGTATCTCCAGAGATCCAAACTTAGTACTGATAAAAATGACTAGCGCGGCATTTGAAGTCGGTTTATTTCGTTTTGTAAACGATCTTAAATTATTTAAATCAGGTACAATAAAAGCTCTGTTGACATTTAATTTTGCCATTATGCGGCCCTATTATCTACGAGAATCGAGATCTCAAATATTTAATTGTAAGTTTCTATGGTGCCTAAACATTAAAGACAGAAATACAACATTTTATTGTATAGGTCCTGTACATACAGTTGCACAAAGTGCTTTGCATCCATATTCATCATACGCACAGCGAAGGAATGGAATTCCCTGCCAGTCTGTATTTCCTGTGAAGTTCAATCCGGGGGTCTTTAAATCGCGAGTTAAATTATCTAGGCAAGCGTGCTACATCGTCGATCACTTGTAAAATCTAAATATTGATTCTCACATTGACCCTGTCTGTGTAATATTTACAATTAACCTAGAAATGGCTTCTTCGCATACACTCGTGCAAAACAAAAACTAGTAGGTACCTATTAAACATCTCAATCACCTATCAAACTTTTAACACCTACAATTTTCTAAACACAGAGACATTTTCAAAGTATATTTTTAGCCGATTCCGCTGACAATTTTGTTTACGTAAACAAATTTTGCTGTAACTAACAAGTACTTACTAGAAGAATATCACAACACTGTTACAACAGGAAAAAGTTTATCAAAGTTATTTGTATTCTGTTCTTGGCCTCAATTCTGTCCGACCTGTGTTCTTGATCTTTGGTGTTTTCAGAAAAAATACGCCTTTTTGTGTACATCGTTTATCAATGAATGTAATGAACTGCTGAAGATTTGTTACAATGAAGCGCATGAAACAATTGTTAAATTATCAGATTTTTTCAAATATAGTATTCGTAACGGTAAGTGTTATCTTTCAAGATGAATGCATAGCGGTGTTATTGCTGCAGGTACAAAATTATATTTTTTCGTTGATAAACTAATAATCAGTTCAATCAATTTACAATTAAAATCAATTTATTAAATAAAATGTTTACTGAAAGCTATAAATCAGAATTTCAAAACATATTGATGCGACCAACAAATATAGCGGAATAGAAATGCTTCCCATGCACACAAACATTTCGATGAGCTTATGTCACAAAGCGGAATAATCGGCTTATGGTCGTACGGACATCGCATCGAATAGGTACTATTATATGGTACTACTCGCATTAAGACAAAAAAAAAGTACGAGTGGTGTTAAGGAAGCTCATACGAAGTTAAGCTAAATATTGAGACCCAATTGCGCTATTCACGTTATTTCAGGTGATACGCCTCGAGCATATCAATGATGTCAAAAGATTCAATATTCCAATATACCGGATTTTATTAGCGATTCCAAGCGATTTATCTGCGTGGATGGGTGTCGGTGCCTCATTTACATTTCACACTTGCGGAGTCAAATGGGTCCCGAGATCTAAATGATCCGTAACGACTTTGCTTGACGTTTCCACAGCCATTAGAATAATTGAAGTGAAATAGAATTAGTCTCAATTATATATATGCCTACCCTCAGAAACGTAATACCGAAATGAAAAGCTTGATTTCTCTGAAATCGGTAGAAATGCTGTTTATTTTCACTGTGATTTTCTTTGAATTGAATTTTAGAAATTGCGTTTCTGTAAAGAAACATGTTCATTTCATATTGGGTATTTTAATGTATGTTTGTAAACTTGTGAAACGTGTAGGGTGTCATAAATTATAAGGAAAACGAATTTAGTAATTCATTGATTTTAGGTAGATACTTAAAGCTTTTTCCGTAGTCCTGACAAGGAACGCTTATAGTTTCGTCATGTCCGTCTGTTTGTCTGTCTGTCCGAGGTTTTGCTAAGAGACCCTTAATACTAGAAATCTATAATTTTGTAGGGGTATGTATATTAATTACGCCCCCCCCCCCCTCCCTCTAAAAGCTAAACTGCTGGCTTGAAAAATCTGGGAAAAATCGTGATAATAGTGCATTTCCTGAACTTTAAAGGAAAACTTTAGCGGTTACGATAACTTTATTAGTTTTGCAGTAATAGTCGTTGAACTTGGGTGTTGGATAATTTTGTACCAAATACAAAATCCTTAGAATAAATCCTTTAAAGTGACATAGATAAAGTACCTAACGGGTAAAGACTTGCATTGAATAACGAGCTACTACGGAACCCTACACTGCGCGTGGCCCGACACGTACTTGGCCGGTTATTGTTTTTTTATTAGGTATATTTGTTTGTTTATAGTTAGGTAGTTTTATGGTACGGACACACCGCAGCGTCTTGCGTGCGCGATCTAGGCGGCGATCAGATAGCGCTACTGCGCTATCTGATCGCCGCCTAGATCGCGCAATAAAAAATAAAATACTACTGTATTTGTACCGCAGAAATAGGAATAACTATTCCTATTTCTGTGATTTGTACCGACTGGTTCACTCAAACGCGATCAGAAAACAATTGAAAAGTACTGAGATCGCGCCCGCAGATCGCAGGACGCCGAGGTGTGGTCCTTTAAAAATCTATTGATGTATATAATATTATCTGAAATAAATAAGATATAGCTATACGCTGTGGATCAAGGTATTGTTGCCTTTATTTTGACACTTCCCTTATACAAGTTTTATGTACAAATGTACCATCGCCATTCAATGGGGGAATACAGCCAGCATTTTGGGAACTTTACCTACTGGTAGTGGTTTGGTAGACTAAATTTTAGTTTTTATAGTTTTTTATTCGGTTTATTTATTTGTTCATAGTTAGGTAGTTCTAAAAATATAATAATGTATATAATGTAAGCTTTATTAAATAAATTATGTTAGTTGTACAAATGTAGGTATATTATTATCTATGTTTGTAAACCAAATACTGACGAACTATTTTGTATTTTATCGTACTCGTATAAAACCCACAAAAGAAAACTGATTTGCTACAGTGCCCGTTGGCGATATATTTAATTTTGGTAGGCTCAGTACATCGTCAGAACTTTACTATAGGAGATTGGATTCCCTCTCACAAACTGTATTATAGTCGTGATAAAAAGTAGTAACTTGGATTTTTGGAAGCGCGATTTTTTTTCTTTGTTATGGCGGGCAAACTAGCAGACAGCCCGCCTGATAGTAAGTGGTTACTGTTACTTATGGACAACTGTAACACCATGAGTGCTGTTGATGCGTTGCCGACCTTTAAGCCCATAAAAAAATCCCATCCTATAGCTAGATGGGAAGATCGCGGCGGGCAGGTCATTCCTCATCTTACAGGTACGCGGTAAAAATCCTCGGTTAAAACGGATAGTGCGAGACGTTCAAGTCTGTAACATCATGTAACATGTGAGAGTAAGCTATTTGACGGTGCCGAGTAATACGAATCAGGAATGGAATCAGGTCAAAAGCTCTTCAGGCGTAAGCCATTATAGAGACGGT
The DNA here is from genome assembly GCA_954871355.1 of Cabera pusaria. NCBI lineage: Eukaryota > Metazoa > Arthropoda > Insecta > Lepidoptera > Geometridae > Cabera > Cabera pusaria. Next base: position 10,746,898 of record OX940900.1, on the reverse strand, counting down.
AAAAGATGGTCAGCGCACCGACGTCTCTACGGAGACTGAGTGACTCCAATTTTTGCAGAGCTCGGGATCGTCGTCAATTCTAGTGGCTCTTCGCTGTAAAGAGTCAAGAGGCTGAAGCTAGTAGCTCGGGGCGCCGCTCCTGTAAATCATAAGCCGTTGATGTGGTCACAGAATAAATAATAATACAAGTTATGTGGTGTGAAAGAAGCACACAGAGCTTTCAGGATGCAAGTTTGAAGCAATAAAATTAATATAACTATTTTTATACCGCGACACTACTAATAAATAGTTATTCGTAGCGGCGACACGATGAAATGCAACAAGTTGCGAAGACTTATCGAATAATTTACTAAATCTAGATATTGTTACAGCAAACAGCAATTGAAATGAACGATTTTACGTGATACATACTTAGTTGTACCTAAGGTGATTTTTCAAAATTTTGTTATCGTTAATTGTATGTTTTGATCACTCAAACGAATGAAAGTTTCTTTAAAAACACGCCACTGTTCTCTATTAAATTAAACATTATACGCCTTTGTCTCCACACTAGAAACTCTGATTAAATGGCTCTCGCAATATGCGGTCCACACATAGGGACTCCTTATAAATTTAGAGGTTTATGAATTTTAGGCGTGTATCGTTTCAAAGCGCTTCGTGTCAACATCCTATTTATATGACATACCATGATTGTAATTCATAACTCATATTCTTACTAATAAATGTCCACTTAATGAGATTATTTTCTAGGAACGCAGACACAGATCTACTTTCCTTTCATGTTATTAGTTAGATCAGTTTAATTAAAGAAATGCAGTTCTCGGATTTGCCTTTCCGGCATTAAATAAATTACTAGTGCCGAGATATCCGGGGCATTACCACAGGATCTTAATTTTATTTATTAAATGATTCGATACTGGTTATTATGTGTTTTGTGCTGGAGAGAGAAAGAGAGAGAGAGAGTTGTTGGTCAATGGTCGTAGAAAGGCATCCTTTTTACTTGTTGTAGCTCCCTTAAGAATCTTATTAAACATTTTCTATGTTGCTAGCTAATACTTGTCTTCATGCCTGTGGAATCTCTTAATCTCTAGTTGATCCCAGATATTCCTTCCTAGTACGTGAATATCGAAAATCTTTAACTAAATATACTCAGCTAAAAACTACATATTAAATACATAAGCATTAATAGATATACCTATGTACCAATATACCTATATCTAGACAATTACCTATGTCTAGACATAGCTCGGGGCTAAAATGTGACAAATGTTTTCCTACATCAAATTATTAAAAAAAAATGTTGTCACCAAAAACAGTAATAAAACGATCAATACAAACAAAGCTCGATTCGGAATATCACATGTTCTGCATATGAAGTAAAACAAACAAAAGTTGCTCGCTTTGGAAGCGAACACGTGTGAAGCTCCGCGTGTGAAATGCTCGCCACCAATTACGATGTACCTACGCGACGATAGGGTTGCCATGCAAAAATACTTTAAAATTGATATTTAAATAGGTATTTTAATAATTTATACAGAGACTTAGTTTACTTTGTGGTATGCCCTTGAACGTGTTGCTGCACAATAAAAGCGTACCGCACATCTGCATCGATTTACATTCTTACTATTGAATTGCGACATCTGCATGTGATATCTTTTGGGAGTAGGGCTTGTGCAAATGTATATATGATATTGTTGTGAACAATCACGGCATCATGTGCGATATTACATCTGCGTTGTTTTCGCGATAATTAGGTACTTCAGGCTCAGACGCTATGCGTGTATGAATTACGACTATGTACCGCTTGCTAATGGGATCGAATCTGATGGCACTATTACTATTGTTGATAACTATTTGATTTCCTACATAGTAAATAAGAAGAACTCTGGCCCTATTAAGCCCACACTACTTACCAACCTACCATTATTTAACGCCCAGGCCCCTTGTTTCTAAAATTTATGTCAAAAATCGTATGAAGTCAAATAAATCTAAGCAAAATATGTTAAAAGTTCCTTGTCAATATCTAGATTATTCTCTTATCAGCGGATTATTACAATTTCAAATGTGCAGCAGAAAAAGTGTAAGCTATGGTTAATTATGGTTATTGGTCAATGATTGGACATAACTGGAAACTTCTTAGATCTAAACTATAATAAATATAGACGCCTAACTTATTTGGAACGTTATAGCAGTTGGATACAAAAATAATAAAATATGTATTTTAACGTCATCTTAGACAACTAAATGATTAACATAATTTCAATATCAGATAAGTAACATTTAAATCTTATGTTATGTTATAATTAATATGAGTTATTTAATTAGTGTTAACATCATAACTTATTATTATGTATATTTACATAATAGTATACACATTAATATATTTTTAAATTACCTAACTATAAAAAAAAAAACAAATAAACCTAATCAAAAACAATAAAATCTAAAATTTTGTCTACCAAACCACCACCATCCAGAAGATAAAGTTCCCAAAATGCTGGCTGTATTCCGCCGTTGAATGGCGTTGCTTAGTCTCTGAGCTAAATACATGCCAGCATTTTAAATACACATAACTAAAACCTAAAGTTGTAATAATGTAAATTAAATAATTATATTATTGTAAATAAAGTTAATTAATTAATTTTCTAGTTACTTGGACTGTTTAATTTTTTTGAGGTCGTGCGATTTAAAAGAGTCACGTAAACAAATACAATTGGAAGATGGCTATAAACAATCTTTCAACACATAAGACTTTGAATATTGTATTTTTTATGTTATTATGAAAAGCAAGATGCTCGCTTACCACCAGGCAAGACAGTGGTCAAACGCTAGACTATTAGATTGTCAGGCAATTATTTTTCATCGCAAACATACTTGCACTTGACATCTTTTTCACTTGATTTTTCATTTTCATTTTTTGTTCATGCATTGATAACAATATTATGGCAACACAATAATATTTTATTGCAAGGAGTAACCCTATGGGATAGGGAAGTCAACCGTGTTGGCATAATGCCACCAGTACCCAGTATAAAGATATGACAGATTTCAGACCATTGGTTACATGATGGTTGCTTTCTTCCTGGAATGTTGGCTACAGTTTGTGCCTTTGATGATATTCACATTAATAGTTATTATTATGTCTTCATACGCATTTTATTCAGTACTATCCTGAGTATAGAATGAGAATTTACAAATGAAAAGTAAGACTTAATTGTTGCTATTTTTTCACAATATTGAAATACTTCCAACGTTTGTTTTTTTTTTATTTATTTGAAGTATACATACATCTAAAAGAATAGGTATATAAATAAGTTATAAGTATAGAATTCTGTAAAAATCTGTATGTGTAGAATTTACTCTTCGTGTACAATGTTGAAAAGCCAATGAAAAGCCGATTAAAATAAAATACAAAAATCCCGTTTTGCATATGTTGAACCGTTGCTGCTGACAAAAATGAGGATAACGCAATTACTATAATCAGTTGTAATAACTAAAACTTTTATTTGCAAAGTAGGTAGGTTCTTATCTTAGAGAACTTTGTATTTGAACGCTTAAAACTTTTAATAATTTGATAATAAATGTAAAGCTCTTCGTAAGTAATAGTGCTATTTAATTACATAATACCTAGGTATGAAATGTATAACAGAATTAGAACTGGGTGCCGACTGAGTTATATTTGCAAAGTACATTGTTCTGCAGTAGGCGAAGTTGCGTGTGGTAGATAGAAATATAGCTGTATTAGCTTTTTGCACTGACTTAATGCAGTTCATGATAATAATGGTAGTTTGTAAGTAGTATTTTAATGTTAACGTAGTAAGTAAGTAAGTAAGTAAGTAAGGAGTATGATAAGTATGTTAAGTTAAGTAGTATGTGTAAGTAGTATGTTATTGGACTAGGTTAGGTATATTTAATAGATTTACATCAAATTGAAGAAATGTTGTCTAAATCTGTTTAACTTATAGTAAATATTTTCTAGATAAACGGTAAACTAATCATTTTTAACCGACGAAAAAAAAACGGAGGAGGTTATCAAGTCGACGCGTATATATATTTTTAGGGTTCCGTACCCAAAGGGTAAAACGGGACCCTATTACTAAGACTCCGCTGTCCGTCTGTCTGTTTGTCTGTCTGTCTGTCTGTCTGTCTGTCCGTCTGTCACCAGGCTATAGCTCATTAACCGTGATAGTTAGACAGTTGAAATTTTCACAGGTGGTGTATTTCTGTTGCCGCTAGAACAACAAATACTAAAAACAAAATAAAGTTAAAAATTAAAGGGGGTCCCCATACAAAAAACGTGTTTTTAAACGCCATCTATCTAATTAGTTTCGGCAAAATGACATAGATGGCGCTAGTAAACAAGCCCCGTCTTTCTAGATCGCGACCAAACCAAATATTCTTGGTAATATCAATTAATCAAACATGAGATTGAAACTCTGTTATGTTTCGTATTGTACGGAACCCTCCCTAAGTGTGCGATAAGAGACGCTATGCTGACTCGCACTTGGCCAGTTTTATTTTTTTATGTATGACCACGCATCACTTTTTACAGAGTAGTCTGATTTCGACAATTCTTTTTTTATTGGAATGGGTATATATACCCCCCCAAGGGTAAAATTTAAATGGGATCATTTAAATTTTAACGAAATCGGTCGAGCCGTTTTGAATAAATCAATAAAAATAATGGATAAAAGTATCATTTTTTGGATGATTTTATCATATGATCAATGTATTATCAACAAACACTGGAAAAAACAAAGAGCCGAAAATCGGGCTCAGTTGCGTGTGTTGAGAGAGGCATATGTCTAGCAGTGGAGATACCGGCTGATTATGATTATGATGATGATGATGATATTTTACAGGTTACCATTTAATTTTCATCGAAATATGTTCAATATCTCCAGAGATATGAAGTTAAACACCTCAAACTTAGTATTGAAATTGACTAACGTGACGTTGGAAGTCGGTTTTTTTAGTTTTTTAAGTGATATTAAATTATTTTTATTATTATTATACGAGTAGAGCATAAATCCTAACTATATATTATATAATATTATAAATGCGAAAGTAACTCTGTCTGTCTGTCTGTGTCACTTTCACGCAAAAACCACTGTTCCGATATAAATGAAATTTGGTACACAGATAGTCTAGAGCCTGAGAACGGACATAGGCTACTTTTTAATGCGAAAAAAGGTTGTAAAGCGTTGAAAGGGGGATGAAAAGTTGTATGGAAGTATCGTTATTTCTAGGGTTCCGTACCCAAAGGGTAAAACGGGAGCCTATCACTAAGACTCCGCTGTCCGTCTGTCTGTCTGTCCGTCTGTCACCAGGCTGTATCTCATGAACCGTGATAGTTAGACAGTTGAAATTTCACAGATGACGTATTTCTGTTGCCGCTATAACAACAAATACTAAAAACAGAATAAAGTTAAAAATAATATAGGGTCCCCATACAAGAAAAGTGTTTTTTTCGGCATTTCACGCCATCTTTGAACGCTTAGTTAGGTAAACGTCCCATAGATGGCGTTATATTGAAATGTTGATCCCTAACACCTTTGTTAGACGTTAGATGGCGTTATAAGAAATAAAATGTATGTTAATTATTATTTTTGTCTGGCGAAAAATGATAGTGGTATTTTTTGCTCGATCTTATAAAATAATGTAGTGTGGTACGGAACCCTACGAGTGCGAGTCCGACTTGCACTTGGCCAGTTTATTTAAGCTAGAAGCCTGAAACTTATTGTTTAGGCTGTTGGTTTGTGAGGGGGAAGGGGGAGGGGAAGGGGGAGGAGGAAGGGGGAGGGAGGGTAGGGTAGGTTGAAGTGCAGGGAACGGGAAGAGGAAAGGGGGAGGGGGAGGGGTGGGGAGGGAGGGGAGGGGAAGGGTAGGGAAAGCGGACGTTAGGGGGAAGTGGGGGGAAAGGGGAGGGAAGAGGGAAGTGGAGTGCGGGAAGGAGAGAGGGGGAGGGGAGGGGAGGGGGAGTGGGAGAGAGAGGGGAAAGAGCAGGGGTGAGGGGCAGGGAGAGGGCGAGGGGGGATTAGCGCAGCGTGGTACGGTCCGGTGTCATACGCATGTGTCTTATTTGTAAAATAATTAGCCGAAATAACTAAAAATGCTACACAAAGACACTATTCCACGCGGACGAAGTCGCGGGCACAGCTAGTTTACAATAAATCTACAACATTAACGACAGACGTCTGCAACAGAAACTCACAACATTAAATCTGTTTCTTGTATAATGCAGCCGTGAGCCATCTCAAAATACAACTCCAATCGGATAATCTGTAGTTACGTTACACAACATGTTCCCGGAATTTCCCAAAATCGGAACATTCATAGACAGGTCGCTCACGTAACAAGCCAACGACCGGCCTAAATTTAAGGTTGTTTTATACAGTGGAATGTCTAAAGAGAAAAGTCTGTGTATGTCAATGCGTTCTACATATTATGATTTTCATGACATAAGAGTTAAGTTATAATAATAATAATATCCAGATAATAATTCTTAAATTCAAAATATAACCACCCCTCACTCATCTGAGATCTATGTTCAAGTCCCGTCGGTACGATGAAATTTTGGATAGTGTTTAACAATTTATGTATAATCTGTTCATTGAGACGTGTTCAAACCGCCGTGCACCAATGGATTTTTCTATCGAAAAATGTATGTGCGCTTCTCACAGTGGCCCTCCGGTGAAGGAAAACATCGTTAAGATACCAACAACCCCCGCATGGTGGTTGGACACTATCTAGTGTCCGCCTGGCCAGCTACCACCCTCAAGTTAGAAAATCTGTCACCAAACATCTAATGTGTTCCGGCAGCTATCCTTGAGAGCCAGTTCCCATTCTAGGCCAAGCGTGCTTACCATCTTCAACCGCATCATCACTTACCAACAGGTGAGATAGTGGTCAACGCTAGGCTATAAAGTATAAAAAAAAAAAGATCGACAAGCCCAAATTCGACATATCTGCTGTAAGTTGGTAAGGAGTTTAGTATTCTGCAGATTCCAGGAGATGTACCAGCACCAAGTCAATACACAGATACACACGTCAAACTTATGGGGTGTCATAAGTTATTAAATATTCTTTTTGCGTTGGGGGTTAAAAATGAGAACGAAATAATTTAACAGAGAATCAAAGTAATAGACACAGCTCAACTAAAGCAGATGAAGTCTCTGTAAGCTGGCCATTTGACCAGACCTGTTGTCCCTAGTCCTGCGGCAAATATAACGACTTAGTGATATCTGGTCTTAAGCGTTTTCTTTTTAATTATTAGTTGCTTCACTAACCTAGAATTGTATCTCCCAAAATCGGGACATCGCATAGATCTGCCGGTCATTCACGTAACTGAGGCAACGACCGCCCCGCCCCACATTTATACCAGAGACGTAAATATTACACAGGATGAGAAAAAAATAATAAATACAAATGTCTTCTGCAAAAATTACTCGATACACTGAAAACTGATATTGATAAATAATTACTAATATTTACTACTTTCTATATGTATTACTAAACACGTTGTTTAAAAAAATAATGTGTATACATTTAAATTATTTAAGTAACAAATATATATTTAATGTACGAAATACCTAATTTGTGTACAAGCCAATGCCAAATACTTCTTTATAACCACAGACCTCGAATTGCGCTACGCTAGTAATAATACCTAATCAAAACTAGCTTTTGCTGCTACTACTGCATCATATATTACTGTTTACTAACTAAATTAATTAACTCAATATTAGCAAAAGACCTGCCCAGTTATTTTGCTATTAAATGGTTCAATATGATTTGGGTCAATAGGCTTATTTAAAAATAGAAAGCGAATCAATACCAGATTCTTTATATATTTCGCGATGGTTTAGTGATTAATGACGGAGATAAATATAGATATCTTTTTTAAATCTGGAATAGATCATAACAAGGCGCAATATAAATGCGGCGCCATTGAGGATTGTAACTTTAAACTTTCGCGATTTGAACACATAGTTATAACTATTAAAATACGGGACCTATCGCGCTAAAACATTAATTTTATTTAACTCGTCGTTTCGACCAAGATGCATTGATCGTGGTCACGTCTTCAATTGAAAATAAGCTTAATTTATATTTTCTTATATTAAATAGAATATAAAAAAGTTATTTCGTTTTCATGGAGTTTAGAAAAAGGTTTTAGGATTAGTTACATCAAATAAATGATGCAGCACGTACGTCGTACATTAATATTTGTGCCTAGTTTTTCTCTTAGCGTAGGTATAATAAGCTATACATATACAACATTTTTGTATGTTAGTAACGGAAAAAAGACTGTCAGTATACTGTCTAACTACTGTCTAGCTTTTATGTTTTTTTTTTTAATACAGCAAATGGGCTAGCGACCACTATCTCACCTGTTCGTTAGAGACGATGCAGTCGAGGATAGCAACCCAGATAGAGTCCATTCTCCGTGCACATGAGTAAAGAAACGGAAATAGCACGCTAGGCCTAGACTGACAGCTGCCAAAACATTTGTTTGTCAAGTTTGACATTTCTTACCTCTATGTCTTAAAAAAAACTAGATACTTATGTAATATACATGAGTAAAGAAAAGTTTCTTTACTCATGTGGTAATATATTATGTAACAAGCTGTTACCCGCGGCTTCGCCCGCGTTATTTGTGTCTTTATGACCATTGAGGTCTAGATCGATGATCTCTTAGGCCAAATCACCATAGGTGCCCTCAAAGTCGAACTCAATATCCTCTATTGTTAAATTCATTAATCATTTTGGTTAGGATAGTATACGAAATTGTGCTGTTTAAATGTTTGACTCAATACACCAGTCCTAAAACATTTCTTACAAAGAAAATAAGGTGAATAGCTGCGCGAGCGTAGCGAGCGCTATTATTGGGCAAGTGAAAATTTTTTATGGCGTTTTATAACCCTGACAGTTTAATGACCTTATCATCAAGTCAATATAGATGACTCTTAGGTCGAACTCAATATCGTCTATTGTTGAAGTCATTAATCATTACTTGGTACTTGGCAAACCAAACGAAGGTTTACCAGCGAGCGCGAAAATTTTTACGTCATTATATGACCCTGGCAGTTATACATGACACATGACAGTATAAACTACTAAATCAACACCGATGACCCTAAGGTTAAACTTGATATCCACTTATTTTAAGGTAAAAATTCATTATGATTATTGAAGGTTGTACTGTTCAATTAATAAATTCCTTTTGATGCATGTGGCTATTAAAATACAAAAAATGCTGAAATATAACCTACAAAGTAGACATAACAAAGGTTTGCGCGAGCGCAGCGAGAGCTATGAATGCGAAAATTTTTACGACCTTTTATGCCCCTGACAGTTTTTATGACCTACCAAGTCAACACCGATGACCCTAAGGTTAAACTTGATATCCACTTCTTTAAAGGTTAAAATCATTTTGATTATTGAAGTCTGTACTAATCCAATTTATGTCATGTTTTGATGAATGTGGCTATTAAAATACAAAAGTTGCTGAAATGTATTCAACTAAGTACATATAACAAATACTTGCGAGCGCTATCACTGCGCGAGCGAAGCGAGCGCGAAAAATTTTTACGACTGTACGATCCCAGTTAAGACCATACAAAATAATAAGTTGTAGTAGTAATAGTTTTTATGTAGAGTTTATTTAGACACAAATTACAGTAAAATGGAAGGCGATTCTCACTCGACCGCGTGTGTCTGTCGCGGCGCGTCAAAGCGTACTCTAAGTAAGTCAGTTGTTGTGAAATGTGCTAAGTTGCAAATATAAAGTGAAGTAATGTACTCCGTACATATTACCAACCCCAAAAAAGGGTGACAGCGGGAGAGAGAGAATCGTCAGTACAAAGTCAATATTAAAAATAGTTCAAAAGTAAAAAGTAGTTAAGTAGTAATAAAAATGTAAACGAAATAAAAATGTCAATCAAAAGAAAATTCCACATCCTTGACGTTTTCTCGCTGAGGCAGTGGCCGAGCCCGCCCGCGCGGTGCCTCTGTGAGTGACTCATCGTGACGTGGTCGCGGCCGCTCTGATAGCGAAAATGACCGGCCGATTTGGCGCGGTCTGTCAGCTGTGGTAGTAGAGTCACAGGGCTGCAGTTCCAACCTCTCAGTTTTCGGTAGTTCTGCCGTTGTGACATAAGTTGTTGTTCTGTTGCACCAGCCTCTCTTCCTCATAACCCACACCAAAGCCGATATGACAACGACTGCAATAGTGTATAGCAGATAGTATATTGATGAATGTCATGTGAAGTTATAGTAGCCGGGAGGTGAAGCTCGTTTGTCTTCTGCTGCTCCAGCTGTTTTGAGACCCTTTCTAGGTTTTCGTTTTCAGGCAGTAGTTGTAAGTGAGGTGTGTGCTGCAAGTTGACGATGCTGTTTATAGATTTATCTAGTTTCGGCGGTTCCACCGAGTACAAGTTTAGTCTCGAATCACTGTGATACAGATTGTTAGCGTAGATAGTCGAGTCTTTGTTTTGCATCACGCATCCTTGCTCTAAAGTGATAAGTCCCGATGTGTTTATCTGATGCGATGTGACGTCACTGCCACAGATAGTTCGCAGTGTGCACGAGTCGCAACACACCGCCAGCCAGGTGTTTGTTGAATGTAACTCGATCCAGGCGGCGATGCATTCGGCTTTCTTTACAATGCACGGTGAGGTCGTATGATGACCTAATAGTTTTGCTTCACAGGGTGCGTCTTTACTATCCAAAGTTTTAATGGGTAAATGTAGACTGCACACAAAGTTGTTAGTACTCCGTTGAATGCACTGCTTCATTCCGTCTTCGTTCAAGCTGATGTAAGAGTTCTTTCTGAAGTTGACAGCTATGTAATTGGCCGATACAAGTACATACTTGGTAGTTTCGATTTCGTCTTCTATAGCCTTCAAAGGCAGAGGGATGACTCGATAGAGAGTAAAGTCTTCATCGCTCGTCAATGGAATGTGTATCTCGAACATGAAGTACTTGTAGACATCTACGAGTGCGTTGAACAGTATGTCTTGCACGTTCTTCAGGTTCGTAAGTAGTAAGTGTGCAGTGAGCGATGCTGAAGTGTAGTAGTTGGTTGCCATGACGGTTCCGATTTTCGACTCAAGGTTTGACAGTCTCATGTCAGTGTCATTCATGTACTTGTTCATGGTGGCAAATTGGTGTTGGATGTTCTCTTCGCTTCGCTTCATGATGTCGTTTTCGAGTTCGATGATTGTTGTTTGGTTTTTCATGAGTTCTAGTAGGTATTTCTCGTTGTTCTGTATATCTTGAATGTCTTGTTGGTATTTCTCGGCGAAACGTTGATCCAAGACTCCAAACAGACTGTTCGCTAAGTATCCCACACCATCTATAAGAGAGCGTCGTCTGCGATCAGATAGATGTTTATGCGGGGCCAAAAGTATGTTGTTGTAGTGGTTAAGTTGATACATCTCATGTAATAGTTGTTGTGTCGTACTTTCACAGTACCTCTGGTCCAGTTTATGACATAGATTTTTTATGTCCTCCAAGTAGTTCTCGATTTCTTTAGTAGCTTGCCAGTAAGTAGTTAAGTTGTAGTATGTAAGTAGAATCCATTCGTCGTGAATTAGTTGTACTTTTCCAATTGTATCGTAGTAAATCGGGCGCTCGCGTCCAAGGTCTGTAATCCGAGCGCTCATGCAGGCTTCTATTTTAGCCAGTAGTGTGGTAAACTCTTCGTATGTTAGTTTTTGTTCCCCCAGGACCCGACGTAGATGGTGCTTCATTGAACGAACGGAAGCCTCTCAAAGCCCGTCTGCTGTCAGCCAGGCTGGTGCGTTGAAATGCCACTCTACTTCCAATTTGCCAATCTCGTCGAAAAACTCTGGTGATAGTTCAGTTTTGAAGAGTTCATACTCGGTTTTTAGGAACTTTGCAGCTCCAATAAAGTTAGTGCCGCAGTCTGAGTACATGTGTTTCGGAGTTCCGCGTCTTGCACATAGTCTCTGGAATGCAGCGATGAAAGTTTCGGTGCTGAGGTCCGAGACGCTCTCAATGTGTACCGCCTTAGTCGCCATGCACACGAAAATGGCAATGTAGCCTTTAGTAGTTTTCACCCCTCTTCCCTTGTTCAGTTTGACTGCCACATTTCCGGTAAAGTCAACCCCCGTATGTGTAAAGGGTCGGGAAGGGGTTGCACGTTGAGTTGGTAGGTCGGCCATGATCTGATAGTTATCAGTTGGTTTAAATCGAAGACATCGCACGCAGCGACGTAGATGTGTTTTCACAACTCGGTTGCCTCCGACGATCCAGTATCGTTGACGTATGTAGGCGAGCGTAAGTCGCGCCCCGCCGTGAAGGGTTGCAGCATGAGCCTCTTCGATCACCAGTTGAGTCAATCTGCCGTCGCGTGGTAAGATGACGGGGTTCTTCATGCCCAACGGCAAGTTAGTTTTGTTTAGTCGACCTCCGACACGTATGATGTCGTCTTCATCCAAGTAAGGATTAAGTTTGAAGATTGAACTCTTGTTGTTCACAGCTTCCTTTTTAGTTAGTAAGTTGTATTCAGTTTTTAATTCGCATCTTTGCATAACACGTATCATCACTTTGTTTGCATTAAGTAGTTCGCTTGTTGTCAAGTAGGTTGTTATCGCAATATCGGCACGAGTGGTGTCGAGTTTCGCCGCTGCTGTCCGGGCCTTTGTAATAAAGCGCATGATCCAAGCGACGATGCGCTTAGCTCGTATTGATGAGCTGCATTTGTTTAACAAGTCGATTATGAAGTTTTCATTTTTCGAGTCTTGTAGGGCTGCTACGTTCTGTTTTGCATCGATGTCGGTAGTAAAATGGCAGTTCATAGTTTCAAGTTGGGATGTCTCAACCGATGTAGTTTTTAGTTGAGCTGGACCGTTCCACCACAGCTCGTAGTTGAGCAGTTTCTTTGATTACTTTTTGATTCGATGTAAGACCATTGTTTGGCTGGAATCACCTGTTTGATCTTCCTAACTCGATTCTCAACGTAACGTTCCCATTTGGTACTTTCTCCGTGCAGCCATGCCAATACCACCTTGGAGTCAGTCCAGGCCCACATAGTGACGTTGTGTTCGTTCAGTGAGTTGTTTACTTTGTCCATTAGTTGAGACAATAGTAAAGCGCCACATAGTTCTAGTCGTGGCAAAGTAAGTTTTTGTGCGAGCGGGGCAACCCTAGTTTTCGCTGCAAGTAGGTTCAGTGAAGGTTGTCCGTTTTCGTTTATGCCGCGCGTATATATGACACACGAGTAGGCCTTATCGCTGGCATCACAAAATCCCAGTAGTTCGATGTTTTTTATAGTACTTCCAATCCATCTTTGGATTTTTACAGTTTTCAGTTTAGGTATTTCAGCTCTAAGTTTCAGCCAGTCTTCTTGTATCATAGAAGGTAGTGGTTCATCCCAATCCAGTAGTTTGTTCTCTTCCCACACTCGTTGAAAAATCAGTTTTGCAGTTACAGTTACCGGAGACAGCCATCCCAGTGGGTCATAGAGCTGAGAGATCTCAGACAGTAGAGTCCGTTTGGTGAGTGGCTTCGATTTCTCCTCTAGATTCCAGTTAAACGTGAATGTGTCCAAGTTAGGATCCCATCCGAGTCCGAGTGTTTTCTGAGAGTTTTCATGCTTGAAGTCAAAATTGCAGTTAGAAACTTGATCTTCAGTTAAGTTTTTCAATAGGTCAGGGCAGTTGGATGACCATTTACGAAGGTTCATATCACCGCCCTTCAGTAGTTCTATCAGTGTTGTTTGAAGCTTTAAAGCGCCTTCGAGCGTGTCATGTCCGCTCGTAAGGTCGTCGACATAAAATTCATTTTGCAGTATTTTTGCGGCATCTGGGTACTTTTGTCCATCGTCTAATGCAAGCTGTTTTAATGTACGCATTGCAACCCAAGGCGCACATTTTGTACCGTATGTTAAGGTACATAAGGAGTATTCTCTCAAAACGTCATGAATAGAGGGTCGCCATATGACTTTTTGTAGTTGTTGTTGATCTTCAGATATCCAAATGCATCTGTACATTTTTTCGATGTCAGCGGTAAATGCATATTTGTAAGATCTCCATTTTAAAATCAAAGATTGTATGTCTTTCTGTAGGTTAGGGCCTTTTTCCATGAGCGAGTTGAGGCTTTTTCCAGATGACGTCTTACTGGAGGCGTTGAATACTACTCTCAGTTTGGTAGTAGTTGAGTTTTGACGAAGGACGCCGTGGTGAGGTAGGTAGCACTCCGGGCCTTCAGTAGTTGATGTAATTGGAGACGATGGCTTCATATGTTCAAGTTCGGAATATTCAGTTATGAAATGTTTGTACATAGTAGATAGTTTTTCATGTTTAGTTAGTCGTTTTTCAAGTTGTAAAAATTGTGAGATCGCTGTAGGCCTCGATTTTCCGAGTTCGGATTCAAAATTCGGTACCATAGGCATCTTCACAATGTACTTCCCGTCAGAGCCTCGTGTTGTAGTTTGTTGGTAGTAATTTTCACAGTAATCATCTTTATCGATGTCTTCAGTTCCGTGAATGATGTCCTCGCTCTCCCAGTATTTCGATATGTCATTAAGATCCACAATAGTGACGTGGCAATTAAAAGTTTGCAGCTTCCCGCACAGAATCCAGCCAAGTTGAGTTTGCTGTGCGACTGGCGAGTGCTGGTTTCCTTTCAGGACTCCGTCCATCAGGATTTGTGCAAAGACATCAGCTGAGAGGAGCAAGTCGATAGAGCCGCTTACATTGTAGTCCGGATCTCCGAGTTTCAAGTTTTGCAGATGCGGCCAGTTAGCCTTATCAAAAGTCGAGTTAGGTAAGTTGTTAGTTAGCTTCTTCAGTATTAAAGCTTGTGTGTTGAAAGTGTAGTCACTGTGTATCGACTTACACGTTAGTTGCACACGGCCCTTGCAGTCTCCAGATACGGATCCTATACCAGATACCGTGGCATTTAGTTTGGAACGAGGCAACCGCAGTAGCTGCGCAGCGTTTTCGGTGATTAAGTTCACTTGCGAGCCTTGGTCTAGTAGAGCTCGAAGTGTTACAAAAGTGCCATCGATGGCTTTTACCCTTATTTTGACAGTAGTTAGAAGTACTTCCATGGTTGATGTACTGAGGTGATGAGAACTAGTTGGTTGAGGACGAGAGTTAGTTTTTTCAGTTTTAGTAGCTTCATTCCCCTTTCTCACCAAGTGAAGTAGCGTGTGGTGTCTCATATTACATTCTTTACATGTCTTTGTTGAGTTACAATCGTTGTTTCCGTGTCGGTATAAACAGTTTTTGCAGAGTTTCAGTTTCGTCACAGTGTGGATTCGCTGCGGAATGCTCATGTCAACAAATTTAGTACATTGCATGAGTACATGTTCGCCATCACACAAAGGACATTTGCCGAAGGCAGTGTAGAAAGATCTTGAGTAGTCTTTATTGTCTCGGTTTAAAGTTGAATTTTTCGTAATGTTTAGCTTGTTGTTGTAGTTGTAAGTATGATGAAACTTGTTTGTCGGTTTGCTGGAGTTCGAATTACAGCCTTGTTTCTGTGTATTATTATTGTCATTATGACGATTTTTTGCAGTTTCGAAGGCCATGAATTTACTTTCCAGGAATGAAAGAAATTCAGTTAGATCTGGCAGCTCCCTGTTGTTTTGAATCTCTTTAGTGTAGTCGTTGAAAGTTGTAGAGTCCAATTTCTGTGACATGTAGAACACGATGATTGGCCCCCAGTTGGTTGCATCCACTCCCATGTTAGTGAGTCCGTTTAAACTTTCAGTGATGACGTCGTGAATTTTTTTGATGTTTTCAGTATTAGGGTATCGGATGACGGGTAGTTGTTGCATCGCGTTCATATATGATGTAAATTGAAGACGACGATTGTCATACCGATGAGTAAGTATGTCCCAGCACGAGTCATAGTTTTCGGCACTAACGGTGAGATGTTGCACTAAACGTTCGGCTTCACCTTTCAGTTTAGTCTTGAGATGTTGCATTTTCTGCGATTTAGAAATTGTTGGGTTCTTGTGTATTGTTTCTAGAAAGAGATCCTTGAACGAAATCCACTTGATATAGTCACCAAAAAAATCTGGTATTTCGATTTTTGGAGCTGATTGTTGATAGTGAATGTTTGACCACAGTTTTTTGTTGAGTTGTTTTCGCAAGTTGTCGTAGTTGAGTTCAATATTGTCGTATTTGGCAGAGTAGTCCGATTTCAAGTTTGAGTATTTTAATGCACCTTCTAGTTGCCAGTGAAGTTTGTCGATAGGTTCCCATTTCCCCTTCAAAGTGGAAAGGTGATCTTCAATCTCCCATTTTTCAGTTAGTAGTTCATGCTTGATTTTAGACATAGCTCTCTCTAGAGCCTTGAAGTTACATTTCTGTTGAGTAATCAGTAGTTGCAGTTGTGCATCAGGAGGTGCAGTTTCCTCGTGATGTGCAGTTTCACAAATGTCGGTTAAGTCGAAGTCGATGCTAGTTAGCAGTTTCTCCTCCTCATCTGTAGTACGTTTCTGTTGGTGAGATGTCAAAAGTTCCATGATATTCTCCTTAGTAGTTTCGTAAAGTTCTTTAGTTTTGCCGTAAACGTTTGAAGTGAAGTAGCTGAGTTCGCTCTTATCTTCGATAGCTTGGACTAAAACTAGGTTTCTCTCGTGGAAGTCTATCCACCGTGTCTCTAGTGTCGCGAGACGAGAGTTCAAGTATTCCGCAGTTTTTCTAGATGCACTGTCTTTTTTGTAGTTGATGCACAAAGTTTTTATGCTCTCAAAAACATTAACTTGTTCTGTAAGTAGCTCCATGTTATGTTGTAGTTAGTTGAATAGTTGATGACCAGTTAGTCAGAAAGTTGGAGTACCGAGTGAGTATAGTTAAGTTCCAGTTAAAAGTTCCAGTAGGTGATGGTTCCGGACACGAAGACCAGGCAGAAGTTTCCTTGGGCTTCTACTTCAAGGGTATTTGTTCTCCGCAGTCGACGATAGAACTTGACGCTTGAATGTCCGTTGTGTATCTAGTGCAGCCTGCGACCCGTACCACGAAATTATACGCCTTCTCAATAGCCTGGTGAGACCCGCTTGTGGGAAGCCAGGTACCGATTCGCTTTCGCAGTTGAAGTCACAAAACACACACTAAGCACAAAGTTCGAAGGACCATAAAATGTACGATCCCAGTTAAGACCGTACAAAATAATAAGTTGTAGTAGTAATAGTTTTTAAGTAGAGTTTATTTAGACACAAATTACAGTAAAATGGAAGGCGATTCTCACTCGACCGCGTGTGTCTGTCGCGGCGCGTCAAAGCGTACTCTAAGTAAGTCAGTTGTTGTGAAATGTGCTAAGTTGCAAATATAAAGTGAAGTAATGTACTCCGTACAACGACCTTTTATGACCCTGTCAGTGTTTATGACCTTCTAAGTTAACACTGATGAGACAAAGGTTTAACTTGATATCCACTTATTTTAAGGTAAAAAAATAATTATGATTATTGAAGGTTGTAACTGTTCCAATTATAAACTCGTTTTGATGCATGTGGCTATTAAATACAAAAAAATGCTGAAATATTACCTACAAAGTAGATAAAACAAAAGGCTTGCGCGAGCGCAGCGAGCGCTATCAATGCGCGAGCGAAGCAAGCGCGAAAATTTTTAAGTCATTTTATGACCCTGACAGTTTTTATAACCTACTAAGTCTAGACCGATGAATCTAAGGTTTAATTTGATATCCACTTATTTTAAGGTAAAAATTCATTATGATTATTGAAGGTTGTACTGTTTCAATTAATTAACTCGTCTTGATGCATGTGGCTATTAAAATACAAAAAAATTTGAAATATTACCTACAAAGTAGATAAAACAAAGGTTTGCGCGAGCGCAGCGAGAGCTATGAAGGCACGAGCGAAGTGAGTGCAAAAATTTTTACGACCTTTTATGACCCTGACAGTTTTTATGACCTACCAAGTCAACACCGATGACCCTAAGGTTAATCTTGATATCCACTTATATAAAGGTTAAAATCATTATGATTATTAAAGTCTGTACTGTTCCAATTTATGTCATGTTTTGATGAATGTGGCTATTAAAATACAAAAGTTACTGAAATGTATCCAACAAAGTACATATAACAAATACTTGCGAGCGCTATCACTGCGCGAGCGAAGCGAGCGTGAAAAATTTTTACGACCTTTTATGACCCTGACAGTGTTTATGTTAACACTGATGAGACAAAGGTTTAACTTGATATCCACTTATTTTAAGGTAAAAAAATAATTATGATTATTGAAGGTTATAACTGTTCCAATTAACTCGTTTTGATGCATGTGGCTATTAAAATACAAAAGTTGCTGAAATGTATTATACTAAGTACATATAACAAATACTTGCGAGCGCTATCACTGCGCGAGCGAAGCGAGCGCGAAAAATGTTTACGACCTTTTATGACCCTGACAGTGTTTATGACCTTCTAAGTTAACACTGATGAGACAAAGGTTTAACTTGATATCCACTTATTTTAAGGTAAAAAAATAATTATGATTATTGAAGGTTGTAACTGTTCCAATTATAAACTCGTTTTGATGCATGTGGCTATTAAAATACAAAAAAATGCTGAAATATTACCTACAAAGTAGATAAAACAAAAGGCTTGCGCGAGCGCAGCGAGCGCTATCAATGCGCGAGCGAAGCAAGCGCGAAAATTTTTAAGTCATTTTATGACCCTGACAGTTTTTATAACCTACTAAGTCTAGACCGATGAATCTAAGGTTTAACTTCATATCTACTTATTTAAAGGTAAAAAATCATTATGATTATTGAAGGTTGTACTGTTTCAATTAATTAACTCGTCTTGATGCATGTGGCTATTAAAATACAAAAAATGCCGAAATATTACCTACAAAGTAGATAAAACAAAGGTTTGCGCGAGCGCAGCGAGAGCTATCAATGCGCGAGCGAAGCGAGTGCGAAAATGTTTACGTAATTTTATGACCCTGACAGTTTTTATGACCTACTAAGTCAACACCGATTACCCTAAGGTTAAACTTGATATCCACTTATATAAAGGTCAAAATCATTATGATTATTGAAGTCTGTACTGTTCCAATTCATGTCATGTTTTGATAAATGTGGCTATTAAAATACAATAATTGCTGAAATGTTTCCTACAAAGTAGATATAACTAATGCTTGCACGACCGGTGCGAGCGCTATTACTGCGCGAGCGTAGTAAGCACTATCACTGAAAACTAAACTGAAATCACGAAAAAATTTTACGACCTTTTATGACCCTGACAGTTTTTATAACCTACTAAGTTAACACTGATGACACAAAGGTTAAACTTGATATCAAATTATTTAAGGTTAAAAATCATTATGATTATTGAAGATTGTACTGTTTTAATTTATGGACTCGTTCTGATGCATGTGGCTATTAAAATACAAAAGTTGCTGAAATATTACCTACAAAGTAAACCAAACAAATTATTGCGCGAGCGCAGCGAGTGCTATCACTGCGCGAGCGAAGTGAGCGCAAAAAATGTTACGTTTTATGACGCTGGCAGTTTTTATAACCTAGAAAATCAACACCGATGACCCTAAGGTTAAATGTGGCTGTTAAAACACGAATGCTTATGAAATACTACTTCCCACAAAGCAGATAAAACACGTTGGGCAAGCAAAGCCATCGCGTAAATTTTGATGACTTTTAATGACCCAGACAGTTTTATGGCCTAATTAAGGCACTTATTAAGTTTAGTCATTATCTATGAACCTAAGCTCAAACTTATATGATTATGCAAACTCTATGTAAAGTTAACAAAAAATATAGGCTCCCACACTTAACTGCCGAAAAAAAGTATTCTTTGCCCTTTTATGCCCTATTAAATCTGTCTTTGTACAAAATTACATAATAAAAATATAGACAACCAAAATTTCCCCCATCCAAAAAAAGTATCCGTTGCCCTTCTATGTCTTTTTGACTGTCTGTGTACAAAATTTTAGCTTAAATGGTTAACCCGTTTGACCGAGAGTAGGCCACACATTTACAAAGTTCAATTTAAAAATACTGGACACCTGGACTCGACTGCCAGAAGAAAAGTATCCTATGTGAATAGAATCACATAGGATACTTTTTTTCTGCATAATGCAATATGAACTGTAATATGTATAAAATTTCAGGCAAATCGGTCAAGCTGTTTAGCTGATAAGAGGCCACACATTCACAAAATTCAATAAAAAATATCTGGACCCCCTGACTCGACAGCCAAAAAAAAAGTATTCTTTATCCTATTCTACCCTACGAACTGTCTTTATACAACATTTCAGGCAAATCGGTCAAGCCGTTTATTCGAAAAAAGATTTTATGTTTACAAAATTCAATTAAAAATATTTGGACCCCCTGACTCGATAGCTAGAAAAAAAGTATTCTATATTCTTTTCTGCCTTATGAACTGTCTTTATACAACATTTCAGGCAAATTGGTCAAGCTGTTTAGCTGATAAGAGGCCACACATTCACAAAATTCAATAAAAAATATCTGGACCCCCTGACTCGACAGCCAGAAAAAAAGTATCTTATATCCTATTCTGCCCTATGACATGTATTCATACAAAATTTCAGGCAAATCGGTCAAGCCGTTTATTCGAAAAGAGATTTTATATTTACAAAATTCAATTAAAAATATTTGGACCCCCTGACTCGATAGCCAGAAAAAAAGTATTCTATATTCTTGTCTGCCTTATGAACTGTCTTTATACAACATTTCAGGCAAATCGGTCAAGCCGTTTATTCGAAAAGAGATCTTATATTTACAAAATTCAATTAAAAATATTTGGAGCCCCTGACTCGATAGCCAAAAAAAAAATTATCCAATATCCTATTCTGCCATATGTTCTATCTTTGTTCAAAATTTCAGCCAAATCGGTCATGCCGTTTGACCGTGAAGAAGTCCCAAACAAACAAACAAACAAACTGACTTTCGCATTTATAATATTGGTGTTGATTGGTGTTGATATTGAGAAAAACATTTCCTCCTCTATTTATATTCCAACTCATCAGTTAGTAGACGTAATTGACATGATAATATCGGATTAATAAAATAATAGCCGACCTAATCGGGAAATTCCTCAGGGAATGAAGATTGATGGAATAACGAGAAAAAACGCGCGAAACAGGACACGTAATACACATTATCTGGGTTATTTACTTCAGTCACATTACGTGTGTCGCGTGCTGAATGTCAGTCTTAGTTAAAGAGCACTCCAAAATTATATTGTACGTATATTATTCTTTGCTATGTATGATGCTTTTCAGAGTAATCCGTTTTTATTGTATTTTTATTGTTCTCTTTTTTAACCGACTTCAAAAAAGGAGGAGATACTCAATTAGTCGGATTTTTTTATGCACGTTCACCGATTACTCAAAGACACCTGGGGTGGAAGTCTCTACATTGAGCTAGCGATGCGTCTTGTCATCGCAAACGTCTGCTAGAATGAAACGCAGCTAGCAGTTGTTATCTGCATCTCTTTTCTTATCGACGATTATCGGTCGAAATTACTACCGGCCCAAGGCCGGTAGTAATAGAAGCTACATGAATAGCGATGAATCGCGATCTCAAAAAAGCGATCTACATGCTGCATCTCATTCTAGCAGACGTTTTTGATGAAAAGACGCATCGCTATCCATGAAGAGAGAGACTTCCACCCCTGGACCGATTTCAAAGATCGTGTTTTTGATTGAATGGATATTAGTTTCCAGGTGGTCCCATTTAAATTTCATCGAGATGTGATAAGTGTCTCCAGAGATACGGAGATAAGCTCTAACTTAGTACTGATAAATTAAGATCGTTCTCAAAACGAAAAACCGCCTTCAAATGCCGCTCTAGTTATTTTTAGTACCAAGTTTGAAGTGTTTATATCTCTGGGGATACTCATAAGATATCATATAAATGTACAAACAATATAAATGATGGAGTTCCGAGGCAACAAAATTTCCTGGCATTTATTGAAAAGTTCCGTTGTCTGACTCCGAAGCTCATCATCAGATCTTTACAAAGTTAAATAACCGGCCAAGTGCGTGTCGGGCCACCCACAGTATAGGGTTCCGTAGGCACGGTATCCGTATACGTTTTAGAACCGATGGACGGCTATTCAACCTGGCTAGGCTTAAAGCTCGCACCAAATGCTTGTTTGACTCAGTCAGGAAAATATTGTATGCTGATGATCTTTGTTTTGTGGCTGAGAGCCAAGAGAGTCTGCAGGATCTTATGACCAAACTTGACATGTCATGCCACAGATTTGGATTAAAGATTAATATTAAGAAAACAGAAGTCATGGCCATGGAGAAACAAGACCACACGCGACTGAATCTGCGTCTCGGCGATAATAATCTAAAGCAGGTCAAGACGTTTAGATATCTTGGCAGTACGTTGACTAGTAAAGGAGATTTGGATCCAGAAATTGGAAGCCGCATTGGTGCTGCATCAGCGGCTTTTGGAAAATTACGCAAACAAGTTTTTCGCTGTCACGATCTTCAACTAGGAACCAAGATTAAGGTCTACATGGCAATAGTTTTGACAAATCTCCTGTATTCGTCGGACGATTGGTGTCGATATAGGAAGCAAATTCGTACCTTAGACAAATTTCACATGAAATATCTCCGTGATATCATGGGTATTTCGTGGTCCGACCAAGTTAGAAATACAGAAGTTCTTAATAAGGCCAATGTTGGGGGAATAGAAGCCTATCTTATACGACGTCAGCTGCGATGGTGTGGCCATGTTCTCAGGATGCCCGATGAGAGAATAGCAAAGCGCATCTTCTTTTCTGAATTAGAGTATGGTAAGCGTAAAAGCGGTGGCCAACTCCTAATGTATAAAAATGTTCAGAAAAGACGTCTCGTTGGGAGACCCTTGCCAATAATCGACAGGAGTGGAAGCAGCTAGTGCAAAACACTGTATTTACTTTCGAAGATGAGAGGAGGCGGGACCTAGATTTAAAATACGAACCGCGTAAAAACAAACTCCCCTCTAATACTGTGTAAAATTACGTAAATGGTACCCTAACCTGTAACATTTGCCTACGCATTTTCAAGGCAAAAATAGGGTACATCAGCCATATGAAGGTACATAAACAAAACCTTGTAACTTAAAAATTAGCATTTAACGGTCGCCATAGCCGAAAACGGCAAGGAGAGATATATAGGGTTCTGTAGTAGCCTGTTATTCAATGCAAGTCTTTACCCGTTAAAAACAAGCAACTAGATCTTTATTATGTTTCTTTGAAGTGTCTCACACTTTATATTTTTGTAAATTGTTAAACACAATCCAAAATTTCATCGTACCGACGGGACTCTAACCCGCACCCCCGGATTACACGTCCAGGCGCTCTGCCAATTAAGCCACGGTTCGATACATCGATACGACGAAATTAGTGGATTGCATTTTGTTAACCCACTTATGCATTGGTGGCACCATCTATGAGTACTTATTACGTAAGTTAATCATTCGGAAGAAATCATTACAGTTTTCAAATCCGACGCGAGATGTTGCACTGCGTAAATCAAATATTATGTTTCTTTGAAGTGTCTCACACTTTATATTTTTGTAAATTGTTATACACAATCCAAAATTTCATCGTACCGACGGGACTCGAACCCGCACCCCCCAGATTACACGTCCAGGTGCTCTGCCAATTAAGCCACGGTTCGATACATCGATACAACGAAATTAGTGGATTGCATTTTGTTAACCCAATTGTTTTTTACGACTTTTTATGACCCTGACCGTTTGTATGACCTACTAAGTTAACACTGATGACACAAAGGTTAAACTTGATATCCACTTATTTTAAGGTTAAAAATCATTATGATTATTGAAGGTTGTACTGTTCCAATTTAATGTTTTGATGAATGTGGCTATTAAAATACAAAAGTTGCTGAAATGTTTCCTACAAAGTAGATATAACAAATTTTTACGACCTTTTATGACCCTGACAGTTTTTATGACCTACTAAGTTAATACTGATGACACAAAGGGTAAACTTGTTATCCAATAATCATTATGATTATTGAAGGTTATACTGGGTCAATTTATAGCCTCGTTTTGATGCATATATATGCAAATAATAAAATGTTAAAATATTACCTGCAAAGTAGATAAAACAAACGTTTGCGCGAGCGTAGCGAGCGCGAAAATTTTTTAAGTCTTTTTATGACCCTGACAGTTTTTATGACCTACTAAGTCAAGACCGATGACCCTAAGGTTAATCTTGATATCCACTTATTTTAAGGTAAAAAATCATTATGATTATTGAAAGTAGTACTGTTCCAATTTATGACTCGTCTTGATGAATGTGGCTATGAAAATACAAAAGTTGCTGAAATGTTTCCTACAAAGTAGATATTACAAAAGCTTGCGTGACCGGAGCGAGCGCTATAACTGCGCGAGCGAAGCGAGCGCGAAAAATTTTTACGACCTTTTATGACCCTGACATTTTTTATGACCTACTAAAATAACACTGATGACACAAAGGTTAAACTTGATATCCATTTATTTTCAGGTTAAAAATCATTATGATTATTGAAGGTTGTACTGTTTCAATTTATGGACTCGTTCTGATGCATGTGGCTATTAAAATCCAAAAGTTGCTGAAATATTACCTACAAAGTAGATAAAACAAAAGTTTGCGCGAGCGCAGGGAGCGCTATCAATGCGCGAGCGAAGTGAGCGAGAAAATTTTTCACGTCTTTTTATGACCCTGGCAGTTTTTATGACCTACTTAGTCAACACCGATGACCCTAAGATTAAATGTGGCTGTTAAAACATGAATGCTTTTGAAATACTTCCCACAAAGCAGATAAAACACATTGGGCAAGCAAAGCCATCGCGTAAATTTTGATGACTTTTAATGACCCTGACAGTTTTAGGGCCTAATTAAGGCACTTATTAAGTTTAGTCATTATCTATGAACCTAAGCTCAAACTTTTATGATTATGCAAACTCTATGTAAAGTTAACAAAAAATATAGGCACCCACACTTAACTGCCGAAAGAAAGTATTCTTCGCCCTTTTATGCCCTATTAAATGTGATGAAATTTTGTACAAAGGTACAAAATTTCATCTGAATCGGTCAAGCCGTTTGGCCGAAAAGAAGCCACACATTAAAAAATTCCAATTTCAATTTTGAAAATTCTGGACAACTGGACTCGACTGCCATAAAAAAAGTATCCTATGTGATTCTATGCAATATGAACTGTAATATGTATAAATTTTCAGGCAAATCGGTCAAGCTGTTTAGCTGATAAGAGGCCACACATTCACAAAATTCAATAAAAAATATCTGGACCCTCTGACTCAACAGCCAGAAAAAAAGTATCATATATCTTATTCTGCCCTATGACATGTATTCATAAAAAATTTCAGGCAAATCGGTCAAGACGTTTATTCGAGAAGAGGTCTTATATTTACAAAATTCTATTAAAAATATCTGAACCCCCTGACTTGATAGCCAAAAAAAAAGTATCCCATATGCTATTCTACCCTATGAACTGTCTTTATACAACATTTCAGGCAAATCGGTCAAGCCGTTTATTCGAGAAGAGGTCTTATATTTACAAAATTCAATTAAAAATATCTGGATCTCCTGACTCGATAGCCAAATAAAAAGTATTCTATATCCTATTCTGCCCTATGAACTGTCTTTATACAACATGTCAGGTAAATCGGTCAAGCCGTTTATTTGAGAAGCGATCTTATATTTACAAAATTAAATTAAACATATTTGGACCCCCTGACTCGATAGCCAGAAAATAAGTATTCTATATTCTTTTTTGCCTTATGAACTGTC
Organism: Cabera pusaria; assembly: GCA_954871355.1. NCBI lineage: Eukaryota > Metazoa > Arthropoda > Insecta > Lepidoptera > Geometridae > Cabera > Cabera pusaria. The sequence continues at coordinate 10,721,101 of OX940900.1, read as the reverse complement.
TTTATACAACATTTTATTCGAAATGAGGTCCTTTAGTCACAAAATTCAATTAAAAATATCTGGACCCCCTGACTCTACAGCCAGAAAAAAAGTGTCCTATATCCTATTCTGCCCTATGACATTTATTCATACAAAATTTCCGGGAAATCGGTCAAGCCGTTTATTCGAGAAGAAGTCTTATATTTACAAAATTCAATGAATAATAACTGGACCCCCTGAGTCCATAGCCAAAAAAAAAATATCCTATATCATATTCTGCCTAGTGTTCTATCTTTGTACAAAATTTCAGCCAAATCGGTCAAGCCGTTTGACCGTGAAGAAGTGCCAAACAAACAAACAAATAAACAAACTGACTTTCGCATTTATAATATTGGTGTTGACGAACAAAAAATAACTTTGCAAATCCGTCCATACCTGATAAGAAATGATCCAGAAATGATAAATGAAATAGTTCCTCCCGAATTGAGAACATCCTCCTTCTTTTTGAAGTCAGTTAAAAATGACTAGCGTGGCGTTTGAAGTTAGTTTTTTTTGTTCTTTAAACGATTTAAAATAATTTATTTACGGCTGACAAGTACTGTAACGCTACATCATAATTATTATGATGTTAAGTGAAGATGCAGTATAAGATAGGATCGTGCTTGTCTGGAACTGGAAGACGATAGTATAGATATAGATAGATAGATAAATAGACAAGGCTCTGGACAGATTACTTTAGTTCAACAACGTTGTACTATATAACTCGACTGCGGACTAAACCGCAAAACCGGTCTGCAAGAGACCGTCTCTTTCTTTTGTATGGACTACACATACGAGTATATTATATACTACACATGTAGTAAGTATATTAGTACATACTAGCACTGGCAGGTTGTTAGACAAAGACACACTCCCACCTATGTCTCACTTCGTTTGGGCCCTTTTGTTATACAAAGCAATTATAACCCTTTGTTTAAAGCATACGGATTAAATCGAATTTATCAAAACATCTGCAGTGTGCCATATTTTTATATTAAGTCTATGTTTTAGTTAAATTCACAGTGCACAATTATCCCAACACCTTATAACTTAGGGTACTCTACAAAGAGACCTCGTTTAAAATTTCTTCAAAATTTATCAATGAACGGTTTTATTGCTAACAACATTCCAGACAAGCTTTGATTGGAGAGAATTGTAGGAAACTGTATTTGGGTGATTCTTCGAAATTACATTCTTCGGCTGATTCATATGACCAAAATTTTCACATTACAAACTTTTTTTTCATATGACAAAAAACTCTAGACACAGTAACTGGTTATACTCTTCGGTCTTCTATATAACCTGCCGCCTGTGTGAATGTGGTCTATGGTGCCGTATCCTCCTCGAAACCCAGCCTGCTCGGGGGGGCTAAAATTCGTCCAACCTACGCGCGAGACGATTTGTGATGACTCTCAAAAACAGCTTATAGACATGACTTAAGAGCGAGATAGGTCAATAGATCTTCAAAAGGATTTTGTCTCCCTTTTTGAAGAATATAACAACGATACTCGTACTTCACTTCTTCGGAGTTCTCCCCGAAAAAAGAACGGTACTAAAAATATGCTGAAGCTGTTGTAGCGTAGGAGTTCCATCAGTTTTTTAGAGCTCCGTTGTAATTTCATCGTCGCCGGGGGCTTTACCATTTTAAAGCTGTCTGAGAGCCATCACAATTTCATCAAGGCTGATTTCTGGCAAATCTTCGGTAAATTGGCGGGTTAGAGTGGCTCTAGGATCCTCCAAATCGGGTTGGGGAAGGGACGCTTGTGAGGTGTTTAATTGGCTGTAAAAGTCTTTTACTTCCCTAAGAATCTCCGGCTTAGAAGTGACAACATTCCCGCTAGAAATGGTCACCTTCGTCAGGTGACTTCGGTCTAACTGTTAGACAAAGACTTTTGACCCCGGTTTTGCTCGATCGCTTTTTTAATTGAGCATGAGCATGAATTGGAGCTCCGGAGATCCCATCGTACCAGTCTAAAAATCTTTTTGTTTAGGGACCGTTGATCTGACGAAGTGAATGCAGGGTTTTCACGTCGCTTCTACATTAGCTGTAGAGAATCCTCTGAAAGTTTAGACTTCTTCGCGGCACCTCGCGTCTCACAGAATTTTGTCCCCTCCTCCCTGAAGATGCCTACCACATGGTCGAGATTCTGGTCAGCGTCAAAGTCTATTGTGTTTTCCAATGCAGCAAATCGGTTGTCCAGTTTCAGCTAGAACGTTTCGGACCCAACCACGGATTGTAACATATTGGGTGGACAACAACAAAGCATGGGCTTCATTAAACGAACACGTTCAAACCTTGCAGTCAATATCTAGAGAGCCTCGGACTAGTCGGTGATCACTGCCAGTTTTAAACCTAGTGATCACTGAGACATCTCTAAATATGCACTTTTTGTCCATCATAATGAAGTTGAACTCGTTTTTAGTCATAGCAGCGGGGCTTTGCCACGTCCACTTCCGCTGAGGGAGCTCTTTCTGAAAGGAGGAAATCATCAGTAAATCCCCTCTTTTCCTAGGAAGTTGACGGGTATTTGCCCATGATTTCTGCTTCCCAACTACCGATTCGCCTTCGCTTGCTTGTACTCCCACTTTAGCGTTGATAGCTCCCATGACAACGTTAAGGTAGGCCTTTTGGGTGGTGTGCAAGGATAACCTTGAGGATATACCTTTGGGTGAATTTGATCACAAGATACGCTACCCTTGTCGACACACTGGAGATTTCTAGAACGTTGTCGAAGAGGATCTTGTGGACTAAAAACCCGACGCCGCCTTAGGATGGTTGTACTTCCTCTCTGAAATACATATGTATTTCAGCTCTTCTTATAGTAGTGTCTTGTGTGCATCAAGCCGTAGCGTGCGTCCATTAAACGTAGCCAGTGGTCGGTACCTGTAGGTAGGGAACCGTAGCTCGTAGAATCTTAGCTCCCCCTGCCACGCCGTTACCGTAACCGCCGCCTTGGTTAGGAATAGCGGGGCGACTAGTGACTGGGGGCCGTTGTATAGTTGTGCGCGCCATATAGGTTTTGCCCAAATAATCACCACGCGCTGGGCAGTTGGGTTGGGTGTTCGCAGGACGTAGCTTCTTGCAACGGTGACGCTGCTGCCTGTGACTGGCCTGTGGTAGTTAGCTACCCCTTTATATGGGTAACCCTTTAATAGTTATACCGCCATTTGTCGGTCGCCAGAGCCTCGTTTTTTGATCAGCAGGATGCACCACGGGCAGGTGAGATTGGCTGGGAGCACTTTGATGGTATGTGTGCTCCCTTACATCCCAATGATGATCCTATCCCATGATTTATATAGGGTTTGGACAATATGAATCGGGTACAGATGAATCAGGATTTAGCCAACAATTTTGCATAACTCATCATACATACAGACTACAGTGATTAGATTTTTCTACACGATTCTATAACCCAAAAGCATCATACGAATCTTAAATAAAAGTTTTAAAACAATAAAAATAATTTTATAAAGTAGGCATTATAATCAGTATGTCACCTGAACCAAGCACAGATTAATCAGACATTTACTTGCGTAACACCGGGTTCTAAGCCAACCAGGGGTACATTCGTCTTCTAGCTCGTTCATTGCATGACTGGCTTCCCCGCGCACTTGAAGCCAGACTCTCATTATTAATACCTGACCAAGTATGGTCAAGCGCAGCTTACGCCACATTAATCAGTATTATACGCCGGACACCTCTTATTTATTTATTTATAAACACATTAACGTAGTTATAACTAAAACACATGTTTTTTCTTTGAGGACATTTCATTACCTTTCGATAAAAATTTAATTACTATTGAAGTATCAAAGGCTAAATGCGACATCGACCATTTTGTTCCGGAAAATGGCAAACGGACGCGCTATATGAATCAGAAGAACGAACTTTAAATATTTTTATTTTGTACCTAAACAGCAAATATTTCAAAAATAAAATTTACTCTAGTTAGGGATAAAGCCAAACTGTAAAAAAAAAATACACACCGTTTTGTTAGCTGGTTTCAGAGACATGCCCTCAGACATCGAAAATTTTGTTTCTGAAGAATCACCCATTTACTATTCAAACATAATTTATAAAGTATCATCATTCATAATAAACGTACTACTTTACAATAAATATATATAACAATATAAAAAGTTTCTATACGCATATACATAGTTCTTACAAAATTAGAAAGCTCAATCTCGAATTCTTCTATTCTAACATCTTTATCCACAAAACGTGATTCTTGAATGCCACATAAATAACGAATACAAGGTAGAGCGGCTGAAACACGTTGGCTCGCAATTTATTATTAAATCGTAAACGTACCTACTTTAACCTATTTATCTAATTATATGTTTTCACGTCTTCGGAAACGACTATATCCGTTTTGTTAACTTTTATATTATTTACGTTACATAATTTGTTTATTTTTCTGCTTGTAAGGTCGAAAGTAAGGTCGCAGCTATTTTTGAAAATATTTCAAATAAAAATAAATGCTACTCATACCCTTATACTATTAAAATAATAAGTTTCTAATCTTGTGTACGATCGTATTTTTATTTTAGGCGTATATAACAAACTAATTTAATGCTTGACCTCCCGGCATTCAACTAAAAGATAAAATCACTTGGCTGAAAAATATTCTAACAATAAACAAGATGTGGATTTCAGTTTATAGAAAAAAAAAATCTCATAATTCACATGTTCATTCACACATAGTTTAAAAAAATATCATAAAAAAAGGTTAGTAAGATGTCACGCTGGCTTAAAATTTTAACATAACATAATCCATTGTCCGGGATAAAATATATTGCTATTAGGAAACCTAGAAATTATTGAGTCGGTATGACATTTGTATCTACATTCAATCAATAATTTATTCAGTATAATATAGGTAGTATTTATTTAAATTATAAAAAAACATATTTATTTGTAACGTAAATAAAAACAAAGTTAATGAGCCGATTCAGTTCTCATACAATCTGCTGCTCTAATAAGATCGTTTCAAAAACTAAAAGAACCGACTTAAAATGCCACGATATTAATTTTCAGTACCAAGTTTGAAGTTTTAATCTTCATATCTCTGGAGATACTTATCAGATATCAATGAAATTACTATAATACCATTTTAGGGATACCTCCTTTCCAACAAAAAAAGAAACATCAAAATCAACACCAATATTATAAATGCGAAAGTCAGTTTGTTTGTTTATTTGTTTGGGACTTCTTCACGGTCAAACGGCTTGACCGATTTGGCTGAACTTTTGTACAAAGATAGAACATATAGCAGAATAGGATATAGGATAATTTTTTTTTGGCTATCGAGACAGGGGGTCCAAATATTTTTAATTGAATTTTGTAAATATAAGATCTCTTTTCGAATAAACGGCTTGACCGATTTGCCTAAAATGTTGTATAAAGACAGTTCATAAGGCAGAAAAGAATACAGAATACTTTTTTTCTGGCTATCGAGTCAGGGCGTCCAAATATTTTTAATTGAATTTTGTAAATATAAGATCTCTTTTCGAATAAACGGCTTGACCGATTTGCCTGAAATGTTGTATAAAGACAGTTCGTAGGGTAGAATAGGATATAGAATAATTTTTTTTTTTTGGCTATCGAGTCAGGAGGTTAAGATATTTTTAATTGAATTTTGTAAATATAAGACTTCTTCTCGAATAAACGGCTTGACCGATTTGCCTGAAATTTTGTGTGAATACATGTCATAGGGCGGAATAGGATATGGGATACATTTTTTCTGGCTGTCGAGTCAGGGGGTCCAGATATTTTTAATTGAATTTTGTAACTAAAGGACCTCTTTTCGAATAAACGGCTTGACCGATTTGCTTGAAATGGTGTATAAAGACAGTTCATAAGGCAGAAAATAATATAGAATACTTTTTTCTGGCTATCGAGTCACGGGGTCCAAATATGTTTAATTGAATTTTGTATATATAAGATCTCTTCTCAAATAAACGGCTTGACTGATTTGCCTGACATGTTGAATAAAGACAGTTCATAGGGTAGCATAGGATATGGGATACTTTTTTTTTGGCTATCGAGTCAGGGGGGCTTTGTGGGAAGTATTTCATAAGCATTCGTGTTTTAACAGCCACATTTAACCTTAGGGTCATCGGTGTTGACTTAGTAGGTTATAAAAACTGTCAGCGTCATAAAACGTAACCTTTTTTTGCGCTCATTTCGCTCGCGCAGTGATAGCACTCGCTGCGCTCGCGCAATAATTTGTTTGGTTTACTTTGTAGGTAATATTTCAGCAACTTTTGTATTTTAATAGCCACATGCATCAGAACGAGTCCATAAATTAAAACAGTACAATCTTCAATAATCATAATGATTTTTAACCTTAAATAATTTGATATCAAGTTTAACCTTTGTGTCATCAGTGTTAACTTAGTAGGTTATAAAAACTGTCAGGGTCATAAAAGGTCGTAAAATTTTTTCGTGATTTCAGTTTCGTTTTCAGTGATAGCGCTTACTACGCTCGCGCAGTAATAGTGCTCGCACCGGTCGTGCAAGCATTAGTTATATCTACTTTGTAGGAAACATTTCAGCAATTATTGTATTTTAATAGCCACATTCATCAAAACATGACATGAAATGGAACAGTACAGACTTCAATAATCATAATGATTTTTACTTTAAAATAAGTGGATATCAAGTTTAACCTTAGGGTCATCGGTGTTGACTTAGTAGGTCATAAAATCTGTCAGGGTCATAAAATGACGTAAAAATTTTTGCGCTCGCTTCGCTCGCGCATTGTAAGCTCTCGCTGCGCTCGCGCAAACCTTTGTTTTATCTACTTTGTAGGTAATATTTCAAATTTGTTTGTATTTTAATAGCCACATGCATCAAGACGAGTTAATTAATTGAAACAGCACAATCTTCAATAATCATAATGAATTTTTACCTTAAAATAAGTGGATATCAAATTAAACCTTAGATTCATCGGTCTAGACTTAGTAGGTTATAAAAACTGTCAGGGTCATAAAAACGACTTAAAAATTTTCGCGCTTGCTTCGCTCGCGCATTGATAGCGCTCGCTGCGCTCGCGCAAGCCTTTTGTTTTATCTACTTTGTAGGTAATATTTCAGCATTTTTTTGTATTTAATAGCCACATGCATCAAAACGAGTTTATAATTGGAACAGTTACAACCTTCAATAATCATAATTATTTTTTTACCTTAAAATAAGTGGATATCAAGTTAAACCTTTGTCTCATCAGTGTTAACTTAGAAGGTCATAAACACTGTCAGGGTCATAAAAGGTCGTAAAAATTTTTCGCGCTCGCTTCGCTCGTGCAGTGATAGCGCTCGCAAGTATTTGTTATATGTACTTAGTTGAATACATTTCAGCAACTTTTGTATTTTAATAGCCACATTCATCAAAACATGACATAAATTGGATTAGTACAGACTTCAATAATCAAAATGATTTTAACCTTTAAATAAGTGGATATCAAGTTTAACCTTAGGGTCATCGGTGTTGACTTGGTAGGTCATAAAAACTGTCAGGGGCATTAAAGGTCGTAAAAATTTTCGCATTCATAGCTCTCGCTGCGCTCGCGCAAACCTTTGTTATGTCTACTTTGTAGGTTATATTTCAGCATTTTTTGTATTTTAATAGCCACATGCATCAAAAGTAATTTATTAATTGAACAGTACAACCTTCAATAATCATAATGAATTTTTACCATAAAATAAGTGGATATCAAGTTTAACCTTAGGGTCATCGGTGTTGACTTAGATGGTCATAAAAACTGTAAGGGTCATAAAAAAACGTAAAAAAATAATATAAAAAAAACGCTCGCTGCGCTCGCGCAAACCTTTGTTTTATCTACTTTGTAAGTAATTTTTCAGCATTTTTTGTATTTTAATAGCCACATGCATCAAAACGAGTTTATAAATTGAAACTGTACAACCTTCTATAATCATAATGATTTTTACCTTAAAATAAGTGGATATCAAGTTTAACCTTAGGGTCATCGGTGTTGACTTAGAAGGTCATAAAAACTGTAAAGGTCATAAAAAAACGGTAAAAAATTAATATAAAAAAACGCTCGCTGCGCTCGCGCAAACCTTTGTTTTATCTACTTTGTAAGTAATTTTTCAGCATTTTTTGTATTTTAATAGCCACATGTATCAAAACGAGTTTATAAATTGAAACAGTACTACCTTCTATAATCATAATGAATTTTTACCTTAAAATAAGTGGATATCAAGTTTAACCCTAGGGTCATCGGTGTTGATTTAGTAGGTTATAAAAACTGCCAGGGTCATATAATGACGTAAAAATTTTCGCGCTCGCTGGTAAACCTTCGTTAGGTTTACCAAGTACCAAGTAATGATTAATGACTTCAACAATAGACGATATCGAGTTCGACCTAAGAGTCATCTATATTGACTTGATGATTAGGTCATTAAACTGTCAGGGTTATAAAATCAATCTAGACCTCAATGGTCATAAAGACACAAATAACGCGGGCGAAGCCGCGGGTAACAGCTAGTCTGTTCATAAACGACGAAGTTATCCGCGAACAAAAATAAAAAAAATACATAGGTTCGATCGTTCGAATTCGAGTCGACGGTATGTCGACTCGAATTCGAACGATCGAACGTCGAATTGAGAAATCTCTTTATTTGAAGTTGGTAAAAAAACTGGGACCAGCTATTTATCCTTGCCACATGAAGACTTTTTCAAAATACATACTTACGAAAGAATAAACTTGTATATCTTACCCGCTTCATAAAACCCTAAAGATTCCCAAAACAAACAGGAAACTAATATAAAACCTCACGGAAGTAGCCTACAACACAATTAGTCAGATAAAAGATTTGTTCAAATTGAAGGGATCACGCAAAATTTAGGGACTCAGAAGCTTCAGTAAGTGCCCCAGCGTCAATTTTGTTACAATCCCAGAATTAAAACCCGTCGAGTAACCCGACAAAAACTGACGCTTCAACTCTTTAGGGTAGAGAGAGCGTTGAGTGAAACGGCCTTTACCATCTCTCTTACCCTATCTTTATGTTGACAAAAATTCTAACTCTTCATTAAGCTGACAAAAGTTTGTGTTTGACTAAGTCCTATTTCGGGCCCGTCGCCCGTCATAGTATTTCCCTTTTTATCGGAGGAATTGAGGGCTCAGCCTTGACATCGTCGTGTATTTACACTTTGACCGCACGACATTGAATACGCCTGCCCTCGTGTTTTGAACCACTTTATTACCAAATATATTTGTAGAACCTCGATAGCCCGTGATAGATACAGGTTTACTTTTCCGCGTTTAAATGCTGTTAGACGATAACCGCTGACCTCATTTTACGTAACTGGAACTATTGAAGTTTAATATATATGTTAACTGTATTCTATTTGCTATGGCGTGCCGTGGAAGAATCCTTTCTCTAGCAGTGGGTGGAAATAAGCTGATAAGCTCTTTGTACGATGTCAAATGAAAAATATAATAAGTACTATACTATTGACACATACTATCCCAAATTCGACTAGGAATGTTACAAAATAAGATTTATTTTCTTATAATCAATTTTTGATTATGGATATGGATATATATTAATCGATTATGAGTAAATCGATTTTATTAAATTATTATTAAAATATGTTTTATTTGATTTATATTTTAGTTTTTGTTTAATACAATAAGTTTGTCATCTTGTTGGGATGCTCATCATTTCATTTTTATAAAAATAAATAAAACGTTAAATAGTACTAAAACTCGTATCAATAATGGTATTTGGTTTCCTTACCTTGAAATTTTAAAGGAACATTGTCTTTCATTTTTAGTTTTGAATTGGTAATTTTTTTATTGATATAATTTTATTTGACTTTTAATCTGATAAATTGTTAAGATGAATCTCTTAGGTTTATTACTGGAATATGAAAAGCATGTACTTTTTAATAATTAATTAATTTAAATAATACAATAGTTTTTTTTTCGCTGAAATCGACAAATCGATTAATTTCTAATAAAGAAAAATCGATTTTTAATTAATCGATTAATTTCCATTAATCTCACATCCCTAAATTCGACTGTCCTACCATTTGCCATAACGTAGTACCAGTACTTATAGCCATCATCCATCATCAAGTCTGCTCAATGGTACCCATACCATATTATTGGACTGTCACCGAAGATACGCAAGTATATACCAAATTTGAGTCCGGTCAAACTTCAGGAAGTGATTCTAATTTAGCTTTTAAGATTTGACTCCCACAATTTTTTGTTTGTTTTTTATATCTTATAGGCTAGCGTTTGACCACAATCTCACCTATCAAGGATAGCTACCGGAACACATTAGATGTTTGGCGACAGTATTTCCAACTTGAGGGTGGTAGCTGGCCAAGCAGACACTAGATAGTGTCCTACCACTATGCGGAGGTTGTTAGTTCCTTAACGATGTTTTTCCTTCACCGGAGGGCCACTGTGAAAAGCGCACATTAATGTTTCGATCGAAAAATCCATAGGTGCACGGCGGGGATTGAACTCGGTACCTCTGGCATCAAATCCGACCGTTCTCCCGATTACGCCACCGGGCCCTCAAGATACATATCTACTAACTAATTAAATGATTGTAATTATTATAATGAGACAATCTCACTCTTAAGTTTTTGAACACGTAATAATTTAATGTCACTTAGGGCTAATTCACTGGTTCCCTAAAAAGTTTCATATGTACTCGTATTTAATATTCTTTTCAAAAGTATGAGTTGCTTTGATTCAAGATAGCTTTGAGTTGCTTACAAGTTGTCAAATATCTGGCAGATAAGTTTCTAATAGGCTATCAAAGACTCTATCAGGAACCGGTAAAACTGGCCCGAAATATTAAAAACTGTATAAAATATAGTGTAAATACAGAATAAGGCATCAGGAGTTCCGTAAATGACGGTAATTGAACTAAATTTGTATTTTCAGCAGTATCTGTGAAACAGTTTTCACGCGCTATTCAGGGAGACCAATAAACACTTCCAAAGCAAGTCTGCATTACGCACAATCTCGGGATAGAATCAACAAACAGATTATTTGTAAAGAGGTGGATACACTACGCGACAAGAAATTTACCTCGAAATATAAAATGTGTGTATTTACGAGGTGCTGCAACGTATATATTTATAAATTATATGTGTAAGACGGTTGGCAGTCTTATATACAAGTAACAAAATTAAATGTTTGAATAAACACCCACGACAATGTCATTTAGATAATCTATCTAAGAACCACCACTGATTAATTACGAACCGATTAAAGACAAAATCGAACTAGGTTTGGAGAAAAATGACAACATGGAGTTGCACAAACAAATGCTTACTGCAGCGCTCCCTGGTGAGTTGACATCGTAACACCTATTTAAGAACATTTTTTTTTTTAAAATACTTTTTAGGCTAGCGTTTGACCACTATCTCACCTGTTGGTAAGTGATGATGCGGTCGAAGATAGATGTTTAGGCGACAGATTTTCTAACTTGAAGGTGGTAGCTGGCCAGGCGGACACTAGATCGTGTCCTACCACCATGCGCCAATCAAACACGAACCCATAACTAAAAACTGCATCAATATCGGACCAGTCGTTTTGAATAAATATGGCACCATCAATTTGCACCAACAAATGATTACTGCAGCGCCCCCTGGTGAGTTGTCACCGTAACATCTATCTAAAAACATGCACCAATTACACTCGAACCCATAACTGAAAACTGCACCATAATCTGACTAGTAGTTTTGGAGAAAAATTGCAACATGGATTTGCACAAACAAACAAACAAACAATCATCCTCTCACCCCAAACGCATATACAGTCTCCGTTTCGTCGTGGGTGAAAGAAATAATTTATCAGTACCTACGAGTATAATTATACTTAATTATGTTCATTATGATTACAAGTTTTTATTTAACTCTCCGTGTTTGTATGTATTTATGTCATGTGGGTCAAATCTTTGAAGCTAAATTAGAACCACTTCTTGACGACCGATTGGAATCTTTGGTCTACTTGAGTATCTTTGGTGACAATTCAATAAAATGGTACCATCGAGCTGACCTGATGATGGAGCCGGGCTGTAGGGACTGGAGCTCCGTAAAAGCATATGGTAGGACGGTCGAATTTGGGCTAGTATGTATCTTAATGTCATGTAATGTCACGAAATGTCATGTTATGTCATGAAATGTGATGATATATATTTTTTATTACTTATTAAATTATTTTATCTTTCAATAATTAAATAAACCTCTTGGTAGGTTATGAGACCCTGGTACTTTTTACGAAAAAACTATTCTATATAGCGATAAGACCGCCTGTTGTTACACCTTTTGTTAAATGTTTATTTTTTTTTAAGTTTTATTTGTTTGGTGTTCAATAAAGAATTTCTATCTATCTATCTATCTATTCTTGGTTGAAGTTGGATCCGAACAAAATTTCATCAAAATTATTATCTGACCAAACAATTAATTCGATTTAAAAAATGTGTCTTGGTGGGTTATGAGAACCTGATACAGGTTGGCAAAATAGAGTAGAAATAAATAGGGGCGCCACTATTGCTATATTACAAGTAACCCCAATAGCAGAGAGAGTGGCGATAATCTTTAAAATTAATACTTCTTTAGTGGAACTACGGATAGTCTTATTCATGTTCAAACATCTTTAAGTCGCGTAGGTTACGGAAAATATTAAAATACTACTATTAAGTTGCACAAAAAAACTTTGTTCATAAATTTTCAATCACTGACCACAGTTAACATAGAAAATTTTATCACACATTAGATTATTGCCTGGCCAGAAAAAAAATAGTTCCGTTTCATTTGCCAACCTGTACTTTATAACATAAAACTATGTTTGGTTTCAGTTGGTATTTTTCGTTTTCCACAATTGTATTTTTTGGTTGTACTAGTCGGAATGAAATTTAAAAAGTTATTTCAAGTAGTTCAACTGCTAAAGAAACTCATCCGCAGTTGAACTAGGGGGAAAAATATTCCCACTAGTTCAATCGGTTGAACTGTCTGGTTGAACTAGTAACTAACCAAAATTGACAGTTCTAGGTCAACAGGAAGTACCCTATAGGTTTTCGACCCAAAACTGAACTGTCAATTTTGGTTAAAAGCAAGGTCTTACAGTAAATGTAGTAATGTAGTTAAACAGTAATTAAATAAATTTTGGTACTTACAAGTGTTCGCGAAAATCTAAATTTGCCCATGTATTTTTATCGTGTTGACTCAGGACCTTGATTTTTATACACCTAATAGGAATTATAGACCCGTTCCTGAGAAAATCGATGGTGACACACGGACAGACAGACAGACGAACAAGAAAGTGATCTCATTAGGGTTTCTTTTTTACCTTTTGAGGTACGGAATCCTAAAAAGACCTCGATTTGCACCAAGTGTATCTTAAACTTAAACTCAAACAAAACAGTGAAGATAACTCCTTATTAATGTTTACCGTTGTTTTGATATCTGAAGACCTCGCTCCTTGGTTTGCTAACAACATAAAGTGATTTGAAAGCGATGAGTGTTGTTATAACTAATTAATCATTTGTCACGGCATTGCTAATGAGGAATCTTGCTTGGAAAGGGTCAATTGTTTATGCGCGATTAAAGAAAGTTTGTATGTTATATTGTGATGATCAGTGATTATGTGTGAGCACAGATATAGGAATCTAACTTATTATTCCTATTTCTGTGTGTGTAAGTAACTTCGATCAACATCATTGATAAGTAATGTAAGCTTTTGGTATTTCAACTCGAATTGTAAAGTAAGTTATGTTTTTTTTATACATCTTATGACCTCAATCCCGCCTTACGGTAAGCGATGATGTGATCAAAGATGTTGAACACGCTAGGCCTAGAATGATCTGACTCTTAACGGATGTGTGCTGCCTCAACGCCGTAAGGTTATGGATGGTAGATTTTCTCCATGACTGTGGTAAGCTACTTTTTGGTAGCAAGTCAGGCGGAACATCGATATAATATAAACATATTAGTTTGCCACCATTTTGGTGGTCAAATAAGACAATCTCGAAACAATTTCTACGGCAAAATTTCGCGAGCAACATCCCAACGCGGTGTTTTATCTAGATTTGTCGATACAGAAAGTTCACGTAACACTAACACCGCTATCCTAGAGGCAAACCATCTCCAAAGATAAATAAATAGCAGATAAGATTCTATTTTCAGATGCAGGAGTTTCCCCATTAATCTATCCAGTAGCACTTTTCCATAGTTTGGCGAACATTAATCTTGGGGCCGACGTCTCGAGCGTCTCGAGCGGTACAGTCATCGATTCCAGCCAGATATGAATTATCAGGAACCGTGAGGGTTGTTATTACGTGGAAATCTGCGGGGAAAGCAACTTTTACCTGATTTATAAGAGTTCCGAGGGTCTTTAGATCGTTTGCAGCTCGTTGGAAGCAAGCTTTTGATTATGTTCATAACTGTACGTGAATAGAGCGCTGTTACGAGAATTGTCGTCTAGAAATACAAATGTCGATGAGTTCATTCTTATACGTAGGTAAACCTGAGGCTAAGTGCCGTTATGTATGGATTATTTTTTGACGATACGCGATTTATAATTAGTCTAAAATACTTGTAAGCTAAATATGCCTAAAATAAGTCATAAAAAGCCGTTGTTTTCTTAATATTGTCAATAAATAATTACTCAATATTTAAAATAATCTAATGCCATTTTTCAATCTATGGCATTATAATAAGGACTGTTTCTTAGTATAAAATCTATTCCAAACTAGGTTAAGTGTTGGGCAGTGGACAGTTAACAAATAAAGAAGAAAATAAATAAATCGGCCAAGTGCGTGTCGGACCTGAAACGAAGGGTGTCGTACCACTGTACAATATTTGATAGCATTGAGCAAAAACATATGCTGAAAAACACGTTACTTGTAAACACCCCTTATTCTTATTTTTCAGTGTCTATTATCTATCTTCTAATACTATAAGAATCTTTGTCCTGACATACTGACTGACTGACTGACTGACAGACAACACACAGCCTAAACCACTTGTCGTAGAGGCTTGTAATTTAGAAGGTATATTTCTCATAGTACGTAAGGGTGTACTAAGAAAGGGTTTTCCAAAATTCACCCTTTAGGCGATGAAATGGGGGTTCAAAGTTTGTATGGAGAAACAAGATTAGATAGTCTTTTCTATTCGAAACTTCACACAAGTGCTTCAATAAAAAAATAAGTAAATACATGTTTCAGGCTTTTTCTAAATTCTACCCTTAAGAGGGTGAAATTGGGTACCAAAGTCTGAAAATCAATATTGTTTCGGATTGCGCTGAAATTTGGCATGCAGATAGTTATAACGACGATAGTTCCCTCTGAGAAACGATTTACTAAAATTCACCCCTTAAAAGGATAAAACAAGGGTTCAAGTTTGTATGGAGAAACAAGATAAGATTTTTTCTAGAGTTTTTTTCTATACAAAACTTCACACAAGTGCTTTTAAAAATAAATAAGTAAATACGTGTTTCAGACTTTTTCAAAATGCCACCCCTTAAAGGGTGAAGTAACACAGTCTGAAATCAATATTGTTTCGAATTTCGCAGAAATTTGGCATGCAGATAGTTATTTTGACGTAGGTATCCGCTAAGAAAGGATTTTTCAAAATTCACTCCTAAAGGGGATGAAACGGGGGTTCAAAGTTAGAACCGATTTGGCTTTTACTTCTTTTATGTCTTTTATGATAGAAAGGTTTTTACACAATAAAAGTTTTAAGTAAATAAAAGAAGTCTTTAACGCGGGCGAAATCGCGGAGCACTTTTAGCGGTTCATAAAATCGAAAGAAAAGCTCCATAAACATTTTGTGTGAGGATACCCTTTAATTTTTTTACTCTTCTAAGTTTTTATTATTTGTTGTTATAGCGGCAATGCATACTTTGTACAAGTAATGCGTATTTTAGGGAAATTTTTCTACCTATTACGGCTCATAATACTTTGTGAAAATGTGTCTACCTATTACGGCTCAGAAGATATAGCCCTGTGATATACGGACGAACAGACAGATATCAGAGTCTCAGTAATAGGGTCATGTTGGCACCCTTGTGTGCATATCCTAAAAAAGAACTTTTGCATTTAAAATATTGGATTAAAGTAAGTCTCATAACACGGAAGCAATACCTCCTCACGTGTTATGTTTTCCAAACATGCGTTCCCGATTTGTACCATCTCCGTCTATGTTGTGTTAGGCATTTCCAATACGTCACACAAGTTATCAATTACCATGTTTACGAAGTTCGACTGTTTACTACTGCCTCGTAGGTATAGATAGCTTCTCAAATCCACGTGTACCTCGAAAATATTTTTAATGGTAGGAATATCTCGGACTGAATGTTCGCTTCATTTTTCGAATGTGCGGTTTCGCGGTTGTCAGACTTTGATATGGGTATAACCATTTAGAAATCAAAGGATGAGTATAGTGGGATGGAATTATCAATTTACATGCAAAACAAATTTCCAAATATAGCCCTTACGTATTCAATTGCCTACCTACTTACCATATGATATACCAAAACAGGATCATAACAATAACATATTCATGCCTATGTTAGAGCTATAGGTAAGTGTAAGTATTATAAACAGCATAGCAAGGATTGAGCTTCTTAAGCATATATCAAAACACTCAGGTAACCGATGACATACCACTCCTACTGCCAATCTTCACCGCGAACCCTGAATAAGGTCCTTACACTTACACTGTACTTCAAAGTTTCGTAAGATCCCTCGATCGTTCTCATCTCACATAAGTTTTTGATTAGGTAGGCAAAGGTGCGACCACGAACTGCATAATAAAGCCATTCTGAACTTGTCCACTATACAATAACCTCTGAATATTTGCTGAAAATCTAAGAGGAATCAATATATTATGCGGGATTAACAGCCACATAAAACGGCCCCGTTATTCGCAGCACCTCGGCGATTGTGGGATAGATTTTAGTAGCAGTATAATATGGTTGTAAAGAGGACAAATTGTGAAATGGGTCCGTTCATTATAGTCACATTGTCTCGATCCGATATGGCTGAGTATATCCCATCCCTTTTGTTATTAATTTCAATACTGTACCGTCGTTATCTACAGCTATTATAGAACCATCGGAGGTGGTAGACGGTCTACTAATTTCTCATTTCATTGCTTTTGGGTAACCGCTTTCTCAGATATAACAATTACTTACACGCGATCCTTAATGCGAATTTTGTTTTACGTTATTATACTGCGCCTGTTACCATGAGACAGATGTTAAGTTTCACATGCCCTGTATTTGACTGGCAAAGTGTCCAGTGAAATACACGGCAAACGAAAAACATTCCTATTTTACGGACGAATACCGAGTACTTATCCAGGCGGAGTAACAGAAGTCCTACCACTAAATATCTCTTTGGGCATCTGTCTGAACATTTTGTGCCAGGATAGGCCATTCCAGCAACAACTACCTTGTTATGATAATCATAATTATTCATTTCGATTACGAACTTCAATACGTCTATAAATCCCGTCATTTAATGTTACCGAAGTCTCGACTATATAAATTGAGACTCTTTGTTTATATTCTCACCCTCTTTGGAGTTGTTTTAACATAAATAAATATCGTACTATAATTTTGAATAACAACTAGTTACATAATATTCCCAAGTGTTGAAGCGTAATAACGTGTTGATAGCTCATAACTCTGAAAAACATTTCACCTATCCAACTTTAGAACAACAACAGTAATCCACCACGCTTAATGGCTTTCAAAACAATATTAACGGCTTTGTACCGCATATATTTCAACTTCATCCTGGTTATTTGATCGAGTATTTCGAGTTTTAATTTATTGAATTCATCGAAGTTGTTGAAACAGAAAATTGTACTACTTTACTCGTTTCCAATTATAATAAGTGTTTTATTACATCGCTTTGAAGGGGATGGGCATAATGAATCGTTTCGGTTGCTCTACGGCTAAGAGCAAGACGTTCGAATCTGTTCTGAGTAAGTTTTACTTGCACGGAATCACAAGGCGTTGGCAGAATGTCTCGATATATATAGTGAGGGCTTTAATTAAACACCTTTTTTTAACTAAACACTAAACCAATTAATTTAACTAGCAATTGATCGTGTGGGTAAACAATGAGATTAAGGTTTGCAGTACCGGTACTGAAATAGGATTTTTATTTCCCGGTACTGAAGTAGACCCAGTACCGGGAAATACCGGGAAATTCGAACTTTCGGTACTTGAAAAAAAAAGAATGGTTGTGAGTTTATTAAATTAATATCACGAAATTACTCCAACCTAATTCATAATAAGACTCCATAAAAGCCTTAACAGAATAGAAAAACAGTTTCTGCATATCAAACACTCGAAATAAACTTTTAAATATTTTATTAACTAAATATTAATGTAACAGCGACCTAAATTCCATTTATTATTTGTAGTTTTTATTTTAATTATCAGTCATAGTTAATATTTTAGTTTAATTCGTTTATTAAATTGTTTTACCTACTAAATGTATCATATTATCATGTGAAGACAATATAAATAAAATTATTTACTTATGGTAAAACGTTAGCGAAACATACGTACGTAGCTGTTGATTGTTAATGGAAATGCGTACACAAAATTATGTAAATAAGGGACCAATTGCAGTAGTTACAGGGTAGTATTTTCGAAGTTGTTATTACATAAAGCACAGAAATCCATACTTTTCACCACTAAACAAAACATAGAACGAACGAGACCCACGAAAGCCGAGTTTCCGAAGATATGTAAGCTTCAGTGTTTCCAACTTAGTTATACATAAAAGTACATCAAAATGTTGCTTGTTTACGTACTAAGATAAGATGAGTAAACAGCAACAAAAAAGTAAAAATACAATATCTTAGTATATCTTTTAGTAGTACCGGAATCCCCGGGAAATGGGTTTCATTTCCCGGTACTGAAAACGATGAAATTTCCCGGGAATTCTCGAGAATTTCAGTACCGGGAATTCCCGGGAGCAAATCCTAAATGAGATAGAAGGTTTCTGTCTCATGTTAGCACACATCAGGCAGAGAGGTGACCATGCTGCCTTATTATATACCAAATATTTTCAATTCTCAACTCGCACGAAGTGTAAATATAAAAAATATATAAGTGCTAACATCGTCAGTATAAAATATTAAAGAAAATTCATTGCATACATGCATATTAGCAAGAGAAACATAACCGTGAACTGTTTAGGGCGTAGTAATAGACTACCGACGATGATATTGTCGTAGCCGTGTTCTACGTGGGTCGGACTACGAAAACTATAAAGGTACGGCCACACCGCTGCGATCTGGGGCTCGGGCGCGAACTCGATCTTCTTTTTGATCGTTGTCTGATCGCCGTAGATCGCGTTTGGCTTAAACCGAAAAAGGGGTTGGAGGAGGTAAGGAAGAGGGGGGTCCTCCCTTCCTTTCCCCGCCATTTTCATTACAAGGTAAAGCATAGTTTATGAGTCATGCCTTTTTTTTGAAAATCATAACCTCACTTTTTTGTAACACCAACTAGCACTGCGGGCGTAGCTTATATCGCTGTGAAGAGAATGTTTGACATAAGCTTTTAGAGATGGTAGATCGATTCAAAACAACTCACAAATCCATCCATGATAGATTTCCGACATTCTGTCAAGCGGTAGAAATTCAATTACCGGGATTCGTTACAAGGGACTGATTGAAGTTTTCAACTCTGTTATATTGAGGTATGGGTATGGCTTGACTCCTGACTCAATATAAGTCCCAAAACCATCTTCTCAAATTGTGTTTTGTGTACCTACTTAGCTTTAATGAAGATTGTCAGAAGTTTGCGGTAGCCCTTGGGATCTTAACATTACTAATGTATTTAGTCTTTCTAACCCATATCAACAGTAGAGTACCAGTAACTCTACTATAAAGAGATAATTCAGACTACCCATTTTATCCATAGTAACATCTAATCCATTTAAAATTACTTCTATATAATTCACCTTGATTATTTATTGCACAGTAAGTTAACTCAGAAATGTTTAATTTAAGTACCTGTTGGTGTTGAGTTTTTATGCAATATTACTTATGATTGATTGATTGATTGATTGATTAATAATAAGTAGAAGCTAAAAGTGTATACTTATTCAGGTCAATATTAACAAAATTTGCCATGCTAACACACACGCAGATATTAAACTTTGTCTAGGAAAAGTTTCAAATATTAGACCAAATATTACTTTGAATAAATTGATCCATTTATCTAGCTTCCGTTTACTTGCGCGCTTGCCAAACATTTATTTGACTTTAGTCGGAATTTAATGTAAAATCTGAAATTACATCTCGGGCTCAAGGTCCACTTTGGAGCAAACCAACTATAAAATGGAAAGCCCTTCTATAATAATAGACCTTGGTATAAAGATAAGTTGACAGTGAAGATTGTAAAATAATTTGATTATTATCTATAAAATTCATTTTCAAGAGTTTTCAGGTTAGGTAGGCTTTGCAATTAGGACCTTCATTTTTCGAAATATTTGTTGTAACTTATAGTTTAGTGTTTACCACTATCTCATCGGTTAGTTTAGTATGATGACTATGTGGTCGAGGATGGTATTACGCTAGGCCTAGAATAGAAACTGGCTCCCAAGAACAGCTCTCGGCACACAGCATGTATTTGCGACAACTAGAGAATGGTAGGCGAGGAAGTACTATAAAGATAATTCCCTACCACCATACGGGGCATTATAATATACATACACCACCCAGAACATTTATTTATTTAACAACAATTAGAACGGCGTTAGCCAATTACACTAATTAATGAATATCTTTTAATACAATAAGAAATCTTACAAATTAAATTATGCATGCAACATAGCGAAGGTAAACATGAAACTCATACGCACACCTTAAATGCTAGTGTGATGTGTTCTGTACACCACCTTAACTTAAATAGGTACTTTATGTACCTCACGAGGTTAATGTTAGTGGAAATCTCCTAAGAAAAACATATTATAATTATGTGTCGGAGTCATTTCGATATCTTTCAGTATACTTATTTCAAACGGCTCACTCACGGTAAAGCCGTTTTAAAAAATACAGTAACTATCATTATTACCTAACATTATGAAAGTATAACTTTATCATAACCATACACGAAATAACATTGACACACAACATATTAAGGTTCAAGATCCAGTTCCCAAAAATTACGATACCTCGTTTTACCGAACACTCATAGCTCTAGCTAGTAGTAAATTGTCTAACCGATTACAACTCATATTAGGTTTACGATACAACATTAACACTACGGACCGCTTATTTACTACGTTCTCATTAATAAGTAGGTGAGCTAAAATTAGATAGACTAATATAGCACTTCAAGTTGAGCTTTGAGGTTAAGGACAATGTTAGTATGTATTTTGTTAGGTAATTTCTGATTAGATGTAGCTTATCGGTTAGCTTAGCTTGTCGGTTCTCAAGTTACCTACAAGTTAGTAACTTACTTTAGTGGCTTGAGACCAAACGAGGAGTATGTATGTACTCCCAAACGAAAAAAAGTATTTTCCAAATCGGTTCATTATGACGGAGTTCTGAGGAAACTTGCTGCTTTTTGTGTAGTCGGTTAAAATTATCTAAAGTACTGAAACATAGAGGTAAGTGTAATAGTACGGCTGAAACCCCTACTTTAATATTTCTCATAGTAGTCTGACGTCGACGATTGGATGGTTCATTATATTATGTTTTTTAATTCGAATATAGAATTTTTCTTTCACTATGTTTATGTCGCAGCTTAGTTAGCCGTTCAATTAACAGCCTAGCCTCTTAACTAAACAGCGCTGTTCAGCTAGATTCCTGAATGATATCCAGCCGTAGCGTTTGTTATAACATTTAATAAACTGGCTAATGCTTAGGCCAGTCATATAATGTCTTGAGAACATAACCGCGTGACGTGCGCCGACGAGCGTAGCGACGTAGCGATATACCTGTCGGATCGGCAGCAATTTTTAATACATCGTCGGACATCATAGGGGTGTATAACTAGGGTGATCGAGCAAAGAGAAAATAGCGAGTACAGAAAACACGTTTATTATATTTTTTCACAGCAGACTTATTCTGACGCATCGCAAACGAAGCAAATGATAGTTCCTAAGATAGACGTACCGCTCTCTAGATTGGTAAGTGAATGCCGTCTCCGCACGCCTCTATCAGCTAGGCTCTGTCGTAGCACGAAGTTAGCCGAGTTTCGACGTTATCACGACGGTGCTGCCACCTCTCGGGAATCGTGCCGCGCTCCGTTTTGCTTCCAAACCAATGACCGTCTCCGACATACATATATTTCTGTTGACGCGAGGCCGCTGCCGCGGCTCCCCTTCTCGCTACGCTCATCGGCGCACGTCACGCGGTTGTCGCTGTTCCAGTTCCTAGTGTGTTTAGAAATAAAGATAGTGTCAGACATTAGTCTGACACTATCTTTATTTCTGTTCATTAGAACAGGCTAGGCAAGTAATGAAACGTCATCGATCCAAGTCATTTGTATGGTTGTTTGATCAAATGGCTAGGCAAGTAATAAAACGTCATCAATCTAAGTCGTTTGCCTAGCTGTTTGATCAAATGGCTGGATATCATTCAGGAATCTAGTTCATGAAAATTCAATTCATCAGAACAAGCAGACAGTCGAGATTGGCAATATACACGTGTAATTATAGCGACGCACGCCAGGTCCGCACACTCCCTTACAATGAGATTTGGTGAGATTTTACTGCACGCCTCTAACCATTTTGTGCTTAAGTAACTATTTGATGACCCCGTCCATTCCGTATAGTTAAATATTTGTTGAACGGCGCTGTTTAGTTAAGAGGCTAGGCTGTCAATTAAACGGCTAATTAAGCTATCTGCCTGCGACATTTACATGATAATTATGTCAAAAATCTGTGAGATAAATTACTAATAAGGCAGGTGAAACTGGCCCTTAATAGCACAATAATACATACACTTACGGAATTCCAGACAAGTATTCCTGAAGTGTATATTGTTATCCTATTTCTTCCTATGTCAAGTGCCAGATCGAGCCAATTTATTCTAGTTCTGTTCTGTTTGTCTACCAAAACACATAAACCTCTCAAAACAATAAGAAACAAATATGATTTTCGCAGAAAACACTAGAAAATATTGGATAGACCCGAATACTGTTAATCTTGTAGTGGGATTTCGTACATGGTAATGTCAATTATTATTGTTATGTCACAACAGCTCAATGCAAAAGCCTAATTCCTTTATGGCAAATTATTTATTTATGGCAAAAATTTAATGCGAAATAATAGTAAACCTTTCTGCACGTGCTATTCACATTTATGTATTGTTTCCTGATACGTGCAGTAGGAAAATCTGAGTACTTGTGTTCATGAAAATTCAATTCATCAGAACAAGCAGACAGTCGAGATTGGCAATATACACGTGTAATTATAGCGACGCACGCCAGGTCCGCACACTCCCTTACAATGAGATTTGGTGAGATTTTACTGCACGCCTCTAACCATTTTGTGCTTAAGTAACTATTTGATGACCCCGTCCATTCCGTATAGTTAAATATTTCAATCATATCTATATATATATAATAAAGAATATAGAGTATTAAAAGTAGGTAATTGAAAATATATAGAAATTCGTAATCTATTTAAAACATTTCATTTTAGCGCAGCTGGACTTATTCCAGTTAACTTGTCAAAACAACGAATTAAACAAATCAAAGCAGTACTTAAAAAGCTATGGAGCACAGCGTTATGTTCATAATAACCATTAAGCGGATTCGCGGATTCACCATTACAAATCTGGCAATGAAATTAGCATTCACTGGGTCTCCAGATCATTGAACTCTGGGAGTGGGTGTGTTCGTTATTACTAAGTTTTGAGACATGCGTTTGATGGATGGGCGGGCTAGAAGAGAAAAAGTGCCCGACCGACACTTTTGTTATGGGGCGTGACAGCTATACAAGCGTCGTGCTTCCCCAGTTGCATTATAGCATAAAGGAAAAATCTTTATAATCAGTAGCAAGACACGCAAGAAGCTCGCCTGCTGCTGAACAATAACATCTGCCATAGGCACGAGCTTACAGAATTGGGCCCTGTTTTTATAACCATTAAGCTAGTGAGCAAAAACCAAGCCAAGAGAAGAGAAGAGAGGAAGTGCTTTAGTAATTCTTCTGAGAGTGGAAGTTTCTACATTGTAGCGATGCGTCTTGTCATCGCTAACGTCTAATAGAAGGAGATGCAACTAGACAGTTGTATAACTGCATCTTTTTTCTTAACAATAATCATCGCTCGAAGTTCATCGTTATTTATGTAGAGACTACCGGCCCAGCACGATGGAAATGCGCTGTTATGATTGGCTAAGGTCGGTGACTGACATGAGCATTTGCTCGAAGTGAGCACACTACAAGAACAGTCGGTAAGCTTTACAAGTCAACTAGTAATTTTTGAACCATTTATTAGTCGCATATTCATCATCATCATCATCAGCCTGTATCAGTCCACTGCTGGACATAGGCCTCTCCCAAGATGCGCCACTGAGACGATCTTCGGCTCTTCTCTTCCAGTCACTGCCCACCGCTTTGCGTATGTCGTCGCTCCACCTGGTCACAGGACGTCCTACGCTACGTTTGCCGATTCGCGGTCTCCACTCTAGGACAAGTCTGCCCCAACGGTTATCAGTCCTGCGGCAGATATGACCAGCCCATTGCCACTTTAGCTTGCTAATCCGTTGAGCTATGTCGATAACTTTAGTTCTCTGGCGAATTACTTCGTTCCGGATTCGATCCCGCAGAGAAATACCGAGCATAGCTCTCTCCATAGCTCGCTGAGCGACTTTAAACTGGTGGACCAGTCGGACTGTGAGTGTCCACGTCTCGGCTCCGTATGTCATCACAGGTAGGACGCACTGGTTAAAGACTTTTGTCTTTAGACACTGTGGTATAGGCGACGAGAAGACTCGACGGAGTTTTCCGAATGCTGCCCAGCCCAGCTGAATTCTTCTCTGGATTTCCTTCTCGAAGTTATGTTTGCCTAGTTGGAGCGTTTGCCCTAGGTAAACATACTTAGTGACAACTTCGAGTGGGATTCCATCTACGGCAATCGGTTCCGGAACAACGTGCTCGTTGTACATGACTTTGGTTTTGTCCAAATTCATCCGGAGACCGATGCTACGAGAAGAATCAGCTAGGCCATTCAACATCCTTTGTAGGTCCTGCAGCGTCTCTGCCATAATGACGATGTCATCTGCGAATCGTAAGTGAGAGATGTACCTGCCGTTGATGTTAATGCCACGATCTTTCCAGTCCAGCGTCTTAAACATATCCTCCAAGGCGTTAGTGAACAGTTTCGGGGATATGACGTCCCCATGTCTCACTCCTCGACGCAGGTGGACATGTTTAGTTCGCTGGTTCTGTACTTGTACAGTCATCGTTGCGGCATTTTATAGACATCTCATCACTTCGATATATCGCCAGTCGACTTGGCAACGCTGCAAGGACTCGAGAACAGACCAGGTTTCGATTGAGTCAAAGGCCTTCTCATAATCCACAAATGCTAAGCACAGGGGCCGATTGTACTCTTCGGTCTTCTGTACAATCTGCCGCACCGTGTGGATGTGGTCTATGGTGCCGTAACCGCTTCGAAACCCGGCCTGTTCCGGAGGTTGAAACTCGTCGAGTCTTCGCGCAAGACGGTTCGTGATGACCCTTGAAAACAGCTTGTAGACATGGCTCAGAAGCGAAATCGGGCCATAGTTTTTCAATAGGGTTTTGTCTCCTTTTTTGAAAAACAAAACTACCATGCTTCTGTTCCATGCCTGTGGAGTTTTCCCAGTAAAAAGAACGGAATTAAATAGCTGCTGAAGCTGTTGAACTGCTGGAGCTCCTCCGGCTTTTAAAAGCTTCGTTGTGATTCCGTCTTCTCCTGGGGCTTTTCCATTTTTGAGTTGTTTAAGGGCCATCACGATTTCGTCTTGGCTAATTTCGGGCAGATCTTCTGTGAAGTGGCGGGTTAAGGTGGCTCTAGAATCCTCAGTATCGGGTTCGGGCCTTGAAGCATGCGATGCGTAGAGCTTGCCGTAGAAGTCTTCAACTTCCGACAGAATCTCCGGCTTGGATGCGACGACGTTCCCCGTTGACGTTGTCAGCTTTGTGAGGTGGCTTCTACCCAGAGGCTGGACGAACACTTTCGACCCCCGATTCTGCTCAATTGATTCTTTAATCAAGAGCGTGTTAGAGGATCGGAGGTCGCGTCGTACCAGCTTCTTTATGGATTTGTTGCGCACCAGGTTAGTTGACAAAGCTGACAAAGGGTCTGTTCGTCTCTCTTCCATTAGCCGAAGTGTTTCTGCCGAGAGTTTGGACTTTTTGCCCGTACGCTTGCTCTCGCAAAACTTCGTCCCTTCATCCCTGAGGATTTCCACCACTTCTTCGAGTTTCTGGTCTACGTCATCTGTGGTTTCCAAGGCAGCGAATCGATTTTCCAATTTTAATTGGAATGTTTCGGACCCAACAACGGTTTGGAGTAGGTTCGGACGGAGCGTAGACTTCATCAATCGGAATCTCTCGGCTTTAAAGTCGATATCCAGAGTGCCTCGTACCAGTCGGTGATCACTTCCAGTATTAAACCTAGTGATCACTGAGACGTCTCTGAATATGCGCCGTTTGTCCGTAATGATGAAGTCAATCTCGTTTTTAGTCACAAAGTCCAAACTTTGCCACGTCCATTTCCTTTGGGGCTGTTTCTTGAAGAACGAGTTCATCAAGAAAAGCCCCTCTCTCTCGAGGAAATTGACGAGCATTTGTCCCCTGTGATTCCTACTCCCAAATCCGTGTGGTCCTATAGACGATTCGCCGCAAGTTTGTACTCCCACTTTGGCGTTAAAGTCTCCCATGACAACGTTGTAGTGAGCCTTGGAGGTGGTGTGTAAAGCTCTGGAGATATCTTCATACATGCTCTCCACCTCATCATCCAAGTGTGTCGAGGTCGGTGCGTAGACCTGGATAACCTTGAGGCTGTACCTCTTGGTTAACTTAATTATGAGGTACGCTACCCTGGTCGACACACTGGAGATTTCTACAACGTTGTCACTGAGAACCTTGTTGACCAGAAACCCGACGCCGCCTTGGGATGGCTGATCTCCTTCTCTGTAGTACATAAGATGGCCCGATTCTAAGGTTATGGTGTCCTCTCCCTGTCTTTGGACTTCACATAGCCCCAGTATGTGCCATCTTATGTGTTTCAGCTCCTCCTCCAGCTGCGCCAGATGATCGTCCAGCCGAATCGTGCGTCCATTATAGGTTGCGAGGGTCAGTTTTTTCTGGCGGCCTACCGTAGCCCGGGGATTCTTAGCACCCCCTGCCCTGCCGTTACCGTGACCGCCGCCGTGGTCAGGAATAGCAGGGTGGCCGGGAACTGGGGGCCTTGGCTTTAGGTGTCCTTCCATAAGCCTTCCATAACCTAAAGCCAAGTCGCATATTATGACGGGTTAATACAGCACCCTACACTGCCTGTGGGCCGACACGCACTTGGCTGTTTTTTTGGTCCATGCACTTGCCTCAAATTGTGGTTAGGAGCGGAAGTCGTGGCCCTATATCTTTTTCTTTAGCTAAAATGATTAGATAGATTTATAAGAAAACTGTTGTAACTCCCTGGGTGAGAAGTAGTTACAGAAGACCGGGCACCAACAAGTCGGTCGCAGCGGGTATATGCACCCCGCCGGCCGCCGCTCGCCACAGGAGTTAACTAGATTTCATTCATAATTGGCTTTTGTTTTGACGTGATTACTTGTACATACACGTACCTAAATCGTACAAGTTTTATAACACATTAAAAAGACCCGACAAGGATATGATAACAGAGTACCAAATTTCGAATAAATCCGACCCGTAGAGTTGCTCTCATAGCCTCATCAAATAGAAAAGAGCAAATTATCTTCAAAATTTTCTGAATAGATTTCTTACAAAATATTACCCAAATCGGTTGAGACATTCAGCGCGTGTGGCTTGTATGTGAGCTTGGGAATAGACTTAGCTTTTGTATTTTTTATATTGTGTTTATTTTACCCTCATATCTCTGCAACTTGCAACATATTCTGAATGTTGAAACATTTATTAACATTAATTTTTTAACAGAAAGTCTATAGAGATATGGAAAAAAGACCTCAACGAGCAATAAAAAATCACTCGTAAAGAACTTATTGTATTTTAAAATCACCACACAAGAATTAAGTATCACGTCACTTTGTGAAGTCTATTAAAAGCAAATAAGCACCTACATTGAGCAGGTATCAGATTATAATCATCTCTGTGTATTCAATAATCCGCTCACGTTCTAGTAACGAACCAACATGCGGGTCATTTAAATTTGGCCATTTCCACATAATCTGATTATGACGTTTCAAGTGGGTGCGAGCAATAATCCGTGGACATTTTCCTCTGTGCACACCTAAACAATAATTCTGGTTACGAACTGATGATATAAAACACCTTTTCGAATTCCAGCTGGCTGAATAAAAAAATCTCATCATATATGTTAATGACCGGTATGAATTTAACCACGTATTCTTTTTAAGATTACACGTTTCTACTACTAATTTATGGTACTCCATAAATCAGTAACGAAATTATCTTATGATGTGGAGTTGTAAAACAAGTAATACAGCCTCACTAAAAGCCTCACTGCCGTCTTCATTTCAAGAAAAGTATGATTCCATTATAGACCGCATAGTCACTTATCACGTGAGATAGTGTTTAAGTACTTGTCTATATAAAAAGCAATAAAAAAGTTAGCCTAATAAAAATATTATAATATTAGTTTGCTTACGGATTTCAACAACGTATTGTCTGAATTAATTACGGAATTCTTACGGAGAGAAAACTTATAAACGTGCAAAGACATTACAGCAAAAACGTGTATGCCTCACACGTATCGTTTAGGTATGTCCGAAGTTTTATTAGGTCAGTAAAGCTACATCATCATGCAAATTGCAAGCCTAAACAGAACTGTGTTACCCTCTGTGACCTCGCCGCCTACTCATGCAGTTAACTCCACAATCTGACGTTCCACATAAACCTACGTAATCCCAGTACACTGACACGGTTTAATTTGCCTTTTATGCATTTACAGAGGAGACGGCCTAAATTAGTAAACGTTCCTTAGCGTAAAAAAGCGTCAACCCTAGGGTTGTGGTTATTATTAACAATCGAGTGAAATTATGTATAAACGAGTAGAAAAAACTTGAGATTTAACGTCCGATCATCCGGCATCTTCGAGTAATCGGTGAACATACAGAAAAAAAAAAAATGACGAATTGAGAACCTCCTCCTTTTTTGTGAAGTCGGTTAAAAAGAGAAATATGGTTCTATTAGTCATGTGTTCTTTTATCGGTAAATTAAATATTAAAATATATTTTTATTTCAATCTTTTTAAGGTTCCGGAGGTTCCAGTCCATCCGTCCGTCTGTCCGCCTCTCACAGGGCTGTATCTTCTTAACCATGAAAGGTAAATACTCAAAATTTTGCAGTATGCCGTAAATACTCAAAAACGTGCCGCAGCAGCGGCCAGCGAGTGCTAGATCCGAATCGGCCCTTGTTTAAATTTTTTTTTCCAATCTTCCGATCAATCTTCCGTTTCTTTCACTCATACTACCCATATCCATTTTTTTTCGATATTTTAACCAGTAAGTATTATAAACTTCGATGTAATAAATGTTAACATTTTGAACTTCGATATAGTAGTTATCGATATTTTTAATCATTCGATATTTTAAACACTCAGCATTTCAATTTCAGACATTTTATGCTTCGATATAACAACTCTCGATATTTTAACACAGTCGATATTTTCATTTTCGATATTTTGAACATCAATATTTTATCAGTAGATATTTTAACTTTCGACATTCAAATATGTAACCGTACAAAGTTAAAAATTAAAAGAGGTTGCCAATGAAAAAAAAAAATTCGTGGCACTTTTTGCTCATTTTAATGAACTGTAATAGATACCTTTTTTCAGAGCTATAGACGCTTGACATTTTCACGCAGTTGTCTTAATACCTTTGAGTATTCACCTATACTCAAAGCTTAATACCAATCATAATTTACCGCCCCATCTACGTAATTTACCATAGACGTTTATATTACGTCTACATAGACGTATTAACGCACGAATTTACGCATAGAAATATGTAGCAAGGCTGTGAATTTACGGTTGTTTTGACAACAAATGTTCAAAAACATTGAAATCTGAAATGTTCATAGATTTAATAAAAAGGATGGTGCACTGCAGATGTTTTGATAAATTCAATTTAATATGTTTTAACGATGAGGTTGTAATTGCTTTGTGGATCATAACGGCCCAATTGAGAGACACCAGGGTGGGAGTATGTCCTTGTCTAACAACCTGATCAATCAACACCAATATTATAAATGCGAAAGTCAGTTTGTTTGTTTGGGACTTCTTCACGGTCAAACGGCTTGACCGATTTGGCTGAAATTTTGTACAAAGATAAAACATATGGCAGAATAGGATATAGGATAATTTTTTTTTGGCTATCGAGTCAGGGGGTCCAAATATTTTTAATTGAATTTTGTAAATATAAGATCTCTTTTCGAATAAACGGCTTGACCGATTTGCCTGAAATGTTGTATAAAGACAGTTCATAAGGCAGAAAAGAATACAGAATACTTTTTTTCTGGCTATCGAGTCAGGGGGTCCAAATATTTTAAATTGAATTTTGTAAATATAAGACTTCTTCTCGAATAAATGGCTTGACCGATTTGCCTGAAATTTTGTGTGAATACATGTGATAGGGCGGAATAGGATATAGGATACTTTTTTTCTGGCTGTCGAGTCAGGGGGTCCAGATATTTTTAATTGAATTTTGTAACTAAAGGACCTCTTTTCGAATAAACGGCTTGACCGATTTGCTTGAAATGTTGTATAAAGACAGTTCATAAGGCAGAAAAGAATATAGAATACTTTTTTCTGGCTATCGAGTCACGGGGTCCAAATGTGTTTAATTGAATTTTTTGTATATATAAGATCTCTTCTCAAATAAACGGCTTGACTGATTTGCCTGACATGTTGTATAAAGACAGTTCATAGGGTAGAATAGGATATGGGATACTTGTTTTTTGGCTATCGAGTCAGGGGGTTCAGATATTTTTAATTGAATTTTGTAAATATTAGACTTCTTCTCGAATCAAAGGCTTGACCGATTTGCCTGAAATTTTGTATGAATACATGTCATAGGGCAGAATAGGATATAGGATACTTTTTTTTTGGCTGTCAAGTCCAGGTGTCCAGATATTTTTTATTGAATTTTGTAAATATAAGACCTCTTCTCGAATAAACGGCTTGATCGATTTGCCTGAAATGTTGTATAAAGACAGTTCATAGGGTAGAATAGGATATGGAATACATTTTTTTTGGCTATCGAGTCAGGGGGTTCAGATATTTTTAATTGAATTTTGTAAATATAAGACTTCTTCTCGAATAAACGGCTTGACCGATTTGCCTGAAATTTTGTGTGAATACATGTGATAGGGCGGAATAGGATATAGGATACTTTTTTTCTGGCTGTCGAGTCAGGGGGTCCAGATATTTTTAATAGAATTTTGTAACTAAAGGACCTCTTTTCGAATAAACGGCTTGACCGATTTGCTTGAAATGTTGTATAAAGACAGTTCATAAGGCAGAAAAGAATATAGAATACTTTTTTCTGGCTATCGAGTCACGGGGTCCAAATGTGTTTAATTGAATTTTTTGTATATATAAGATCTCTTCTCAAATAAACGGCTTGACTGATTTGCCTGACATGTTGTATAAAGACAGTTCATAGGGTAGAATAGGATATGGGATACTTGTTTTTTGGCTATCGAGTCAGGGGGTTCAGATATTTTTAATTGAATTTTGTAAATATTAGACTTCTTCTCGAATCAAAGGCTTGACCGATTTGCCTGAAATTTTGTATGAATACATGTCATAGGGCAGAATAGGATATAGGATACTTTTTTTTTGGCTGTCAAGTCCAGGTGTCCAGATATTTTTTATTGAATTTTGTAAATATAAGACCTCTTCTCGAATAAACGGCTTGATCGATTTGCCTGAAATGTTGTATAAAGACAGTTCATAGGGTAGAATAGGATATGGAATACATTTTTTTTGGCTATCGAGTCAGGGGGTTCAGATATTTTTAATTGAATTTTGTAAATATAAGACTTCTTCTCGAATAAACGGCTTGACCGATTTGCCTGAAATTTTGTATGAATACATGTCATAGGGCAGAATAGGATATAGGATACTTTTTTTTTGGCTGTCAAGTCCAGGTGTCCAGATATTTTTTATTGAATTTTGTGAATGTGTGGCCTACTCTCGGTCAAACGGGTTAACCATTTAAGCTAAAATTTAGTACACAGACAGTCAAAAAGACATAGAAGGGCAACGAATACTTTTTTTGGATGGTGGAAATTTTGGTTGTCTATATTTTTATTATGTAATTTTGTAAATGTGTGGCCGCTTTTCAGCCAAACGGCTTGACCGATTCAGATGAAATTTTGTATAAAGACATTTAATAGGGCATAAAAGGGCAAATAATACTTTTTTTCGGCAGTTAAGTGTGGGTGCCTATATTTTTTGTTAACTTTACATAGAGTTTGCTTAATCATAAAAGTTTGAGCTTAGGTATGAACCTAAGCTCAAACTTTTATGATTATGATAATGACTAAACTTAATAAGTGCCTTAATTAGGCCATAAAACTGTCAGGGTCATTAGAAGTCATCAAAATTTACGCGATGGCTTTGCTTGCCCAACGTGTTTTATCTGCTTTGTGGGAAGTATTTCATAAGCATTCGTGTTTTTTCAGCCACATTTAACCTTAGGGTCATCGGTGTTGACTTAGTAGGTTATAAAAACTGTCAGCGTCATAAAACGTAACCTTTTTTTGCGCGCATTTTTGTAGGAAACATTTCAGCAATTATTGTATTTTAATAGCCACATTCATCAAAACATGACATGAAATGGAACAGTACAGACTTCAATAATCATAATGATTTTTACCTTAAAATAAGTGGATATCAAGTTTAACCTTAGGGTCATCGGTGTTGACTTAGTAGGTCATAAAATCTGTCAGGGTCATAAAATAAGCTCTCGCTGCGCTCGCGCAAACCTTTGTTTTATCTACTTTGTAGGTAATATTTCAGATTTTTTTTGTATTTTAATAGCCACATGCATCAAGACGAGTTAATTAATTGAAACAGTACAACCTTCAATAATCATAATGAATTTTTACCTTAAAATAAGTGGATATCAAGTTAAACCTTAGATTCATCGGTCTAGACTTAGAAGGTCATAATAACTGTCAGGGTCATAAAATGACGTAAAAATTTTCGCGCTCGCTTCGCTCGCGCATTGTCTTTTTATCTACTTAGTAGGTAATATTTCAGCATTTTTTTGTATTTTAATAGCCACATGCATAAAAACGAGTTTATGATTGGAACAGTTACAACCTTCAATAATCATAATATTTTTTTTACCTTAAAATAAGTGGATATCATGTTAAAAATTTGTCTCATCAGTGTTAACTTAGAAGGTTATAAACACTGTCAGGGTCATAAAAGGTCGTAAACATTTTTCACGCTCGCTTTGCTCGCGCATTGATAGCGCTCGGAAGTATTTGTTATATGTACTTTGTTGGATACATTTCAGTAACTTTTGTATTTTAATAGCCACATTCATCAAAACATGACATAAATTGGAACAGTCCAGACTTCAATAATCATAATGATTTTAACCTTTATATAAGTGGATATCAAGTTGAACCTTAGGGTCATCGGTGTTGACTTGGTAGGTCATAAAAACTGTCAGGGTCATAAAAGGTCGTAAAAATTTTCGCGCTCGCTTCGCTCGCGCATTCATAGCTCTCGCTGCGCTCGCGCAAACCTTTGTTTTATCTACTTTGTAGGTAATATTTCAGCATTTTTTGTATTTTAATAGCCACATGCATCAAAAGGAGTTTATTAATTGAACAGTACAACCTTCAATAATCATAATGAATTTTTACCTTAAAATAAGTGGATATCAAGTTTAACCTTAGGGTCATCGGTGTTGACTTAGAAGGTCATATAAACTGTAAGGGTCATAAAAAAACGTAAAAAATTAATATGAAAAAAACGCTCGCTGCGCTCGCGCAAACCTTTATTTTATCTACTTTGTAAGTAATTTTTCAGCATTTTTTGTATTTTAATAGCCACATGCATCAAAACGAGTTTATAAATTGAAACAGTACAACCTTCAATAATCATAATGATTTTTACCTTGAAATAAGTGGATATCAAGTTTAACTTTAGGGTCATCGGTGTTGACTTAGAAGGTCATAAAAACTATAAGGGTCATAAAAAAACGTAAAAAATTAATACAAAAAAAACGCTCGCTGCGCTCGCGCAAACCTTTGTGTTATCTACTTTGTAAGTAATTTTTCAGCATTTTTTGTATTTTAATAGCCACATGTATCAAAACGAGTTTATAAATTGAAACAGTACTACGTTCAATAATCATAATG
Organism: Cabera pusaria; assembly: GCA_954871355.1. NCBI lineage: Eukaryota > Metazoa > Arthropoda > Insecta > Lepidoptera > Geometridae > Cabera > Cabera pusaria. The sequence continues at coordinate 10,686,511 of OX940900.1, read as the reverse complement.
AATTTTTACCTTAAAATAAGTGGATATCAAGTTTAACCATCGGTGTTGATTTAGTAGGTTATAAAAACTGCCAGGGTCATATAATGACGTAAACATTTTCGCGCTCGCTGGTAAACCTTCGTTAGGTTTACCAAGTACCAAGTAATGATTAATGACTTCAACAATAGACGATATCGAGTTCGACCTAAGAGTCATTATATTGACTTGATGATTAGGTCATTAAACTGTCAGGGTTATAAAACGCCATAAAAAAAATTCACTCGCCCAATAATAGCGCTCGCTACGCTCGCGCAGCTATTCACCTTATTTTCTTTGTAAGAATTGTTTTAGGAACTGGTGTATTGAGTCAAACATTTAAACAGCACAATTTCGTATACTAACCTAACCAAAATGATTAATGCCTTTAACAATAGAGGATATTGAGTTCGACTTTGAGGGCACCTATGGTGATTTGGCCTAAGAGATCATCGATCTAGACCTCAATGGTCATAAAGACACAAATAACGCGGGCGAAGCCGCGGGTAACAGCTAGTAGTCCTATATATGTTCTATACTATACGTATGGTATATATATAAGTTGTGCATACAAAAGATTGGGGCAAACTCCGTTCAAGGTCGTTCTCATGGGGGCCGGTGTTCGCGATCGAGTTAATATGTAGCAGCAGGTCTATGGAAATGTTAATAATAGTTAAGCGGTGTACACAGGCACGTGATTTTTACAGCATTTTTTGCTCGATTTTATAAAATATGTTATACTGCGGTACGGAATCGGAACCCTACGAGTGCGAGTGCGACTTCCACTAGGCCAGTATATTATACTTTGTAGGCAAGCGTTTGACAACTATCTCGTCTGATCGTATTTGATAAAGCGCAAACTGGAAATTGTACTTACAGTTTTTAACAATGTTTTAAGTTCTATTTAGCCAAAATTATAAGTTTAAAATTTTATATTATTTCAATAAATACTAAAAAATTGCACATATTAGAGCTATTGACGAATATTTTTTCTTTCATCAAAAGCTTGATATAAGCAGATTTCTATTCATAATATCTCCTCAGGTAAACATTTTATACATTTATACCAATGAAATTACGCTAGTTGTTGTTTACAGAGAGCGTTTCCACAAGATCCCATATTTTGATAAGGTTCAAAGGCTCTAAGATTCCATGAATGTTAAATGTGGCGACTAACATACTCGTATGTATTTACAAGCGTCTGATTCTGAATGATGTATAAGCGGACATATTTACTGTAAGCTATTTTTAAAGAACTAAGGTAATAAAATAGACAATTAATTATCGTGTGTGTCAGATGCTTTAATTGCACAGGGCCATTTTGGACATTTTCCTTTGATACCTTGATGACATCATTATTACTAGTGAATATTTTCACTTTAGCGCGGCATTTAAAGTCAATTTTTTTAGAGTTCCGAACCCAAAGGGTACCGAATGAACAATTTCTTTGACTTTGTTGTCCGTTCGTCCGTCCGTCCGTCCGTCCGTCCGTGTGTCTATGTGTGCGCACTTTACAGATCTGTATCTTCTTAACCGTTATAGGTACATACTTGAAATTTTCAAAAAGTTTATATCCGTCAGTGTATAACGGCCCAGACACGAAATTTAATAGATGCATGTAATTTAATTAAAACTTGTTTTGTACTAAAAAGGGTAAAATAAGTTATTTTTCAAAAAAAATAAAACCGACTTCATAACTACAAACAGGCACTCAAAAGCCAAAAAATTACTTAAAATTATTATAAGCGCTACCCACTTATCTATTTGAAGTCGGTGCCAGCCAAGTCTATTGGATATTAGATAGATACTATGTATGTTGTAGTAGTAAGTAGGTACATAGGTTAGTAAGTAGGTAGATACATGTAGGTATTATCTATCTACTACCTATTAGACTTGGCTGGCACCGACTTCAAATAGATAAGTGGGTAGCGCTTATAATAATTTTAAGTAATTTATTTTTGGCTTTTGAGTGCCTGTTTGTGGTTATGAAGTCGGTTTTATTTTTATTTTTTGAAAAATAACTTATTTATGCACAATGACGTTTAACCACGATACACATTTCAGTGAGTTAGTTCGGCGGCTTCAGGCTCGGCACAGCGGGAAGCCGCGTGGTGAACAATTGAACTTTATTAACTACACAATAAGGTACCCATTGCATTGAGATAATTTGGTGGCGTCCTGCGTTTTGCTGCGCCGCGCGGCGTCGGCTGCGCCACGCGGCTTCTTGCTGCGCTGCGCGAAACCAAAAGCATCGTCACGTCGCGTCGCGTTGCGTTGAGGTGAGCTTACCCATAATGATAATATAATGATAATGATATTTTCGTATAAAATATCAGACGTTATAATGGTAGGATTTTTGCAAGTCCTCCACCACAACTTCATTTATTAATTCAACCGTGACATAGATATTATTTTCTTTTAGTTCAATGCACACAGTGCCAAGTAAAACTTTAAGGCATGCTTGTCCTGCTAACAGATATCAGAAACAATATCAATGAAAACATTATCCTTACTACATATTTAATTTTTCTATTCAATAAGTAAACTTCATATACTTATATATAAAAGAAATAAAAAGTATCTTATGTGTGAATTTAAGTCATAGACTATCAGTCTATCTATAATTTCATCCAAATCCGTTGAGCCATTTTTGCGTGATTGACTAACAAACATACAAAGTATAAACTTTTACATTATCTTTATTAGTTCCACTAACACTATTAATAACCCTTTATCAGAGCCATCCCTAAATATATCCCAAAGGCAATCATCTAACGGTTAGGTAATAACTTAATTTGTGGCTACCGCATACCCTTTAAGTCCATTAGGAACTAGATTCAATATTCAATTGACAATTTACTATAAATAAAGATGATATACGAGTATCTAGCACGTAGGTATCTACCATCTATAAAATGTCAACATCGTCCATTAAAGTTTTATTAAGAAAAAATTATCTCGCAATTTCGTTTCTTATTTGGAGGTGGCGATGTATTTACAGCAAAACTTTTATAAATAATATTTAAACTTTGCTCAGATGGGACTCTGGTATTTCTCAAAGAGCATAGATTAACCTTTAGCTAAGATAGGTTTCAATATTTCTTTATTAAATGATGTTTATTATTATCATATAAATTAATAAGAAGAGTAGATTTTTTATAAGTATATTTTATAGTTGATTTTTATACTACCTTTGATTATATAATCGTCATCAAAGAATACTACCATAAGGATAATGAGAATAAAAATACAAATTAAAAATGATGATGAGATCTATCACAGTATAAAAAAAATTACCCTAATTGCAACTCAATAACAGCAAAACTCTATATTTTATTACAAAAACTGCAAGCTGATTATCTCAGTAAGATTTGTAGACCAACTATACTTGTGCTACTCATTATTTTGTTTTAAGATTAACGCATACAATGTTTTATGAACACATCCAGATCTAGACCTGGACATTGGGGAATTAGCTACAACATGTAGCACAATAAAATTATTTAACCTTCTATTAACATACATATCAAGATAGTTTTTTTCTTCTGTGATCAACGAAATAGGTATACATAATATCGTTTAAAAACTAAAAAACAACCGACTTCAATGCCGCGCTATTCATTTTCAGTACCAAATTTGAGATGTTTATCTCAATATCTCTGGAGATACTTATCATACCTCGATAAAATTACCATGGTACCACACTTGGAATATCTCCTTTCGAACAAAAAAAGAATAATCGAAATCGGTTCATAAAAGACGAAGTTATCCGCGAACAAACATTAAAAAAAAAAAAATAAAAAAAAATATATATATATACGGTCGAATTGAGAAACCTCCTCCTTTTTTTGAAGTCGGTTAAAAATACAATAATACCTACAATTAATAAAAAACGCACAGCATAAAGTTTACAATGTAAACGCAGAATAAATTGCAGGCTTGAATTTTAACCGACTTCCAAAAAGGAGGTGGTTCTCAATTTTGTCTTTATTGTTTAATGTTTGTTACGCGGTTAGCGCCTATATTGTGAACCGATATGAATAACATCTACACGGTTCTCACTTCCACTCCCATCTGATCTGATCTGTAGACAACGAGAATCTCGAGAGATATGGCAAAAAACATCTTAAACTTGCTATCTGAAACTGACTCGCGGGGTAAATGAAGTCGGTTATTACCTGTTTTAAAATAGCTTGATTTCTGTAGTAGGGCAAAACCGTGCATGTAACTGTATGTAGATATTAATTTATTTGCCATTTACCTTCGTATAATATTAATAAGTAGGTAACTAGAAAATACATTCAATAAATCGGTGGGTAATATACATAATGCAGGAAATGAATAGGTTCCATCTCGCTCACGCTTATTTGTTTAGGCAAGTACAACTCACATTCCAGAATAAAACCATTTCAATTGAAATTTACATAATCATTGAATTCAACTGAATAATTATTGGATTTAACATAATGCATACATATGTTTTTCTCCAATAACACGAGTACTTTTAAGAAACAGATCAAAGTTTAATGAGTGCAATATATTCTTAGAATACTTATAGGCATGTTTATTTGTTAACAGAATCATTCATTAAGTAATTAATGGCCTACATTTATAGGTCTCATCCACCAACTAGAAGCACAGAATAAATAATAATACTACGACTACAAGTAGAGTTAATATTGAGTGACATATATATACTTGTAAGGTATTTTTAGTAGCAAGTCAGGCGGAACATCTACATAACGCTCCTGCCATCTGTACACGAACTCCCATGAATGCACATACAAAAATCTATTGGTGCACGGCTAGGCCGGCTGTTTATATTTGATCATCGTGAAACAGGCGCAAGGTAAATAATAATAGTGTAGGTAAATAATAATATGAAGGACGGTACGGTCGACATATGTCGGGGATGCCGCCGTCCCGGAGAGTTACTCAGACATCATTTCCGGTTGGTCTCATCCTGCTAACTCCGAGTACTTACACAGACACAATCTCGTAGGCAGGATCATCCACCAGCAACTTGCTCTTTAATACGGCCTTGTCGAGTCTGAGATGCCGTACTATAAGTACGCACCTGCGCCAGTTCTTGAAAATGGTCGTGTTTAGCTCTATTGGGACCGATCGGTTATCACGGACAGGACTATTGTCGCCAATAAACCTGATATCGTGATAGCCGACCGGTCCCAGCGGCGGGCAGTGTTAGTTGACATCACCATCCCGCATGACGAGAACCTTGTGAAGGCTGAAAAGGACAAGCTCGGCAAGTACCTTGACTTGTCTTACGAGGTAACCGCCATGTGGTATGTTGATTCGACTAGCATTGTCCCAATAGTCGTTTCTGCGAACGGTTTTATAGCGAAGAGTCTCGACCAACATCTCAAGAGACTCTCTCTGGACGGCTGGCTCAAGGGCCAGATACAGAATGCGGTACTTCTTGACACGGCACGCATCGTCAGGAGGCGCCTCTATCTGCAGCCCTAACCACCGGTAGCTTGGGCCCTGCCCCGCTGCTGGCGGCACCCTAGGTTTAGGTTTTTTATAATATTGTTTATGATTTTGTATTGTTGTTTTTATATCTTTATTGTAAAAAACCCTATACTTAAGAAACATTAATAAATAAAGTGAAATAGAATAAGAATAAAAAATAATAAATATAAATAATTTAGGTAAATCATGTGAGGTCTTGACAATGACATCAGTTATACGTCAATCCTTTATATTCCTTAAACAAGCTAAAGTAATTAGTACTTAGTGAAATTAGGTCGCTAGTCTCCGTCATTGTAATCGTCCGCCTACTACGTGGCCATAAAATTTACAAGACGATTAATATAAAACAAACGACGATAATGTTTGTTCGCATTCAGGCTCTAATTCACACCCCCGAATGGCTTTCCTGCTCCTAATTGAAAACGTCACTCGATCTCATAGCCATGCTCTGTTTCTTCGCCTAGTTAACAGAACATTAATTCCAATTATCGTAAGTAACACAGAACCTATATATAAACACAGAATTAACAATAGGACCTATAAACCCGTTTTCTTGTACGAAAATCTATGTGGGTAATAATTAAATAATCTTTTGTGGGCCCGGTGGCGTAATCGGAAGAACGTCGGCTTTGATGCCAAAGGTACCAATCCCCTATCCCCCTAATCCTAATCTATTTGTACACGGCGGGGAGTTCAATCCCCGCCGTGTACAAATAGATTTTTCTGTTGAAAAATTTATGTGCGCTTTTCACAGTGGCCCGGTGAAGCAAAAACATCGTTAAGAAACCAATACTAGATAGTGTCCGCCTGGCCAGCTACCACCCTCAAGTTAGAAAAATCTGTCCCCAATACATCTAATGTGTTCCGGCAGCTATCCTTGAGAGCCAGTTCCCATTCTAGGCCTAGCGTGGTTACCATCTTTGACCGCATCATCACTTACCAACAGGTGAGATAGTGGTCAATGTCGAGCCTATAAGATATTTAAAAAAACTTTTCGAAGGCTTATTATAATAAAACAAACGTTGATTTAAGATTTATTTTCTTGCTTATCGTGACAATTTTATAAGTTAACAGAGTAGTCATCGTACTCTGTTAACTACTGATATTTTAATAATATTATAAACTAGTAGACCCCCACGCTGCTTCGCCCGCAAAACATGACGTATGTTACTAGCCGTAGCTTTTGATAGGTGAAAGATTTTTTTTTTCGTCCACTATATCTCTTTATATTAATAATAAGGTAGTATAGATGATAATCACGTCATCGGCCATAAAATAGAAATAGTTTTCAATTAGAAAGGCAATGTCAGAAACGAACTTTGAGAATTCAACCAATCAAAGTCTGGAAAGTAAACTAGCGTGAATATTTGACTTGTTTGTTACTGATTTCATAATACCATTTTTAAAAATCTTTTATTGAATATTTCACAATAATTCTAATTTATGTATTACAATATTTTCCATTGTCGGACTGATAGGCACTTAAGAGGGAACACGGGGTGCACTTTTCCATACAAATGTATTCCCCGTTACCTCTCTGGAAAATGCTTCTAGGGAAAAAATTGTATCTACAAAAAATCAAGGTCTGCTGTAGCTACGCCCCTATCATTTTCTTTTCTGGCCAACCAATTGCAACTAGAAATATGATCCTTCAAAAATATTAAAGAGGAGATTAGAATGCTTATATTTCTTTTTGCAATCGGTTGGTCAAAAAAGGCAAATTATAGGGGCGTATAATAATAATAGCTACAGCAGACCTTGGTTTTTTGTAGAAACTAATGTTGCTCTAGAAGCATTTTCCAGGGAGGAAACGGGCGACTACATTTGTATCGAAAAGTGCACCCCGCGTTCCCTCTTAACAATAACTATATCGCTTGATGATTAGTGACAAAAATGTCTAAGATAAAATCGTTCTTGTACGATATTGCAAGATGGCAGCATAGCATTACTTTACTTTAGATCTTAAATAAGGGTGATAATCTCTGCTGTGTAATAATTATTGTTCTACGGGTAGTTTCACAGGTTCCTGATATGCCCATTAGGAACTTACCTGATACATTTTTGACAATATTATATTGCAAATTTTAAACTTTCGCGATTTACACACATAATTCATATTGTAATACGGGACTTATCGCGCTTAAAAACATAATTTTATTTACCTCGACGTTTCGATCAAGTTGCATTAAATTTAGATCAAGATGCATTGCAGCTGTAAAAAACCGCCAGGTTAACAAGTCCGCGATCGCCGAGCATTTGCTAGATTCGGGACCTAGCCACTGGATTAAACTTCACGACCCTAAAATTTTCTCCACCGAACGTTACTATTACCAAGGCTCCCTCACTCGCCCATAGCTACTGGGATTTATACCAAAACTTTCGTCAATGCCGGCGGTACATCTGCCAGTCGGTTGTCACTGCTCACGCGCGCGCAACGTATATTATTTATTCAAATTACGGGATAACTGCGCATTCGTATTCTATATTAGAAACGAATTAAGTTTTTCATAGTCATTTTGCTGATTTGACAAAAAGCAAGCATAATATGTGTAATTTTTTTTGCTAACGATACTAAAATGACAAAACGGCGTAAAATTCACTTTCTCGACTTCAAATTCGACTCTTAGTTAGGAATTTTGATGTTATTTTGTGAGGTAAATTAAAAGAATTCGTAAACTTTTTATTTCATTGAGTCAACCCTTTACTGTATCAGGCGCGCGCCGGTACATCGCGCGCTGAACGAAGTAATAACAACGCTAGGTCGAGGCCTAGACACTTTTTTGCTTGTATTGTCTGAAAACAACGTTGGTATTGTGTTTTTGTAGGGAAGTGAAGTATCTGTTACGCAGTAACTATTATATAATCTGTGCTACTACTCTCGTATTGTACGTGAAGCGGTTGAAATAAAAAAAAATCCGAATTTCAACCGGGAAGATGGTTTTAGATTGGCCACAACTTGGAACCCAGTGATCAGCAAGTGTTCCAGTCGAAGTTTAAATCAACGAAAATCTGCCGATGTCGTCAGTATTGTGTGTAGCAATGCCAACTCTGATCAAGATCAAATGAGGGTAGTTTCAAACTACTCTTAATCATAAAAATGCTGATACCCACAGAACTTCAGTCTTCTCGTGACCACGGTCAATGCAACTTGATCGAAACGTCGAGGTAAATAAAATTATGTTTTTAGCGCCATAAGTCCCGTATTACAATATAATTATATATGGCGTTATGTGTCCGATAATTTTCTGAAACTGTGCTAAGTACCGGTTAAACTGGCTCTTACCAATGTAATGTTCTTGAATACTTTAAGATCGTTTAAAAAACTGCCGCGCTAGTCATTTTCAGTACAAAGTTTTAGGTGTTTATCTCCATATATCTGGAGATACTGAACGTATCTCGATGAAATTTAAATATAAAAGTAGAAAGTATGCCCTTTCAAACAAAAAAAACCTTTTTTTTCTTGAAGTCGGTTCAAAAGGGCGGAAATCTCCGATGTGTAATATAAAATGTGAGCGGGATCACGTACATGATTGAAACGTTATCCGCTTTACTCATGCGGTTGTATGTTTTTAATGGGTTTTCCTTGTTTGCTTTCATTCATATTTAATTTTTAATTTTGACCGCAAAATCTACACGTATAACATTATTACTCAACTGAGGTGTGACATTTTATGCGAATTCGATAGGTATTCAATGTTTCATTTTATTATAATTGAACTTTAGTTAATTAGTTGAGTTCATAACAACATTCATACCACAAAACAGAATTGTTACTGCTGTTTATTCAGTTTGTACAGGGTGAAATCAATGATTTTAATGATAGTTTCACATACTCAGGAAACCTTATTTCTATAATATTATTAATAGTTATTTATTTGCCCATAATGTTAACTTAATTTAACATAACATAAACAACACCACCTTTTTATATCGTATAGGTTAGAAGGAAGGGTACACACGCATTGGACTCCGAATGAACATGAGCAAAACGAAGGTCTTGTTGAATGGACATACTAAACTGGAGCCAATTTCTCTAAATGGAGTCCTTCTCTAAGCTGTTCGCGAGTAATTTCTACCTTGGGCAAACTATCCAATTAGTCAGAAATAACTTAGAGAAAGAAGCTCGGCAGAGGATACAGCTGGGCTGGGCAGCATTTCGGAAACTTCAAAGCTTGAAGACGAAGGTCTTCAACGAGTGCTTTCTCCCTGTTATGACATACGGAGCTGAGACGTGAACGCTCACGGTTAGACTGGCCCAATTGAAAGTCGCACAGCGAGCCATAGCTCGCTAGAAACTCCGAGCATAGCTCTCTCTGAAGGATAGAATTCGAAATAAAGTCATCCGACAGAGAACTAGGGTAACCGACGTAGCTCAGAGGATTAGAAAGCTTAAAGTGGCAGTGGGCGGGACATAAAAGTCAAAAGTCAAGTCAAAGCATTTATTCAGTATATGGGCAAATTAAAAATTTGCACTTACATACGTCAAATAACATTAAATAGATATATATTCAATAATAATTATTATAGATATAACAGAAACATAACTTATTGCTTTAAATCTACAAAAAAAACAAAGGTATTGAGCCATTCAACTTTCATCTAGACATCAACGTCACACTTAAAACAAATGTTTAATTCCCCCGATTATTGTAGGGTTGCCAACCGTACTATTACGTGCACCCGCATATATGCTACAGAACCAATAACCGTTGGAGTAAGCGTGTTCTAGAGTGGAGACCACGACTCGACAAACGCAGTGTAGGACGCCCTCCAGCTAGGTGGAGTGACAATATTCGCAGGGTAGCTGGTAGCAGTTGGAAAAGGACAGCTGAAGATCGAGCTCAGTGGCGTGCCATAAGTTAGGTAGCGTAGATAGGTTACCGTTTCACCACTATTTTTTTTTAAATACTTTATGGGCTAGAGTTTAACCACTATCTCACCTGTAGGTAAGTGATGATGCGGTCGATGATACACACACATTAAATATTAAACGGTAAATATTAGAATAGGTTTATTCGTGAAGTTGTGGGGCGACACTAGCAAAATAAAAACAAAGAATAATATAATTATTAAACCTTTCTCAAATGTGGAACAAAATGTCATCGCTTGTCATTTATTTCAGACGAGGAAAACTGGTATATCTACATGTAAATCAATTTATATTGAATTTTCCGGCGTTTTACTTTGAATCAGGGCTGTCGCAAAGGGTCTGACAGGGGTGTATGATGGTCACGTTGGCCGGCATCGACGTTACCCTTGCCCCTTGCCCGCTTCACTCATTTACTTGCCCTACTATCTAGTGACCTCTTTCGTTGATTCAATTCACCACTTGTTGAGTTATTTATATCTGGGTAACTGTTGAATTTAGTTATAATTTTTTTATAAATATATCTTATACGCTATCCATTGACCACAATCTTGATGGTGTGGTCGAAGATGGTGAAATCGTTAGGCATAGAATACTTTGAGTAACTTACGATTGTTAAGATTTTAAAAGGCCTTATTTTTAGTATCAATATTTGTTTATATGGGTATATTATGTATTGTTTATGTATGTGTATCGTTTCTATCAGTCTCTTTTTCAAAACTGTAGGTTTATGAGTATGATGACTGATAACATTGATTATTATTAATATTGTTTATGGGATATTTACCATGTTCTTCTTTAGATATGAGTGTCCGATATTTCGGTGCTGTTACAAGCGTCATGTTCACAGACGAACTGAAGATTGCGGGTGAATAGGTATAATAGAGGTATAATAGTGTCAGTGACCATGAAAACTTAAAAACTTGATAACATTGATATTGAAGATGTAACGGTACTTATCGAATACACAAAAAAAACCAAAGCATCAACATCTCAGAACCCGTAAAATGAGTTAATGGATTCGATACATCTAATCCGCCATGACGAAAAAGGAAATTGACTTCCCCAAAATAAGACTGGCGACGGAAAAAAAAATCAAATGGAACAAATTCTGTGAAAGCATCCGCAGCGCGGTCCATAGATAACGAGTACATTAGTTATTTACAATGCATTAGTAATAAACAAATCTTATTTATCTACACAGATACGGGAGCACAACAGTGGGCCCGGCGGGCAGATAATGGCTACACTTCCTGAGCAGCTGTGACCCGACAACCTCGCGCATCAACAAAATGCGTTATCAGTACACCATTGGCAGTCTAGTATCGTCGGCGACAGCGCGAGTGGACTCGAATCAGTGTGAGACGGGGCCGGCTCGCGTACCCACCTAAACATGGCCGAGAGATGAGCCTTCTCTAGATGCGTTCGTGGAATGATGTTCGTTACATCGGTGGTAAAATGGGCGACCTATTTCCGAGTATACCGAAGAGTACGTTCGCGAGCGAGATAGAGACGAGGAACTGGAGCGAGCGGGTGCTCGGCTTGGACGAGTATGCGTCAGACGCGGCACTGGCGGAAGTCCACCTGTTCCGGGACTACCCGGAGCCGCTGCTGAGGTTCGCCTCAGCCTGCTGTATCCTCTTCATGCTCGTTGGCATTCCTGGGAATCTCATCACTATCATCGCTCTGGCGCGCTGCAAGAAGGTAACTTTTCTGTATTAACATTGATAAATTAAAATTACATGGCGTATGAGATTTAACATTTTAATGTCTAAAGGCGCAGTGCAGTGACGTGCAAAATTTTGTCATATCCAAAGTTTACCACAGTATCCGTTACTGACGTTTTCGTTTACCATCAGACAAACGTTCAGATTGTCCTGTTACCTTATATCATAAAAATAAAGTTCCCGTTATTTACTCATAACAAATTCAGGTTTTTATATAGCAGATAGGTAAGCGTTTCACCACTGTCTCACTAACTAATTTTGGCTATAGGTATGTATAGTCATATATTGGATATAAGACAGCATAGTAATCCAGTAATCGTGTTTAGGGTTCGTACCCAAAGGGTAAAACGGGACCCTATTACTAAGACTCCGCTGTCCGTCTGTCTGTCCATCTGTCTGTCTGTCTGTCTGTCTGTCTGTCTGTCTGTCTGTCTGTCTGTCTGTCTGTCTGTCTGTCTGTCCGTCTGTCACCAGGCTGTATCTCATGAACCGTGATAGTTAGACAGTTGAAATTTCACAAATGACGTATTTCTGTTGCCGCTATAACAACAAATACTAAAAACAAAATAAAGTTAAAAATAATAGAGGGTCCCCATACAAGAAACGTGTTTTTTTCGGCATTTCACGCCATCTATGAACGCTTAGTTAGGTAAACGTCCCATAGATGGCGTTATATTGAAATGTCGATCCCTAACACCTTTGTTAGACGTTAGATGGCGTTATAAGAAATAAAATGTTTATTAATTATTTTTTTCTGGCGAAAAATGATAGTGGTATTTTTTGCTCGATCTTATAAAATACTGTATTGTGGTACGGAACCCTACGAGTGCGAGTCCGACTTGCACTTGGCCAGTTTATTTATATGTAATATATATATATATATATATCTTATAGTCTAGCGTTTTACCACTATCTCACCTGTTGGTAAGTGATGATGCCGTCGAAGATGGTAAGAACGCTAGGCCTAGAATGGGAACTGGCTCTCAAGGATAGCTGCCGCAACATATTAGATGTTTTGGCGACAGATTTTTCTAGCTTGATAGCTGGCCAGACGGACACTAGATAGTGTCCTACCACCATGCAATAGTCCAAGTAAACAAGTAGTTCAGTCATATGCAAGCTAGAACTTATACACATACTCGTTAGCTCGAATCGGACACACAAACAAACACACATAGGTAGTTGTCAAATTTATAAGCCCCCTTTTGCGTCAGGGGATAAAAAAAACTGACGATACAAAACTATACTCCTACGTAATGTGTCAATGCCTACGCATAAATTTGTATGTATTTAACCTTCAGGATTTCACAAAAGCAAAAAGAGGCCGATTCCCCTAAGCAAACAGTTAAACATACTTAACTATTTTCAGTCCGTTATCATCATAACAATGTCAGGTTTGCCACAATCATGATGGTCACTTTAAAGATGGCAATGTTGATAAGGCCGTCGCGAATACATCTGCAAATATTAGCGGAAGGTGTGAGAGAGAACTCATAATGTTTTCATAGGGATTGCTTATCTTTGTGTAATTTGTGTTTTACGTTCGTAACGTAAAACTGGCGCTGTTATTAAAACCAGACATTACTGGCTCAAAAGTATATTTCTTTAAGATATAACTAAGAATCTTAGATAAAAATTAAAACATTTTAATTAAAAAACGCATTGTATAAAACTATAAATTTGTTTACAACGCTTAATAACCCAGTCATAAAGAAATGTGTCACCTAAATTGTACGCCACAATAACTGAACTCCGATAAAATATTACATTTTTATAAGTACACAAAGACTTTCTAAACACAACATAGATCAGATGATAAATAATTGCAATGTAATCCTTAGACTAATATGACCTAAATAATCAATGACTAATAATAGAAAATACTTAATCGGTATCTCAGCAACACCGTGTATAGCGACTTAGCGAGGTTAATTGCAACCAAGCATATCTTTGTAAAATTCATAATTAACAATTGAATTTTAGAACACTGAATCGACAATAACAATAAAAGTAAGTGATTTATATTCAGTTCGCAGATATCGAGCAGACGGCGTCGACATGATGAATGTGCTAATAAATAAATTGAGATATAATATTATCGTAGGTCAGTATTCAGCAATACAAAACAGTGATAAAATAGATATTTTATTTTATCTACGAATATAAGTTTATCTTTAACAACTGCTTAACTCAAATCCGAGAGCAGATAACGTATATAATATAGTTTAAAATTTTACGTGAATTGGAAACCATACCAAGATATACCTAAATGTGATGCGGCTAGCCCAATTTGCCTTATATTTGGCAAAAGAATAGCCACAGATCACACTTCACAATTTCTGGTCACATCATTGCTTATCAAAACAAAAACACAAGAAATATTTTCTTGCGTTCTGATAATTCTAATGGCTCATAGTAGAGTACAAAATATAAGACGATAATACTTTTATGTGGACATACATTTTAACGCGGTTATTTTGAGCTATATGCAGCCTGTGGCTCCGCCTGCGTTAATAAAGTAGTAAATAAGTTACAAACAAGACTAAGTAAATCGAAGATCATAGCAAGGTACCTACATGATATAAACGACCAAACATTACTCCATACATGAGACAATCTGAAGATCTTGCGTAGTAACTATTATTTAATCTGTGATTTTACTAAGCGCTTTTAATTTATTTTTAGCGCTTATATTTATTTATTTCATTTATATTATTATATATTAAATTCCTATGGTGGTGGACCAGATCAGGGAGACAATGATGAGCCCCTTCTTTACTGCAGACTTTGCCATTAACATAAAAATAATCATTGGTTGTTTACAGGTGCGGAACGCTACAGCAGTATTTATAATGAACCTATCGTGTTCTGACCTTCTATTCTGCTGCTTCAATCTTCCTTTGGCCGCGTCTACCTTTTGGCGCAGATCATGGGCGCACGGCAAGATCCTCTGCCGCATGTTTCCGCTGGCAAGATATGCGCTTGTTGCAGTTTCCCTTTTCACTGTCTTGGCCATCACCATAAACAGATACGTCATGATCTCACATCCGAGACTATACCCCAAGTAAGTAACGTCAATAACAAATCTTGCGTCATGCTTTTTCCCTAAGTCAATTCCTCAAGATGTTTGTTGTTTACTACCCACTCATAATACATCATATATAAAATATAACGCTTAAATTATTAAAGCTTAAATTATTTTCTTACCAGGCTGTACAAGAGGCAGTATCTAGCGGTGATGGTGGCTAGTACCTGGGCATTTTCATTCGGAGCACTGATTGCAACGTGGCTAGAAAAATGGGGTCGATTCGGATTAGACCCCACAATTGGATCCTGCTCAATACTACCAGATCAAAACAATAGATCTCCTAAAGAATTTCTTTTCGTAGGAGCCTTTATGCTTCCTTGTCTAGCAATAGTTATCTGTTACGCTCGAATATTCTGCATAGTAAGAGAAGCGGCGCGAAAGTCTCGAGCACCGTTGAAAAACAAACTGAGGCAAGGCCTAGAAGACTCTGCCGTAGGTTCTGCCTCCACGGCATTAGAGAAGTCTCCTGGCCCAGAAAACGGAACTAATCATATCGCTCCCCCACGGAGAGCTTTGCTAGCTCCGCCGCTTTTACAGTGCCCACCGACTCCAGGACCAGAACGATCATCGTCTTCCGGCGTCGATACTTTGGATGGCCACGATGAAGAGTGTGCACTCGACGCAAAGCCTCGAACGCCATGCGGCGGTGAGACAACGAAACGTTTGAAACAGGCAGCTGTGGCATTAAAGCGATCACCGGCTTCTGTCAGACCACCGAGGCTCACTCCCAAAGATAGGAAGCTACTGAAAATGATCATGGCAATAATGCTTTCTTTCTGGGTGTGCTACTTGCCGATCACATTGACGAAGATATTCCGGGAGTTCACGTCACATCCCGCGGCGAACATCGCGGGATATATTCTGATATACCTGACGACGTGCATCAACCCTATCATCTACGTGGTAATGTCGAGCGAGTACCGGCAGGCGTACAAGAATCTCCTCATGTGTCGTCGCTGGGCGTGACGCTCGCCCGGCGACGGCGTCTCCGAGAAACGCCCGCCGTGACTAGTCGTAAATCCCTGGACTGAATAAACTGTTTATACCTACTGTCTAGTGTGCATGCTCACTATCAATCTCATGGACACAATATGTGCGCGTAAAACTGATAACACTATAGAACTCGATCATTGTTCCCTAAGTTATTTATACGTAGACGAGGGTCGTAGAATGTGTAGGGACTCGTAATCACGAACCCGTCCGTGATTGTGCTAAATAAAGGATGGGAGTAATTACTCGCTTGTGAAAATTTTATACTGATTTTTATAAGAAAAAGTTGAATCGTAATTAAAATGTTAATACATTCATTGAGGTAGTTTATTACAGAAAATTAACTATAAGGAAATAATTGTATTGAGACAAGATTGTGTACTTACGTCATGAACGAAATTAACAATAATATTTTGTATTGATTATTACTATTTATTGTCTATGTACTATTTATATTATATGTCTTATAATCATCAAAACCTAGATGCTTGATCAAAACACTATAACTGATAAAAATAAATTACGTGTAAGGAAAGAAAATTCAAAGCCGCAATAATGACACGAAGTACCTTTTGAAACCGACACACGCAGTCTGAAACAATTTATCAATTGGATATACCCATAACCGCGCCTGCAGGATTGACTCACTGAGAAGAGGAAAATATAGTAAACAATGTAATGCTCGACAAACATACACTCAGTAGTAATTCACCGTTAGTTCAGGCTGAATGTGTGGATGCGAAGACTAAAAAAAGTATACCCATAAGAGTTACAATGGCAGACTTAAAGGGACTGGATGAATATGGAACTGATGCGGCCTTAGCGGCTGTGGAACTGTTCGATGGGTATCCAGAGACACTTCTGCATTTCGCTACAGCATGCTGTATCATCTTCATGGTCATTGGCATTCCTGGAAATATAGTCACGATTATTGCACTGGCACGATGCAAAAAGGTTAGTTAAACTTAAATAGTCATAAGAATTGTTTTGAAATGAATGTATTCATAATATTTTGAATCTCGAATAGGTAGGTACTTTATTTAAGAAGACTGACAACTAACATTGCAAATTTTACTATTAGACTAATACAAACGATTAAAAATATTTATCATGAATTTTTACTTCGAAACTTGAAACTATAAGCATGTGAAGCACTTTCTAAAAGTTGACATTCCAACAACAAATGGACTGAATAATCACAACGGAAACAAAATAATCCAAATTATCAGTTTGTGGTGATTCAATACAACAATAAAAATATTAAAATTAAAATACTGTTATCATATAGTGATTTCCGCCAGTTACTCCATTGACATCACTGGAACTGGTTTGTTAGAGCAAGTAAATTGTTTGTATTTATACCACAGACCATAATTTCACTAGGTGGATGATGCATAAATGAATAATTCATGCATCTGTTTTCCTGATTTAAGGGAAATACATCCCACTATATTATTTTAAATTGGAGTATATTGTAAGTTTGCATACGTCTGTTACTCAATCACCCAGAAACTTCTTGAACAGATTTGTATAAAAATGTAACATTCTAAGTAGGTAAAAATGATTAACCTTTATGAACCAACTTAAAATACCGCGAAGCTGATCTGATTATAGAGGAGTTTCTGTCTACATCTGGAAATTTTCACGAGGACGTAGGTTTATGTAAATGCATCGGCATGTACGTTATCCTTTAATTAATAGTACTTACCTAAATCGACGAACCCAAGAATGACTGAAACAACTCAACATAGGTACAGAAGTGAAATGAGTTTGACAACTTGAGTTCTTGAAAACGACAGTTTAAAAACAACAATCTCCATCTTTTCAGGTCCGCAACGCGACTGCAATATTTATCATCAACTTATCGCTGGCTGATCTTCTGTTCTGCTGCTTTAACCTGCCTCTGGCTGCATCGACGTTTTCTCTTCATACCTGGACACATGGCATAGTGCTGTGCAGACTGTTCCCTCTAGCGAGGTATAGTCTCGTCGCGATCTCGCTGTTCACTGTCCTTTCCATCACCATCAACAGATACATTTTGATCTCACATCCGACACTATACCCCAAGTAAGTTTTTTTTTTGCCTAAGTATTTTATTATAGTTCGTGAAATATTAAATGCACAGTTGGATTATAGTCACTTCCTCAAAAATCAAAAGTCAAAAAGCAGCGTAGCGAGGGAATGCGTATTCTTACATCGATTGCAAGTATCTCGATCTCAATCTGTGTTTAGAAAACACGCGTAATACAACACACAGAAAACGTATTCACGCGCAGTGTTGTAGATCACGCGCCTAAACATGCGGCTAAAAATGCACCCCCGCGCGTGGGTGGGTAATTTTTACGGAGAAATCTGCATGATGATGCAGATCTGCACTTTCCCGCACCCGCACACGTAGCTCCGTCGTCACGCACCCCGCAGCGTAGCGCGGCGCAGTGTGTTTTTCGGCTGAGTGTAAATAAAGCAATTTTATTTTTCTCTCGCAAAATAAAATGAGTATTTTGATGACACAGTATAACCAGACTTGTGATATTTACTGTCTTGCACAAAAATATGCACAATAATTTGTCTTTTATATATTCTTTCCATTATTTTTTTTATCTTCAAGAGTTATTGGTATAGATAAGACAAAACTTACATATATTTTTCTTTTTTTGCAGAATTTACAAAAACCGCTACATATACATAATGATCGCTGTTATTTGGACGATATCGTTTGGAGCATTCATTTTAACTTATCTTGAGCTTTGGGGTCAGTTCAGCCTCGACCCACTCACGAGCTCCTGTACTATAATTCCAAAGGATGGAAAGTCCCCAAAAAGAGTCCTTTTCATCGTCGCCTTTCTTATACCGAGTGTCGCTATTGTAGCTTGCTACGCTCGCATCTTATGGATCGTTAGAAAGACTGCGAAGAAATCGAAAGCTCAACCGGTGCGGATGCGACCCATAACCGAAATTGAAGTAACCAACACTGATATACCAGAGACTACATTACCGACGGTACATGTTGAAACTGCACAACGAAAAGAAAAGGCACGAATGAACGTACCATGCTTCTACACTCCTGAGTTTTCATCATCTTGTAATGAGAGTACTTCAAGAGACGACATTATTGACAGAAAAGCGCCCGAGTTTACGGGTAGTCCGCTCGCTAGTGAAAGTGCAAAACGTATCCGAAAGAGTTTCATCGCGACTTTCCGAAAATCAACGGCTTATATCAAGCCAAGGATGCCGACGAAGAAGGACAAAAAGTTGTTGACAATGATCGTGGCCATCATAACGGCGTTTTGCGTTTGCCATCTACCCATCACTTTGACGAAGACGATATCTCAAGAGTACATGAACGATCCATACGCGAATATCATAGGGTACATATTGATATATATGACACCGTGCATTAACCCTATCATCTACGTGGTAATGTCTAGTGAATACAGACAGGCGTATAAAAACTGTTTACACTGGCAATGTCAGCGGTGACTGGCCATCTGTGCATGTTTGAGGCAATTCAAATTAAGTGTATCACTCAGAGACTTGTGATGTTTAAAGATCAAGTGACAATTTTGATGCGTGTGCCGTCAGTTGTACGTTGTTGTATGTACTAAAAAGAGAGCGAGGTCATGAACGAGAAAAGATCTCCAAGAAGCAAGTAGGTGCGAGAAATTTATTTTATACTTGTATTAATGGTAGCTGTTATATAATACTATACTCCAAAGGGAATCTCCTATTAGGAGTCAGTTGTCTAAAATGTATAAGTTATTATGATCTAAAGTTTACCAATATTTTAAGCAAATCAATGAATCCTTATAAAAAAAAAAAGATTTAATCTTAGTTATCCTAACAAGACCTATAATGTGTGCCATCTATATATTTTTTATATTATTAGACACTGTTGATGACAACTCAAACATTGACAGGTTTCATAAAGTTTGCATCCATTATTCACTATGGATTGAGTGTAATTATTTTAGTATTGTAATATAGACCATACCAAAGATACAATCTTAATTTCAACTTAAAGGTAACAGATATACTTTCATATATAAATAATAGATCTAGAAGATCTTTAAGTATTTTCCCTGTTAGTTTACTCCAACATATACACACAATAAACACAATAAAGTCAGATTTATACCGTACAATGTACATAATAGCTTTATTGTGGCTTTATGTAGTTCTAGGTACCCAACAACTGACGTCAATAATATATACACTATAGTAATATAACTGAATGTGTTTTGATACTCATATAGCAGAAATAGTAGGTACCTAATCTTCGCGGAAATGAACTCAATCACCAATTAATAAATTCTAAGTTTATCGGTAAATGTAATTATGAGGTTATTTTTTACAAATTGGCTAGCATTTGTCTATTGTACTACCTATCTCAGATTAAAAAGAAAAATAATCGAAGATTGACGTGCTTATTTAGGTAATTGATGAACAAAGACACATTGCAGTCACAAATTCGCGCAAATGTCTAAACATGATCTCAAATGACAGCACTTAGATATATTTACCAACTTTTTGACTACAAATACATACTGATATGTATGTATGTATATATGTTGACTGTCTCGAGATTGTCAGTGATTACCTATGTTCAAAATCTAGGTCGAAACAGTCGAATCCAATTTATTAAAACTTTTATTGTTTAAAGTCTACAAATAATAGTACAATGACGTGACGCAATGACAGGATAGACAGTACCAGTACAAATTATAAATAAATATAGTCAGTCCTCTCATTTCATTTAGATGTGTGCAAGTGTGCAGAAAACACACTGCAGAATTTTATAAAATAATGACGTCAGCAGTTCGCCGTTATAATATGACGTGCGAAAATGCGGTCGAACACATTGATATGTCTTTATTTCTCGAAAGTTAGTAATTTTTATTCCTTTACTCTGAGTAGAATTCGTGTCATTTCTGACGTTAGTTGGCTTTAGGGAACAGACTTATGAAGACAAATACCTTTTCATCATCAAAATAGTGATTGGTTCCTTGATAAGCAAAATAAATAGGTATTTTCTCTTCAAGCCTTCTGAGCGGGCGGCAAATTTTTTTCTTTTTATTTTTGTCCAGGAGGTCCGATACTAATATTGTATAGGAAATTTTCTGTCCTATTAAATAGAAATTCACGCTTTAAAACGAATAAAAATATAAAAGCAAAGCAAAATATACGGGAAAAGAAAAGCACGTGAATTTTCATCAAAAAAGTTATACATTAAGTCTGTGTAGTGTAGTAAATTTTACAGTGCATCATACATAATTTTTAATATTAAAGAAAATCAGTTCATAATTAAAGTATTATCTAAATTAACCTGAAAGCATAAAATAGTACGCAGCTAACTAATGTTGCAATTGTTATGATTACCTACTAGGGCCCGAAAGATATTTTAATTTAAAAAAAATAGTATAGAGTGAAAAATGCAAAAAGTGTGAAGTTTTTACGGAAACTATATGTATTCCGTAGATGCATTCATTGGTTTATAGTGTTTGTTTTTGACTGTCAGTCTTTTTTATAATACTATACTGGCTTTTTTAAATAATATGTTATCTGTCCCATTTTCTCATTGAGGGGAATGAAAAGTAAAGTGTATGACTCGGTCACAAAATTGTTTTGCCTTGGCTGTCATACTTTGAATTTCTTTGGATTCAAAATAGCGTTCTCAACAACAAATAATATGTTGCGCCCTCGTAATTAAATCAACTATTGTTAAGGCACATCACTAGAATCTCTGATTTTTATAATGATGTGAAAAAGAAATTGGGAATTTATCGTGACATAAGCGATGTCGGTAAAATGATCGACATTAATTCATTTGATTATGTTCGCAATATAACAAAACTATATTTTATCGTAGAACTTATTTTAAGAATCAAAATGATATTGTACAATATATATGTGTGATATTATAGTTAAATTATAAATGTGAAACACGACACAAACTGAAGATCTTGTATAGGTGCTGATTCATTAAGGAGTGTATAACACGACGTCAAACTTATCTCGATGAACATTTATTTGTAACTGAAAAATATATTTAAATGTGTTCTTTTGTTCTTCATTACTCAAGTTAACTTTTGCAAAAACCGAGGAATTAATTAATAGGTAAAATAGTATACATACTTACGTATCTTGCATAAACGGTATTTATGCACAGTTACTACACCAAATTAACAAACAAAACCCCCTCGATTTATTGTATTAATTATGTAAATCATTTTTGCTATCTTAGTCAAATCATATAGTGTCTAGTATCTTTAGTAATTACTCAATCTCAAAACAAATTATTTAATGAACAATTGTTTTTTTTAAGTTTACTATAAAACTCACTAAAATTTTACTCAGATAAGTTTTTCAAAACGTTGGTAAAATAATAATATTCATATTATAAAACATGTATCAAGCGAAGCGTCTTGTACATCAGTATTCTACTAAAAGTAGATATTAAATAAGTAGCATTTGTATATTAAACAAGTATGCAATATTAGATAATATAGAAATAAAAATAATACGATTACTTACTTCAATACTTGTCATGTTTTTAGTACCTAAATAAGTAATTTTAGTACAACTAGGGCCTCTTTCAGGGTGTTCGTGTAAGAAGTTGATTTCTTACACCATAATAAATTTGTTCGACGAGTAAGACACGAGTGTTCCTCTCGGTTACTGTTACTCGACCATTTATAAATTCTGCAAATGTAGTGTCAGCCTTCTTCAAACTTCTGGAATCTCGTGAAAGTGGCCCTTAATTTTGTTATTTAAAATAAGAAATTGAAAGTTAACGGTTAAGTACCCAAAATAACCTGCAAACGCTTTTAACATATATGTTCAACAGAAATTAGATTTTTATTATGGGTACCTCTCATGCCAGCATTCCATTTATTGATGACAATTTCAGCACGGAATAAATATATAAACATTTGAATAATTTATTTCTATCTAGTCTAAGATTTACTCCTAGATTTAATGCGATACCCATTTATATAATTCCCCCATTTGTGTACACTAAACTTATTATAATGTTATTTTATATTGAAAAGTCTGATAGTCAGAATAATTCTGATTTACTATTACGTAAACGTTTAAGTAATTTTAATTCGTTAACTTAACTATAAGTTTTATGACATGTAATCAAATTAAATTATTTACCTATAACAGATTTATATAATTACTAGCTGTGCCCGCGACTTCGTCCGCGTGGAATAGTGTCTTTGGGTAGCATTTTAAATATTTAGGCTAATTATTTTACAAATATGACACATGCGTATCCCACCTACACCGCACCGTACCACGCCGCGCAAATCCCCCTCCCCTCTCCCTCACCCCTCCCCTCTCCCTCTCTCTTCCCTCCACCCCCTTTCCCCTCACTTCCCCTCCCCTCCCTCCTCTCTCTTTCCCTTTCCTCTTCCCCTCACTTCCACCCTCCCTCCCCTCCCCTTAGTCCCCCTTCCTCTTCTCCCTCCCCCTTCTTCTCACAAACTTTGAATGACATGTTAATTTATATCGAATCAACTTAAACAATAAGTTCAAAATGACGATACTTCCATACAACTTTTCATCCCCCCTTTCAACCCCTTACAATCCTCTTTTCGCATTAAAAAGTAGCCTATGTCTGTTCTCAGGCTCTAGACTATCTGTCTACCAAATTTCATTTAAATCGGTTCAGTGGTTTTGGCGTGAAAGTGACACAGACAGACAGACAGAGTTACTTTCGCATTTATAATATTATAATAATAGTTAGGATTACGGAACATCAAAGTCCCTGAACTTGTGTTCTGTCAAAATAATTTACTGTAGAGGCGTACACGGATCTTGAAAGCCGAGTTTTACTTGATTGAATACGGTGAGAGGATTTGTAAAGCCTGTATATGACATAGACGATTTCTTAATTTTCGTATTTTATTGTTCTGGTATGAAAATTTCAATAAGACGCTGCTCTAGTTTATACTAGAGCAGCGTCTTATTGAAATTTTCATATAGTAGTTTATACTAGACGAAGATATTGTATTTAATACTCCTGAACGAAAATCTTCCTATGTACATAACATGTTTTAAGCCCACCATTTTCTGCGATAGTTTGAATAAACTTTGTTAATATTGTGACGTGGCGGAAATAAATTTAATGTTCAACAATATAGTATATCAATAGACTGACCAATTGGTCAAATGGTTAGTGACACTTGTCACGAGACCGAAGGTCGTAGGTTCGATTCCCACAATTGTTGTTCCCACACCAGTCTGGGTGTAATTGTGTCCGTGATAATGTACGTCTGTAAAATCCCCAGCAACACAAGGATTCCTAGTGCGGGGCGTTATCTTTTTAGAATCAAAACAACAAACAGTTCTTTCACGTATCGCAAATCATGAACAATAGATGACAACAACAAAACTATATTTTTGTTCGTAAGCTTTATTAATTATTGTATATTCTCGAAACGTTTTGTTACGGGTATTACCAACTTCTATTTGTATATATCATAGAATCTAATGTATATTTAAATTATATAGATTAGATTTGTCATCGAGATATTTTTATTGATTAAATGTAAGTAATTTTATATTATTGTGTCCATTGAAACAGTTTGAATAGATATTGTAAATGTTAAACATGTTGACGCCAAATATTGTCTACGAGTACCGAACTGTAGGTAAATCAATGAGCAAAATGTAATAATACAGTAAATACTCATTTTTACGGAGATAAATCCTATCCAAATCCTTTGTACCAAAGAACCAATCGACCCGGGGCCACAACCCTTAAGCCATTGTACTTACCAAAGATGTAGTAATTAAATAAATTAAAATGTTAAATTAAGCTGGATTTTTATTGCTATCCTTTAAGACGATTCTACGAATTCATTCAAACTGCCACAACTGTGCTGGTACAGCGACGGACACACCTCGGCGTCCTGCGATCTGCGGGCGCGATCAGTACATTTCAATTATTTTCTGATCGCGTTTGGTATCAACTAGTCGGTACAAACACTACTGCGCTATCTGATCGCCGCCTAGATCGCGCACGCAGGATGGCGCGGTGTGTTCGTACCTAATGTTGATCTGAGCACCAAGCACAACATGTAAATAAATATAATTACTTTGTTGGAGATTTTGTGAGATGACGTTTACGCAGCATCCAACCACTAACAACAATTGCTCGCTCATCTATTATGCGCAATCGAATTAGAGAAACTGTTCGATCCATAGATAAAATATACATACAATTAGAGTCTATGCAAAAAGAGAAAACTAGCATTCGAAGGTAAGGAAGGAGGTATATAACTACCTTGTACCACCCGATAATGATACAAGTAGATACGTACCAATGGTATTAAACATTTTCATCGTATTGGCAATGACAGAGCAAAGTTGGCAACGCAACAAAAACAGTCAATTAGAACCATCAACACGCACGCCCTCAATTTCTACGACGGTTCTCTTTTTGCACAGACTCTACAATAAGGATTCTGGTATCGGCGTTTACTCTATTATATAACTATTAGCTCGTACTATTAGTCTTTAACTTGCCATTAAACGTCGACGAATTATTAACACAAAAACTCCAAAGTCGGGTTAAAACTTTCAAATTCCGTTGAAACTACAGCCAGCAAATCGCTTCCTAAAGAAATGAACAACTTGCGCCAGTTACTTATTGGAATTGGAAATGTATATAGCCTTGGATGAATATAGGTACTTTACCTACCCTACTTTAGGTTCGTAGCCAATTGTAATATTCCTAGAACAGACGGGAAAACAGACAATAACACATTGTACAATGTTTGTATCAATAGAAAACGATACTTGCCGCTCTCTTAATTTTTAAAAATTTAATTATGGCTCCACACGTTCAGTGTAGGTATTTAGTCAGCGTCAAAGTACACATTTTTAATTAGTAGCAGAAACAAGTCGTAAAGTCAAGTCAAAGTCACATTAAAGTCCAATTGAAGACATAGTCCAGTCAAAGTCATACCCTCAATAAATACATGAACTTTACTGAAAATTTTCATCGGAATGTTGGTGAGAAAGCATAATGGCATGTTTGTCAATATTTGTACTGTCAACTAATAAATAAAAAAAAAATACAAATATATTACACACACACACTTATTCACGTTTCCACCAAAACCCCTCTCCATATATTTCTGTATCGTTAACGATGCATAGCAATGCGTTTATTGATGCATAGTGTTTAGTGACGCGTTCATTCGAAGATGACAAATGGTTTAAACATCGCGCGGAAAGACTCGGACGATTGACAGACTTTGAATTTTATAGAACAATACAAGTTAGTCACCCCTGAGGTTGACATTTTGTCTACCTGTACTATAATCAGATTATAGTTACATAAAGCAATAAAACTAACTGTGTAGTGATTTAGGTCAACTTAACAATACTCCGACAAGTTGCTGATATTTTGATTTACTTTTTCACAGGAGTCAGGCTTACCGCATGTCCCTTGCACGACGGCTCGTGTGTAAAACCGTTCTAAGTAATATGCTTTATTCTCACTATCGTGAGTAAAATACATATTATATCAGTTAAATCCTGGCAGTTCTTTTGTGTGCATTTAGGTAAATAAGCAAGCACTGCCCATACCACCACCACCGCCGCGGCAGTTTGAGCGAGTCTCTACTCCTTAAATTAATTATATTTAATCAAATCCTATCACTACACAATATATTAATTTGTCTTACAAATTAACGAACCTCATTCATGAGACTGGTAGAATCAAGGTGAATACCAAGCAGAATACTATTGATTCACAGTCTTTCACAGTTCCAGGAAATGATGTTAAAGTTGTTGGCACTTACTACTCATAAATAAGGTATATTATATATAGGTATATTATAATGAGTAAAATGTTTTGTATGCACCGCAATTTGGTTTTATTATTCATTAAAGTGATTCAACAGCGGCTTGCACGGTTATTCACAATGATTCGGCAACAAATTCGGATTAACAACTGCCCACTTTTCAATTTAAAATATTCATTTCATTGAATTCGCTTTAGGGGAACTTTACAACTCGAATTAAAAAATGGGCAGTTTTCGAATCTAAATATTTTTTCAGATATTTGTAAATAACCGTGCTGATCAAGTTATTTTGAGCTACTGATAATGATTGTTTGTTTTTTTTATTGATAACACGCTTTTATTAGCTTCGCCTGTATCCATGTATCACGAATCTTTAAACGTGATTTTCACCCCCTTCAAGACGTTAGCAGAATATTAAATTAGTTGGAAAAGAAATATGACCCTTCAAAAATCTTAAAGGGAAATTTAAAAGGCTTAAATTTATTTTTGCAATTGGTTGGTCAAAAAAAGCAAATGATAGGGCGTAGCTATAGCAGACCTTGATTTTTTGTAGAAACAAATTTTGCTCTACAAGCATTTTAAAGAGGAGAGAAGGAGAAAACGGGGTTATACATTTGTATGGAAATGTGCACCCCGCGTTCCCTCTTAATTTTTAACTTAGCACACTTATCAAGGACTAATGAAAATGTAGTGATTTAAATAGTTGGTCCCGTTATCCTTACAACGATCTTCAGGATTAGCAATTTTTGTATCCGATGCCCCGTAGTGTCTTTATGCCAAGAACACGAATTGAAGTACTCATTGAAGATCCTCATATTATATACCTACTAAAATTTTAACAAAAAAATTTTAATAACGGAAAAAAAATGCGGATAAACGAGTCTTTACATTTATTTAATAATAGTTACAAGTCAGAGAGTCGCGTGGGTTGTAAATTTTAAGTTTCAGATCAAACAAAATCATAACAAGCCCACAAATAAAAACCTAGGTGCATCCTATTGACCTTCAAACAAATCCGTTTTTCCTCCTGAATGCTTATTCAGGCTTATCTGATAAATTTCTTATAAAATTAATGAAAAACATCAATCACCAAAATGTGGCTGTTTGTCGTAGCTGGCCCGTGCCTGGCACGTCACTGTAAACAAATAGACGAATTTATATCAAAAGCATTTCCTGAGCTTAGGTAAGACTTGAAACCATTTATCTGCTATAGAACTGCAATAAAAGCCAGGAAGTTTCAGTAATGATATGGATAGCTTCTAAATTTATTCAGTCCTTTTATTCAGCTTTTAGAAACCGTATAATATTGAAAAAGAAAGTAAGGTAGTGGAAACTTCACATCATGTAGCGTCTAAATTAAACAAATGGTCGGGCCTGAAACAAATGAATCTAAAATTAAAAAAAAGATATAAGCCATCAAACATACAGGAGGTAAGAAAATACTTATGGTTCAAATTTGCATTGCATTAAAAAACTATTCAATATATTATTTTTATTTATTTAATCAATGTATGGATCGATTACAACAGCGTGATCGCAACCACGACTTACATAGCACAATCAAGCGCAAGTTAATTCAAAACGATAGTTCGAAAAAATATTAAACACAAAATGGACAATATTAAATATGCATATTCCTATTACCTACTTGCATAATAAATCGACCTGGAGCAACATGTCAAAGAAATCGATTGAACCAATTAGCCGTAAAAGGGTAACAGATGCACACAAAAACTCTTTCATGTAACTAACCTACCTAACATTAGCGGGAACGCATAGCTTCCCAGTAATCAACAGTCAAAATACCTTTCACAGCTAACATTTGTAGAACATTTTTCGGATGCTTTATAAGGTAACGCGAGCGCTCAGAATATTTCACATCGATACCATCTAAAGGGAGTCCAAATTAATAGAGCAATTTACAAATCGTTGGCGCAGATATCATCGTAGGGAGGCCCGGCTTATCGCGAGCTCGCTTAGTCTGCGTCGCCCCAGGCTTACAATAATATTTGTCTCAATTTGTTAGGGAAATTTAGGGTTTACAGCTTGACGCGATGGTGTGGAGATAGTGGCCCATTATAACAGCCTGCCTTTTATAATGATCCTCGTCGTGGGAATATTACCCTGTTTAATGGTTTGACAGTCGCTTGTTTTTATTGTAATTACTGGGTAAGAAAGTTGTTAAGTGGTTTTAGTTTTAGTGGCATTTTAATTGTGAGTTATAGGTACGTAAGTTTTTTAAAGTTCAACACAAAAAGATGTCTGTTATAAGTTTGACATGTGTATCCCCTTGTGTATGTCAACAACCTACAGCTGAGATCGTTTAGGCTCAATGGACAGATTAAAACCTAGATCGGTCGGGGGTGTATTTAAATTTTGAATTTAAGTACAATTTTTAATATGTCACCATCAAAGGTCATCCAACTCACAAGAGATTGAATTTTTAAATGCGTATCAAACATAATTAATATATTACGTTATTAAAATTCAAATAATTGCGGTTTCATTTGTCGTGTTGGCATGAAACATTCTATATAAAGATGTTGCAAATTGTTCGGCGGAAGTCTGAAATGATTGGTGCTAGCCAATTCGGTGGACAGGACAGTCTTCAATAAAATCAAATTCTGCTCGGATGCTGCAGTGTAGTCATAGTTGTCACACATACCTATCTAGTCAGTGTAATAAATCTAATAAGGCAATTCCAAGTTACCTAAGCACAATTATTGCCCATGTCTAATATCTTTATGTAATATCATTGTAACTGTGCTCTATTAAATAAATGTAAAGGGATGTACGTCAGCAAAGACAATTACGTATTTGCGAATCTAAAACGACTCTAAAGATTTAGAATTAATTTCTTATTTACTTAGGGCTTTGCTTTTTAAATATACCTGCATAGATGTAATTTTTTTCAAAACCAAATTTAATACAAAATAACTGAGCAAAGCCCAGTCGCATCAGGTACTACTACATATACACAATACAAATTATGAAAAATGTAATTCAAGATTTTTAGAAATGGGACCTTGGGGTGAAACTGTTTATTCTATCAAAAGATTTACTTGAAACTAACCCCTATGTGAAAAACTATTGTTGTGATTATTAACGTGAAAGGTTTCTATTTTCACAAAGAGATAGTTTGATTGTTGGAAAGTGATATTAGCTATTCTTATCGCGGAAAAATATTGCATTTTCACGGTAAAACCAAAATCCACTCGTGAAGTCCCGGGCAAATAGATAAATTGATAGATAGATAAATTATTTATTTGCACACCAAAAGAACAGAAACAATGTAAAACAAAATATACTCTTAACATATAACTATAGCTATGCAAAGGGCAGTCTTATCGCTTAGAGCGATTTATCAAATATCTTGTTGTAAACTAAAATCATTCCAACGCATGCGGAAATGGTAGGTAGGGTAGTGCTACTAAAGTTAGTAATTGGTAGGTAAAAGTACCTACTAAAGGTATGACCACACCGCGGCGTCCTGCTTCCGCATGCGCGTTCGCGATCTGATATTCAATCGTTTTCTGATCGCCGTAGATCGCGTTTAGTGTGAACCAGTCGGTACAAATACTACTGCGCTATCTGATCGCCACCTAGATCGCGCACGCAGGATGCCGCGGTGTGGTCAATGAAACAAATTTTCATCAAGAATTCGAGGTAAGTTCTTTACTTTTTTCATCTTTATTTTTGAAACCATGTTGCTCGATTCCAACACGCGAACTCAGCTATGTCGCCTTTTTAATTCCAAAACTTGTCCGATTATCATCCAAATTAGCTTTATTATAAACTTGAACAAAACATCTTGAAAATAATTTACTGAATTTCTTCTACAATATTTTAAAAGGGAAAGTTTATCTAGTCTTAATTTTTCCTTAAACCCAAGTCTTGGAAAAATATGAATAAAAGATCCCAGTCAAATAATTTGTTAAGGTTACCGTGTTTACATCCAGTGAATCACAAAATTGTACACAACACAGTAGATTTCAATTTTTCTATTCTATGCTATGAATAATAATGCATTAAAGTTTTGATCATCATTATACCTATTTGTATGAAAGCAAGTACTGAGTTTCGGCAAGCGTAGCTTAGGACGACCTTTGACTAGGTGGAGCAATGATCTTCGCAAAGTTGTTGGCAAGATCTGGATGAGTATAGATGCTCTTTGGCGTGAAATTGTAGAGGACCTATGTCCAGCAATGGTGTTGACAATGATTTCTCAAAAGCAAATGTCCTTTGTGACTCAAAAGTATAATTAGTTGTATGCAAAATCGTTACAGCTATAATTGCCGTAAGATATACACAAATACATGTTTTCGACATTTGCAGCCTATAAAAATAACTTACTTTTATCTGCAGAAAAGTAGGATACTTCTACTACGCTACTGTAAGATTAGAATGGAAATAAAACAATTATTATTTTTAGAAATATACATATAATAAAACTCAAAAAGAGCCATGTCATTGTAATACTATTTTCTATGTGTTTATGTGTTCTATGTGTCTATTTCAATACTAGAATATATTATAAGTATTCATAAAAGAATATATTGATTCATTTCACTTATTACATAACGTTAAGGATAATTGTGGGCTTTTTTAAAACCAATTGTTTACGCGCGGCGCGTATCGTCTGACGTAGAGTTTTGTATATCCTTGTAATTCAGTAATTGGATATTTACTTTAGTGGTACATGCCATGTAACATTATTTTTCTATACATTAAGTAGACAGATAGATAATACTTACTTATCTTAACTTATAAGTTAACTATACATAATTACTTTATTGTACACTATTACAAAATAATCAATAAAGTACAGTTAAGTCTTTGGCAAGGGCGGTCTTATCGCTTAAATTCATCTCTTCCAGACAACCTTTGGATGCGGTGGAGAGTACGAACATGTCAAGGGCTGAGGTTTGCGTAATATAACAGATAATATATTTAGACCTATTATGATAAAATAAATACATCCTTAGTATACTTAAACGGATTTATTCAGCTTGCCCTGTTTATCATTATCATCATCATCATAATCAGCCGGTATCAGTCCACTGCTGGACATAGGCCTCTCCCAAGTCACGCCACTGAGCCCGATCTTCGGCTCTTTGTTTCCAGTCACTGCCCACCGCTTTGCGAATGTCGTCGCTCCATCTGGTCACAGGGCGTCCTTCGCTGCGTTTACCGATTCGCGGTCTCCACTCTAGAACCAGTCTATTCCCAACGGTTATCGGTCCTACGGCAGATATGACCAGCCCACTGCCACTTTGTTTTCTAATCCGTTGCCCTGTTTGTTTGGGTCAAATTTAATAATTGATATTTGAGCCTCCTTGTGGATAGATTTATCTGATATTTACTACACAGCTTCAGTTCTGATAACAATACCAGTTAATACCTAGCTTTAACTTGTCTTGTTCATTATTTTATCATCATCATCATAATTAGCCGGTAGCAGTCCACTGCTGGACATAGGCCTCTTCCAAGTCATGTCACTTGACCGATCTTCGGCTCTTTGTTTCCAGTTTTGCTCTTAGTTTTTATTTTATTTAATATCTATAATCAATCCAGACTAATAATATAAACACGTTTGTAACTCTGTCTCTGGGCTCTATCTGTTTGTTACCTAATCACGCCTAAACAGACGATCTGATCTTACTGTAATTTAACAAGGAGATACTTTATAGCATGAGGATGAACATAACGACGACTCAAAATTACTTAGGTATAAATACTTACATTAGTTTAAGAACTTAGTTATTATGTTTAGTTAAAAACTCAGAACAATTACAAAAATATATACTTATGTATACTATCAGTAGTTTAAGAATTTGACTTTTCATAAAATTATCGCACACGGCAAGTACCTACACTGCACAAACAATCATGTAGCCGGGTGTGCGACGCAATGCCAGCTCGCCTCTATGTCCGTCCCTCTTTCTGTGTGGAAGGAAGAAGAAATAATGTCATTTTGATTTCATCACATAACTTACATAACTCGGATCACACAAATTTACAGTGATCAAATTCTTGGTGTACGTGAATGAAGTCGCGGGTATCAACTAGTCAACCTATGTAAAGCTCAACACTCATAATTGTATATGGTTTAGTATCTTACAAATATACTAATAATTAACAAAAACATATTTAATATTACATATAGAATATATTATGTATAGAATTTGTTGTATGTCATTGACAAGCGGAATGTCCTGCTTCGTAATTAACCTTTGGAAAGCTGTTACCGTTTTGCTCACCTCTGACCTCTGCGTGCTCAATATTGTCCCTAATATTTCCCTTGACATACACAACTGAATTATGTACATTGAGACTATGCCATGATTCCCTTTGGGAGCTATTCAGCCCGAGCGGCTCTGATTGCCTTGATAAACACCTACCTATATATAACCTTTTTAACCACACTTCTAGATTTACTAAGGTAGTAAATCCTAGGTCTGTCATTTTAACCATCATACCGACCTTATTACAAACCTTTATTTAACTTGCAACACTCGTAATGTATGTTATCCGTCAAATATTTTTCGCTCTATTTTTTATTGGTGCTCGATTTATTTTTAATTTTCTTAATATAATATTAGTTTTTTATGTTTTCAGAACTTTTTTCCGATTCAGTACATTGTTTTTTCTGTCGAACCTTTTGTCTTGTGATCACTCGGTACCGTGCCATCTTATGTCATTCGATTCAGAGCTGATAAAACTGTGACTTTAAAATCACAGTGGGTACTTTTTTATCAACTCCGGATCGACATAGGTACTTTTTAATTATTGAAAAGAGTCGTATTAGTTGCAATAGTATTCACTATCGCACCTAATACGACTCTTCTTTCGAACGAAAGTCAATTCAAGATATAAAATATCTCTGATCTCTGCAAATCTCTCACATCACGCACACCGTTACATCCATTATACTCGCAGCAGTCATATCCGAGATTATCCCCGTCATGCCGAGTTCATTGCTTCCAGATAACATCATTCATCAAAGTCCTGCAACCCAGATCGTGTGCTTAATTATACTAGCACTAGAAGTGCCCCACGGCTTCGCACGCGTTAAAAACTCCTTTCATTTACTTAAAACTTTTCTTATGTAAAAACGATTCTATCATTAAAGACATCAAATAAGAATTAGCCAAATCGGTTCACCCGTTCTCATGTTCCGCGTGACTAAGGCAAATCGGGATTCATATTTATAAAACCCGAAAAACATAAATTTTCAGAATTGGCTACCTACCCCATTACAAAAAATCCTACAAAACGTACTTACTTATTTATTTACAGAAGTACTTATGTGTAATCTTTCGAATAAAACAGACTATCTCATCTTGTTCTGCCATACAAACTTTGAATCCCCGTTCCGTATCCGGGAGGAATTTTTAGAAAATCCTTTCTGAGCGGAAACCTACGTCATAATAATAATAAATACCCGCAGGGGCGGCTTTGTGGCGAGCCGACGGTGAGTGGCGACACCGCGTACCCCTATCCCGTGATCAACTTATTTTGAGGTTAATAATCATTATGATTATTGAAGGCTGTTTACTGTTTTAATTTATGACTCGTTTTGATGCATGTGGCTATTAAAATACAAAATTTGCCGAAATGTTATCTGCAAAGTAGATAAAACAAATGCTTGCGCGAGTGAAGCGAGCGCGAAATATTTTACGTTTTATGACCCTGACCGTTTTATGACCTACTTAATCAACACCGATGACCCTAAGGTTAAACTTGACATACACTTATTTTTAGTTTTTTGAAAAAAAAAATTACGTTTTATGTCTCTGACAGTTTTTATGACCTACTAAGTCAACACCGATGACCCTAAGGTTAAACTTGATATCCACTTATTTTAGGTAAATAATCATTATGATTATTTAAGGTTGTATGTACTGTTTCAATTTATAAACTCGTTTTGATGCGTGTGGCTATTAAAATACAAAAATACCTGAAAAATTACCTACAAAGTAGATAAAACAAATGCTTGCGCGAGCGTAGCGACCGCGAAAAATGTTTACGACTTTTTATGTACCCTGAAAGTTTTTATGACCTACTAAGTCAGCATCAATGACCCTAAGGTTGAACTTGATATCCACTTATTTTAAGGTAAATAATCATAATGATTATTGAAGGTTGTACTGTTTCAATTTATGAACTTGTTTTGATGCGTGTGGCTATTAAAATACAAAAATGCTGAAATATTTTACCTACAAAGTAGATAAAACAAATGCTTGCGCCAGCGTAGCGAGGGCGAAAAATTTTTACGGCTTTTTATGACTTTGAAAGTTTTTATGACCTACTAAGTCAACACCTATGACCCTAAGTTTAAATGTGCCTGTTAACATGAATGTTTCTAAAATTCTTCTCACAAAGCAGATAAAACACGTTGGGCAAGCAAAGCTATCGCGTAAATTTTGATGACTTTTAATAAACCTGACAGTTTTATGGCCTAATTAAGACACTAATTAAGTTTAGTCACTATAGATGAACCTTAGGTCAAACTTTTATTATTATGCAAACTCTATGTAAAGTTAACAAAAAATATAGGCACCCACACTTAACTGCCGAAATATAGCATTTTATGCCTTATTTAATTTTTTTGTACAAAATTTCATCTGAATCGGTCAAGCCGTCTGGCCGAGAAGAGGCCACACATTTACAAAATTCCATAATAAAAATCTAGACACCCGAAATTGCCAGCCTAAAAAAAAGTATTCGTTGTCCTTCTATGTCTTATTGACTGTCTGCGTACAAAATTTCAGCTAAAATGGTTAACCCGTTTGACCGAGAGTAGGCCACACATTTACAAAGTTCAATTTAAAAAATCTAGACACCTGGACTCGCCAGCCAAAAAAAAGTATCCTATATACTTTTCTACCCTATGACATGTATTCATACAAATTTCAGGCAAAACGGTCAAGCCGTTTTCGAGAAGAAGTCTTATATTTACAAAATTCAATTAAAAATATCTGGACTCCCTGACTCGACAGCCAGAAAAAAAGTATCCTGAATCATATTCTGCCCTATGACATTTATTCATACAAAATTGCAGGCAAATCGGTCAAGTCGTTTATTCGAGAAGAAGTCTTATATTAAAAAAAATCTATTAAAAATATCTGGACCCCCTGACTCGACAGCCAGAAAAAAAGTGTCCTATATCCTATTCTACCTTATGAACTGTCTTTATACAACATTTCAGGCAAATTGGTCAAGTCATTTATTCGATAAGAGGTCTTATATTTACAAAATTCAATTTAAAATATCTGGTCCCCCTGACTCGACAGCCAGAAAAAAAGTATCCTATTCTGCCCTGTGACATGTATTCATACAAAATTTCAGGCAAATCGGTCAAGCCGTTTATTCGAGAAGAAATCTCATAATTACAAAATTTAAATAAAAATATCTGGACCCCCTGACTAGATAGCCAAAAAAAAAGTATTCTATATCCTATTCTGCCCTTTGTACTATCTTTGTACAAAATTTCAGCCAAATCGGTCAAGCCGTTTGACCGTGAAGAAGTCCCAAACAAACAAACAATAAACAAACTGACTTTCGTTTTTATAATATTGGTGTTGATTGATAAGTAGCTAAATAGTGTATAAAGGTTAGCACATATTTGTATCAATCTATAAATATATACATAAATATATAGTGGCACTAGAGCTCTCCACCTTTTTTAGCGATTTCATAAGCTACATACCTCGTCAGTACTTGCCTTATTTTTCATGAATACAATATATAAGGTAGAGCATCATTTTGGGCCATTAATAAAACAAAAAACAATGTATATCATATTATACAGCTAAAAGAAGCCTCCATGTACATTATAAAAAAAAATTATGCTACCTATTGTTGTACTTCAATACTTCGACAAAAGTGTATGCCTCGGGCGGTCGGACAAATTGATTTAGTTGAAAAACCCTTTCAGGAATTCACGAAGAGACTACTAGGAGGGAGGAGTGAGTGAATGATTGAGAATCACACTCCCAAGCCCAGGTAGCATTAATAATCTAAGTTACACTAGAGTTTTGACTATTTCTTGGCGAGGTAAGATCCCAGCGAGTACTCGGAATACTAGAACCATAATACTGTATCTAGCTAACCGCTTTACAATACATAGCAAGCCATTTACATCTCGCTCGCCGATTTTGAGAGCGTTCGCAGTCCGCAAGCCAATGACAGCAGTGCATTAGCATCGCACTGGCTTGGTATTTTACTCGCTAGCTTATAGAAAAGGGCTTTGGTGTAGTGGTTACCACAGGCGCTCCTTGTTCTAAATGTCGTAGGGTTATTGTAAGAGTTATGATATATTAATTACACTAAAACTTTTTATGTTATTACTGGCACTATTAATAGAACTATTAATGGGATATTTAGCATGTTTTTTATTATTTATGAGTTCTCTGTTGCAAGCGCCATAATCACGGATGACCCAGTTCACTCAGTTCATAAAATAAATGGCAAATATCCTTATATTGATATCCTATGATATTTCTATTAATAATTGCAATGATAATTTCCACTTCAAACTATATTAGTTTTTGTTATTTACATTGTAAAAGTATAATAGTTTTTACGTATATGCTTTGTAATTAATAGCATGTCCACTGCGTGATTACGAAATTGTTACAGGTCATCTTTGTGTTCGATATCTCACTGCATGCACTTGTGTGCATGACTAAACACTGGCAAGTTAAGCAAAAAATATATTTGATAATGTAAGTGCTGAAGTGCATCTCATGCTGCGTTATACTTGCGAGCACGTCACACCGTGATCTCGCCATAAAATTTCTACAAAACCTACTATATATAGGAACTTTCTTATATGATTTCAGTCACGTTCAAAATGCTCCCCTCTCGACGAGAAAACAGATATTTACGTGATATTGAGGTCACTATGATATATCGAAACGAAACTGAAACGAAGAGGGACTGTACAGAATAAATAAGTGAAAAACTGAAAACGACCAACCAGATACAGTAAATAAATCGAGGAAGATTTGTATCGCAAAGGACTGGGGAAATGAAAAAATTGGCCGAGTTACTTTAGACAGTTTTTTGTGTTGATACAGAGCGAGATGTAGGGCATGTTTTGAACTCCAGATTTGCTGAGGTTTAGGTTTCTGGGAAAACACATGAATAATTGTATGAAGGCGGGAATTTTTCGTAGCTTGCTTGATATTTTATTTCTAGTTATTACCTTTTGTAAATTGTTAAATACAATCCAAAATTTCATCCTACCGACGGGACTTGAACCCGCAATCTCCGGAATAACGAAGCACCGGAACATGTTATTCCGGAGGTTGCGGGTTCAAGTCCCGTCGGTACGATGAAATTTTGGATTGCATTTAACAATTCACAAAAATATAAAGTGTGAAACACTTCAAAGAAACATAATAGTTATTACCTTCTTGCTTAAATTGGCTACAATATACATAGACTTGTCTTATTATGGTCGCTATCGTCATCTTTCTTTTCCCATGCATTCTTTCAATTTTCAATTTCCATCAAATGATCTTTCCATCGAGGTCATGACCTTGCCTGCAAACCTATAAAAATATAATAATATTTCGATTCCACACTGAACGAATTATAAAGGGAGACAAAAATACAAAGCGATTACATTACAGAAATGTCGTTACGACCCATCCGCCTTTCGCGGCGAAGCAAAAACACTTTATGGTTTTTGTGTCCAAAGATGGGCGTAATAAAAACGGGGCACTCTGTATTATCAACATTTAATAAGGCCGTAAAAATGAGAATAATGTCTGTAATCGTTCGCACACCACTTGGAAGGAAATTTATCAAGATCGTGGTTTTAAGATGACGGGACTATACGTCTACTTTTCAGTGGTGAGTGGAAACGTGGTCAGGCGATGTAATGTTGTTTGACCCACTCTTAGATAATTTCAAGTAAATTATCTAAGGACCCACTAAAGTGAGGCGATTTCTAAAAAAACACGTTAGTTTCTGGAGAATCAACAGATAGCTTTCAAACTGAAAGCAAATGTCTGACAAGTCTCATGTTTATTTTATTTATTTTCGATTGATATCTATACCGCATTCATTTCATAATTTTCTAACATGAAAAAATAAACATAGACAAAGTAGGTTTGCATAAAGAAATAGCTCCACTATACTTCACTTGCACCTTGCAAGTGCAGTGAAACTATTTATTTTTTAATAAAAACGGCTAATTCTAAATAGTGCATCAAACTCTAGTAGTAGTAAATAAGTAAGTTAATGTAAGTAGTAAAACATGGTTGCCTGAAAAACATCACTTTGAGAGATTCGATTTACACATTGTCGCCATTAGCTTTGAATATTATCCTTTTTTATGTTATTTTTCTGTATAGTTAACGATAGGTATATAAGTGCTTGCTTTTTTTTACCGACTTCGAAAAGGAAAAAAAAATCGAAAAAGGAGGATGTTGTCATTCTTATGATTCGTCGTTTGGACGCAAATTGTATTAACTTGAGAATGTTCCGTTAAATTTAATAAAATATAAACACAAAACTCCTTTTACTGGGTGTTACCGCTTAAGTGGGCCAGGAAATAACGAGCCAAGGTGTAAAAACGTTACAAATCGCGCCGAGAAATTCAACAGCGTCTACAATTAATTTCAGCCCCATTACTTATTGTAATCTAATTGTCTTACAAAGCCTTTGGTGCGGAAGTATTCCGTCTTACCTTTCAACTTTGTTTATTCAGAACTTCTTGTTTCTTAAAGTGAAAACTTATATTTAGCTTAAAATAAGTATTTTGAGTTTTTATAAGAATGATTTTTACTAAAGAACCGACTTTACTTACCGTGCGAGTGGTTTTCATTAGCACATTCCATTTCTACAATTGAATACAGTTATATTCAATTGTTGAAATGTACAAGTGGTGCCGCTCCAGGCGGAACTTGCATATATCCTGCCACTACAAGAGAATGCTTCTACATGGTAGAAAATGCTTTCAGCAATAAGTGAGGACTTATTGCTGCATAAATATATGTACAAAAGGAGGCCGTTGTACATGTGTTATTTCCAAAGTGTATGTGGATTTGAACCCCATTTATCGTCGAAATAACAGTGCAGATTAAAAAGCTCTTAAGAAACTCTTAGGAACCCTAATAATATTAACGCGTATTTCTAAGCTACAAAAAATGTTTAAGTTGTATGGACAAATCAGCAAAGTCATCAATTTCACATTCAGTACACTTGACCCGCATTTTATGTCTTGTGAACATTGATGTTACAAATAGATGTGTAATTTTAAGTTATTTTTTATTCATGTGAGTCAAACATTTTACCACAATTAGATATTTATCTGATGTAAAGTGCGCTGTGGTCTACGGCGTAGCACGATTGATTAAAAAATACCGATAAACTCGCAATTTGAAAAAGTGTACATGGAAAATGTTAAAATGTACGTGTAAAATTAAAATATCTTTGAGGAATCAGAATTATATGCTAGGCAATTTTTTATTTTGGTGTATTTCTGTATGAAAGACAGGAGTGCTATACATTTAGTGTATAATGACCACCAACACCAATCAACAAAGCTAATATAAGATAACGGTGCAAACTACGATTATATTGTTAATTCTCCTGAGCCGTTTAGTGAATAATCAAATTTAATGTTTGTAGGTAGGTTGACGTGAAAATTAATTAATAAAGAATAGCTACTAGTCAAATGCAGTAATGTGAACTTCAGGCCTTTTTTATCATCGACACGGAGCTTGACGCATCTATTTCCTGTCCAAGACCATCATAGTAGGTGACCACAAAACCTGACGCCTGTCTGAAAGCCCCTTATAGTTTCTCCTCACGTAAAGGTCTTCAGATCAAATTTCCCTGTAATAAATGTACGCATTCATACGTTAAATATCTTGTGACCTACCGCAGGGTTATTGGGTCTGCTGAGCTCATAACTAGAGCATGTTACTGCTAATGCCAATGAATAGGAAAGTTTGCGTATTAACCGCCTTCAACGAATATGGCACGGATTATCCTTGCCAATATTCCATATTAAACATAAGTTATGGAAGACCGAAACATTTTAGAGTCACAAAGTTTTAATATACGGTTTGCGGAAATTTGGTAAACTCGCAATAAGCCCGTATAAGGATAAAACTACATTAATTAGTTATTTTGCGGATTTTGTGGGAAATATTAATTAAAATAGAATTGTCACTGTGATACTGGCCACTCCTAGAATTACTATCATTTTTTTATTTAGCCTATAGTGTCCCACAGCTGAGCAAGTCTCCCTTCTTAGGGCCAGTTTCACCGGTTCCTGATAATACGTTCGCTAGATATCTGACACATGACGATATATAAAAGCTGTTAAAAATCTTTCAGATTTCTTCATATTAGCGTTATCAGGAACCGGTGAAACTGGCCCTAAATCTCTCTATTCCTGGACAGTTCAAGCCGAATGAAAGTTGAGGTCGTCCCGTTGCTTCCTTGGACGTCCTCTTCGCGTACGTCGTCTTTGGGTACCTACCTAAAGTGTTCCAATTAATATCTCACAAAAATATTTGCTAAAAATATTTTTTTTAGTGTTCAAAAATTAATGATTAATTATTTGGAAGGAATGTGTACTTTTTGCAGTCGACATGGTTAAAAATATGTAATTTATATGTATATATATAATATTTAATGCCGATAATTTGTCAAATGACAAAAATATAATAGAATACAATACAAAAACTCTTTATTGTATACCAAAATAAATAATACACAGAAAATTAAAACAAACATAATAACTATTAGGTTACAATGGGCGGTCTTATAGTAATCTAACAGTAATTTCTTCGAGACCACCTTTGGCTGGACAGAAATATAGGAAGTAGTATACGTTGGTGTACAACAAAAAAAACTCAGAATTATATTTGATCTAGAATGTTACTTAAACCACGTTATATGAACATAGTATCCTTAATTCTGGATTAAAATACAATTGTTTTTTTCTGTACCTCATCATCATCATTATCAGCCGGTGTCCGTCCACTGCTGGACGTAGGCCTCTCCCAAGGTGCGCCACTGAGCCCGATCTTCGGCTCTTATTTTCCAGTCACTGCCCACCGCTTTGCGTATGTCGTCGCTCCACCTGGTCACAGGACGTCCTACGCTACGATTGCCGATTCACGGTCTCCACTCAAGGACAAGTCTACCTCAACGGTTATCAGTCCTGCGGCAGATATGACCAGCCCACTGCCATTTCAGCTGCCGCGACGATGACTGTACAAGTACAGAACCAGCGAACTAAACATGTCCACCTGAGACAGGAGGACGTCATATCCCCGAAACTGTTCACTAACGCCTTGGAGGATATGTTTAAGACGCTGGACTGGAAAGATTGTGGCATTAACATCAACGGCAAGTACATCTCTCACTTACGATTCGCAGATGACATCGTCATAATGGTTTCTGTACCTACTAACTTATTATTAAAGAAGGATTTATACGACACCGCCAAAGTGTAGCTAAAATGTCACAAAAGTTGCATAACATAAAATGTAGTATTACAGAAACATGTTGCTTTCTTTATATTTTTGCATCAAAATTATGTGTCGGGGAGTTTATCCCGGCCCAGACTGTCTGGGGCTTACTTACAGACTCTATTACAGAAAATACTAAAAACTTGCTGATGTAAGAGCTAAGATTTTTATATAACTACTAGAAGTGTCCCGCGGCTTCGCCCGCGTTAAAAACTTCTTTTATTTACTTAAAACATTTCTTTTGTAAAAACGTTTCTATCAAATCGGTTCACCCATTTTCATGTTATCGCGTGACTAAGGCAATTCGGGATTCATATTTATAAATCCCGAAAAACCCAAAGTTTCAGACTTTGTAGCCTACCCCATTTCGAAAAATCCTACAACACGTACTTTATCTCATCTTGTTTCGCCATACAAACTATGATTCCCCGTTCCGTATCCGGGAGGAATTTTTAGAAAATCATTTCTGAGCGGATACCTACGTCATAATAACTATCTGCATTCTAAATTTCAGCGCAATCCGAAACAATATTGATTCTTAGACTTTGTTACCCCATTTTATCCTCTTAGGGTGGCATTTTGAAAAAGTCTGAATCTCGTATTTACTTATTTATTTACAGAAGTACTTGTGTGAAATGTCGAATAAAATGACTATCCAAACTTTGAACCCCCGCTTCATCCCCTTGAAGAGTGAATTAAAAAAAAAAATGTAACCTATGTCATAATAACTATCTGCATGCCAAATTTCAGCGCAATCCGAAACAATATTGATTTCAGACTTTGTTACCCCTCTTCACCCTTTTAGGGGTGGAATTTTGAAAGAGCATGAAACACGTATTTACTTACTTAAGTAATTGTGTTAAGTTTCAAATATAAAAGACTATCTAATCTTGTTTCTCCATACAAACTTTGAACCCCCGTTTCATCCCCTTCAGGGGTGAATTTTGGAAAATACTTTCTCAGAAGGAACTAACTTCGTAATAACTATCTGCATGCCAAATTTCAGTACAATCCGAAAAAATATCGATTTTCACACTTTGTTACCCCATTTCACCCTCTAAGGGGTGGATTTAAAAAAAAACTGAAACACGTATTTATTTATTTTTACTCGAGCTTGTATGAAGTTTCGAATATAAAAGACTATCTAATCTTGTTTCTCCATACAAACTTTGAACCCCCGTTTCATCCCTTTCAGGGGTGTATTTTGAAAAACCCT
This sequence comes from Cabera pusaria, assembly GCA_954871355.1. Taxonomy (NCBI): domain Eukaryota; kingdom Metazoa; phylum Arthropoda; class Insecta; order Lepidoptera; family Geometridae; genus Cabera; species Cabera pusaria. Next base: position 10,642,795 of record OX940900.1, on the reverse strand, counting down.
TTTTCAGAGGTAACTAACGTTGTAATAACTATCTGCATGCCAAATTTCAGCGCAATCCGAAACAATATTGATTTTCACACTTTGTTACACCATTTCACCCTCTAAGGGGTGGATTTAAAAAAAACTGAAACACGTATTTACTTTTTTTTTTACTAGAGCACTTGTATGAAGTTCCGAATAGAAAAGACTATCTAATCTTGTTTCTTCATACAAACTTTGAACCCCCGTTTCATCCCTTTCAGGGGTGAATTTTGAAAAATGCTTTTTCAGAGGTAACTAACGTTGTAATAACTATCAGCATGCCAAATTTCAGCGCAATCCGAAACAATATTTATTTTCACACTTTGTTACCCTATTTCACCCTCTTAGGGGTGGAATTTCAAAAAACCTGAAACACGTATTTACTTATTTTTGTACTGAAGCACTTGTATGAAGTTTCGAATAGAAAATACTATCTAATCTTATTTCTCCATACACACTTTGAACCCCCATTTCATACCCTTCAGGGGTGAATTTTGAAAAATCTTTTCTTAGTACACCCTTACGTACTAAGACAAATTTCAAGTCTCTACGATAAGCGGTTTAGGCTGTGCGTTGTCTGTCAGTGAGTCAGTCAGTCAGTCAGTCAGTCAGTATGTAAGGACAAAGATTCTTATAGTATTAGATGTAAAAGTAGAGGAGCTCATGAAAATGAAATAATTGTCTGTGTTCTTACATTATACAAATATAGAGAGACAACTTGAAATAATTGACATGTATAAAGGAGTAGAAATAGGAGGCGTAAGGTTGTATATACATATTCGATAAATTTAAGTCAATTGAATTGGATACTTGAGCGAGTCAATACATATCAAAAGAGCATATTATAAGCAAATTGCAATAAAATATAGCAAATAATAATACCACCATTTTATCACGGAACTTTCACATAAATCATACAGGCAAAGCCGTGGGCAGAAAGCTAGCACAAATGTAATTTCCACTGGTTATATTTAAATTAGTTGTTTATACCCTCGCTTAATTTACCAGTAACTTAGTTGCTTATTAATATTTCTCGCACAAATCGCCAGCGAAATGTCCACTTGCAAAACTTGACAAAGTATATACATAACTGGCGTCGTAAATCAGAAGTTGGTCGTATAATCCAGGAGGCTTCGTTGGCCTACAGAGGCCGGTCAGATAAGTTCTCTAGTTAAGAAGCTACCATACTTGATAAATTATTTCCGAATTCAAGTTGCTGAATAACTTCGGTAATAGGTAAATTTAAGCCAGGGATTAATATATTATTTATCAGGTTTACTTTGATTTTTTGGGTTTTTACCCAACTACAGAAAGAAATGGGTTCAGTCTATTTATGTACTCGTGCATGCATTTTTTTTTTAACTCAATGAGACTATTTCACATACATCAACCATGAGTCATAATTATGAACGGTGCCACATAGGTCTTATCTCTGATTTAACGTCGATTGCTATTCTGTTTATTTATTTCAAAAAATGCGTCCTCGCATTATTTGATGATGATCTATTTTTGATGTTAATTGCCGAGAGCAAGTTCTATATAATTATGAGGATGCTATTGTTATGTATATAAATTATATCCAAAAGCGGTTTGTCCTTCAGATGATCTCGCTTTAGCATCAAGATCACGTCTTTGATTATATTTTCAGAAATGAGCGTCTTATGGCCGGTTTTTGAGTACATATATTGAATGAATTAATTAATAAATGAATGAATGAATGATAACACTTTATTGCACACAAAAGAAACATGATACAAAGAATAATACAAAAGACACATTACAAACGGCAGTCTTATCGCTTAATAGCGCCGTGCTTAATCTCTTCCAGACAACCGCTATATTCAGAGTTTATCTATTCAATAACGGTACAAATGAGTAGATAAACTTTCAATAAACCGACCATTAATAAGCTGATTGGACTGGAACCTTCAAAATTTCAGTGCAATTTCAGTGCAGTTAACATCGAAATTGCCAATAAATTGGACCTATCTATCTAATACTATAAGAATCTTTGTCCTGACAAACTGACTGACTGACTGACTGACTGACTGACTGACTGACAGACAATGGCGAAAGACAAGTCATATAGGTTCGTGTGGATCAAGTATGGTCAGGTATTTGTACGTAAGGATGAAAAATCGGGAGCTATACTTATCAAAAGTAAAGAATGTTTGAGTAAGTTAATATGACTACGTGATTATTAGTTTGTTGAGTTATTATTTTATGTGTTTGATTTATTTTAAGCAAGTATTACTAACACTTTTAATTATTTTTTTATGTTTGTTTATTATCAGAATGTATACCGTTTTAGATCTAAGACTACCGAATTTTACTTGAATTTATTAAATAATGACTACCTACGATGTACTTTGTTTGGTTGAGACTAATCTGAATTCTAGCGTTTTTTATAAGAAGCTGTTTGACGCGCGTTACAACGTATTTCGCAAGGATCGTTGTCAATCCACCATATCAATTTTATATAGTTTCATGTATAAATAATAAGATAAGATTTGAGAATTCCTATAATATAAAAGTAATATGTCAAGAACCAAATAAAATGTTCTTAATAAATTCAAAATATGATATTTGAGTGTACCTAAATCAAACGATAAATCAAATCAAATACTATTTATATTTAGTGAAATAATAAAATACAAAAGTTTAGAACTAAAAGAACATTCATTCAAATATGCACACTATTCGGTGTTCACTGTTCGTTTTATTAAATTTTGGCGTCCAATAAAAATGCTTTTAGCTATCTCAGACAATAGTTTCAGTTATTTCAATTTCGCCTTCGACTACACAATTCAATTACTGTTAGAAACTGTCGTTTCATATCGTAAATAAATTTCAATTTTGCAGTGAATATTGTGACTAACTTATGTATTAACTTCGAGATATAAATCTGCCATATCTTAAGCTAGCTAAAATATTAAAATAAAGGAAAACTTCAGTCAAAATATCTAGTTATGCAAAAGTAAATTTAAATGTAGACACATAAATAAGTTGAAATTGAAAAAAATACTTTTTGTCATAATTTAAAAAAACCATTCATTCCTGGATTCAGACATGTTTCGCAAGGGGGGTACCTGATAAATACAAATATCACTGCTTATGAATTGATGACTATCAGGCTTATCCTGTTTCCTGATATTGTAAAAACTCTAGAAAATTTATTTTAGAAAATACTGGATTAGACTGGTTTTAACAACCATTGGAGATCTTTATATATAAACAGGTTCATAGATATGAAAACCTATTATCAAACTTAAAACTCTTAAGTTACATTATCAATCAAACTAAAATCAAAACGAACAATTTTGACTTTAATTTGGCTGAATACTCAAATAAATTTGACTATTCAAACGTATTATAATTAGTTTACAAGACATGATATTATTACGAAATAATTTATAGGAATTCTTTTCGGCGCCTAAATGAATTTTGTTTTAATTTGTGTCTAATTGTGAAATAATTCTGTTTTGGGTGCCAAAAAAATCAAGATATTTCTATTATTATCTAAACATGACAAAGATTTAAAAGTATAAGTAATTATCCAACAAAGACGTCGCAACTGTCGCAAGAATACAGGTATGTCTGCGTACTAATAAAGTCGACACATAAAATCTGAATCTGAACAACGCAATATTAATTTGTTACACAAAGTATCACATTGTCTGGGCTATATTGAAGCTATAACAGATACTTTAGAACAGACTGATATTTACATACATAATATACAATACTAAGGTTAATGTGTAACGATGTAGGTACAGTTTGTACTATTATTTGTTCTGTGGTACAGTTATGTGATTGGTATTTTCTAAGTTGCTTTGCATTTGTTAGATATGCGATGGATATAAATATATGTACGTTAAAAAAATATGTTCAATAAAATATATAATAGTAAATTCATTTTCTATCGTATTTAATATACAGTACATATTTTTATATGCAGAGTTAATAAATAGAGAATAGTGAAAAATGGTCAGAGAATAACTTGCGGCCAATTTTGAATCTCCACGTGTTTTTCAATTTCTTTATTCGCTTTCTTAGAAACGACATCACTTTGAAGAAATTCTTGTATTATATTGTGTTGAAAAGGAAGTGATTTTAAAAGTATTCAATTCTTTTGAATTATGGAACTCTATATAAACAAAACAATTTTGAAATGATCACCTAGATATTTAATTTCATTATGAAGTTTAGCTTATACCTGAAAGTTGTATTTAACCTTTAATTAATGCTCCAGTCAGTTTCTGAGTCCCTGGGGCCATTATAATTGTCACAAAACAACGTGAAATATTACCTGAAACTAACTTCGAGGCCACCTAATTGTGCACTGTGCTCGTACTTTCGATACTTCTCTGTGAATTATGATACAACTTTTGCTTTTTAATTTGTGCCACTTGGAATGGTATTAAAAAAACATAACGGCAGACATTTCTTTTACGCGACTGAAGGAGGGGTGATTATAACCGGTATGTTTATCTATACCCATGAGGCATCGTTTGAAGCGGCTTGAGTTTCCGCTAGTTGTAGGCTGCGACATGTCACATCACAGTTGAAAATGGCACCGTCTAGACTCTAAAGGGCGCTTTTCTAGAGCCCTTTCATGTAAGACCCAACAATGTTAATATAGTTTTGTTATGTTGGGGATACCCAATTGATAAAATGAAAGGGTTTAATTAGCACGTTTCAAAAATTTATTTATTTATAGCTGTTGTACTCGGCTTTGCCTGCAAGCACCCGAAAATTGGGAATAATTTCTAAAATTAGAGCGAGACTTTTCAGTAGTCGGGTTTCAGTTTGCTTCTAAACTTACTTTTCAACCGACTTCCAAAAAGAAAGAGGTTCTCAATTCGACTGTATGTTTTTTTTGTGTGTGTATGTTACGCAATTACTCCGTCAATTGTGAACCGATTCGAATGATTTTTTTTGTAATCGGTAGGGTACGTTTCCGAAGTAGTCCCATTGTAATTTCATCGAGATCTGAAAAGTATCTCCAGAGATATGACGATAAACTCCTTCTACTTGTTAATGATAAGTATTAGGTAACAAGACATTCAAGACACAGTTTTGATTTTGATGATACGGTTTTAGTAAAAAAATACCGACTGTTATACATTTTTGGAAAGCATAATAAACTAGAAAGTTTTATTAGTGATTTGCACGCATGTGGATGTGTGACATAGTGTTTTTTTAAGAAAAATTACATTGTTTAGCACTAATCGTAAAAATTATTTAAAAAATAAAAAAACTTTATAAGTCATTGTTATTACATGCAAAGTATTTTTGGATGTTTTATTACTTAATTAACTTTATCACTACAGTATTACATTTTGGTCATACATTGGAGGTCTAAATATGTCGCATTTTAGCCTCCCTATCTGCCCCTGCCGGGAATACGTAAATTTACCAATAACCCTGTATATATATAAATCATATTCCTATAGTCAGAACTAATTGAGTTTAGCTAAAACTTAGCAGTCCAATTCAACGAAATCGGTGAATTTCGTAATACTTGGGATATTAAGCTATCATAAAAAACTACGGATTTCTTCACACAGACATTGCTACCTTCAATCATCTGTATTATGAAATAGTTGTCATTTTGAGCTGTGGATATATATGTCTACTTAGCTAAGACAAAGCTAAGATCGATTCATTTTTAACGACTTGTTCCTTAAATTAGAACTTCGCGTCATCTTTAATATAATCAAGTTCAGTATTGTCGCTATATTCAATTCATGTATGACTTGTAGCGAATGATATTCTAAAAGCTGCTGCTAAAGAGTATATATATATCCGAATACCGGTCGCCACTCAAAAACATATCCAGACCACCTTAACGTTATTTCAAAATTTAACGTCTAACTTGAAACTGCTCAAACGTATTGCGTGCACAAAAGGTGTGAGCTTGGTTTGTTTTAAAGGTTTATTTCCCGAAAAGCTTTATTTATTGTTTCAGTAAATGGTCTGCTTTAGCTTATTTCCTTGCTTCATTGCGGTTTAGGGGAAAGTGAGAACGAGAAAGTTTGTAAGATTTGTTAGCGATACAAATCTTTCTAATGAACGAAACAAAAGGAGGTAACGGCTTTAGTTTACTGTCGTTAAGCCAAAGTTAGAAACGGGGACAGTTGATTAAGTATATTTATGTCGTTACTTAGGAAGACGCTAGAAAAATATTTAAGTTTTACCAGTTGTACAGTAGTAAACCTACTAAGCGCGGCGCTGGCTTGCCGTAGGGGAACGACCTAAAACTACATCAAAACAGTATAAATCTGTACTAGAATATGTTCGTGTTACTTCTTAATTACATATATATGTATATAATACTTCGTAATCTTATTTTTTATCTAGAGCATTGGAGTTCAAAAACTTAAGGGACTCTGATAGGAAGATATCAAACTAACAGAAACATATCAAATTATCTTCCACGAATACGCGCGGAAGGTTACGAAATACGTTTTATTTTCCTGTATCTGTAAAAAAAATGGTGTGTGCAAGTGACTTTAACTGTACATATTTTCATGACAAGTAGTGCTTAAGTGTTAATATTTGGGTTGAATAAATAGCATGTCAGATGCACGAGTGTATGTACATTTCTAGTCGGTTGTTCATGACAAAGATTCTTGATTTGGTATGTGATGGGAAAATTGGCAGATCTCGCGTTACTTGGTTGGTAGACCGTATCAAATATCATTAGAGTTAATGGTATTGTTATATATATGGATAACAGAACAGATAATGTGATTCGGATTACAAAACAAATTTCTGAATTCTGTAATATGGATGGTGCTAATGGTAGCATATAGCCGTAGATCACATAATTAAAAATAATAAACTGACCAAGTTCAAGCCGGACTCGCACTTGTAGGGTTCCGTAACACAGTAAAGTATTTTATAACTATCATTTTTCGCCAGCAATAAATTAACTTTGTTTTTCATAGTGTTTGTATGAAAAACAAAGTTGTATTTGCGGTTTAAAAAATGTGCTTTATCTCTAAAAAGGCTATTTTTTTTAGATTTTTTACTCGTTATTTTAAAATTTGGAGAGGGGAGGACACATTTTACCACTTTCGAAGTATCTATCTTTCAAACAATTGACTTTGCGAAAAAATCGTTTTAGGAACCGTAATGTAATCTCTAGATATCTATCTATCAACATATAGATGTATAGCACGTATAGATTTGATGAATACATTTATGTTTAGTTTCAGTTCTATGTCTGAGGGAGCCCCCTGGCCCCTTTATCTTTTATTTCTTTATTTTTGTATAAAAATCTTAAGCGTTTCACAGAATACATATCTACCAAATTTCAACTGTATAGTCCTAATAGTTTCGGAATAAAGTGGCTGTGTCATACAGACGGATAGAAAGATAGACAGACATGCAGACATGACGAATCTATAAGGGTTCCGTTTTTTGCCATTCGGCTACGGAACCCTAAAAACGATAGTTGATTCATCAAGTTTTGGCATGGTCTTGGCAGCATGACAACTCATATTAGAGTGCACGACAGCACGGAGTAGATACGATAGATTCGCTACGTCGAATGACACATAGTTTTGTCATAATATATGGTTTTATATTTAGACTAATGAAACCGAAAATTAAACTCATCTCTGCACTTCCAGTGGTTGAAGCCTTGCGCTTTGTCTCAATTCTCCAACTTTCAGAAGCACGTTCTATCTTAGATCGCATTATTACATTCTATCAAGTGAATACGTGTTCAAATGCTTTGTGACTCCTATAACAATAAAATATTGGAGCTATTGAATGTATTGGACTGTATTACATATCTCAAAGGCTTGAACCAATAAATAAATTATATGCGGCAGAAAACAAACAGGATTCTATCGTTGCGCAACAAAGAGATTTCGACGAAACGCGTAGGCGCGTAGCGATCAGGAAAAGATCTCAGTGTTTTATATTATAAGAGACAATAAAATAAACACAATTCAATTTATTTTCAAAAATTTTTAACCTACTTCACATAAAAGGAGGAGATATCACAATTCGTCGGAACGTTTTTAATTTTTTTTTAATGTATGTTCACCGATTACTCGAAGATGCCTAAACCGATATTGAAAATTCTATTTTTGTTTCAAAGTGTACCCTTTCCAAGTGGTCTCATTTAAATTTTAACGAAATCGGCCGAGCCGTTTTTAATATATCAACATTTGTATTACGACGCATTTACTTATCTCGACGACTTACTCGTACTACTAACTACTGGCACAGGTTATGTAATAGTTACTACATCTACTGGCTACTTTGACTAGTGCTATGTTTGAAGTCGGTTCTTTAAGTTTTTTAAACGATCTTAAATTATTAGCATATTTTTTTCTCGTATATCAAGTTACTAGAAAAAAAGATATAGAATAAATCGACCGTGGAGTATTCCGGGAAGAGAATGGACGCCATCCATCATGGCTTAGAAATTCAGACCGGCAATGTTTCACGATTCATACCTATAACAACAAAAAATGTTTCGTACACAATAAAAATTCCTGTCTTTATCATGCTTTTTTCCAATTTTTTGCGAGTCGTTGCCGAACAGTTTTCTTATGGCAGCATAAATCGTGATTTGTCTTTAAGATAAATTGTATATAGATTTTCTTTGTATTGTTTTTCGCTCCATTTATTCGGGGTATAAAGTAATATAATTTATTTTCTAAAGCTTTGTATGAAATTTGTTTTATAAATCTCAAAGCGTAATTAAATTTGTGTTTTTTTTTTCATTTCCGTTTTAACATGGTTTAGATAATTGTAATATTTGAACGGAATTCATATAATATTTTATCACCCTACTGTTTATCTATTCCTTACAACATCATAATTTGACAAATAAAGTATCATTGGAAGCAAGTTAATTGTCCGCTCGTTAGATACGTGATATAAAAATTTTTTATTCGTTTTAAAAATGTCAAATATATGTATATTTTTTAGCTTTTGCTCGCGGCTTTGCTTACATGCACCCTATAATTCAGGATAGTTTCTAAAATTTGTGCATCACTTTTAACTAGTCGGATTGCAGTTTTTTTCTTTCTTTTTATACTTGTTTTGTTTATACACTTAACCATACTTCATTTTCTTTCCACTGAGACACTGGTTAATTACTAACTCATAATTCTGTTCTACGGTCCTGAAATGACCACAAACAAAAGGACAGACTAAAGTGGTTGGGAGACATTATTCTATGATAATATATAATAACAATAATGAGACAATGAGCTCATGTGAATGTGTAGAAATATGATAGACATAGGTCCATCTATTATCTTATTTGGAAAATATCCCAAAAGTCAAAGTACTTATATAGGCAGTGTAATAATATGCACTTATACAAGTCAAAAATCATTAAATATGTAGTGCATATATATTATTACATTATGTTATATCACATTGGCAAACATTTGATCACTATCCGCTGATTTTAATGCATTTAAGCAAGCGTTTACCAATTGATTAATGTAGTGTTACCAACCGCAATACATGCACTACATATACTCCTATGTTTCATGTTCAACAAAATTAACACTACCGCACTTAAAAGACATGAAACTGCTAAAAGCCAAATATTGTGAATAACTAGAACTAAGAGGATTAAGATAAGAGTCACAGCCAAATTACTACAACTTATAGACATATTTTAAATTCAATAACCTAAATCACAACAAACATTGTTATCTTTAGAAACGTCTCTATCAACAATTACTAGTCCTTATAGTTACAGAAGCAAGGTATAATGTGCCTTCTATTACCCCTAACGAGGGGTTTAATTACCGAGGCTAAATACAAGGGAGGGTGCTGAGGGCTCATATCAATAGCTAGAATTACGTAACGTAAGTCACATAGGGAAAAACCTCACTGGTCAAAACCTCGTAGCTTCGTAGCTCGTAGCTGCTGCGAGATTGAGCAAAAGCTACAACAGTTCAATGACTTTTAGTCATGGCTAACGAAAATAACATCAAAAACCTTCATTTGGTTTTTATAACATTTAATTACCTAGGCTTAGTGTTCTGTTTTTTACACCGAACTGGGCACTTGACCACTATCTCACCAGTAGGGCTATTCTGTAAGCTATCTCGACAGCGGAATCCGAGGTGAGATTCGAATGTCGTACTACGAAATTCAATCGTATCACGATCGTAATACGGTTGAATTTCGTAATACGAAATTCAAATCTCACCGCGGATTCCGCTTCCGAGATAGCTTACAGAATAGCCCTACTGATGTTAAGCGATGATGCGATCGGAGATTGAATAGATATTTTTTGGTAAGTGCGTTCCAAACTTACCTCGCGATTTCATTATCTCACTGAAGTCGAGGAAGATGTAGTGCTAGTAAGCTAATCCTAGAAACAAACTCTCTCTTAAGTTAACTCCAAACCCTCGCTTGAGTTGTACTTTGTTGTAATGGCATAAACGCTTTCAATTTTTACGAAGGCTCTACCCATATTCTAATAAAGAACTCTTACCTGTTAAGTAAAGCTGACGTAACACACCATTATGTTTGTGCTGCCAGATTTTCCAACTTCGTCCTAGTGCATAAACCTAACTAATATATTACGATAATGAAATGAAATGAAATTATTTATTTTTTTTTTATTTATTTTATATATTGTATTTATATATATATATATATATATATACATTTATAAAACTAAAATCTAGCAAAAGAGTAATGCCTCGTCGTGCACTTAAAAATAACTTCGTCTCACATTTATATTCTCGTCACATAAAGTTTTATTGTTATTGTGGCGATTTTGCTGGCACCATGTGACCCAAGCTTACGTATACATATTGTTACATTCAGGAGCTCCTAAATAATCTCCAAAATCCATAACAACTCTCCTAATAAGCCATAAAGAACTATTTTCGGCTTATTCAGTTGATGAACTCCATATGTATTCGATTAATTTGCCATTTGTTACATTCAATACGTTACGTTGTTCTGATTTGGTTTGTGCAAACTCATAGCCTGTTGTTGGCAATGAGAGTTTTATTTAGAATTTATTTAGTATTTCTATCAACAATATAGATTTGGTTATAGATTGAATGTGCTGAGACTGGAAGTCTTATAATAGCGTGTTTAAAATTTTAGAAGGGCAGTTATCCATTTTATGTTCTGATGGTTCTCCTGGGTTATCTAAGCAATAATTGAATTTATATTTAATGATTGATTGTTCGACAAGTACGAAATAATTTTAAAACGTAATATTTTTCCAGCATCTTACTAAACCCTTTTAGCTAATTGCACTAGATCCATCTATAAAGCACGTACGTCATATTCAATGAGAAAAATTAAGAATTATTGCGTATTCCACCGCTGCCAGCGTAATTTAAACAAATAGAGATTGCACTCGGAACGAAGCCAATACTGCAGAATGGACGTGGAACTGGGACACGTGACCCTTGGCACATGGCAACCGACCTGTTTAAAATGTTTAAGTTGAAAATTTCATCGCAGAGTTGCCGCAAGATTTGCATCAAAATATTAAATAGATAAGAATATACGAGTAGCTCGGCTTAGCATCAAATGTCATTTGAAGATGATCAAGTGAAGAGGCAGCATATTATATATATCAAGCGATCACGAGGATTATACGAATTTATATATCATCCTCAAAGCTTGAGAACATTTCAAAAGAATTTTAGATGGTTCCTCATTTATAACTGCCAGGACGTGGTCAAAAGGTCCAATTAACTGTCGTTACCCTTCGCAAGCGTGCCGTCTGTATTTCTATATTTTTCTTATTATTTTCAAGACCTTTACATTCTTTTCACGAGATGTGCTACGAGTGTCCGTGGTTTAGTCACGCAGACTTCATTTTTCACTTTTATATCGTGGATTCCCTTTTATTAACAAAAAAGTACTAAAATAACAATCTGAGGTATTCTTCTGGTAGAGCTTTGTATTGAGTGACACTAGTGAGAGTGAACAACAATTTGGTGTAATATCATCTCATAATAATAATGATTTTTTTAATATAAAAGGTAGCAGGACAGGACATGCAAGACACTCGCCTGATGGTAAGCGATGATGTCTACTTTTTACAAATACAGCGGCAAGCAAAGTTCTGAACAGCCAGCATTTTGCATGTCACGTCACTGCATTGCGCCCGTTACCTTGAGACATAAATATATGAAAGTCTCACATGCCCTGTAATTTCACTGAACACTTTGCCATTCAAAGCGTTTTCGCTTTGTCACATGTCTATTTCGTGGCAGAATTAATTGGCAAAATGGTGGTACCGCCCCAGGCGGATTCGCAGAAGTCCTACAGCTACAAATGATAGATTATGAGACATATATTGGAAATTATTTACATATCAAGCTTAAAAGTCAAGATATAAGACGGAACTTGAAAGACTACGAACACAGAAATATGAATAATATTATTCATATTTCTGTGACTACGAACGACTATAATTAGAAAGTTATAAAATATGTCGCCAAACATCTAATGTGTTCCGGCAGCTATCCTTGAGAGCCAGTTCCAATTCTAGGCCTAGCGTGCTTACCATCTTCAACCGCATCATCGCTTACCAAGAGGTGAGGTCAAACGCTAGCCTATAAGATATAAATAAAAATAAAAATGTCATGTATATGCAGGTTGAAGAATAATTTGAAAAATCGTATTATGCATTTCCATTTTGTATACCAGACAGACAAGCACTTGACCACTAGCTCAGCTGATATTTAATGACGATACATTTTCACAAGGCATCGAGTGTAAATGGAAGACGGTAATTAGACTACATGCTGATCATCTGAGTTTAGTCTCATCCCAACCCGTCTTCTAAACTGGCTGTGACCTAACATCATGCTAAAACTCGACGAAATTACAGAGGACATAAATACCTTTGTTTGGGGAGTGGTTCGAGCCACAGCAAAAGCCTTCCTGTGGTCACCAATTTTAATTAATTGTCCACAGATGGTAGGAGTTTATTATATGGATAGTCCATCTGATGTTACTACTAAAAAGTAGCTAACCACCGTCAAGAAATAAATCTGCCGCCATAACCTTCCGGCAAAAAAAATCCGGCAGCACATAACACTTAACAGTCAAAGTATTTTGTACTTTGACCACATTATCACTGACCACCAAGCGAGATAGTGGTAAACGCTAGACTATAAGATATTTTAAAAAAAAGTTTTAGTCTACGGGCGTGGAAAGTTTACCTTGTTAATGAAAAGTTTAATTTTATTAACTATGTCAGTAACGATGAACACTAAGGGCCAGTTTCACCGGTTCCTGATAGCCCTATTAGGAACTAATCTGACAGATTTTTGACAGTTTTTATATGGCGTTATCTGTCAGATACCTATCTGAAACTTTATCAGGGACAAGTAAAATTGGCCCTAACTGTAGTATTGTTTGAAAGTATTTAGGTTACGTACCAAAATAAACTATCTATGGCAAAATATCAGATAATCGTCGTTCTATGAACACTTCTCAAATGTATTCATACAAATACGAAAAAACCTAAATCTTCGCGAAGGCGATGCTTTTTCAAAGGCAATTATTATGAATAGAATTTAATCTAATTTAAAAAGCTTTTTCTATTGTGCGCTGAACAATGGAAATCCATTCCCCGTTATTTTTGGAGATCGCCATTTTATTGTGTGATCTTTGGTAAAATAATTGATTGGAAATAAAACCAGTGGATTTTTGAAAATGATTTTCCGAAAGAAAATTGGGAGATGAAATAAAGTTTACATAGTTAATTGTGCGCTCAAAGTCAAGTCAAGTTTGTTGCCAAAATATTTTGATACCATCGGATTTTTTATTGATTCTTTCGGTTTGTAAAGATAAGAAAAGAGACGTGAGAGAGGAATGTTAACGAAATCTTGAAATATCGAACAAGAACACTCTGGCAAGAGTGATGCGACGAAAAAGATGATATTATTTAGATTTTATTTTACTGGTATTTGAATGTGGTGTCGGTGTTTTAACGTAGCTATATTTGTCTGGAGTCAGTGACCTTTGTTATTATAATAAGGAGACGTCATATCTACAAGTATTACCGTAGTTTAGTTGGAGGTTATTTCAATGTATGCCCAGACTTATGCCTAGCTTCCTTTCGGAGACTAAAATATGCGTTATGAACTCTCGAAGTGAGCTCCCGGAATAGGCAATAGTCTAGAGTATACACTCATTTGTCCTTTATTGAAAGCTATATTTTACCTTTAGGTTGCCATATTTTTAGGTCAACAAAAAATCTCATTTAGATATGTAAATGTTTTGATAGCATGACATCGCATCGTATTCAGCTACTTAGGAACAAATTTGGCTAAATTTGTCTACGGGAAAGTGATTTTCGAATCATTTAACATAATAATGCTTCCAACCGGTTTCAGGATGAATCGCATATGAAAAAGTTCATAAAATAAAGTTGCCTCTGCAACGCGCACGGCGCGCCTGTGTGCTCGTACAGCTCATAACGTCAGCGGCGCTGACGGTCATAGATGGTCCACAGTTGCCGTCGCTGCTTGTTATGGCCAATGCCCTCACGTACACATAACACTAACAATAGCTTGTATCGCGTGGTCAACCACATCATCGTGTACTCCTTAAAACCGCTTTCCACGCTGGAGCTAAGGTCCACTCTCGATCGCATTTAAAATTTTGGATGACGTAAAATCTCGTACAACTACCGGTTGACCTAAAATTATTGTCAATTTTGGTAAAAAGCAAAGTCTTACAGCACAAGTAAAAGAAAAAATCCGAAAAATATAAAAGGTTGAAAATTAAGGTAAATTTTGGTAATAAGTTTTCGCGAAAATCTTAATTTGCCTATATCTTTTTATTGTGTTTACTCAGAACTTTGATTTTTATACACCTAATAGGGACTATATACTTCAGTATCTAGTATACATTTCAACTTGCTAGGTCCACCCGTTCCTGAGAAAATCAGTAGTGACACACGGACAGCCAGACAGACGGACAGACGGACAAGAAAGTGATGTTATAAGGGTTCCTTTTTTACTTTTAATAAATGGAACCCTAACTAGAATTCTGTCCTTCGCTAGTACCGAAACTTATCGAAGCGTAAAAATTATCCGCCTCCTGTGCATGTTCTGCGACCGCGGATCTGCTTGTGTCCGTGATTTGCATACTCCTGAATAGAAGTGTTCCGCGAAAAGTACAAGAAGCCGTCATGAGTACGACGAGTCACGACTAAACATCTAGATTTTGAGCAAAAGGCGTATATCAGTGACACGCGAAATTCTGACACCAAGTTTGGCGTGCCAAAGTATCGCTTAGTAGGCTGACATCCTTAATTACGATAAAAATATTTGATATAAAGAGTACCTAATATAGATATAGTAGTAAAACTACAGAACACTAGGATTTCCCTACGTTAGTGAAGTAAGTATTACATAATCTGTGCCAGTAGTTAGTAGTAAGTCGTCGAGATAAGTGAATGCGTCGTAATACAAACGTTGATGAGATCACCTGGAAACAAAAAAAAGAATTTTCAAACTCGGTTTAGGCATAGCAAAAATGTAAGTAATTAGTTTGTACAATTGGCGGTCTTATCGCATAAAGCAATAAATAAATAAATTATACTTGTGTCTAAAAAGTTATTCGTTATAAAAACAGCCCACAATAATAAATAATACATCGTTTGGACCGAAAGAAAGTATTGGCCACTTTCAGGAACCATAAAAAAGTAATTGAAATATCGAACACGAAACTTTGGGGTATCAAATGGAGCGATCCATTTACGTAATTCCTATTCGAAACTGTATTGATCTCGGCCTGGGACAATTCGTAAATTTATGTAAAACATCAATAGATAGACAAAATGGTATTCGAAGCGGAAGTAAAAGATCTTTCCGGATAAAAGGATTTCTATGTTTTGTAAGGAGCTTATGTTTCAATGAATAGGTACGCACCTTCATAATGCACTTAGGAGCTATTTATAAAGGATAATTAATTAATAACATAATGTTCGTACAACAAAGTTAGAAACATAATAATATGTTGATAGTAACTAAGTTGAACGATTGCTGCTTGGCATTGTAGAGATATACTTAAATTTTAATTTTGTAAATGTTACACTTTATAAATTCTGTAACAGCGAAATTTTACTAAAAGTAGACTATAAAAAAAGTATCGGAAATCATAAATAGTCAAAAACATGGTAAAAAAAATCCATTTAAATATCTGTTGAAAGTATTAACAAAATGTATATGAAAATGAATGAAGAGGTAACAAACAAATATACAAAATAACTTTTGCATTGATGAATTGGTGATGAAAATTGGAATACAAGTTACGCCCCTTGCATGGTCGTAGGGTACTGTCGTCTAGTGTCAACCTGGCCAAAGACCTGGCCAGCTAATTCAAGGGTGCAATTCTGTTCAGTGGTTCAATCCTTCGCTAATGAGCCGTCAAAGATGATTTATTAGATCGATTTCCCATTCTAAAATAACAATCAAGAATAAACGACAGACTCACAGAGAACATACATTATCAGACGTAATAATATATGGTCTATCTCTCTACCTACGTCCATCAAAGCCCACGCACCTCTTATCAGCCTTTTCTCCTTAACCAAGGAAACAATCTACGTTACGCACAAAAAATGATATACGCATTTTCTACGTTGTATTTATGTCATTAAACATGATATATTGCGATCCAGCTTATATGAATGAAGATGTTGACAAGATTTTGTGGTTAAATCTAGTTACTGTATTGTTTATTTATGACGTAAAATATGCGGGAATTCTATTTGGAGGGATAGGAATCGGAAATTGTCACCATTTTTTGTTTTTCTTCGATAGGGTTTGTTCTTTGCGTCACATCGCAGGTTTATTCGAGCCATATTCCGAGGATTCTCAGAAACTGCGTAAAATTTACCACGTAGTGATACTTCCTGTGATGACCTTGCCCTGCAATGACAACTTGGTCATTGCAGAGTTCCAATCCCTACAGCCCGGCTCCATCATCGGGTGAGATCGATGATACCGCATTGTCACGAGTTCAATTTGAACAGAAGAGAAACTTTGGACTGTCAGAAAGTGGTTCTGATTTATTAGATTTCCAAGGTTTGACCCACACAAACATATACTTATATGTATGTGTGGCTGTAGGGATTGGAATTCAGTTGCATGAAAATTGGAAATGCTTGGGCCACAGACCTAGGATTCAACGTGGTGAATTCTAGTTCGGTGGAGATACATTGTATACCTACTAACATAGTAAGTAAGAAATAAAAGCTTGTAAAATAGGGATCCCAAGGCCCATTTCGTTTTATGAAACTTTATTCTTTACTCTAAAGAAGTTCAAACCAACCTTTGGGAATTAACGCTTCCGAGCCTTTTGTGTTTTAGTAAAAAATGAAGAGATTTTATTTCTGTGTAGAGCCTGAGCTCATTGCTTTACTTATACCTCTTCAAAAGCTTTTTCCCATTTTGTTCCTGGTTCACGACACTGGCCTACTTCGGAGGTTTCCATCATAAGGCTTAGGACTTTAACCTCTTCTATGTGCTGAAATATCTATAGTAGAGTGGTAACCGTTTCCGTAACTGTGGAACTTCTGCAAAAATCGTAGCTCTGCGTCCGTCTCCGCAAAATGTATGTGGAGTTGTAACACAGTCGGAGGTTTATTTACGTTGAAATACAACAACGCACTGCACAGCGGGCAATTTTAAAAGTTGGTGCAGGCCTCCCTTTTCGTTATCCTACTTAAGATTTGTACAAGTTGTGGGAAGTACTATCAGTTAGACAGCTGTTCGTTCTTACCATCATTCAAAAACTACACTCAAACCTGCAATACGACACAACCTTAACACAAAACCGGAGACGAATAGGTACAGTATGCGAAACACACTCACTAAATACATCTTTTTCAAACAAATTCTTCATTTTTCTCGGACCATACTTGTATAACAAACTTAACGCACTACTCTCAATCTACCCCCTTAACTCGTACCAATGCAAGCAAACAGTCACCAATTACTTAAAAACACTCGGATATCAAGACACAGAAAATTTGCTCACCCCACTAGTATAATTTCCATTACCTATACATATCCTAAACTAAACTTACTCTTGTCAAACTTCCAAACCTCCAATTTCTGACTACTAAAAATATTTCAAACAGTAGTTCTCACATCCATCACAACACAACACAACACAACTCTTACACATTTAATTAAAAACTCCATCACATGAAATTCACACACTATGACACTTTTACTTCACACTACATACACCACTATTTACAATACAAGTTAACCCTCACACACTCACATTCATTTATACCTACCTACATGACACACTGCACTTAGTTAGTTATTTAGTTTGAATACCTACTCATATATTAATTAGTTATAAAGTAATTCATTGCTTTCACTATTTTTGTGAATTAACTGGACTCGTTACAAATCTGGACTTGGATTGTAATAGTTATACCGCGGGAGTGCACTGGTGACCTGCAATACAGGTTTTGCAAAACCTACAGCAGGCACCAGTCTCTCACAAAGTGTACTTTATTTTACCTCCTAAGTTCATTACATATTGTACAAATATATCTTATATTAAATATTATGTTTCTTTGAAGTGTTTCACACTTTATATTTTTGTAAATTGTTAAATACAATCCAAAATTTCATCGTACCGACGGGACTTGAACCCGCAACCTCCGGAATAACATGTTCCGGTGCTTTGCCAATTAAGCCACGGTGCGAAGTATCGTTACGACGAAATTAGTGGATTGCATTTGTTAACCCAATTATGCATTGGTGGCCCCATCTATGACTACTTATTACGTAAGTTAATCATTCGGAAGAAATCATTACAGTTTTCAAATCCGACGAGAGATGTTGCACTGCGTAAATCAAATATTATGTTTCTTTGAAGTGTTTCACACTTTATATTTTTGTAAATTGTTAAATACAATCCAAAATTTCATCGTACCGACGGGACTTGAACCCGCAACCTCCGGAATAACATGTTCCGGTGCTTTGCCAATTAAGCCACGGTGCGAAGTATCGTTACGACGAAATTAGTGGATTGCATTTGTTAACCCAATTATGCATTGGTGGCCCCATCTATGACTACTTATTACGTAAGTTAATCATTCGGAAGAAATCATTACAGTTTTCAAATCCGACGAGAGATGTTGCACTGCGTAAATCAAATATTATGTTTCTTTGAAGTGTTTCACACTTTATATTTTTGTAAATTGTTAAATACAATCCAAAATTTCATCGTACCGACGGGACTTGAACCCGCAACCTCCGGAATAACATGTTCCGGTGCTTTGCCAATTAAGCCACGGTTAATTAGCAAGCTAAAAGCTTTAGCAGCTTAATTGGCAAAGCACCGGAACATGTTATTCCGGAGGTTGCGGGTTCAAGTCCCGTCGGTACGATGAAATTTTGGATTGTATTTAACAATTTACAAAAATATAAAGTGTGAAACACTTCAAAGAAACATAATATTTGATTTACGCAGTGCAACATCTCTCGTCGGATTTGAAAACTGTAATGATTTCTTCCGAATGATTAACTTACGTAATAAGTAGTCATAGATGGGGCCACCAATGCATAATTGGGTTAACAAATGCAATCCACTAATTTCGTCGTAACGATACTTCGCACCGTGGCTTAATTGGCAAAGCACCGGAACATGTTATTCCGGAGGTTGCGGGTTCAAGTCCCGTCGGTACGATGAAATTTTGGATTGTATTTAACAATTTACAAAAATATAAAGTGTGAAACACTTCAAAGAAACATAATATTTGATTTACGCAGTGCAACATCTCTCGTCGGATTTGAAAACTGTAATGATTTCTTCCGAATGATTAACTTACGTAATAAGTAGTCATAGATGGGGCCACCAATGCATAATTGGGTTAACAAATGCAATCCACTAATTTCGTCGTAACGATACTTCGCACCGTGGCTTAATTGGCAAAGCACCGGAACATGTTATTCCGGAGGTTGCGGGTTCAAGTCCCGTCGGTACGATGAAATTTTGGATTGTATTTAACAATTTATCTTATATTAGTTATACCTAATTTTACAATTTTGTGAGAGAAAATAAATGGATTTTTATTTATTATTATTTATACAGGGGGACGCGGCCGGTCGGCTGCGTGTTAGGTATGTGTGATTAGGGACGGGGACGTACATTAAATGACACATGTAACTGGATTTGCTTGTTGCAGGCATTTACTCCCATCGTTCGCACTTACTTATCGGCGCCGTCAAATGAACAATTATTTAGTGCAGCTGCTTATATTTAAGAACCCCTAAGAGATCGCTTGAAAGGCGCCAAAAAAGCATGCTGTTTGTGAAATATAATTTGCCTCTTTTTAATTTTAATTACAATTAACTTATTTTGCTAACTTGTTATTAATAGTTTGTGTACTATGTTTGTACTTATTTGGAATAAAAAAATTTGAATCTCTATAATCTATATTTTCTCCCCTTCCAAGTAATTCAGAAGTATATAGCATAGAGTTAAGTAATATATAGTAATAAGTAGAACTTTGCGATTATGTTGCCTTAACTGAATAAGTTTATTCTGGATTCTGAGTTTTTGTTCTGGCATGTCAGCATAATACTTTCTCTATGGCATAATGCATGTCAGTGACAAATCTGTCATAATCTAATGTCTATCGGCCAAAGAGAATATAAATACTACGTAACTATCGGCTTCCATGTATGTGGTTGGAAATTAAATAATGATAAACAATACTTAGTAATCTTACCTCTAATATTTGTTTCTATGAATTAAAATGCATAAAAAAATCATCAGTACTTAAATGAAATTACATTTCTCCCACACACCAGAAATAACGCTTCACTATTACTCCAATATTTCTCCCAGATTGGTAACATCAAACATATTAAGTTAATCTTTTAACGATGAGCTGGTGCTTCAAAACAAGTATTCAACTTCCGAAAGGACAACGTAAGTCTAATATGGCCTTCATAAAGTTTAATCATAATGAACATTAATATCACCACCTACTCACATGTCTGCAACCTTACTCCGTTAACCCTTTTGCGGGTATTGTAACTTTTGTCTGTTATGAAAGTTGGGGTAGACTATGACACTTGCGTGGGTGAAATTAGTATTCATCCTGGTGCCTACTTGTATTGTTTACCTACTCCTGCAATCTAGCTTGTACAGGCAGAATATATAATACAGATTTCCAAGCATAGAAATGAGATGGTCGATTGATTAGTGACACTGGCCGCGCAACCGAAGGTACGGTACAGTTCCTACACGGGCCAATTCTTTATGTATTGTGATTCAATTGTCCCGAGTCTGGGTGTATTTGTGTTTGTATGTTTATAAAGTCCTCCGAGTCTGCGATTACAGCCAGTTGTCTATAAAAAATATGTTTAAAACAATGGCATAGAAATGTTTAGGTAATTAAATGTGCTATCACACCGGAAGACACTCAGAAAATTATATACACCTACACCTCTCTGATTAATTAGGTGTTATTGTTTTTTTTAAAGAATATAGCTTTCAAATGATTTATGTCTATAACCAAATTTCCTATTCTGCGGTTATATAAACGTTGTAAGCACAAAATAGGAAATTTGGTTATATGTTAAAGTAAAATTTGAGAAGATAACATAAGGTTTTGAAGGTTCACTTTCTCATTAGCATAAATCGAGCAATAAATGACTTAACTTCACATTCTGTTCACTGTGTTGTTCCTTTTCAGTAAATTTCGTGGAAAAATGGCCGTTGAGCAACCCAAACGATCTCGTATTTCTTTTTGCTACGTACCTCGTGTTTACTTTCAAAATAGGACCCTACGTTATGGAGAACCGTGGTCCTTTCCAAATAAAACCAGTTGTAATTGCTTATAACGGGTTTAAATTTGTTAATTCAGCCATGCTGACTTATCAGGTGAGCATCAAAAGGGTTTTATTGATTAGTCCGGAGGTTTGAAGCTTTGCTTGCTGTAAAGTTTTAACAACAACATAACTTAATAATTATGAATGTGAATTCTATACCTAAAGCGTATTTTTATACTTGTCCTCTCAATGAATATAGAATCTCTCTATGTTCTACTATCTACTGCAGTATAAATTCTTGACAGTAAAGATATTCACAATCATCTAAGCCTAAACTACATGAGTAAAGAAAACCTAAACTAACCATTTTTAACCCCCGACGCAAGAAAAAGGGGTGTAATAAGTTTGACGTGTGCATAATGTGTATCTGTTTGTCTGTCTGTGGCATCGTAGCGCTCAAATGGATGAACCGATTTGTTTCTTTTTTATTTGGTATCTGTGTCTGAATCGAGAATGTTTTTAGCTTTAATTCATGAAAATCCGTTCTGCCGTTTTAAAACTATGAGGGTTTT
Source organism: Cabera pusaria (assembly GCA_954871355.1). Classification (NCBI taxonomy): domain Eukaryota; kingdom Metazoa; phylum Arthropoda; class Insecta; order Lepidoptera; family Geometridae; genus Cabera; species Cabera pusaria. The sequence continues at coordinate 10,620,408 of OX940900.1, read as the reverse complement.
TTGTTTATGACGCTAAGAGATCAACTTTCATATGGCTGATCAATTTGAAATTCAGTATCCTCTTACTTCAATGATATACATAAATTAAACTATATACTGAACGGATTTATTAAATATTGTGTAGAATAAATTAACTGTACGAAAAAACTTTTAGTTATTTTTGTTACCGGTCTTTATTTATATAATTTGAGTTGTATTTTTCAGTTTTTCTGTTATATAATGGATAAAGGTTTATTTCTAACGAATTATGAATACGATGATGTCACTATTTACGTAAGTTTGTATGTATACGCAATTTAAAAAATAGCATTTGAGAAAAATGCAAAAACGTATCATTTGCAACAATGCAAAAACGCATAGTATGCCAGATTCAGCTACCTACGTGGTTAAATGTGAAGATAACCTGCTGCAAACAATGCATTTTTAATTTAGATAGTAGAGTATTCTAAACCTATCTTTGACCACATCATCGCTTACTTCCAGGCGAGATAGTGGTCAAACGCTAGCCTAATAATAAAACATAAACAAAAGATTGATATCTATATATATAAAAGAAAGTCGTGTTAGTTACTACACTTATAACTCAAGAACGGCTGGACCAATTTTTATGATTTTTGTATTTTTGGAATTGTCTTTGTCAGGAATAGGATAATAAGTATTAAAAACAATGAATAATGGACCTAAAAAAATTATATTAGAATAAATATTTTGCCAAAATGTTCCTGGGTTTAAAAACTGCCGATTATTTGATGTTCAATCGTTTATCCCGCCGTATTTTTTTTTTGTATAATTATAGCTCCACACGATTAGTGTATCTAGCCAGTATCAAGTATAAAAATTGTTCCCGTGTGTGGATAGCATTACAATATTCGGATTATCGCGTTTTTTTTTGTATAATTATGGCTCCACACGATTAGTGTATTTAGCCCGTGTCAAGTAGTAAGTCAAGTAAAAATTCTTCAAGTTTTTGTGAATTCAAGTCATGTAGATTATAAAAATGTCAATTATTGTCAGTAATGATAATTGTTTGACATATTTATTGATTGTCAAATATGCGCGCGTTCAGAAATGTATGCTTACAAGCAACTTAAAGAAAGGTAAATTTCCAAAAACCATTTTTTGCAATTTTTATTCTATATCTGGATTGCCATAATACATTAATAAATTTAATATCTCTTTTGTATTAATTTATTACGTTCATAAAAGCCTAACTTAAGTTCATCTAAAAGGTAACATGACATTCATTGTCTGTTAGGTGGTACGAAGTTCGCCGGGCCAGCTAGTTAAAAATAAAATTAAATGCATATTAATGTTGTATACTACGTATCTATACGTATCTATTAGTACTTTGGTAGTTAAAACAAGCAAAAGCAAGTTAACCTATATACTGGTATAATGCGGTACTTATACATAGTAAAAAATTTAACTGGTTGTTCAGTTCAATTCATGAAAATCCGTTCACTTTTGATCGACCTAGGAGTTTTGAGTTCGATTTTAATCATTGTTTATGGGGCCTCGCTAATATGGCGCATGTGCGGTTATGGTTGTGTTTGTTTAGCTAACTTTTACCTATAACCAATTGCACGATTGTATATAAAGTAGTGTATGAAACTGCACATAACTAGATATTAATTCACTCGTGCTTTAATAGTGCTCATTATGCCACAGTTTCATAAACTACTATTGGTTATTTTAGAGCTGGTAGCCCTTACAATATTTTCTTAAAAATAAATGCTTATGCCATCCAAAATATGACTCTATTATGATTTGCAGAGAATCGCCATGCACTACTGGAAATACTTGGTAACGATGATCCTTGATCTTTTTGACTCTGTTCTCCTTGTCCTGCAAAAGAAAGAGAGACATATAACATTCTTCCATGTGTACCATCACGTTGTTATGGTGGTCATATCGTGGTCATGTCTCAAGTACGACCCGAGCGACCTCTGGGCTGTCAGTGCCGCGGTCAACTGTGGTATACATTCTGTCTTACACGCGTATTATGGACTTTCAGCGATGGGACTAAAGTACTCAAAGTATATGTGGTGGAAGAAGTATATTACTATGATGCAACTGGTATGTACCTACTTAAAATATACTAGTTCTCATTCTAGGGCCAGTGTTCTAACTATTATACATATATTCAATAGCTCTAATTTTACCAAAATTAAGAAGTACATACCTAGTGAGGTACGTATGTTTTTACCGCGTGAACTTTTTCTTATCTTATAGGCTAGCGTTTGAACACTTTTCTCTCGCCTGGTAGTAAGCGATGATGTGGTCGAAGATGTTAAACACGCTAGGTCTAGAATACTCTACCAGACTCTAAAGGGTTGTGTTACCGGAACACCGTAAAGTGTGTGTGTGGCGGCAGATTTTCTCCTTGATGGTAATAAGCTGCTTTTTGATAGCCACACAGGCGGAACATTGATATAATATGCTCCTATGAACTTATTTCCTGTGTAGCGACTAGCAACTTTGTCTATCCAAAGATTTACATGCAGTTACATTACAAATTGTTAAACACAATCCAAAATTTCATCGTACCGACGGGACTCGAACCCGCACCCCCCGGATTACACGTCCAGGTGCTCTGCCAATTAAGCCACGTTTCGATACATCGATACGACGAAATTAGTGGATTGCAATATCTCTCGTCGGATTTGAAAACTGTAATGATTTCTTCCGAATGATTAACTTACGTAATAAGTAGTCATAGATGGCGCCACCAATGCATAATTGGGTTAACAAATGCAATCCACTAATTTCGTCGTATCGATGTATCGAACCGTGGCTTAATTGGCAGAGCACCTGGACGTGTAATCCGGGGGGTGCGGGTTCGAGTCCCGTCGGTACGATGAAATTTTGGATTGTGTTTAACAATTTACAAAAATATAAAGTGTGAGACACTTCAAAGAAACATAATATTTAAGTTACATTACAGTTTTTGTTATAGGATGATATCATAATCAACACCAATATTATAAATGCGAAAGTCAGTTTGTTTGTTTGTTTGGGACTTCTTCACGGTCAAACGGCTTGACCGATTTGGCTAAAATTGTGTACAAAGATAGAACATATGGCAGAATAGGATATAAGATAATTTTTTTTTGGCTATCGAGTCAGGGAGTCCAAATATTTTAAATTGAATTTTGTAAATATAAGATCTCTTTTCGAATAAACGGCTTGACCGATTTGCCTGAAATTTTGTGTAAAGACAGTTCATAAGGCAGAAAAGAATGTAGAATGCTTTTTTCTGGCTATCGAGTCAGGGGGCCCAAATATTTTTAATTGAATTTTGTAAATGTAAGATCTCTTTTCGAATAAACGGCTTGACCGATTTGCCTGAAATGTTGTATAAAGACAGTTCGTAGGGTAGAATAGGATATAGAATACTTTTTTTTTGGCTATCGAGTCAGGGGGTTAAGATATTTTTAATTGAATTTTGTAAATATAAGACTTCTTCTCGAATAAACGGCTTGACCGATTTGCCTGAAATTTTGTGTGAATACATGTCATAGGGCAGAATAGGATATAGGATACTTTTTTTCTGGCTGTCGAGTCAAGGGGTCCAGATATTTTTAATTGAATTTTGTAACTAAAGCACCTCTTTTCGAATAAACGCGTTGACCGATTTGCTTGAAATGTTGTATAAAGACAGTTCATAAGGCAGAAAATAATATAGAATACTTTTTTCTGGCTATCGAGTCACGGGTTCCAAACATGTTTAATTGAATTTTGTATATATAAGATCTCTTCTCAAATAAACGGCTTGACTGATTTGCCTGACATGTTGTATAAAGACAGTTCATAGGGTAGAATAGGATATGGGATACTTTTTTTTTGGCTATTGAGTCAGGGGGTTCAATATTTTTAATTGAATTTTGTAAATATTAGACTTCTTCTCGAATAAACGGCTTGACCGATTTGCCTGAAATGTTGTATAAAGACAGTTCATAAGGCAGAACAGAATAAAGAACACTTTTTTTCTGGCTATCGAGTCAGGGGGTCCAAATATTTTTAATTGAATTTTGTAAATATAAGATCTCTTTTCGAATAAACGGCTTGACCGATTTGCCTGAAATGTTGTATAAAGACAGTTCGTAGGGTAGAATAGGATATAGAATACTTTTTTTTTGGCTATCGAGTCAGGTGGTTAAGATATTTTGAATTGAATTTTGTAAATATAAGACTTCTTCTCGAATAAACGGCTTTACCGATTTGCCTGAAATTATGTGTGAATACATGTGATAGGGCAGAATAGGATATTGGATACTTTTTTTCTGGCTGTCGAGTCAGGGGGTCCAGATATTTTTAATTGAATTTTGTAACTAAAGGACCTCTTTTCGAATAAACGGCTTGACCGATTTGCTTGAAATGTTGTATAAAGACAGTTCATAAGGCAGAAAAGAATATAGAATACTTTTTTCTGGCTATCGAGTCACGGGGTCCAAATATGTTTGATTGAATTTTGTATATATAAGATCTCTTCTCAAACAAACGGCTTGACTGATTTGCCTGACATGTTGTATAAAGACAGTTCATAGGGTAGAATAGGATATGAGATACTTTTTTTTTGGCTATCGAGTCAGAGGGTTCAGATATTTTTAATTGAATTTTGTAAATATTAGACTTCTTCTCGAATAAACGGCTTGACCGATTTGCCTGAAATTTTGTATGAATACATGTCATAGGGCAGAATAGGATATAGGATACTTTTTTTCTGGCTGTCGAGTCAGGGGGTCCAGATATTTTTAATTGAATATTGTAAATATAAGACCTCTTCTCGAATAAACGGCTTGACCGATTTGCCTGAATTGTTGTATAAAGACAGTTCATAGGGTAGAATAGGATATGGAATACTTTTTTTTTGGCTATCGAGTCAGGGGGTTCAGATATTTTTAATTGAATTTTGTAAATATAAGACTTCTTCTCGAATAAACGGCTTGACCGAATTGCCTGAAGTTTTGTATGAATACATGTCATAGGGCAGAATAGGATATAGGATACTTTGTTTTTGGCTTTCGAGTCAGGGGGTCCGCTAAACAGCTTGACCGATTTGCCTGAAATTTTATACATACGAGTATTACAGTTCATATTGCATAGAATCACATATGATACTTTTTTCTGGCAGTCGAGTCCAGGTGTCCAGAATTTTTAAATTGAACTTTGTAAATGTGTGGCCTCTTTTCGGCCAAACGGCTTGACCGATTCATATGAAATTTTGTACAAAGACATTTAATAGGGCATAAAAGGGCAAAGAATACTTTTTTTCGGCAGTTAAGTGTGGGAGCCTATATTTTTTGTTAACTTTACATAGAGTTTGCATAATCATATAAGTTTGAGCTTAGGTTCATAGATAATGACTAAACTTAATAAGTGCCTTAATTAGGCCATAAAACTGTCAGGGTCATTAAAAGTCATCAAAATTTACGCGATGGCTTTGCTTGCCCAACGTGTTTTATCTGCTTTGTGGGAAGTATTTCATAAGCATTCGTGTTTTAACAGCCACATTTAACTTTTGTATTTTAATAGCCACATGCATCAGAACGAGTCCATAAATTAAGACAGTACAATCTTTAATAATCATAATTATTTTTAACCTTAAATAATTGGATATCAAGTTTAACCATTGTGTCATCAGTGTTAACTTAGTAGGTTATAAAAACTGTCAGGGTCATAAAAGGTCGTACATTTTTTCGCGCTCGCTTCCCTCGCGCAATGATAGCGCTTGCTTCGCTCGCGCAGTGATTGCGCTCGCTCCGGTCTCGCAGCATTTGTTATATCTACTTTGTAGGAAACATTTCAGCAACTTTTGTATTTTAATAGCCACATGCATCAGAACGAGTCCATAAATTAAAACAGTACAACCTTCAATAATCATATTGAATATTAACCTTAAAATAACTGGGTATGAAGTTTAACCTCTGTGTCATCAGTGTTGACTTAGTAGGTCATAAAAACTGTCAGGGTCATAAAAGGTCGTAAATATTTTTCGTGATTTCAGTTTTGTTTTCAGTGATAGCGCTTACTACGCTCGCGCAGTAATAGTGCTCGCACCGGTCGTGCAAGCATTAGTTATATCTACTTTGTAGGAAACATTTCAGCAATTATTGTATTTTAATAGCCACATTCATCAAAACATGACATGAAATGGAACAGTACAGACTTCAATAATCATAATGATTTTTACCTTAAAATAAGTGGATATCAAGTTTAACCTTAGGGTCATCGGTTTTGACTTAGTAGGTCATAAAAACTGTCAGGGTCATAAAATGACGTAAAAATTTTCGCGCTCGCTTCGCTCGCGCATTGATAGCTCTCGCTGCGCTCTCGCAAGCCTTTGTTTTATCTACTTTGTAGGTAATATTTCAGCATTTTTTTGTATTTTAATAGCCACATGCATCAAGACGAGTTAATTAATTGAAACAGTACAACCTTCAATAATCATAATGAATTTCTACCTTAAAATAAGTGGATATCAAGTTTAGCCCTAGGGTCATCGGTGTTGATTTAGTAGGTTATAAAAACTGTCAGGGTCATATAATGACGTTAAAATTTTCGCGCTCGCTGGTAAACCTTGGTTAGGTTTACCAAGTACCAAGTAATGATTAATGACTTCAACAATAAACGATATCGAGTTCGATCTAAGAGTCATCTATATTGACTTGATGATTAGGTCATTAAACTGTCAGGGTTATAAAACGCCATAAAAAAATTTCACTCGCCCAATAATAGCGCTCGCTACGCTCGCGCAGCTATTTACCTAATTTTCTTTGTAAGAAATGTTTTAGGAACTGGTGTATTGAGTCAAACATTTAAACAGCACAATTTCATATACTAACCTAACCAAAATGATTAATGACTTTAACAATAGAGGATATTGAGTTCGACCTATGGTCATTTGTCCTAAGAGATCATCGATCTAGACCTCAATGGTCATAAAGACACAAATAACGCGGGCGAAGCCGCGGGTAACAGCTAGTATAAGATATTTGGAGAGATCTTACTAAGGATCTGTATGCATTTCACTAGAGAAAGCAGCTTTGATGTTGAAACCTCACAGCCCGACAGATTATCACACATTTCCCTTACCTTAGTTTACACCCATGTTATCTACCTAAAATGCGAGGTTTCGGTATCTTCGAGAATTAAATTAGTTATTCTCAAACCACTACACGAACAGTGCGACTGTGGCAAAACCTTTTGCTTAATATAGAGTAAATTCACACTTAAGTACAACCTATATTTCCTTACAAAGTTAATTAAATTCTTGTTGCCATGAATCCCGTTAATTAACTATGTTCCAGATAGAATAGAATAACTATTTATAGCATGAGTATGTATGTAATAACTTTCCTTTCGTTATCAGCATCAACTTAACTTCTTACATATGCTAGTAGTTGGTAGCAAAGTTTTTAACAATTATTGCAGAACGATTATTAAGAACAATTAATACAAACAGAGGTATAGAATATCATCAACACCAATATTATAAATGGGAAAGTCAGTTTGTTTATTTGTTTGTTTGTTTGTTTGGGACTTCTTCACGGTCAAACGGCTTGACGGATTTGGCTGAAATTTTGTACAAAGATTTCAGTACATAGGGCAGAATAGGACATAGGATACATTTTTTCTGGCTGTCGAGTCAGGTGGTCCAGATATTTTAAATTGAATTTTGTAAATATAAAATCTCTTCTCGAATAGACGGCTTAACCGATTTGCCTGAAATGTTGTATAAAGACAGTTCGTAGGGTAGAATAGGATATAGGATACTTTTTTTCTGGCTTTCGAGTCAGGGGTCTAAATATTTTTAATTGGATTTTGTAAATATAAGACTTCTTCTCAAATAAACGGCTTCACCGATTTGCCTGAAATTTTGTATGAATACATATCTTAGGGCAGAATAGGATATAGGATACTTTTTTTCTGGCTGCCGAGTCAGGGGGTCCAGATATTTTAAATTGAATTTTGTAAATATAAAACCTCTTCTCGAAAAAACGGCTTGACTGATTTGCCTGAAATGTTGTATATAGACAGTTCATAGGGTAAAATAAGATATAGGAAACTTTTTTTCTGGCTGTCGAGTCAGGGGGTCCAAAAATTTTTTATTGAATTTTGTAAATATAAGACTTCTTGAATAAACGGCTTGACCGATTTGCCTGAAATGTTGTATGAATACATGTCATAGGGCAGAATAGGATATAGGATACTTTTTTTCTAGCTGTCGAGTCAGGGGGTCCAGATATTTTAAATTGAATTTTGTAAATATCGAATAAACGGCTTGACCGATTTGCCTGAAATGTTGTATAAAGACAGTTCATAGGATAGAACAGGATATCGGATACTTTTTTTCCGGCTGTCGAGTCCAGGTGTCCAGTTTTACAAATGTTTGGCGGTCTACTCTCGGTCAAACGGGTTAACCGTTTTAGCTGAAATTTTGTACACAGATAAGTGAAGTGAAGAGTCAATAAGACATAGAAGGACAACGAATACTTTTTTTTGGCTGGCAATTTCGGGTGTCTAGATTTTTATTATGGAATTTTGTTAATTCGTTGCCTCTTTTCGGCCAGACGGCTTGACCGATTCAGATGAAATTTTGTACAAAGAAATTAAATAGGGCATAAAAGGGCCAGGAATACTTTTTTTCGGCAGTTAAGTATGGGTGCCTTTATTTTTTGTTAACTTTACATTATAGAGTTAGCATAATCATAAAAGTTTGACCTTAGGTTCTTCTATAATGACTAAACTTAATATGTGTCCTAATTAGGCCATAAAACTGTCAGGGTCATTAAAAGTCCTCAGAATTTACGCGACAGCTTTGCTTGCATAACGTGTTTTATCTGCTTTGTGGGAAGTATTTCAAAAACATTCGTGTTAACAGCCACATTTAACCTTAGGGTCATAGGTGTTGACTTAGTGGGTCATAAAAACTGTCAGGGTCATAAAATGCCGTAAAAATTTTTCGCGCTCGCACAAACATTTGTTTTATACTTTGTTGGTAATATTTCAGCATTTTTTGTATGTTAATAGCCAGCTACATGCATCAAAACGAGTTTACAAATTGAAAAAGTACAACCTTCAATAATCATAATGATATTTAATTAACCTTAAAATAAGTGGATATCAAGTTTAACCTTTGAGTTATCGGTGTTGACTTAGGAGGTCATAAAAACTGTCAGGGTCATAAAAAGTCGTAAAAATTTTTCACCATCGCTTCGCTCGCTACGCTCGCGTAACCATTTGTTTTAGCATTTTTTGTATTGAAATAGCCACATGCATCAAAACGAGTTTATAAATTGAAACAGTTCAACCTTCAATAATCATAATGATTATTAACTTTAAATAAGTGGATATGAAGTTTAACCTTTGTGTCATCAGTGTTGACTTATTAGGTCATATAAACTGTCAGAGCCATAAAAAGTCGTAAAAATTTTTCGCGCTCGCTTCACTCGCGCAGTGATAGCGCTCGCTCCGCTCGCGCAAGCATTTGTTATATCTACTTTGTAGAAAACATTTCAGCAACTTTTGTATTTTAATAGCCACCTGCATCAAAACGAGTCATAGATTGAAACAGTACAACCTTCAATAATGATAAAGATTATTAACCTTAAAATAAGTGGATATCAAGTTTAACCTTAGGGTTATCGGTGTTGCCTTAGTAGGTCATAAAAGCTGTCAGGGTCATAAAAGGTCGTAAAAAATTTTTGCGCTCGCTCAAGCATTTGTTTTATCTTCTTTGTTGGTAATATTTCAGTTATTTTTGTATATTAATAACCACATGCAACAAAACGAGTCATAAATTAAAACAGTACAACCTTCAATAATCATAATGATTATTAACCTTAAAATAAGTGGATATCAAGTTTAACCTTTGTGTTATCGGTGTTGACTTAGGAGGTCATAAAAACTGTCAGGGTCATAAAAAGTCGTAAAAATTTTTCACCATCGCTTCGCTCGCGCATTGATAGCGCTCGCTACGCTCGCGCAAGCATTTGTTTTATCTACTTTGTAGGTAATATTTCAGTTATTTTTGTATATTAATAACCACATGCATCAAAACGAGTCATAAATTAAAACAGTACAACCTTCAATAATCATAATGATTATTAACCTTAAAATAAGTGGATATCAAGTTTAACCTTTGTGTTATCGGTGTTGACTTAGGAGGTCGTAAAAACTGTCAGGGTCATAAAAAGTCGTAAAAATTTTTCACCATCGCTTCGCTGGCGCATTGATAGCGCTCGCTACGCTCGCGCAAGCATTTGTTTTACCTACTTTGTAGGTAATATTTCAGCATTTTTTGTATTTAAATAGCCACATGCATCAAAACGAGTTTATAAATTGAAACAGTTCAACCTTCAATAATCATAATGATTATTAACCTTAAAATAAGAGGATATCAAGTTACCTAGGGTTATCGGTGTTGACTTAGTAAGTCATAAAAACTGTAAGGGTCATAAAAGGTCCTAAAAAAAATTTGCGCTCGCTTCGCTTGTGCAGTAATAACGCTATATAGCATATAATAGCGTGTTTTAACAGCCTCATACATTAGACTGACTCAAATACTTAAACAGCAAAACTTGGTATATCTTGGTTAGGTTTGCAGAGTAATGATTAATGACTTATAACAATAGACGATATCGAGTTTGACCTAAGAGTCATCTACAGTGACTTGATCGTTAAGTTATAAAACTGTCAGGGTCATAAAAAGTCATAAAAAATGTTCGCTCGCGCAATGATAGCGTTCGCGATATTTCCTTATTTTCTTTGTAAGAAATGTTTCAGGAACTTTTGTGATGAGTCAAACAATTGAACAGCACAACTTCGTATACCTAACCAAAATGATTAATGACTTTAACAATAGAGGATATTGATTTCGACTTTGGGGTCATCTATGGTGACTTGGGCTAAGAGATCATCGATCTAGACTTCAAGGGTCATAAAGACACAATAACGCAGGCGAAGCTGCGGGTAACAGCTAGTTAGTAATAAATTCCATTTACAAATTGGACTTTTGGTGTGATATACCCGGTCTAGATGTGGTATACACACCAGTATCTAAGTAAGATGATGTAAGGGAGGGACTATCATTATTAGCGCAGTGAGGGAAGACACTACACTAATAATGATAGTCCGTATTTATATTCCGACACGTATATTGTCTATTCCGGCATAATACAAAAGCACATAGCGTGCTGCGCGATTTCTTGCAACGGCGAGGGACAGTTGGTGACTCCACACTTACAGACACGATCGAGAGCTGGCTATAAACATTTTGCCTGTAGGTACTTCGCTACAGACTTATTCACGTAAGTATACAGGATGAAATTTGGAGATAGGACCGTAAAGGAAGGTACCTCTTTCGCCATAGCTACAGTGAAGCCTAAGAAGACCGTCAATAATTTTGTCCACATTTAGGGCTGTATTTGTATAATTTGATAAGAAAAATTACAATCAGTAAGAAAATGATTGTCAGAAAAGCTTTTTGATGCCAATCGATCCCATTTCTTAAACATCAATAACTCCATTGGATGAAGTGTCGTATGGGTATAATAGAAAGGTGGTAAAATGAGAAATATATATATATACAAACACCTTTTTCGATGTCAATCGATCCAGTCAAGAATTACGGACAATCTTCTTAGAACGATTTACTGTAGCTACAACAGAAGACTGAGGGCATAGAATAATTAATAGTCTGAGGGGGCAACTCTTAATTTCAAACAGAACGCACCTACGGCAATGGTAACGACAACAACGAAGTGACATAGACCGTGTCTTTAATATTACTATGTATTTATTTCAGATTCAATTTGTAGTTGTGTCGATTCACCTCGTGATACAAGCTTGCATTTCTCCGTGTCCGAAGCGCAGCGGCACTTATTGGGTGGGGCTCTCCAACATGTCCCTTTTCCTTATCCTGTTTACACAATTCTACAGGAAGAGATACAGAACAAAAGTTGGCTGCGCTCGCTTAAGACATTTACAATAATATACTCATACTTACGGCTGCATTGTTTGTGGTTTGTTTTATAGTATTGATAACATATTGCAATGTAATGCATTTCTGTAAAATTCTTGGTAGTTTTAGGAATTTATAAGTAAGCTCCGGAATATTTTCCATAGAATATTACAGTATTTTTATTCCATATATCACAGGTATATACTTTATATGTATACTTTACATAAAAGTAAGATTGTTTTAGACAAATAAGGTGATCCCTAAAATCCACACTAGGATAACCTGGTTCAGTTTCTTCCTGAGGCACTTACGTGATGTTACATAAGTTGACCTATTACTAATACGAAGTTTATTTAAAAGCAACTACAAGAATATCACTCTAATATTTTTTCAGAATATGCGCAGCATATAAAGATTATAGTAGATAGGTATCCCAAGATAATTGAAGGAAGAGAAAGGAGTACAAATAAAAGATTAAAATTTACAAAGTAGAGAGTTTATTTTTGTCTTTGTGAGTGTATGAGTGTGTGATTGTATGTATATAGAGCCTTGAGTGGTAAATACCACTTTACACATTCGCATGAATGGGTGTATAAGAATGTATGTATTGTTATGTGAATTTACAGGGTTTTAGAGTACCTACCTTATTGACTCGTACTATTAATGGTCAGTTACGTAATGAGGATAGAGCAGAAGTTGGTATACAGTACATGTATCGATATTCTGACTGTTAGTTAATACTTAGGATTTTACTGCTGGTAAGTCTACATACATTTTCCATATTCGAGTAAGATCTCAATATAAATAGCATTCCTCAATTCTGAACAGCGTTATCAAATTACAATTTGTCAAATTAATGTCTGTCTGGAATAGCTTTCATGGTAAAAGCGTTGGAAAGTCAACATTTTAAAGCATCCATAAACCTGAAATCTTAAAATCTTTCAACAGTCATATTAATAAAAGCCGAGCGTCTCGGAAGACGATGAACTCGGAGCTGGCAATGCCAGCCATATCAGTTCGCACAATGGATCAACCTACGTCTGTCGATCCATATAAATCCGTACGATGCACCTTAAACGTACTGAGCGTCTCGTCTGAACCTTATCCTTATTTTTATACCACGTACATACCACAATATGCCATTTTATCATAATTTCAATATCAGAACCGGAGAAGGTTCCCGGGAGAATAAGAATCCGTCTGAAATAAATTCACATTCCCGACACAAAAAGCTCACACGATGTGCTTATTCACTTACAATCGTACAAACAATAAAGTGGATAAACACACGTAGACGGAAGTTAGCCGACCGAATAACAAGAACAATTATGGGGAGAGTGGCTCGTTACAGATTTACGATGGGAGGAACGCTTGCAAATGTCCCTAAACTTTACTACTTTTATCATCTGTGTGCCCACGAAGTCCTGTCGGTGCTTAATGGCAGAATTGGGTTACAAAAAATAATTTGCTCCATCGTTTTTTTTTGCTATGATCTTTCTGATTGTTGGCTATCAAGTATAAATTGACATCAGGCCGGATATTACTTAGCAAAAAAAATATGATGTAAACCTGGCTGTGATAGGATTTCTACGTCAAATAAGGTATTAAATTATTCTTTTGATAGCCATCATTTATAATATGGTTATCCAAACTAAGTATTATAAATATGTAGGGTAAAAGCCGGATAGTTGCCACACTTTTTAAAAAGCTCCTTTAAAAATGTATACCAATACATTTTTTATTCAAAGTGTATTCTCAAACATAGTTAATTAATCTTCTAACATACTTTATCTATAATTTTTTTTTAAATATTATAAATTTTAAGTAAATCCAGTTTAAAATGACCTCTAAAAAAGAGGATAGTTGCCAACTATAGCGGATACTAGCCTAACGTTGAAAATGGTTGGTGGGATACTTGCCTGAAACACGTTTCTTATATGGGGACCCTCTATTATTTTTAACTTTATTCTGTTTTTAGTAATTGTTGTTATAGCGGCAACAGAAATACATCATCTGTGAAAATTTCAACTGTCTATCACGGTTCATGAGTGACAGACGGACAGACAGACAGACAGACAAACAGACAGACAGCCAGACAGACAGACAGACAAACAGACAGACAGACAGACGGACAGCGGAGTCTTAGTAATAGGGTCCCGTTTTACCCTTTGGGTACGGAACCCTAAAAATAACTAAGAAAAAAAATCTTTCTTTGCTTGTTAAAAATGTATGGTTACGGATAGTTGCCGCAGGGTGTTGCCCTGCGGCAACTATCCGCAAAAGACAGTAGGGCAACTATCCGATTTGATACGGATACTTGCCCTTTTTATTTACGAAATAAATAAAACATATTTAACAATAAAACCTAATAAACAGTGCAATTTAAACTCTAATGCACTCAAAGAAATATAATTTTGACTGAAATCGCAATCAGTTATAAAAATATTTAACAGAGATTACTTATCAATATAATTCTGGGGCTCGTCAAAGTATCGCCGCGGAAGATGTTTTCTCACACGGATAAAACACGTGTGCATACTTCAACGGCTTACGCGGCACTGAGGCCTGCGCGGGGGACGCTTTTAATTATGATCAAAAAGAAACACTGTCAATACGTCTAACATAGAGCATTTGAAACTGAGGCATGTATCCGGATTTTACCCTATCAGTTTTTTCAAGTAGTAAGCATATTAGATTTATTGGCTTCGTTAAAAAAATACTTCAAAGACTGTATTGAACCTTGCATGGCAACTGGCAAAACTGGATCATGAATTTAACATGTGCGCATCCAAAGCAAAATCTAGGTACGCAACTATAGAATGTTTAACCACTGACACAAAAGAGGGGTGTTATAAGTTTGACGTGTATATGTGTGCATGTCTGTGGCATCGTAGCTCCTAAACAGCTGAACCGACTTTGATTTAGTTTTTTTCTTATTTGGTAGATCACCTAATAGTCTTCTTAGCTTTGTTTTAAGAAAATCCGTTGAGGCTATGAGTACAACTTTCATGGGTCTGATCAATCCTGAATTCGGTATCCTGTTACTCTAATTACAAGAACATGGTATCTAGTGAAAACTGCAAAATATTTGACTCCTCACTAACATCAGAAATATCGTGTTTGGGCTCATTGGAACGGTCTCAATTAACAGATTATACATAGATCAGTTGGGGTGGTTAGATAGTTTTAAATTTAAGTATTATTGGTAAAAAAAATTTACTATCGTACAAAATGGTGAATCTGAAACGTGTTTCATTTGAGAATACATACCCTGAAAAACATATTTTCTGAAAGGAAATCCTCTCCAACTCCCCTGCCCTTTGTGCTCTGAAATTCGAAATCCCTGTTGTACCGGAACAAAAACATTCCTGAGAATTCCATTATATTGTCATACGAGAGTTTTGTGTTATTTCGTTACTAATGCTCAAATATGTAATCACTGTATAAAAAGTCCATCAACCTTCTTGAAACCTTTTTTAACCTCCGACACAAAAAGAGGGGTGTTATAATTTTGGCGTGTATATCTGCGTGTCTGTGTGTATGTATGTGTATGTTTATGGCATTGTAGCTCCGGAACTAATGAACCGACTTTGAATTATTTCGGTGACTTGATCGAGAGTGTTCTTAGTTTTCTTTCAAGAAAATCCATTCATTCGTTCGAAAATTATGAGCTCTTTTCTAGTTGATGAGGCTATGAGAGCAACTTTCATAAGTCTGAATAATTTTAAATGCGGTATTCTATTACTTTAATGATATTGCAAGAACATGGAATCTTATCATGGTATTGCCTGGAATCTGCACAATTCTCAACTCCTCACGAGCTAAGTTGTCGTGTTTAGGCTCATTGGAATGGTCTCAATTAACAGATACATAAATCAGTCGGGGACGATTTTAAATTTATGTTTTATATGCTATAGGCAGCAAACATGCAAAACGCCCACCTGTTACCATCGCCTATGCAAACTTGTAACAATAGGGGTGTCACTCATGCGCTGCCGGACCGTCCAGATTTTTTTGACGCCACTTTGAATTTCTCCATGCTATATAGTTTACCGGCAGAGATTTTATAAATTGAAATGCTAGCGAGGAATTTAGTTTTATTGACATATCAAAAACCACGAGTGTAATTTCTCGGCAACTGTAAAACGTGCTACATTTTTATCTTACTTTCATCTAAGAGCCTTTTCTTTGTATTTACTGTATGTTGAATGTCCCGTTACAAATTTAATTGTGTATACATTAGAGCATTTTCATGTACTGTAACGCTAAGGTACTCAATGTTCCTGAAAATCAAACGAAATATTAGAGCGGTTCGATGTTCTGATATATCAGATAGATAGATAGATAGAAACACTTTATTGAACACCTTATCAAATGAAACAGAGTATTACTTAACAACTAATTAAAATAGTGTAACAATAGGCGGCCTTATCGCTGAAAGCGATGTCTTCCAGACAACCTAAAGATGGAGAAATATGTAAATAGATACGGCGGTGTATAGTGTAGATATAAGTGAATAAGACATAAGCTATTGAAGGATACTAAATTAATACGAAAGAAAATAGTAATAATTACTTTGATATATATACTGCAGGTACTGGTAAAGGCTCTTATGTATATATGCTTGTCTTAATGTCACCTACGTTCGTACCGCCTCGTAGTAGTCTATATGATGATGACAAAAATTACTGTTTGACTATTAGTCTAGGCTTAGGCTATAACCCCAACCATGCCTACTCTAGCAGTTCAGTACTCTGCTTCGACTCACTGCCGTCTTCTACTTCCAGGCCTTTCCTAAGATGAAAGTTTTTACCAATCCCTTACAAAACAATGTAAGCAAAATAATAGCCCTAAGAGTAACTTTGGAGTGATGCCAACCAATTAACATGTTTAATTTACCTACATGGTTTTAAAATTATTAATGTATTCTCTTGGCGATATTTTTATCTGTCAACTTATTGGGCTGTGCACACTTTAATTTTGGCCACAACAACAGTAACTACATACAATTGACTCGAATTTCCTCAACTGCCGTTTCAAACTTTAATACACGTAGATATTTTAGCCAACCGTTTGAAGTTTAAGCCTCGCAGTCCTATTAATTTAAGCGCTAGGCATTATCTAAACGTAATGCCTTCAATAAAACTCCGAGCGAAGTAGCATTAGGTCCCATATTATATTAATTTGTTCGTGTGGAACTGCAGAAACATCACCAACATTTGTTTAAAATGTTCAACTTTTGTATTCCGTCGTAAAAATAACGCCGAATGTACAAGTCTACGACTAGTGTGTGCCTAGAATATGTTGATACTAAAACCGTATATCTCTACATTTGATGTGCAGCAACATTTTCGTAAATGTATGGTAAGCTTTCAGGCATGTTGGCCTTCTAGCATAAGGTTTTATTATATATTTTTTGAGGTTTGTGCCGTTCTCTTTTTTCCTATTTTAGTAGTAGTTAGGTACTGTTAGTCTGATTGGGGTGGTGCTATTTCTTAGTTGTTGAACCGTGAAATAGTTTTCCTTATCTTTTCCAGTTTGTAAAGAGTATTCGTACATGGCCTTTAAAATTTCAGGATGTAAGACTCAACATCTGTACCTATGCGATCTTTGCAAGATGACTGACAAAAGCTTTATGCAAGCCGAGGAGTGCTTGTAATGGCAGTAATTTGGCTGGCATATATTACTACGGAAGAAACATGTATGCTTGAAAAATAATATAGTCTTCCATAAACTATAATATCAGATTGTATGTTTAATTAATCAATATATAAATGATAAGTACATTACAAATAAGTTGAGGGAATCATTCCATGCAAAGCAATAGCTTTCAAATATCAAATATGTATGGGAAAGCTACTCCAATAGAAAGAAAGAGTAAATATGTTTACTATTTGCTGTTCATCTCAATATCCTGTCCTACTACTAGTTGTTTACATGGACACCTAATCATAGACTTATTGGAATATGGATATATCAAAGATGCGGACCCAATTCTTTTGGGATGTTGTTGATATTGTCTCAAAGGATGAAATACAATAAGTTGCTTTTATATCATGAAAAATTTACATAAGTCGATGATCGAGTCGAGACACGACCTAATGTCAGAATAGTATCCCATGCCTAAAAACTGCAGTACTATCTTTGTTTGAGCTATTTTAAGCTAAATAAAATGTTGCTAATCGTTTATGGTATTAGAAAAGGGCAAGCATGAGTCTTTACCAGAACACACTGCATTGCCCCCGAGAAGATTATTCTTAATGGAAGTTGCATAATAATAAAATAATTCCGTAAAATCTAAAAATATGACTTTGAATGACGATAAGCCGGCTTCGTTTCAATCTCGCTCACACTTATCATAAAAACTATCTGTAATATGCTATCAAACACTGAAATCAACGTGACAAAAAGAGCATAAATACATGGTGATATTTTTATTCTTCAGGAGTTTATTCTGCATGAAACCTCCATATTCCTCTTCGTGCAAACCTTTCATGCTTCCTCTTCTATGGCTTTCTCCATCTATAAGTAGGTATTGTATACCAAGATATATTATTTTGCTTTTAGAAGTGGTTCTTCTTTGTTACCTATGTTCTTTTCGAATTCTTATAATATTTTTCCTATTTGATCTAAGTATTTACAAATCATTGACTTAAGCCATCCAAAATCAAACGAAACTTCGCGGGATGCGGGATAATATTCCGTTCTATTTAGATTGTGCTACAAAAAGGCATTGAAAACAGAAAATACCGTGAAGCTTGGCGTTCAGTCAACGTCTCCTACAAAGTGATATTGCGCAAGACGGATGCCCGGTTTTCACAAACAGAAAAATGTTGTATTTACTGCAAACCATTTTTTTGGTGGTACTGCATTTACCAGAAATATCATAAAATACTTTTAGTGTTGGATATTTGCTGTAAACTATAGCTTTTTACAGTTTGTAGGAAATATGACTTGAAAAACGCCTTACTTAAAGCTTAGAGGAAGTTCTGATATTCTTAAGCACGATTTTGAACAAGAAACAATATTACTTACAGGAGGCGAAATGCAAGGTTGGGTATGGGTGCGTTTGCGAGTCTAAAATATTTCGAAGCGAGAGGTCGCCCTTTCACATCTTAGCACAGGTGATCGTCTACTAGTGGTAGGAGCATACTATACCGTTGTTCAACATGACTTGCTACCGAAAAAAGTAGGCTACCACCATTAAAAAGAAATCTTGACTGTGTTCCGGCAGCACACAGCTCCTGAGAGTCGAGAGTTTTCTAGGCCTGGCGTGTTCACGATCTTCGACTACGTCATCGCTTACCACCAGGTGAGATAGGCGATATCCACTAAAATCCATTGGAAAGATCCATTGATGGTTCTTTTTCCACCTTTATGTCCACTTTAATCCTTCATCCATTGATTTTTTATGAAGAGGATTTTTTAGAACTAGAGAGTCTAAAAATCCATTGTAAAGATCAATCGCTAGCTTAAAAAAAACTTCATCTATTCTGTAGTACTACTACCTTACTACGTACCTAACCTATATCGGCCTCTACACAATCCTGTGATATAGTAGATAAGAGTAGGATATCGAACCCAATTTTTTGAGTACGTGACCGTAATCAAACATTAGCGACAAAAGCTCATATATCCGAATCTCCCGTTTTTTTGGCGCGATAAATCACACACAATACAGATGTTTTTAGCGGGCTAAGTGTAGCTCTCGTTCCCTTTCCCGTTATTTATTATAGCTACCGCAGGCGCTAATAGGCCATAGGGGGGTATTAGTGGCCTACTCTATTTTCTCAGTACTAGTTAATCAAAGTCGAAAACGGTGAGAAACGTTAACCCAGAATGTAACTAATGCATGCTACAACATAGAAAATACAAAGTGGATGAATGGGGAAGTTTTTCTTAAAGCTAGGCCTAGAATACTCTTTGAATAGATTTGCTGTGTTTGTGCTTATTTTTATGCCTGCTCGTTGATGAGTGATATCAGATCGATTGGTTCTCATCTTATTCATCTAATGTTGACAATATTAAGCAAGGCTAATTATTCTACTAGAAGTTTAACCTCTGATAAAAAGAGGCGTTATATGCTTGACGTGTAAATCTCTGAATATGTGTGTGCATGGTAGTCTTGACCTGTACCCCGAGCATGAAAAATCATCGAATTCGTATCGTAAAGGTATCGAGTCAACGATACAATAACGTGGTGTTACGATAGGCGGCAGCACGAAGCACACTCTGACAGCTATCGAGAGCTCGATACGATTATGTTAGTAACGTCATCCTAATGTAAGTAGAGACGAGCCGTTGTGAATGAAATGAACGTCTTATTGAATGAATTATTCGTTCAAAAATTAAATTGAACAGTGAACTTTTTATTACTTCTGGCTTAGCTTTCTATTTATCGGAAATTATATTTAAAAAAGTACTTTAACAGAATAAACATCTTCAAATACGGTATGAGTGATATTAAAATGAATTTTATTTGAAAAAGAGAATAATATTTAATACCTTTAAAAATATATATATCAGTTTATGAACGAAAGATATAGCGTCACCAATGACTTGATTCTTTGGAGTTTGGGTTCCGTATTTCGAAAGGAAAACGACGGCTCGAGGCTTCCCCACATCACAGAATACTGAATAATACTACGTACCCACACCTCGTTCATTCTATCAAGCGTTTCTTTGTCTTGTAACATTGTTCATAAGGTTTATAATGTCTTGTCATTTCTGATCGTCTTGGCGCGTCGCGTCGCTGCCTATTCAATATGCATTGAGCTATAGTGTTCATATAATGAAGAGTGTTGTGGTGAATTAAGAGTTTCATATATATATTATTACATTGTGTTGTGCGGAACCCTTAGTGGAAACCCGACTCACACTTGGTATATTTTATTTATTTACATGGATGGATGACATAGTGACAGTGTCGAATTTGAAGTTTGATAATCAAATATGGTCGCTGACAACGATGAAACTTGTCAACTTGGAACGAAGGTTTTATTAACTCGAAGGAGGATTAACTATGAGGAAAGATTTTTTATGTTGTTTTTATGTTTTTATTTTCCCTTAATTTCAAGTAAACTTGCAGCAAGAAGATAATAAAGAGAACGACGTTGGTAAAGCGGGCGGTATTTGCATTTAATACACGCAAAAAATATGTTTTATGCAGTTAAAAAAAGTTTCGAAACTTTTCTCACCGGAAAATCCAAAGTGAAAAAATATTCGACTATGCTCGATAGCCAGCCTTCGAAATTAACATTACCGTACGTCAAAATTAAGTTCATGCTCGCATTTTGTTAATAAAATCTCAAGTATATTTCGTGCTCGGGGTACAGTACCCCGAGCACGAAAAACTTGCGAAAAAGTATTCGTATCGTCATCGACTTGAAAATGTATGAAATTTGTACAGCGCCCCTATCGTGCGTAAAAGTAACTAAATTCGGCAGCACGAACGATTTTGATTTGATTCGTATCGCAAACGTATCGTTACGTAAACGATACTTGAGATTTTATTAACAAAATGCGAGCATGAACTTAATTTTGACGTACGGTAATGTTAATTTCGAAGGCTGGCTATCGAGCATAGTCGAATATTTTTTCACTTAGGATTTTCCGGTGAGAAAAGTTTCGAAACTTTTTTTAACTGCATAAAACATATTTTTTGCGTGTATTAAATGCAAATACCGCCCGCTTTACCAACGTCGTTCTCTTTATTATCTCCTTGCTGCAAGTTTACTTGAAATTAAGGGAAAATAAAAACATAAAAACAACATAAAAAATCTTTCCTCATAGTTAATCCTCCTTCGAGTTAATAAAACCTTCGTTCCAAGTTGACAAGTTTCATCGTTGTCAGCGACCATATTTGATTATCAAACTTCAAATTCGACACTGTCACTATGTCATCCATCCATGTAAATAAATAAAATATACCAAGTGTGAGTCGGGTTTCCACTAAGGGTTCCGCACAACACAATGTAATAATATATATATGAAACTCTTAATTCACCACAACACTCTTCATTATATGAACACTATAGCTCAATGCATATTGAATAGGCAGCGACGCGACGCGCCAAGACGATCAGAAATGACAAGACATTATAAACCTTATGAACAATGTTACAAGACAAAGAAACGCTTGATAGAATGAACGAGGTGTGGGTACGTAGTATTATTCAGTATTCTGTGATGTGGGGAAGCCTCGAGCCGTCGTTTTCCTTTCGAAATACGGAACCCAAACTCCAAAGAATCAAGTCATTGGTGACGCTATATCTTTCGTTCATAAACTGATATATATATTTTTAAAGGTATTAAATATTATTCTCTTTTTCAAATAAAATTCATTTTAATATCACTCATACCGTATTTGAAGATGTTTATTCTGTTAAAGTACTTTTTTAAATATAATTTCCGATAAATAGAAAGCTAAGCCAGAAGTAATAAAAAGTTCACTGTTCAATTTAATTTTTGAACGAATAATTCATTCAATAAGACGTTCATTTCATTCACAACGGCTCGTCTCTACTTACATTAGGATGACGTTACTAACATAATCGTATCGAGCTCTCGATAGCTGTCAGAGTGTGCTTCGTGCTGCCGCCTATCGTAACACCACGTTATTGTATCGTTGACTCGATACCTTTACGATACGAATTCGATGATTTTTCGTGCTCGGGGTACTGATTCTGGGGCATCTGGAATCTGCAGAATAATCAACTCGTCACCAATTTACAGCAGAGATGTCGTGTTTGGGCTCATTGGAAGGGTCTTCCTGGACAGATTATACATAGATCAGTTAGTTATTTATTTTTTACACTTAACTTATTAGGAACACCTCCGTCTATTGTCTTTTTTAGGGTTCCGTACCCAAAGGATAAAACGGAACCCTATAACTAAGACTCCGCTGTCCGTCTGTCTGTCTGTCTGTCTGTCTGTCTGTCTGTCTGTCTGTCCGTCTGTCACCAGGCTGTATCTCATGAACTGCGATAGTTAGACAGTTGAAATTTTCACAGATGTATTTCTGTTGCCGCTATAACAACAAATACTAATAATATCGTTTAAAAACTAAAAAAGAACCGACTTCAATGTTCATTTTCAGTACCAATTTTGAGATGCTAATCTCAATATCTCTGGAGATACTTATCAGACCTCGATAAAATTACCTTGGTACCACACTTGGACCATCTCCTTTCGAACAAAAAAAGAATAATCAAAATCGGTGCATAAATGACAAAGTTATCCCCGAACAAACATAAAAAAAAAAAAAATATATATATATATACGGTCGAATTGAGAAACCTCCTCCTTTTTTTGAAGTCGCTTAAAAACAGTATAAAGTTAAAAATCATAGAGGGTCCTCATACAAGAAACTTATTTTTTTCGACATTTCACGCCATCTATGAACGCTTAGTTAGGCAAAGGTCCCATAGATGGCGTTATACTGAAATGTCGATCCCTAACACCTTTGTTAGACGTTAGATGGCGTTATAAGAAATAAAATGTTTATTAATTATTATTTTTTGCTGGCGCAAAATGATAGTGGTATTTTTTGCTCGATCTTATAAAATACTGTAGTGTGGTACGGAACCCTACTAGTGCGAGTCTGACTTGCACTTGGCCAGTTTATTTCTTTAAGTCCTCTCCATCCAAAGGTTGCCTGGCAGAAATCGCTTTCAGCGATAAGGCCGCCCATTGTAACACTAATAAAATGAATACCTTGTATGTTATTTTTAAGTTATGAGGTGTGACAATAACGAATTTTCTATCTGTCTATCTATCTATCAGTCGGGGGTGGTCTTACGTTTTTTATTATAATCAAACAGCTATAGGTATAGGTAGCTTTACCATTAAATTTACTTATGCTGATATAGACACAAAGGCAATATGCAAATTTATAAAAAGGTTATTTACATTGGCCGATGTTCCGAATATTTATTTTTGCATTTGCGTATAAAGTCAAAACAAAACAGCAAGTATAAGCATTTAAAATAACAAAGCTTATTCGCGCGGTTCGAAACCTCAGTTATTTTATTTACTGAGGCCTAGAAATAAATTATCTACTAAGGCACATTTTAAAGTTATAAGCTCGTGAGCATGGAAATTCACTGACTTCGATTTTCTAGCCTATTAGAGATAAGTAAAGAGAATATATAAAATGAAATGCCTCATTGGTCAAATAGCTAGGTACATTGCTTTTGATTGCCATTTCTGGCGATGCAGTGCACTCTTAAATATATAACCTGCGATAAATACATCATCGGCGTGATTCCTTCCATGGCATAAGCTTCTTCAATAAATTACCTCTGAAATAGGACTTTTATTTCATCCGCCACTCCATCTAGCTGGAGAGCGTCCTACAGTGCATTTGACGAGCCGTGGTGTCCACTCGAGAATGTCTCTTACGGTTATCGGTTCTGCTAGGCTATTCTGTAAGCTATCTCGACAGCGGAATCCGCGGCATAGAAAACATAATAATACTACGTATAGAACGGACACTCTGTTCCCCCCACCAATTCCGGGCTTCGTCACCCCGCCACCGATTTTGATTTGTCGAGGCGTCAGTCTGAGCAAGGACGCTACACGCGTACGGCTACAGAACAATAGGTACTACTCTCTAGGAGAAGAACACCAACTTCATACATTTATGTTAAGACCAGTAGACACCGGAGGTTCAAATTTACGTTGGTTCTTATTATGTAGGTATATTATAAATACTTATATACCTACCTGTATATTCGTATTTTAGAATTCATTTTCATAAATGAAACAACGATATATACTCGTGCGTAAATAATATTTAGTTTGTAAAATATTTAAAAAAACTTTCACGGTAAAACATTTTTATACCACAGCAATTAGGAACTTGATGTAAGTACCTACGTAGTATTTATGTTCTCTTTGCTTGTTGAAGTGTTGTGATTTAATGTGTCTGTAGAAGATGGTTTACGAAATAGCGACTAATATTTTTAGTGTTAAAAGCTTTTTGGGTAAGTGTACAAAAAATATTCATACGGTCAGTACGTAGTACGTATGTACGAAGTAACTATTATATAATCTGTGATACGGTGATTACGGGCGACAACCTGAGACATCACGCACACAAATGCACGTATAGAAAAACGACATGTGTGTAGTGTATGTGTCGGTGTCACAGTCAGTGTTACCAGATACACGGTAATTACCGTAGATGCACGGTTTTTTTGGCTAGAACATGGTCTACGGTAAAGATTCACTACCGTGTTATTTTCTACGGTATTTTGAACTTTAAATTACCGTGTAAATACATTTTGTAAATAATTATAAAACTCCAGTAAATTGCTACAAAATACACGTAAAACGAAAAGCTATTTACGGCTTCCTTTGGCAACACTATTTTTGTTCTTATTATTGCCGGGAAAATCCCCAAACTTAATACAAAAAATATAATACGACTAAATAAAAAACTATTTTCAGTAGCCGTAAGTCCACTTTTTAATCCGTAGATAGGAGTATTAGTTTTAATCTGTATAAAAATTGGTCATATAATGAATAAAACTTTCTTTTGTTAACCTTGCTTGTATGAATGAATGAATGTGTAAATTCAAATTAAATATCGAAACTTAATTATTGTTTTTTTTTGCAATTATTATACACGGTAATTGCACTGTATTTTTTAAATGTATGCACGGTAATTTTAGATCAAAACACGGTATTTTTAAGTTGTCACCACGGTAGTTTATAATTTTAATCTGGTAACACTGGTCACAGTGTCGGTCGTTAAAACGCTAGTTTGTATGGAGATTTAGCGAGTTTCCGGGGTGTGCCCGCGGTGAGATTCGGATTTCGTACTACTAAATTCAATCGTATCAGGTTAGTTAAATCACACCGCGGATTCCGCTTACAGAATAGCCTAGCTGTGACATTGTGACAGTCACTTCAATTCAACTAACTAATTTTTAGGTTTATATCGACAGCTTTTGTTCTCAGTCGGTCCTCAAATAATTGGTCTATTTCGAATGCGTTCCTTCAGAAAAATGCCGAACGGCTGAACGTTGTTGATGAGATTTCGCACATAGATAGAATATAAACTGAATTTACGCGGGCTAAGCTCCGCTACGGGGCACACCAAACATTAGTATACTTAAATATATCGCTTACTATGTAGATTAAACTTATCTATAAAAACTCTATGAGGAAACAAAACAATACCTACCTATAAGTATAGGTAGTCGTTGTGTGCTGATAGAAACATGGTTAAGTTTATTAAATAGGTTTAATGTGATCTCAGCACTAAAGATCTTTGCACTAAAAAGATCCAATCTAAAGGATTAAACTGCTACCATAAAATGTTTAGTTCAAATACATAACTTTGTAACTAAAAAGCGGCCCGATTGAATTGTTCAAACAGAAATTTACCAGGAATGGGTACACAGAAATTTACCAGGAATTGGTCTATATATTATGGAGAATATCAGATTCTATTAATATATAGATAGCAATATAGGTATGCCTACTATATCTTAGAAACCTTGGATAATCTAATATACACTAAATTGACGTCTTAATTACTAAGTACAAGCTTCAACGACCTGAATACTGAAATCTGAGAGATTGTAAGCACCTACCATTTTCATAAAGTTATAGCTAAGTTTATGAAAGTAATAGTCTATGTTATGGCCAATCCGAGACAACGGCTCGCGTAGCCACATAATTGTTTTAATAACTTTGTTAAAGTCTTGTTATACTATTAGATCTGTTGTAATGTTGTTTTATTTGTTTATGGGCTATTTTTCAATAATTTTGTAGGTACTTATCATCGAATTATAAGGTTATAATTCGATGGTACTTGTGTTTGTTTACTAATCTTTAGAATTTTCGGCGCATACGCAAAGACTATCTACTTATTTCAATTATCTATATATTAATACGGTAGTATCTCCTTAGTAGTCTGTGTTAATACGCGAAGTATTTTTTTTAACCCCTTCTCTTCTTATTACCACAGATATACCGACGGATGAGTATAAAATTTGGCACAGTTTTTAGATGGAGAAGGAGTGCAGAAAGCTAACATTTTTATTATAAAATTTTTCACACATTTTTTAGATGGAGGAGTGCAGAAAGCTAACATTTTTATTTATTATGCATTCGAGATAAAAATTAATAACATACACTACCATGCATTTGACACACACATAGGGTAAAAGAACCAAATTTGACACTGGTCTAGTTGCACCTGAGTTCTATAACTTTATGATATTGTGCACGATTTTTGCATATCTGAGTAGTTACTACAATATACCTACATCAAAGTAATTCCTGCGTATGATATTGCAATAAGTACTTGGAAATTCAAGAATCGTGTTAAAGTTTTGATTTCGAACCTAGACCAGTGCCAAAATTTAATCCTTTTGAGTCTAAGCTTCTTTTTCCCGTGACATTAGTGGTCAAGAACTTATCTGATAGCTATTAAAAAATGACACATGCAAATAGGTATGAATAATTTTAGCTCATATAAAGACCGGGAAGTGAGAGTTTTGGCGGGAACGTGAAAAAGTGTGTGTGCTCGCATTGTATTGTATTTTTTCCTAAAACTTGTGTTCTTCCGCGAGTCAATGTGTAATATATGTGGATTATTAAGTGCTAGTGAATGTATGCGAGTGTAGAGAAACAGCACAATGTTGAAAAACATGCTATTTGCGTTCTCACCAAAATTCCATTAAAATTGCACTTTACTGAAGACAGTAAAGTGCATATCTTTACTGAGGGATATGACTTGGGCTAGACTATGACTTTTACTTAACCTGAAATGTGACTTTGACCCATGTTTAAAACTTGGATTCACAAAAACTTGAAGAATTTAAGAATTTTTTTTTTGACACTGGCTAAATACACTAATCGTGTGGAGCCAAAATCAAACAAAAAAGAAAAGACCGGGATGTGTGTCAAAATATGTAGCTTGTAAAATTTTATTAGATAACTACAGATAGGGGGTTTTGGCGGGAACTTGGAACGTGGAAAAGTGTGTGTGATCTCATTGTATTTTTTCCTAAAACTTGTGTTCTTCCGCGTGTTAATATGTAATAAATGTGGATTATTAACCATTAAGTGCCCGTGAATGTGTGCGAGTGTAGGGAAACAGCACAATGTTGAAAAACATGCTATTTGCGTTCTCACCAAAATTCCAAAAATCTTCAGTAAACACCACATCTTTACTGAAAGTATGACTTAGACTAGACTTTTACTTGACAACTGACCTGAAATGTGACTTTGACCCATCTCTACGGCTAAAATTCATAAAAACTTGAAAAATTTCAATACTTGACACTGGCTTAATACACTAATCGTGTGGAGCCATAAAGAAACTAAAAAAAAAAAACTACAGATACCGGGACAAGTGAAAAAAATTGTTGTTGTTTCATCTCAATTTTATTCAACTTCTTTGTAACCGTCTAGGTAAAAATACAAAAGTTAAACGACCAATAAATCTGGCTGGCGGGATGTTTCTCCACTAATACCTCTGTCCCAAAGGGTTTGTACATCAAGAATCCACCAAGCAGACGCTCGTCTGTCTCTTTTTTACAAGAATTTGTACAAATTACATGTCTGTTGTCGGAACCGCAATGTTCGGTTTCATCAATAGAAATAAAATAAAATAAAGTCTTTTTCGTTTATTTTTATTACATTTGGTACCTACTACATACATACTTAGGAACTTCGTTTTTTACCAAACCTTCGGTTTCAAAGGTATTTGATTTATCTATTTCGGATCACTGAGAGAGTCTGCAGTCTTGGGTCTAGTGAATTGTTGCCTAGCCTAATACTAACTTAATAATAAGTTAATACTAACTATGGGTATATATATTATATAGAGTGCTAGTTTTGCCTGCGGATTTACTTACATTAAATATTGCACAGAACATAAATAGCAAAGTTGAGCCACACAGAAAGATTTTTTTTCCTAACATACTTAGATAGGATTTGAAAATAACTATTACACATTCACATTCACGATTTTTTCTGTTCAGTGAGCTCAGGGCTACATTAAAAATAGTAATGTGAAGCCAAAAGCTTTTAAAAACATCTTACCAAGCTTGCACGAGGAGGAATAACATAGGTAGGTACTCTGAGTGGTTTTATCTTTTAAGATTTTAATGCTTCCAACATAAATGTGCATTATCTTTTCATCTAGGTATTCCAAAAAGAAAGCATAGTATAATATTAAGATACTTTTGTAGCATTATAAGTATCCATTTCCATTAGAAGGTATTTTGAGAAAATCTTTTCAAAAACGCAAAAACGTTTTTGTTCTGCACGTGACAGCCTCCTCTTCCTATATTATCAGTAAGAATTGGTGAGAATCTTAGGTATACAACCTAATATTACGTGAACTAATAGAGTAAACTTCTTCGACACAAGTAAGCAAGCTACACCCCTCGATCACATCCTCTCTTTCCATCAGGTGAGATGATGCTCAATTATTTACATCCACAGATGTATTTTGTCAATGAATGTAACTTTGCCATATAAAATATAATAGAAATGCGAAATATATTTCGTAATATAAGTATAATAGGCATACGAGTTTGTTTGTATTTTTTTTTAAATATCTTATAGGCGACATGATATATTCATGACATGACATGACAAGACATGATAGATCGATAACGTGGTCGACGAACATGGTGAACAAACTAGGCCTAGAATACTCAATAATCAGTTATTGAAACCTACAAATAATAATATACTTACGTAAATCTAGTAACCTTTCGTATGCGAGTTCGACTCGCACTAGGCAATTTTATTTAATTTGACTAGGTGCTTACTTCAGCATGGTTAATCCTCAGACCGAGATAGATTACCGACTCTAAAGCGTCTACGCAGAATAGCTTCATGGCTACGGTTTAATCCGTCGCAAAATAAATTAATTTGAGTGCCAAGTTCTTAATTAAAGCAAGGATTTGTGGCAGACCTCAGCCAGTGATGGATTATTATATGACTCCACGCAACCGGCGCAACGGCCAATTAAGCTAAGATAAAGTTTAAATGGAACTAATTAATTATCTGCCCAAATATGCTGTAGTCGTTAATCTTGGTGTAAAAAGTGTCGTGGCTTTTTGGTGTAAGGTTTTAGCGTAGTATTATTATTTTTTCTATGGTTTTAGGGAAAAACTGATAATGATAATTTTTTTTTTTCAGATTATATATGATAACTAGAAGTGCCCCGCGCTTCGCCCTTTATTTACTTAAAACTTTTATTTTGTAAAAACCTATCTATCATACAATACATCAAAGAAGTAAAAGCTAAATCGGTTTACCCGTTTTCAAGTTATTGCGTGACTAAAAATACGAAATAGGGATTCATATTTACAAAACCCGAAAAACCATATTGATTTTCAGACTTTTTTACCAACCCCTTGCAAAAATCCTGCAACACGTAGGTATTT
Source organism: Cabera pusaria (assembly GCA_954871355.1). NCBI lineage: Eukaryota > Metazoa > Arthropoda > Insecta > Lepidoptera > Geometridae > Cabera > Cabera pusaria. The sequence goes on along the minus strand of OX940900.1, from coordinate 10,590,021 downwards.
AGTTATTTATTTATAGAAGTACTTAACTATATCTATAAGTTTATATATACAATTAAAAATAATAAGTAATATCCGGGGGAAATTTTTAGAAAATCCTTTCTAAGCGGATACCTACGTCATAAAAAATCTTTGCATTCTAAAGGTCAGCGTAATCCGAAACAATATTGATTTTGTTACCCCACTTCACCCTCTTAGGGTGGCATTTTGAAAAATCCTGAAACTCGTATTTAGGTACTTATTTACAGAAGTACTTGTGTGAAATGTCGAATATAATAACTATCCAAACTTTGAACTCCCACTTCATCCCCTTAAAGAGTGAATTTTGAAAAATCCTTTTTAGCGGATACCTACTTCAAAATAACTTTCTGCATGCCAAATTTCAGCGCAATCTGAAACAATATTGATTTCAGACTTTGCTACCCCACTTCACCCTTTTAGGGGTGGCATTTCGAAAAAGCCTGAAACACGTTATTACTTATTTATTTACTGGAGCACTTATGTGAAGTTTCAAATAGAAAAAAACTATCTAATCTTGTTTCTCCATACAAACTTTGAACCCCCGTTTCATCCTCTTAAGGGGTGAATTTTAGAAAATCATTTCAGGGACCTGACGTAAGACGTTGTAATAAATATCTGCATGCCAAATTTCAGCGCAATACGAAACAATATTGATTTTCAGACTTTGTTATCCCATTTCACACTCTTAGGGGTGGAATTTCAAAAAAGCCTGAAACAAGTATCTACTTATTTTTTTACTGAAGCACTTGTGTGAAGTTTCGAACAGAAAATACTATCTAATCTTATTTCTCCATACAAACTTTGAACCCCCATTTCATCCCCTAAAGGGGTGAATTTTGGAAAATCCTTTCTTTGTACACCCTTACGTACTAAGACAAATATACCCTCTAAATGACTACCATACAACTTACAATTAATCAATAGCATGATGAATGTCCCGTAACGTTAACAATAGTGCCTAGGTAAAGTAACAGTGACTATAAAAATACCTATATTATAAATAGTCCATTTATTTTTACAGAACTCACCACTTATAGGTATAAAAACGTCTCGTACAGCAAACATATCATCATCATTTATCCAAGAATGTATAGCATCGGATTTCCGATGCTATACATTCTTGGACAACTTCTTCAACATAAGGATTTTGATATTTATCAAAATCCTTATGTTGCATTAAATACTTGTCGACAGAGTTTCCCAAGTTTTGGCACCTCGGAAATGATAAACTCAGCGAACTTTCTATTTTACTGTACACAATATTTACAGTTTCGCTGACCAAGTTTTGAAAGTTGAACATCTTCTATTTGAGTAATAAATAACGAGTCGTATCAGGACATTTGTCATGACTTTTATTACTGTTGTGTTATTTTCCGTCCCATGACTAGGTCTCTATCGATAAAATGGTAACCTAAATACGTAGGTAATACGTAAATATATAATAGGTAAGTACATACCTACTTAAATTCAAAATTTAAAAGCACTCCCACTGTTCTATGTATATTGTACCTATAATCAGTTCAATGAGTCCATTCCATGCTGTAGGTAAGTTGGTGAGGAATTGAGTATTCCGCAGATTCCAGGAGATGTCCCAGCATCAGGTTAAAGCTATCGTTGATGTATAAGAATACCGAATTTTAAATTGATCAGACCTATGAAACTTGATTTTATATCGTCATCAACTACAAAAATAATTATAGTTTTAAAACGGAAGAGCGGATTTTCATGAATCGAAGCACGCTCGATTAAGACACCTATCAAACAAAAAAACTAAATCAAAATCGGTTCATCCGTTTGGGCGCTAGGATACCACAGACTTTCAATAACGTCCGCATTGTTCTGAAGGTATGACTTGGACTTGTCTATGACTTTAACTTGACTTGAATGTGACTTCTTTTCGACTTGTTTCTACTAGAGGTAAGCTTGAAAATTTATAATAATTTGCCACTGGCTAAATACACCAATCGTGCGGAACTATAATGAAACAGGAAATTACAGGGCATGTGAGACTTAACATCTTTTTGTCTCAAGCTCAGAGCAGTGACATTGACGTCTATACATAGTAACCTACCTACCTATAACAGATGGTGGCATGCAACATTCTGGTTAGCCAGAATTTTACATGCCGCATCTGTAATCGTAGACGTCATCGTTTACCACCACGCGAGCGTCGTGCTTGTAATGTAACCTTATATCATAAAAAAGAATTTGCTACAAAAAAATAGTGGTCCACGAAAATATTATCAACTAATTGTTTTTATAATTAACTTTTTACGTTATATAATTATAAAACGATAACTGATATTAAACAAATATTTTTATGTGTAATTTTTTTTGTGTTGCTGTCGCTACATGTAATATTTTCAGAACATTCAACTATCTGGGACTGCTTCAACATTATTAAGGCACAGGCAGTAAGACAAAGTTCCAGTCAGCAAAGTCTAAACAAAAAGTTTGGTAATGAATGAGCGACAACTTTCCCAGCAAGAATATTCAATTAAGGGGTAGGGGGCAAACCCCATTTATTTAATAAAGGTAAAGGTCACTTGTCTGTAATGATTTCGAATGATGTGATGAAAGCATCCGACAAGGATCGAACTATATGGGAGATATGCGCATACCTACCTCGGATTACTACGCTACGCTAAGATCATCATCATCATTTTCCTACCCTTATCCCACTCAAGTGGGGTCGGTGCAACATGTCATTCGCTTCCATTTGGGTCTATCTGCAGTCATTTCCGCATACACTCCTTTCACATTCATATCTTCTATCACACAGTCCATCCACACTTTTTTCGGTCTTCCTCTTTCTCTATAGCCGTCCACTTTCATGTCCATCGCCTTTTTAGTCGTGTGGGCTTCACTTTGTGGCGTCACAACACGCCACATAGCGCACAACGCGCAACGCAACGTTATATGTCAACTTTATATTCATTGCACTATGGCAACCACGGATTAGACAAAGGAGGTACCTCAACCTGGACAAACCTCCTTTGTCTAATCCGTGATGGCAACAATACCTGGCCCATGTATTTGATGGCGCACAGCGCCACCATACGGCATAGAACGTAAGATAGATAATAAGCTAAAATATTGTCCACACACTTCCGCCAACACTTGGCTCGAGCGTATCTGCTCGCCGGCGCTATCTCTCGCGCAAATTTCATGTATCTCAACCATTATATATTGTGACCGGAATAGAACACGATTTATATGAAGAAGCAACTTTTATTTACTGCCCTGAAGTCCTACATACGTACGAGTCGACGCCCTGGCCTGTAGATGAACCGCAATCTCCGAGAGCAGCCCTAACAACGGGCGTGTTCCCAACGACAAGCGTGCCCCACACGACTAAAACTTCTTCTCATAATATGTCCATACCAGGCTATACTGTTGCTTCTTAACTTTTCTGTCACAGGTGCCACTTTCAAGCTTCCTCTCACATACTCATTCCGAATTTTATCCATTCTTGTGACTCCACACATCCATCTCAACATTCGCATCTCCGCCACATGCAATCTCTTTTCATCCCGCTTCTTCGTGGCCCATCCATACATAACGACAGGTCTTATAACCTTTTTGTAAATTTGTACATTCAGTTTAAGGGGCATTCTCGGGTCGCAAGTTGTACCTGTCCCCTGTCGCCATTTCGTCCATCCCGCATTTATGCGCCTATTGACATCTCGGTCGATATCGCCATCATTCTGTATGAGGGTTCCAAGGTAACGGAAGTTGGAACAGGTTGGTAGTGTAACTCTATTTAGGGCAATCGGTCTGAAACTGCAGGGACCACCAAAATCACAGAACAAATGTTCTGTTATGGTCCCACTGATTTTAAGCCCCACGTTTTCCAGTTTATTTTGCCATTTTTCTAGCCTGTTCTGTACCTCGTTTGCGTCCTCTACAACAAGTATAATGTCGTCGGCAAACGGCATGCACCAAGGTGCTTCATCCTGTATGTCTGATGTCAGCGCATCCATTACTAGGAGAAAGAAATATGGGCTTTAAGCCGACCCTTGGTGCAAACTTACATCCACATTAAATTTGTCAGTTTCACCAGCTGCGGACCGGACGTAGGTGCTAGCAAAGCTATGTACAGTCGTCCTAGGACGACTGTACATAGCTTTTATAAGCTGCACGTACTTACTAGGCACACCTTTCACTCTTAGAGCCCACCATAATACATCCCGGGGCACTCTATCACATGCCTTTTCGAGGTTAACGAATACCATGTGTAAATTTTTATGTGCACTTCTGTATTTTTCGCATAGTTGGCGAAGTGTAAATATAGCATCCGTTGTACCTCGTCCAGGCATAAATCCGAACTGCCTTTCACTTATGTCACTCTCTTCTCTCATGCGTCTCGCTATCACTTTTTCCCAAACTTTCATACTATGAGACATAAGCTTTATTTAGTTGTTACAATCCTGTACATCACCTTTATTATTAAAAATGAGCATCAGTGAACTGTTGCACCATTCCTCAGGGATCTCCTCCTCTTGTAGCAACTTATTAAAGAATAAAGTCAGCCACATCCATCCATCCAATTTCCAAAACTTCCATACTTCAACTGGTATTCCATCTGATCCTACCGCTTTACTATTTTTCATGCTTTGCACTGCTATCCGCACTTCGTCAAGAGTTATCTCATTAACGACTCCCATATTAGTATATACTGTCTGTAGCTCTCCACTCCAAACATTTTCTTCATTCATTAATTTCTCAAAATACATTTTCCATCTTCCTTTAATCTCATATTCTTTCGTCAGCACATTACCCTTTTCGTCTTTTATACATTTGATGTGGCTGATGTCTTTAGATTTCTTTTCTCTTTCTTTCTCTCTCTTTATGAGACCCAATATCTAGTACATAGAGTATTTAACAGACGTAGTACCTATAGTCACGCGCGTAATTTTGGCAATCCTCTATTTCGTATGACACAATTTTGCACTGATAAGTTAATAGGCACGTCGCACGAATGTTTTTGCAAAAACCTTTCAATCGACCTCAGCAAGGTTATTCTCAATCATTCGAAAGCAAATTCGGATTCGGAAACTGGCTTTTCTTCGACTTGGATCTTTGCGATTCAATGCTCCGATCGGTTACTTTAATACATATTTAAATTAAAAAGAAACTGTGATTCTATTTGGAACGGTTTCCACGAAAAAATAGCTCACAGATTTATCAATATTCAAAATTAATAAACTGGCCAAGTGCAAGTCGGACTCGCACTAGTAGGGTGCCGTACCACACTACAGTATTTTATAAAATGGAGCAAAAAATACGACTATAATTTTTCGCCAGCAAAAATATAATAATTAATAAAAAAAATATTTCTTATAACGCCATCTAACATCTAACAAAGGTGCTAGGGATCGACATTTTAATATAACGCCATCTATGGGACGTTTACCTAACTAAGCGTTCATAGATGGCGTGAAATGCCGAAAAAAACACGTTTCTTGTATGGGGACCCATACAACACTCTCACACGTTTCTATTAGTTTAACTTTATTCTGTTTTTAGTATTTGTTGTTATAGCGGCAACAAAATACATCATCTGTGAAAATTTCAACTATCTATCTATCACGGTTCATGAGATACAGCCTGGTGACAGACGGACAGATAGACAGACAGACATACAGACAGACAGACGAACAGCGGAGTCTTAGTAATAGGGTCCCGTTTTACCCTTTGTGTACGGAACCCTAAAAATGAAGCTTCCGAATCTGAATAAGTTGAATGATTGAGAATCAAGGGGCAGATTACCCTACCTAAAAATTAACAGGTCTTGGAATTACTTTACCTTTAATATCGCACAAATCAGCAACTACGCTTATATTACAAAGGACAATAAAATATTCACCATCCCAATGTAAAATCGTAAGATTTCGTCAAGCAATAAAATAAGTTTGACAGCTTGACAAGTTTGCTAGATATCAGTAAAATTATCGATTCAAAATTTGAGCTCTCAAGATGAGGTGGACAATTTTATTAAATCTACCTTATAGGTACCTATACTCTAACGAAAGGTAGGTAGGTAGGTACTTCAGTATCTTGAAGGTTTCTAGACTTATTTAAATTCCTTTAAATTTAGCAGATATTTCAATAACTTTTCAAATATATCTACAGAGACTGGTGTCATAGCAGTAATTTACACGTGCAGCACAGGGCCATTATGTTCAACGTAAGATAATGTTGTATGAAAATAAGATTTGACCTTTGTAGTAGGTACCTACTAGGGTTTTCAGTCCCGGCATGTCGTTACTCTCGATGTCCCGGGACTTTTACAAAATTTTGCTGTCTCGAGTCTTGACCTAAATGTCCCGAGACATTCATATGGAATTTGTATTATTATATTTTATTTCAAGTTATCATAGCTCGGCCATCGTATTATCCTAGCTATACAACAAGGTAACGTTGGTAACGTCGCTAGCTTTTTGGGAACACTACCGGCAGGTTGTTACCTAGGTTCTGACTTCTGTCTTTTATTTATAGTTTAAGTATTACCTTTATATTCAATATTGTAGTTTTAAATATCATTTCTATATTGTCATTAGGTAATTATTTTTAAGTTATAATATTTATGTTGTGATGTCTAAAAAATATCAAAAATATGTACCTACTTAGTACAATTAAATATATTTAAAACTAAATTCGGCGTAAGATAATATTTTGTCTGCCTTAAAAACACAGAAGTACCTACCTACCTATACGAAATTTTAAATTTGTAATAAATCGTTTTTTTATTGTTGACTATGCGTTTAACGGTGTCAAACTCAGATACAGGCCTTGTTTTTAATTTACAGGGGAGATATGGGTCAACAGATCGCCGCCCTATTAAAACCATGACAATGACAACGAGAGCCTTGATTTATATTTTTCTTTTGTTTATTATTCGTATTCATATCGATGGCTATCCCACGGTACTGTAAGTACCTACCTACACTTGATTACGTGTCGACTACAGTTCAATGTAAATCAAAGGATAATCTTTGAATGTACCTATAGTATAAGGTTCTATGACAGCCAGTGGTTTCCAAAGTTGACTGGACCGCGATCCATCCCACCTATAAATTATTAACTCCGGGACAGTACAGTCGAGTGTAACCTGTGTTTTTACGCATTTTTTACGTTATAGCACATACGATCCCGGTGTGGCGGTCTGCAATGACTCGCTGCATCAAAGGATCTGTGTTCGAGGCGAGATCCTTAGTCTGGATGTTGTGTGGTTGTCATGGTGATTTTTCCACACAATGTCAACAGGTCTACTAAGCAATTATTGTAAAAGATATATTATATTCGTTCGGCCCACGGTTTCATTATCCGAGGTGGTAGAAACCGGGTCGAGGAACCACCTGTGTATCAGACATCTGGTATCCCATATAATAATATGTGCTTTGTATATAGCTTTGGGACCTCCGGGAAATTTCCCGGGATATCCCAGTTACTTGCTATGTGTGCCAACCCTATCTACTGCTGCTTAGATACTGAGACAGGATACGGTATATATATTTTTTATTTTTGTACTAAAAACGCACTTTGCCGGGTTAATAACAACACCGAACTGTCGTAACCTACCGAACAGTATTTTGAGGTGTTCCGCATGACTCGGCTTATCCACGGAATATACCAGAATGTCATCAACGTATGCGTAACAGAAATCGAGGCCTCGCACGACTTCGTCGATAAATCGTTGAAAAGTCTGAACTGCATTTCGTAAACCGAATGTCATGTAGGGAAATTCGAATAACCCGAACGGTGTTATAATCGCAGTTTTGCAAATATCCCCTTTAAACACGGGAATTTGATTGTAAGCTTTAACCAAATCTACGGTCGTAAATACCGTTGACTTAGCTAAGTTGCTAGCAAAATCACCGATATGCCTAACCGGATATCTATCCGGGATAGTTCGCGCGTTTAATATCCGGTAATCGCCACACGGACGCCAGGTTGAATCTTTTTTAGAAACAAGGTGCAAGGGTGATGACCAAGGACTATCCGAAGGCCTAGCTGTACCAGCTCGAACCATTGCGTCGAACTCTTGCTGCGCCACACGAAGTTTATCGGGGGCCAGCCGTCGTGGTCTGCACGAAATGGGTGGTCCCTCTGTTGTTTCGATGTGGTGCCTAGTCGAATGCCTGACTACCCTATCAATACCTGGTGGGCGCGTAATATCAGGAAAATCTGAAAGCAAATCCGTATAACTGTTACTCGGGAGTACGATGGCCCTAACACTGGACTGTGCAACGTTTGCTGCAGTTGCTACAACGCCCAGTTTGGTAACCTCATCGATTATCCGTTGTCGACGGCAGTCGGGTAACAAATTATAGTGGCTCAAAAAGTCTGAGCCAATAATTGGAATGCTTACATCTGCGATTACAAAGTTCCAAGTGAACTCCCTTCTTAAACCGAGATCTAAATGAAGAGTGGTTGTGCCGTAGGTTTTAATAGATGACTGGTTTGCGGCTAACAACTCGTACCCGCTCTCCCCTAAACGACCCTTTACTAAGCGTCGCGGAAAACAGCAGATATCCGAACCTGTATCTACTAAAAAAATTATTTTAGTTGCACGATCACTAATGAACAACCTACGACTTTTAAACTCGCGATCGATCGCCGCTACTATCGATCGCGGCTCGCATTTCCCTGTTGCCAGCTACAAGGTTGCACGCATTTTGTTGCCTTAGCGGCAAACCTATCGTGGTACCAGCACAGCGCGGTATTTCTCGGACGCGACCTACTTCTGCTACGATCGCGCCTATTACCCTCACGATTATTGTTGTTCGGGCTATTGCTCGGAGCCCTACTATTACGCGACTGTACTTGCATGACAGACGCAACCATTCCTGTCAACTTAGAAATTTGTTTTTTCAAATCTTCCATCTCCGATCGCTCCGAAGACGGGGACGGGGTCTCTGCGCGCGTGCTGCAAACCTGGGACGGACCCTGGATCTGGATGTCCATCAACCTATCCGCTAAAACCGATAATTCATTCATACCCTGCACTTGTTGTGCAGCCAAAACAATTTGAATTTGTCGCGGCAATCTGTTGGACCAGATCGACTTCAAGAGGTCCTCGGGGAAACTGCTACCCGCCTGCGTCCTTAAATGACGCAAGAAAGACGACGGCTTCCGGTCCCCGATGGTCACGCCCTCTAATAGTTTGCGAATGCTTTCTTCGTGTGAGTCCGAGAAGCACGATATAATCGCCTCCTTTAATTTTGTATACGGGGCAACGGCAGGGGGTTGGACGATCATGTCCTCAACCTCCCTGGTGCAACCAATGTCTAAGTTTGCCACGGCATAAAAAAAATTTGTCACTTCCTGAGTGATTTTATGAATACCAAATTGCGCCTCAAGACTGGCAAACCAAAGGGCAGGCCTCTCCTTATAAAAAACAGGTGTACGAATAATCACCCGGCCGACGTATACTTGCCCATCCTGCCTGTTATTCGATGCCTCGAAGAACGCCTCCCTTTCTGCAGTCGGTCCCGACGAACGAGCCTCTTGTCCCGTCATCGTCGACGCCTTTCAGTTCAACGGCACGTCCGAGAAGTAAAAGGCTTCCAGAAGGTACCAATCTGAAAATTTTCAAAGCACAGAAAACAATTGCACAATGACAACAGGAAAAAAAAACAAAGGAAATCAATTTTTATTCCTTTCTAGGTTCTACAAGGGCTATTCTGGGCTAGAATGATCGTGATGCGGCGATCTACACCTGTAGGCATAGCCTAACTACGATATAGAAAAACAAAAATGCTAAAAACACATGATTAATTTCGCCACTTAAAAAGAATGCGCCGGCAGCGTCCGCTTAAAATAAACTGGCCAAGTGCAAGTCGGACTCGCACTCGTAGGGTTCCGTAACACAGTTAAATATTCCATAACTATGATTTTTCGCAACTACAAACAAACTTCATAGTGCTTGTATGAAAAACAAAGTTATCTTTGCGGTCGCCATATCTCTAAAACTGCTGACTGTATCTCGTTCAAACCAATTTTCGTTGTTAGTTTTTATTGAGATTTACAGCATATATTTTTTTTAGATTTTTCACTCCCATACTTTAAAAGTTAGAGGGGGGACACACACATTTTACCAATTTAGACGCGCCTATCTTTGAAATGATTGACTTTGAGAAAAAATGATTTTAGGAACCTCAATGTCATTTTTGAAGGCCTATCCATAGACACCCCACACGTATAGGTTTGAAGAAAAATATTTTTTTTTGTTTCAGTTCCATGTATGGGATGCCCCCCCTTAAACTTTTATATTTTTTATTTTTGAATAAAAATGGGAAAGCGGTTCACAGAATACATCTACCTACCAAGTTTCAATTCTGTAGTCCTAACAGTTTCGGAATAAAATGGCTGTGACATACGGACGGACAGACAGACAGACAGACATGACGAATCTATAAGGGTTCCTTTTTTGCCATTCGGCTACGGAACCCTAAAAAAATAGGAACCTCGGGATGTCGTTTGCGACAGTCCGGGACAGGAACTGACGAATCGTTAGTAATTTGGGTAATTTGACACTTTCACAAAATAAAAGAGGTAAGACGACGGAATCTTCTAGGCTCCTGTCGTCTAGTTGCAGCTCTGCACTGTTCAGCTCTCCGTCGCTGGTCACCAATTTGGGACCTCCGGGAAATTTCCCGGGATATCCCAGTTACTTGCTATGTGTGCCAAACCTACCTACTGCTGCTTAGATACTGAGACAGGATACGGGACGGCACTTGCAGTTCCGGCGTTTTGCGACTGTGCACAAAACCCGGTGGAGAACAGAGCGATGGTCCTCTCAAAGATTTAATGAATAAAGTGTACTTAGCTTTAATATCGACGGTCCCGGTAGATGTTAGTCCAAAATGACCGTCTTTATGCTCTGGGTTTTACGATGAAGAAACCCTCTTCAATAATGAAACGGATTTATTTATATATCTTTATTGCTTTTATAAAATCGTCGTATCTCAGCAACTTTGCATGTCGAGAACACGCGACACTTTTTAATATCTAGTTATATTTTAAGGCATTCAGTTTGAAGAAAAATGTATTACTGAATGATGAAAATTTGTTGTCAAAACTCTTCTGTCATTGGTGATCGATTTTGAACATAAAACATAATTCAAAAGATTGACCACCAAGATTAAAACTGTCAAAAGAGTTTAAGGTTGGCGTAAGGTCGCCACATAGCAATTAGCCAACTCGAAATATAAGTAATGGAACAAGATCAGAGATTGTAATTCTTCAGTCGACGACCTACCTACCTATCATAGTCACGCAGGTAGCGAAAGATAGTAGGACCAGGTAGCTTCGCCACAGCACTGGTCCTATACCATGTTTAGAAATTAAATATTTTGTCATGTGAATGATCCTCATTATTGATACCTAATTGATTTTGTATGCGGCTGTATCTGCGCAAGCTCACCGTTTACTGCCCGTTACTCCTTTTGCCTGCTAGTGATGCTTGCCAAGTCTCATCTTTAGTGACACGAACTATACAGCCCCCACGGCCTCCGGATTAGGGATTAAAAGATAGAGCACCATTTATAAATAAATGCTAATTTATTGCACTTATATTCATAATGACATTTATTTATCCATTAAAATATCTCTTAAAATAGTTTTGGCATTACATACAATTAATATCACATATTTACAACAATTACATTCTTCTAATATTACGTTATATCGGGCACTTCTCCTGTCCACCAAAATATTAAACTATTCTCAGCATATGAAGAGTATTTCATATCAATTCTGTTGGACCTCTTCTCAATTGCTTTATGGTTTCTGATTTCTTCGGTATATTTGTTACTATCATTTTCAATATCATTCTTGCATACTTCTTCTGAGATTAAATTACTATCAATTCTTGTTCCTTGTTCATTATTTGTTGATATATGTACTTCTGATAAATGGTCGTCCAGAGTAATAGATGGATCTTCGTAGTGCAATTGTCCAGAGCCAGTCGCCAAGATGGGTCGGAATGGATGTATCGATATGCTGTTACAACAGTCATTGTGTAGTGGGAACTGAAACAAGGTTAGAATTGGCTTATAACAAACATAAAACAATTGATGAAATGTCTTAGGTGGTGGTGCTTTTCCCGTGGTCACCAATTCACCACCATCCAGGATCCGTTACCTTTTTTGGTTTATTACATACTTGTTCAGGATTATATTAACACCTATAATAGTTATTTATGATACTAGTGCGGAAAGTTGGTTTTTACAAACGAGTAGACGAATGTAAGCCCGAGACGAAGTCGAGGGATTACCATAGTCACGAGTTTGTTAAAACCAATATCCGCACGCGTGTCATTCGTTTTTTAGCATATATGCGTGAAAACACTACAATTGGTAATAAAACCAACAAAAATCAAATAGTCAAATAGTCGAAACAATCTTGGCGTTTCTAATATGAAAATGGCGCAAATTTGCATATGGCGCCACATATAGTAAACATTAGAACATGGCAAAACAAAGGCGGCAATAGCCCAAAGGATAGGGTGTCGGACTGGCGATCGAGAGGTCGTGAGTTCGATCCCCACCCCATCCATTGCACTATTGACGTGAACCCACTCCAGACACAAGTTTATTTAGCTTAGTTGGAGGGGTTAACAAGAATACTAGTAATGTGCAACACACATTGCGAGTAATCTTTAAAAAAAAAAAAAAAAAAACAAAAAAAAAAAAAAAAAAAAAGAACATTTAGAACTACATCTTTCGTCTCATTTACTGTTTAGTATTAAAAGTAAGACAAACGTATTAAGCGAAAGTGCTTTCAAGGAGATTCTAACATTCAGCTTATTTATTCTCGCAATATGAAACTCTTTGGTGGAATTCTTATGTAGGTTTTACGGAAATAAAAAAAACCGGTAAATGATACGCACGGCGCCATACAACGGAGCGTGTGGTAAATAGGTACTCAGGAGAGAGTGCCTATTTTAGCGCACGCTACGTTGTATGGTGCGTAATTTTTAACTTTCGAACAATGTGTATAGGCTTCGTAAATGCATTTTTTGAGAAAATGTGCTGAAAATTACATTTAAAAGTACCCAAATAATACCTTATACGTAACATTATCTTTATCCATACAATCCGAATCTAGACTATTCTTCCAGTCCACTTGATCCACATCCCATACTTTGACTACTCCGTCCGTCGTCCCGGATACTAAAAACTTCCCACACGGCGATATATCAAAGTATATTCGTTGGTTAGTCTTATTAGGCCTGGTTAGGATGTTCAGTGGTCGACGGTAGTAACGAATGTCCCATACGAGAAGCCTATGATCCTTACGAGCCCCTGACACTAGCTTTAGACCATCAGGGGTAAACTTCATGTGTGTGACTCCACCTTGAAATTAAAGAAAAGTTTTTATCAAACAAAGTTTTTATCAAACAAAGTTTTATTATGTCAAGGGGGTGACGTGAGTCGATAGTCATTAAATCTAATCAGCTTGCATCATGAACATAGAGTTTCTAAGACAAACCATGGGACAATATCTTCACTGCATATATTGTCGCTTACAACTGGTCACAGTTAAATCTAATGTTGTAAACAAATAATAATGGGTTAATTAGGGTTTAAAAGTGTAATTGAAGATTTTATACAGTCAATAAATATCAACCCAAATAAAATGCTATAATCTGTTTGTTACCTCTTCAGTTTATTTCTTTATTATCGATTTGGCTGAAATTAGGCACAGGGATAATCAGTATGTTAAAAATATATAGTTTATGATCGTACAAAACGAAAAAACCGACTTCACATGCCGCGATAATCAAAGTAACCAGCATCGTGTCATTAAGGTATACAATTGAGTTTGAGATGTTTATCTCCATATATCCGGAGATAATTATCAGATCTCGATAAAATTTGAATAGGTCCGGTCCACAAGGGAAGCATAATGTCTCAAACAAAAAAAATGTTTCAAATCGGTTAAGATTTGAGGTGGTTCTGAGGTAACAAACATAAAAAAATAAAAAACCATGTCGAAGAACCTCCTCATCTTTGACCTAATAGCTCAACGACTAATCTATATTCAAAATGTATATTAACACTTCTGAATTAGAGAATGTATCCTTTAAATATTGCTAAAAGATTTTTTTACATAAGATGGAAGTTTCAAAGATGTAAATCCACCAGAGATGTGTAATAATAATAATAATCCCGCAGGGGCGGTTTTGTGGCGAGCCGACGGTGAGTGGCGACACCGCGTACCCCTATCCCGTGAGGGCTAAATGAGACCCTCTGACCCCCAGCTTGCCTTGACCGGCCGGCCGGTGGTGGGAATCGCAAGAGCTAAGACCTAAGCTCCAGGGTGGAAGTGTTAAAAGGCATAAAGCCGCTAGTAGCGTTTAGTGAAAGTGCAGCACACCTCTCAACACCCTTAGCTATCCACGCCAATGTTGCCCCTCGGCGCCGACATAACGGTCCGCCTTTATGGGGGGGCATTCAGTGTTTAGCAAGTCACCACCCGCCTTAATATTTTGTAATGAGGCATAATTGGCGGGTGCCGTACCTCATCCCATAGTCCAGATCACTGACAATTAAGAATTCATAACAATAGCCTATATTTTGTACCATCTTTCCATAGTTTATCATATCCTCCCATCCATACACAATAATTAATAATTAAGTTAATATATTGTAAAGGGCCTCTTGACGTTGGCTTCGGCTCCGTCAATGCCTTCCAAAGGTCCGGGCGTCTTACGACCCGAGAAATTTCAAGGAATAAATTGATAATAATAATAATAATGATTTATTTTAGGCAAAAAAACCCATAGGTATATACATAGTTGTCTTAAAACTAAAATTTGAACACTGTAAAGGGGTGCCAAGTAAAAATGAAATAAAAACCAAAACAAGTCGTAGCACTACACTAGTGCTGAATCATTTTTTGTTCTCATCCATGTGCACAGAGATCCAACGCTTAAACGCAGGACCCCTAATGTCGTCAGAGACAGCCACGAGAATTTCATTGGTCGAGCGGCGCAGGCGATGCCAAAACGAAGCCACCCTAGATCGAATCGAAGCAAGCATGCTCGAAGCACTGCAGTACCGCGGAAGCCTCATAAGAGCCCGGAATACGTCTTTATACTGGACTCTTATTCATTGCTTTTTGTGTAAACGTTATCCACAGCTGGCAGGTATACATGCATAAGCAATACGCCTTGAACAGTGTGGTCTTTACGTCGTTACTGCACTTGGCAAACCGGCGAGCGCGCATGTTCCCTCTGACGGCGAAGGCCCTCCTCTCCCGCTCCACGTCCTCATCGTCCTGCAGCTGCTCCGTCAACAAATGCCCCTAAGTATTTAAATTGTTTCACAACCTTAACTGCTGTTCCGTTCAAATACACCTCGGGTACCCTGTCCGGACCCCGACCGGACGCGAACACCATCATCTCGGTTTTAGCCACATTGTATTTCAGTCCATGAGCATAGGCATAATGCTCACAGACGGAAAGTAGCCTACTCAACCCCTTGACAGATGGGCTGAGGAGCACCATATCGTCCACATAACTCAAAAAAAAACTACGCATCATCTCTCTTTATATTTTTAAGCAATTCAGGATGAATTACATGCTCCAATATCTTACCAATTATCGTACCTAACGATATAGGACGATAATTGGATATAGCACTAAGATCACCAGTCTTATTTTTTATGATAGGAACCACTATATTGTACATAACTGCTTTAGGTATGTAGCTAAATTTAATACAGAGTTTGAATTAAATTAGCTACAAAATAATTGAATACAGAAACAACATAAGTGTTGTTAAATTTTGTCACTAGCCCAGAGTATATGCTCGATGCTGAGTCGGTCATGTTCCGGTGATTTACCACGTTTCATACTCATTATGACCTTCGAAATATCTTCCCGTGTAAATTCTATGACGTCATCAACGTGACAAGGTTCAGCCTCGAGCACACGCTCCGCAGGCAGAGGGTTAACTTTAAACCTCTGCGCAAACAGTTCAGCTATATCGGACGGTCGCTGTACGGACGGACGGTAATGCTACGTTGCTATGGATGGGTTCGATATTCACCAAACACATTCATTGGTCTACATAACATAGCACTGGAGAAAACAGGTTAACCGTGCTATGTTTAATATATGACAGGATGCATGCTATGGATGTGATCTATGAATGTGTGTTATGGATGCGTGCTACTGCCCTACTCATGATGCATCTCATAGCTTGAGCTGCACATTTTTTTCACACAGCAACATCATGGCTTATAGATTTAAAAACGGGAATTTAACGTGACTTACGCGATGTCGATATAGCGATCGACATATGTTTCGGCCTCATCCGGAGGCCTTCTTCAGGATCTTGAGTGCGGGGCGCTCGTCGACGCGTCGCACCTCGCACTGCGGGCCGCTGCTCGTGCAGCGCGGGCGGACGGAGCGGGCGGCGGCGGCGGCGGTGGTGGTGTTGGTGGGGGGTAATGATGCGGTGTACATAGTGGAGGCGCGGGATTAGGTTGGAGGGCTTCGTCTTCATCACTGCTGTTTACTTCAGACGAGACCTCATCCAACCGGCAGACGGAACTCACGGTGTCCTCCTCACTGTTGCCACTGGTGACGTGCTTTCCATGAAGAACGGTTTTCCACGTATTTGACAGGTACCACCCTCTGTCTCTGTTGAAGTTACGACGACGACTGATCTCAATGGCTTCTCGGATTTTGCGGGGTACAAAGTACTTTTCACGCGCCAAAATCCGTGCCTTGTCAAATCTGATGTAGTGCGTCGTCCCAGATGTGAGAGCGTGCTCTGTAACCGCCGAGCTACCGCTGTCCACGTTCTTCATGGAAGCAATGTGTTCTTTGAGTCTTGTGGACACGTTTCTTCTGGTCTCGCCTACGTAGCTTGCACCACAGTCGCAAGGAACGACGTAGACCCCAGGAGCTCCTAGGGGATCCTTATCCTTTGGAGAGCGCAACAATTGCCTGACACGTGAGGGGCGGCGGAATATCGTCTTGATGCTATATCTTCGGCGTAACAAGTGTCCAATTTTGTCCGTGACCCCCTTGACGTATGGTAGGTACGTTGCTGCTCTCTCAACCGATGTTATTCGGCACTTTGTGGAGTTGTTCGCAATCCGATTACTCTGCTTCCAGCTGTATCCGTTTGCCTCTAACACCGCCTTCACATGCGCGAGTTCCGTGTCTACATGTTGTGGGTCACATAATCTCAGCGCTCTGTTGATAAGTGTCCGAGGCAACGACGCTAGATGGGCGGGATGGTGATGGGAGTCAGCTCTCAAGTACCGGTCTGTATGCGTACTCTTGCGGTACACTGTGTGTGAGAGATGTCCATTCTGTTGTCGCTTGAGTAACACGTCAAGAAACGGCAACGCGCCCTCTATTTCTCGTTCGACAGTGAAAGTGATCGTCGGATGTTTGCTATTTAGATGTTCTAATAAGGGTGTTACATGGTCCTTATGTAAAATAGCAAACACGTCATCCACATATCGCCACCAGTATCTCGGTCTAAAGGATATGTCGTGTAGTGCCGATGTCTCGAACCACTCCATAAAAATATTCGCAACTACTGGAGCTATAGGAGAACCCATGGCCACACCTTCCGTCTGAATATAAAATTCACCGCACCACTTAAAATACCCACTTGTCAGTATGTACTTTATTATGTTCATGTACTCGATAGGTATAAGAGCTCTCTGGAATAAATCCGTTATAATTTTGAGTGTGTCCTCTATCGGTACGTTCGTGAACAATGACGTGACGTCGAAGCTCACCATCAGTTCGTCTTCACCTAATGTTACTTCATCTAGGAGCTGTATAAACACCATGGCTGCGTTCACGACCTACGCTCGGAGTGCAACCTGTGCTCCAAACGCTCTAACCTCTCTCTCTAAAGGTAGCCATTGACGATACGTCCATCAATCCAAATGGAGTGGACGTCTTCCAAAATCGTTTCGTGAATGTGCTAAACGTATGCCAATTAAATGGATATCTTCCAGCTTTGGATTTCCAAACGGATTGAAATCCATGCATCCAATCCAAATGGACGTCATCCGCGGCCGACTGTCAATGTCAAAAACGAGCGCCACGCCATTTGGAAGCCGTCCGGATTGTCCGTGAATGGGCAAAACCGCGTCCATTTTTTTGTGATTTTCGTCTCAGTTTATGCTTTGTGTTGACGGCGGATACATGTGTTGTAATTATGTCTACGTCTGCCCGTGACTTTGTTTTAGAAGTAATTGAAAAATATAAATCGCACATTTTCTCCTACGTCTTTTCTGTATTTTTATCGAAATGCACACTGCTGTTGCCACCGTTAAAAAATCCATTGTTTTGTTCCGTACGTGTTACTTGATAGCGTGCAATATTCGAAGTGGCGGCGGCGCGTACGTCCAAATGGAAGTCAGTCAATGTGCCCATAATTTGGAGTATATCCATTGGGAATGCGTCCATTTGGAATTCTTCTAAATGGATGCATCGTCAATGGCTACCTTAACTCGGCTAGCGAATGTGACACTCTGAGGTCGTGAACGGGGTTAGTGCGTTTGGTTGTTTGGTTGCACTCCGAGCGTAGGTCGTTAACGCAGCCTAGTAGAAACGGTCATATAGTATCATAGCTTAGCTTTCATATCCTCGCAGCATAGCTGCATAGCACATCTCTGGAGAAAAGGCGCCCTTATAATACTAACCTCCATGGCCATGCATCTTTCCAATGCTCTTATAAGTGCCCGTCTCGCTGATATTATACAAAGAGATTGTGGTATTCCATGAGCCCACAGCAAGGAGATTGCTGTCCATGGCTAAACAGGACGCTGGACATGATATTCTATGCTCAGTGAAGTCTCGACCTGGCCTGGAATTATATAATTTTTATATTAGCTTTGTGTTTGAATAATTATATTAAGATTGTGTCATAAATTATGTTTAATAATGTTAGAAAATAGAGATTGGATATTCGGATGCATATTTACCTAGAATTCAAATTATTACAAGTAACAAAATTAAAATTTTGAATAAACACCTATGACAATGTCCTTTAGAAAATTAACGTCATAACATCTATCTAAGAACCAAAATCTCAACTAGTTTTACAAAAAGGCAACATGGATTTGCACAAACAAATGTTTACTGCAGCGCCTCCTGGTGAGTTGACACCGTAACACATTTAAGAACATGCACCAATTACACCCGAACCCATAACTGAAATCTGCATCAAAATCGGACTAGTAGTTTTGGAGAAAAATGGCAACATGGATTTGCACACACAAAAAAAATCCTCTCACCCCAAACGCATATACAGTCTTTGTTCCGTCGTGGGTAATAAAAATACCGACTATTATTCTTACTACGATTTCATGTCGAATGTCTCGACCTAGGTTTCGTGCATGTCCGATGCACTTCCTCGGGAGTTTACGCTGCGAGATCGTGACGACCACTGAAGGTTGCATCAGACATGGACGATACCTAGGTGATGACATTCAACATCAAATCGTAGTGAGTATAATAGTTGGTATTTCACGATTTAAACTCACTACAACTATAAATCTACAGTTCAAATGTTGGATATTATAGAAAACATGTTTTTATCAAAAAAAACTACCTTTCTACATCAAAAGTCCTCAAAGTCTTTCTGTATCCACCAACTATCCTTTTCCCATCAACAGTATAAGCAATAGACAGTGCATTCTCCATCTCATCTACCCAATTGAATCCACGATATGTGCATCGTAGAGAGCCATCAAATGCATCCCACATTTGTATTGGTCCATTTTGCCTAGATGTTATCCAGCTGCAAAAATGTTACATGAATTATTAGCAATGAAGAATACTCTGCAATAAGGTAAGTAATATGTATATATGTGCATGTACTAAAATTGATACAGTGTATATACATACATATATGTGCAACAATGTTTATAAGAGAATGTTCATAATTTTTGATCTTACAAATGTAAGTAGAAAAATATATATATACATACATGTCGAACATATAACCTCCTCCTTTTTTAAGTCGGTTAATGAGCAATTTATTAAGAATTTTACAATTTGGTCATTCAAGATCTAGGAATATTTATGACCTTACATAAAACAATTAAGATATGGTAAGCACGCTAGGCCTAGAATGAGAACTGGCTCTCAAGGATAGCTGCCGGAACACATTAGATGTTTGACAACAGATTTTCTAACTTGAGCTAGCCAGGCGGACACTAGATAGTGTCCTGTCCTTCCACCATGCGGGGGTTGTTGTTTTCTTAACAATGTTTTTACTTTACTGGAGGGCCACTGTGTAAAGCTCACATAATTTTTTCGATAGAAAAATCCATTGATGCAAAGCCGGAATTGAATTTGGTACCTCTGTCAGGCCTCCCTCACTCGCCCATAGCTACTGCGATTTATACCTAAACTTTCGTCAACTCCGGCGGTACTATCTGCTAACGTAGTATTATATTCTCTTTGCTAGGTATCTGCCAGTCGGTTGTCACTGCTCACGCGCGCGCAACGTATATTATTATTCAAATGACGGGATAACTGCGTATTCTATATTAGAAACGATTTAAGTTTTTCATAGTCATTTTGCGGGTTTGACAAAAAACAAGCATAATATGTTTAATTTTTTTTGCTACCGATACTAATATGACAAAACGGCGTAAAATTCACTTTCTCGACTTCAAATTCGACTCTTAGTTAGGAATTTTGATGTTATTTTGTGAGGTAAATATAAAGAACTAGAAGTGCCCCGCGGCTTCACCCGCGATAAAAACTCCTTTTATTTACTTAAAACTTTTCTTTTGTAAAAACGATTCTATAATTAAAAACATCAAATAACAATTAGGAAAACGGTTCAACCGTTTTCATGTTATCGCGTGACTAAGACAAATCGGGATTCATATTTATAAAACCCGAAAATCCCAAATTTTCAGGCTTTGTTACCTACCCCATTTCGAAAAATCCTACAACTGGACTTACCTATTTATTTACAGAAGTACTTATGCGTAAAGTTTTGAATAAAACATACTATGTCATTTTGTTTCTTCATACAAACTTTGAACCCTCGTTTCATCCCCCCTTCAGGGGTGAATTTTGGAAAATCCTTTCTCAGAGGGAACTAACGTCGTAATAACTATCTGCATGCCGAATTTCAGTGCAATCCGAAACAATATTGATTTACATACTTTGTTACCCCATTTCACCCTCTTAGGGGTGGAATTTCAAAAAAGTCTGAAACACGTATTTACTTATTTTTTTTACTAAAGCACTTGTGTGAAGTTTCGGATAGAAAAGACTATCTAATCTTGTTTTTCCATACAAACTTTAAGCCCCCATTTTATCCCCTTAAGGGGTGAATTTTGGAAAATCCTTTCTTAGTACACCCTTACGTACTAGGATAAATATACCCTCCAAATTTCAAGTCCCTACGACCAGCAGTTTAGGCTGTGCGTTGTCTGTCAGTCAGTCAGTCAGGACAAAGATTCTTATAGTATTAGATTCGTAAACATTTTTTTATTTCATTGAGTCAACCCTTTACTGTATCAGGCGCGCCGGTACATCGCGTGCTGAACGAAGTAATAACAACGCTAGGTCGAGCGCCTTAGACACATTTTGCTTGTATTGTCTGAAATAAACGTTGGTATTGTGTTTTTGTAGGGGAGTGAAGTATCTGTTACGTAGTAACTATTATATAATCTGTGCCTCTGTCATCAATGCCAACCGTTCCCCCGATTACGCCATCGGGCCCTCAATTGGCCTGGGATTGAGCTCTACTTGTTTTTTTAAACCTTTTGATTAACAACATGATCTGCTGGCAGCTCTTGGCACAGCTATGCATAAACTTTCACCACTTTCCATTAAGTCTTGCTGCTTAGACATCAGTACCATCACCATCTTCTTCACTGGGAGTGTTATGCCAGTGGCCCCAGGCCTACTTTTGCTTCATAAAAGAGCTGGGATGGCTTGGTTGGTCACGGCACACCCCGGACACTCGCTAAATCTCCATACAACTAGCGTTTTAACGACCGACACTGTGACACCGACGCAGACACTACACACAGGTCGTTTTTCTATACGTGCATTTGTGTGTGTGATGTCTAAGGTTGTCGCCCGTAATCACCGTATTACAGATTATATAATAGTTACTTCGTACATACGTACTACGTACTGACCGTATGAATATTTTTTGTACACTTACCCAAAAAGCTTTTAACACTAAAAATATTAGTCGCTATTTCGTAAACCATCATCTCCAGGTCCAGTCGACTTGCATAGAACAAACTGCATTACAGTAACTATTTTTTATTCTGTGTTGGGCGGCCAGCCAGAGCTGTACGAAACAATGTCATGTGTCTTGCTCACACGTAAGAGCAACATCAAGTAAAGATAATATAAATACTACGTACCTACATCAAGTTCCCAATTGCTGTGTTATAAAAATGTTTAAACGTGAAAGTTTTTTAAATATTTTACAAATTAAGCGTTATTTACGCACGAGTATATATATATATATATATCGTTGTTTCATTTATGAAAATGAATTCTAAAATACGAATATGTAGGTAGGTATACTAATATAATTAAGTGTTTATTATATACCTACGTAATAAGAACCTACGTAAATTTGAATCTCCAGTGTCTACTGGTCCCAACATAAATGTATGAAGTTGATGTTCTTCTCTCCGTGAGTAGTAATTGTTCTATAGTCGTACGCGTGTGGCGTCCTTGCTCAGCGCAGCTCCTCGACAGCTCCAAGTCGGTGGTGGGGTGAGGAAGCCCGGAATTGGTAGGGGGAACAGAGTGTCCGTTCTATACGTAGTATTATTATCTTTTCTATGGTCACGGCCAGGGAGGAACGCACAATACATACACACCAAGCACACACTAGTGCAGGACTTATCCCCCTCACCTCAAATTAGACACAACATAATCAAGCCAGCCCAAAATACTCTACAATTCTATGTGATACTTACCAGCAAGATTCAGGATTCGCACTATTCATACCAGGATACCAACAGAAATCATAGATCATACCAGCTTCTTTTACATGTATCACCGAGTCTAGAACATCGATCATGCGATCGGACTTCACTCCTCCCGCGTACAGTTCCCTGGGCAGTTCCGTGACATGCATCCCATCGTTGTTTACCACTGTGAGACAACAAGTCCCATCGGGTGACCACTTACACCCGCGTAAGTAAGGTTGCACTTTATCATCGGCTTTTGCAGACCGCGACCAAGAACTGTTTGATAGTTCTAGCAAAGATTTACTTGTAAATAATGCCGGGTACTGATATGGTTCTTCGTTAATTGATCCATTTTCAGGTTCAGTGATAACGGCTTCTACTTTAGAGCTTGGCTGTTCAGGGTTACAAACAATTTCATCAGTTTCCATTGTTATTTCTTCCATTATCATACAAAATATTGCTGAAAACTCTAATTTACAAACAAATAATGTAAACAATACATACACCAACCACATAACCTCAAAAACCAAAAACGTAGTATCTCCTAACTGGTCTGTGCCAAAACCACAGAATATATCACAGATTACTATATGAGTCAGAGAGTATATATTATGCATAGGGAAAGTATACAATATGTAGAGAACATTACCGTATGCGAATGAAATAGCTATAGAGATATAACCCGACTAAAACGATGAACACGTGATACATATGCCAGCTATAAGATAAATTAACACTACTTAATTAGGTCGGGTCATACAAAAAACTTTAAAGCTAAAGCTAGCCTTATTTCTAATAGTTACTGCTCTGAAATATATACCAGAAGACTATATAGCAACAATATTTACTAAATTTATAAAGATATAATTGCATCAACACGCTTACTTACCGGTGAAAGGTTATTCTTTCATCGTAACGGTCTGGACGGTTTTTACACTCTTTTACACAGCAACGCCCCATGAATAAACGTAATATTTCTACACAAATGCAACTTTACCAGAAAAATAGCGTTTTATCACATAAAAATTAAAAACTTCCCGTAAACGCAGTCAAAACACTATTAAGACTATAACCTCTCACACAGTGACAGCTGTTTGTTGGGAAACATTTGAAATGTATCCAAACAAAAAGATCACATATGCAAGAGAAGGATAAAAAATTGTTATCCGTCTCGCTCTCTCATTCTAGTGATTGTATAGTTTTATCCTTCTCATATTATTATTATTTAAATGCATATCCGTTTTTTAATCCATGATATGTCTGTCATTTAATGATATGATATGTCATTTAATCCATGATATTACAGTCCGGCAAGTATAACTTGGCGCGGCTGTGCGCCACTGTGCTTTTACTTTGTACTTTGATAACAGTTTCTCTTAAACCACTTTTAATTACTTTTGGCATTATTGAACTATTTTTATCGTAGAGGGAAAATTAAATGGAGAAGACATTAGCGTGTACGATGAAATAGCTATAGTGATATAACCCGACTAAAATGATGAACACGTGATACATATGCCAGCCACAAGATAAAATGAACAACGTAATTTGGTCGGGTTATATTTGACACCTGGTGTAAGCCAATAGGCGCCGTTAGAGCTGGGGTCAGAATAAATCAAACATTTAAAATGTACGTTAGGTTACTTTATTAGTTAATTCGCACGAAGCGGTTTAGTTCTACCTTTATTATCTGCCAAAAAATGGAATACCGACGCGACGGTCTTTCCTCCGAAATACAATCTCGGAATGCTTAAGTCTAGAGTGAATAGGTTTCTACTCAGCAATCGTGCTACACCTTCGGCTGCATCATCACTTACCATCAAGTGAGATTGCAGCCAACCGATTATTCAGTCATCTGTAAAAAAAAAAGTTTTTTAGTGAATATTAAAGCAGTACTAGTAGTACTGCAACTACTGTAGTAGTTGCATTTATAATATACCTAATTCTATTAAAAATAAATTTTACTGTTTTTTAAAGTTTGATCTGCTGCTTTTCTATTTACCGGGCTCGCCACTCGCCAGTCGAATCTAGACCCGTTGGCGAAATATTCCATGCCGCCTTACGCAAATCCGTGCGCTCTAGCCGGTGCGCGATCTAGTGTTTTAGAAAATATATCTTTTTATTCTTTTATTTTTATCGTTGAAGCATTAACGAGCACAACTGCACATAAAAGTGTATTCCTGCTATAGGGTAAGTTCCAATAGCACACAAAACACTCATTATTTTTGTAATAAGTTTTTTTAATGTGTTAATTGTATTTTTAATAATTTTTTACAGCTTTTAAATTGTTTTACTGTTTGCTGTTTTACATCAATACCACATTGTAGGTAAGTTTTAACGGTATTGCATCATCTTTTTATTTATTACTCATACCTTCAATTTTTTTTACAATAAATTCTGTTCTAAAATCTTTATATTTTAATTTAAATTCATTATTTGTTCTTCTTCTTTGTATTTAACAACAAATTGTTAACTCCGTTCTGAAGTACACCACCACGGCAATACTACGCAGGTTTTTCTGTCCTGTCGCCGCTGTCGTAGGTACCTCAGATCGGATGTCTCATTTAACAGGCCTTAACCCTACGGTTTTTGTGCATTCCAGGAATAAATAATGAACTGAATATCAAACTAAATAAGATTCTGGACAATAAAGATCCGAATAAAGGCCATAACTACCAACTCTCTACTACCAACTTCCTGGGTCCAACCGACCGAGCCTCATCTGACAGAACCGTGACGAGGAATATACCCGGGGCAGTCATTGGCCGGACACTACCACGGCGTAACCTCCACCTTAGCGCCCGGACTACTTTCTATTTTCCTCTATGTAGGTTAGAGATATTATTTATTTATCTATTATGTTTCATTATTTCACAATTTTTTGGATAAAAATTGTCTGAAGTACTGAAACATGCACTGGGTTGCGGGTGCACGTAATGGTACGGTTGGCAACCCTACATTAATAAGGGGAATTAAACATGTGTTTTAAGTGTGACGTTCGACGTCTAGATGAAAGCTGAATGGCTCAATACCTTTGTTTTTTTTTTGTAAATTCAAAGCGTTATGTTTCTGTTATATCTATATTTTTTGTTGAATATGATCTATTTAATGTTATTTGACGTGTGTAAGTGCTAATTTTTAATTTGCCCATATACTGAATAAATGCTTTGACTTTGACTTTGACTTAGATAGATTAGGGCAGGTGACAACTAATAAAACATGTAATAGAGTCTGTCCAAAAAGACAACCGTCGTAGCTTTAGGATAAACTAACATTCAAAGGTAAGAATGGAATGCAAACACCTACCTTATAGCACCCGATAATGATAGGAGTAGGTACCTACTACAAACATTTTTAGTCGTTCTGGCAACGACAGAGCAGTGTTGTCATATTTCAACGCAATTAGTGTTGGATAGGACACGACATGAAAAAGTTGTAAGAGTAGCCTCTTTTTTGCACTGAGCCAGTACAATGTCCCACTTCAAATGAGGCGAGGCGTCTGACGTACTGAAGCTCGGTGATACATTTGGATACAATTATGACATTTGATGTTATTGCAGTACAACTACACTCTCATGGTGGTCATGTAATATTCATTGTACAGGTTGGCAAAATAGAGTAGAAATAAATAGGGGCGCCACTATTGCTATATACTAGTAACCCCGATAGCAGAGAGAGTGGCGGTAAACTTTCAAATTACTTCTTAAGTGGAACTACGGATAGTCTTATTCATGTTAAAACATCTTTAAGTCGCGTAGGTTACGGAAAATATCAAAATACTACTATTAAGTACGGTATAAAAAAAAAAAAAAAAAGTTGCAAACCTCAAACTACCATAAAAAAGGCAGACGGATTCGTGCCGAACACACGAGTGAACGCAAGTTCAGTAATACTAAATGCATGAGTAATAAGTTTCCGCGCTCATTCCGGCAAAGTCAATATGGCATGATTAGTACGCCAACCCACTCGGGTTGTGACTCGGAGCCACGAAGGTTGTCAATAAATAAATAAATACGGACAAATTAGTGACAAATTACTGTGTGTATACATAGTTTCATTTCTGGGAACATTTGGTTATTAAGTATTAGGTTAATATGAATATTAAAATAAAGCTAAAACATATCTTTTAACATATTTTATTTTATTTCAGGTGCCGGTTTCGACGAAATTTACTGTTCAACATGGTTTGCGTTTGAAAAAATGAAATTATTGCTAGATAAATTTAGTCCGCATCTGATACAAGATACATTGGTAAGTATAGATAAAAAAAATGCCTTCAGTTTTATGCATAACTATTTTGCCAAGGTACTTGGCCTACGGTGGAAAAATATTCCGCAAATTCATTGTGTATTTGCTCAGTACTTAAAGCAGATCTTCGTGGAACGTTCAGTAATGGAAAATATGAAGCAAGTGGGTCTTCTTCATTTATTCTTCGCCAAGAACCCAACGTCACAGTCCCACGATCATCATGATCAAAAGTTCCCCTGGATGTATAAATACATCTGGATAGCTTGCTTTTTCTTAAAAAGTTGTGTAAATATGCACAGGTCTTTATTACTGTTGTAGCTCGTTATGGTTCAAGAAGCATTGGTTTTCGTAGAACTCTGAATACGGATGATAGAATTCCAAAGGCGTTTTCCACAACTCTGCGA
This sequence comes from Cabera pusaria, assembly GCA_954871355.1. Lineage (NCBI taxonomy): Eukaryota > Metazoa > Arthropoda > Insecta > Lepidoptera > Geometridae > Cabera > Cabera pusaria. Next base: position 10,562,392 of record OX940900.1, on the reverse strand, counting down.
GCTCTACTTAATCTATAGTTAAATAGTCTTTTTACTGATCTGGACTCTTGATGTCCTGAATAAGGTTTCATAATATGGTTTTGCATAGGGAATGCATCGTCGGCCACTAAGACAAAAGGCATTTCCATCTGACGATACGGAAGAGCGACATCTGGTGGCAATCCTAATTCATTTCCTTGCAGTTTCTCGTAAAATTTTGTGTTTCTAAAAACACCACCATCTGAAGTCCTCCCTTGGGTTCCAACATTCACATATATAAAACAGTAGTTTGCATCTACGAGTACTATTCCCATTAATACAATACTGAAATCAGACTTGTAATTGTAGTAGTCACTGCCTCCATGTATGGGATTTTGTAACACGCAATGTTTGCCATCGAGTGCCCCGATACAATGAGGGAAATTCCAGTTTAAGTCAAACATATCTGCAATTTTTTTCCAATCTTCACTGTTTGAAGGCATCTGCAACAAAAAACATTAATTTATGCTCACATAGGTATTTTATTCGTTTTAATGAAAATGATGTTAATAGATTATTTTATCTTTATTTCAGAAAGATTCCAATGAAACCCAGGAAAATATTATGAGCCGTGATTCAGATGATTCTGCACCTAGTACAAATAAAATATTTAAATCACCAAATAAATTACAACAACGGCAAAGTAATAGGTTTGATCAACGAGCAGAAGAAGCCTATAATAATATGCAGGAGGCTCTTAAAAGACGACGTGAGAGGGACCAAAGTACTACATTCGGAGAGCATGTTGCTAACAAACATAGATCATACAGTTCGCGTACAAAGTGTGTCGTTGAACATTTAATTAGTAATATTCTTTTTGACGCAGATATAGGAAAATATGAAAATTATCCATTTATTACACCGACTTCTAATTATTTGCAAGAGCCATATTACATAAGTCAATCTCCAGCTCGTTCAGATTTAACAACACCGACATCGCCTTTTCCCGTTGAGCAGCAGCTATCAAGAACTCCAACACCAATGATGACATCTTCTCCCGTTCAGCAGCAGCCATCAAAAACTCCAACACCAACGATGACATCTTTTCCCGTTCATCAGCCGCCATCAAGAACTCCAACACCAACGATGACATCTTCTCCCGTTCAGCAGCAGCCATCAAAAACTCTAACACCAACGATGACATCTTTTCCCGTACATCAGCCGCCATCAAGAACTCCAACACCAAGGATGACATCTTCTCCCGTTCAGCAGCAGCCATCAAAAACTCCAAAACCAACGATGACATCTTTTCCCGTTCATCAGCCGCCATCAAGAACTCCAACACCAATGTTGCCATCTATTTCATCGACATCAACTTTGACGTCTCCCTATCAGTATCAGATTTCGAGAACTCAAATACTGAATTTGCCAACTAATCAGTCAATTCCAAGTACTGCATTGCCAAATTCCCAAGGTCAAGGACCACAACTGGTTAAATACTCGAAACACAGTAGTTCTGGAAACTGTGGTTCTCGATCTGTACCAAAAAAAAGTTACTGTGCTACGCTCATTAATTGTCAAAAGATCAAAGAATAATCTTCAAAATATACCACCCAATGAACAACACCTATCACCGGAAGAGAAATGTATATCACCCGAAGAACAAAACGTCGTACCTAGGATCGATCCCAGTTTTATTAAGGACGATTTCACGGATATTTCTCAAGAAGGAAACACTGATCATATAGTTTCATTTATTAATAATTTCATTCCTGAATAAATCTAATAATAAAACATCATTTAACTTTTTATAATGATAAGAATATTATGTCTTAGAGCCATGTCATCACATGACAAGAGTGAATGTTTAGGTTGATTTATATAATAAATAGAAATGGATGAAAACTAGAATAATTTGTTTTAATAACTTATGAACACTTACTTGGATATAATTTTTCAGGGCTTTTGTGATAGCTTCACATACTTCTGGAACTATTGAAGATATCGTTTGTTTCGAAATCTTAAAAAGGTATGCAAGGCTTGTATACGAGTCCCCAGTGGCCAAAAATCGTAATGTGACAGCTAATATCTCCTTTACTGGAATCGCTTCACGATAATTTGTATTTTGTTTTGATATTTCCGGTCCAATACTATTTAACAACCATTCAAAATCTTGTGTAGACATTCTGCTAAAGTTGTCAAATAAACAATTTTCGTTTTCTACTTGTAAATCTGCAATCATTTTACTTCCACTATACACAGTCCTATTCTTAAAATATGTGGTTGTCCACCATCTTCGCTTACGTTTATTTTTTCTTGTTCTTGCTAACTCATTTTGGTATATAAAACTAGCAATTATAATGATGTCGTCGTCGTCCATGATTAAATTGCGAATGAAAGGGACAAGAACCGGAATCAAGTGCCAACGAACGTTCGTTCGAGCACCAAATGTATTTGGATGTATTAACGAACTCCAACGAGCGTGCGGCAGCCAACGCTAGCGAACGATAAATATCCATCGTTAGTAGTAACGTAGTATTATATTCTCTTTGTTAGTCTCGGACTAATATACAGTTATCTGTGTTTGTTAGTAGTCTGTGGTCAATACTGTTGATAAAATGTTTTAGATTTGAATATTTTGAAATATTGAAATTGAATAGATTTTGTTATCATAAAGTGTGTTTTATAATATATCCTAACCCAATGTCAGGATTCAAAGCTCTTCGAGACGTCAGCAACAACTTCGAACATGAATTACGTGAATGGTCAGAGAAATTGTTCTCCACAAGGGTAGAACAGTTTGAAGATGCTTTGGCTAAAAGGATACAAGATTTGTCAATGTACTCTGCAAAATTAAAGCTTTTACAAGCCAAATCCTTACCCTGTAAGTGGATTAATAGAGTTCAATTCTAAATCTAAGTTCTCTAAAAGATATATAAAGATAATGATTTCCATGTTTTAGTGACACATCATGTATCAGAACAATCTCTTGATAATGCACTAAAAGATTTTCGTGAGACTGCTATCTGCAAGGTTATAGAACAAGCTACAGTGAAGTCTTTAATTGGTACAAATGCTGTTCAAAAACTGTATATTACACCTAATGTAGAACCAGGACTTGGGGAAAGAAAAGAGTAAGTATTGTTTAAGATACAATTGCATTATCGAACCCAGCATGATGGTAGGACACTGTCTAGCCGCTTGGCCAGCTACCACTCAAGTTTAAAATCTGCCACCAAACATCTATTATGTGTTCCAGCAGCTATCCTTGAGAGCTAGTTCACATTCTTGGCCTGGTGTGCTACCATCCTTGACCGCATCATCACGTCATCAAATACCAACAGTTGAGATAGTGGTGAAACACTAGCTTATACATAATAATTTAAAAAAACATAGGAATGCCTCTTTAAAGCCAATATCACATCTAATGAAATTTTACAGTGCTATACTAAAAAGCCTTATGGAGTACAGTATGAAAGAGTTACAATTACAAGAGTTGGATGCTATTCATTTAGAAAAAGAGGCAGAACTTGCAGCACTGAGATCTGAGTGGGACGGAAATATGGCCACTCTTCGAGATTTAAGTTTACAGCAAAAAAATACTGACATAGAGAACAGAGGACCATTATATGCGTTAGTATACTTAGTATAGTTACTTTTCTATTATTTTGTTTGCATTTAAATGTACAATATACTTAATTTCAAGTTCTTAACATTTCCCACTGATAAAAGTCTTATTAACAAATTAATATGCAACAATGTTTTGAATAATAAAATAGGTAGTAACAAACATATATAATGCTTTTATAAAAATAAGTTGGTTATTTAGTTTTTAAATGGTATTTTTTTCATTTTTTCAGCAAACTCAACATACTAGTATCAAAGCTAGAAGTAATGCGATGGATGATTGGCCGGTTGGTATGTGCTCGTGGTGCATATGATTGGCTAGCAGACCCCCATCGAAGGCTTTTAGCATTAGGTCTTACCAGAACACATAATACTGTTGATTTGTTTACACAAGAATAACACATTTTAAAATAATTTTGAAGTTGTTTTATTTAGTGCTGGAAGATTATTCCAAACTGTTAATTAATAGTTGGACTACTACCTAGACTAAACTATTACTTAAAGCTTTGGCTACTGCGCCTGATTTTTTAAATTAGTGGCAGAGAATTCAGTAATGTCTTTATCTGCATAAGTTAAATTAAACTATTCTGTAATGCACATTTTTATGTCATTGAACCAGGCTGAAAAACAACAGCTAGTTATTTTTCTGAGATTCCACTGTAGCACGTAACTATTCATCTGATTTTAAATAAAAAGTCACAGTTCATTATTATTTATTTATTATACCTTAAATATAACTTAACAGATATTAGAATCTAAAGTGTTAAATCTAATACTTATAAAAATAAAACAATTATATGTGTATCAAGCTAGGATAGAATGTTAATCGATATGCTAGAATGGTCCGTCCAGGCAAGGTCAACTATTTCACTCTTTGACAAAAACTTTACTTTGATTTTCTGTCACCGGGCTTGCATCTGCTGCTGCAGAAACCTTTGTTTTCGGTTTATTCCCAACATCTCCCACTAAAGAAAAAGATATTAATTTTCATCCCAGTGGTGGTCGATGGGATATTAAAAATAATTTACTCCTAACGGCCCCCACTAAAAACTGGTTAAACGCTAGCCGATATTTTTTCCCACATACCTTGTGAAATGAGCTCCTATATGAAACCTCCCCAAGAACATATAATCTCGGTAGCTTCAAAAGAAGAGTAATAAGAGTGCTCTCTAATAAGGGTAGGCAACACACCAGCAATACCTCTGCTTTTGCAGATGTCAATAGGCGGCGGTGACCAATTACCATCAGGTGGGCCGCTTGGGTGTTTGCCACTCCATTATCATTTAAAAAAAAGCATCGCGCACTTGGGCTTTATATCACTTGGACTCAATGTGCTCAATTGCTTGGCAGCGCTACTCGGTCTCCCCACTTATTTTTTTTTTATATTGGCTCGCGTTTGACCACTTATACACCTGTTAGTAATAATCACAGATTACTGTAATAATAACCCTACTGGTGCCCGTTTTAGTGGGGGCCGTTGGGAGTAAATTATTTTCTACTATTTATACCCCCAGTGGTGGTCGTTGGAACAAAAATTATTTAATAGTTCGTCCTAACGTCATATTATTATCTTTTCTATGCTAACGTCCTACACCGGTGCCCGTTTTAGTGGAGGACGTTGGGAATAAACCTTGTTTTCGTTCGTCTAGCTAGTCTAGCACGGGATGTAAAGGGCCTTATTCACGATCCATCCCGGCTGTGCGTCAGCTCAAGGACATGCACGATACAAAAGTACCGTGAATAGGCTTGACGTATGTCGATAATTATTATTAATTGTTTGCTGGACTTGCACGACCGATTTTGCATCCAGCGAGCACCTCCACAACCGCGAGCGTCGTGCAGATGGACAGTGAATAACGCGGACGTACGTCAGAGCATCGTGCGGCTTGATGGTGTATAGACTTGATGTACAGCAGATTTAACATATACGTATAATATACATTTATAATTTACAACATTTTTCGTTTTATTTACTCTGCTCGCTTGATGCGCGCACGACAATCGGTATGCTACATCCAGCGCCGCGGCCGTGAGCTGACGTACAGCTGTGATGGATCGTGAATAAGGCCCTTTAGTAATTCCATCGCGGCCAAAGAAAAGATAATAATACTACGTATCGCGGCTGTTATTTTATTTTCAAGATTTTTTTTTAGATGGCAATACTGCTACTGTTATTTTACTTCACTCAGATAACCGTCAAAGTCAATGTCAAATTCATAAATCAATCAGTTGCTGTCAAATTTTCTCCTTGCCTCACTTCGAATATTTCTTCTTGTCTGTCGTCAAACGCACGCGATTTAGATTAAAATTTTCAATTATTTTTGAAAAATTGATGGTAAATTTATTCCCTGAGAAAACTTTACCGCTAAAATGGTCCCATGACAATTAAATTCCCCGAACCGAAGTACTTTGTAAATATTATTCGATTGGTGTGTAGTTTCCCGTTCATTGAATAATAATCAAAGTGCGTCAGATGTTTATATTGAAATCTTTGCAGATGAGAATTAAGTTTATTAGTCGTGGATTTCGGTTTGCATCGGGGAGTTTGTCAAAAAAGATGTCGTTCACGGAATCGCCTGCGAAGGCTTCTTTGTGTTGTGAGGAGTCGAACGAAGGCGCACCTTCTACATATGCGATGTACGAAGCTCTAAAAGACTCCTGCCAGAACAATGCTACCTACTTCCAGCCGGACGACAGTGAGAACGGTCAGAGGCTCTACCAGGGTTTCATGACTCTCATAGACCACATTGATTCTGTCTGGCCTCTAGTGGATCATGTCCGAAAGGTAAGTTTATAACAAGAACCTATCCTCATTCAACATATTATTTTTTACAAAATCCACATTAGATACCATAATTTCTCATGAAAAAATATTGTACCTCGTTTTGCTTCGTAAAATATCCTACTGCTTCTAAACCCTATAAAAATGTTACCCAAAACAACCTAGCCTTTTATTTGCTTGTGCAGATAGCATCATCACTTAACATCAGGTGAGATAGTGGTGAAGTGTTTACCTAGTTTAGTATAAAAACAAAGCTAGATCTAATAAATCAATGTTTGGATGAATATTGCTTTCTTATCATTTATGCTGAACTGTCAAAATATATATTTTTTTATATCTTATAAGCTAGTGTTTGACCACTATTTCACCTGTTGGTAAGTGATGATGCGGTCGAAGATGGTAAGCACGCTAGGGCTAGTATGGGAACTAGACTTTACATTATTATATACAATTCTACTTATTAGAGATAAGTAGGCATGCAATAAAACAGAGACAAAGAAGATCAATAAGATAAAATAAGAAATATCAGAGTATTTATTCTGCATATTAAGCAATATTTAATATGCACTATGAATATGCAAAACACATTAATCAACATAGTATTACAGATGATTATTTGCTATACAGTCTGTATTCATAAACATAAACAGATGTTCAGTAACACAAGGCAGCAGAAGGCACCTTACCACCTACTGACCTATTTTACTAATTGAATACAATGCAACAAGGGTGTCGCCAAGGGGGGACAGGGGTTGCCCAGGGATCAAATTTAGCTAGCCGCAAAGTAACCAAAGTGCGAGCAATTGACTTCCTTACCTATTAATAAATTCCGCATCGCATGACAAAACGTAAATAAATTCAAAAGGTATAATGTACATGCATTCATATTTATTTTCCTCTATAATATTGCCCCATTGCCCCCCCTCCCCCCTTAGTCATAAACTGACGACGCCCTTGCAATGCAAGCTGACTGTGAGCTCTTTTATGGTAATGAGGATAGATTCAGTTCAGCACAGATTTTCATATTGGTAGTTTCAATACTACAGATATAAATGTGAAAGTTTGTATGGATATTTAGATGTTTGTAAGACAATAATGCCTAAACTGTATAAGATTAAGAGTTTTTGGTATGAAGATTGTTTAAACACTGTAAATTAAAAATCAATTGTATATAAAATACTCCATAATTTATCAAAAAGTATTGATGCTAAACTTTAAGTATAGAAATATCTGGAGTTTAATGATGACTGGTGATTAGAGATCAGATAATCAGATGCACATTATTTATACTGTAGATAAATTTTTGGTTTTTGAATCTTAGAATATTTTGCTTTGTTAAAAATCAGTCAATGAAAGTAGAAAAAAGCAATCATATTACATTGTAACGGGACAACTGTATATATACATATACACTCAAATTTGCTAATGGAATTGCAGAAATTTTTCAATAAATAACTAGCCAAGTGCAAGTCGGACTCGCACTCGTAGGGTTCCGTAACACAGTTAAGTATTCCATAACTATGATTTTTCGCAACTACAAAATTAACTTTGTTTTTCATAGTGTTTGTATGAAAAACAACTTTTCACTCCCATACTTTAAAAGTTAGAGGGGGGGACACACACATTTTACTACTTTAGACGCCCCTATCTTTTAAATGATTGACTTTGAGAAAAAATTATTTCAGGAACCTCAATGTCATTTTTGAAGACCTATCCATAGACACCCCACCCCACACGTAAAGGTTTGAAGAAACATTTTTTTTTGTTTCAGTTCCATGTATGGGATGCCCCCCCTTAAACTTTTATATTTTTTATTTTTGTATAAAAATCGGAAAGCAGTTCACAGAATACATCTACCTACCAAGTTTCAATTCTGTAGTCCTAACAGTTTCGGAATAAAATGGCTGTGACATACGGACGGACAGACAGACAGACATGACGAATCTATAAGGGTTCCGTTTTTTGCCATTCGGCTACGGAACCCTAAAAAAGTGCTATGCAAATAGCCAACATCTGAACTTTAGGTAAAGATGCATGCAAATATCCGACCTCTTGATGAGTCAATTATATAAGTAGAATTATTTGGTTTCCCAATAAACAAAGAACAATAAGATTACTGCTAATTATCACAATGTAAAAGAGGATCTTTTCACCTCTGTGTAATACAGAAGAATTTGAGATAAGCCAAGCGAATGCCACAATTTAACAGAATATGTGGTATCAACAATCTGACTTGTTCTGACCTTTTACACTGTTGGAATAGAGATACTATAATAGTAATTAATTTAGTAGTATGCTAATAATTTTAGTCATGACTTTTGTTTATTAATTTTGATTTCAAGTTTTCATACCAAACTCAATATTGTATATCGAATAAATTTTGTATGAAAAACAGTACAGTGCCTCTAGTGGTTTTCACACGCTTCACTAAATTTAGACCAATTATGGAGTCAGAATAAGTCGAAACCTATCTGTCAAAAGTGTTTACTCCAATACTTAGACTTTAACTATTTATTTTCATATAATATGAAATATAAAATCTCTAAATATACAATACAATATACTCAAAGTAGCTATTCAATTAGTCATAGTTAAGTTTAACATAGTTAATTAACAGTGTGATGATGAACAGGAGTATGATGCATCTTGATTATAATTAATAATAGCTAAACACTTATGAGGATAAAGTTGTAATACTCAGGAAACAAAATAACAATTGACTGCACGTAAGTGAATGCAAGTATTTTACAATTGCAAGTTTGATAAATTCTCCTGAATTCCTGAAGATACATCTGATTTTGATTAAAAGTTTCTGCGAGGCCGCTATTTTGAATCAAAAGCAAAGCGAAGGATTCTAGAGTAAAATCCTGAGCGTAGCGAGAGGATTTAAAGTATGTCGGTCGAGAGAAAATAATATTGCAGCCGAGTTTTACACTCTGCTTTTATTCTTTATTTTTATTGATAAAAGGCTCTATAAAATAGCAATTCAAGAGCATAATATTGTAATAGACGCTGACTAACATAAACAAACGTAATAAACCAATAAATACATTCAGTATCCGATAAAATCTTCCCACCCTTTGCAGTATTCACCCGATAAATATTTTACCTTTAACTCTTTGACATATTATATATAAGGACATGAAATACCTACAAAAAACAAGGTGCATATCTAAACTTAAAACGTATGGCATCAATTGTCCATTGGTCCATTACTAGGATTGTGTCAATCAGGGTCATCAATGGACCGATGGACAATCAATGGCAGTCATTTTAGGTTCCATTATGACTACTAGGCACTATTTTTGAAGTTATATCCATACAAGCAAATGTATGGCGGCACCTCCATGTCTATATGTATTTCCTACTCCATGGTTAAATGTGTTATTATGACAGTCTGTGACCACAGACTAAAATTGCCAATAATTCCAGCGCTTTTTTTTCTTCTTCTTGGCAACCACAATTCATGTGTATTGTGCCACTTTGTGTGCTTAATTTTTTTAAAAATTTGTTTTCCTGTCTATTTGACGTTGCAGCATTTTTTTTTAATCTAATTAGCGCCACGCGCTCTCAATTTAATAGGACAGTAACATTTCCCGTACAATATTATTATTGAACCTCCTTAAACATGGCACTATAAAAGAACAGTCATAAGCCAAAAATTAAAAAATTACTTTCCCGCCCTAGGGCGGAAAATACCTATTTTGCGCGCACTTATCAAGGAACAATCAATCACTTTTCGAATAGATGGGATGAAAAATGTTTTTCCAAGTAGTTCAATGAAAGTTGGCCAATGTTCTAAGGTATGATACAATATACATAAAAATATCTTCATCTATAATAGGAGAAACATTTCAAATCGAAAATAGGAGAAACATTTCACAGCTATTCCTATTTAATCAGCTTTTATGAAATAAGAAAAGTAAGCAAAGAATTAATACTTTTAGGCTGCGTCCCCAGTAGGCAAACTGTTAGCCGCCGACTGAGTTAGCGGCGTATCGGTTTAGTTCGCCCTTCCATATATTTCAAATGGACTGTTCACAGTTTGCTAGTTTTGCGCTCACGGTACGCAGTTTGCAGCGTTACGCGCGCCGACTATCTTAGTGAGCGGCCGACTCCCACCAAAACCGGTTCTAGTCGGCGGCGGCGATTGGTTGTTCGCGGGCGATTTTTTTTTATTTGCGGCTCACTCAGTCAGCCGCTAACTGTTTGCCTACTGGGGACGCAGCCTTAATATGTTAGCAACAGACAAGCGTTTAACCACAATGTCCGTGATTTTAAGTGATAATGATGAATGATCTAAGAATTCTAAGATTGAATGGTTCTTAACTGGAGTTTTTTTTTTATATTATGGGTGTAATAAAGTTTTTTTTTTATATCTTAGAGGCTAGCATTTGGCCATTATCTCGCCTGGTGGTAAGCAATGATGCAATCATGGTGAACACGCTAGGCTTAGAATACTCTGACTCTCAAGGGCCGTGCGCTGCTAGAAAACCGTAAGGTTATGGTATATACTATCAATATGCTATTAATTAACATATTTTTTGCTCTAGGTAGCGCCACTCTACGACTTTGACACAAAATCACCAGGCAATGGCTATCGGTCATTTGTATCCGTGGTTGATTCTTGTGTCCTGCATGGTCTAAAGCTCAGCCGTCAAGTGTGTACAGGGCGAGATGCGTTGCTGTTCCGGAAAGGACATTTTGTGAAGTAAGTTTGTAGACCTACACTTTATAGAGCTATTGTAGGTAATAAAGCTTTAATTCGTTACATAAAAAAATATGAATCGTTAGTCATTACTTTATTTTAGTATCACACTTATAGGTATGAGGAGATTTTGTTTAATAAGCAGCTTTATCAGACATCTTCGAAATTAGCTACACCAAATATCATAGTATACTAGCCAGTAGTAATACATATAGTAATACCTTCCAATAGCATATTCGTATCATGGCATATTTATACCAAAACCAAGTTCTGAAAGTGCTGAATGCAAAGTTAAAAATCGGCTTTTAATTATCCTGTAGACCTAATACATTCATCATCATCATCATCAGCCGGTATCAGTCCACTGCTGGACTAGGTAGGCCTCTCCCAAAATGCGCCACTGAGCCCGATTTTCGGCTCTTCTTGTGGCTTTCCATCAATGGGAGGGATATGCCCTAATGGCCACGCTGGGCAGGCGGGTTGGCGATCGCAGGACGTAGTTTCTTGCACTGGTGACGCTGCTACCCATCACCGGCCTGTAGTATTCAGCTACGCCATAATTTAATTAATACACTAGGCCTAGAATGTTCTGAATCTCAGGTACTGTGCTGCCGGAACACCGTAAGGTTTTGGCGGCAATGTTCCCCTTGATGGTAGTAAGCTTCTTTTTGGTAGCAAGTCTACTACCACCTGTGGACGATCAGTGATCACCCATTAATACAGTAAATCCATTGATGCACGGCTAAGATTTGAACCTCCGACCTCCGGTTTAGAAGTTAAGGCAGGCCTGCCTCACTCGCTTCTTTTTGGTAGCAAGTCTACTACCACCTGTGGACGATCAGTGATCACCCATTAATACAGTAAATCCATTGATGCACGGCTAAGATTTGAACCTCCGACCTCCGGTTTAGAAGTTAAGGCAGGCCTGCCTCACTCGCCCATAGCTACTGCGATTTATACCTAGACTTTCGTCAACTCCGGCGGTACTATCTGCCAGTCGGTTGTCAATGTTCACGCGCGCGCAACGTATATTATTATTCAAATGACGGAATAACTGCGCATTCGTATTCTTTATTAGAAACGATTTAAGTTTTTCATAGTAATTTTGCGGGTTTGACAAAAAACAAGCATAATATGTTTCATTTTTTAACCGATTTCAAAAAAAGGAGGAGGTTTCTCAATTCGACCGTATAATATTTTTACAAGCTTTTATTTAACTTGCAATGTACCTATGCATGTATGTAAGTCACTATGTTCGGGTGGAATCTTGGAAGCTAAATTAGACCCACTTCCCGATGTCCGATTGGACTCAAATTGGGTGTACTTATGTGTCTTCGGTGACAATACAATAATATGGTACCATGGAGCTGGTCTGATGATGGAGACGGAAGGTGGCCACGGCATCTCTGTGATAAAACAACGTAACCCCACCGAGTTTGGGCTCGATTGATTTGTCTTGAAGAGAACTTTACGCCTAGATGATATCCAGGGTCTGATGATGAATCTGGAAGGTGGCCACGGCATCTCTGTGATAAATCAACATAATCCTACCGAGTTTGGGCTCGATTGATTCGTCTTGAAGAGAACTTTTCACCTAGGTGATATCAAGGGTCTGATGATGAAGCTGGAAGGTGGCCACGGCATCTCTGTGATAAATTAACGTACCTCTACCGAATTTGGGCTCGATTGATTCGTCTTTAAGAGAACTTTGCACCTAGATAATATCCAGGGTCTGATGATAAAACTGGAAGGTGGCCACGGCATCTCTGTGATAAATCAACGTAACTCTACCGAGTTTGGGCTCGATTGATTTGTCTTAAAGAGAACTTTACGCCTAGATGATATCCAGGGTCTGATGATGAAGCTGGAAGGTGGCCACGGCATCTCTGTGATAAATCAACGTAACTCTACCGAGTTGAGGCTCGATTGATTCGTTTTGAAGAGAACTTTACACCTACATAATTAATATCCAGGGTCTGATGATGAAGCTGGAAGGCAGCTACGGAATATTTGTGATAAAAACAAAACACTACCGAGTTTGGGCTCAATTGATTCGTATTGAAGAGAACTTTACACCTAGATGATATTTAGCGACTGGTGATGAAGCTGGAAGGTGGCCACGGCATCTCTGTGCTAAAATAACGTAACCCCAGTGAATTTGACCTCAAATGATTCGTCTTGAGGAGCAGTTTACACTTAAATGTTAGCCAGGATCTGATGATGTACCTGTAAGGGGGCCATGGCATTTCTGTTATAAAGCAACATAGCCCCACCGAGTCGATTGATTTTCCTTTTAGAGTACTTTACCCATAATCACATATACAATATCCGTGGAATATTTTAAAACATCATGCCTTCTCTTAAATACTTAGGTAGTAGGTAGGTAGTCGGTATCTATACCTACCTACTAAAAAGTAAAAAATAAATTATAAGTAAAAAATATTTTTAAAAACAAGCTTTTATCTGGGACAATGAACTAAAGTGTTAAATATAAATTCTAGTAAGTATTCGGCGTGTAGGTACTTACCTATATTCTTAAAAGCTTGAAGTACTACCCGTTTTTCAGGCTAGGCAATTACTATACTTCAGTGCCTCAAGCTTTTAAAAATATAGGTTAGAATTTATTTTTAACATTTTAATTCATTGTCCCAGATAAAAGCTTGTTTTTAAAAATATTTTTTACTTATAATTTATTTAAATATTTGTTCGCGGATAACTTCGTCGTTTACGAACCGATGATTTGATTATTCTTTTTTTGTTGGAAAGGAGATATCTCAAGTGTGGTAATTTTTTTGAGGTCTGATAAGTATCTCCAGAGATATGGAGATCAACATCTCAAAATTGGTACTAAAAATTAATAGCGCGGCATTGAAGTCGGTTATTTTTAGTTTTTTAACCGACTTCACAAAAAAGGAGGAGGTTCTCAATTCGTCTGTATGTTTTTTTTTTTTTTTTTTTTTTTTGTGTATGTTACGCGATTTCTCCGTCAATAGTGAACGGATCCAAATGATTCTTTTTTTAATAGGTAGGATACGTTTCCGAGTCGGTCCCATTTTAATTTTATCGAGATCTGATAAGTATCTCCAGAGATATGGAGATAAATACCTCAAACATAGGAGAATGTACTGGTTTTAGTAGAAGAGTCCCAAGAAGATTATACACAATGAAGTTTGCTATTGGATATACTTTTGAAGACTAAAAAATATGACTGAATAATGTTTTTACATCTTTCTTCTCGTTGATTTTGGTTTTTGACAGATATTCTTACGGTAACTGTGAGCGAGATAGAAATAAAGGTGGGGATAATTTTTTTTTTTTAATATCTTATAGGCTAGCGTTTGACCACTATCTCACCTGTTGCTAAGTGATGATGCGGTCGAAGATAGAGAAGTGGACTAGAATGGGAACTGGCTCTCAAGGATAGCTGCCTGAACACATAAGATGTTTGGCGACAGATTTTCTAACTTGAGGGTGGTAGCTGGCCAGGCGGACACTAGATATGTCCTACCACCATGCGGGGGTTCTTGGTTTCTTAACGATGTTTTCCTTCACCGGAGGGCAACTGTGAGAAGCGCACATATATTTTTCGATCGAAAAATTCATTGGTGCACGGCGGTTTGAACTCGGTACCACGGCATCAAAGCCGACTGTTCTCCCAATTACGCCACCGGGCCCTCAATAAATAATTATATATTAATAATTATAATAAAAAATTATATATAAATAATTTGTCTTCACAGGAATGTTCTACCTGGAAAAGTCTTGTTAGGGTGCAAACTTTTTTAAACATACCTAAGATTTTTTGACATAACATGACGTTTTCCGAAGATGGCGGCCATTTCAGTCCCGCGACACTGCATACATTATTAAATAACTCAGAATTATGAACGTACTTTGTACCAACCAACACCGCAAAAAAAAATGTATAAGCATAATACCACAGATTATATAATAGTTACTACGTAAATAATACTTTCCGTTGTTAGGTTGGCTACACAGTGCTCTCATAATTCGGGTTTCAACAATATAGGGAAGTGCCTCTTATAACGTAGTAGAGTGATTCAGTACTCTGTTGGCCATATGGCGGCAAGTAATGTTAATAATCGCAAATAATACTTTTTTATATTCATTTTGGAATACAACTAGTCCGTGTTATAAAAGTATTTGGAATTATTGTAATAAAATAGACAATTAATTATCGTGTGTGTCAGATGCTTTAATTGCACAGGGCCATTTTGGACATTGTCCTTTGATACCTTGATGACATAATTATTACTAGTGAATATTATCACTTTAGCAAGGCATTTAAAGTCAATGTTTTAGGGTTCCGAACCCAAAGGGTACCAAATGAACACTTTCTGAGACTTTGTTGTCCGTTCGTCCGTCCGTCCGTCCGTCCGTCCGTCCGTCCGTCCGTCCGTGTGTCCATGCATATGTGCGCACTTTACAGATCTGTATCTTCTTAACCGTTATAGGTACATACTTGAAATTTTCAAAAAGTATATATCCGTCAGTGTATAACGGCCCAGACACCAAATGTAATAGATGCATGTAATTTAATTAAAACTTGTTATGCACTAAAAAGGGTAAAATAAGTTATTTTTCAAAAAAAATAAAACCGACTTCATAATCACAAACAGGCACTCAAAAGCGAAAAATAAATTACTTAAAATTATTATAAGCGCTACCCACTTATCTATTTGAAGTCGGTGCCAGCCAAGTCTATTGGATAGTAGATAGATACTATGTATGTAGTAGTAGTAAGTAGGTACATGTAGGTTAGTAAGTAGGTAGATACATGTAGGTATTAAACGATCTTATTACTGCTACCGATACTAAAATGACAAAACGGCGTAAAATTCACTTTCTCGACTTCAAATTCGACTCTTAGCACAGAATAATGAATAGTACAATCTTAGTTAGGAATTTTGATTTTATTTTGTGAGGTTAAGGTGGTTCGATTTCCATACAAAAGTATATTGACAAATACGAGTAAATGGATCAAAAAATTGCAATGATATCACATCTATTGGTCTTTATACAACTCTTTACATACGCGAAATCCAATCTTACTACATAATTTGATTAAATAATATGAAAACTAGGATCGAGATTTTAATTCATTTTTGTCAATATGTGAGTGAATTTTTTACAGTGTCATACGCTAAATTCATTAGTGTGTATTGCCGCGATCGTCAGACGTTGCCAAACCGTGCGCTCGCTGAAAAGGCGACGATGCCAGACCGCTGAAATGCGAGTCGCCGCTTTTTCAGGACTTTTTCAAGTTTTCATTAGCATTACAGTACTTATTATTATAGTTTGTGGCCTTCAAATATTTCGTCGGTTTATCGGCTAGGTTAGGCTCTAACAAACTCAAATTTAGTTTTATTTTGTTACTAACCGACTTCAAAAAAGGATGTTTCTTCTTCGTTTCTGAACCGATTTTGATGATTATTTTTTTGTTGGAAAGGAGACATGAAGTATGTATGATAAATCTTCAGAGATATGGAGATAAGCACGCCAAACTTGGTATTGAAAATGAATAGCGTGGCATTTGAAGTCGGTTCTCTTTTTTAAAGTTTTTTTTTAATGGATCTTATCGCTTAGTGTTTTTTGGAAATTTTGGACCATATTGGCATATTTTGTAGTATTGAAATTGATAGGTACTCCAAGTTTTGAAATTTCGATATATTTTAACCGACTTCAAAAAAAAATGTTTCTTAATTCGACCGTATAGTATTTTTTATGTGTATAGATATCTTCGTCGTTAATGAACCGATTTTAATAATTCTTTTTTTGTTGGAAAGGAGATATCCCAAGGGTATTTTCATTGAGATCTGATAAGTATCTCTAAAGATATGGAGACAAACACCTCAAACATGGTACTGAACATTAATATCGCGGCATTTGATATCGTTTCTTTTAGTTGGGACTACCTGGGAAGGGCCTTTGAAACAAAAAAGAAATAGAATTTTTCAAATCGATTCAGGTATCTTTGAGTAATCGGTGAACATCTTTAAGTATTCTGGCTGAATACTCAAAGGAAAAGGCTTCCGTTTTTTACCATTCGGCTACGGAACCGTAAAATTAGATTGATTTTATTATAACGGACAAGAAGCGTATATTTAAAAATGTCACAGTGATCAGGATCACTAGGTTCAACACCGTAGTATTCACCGACTGGTCTTTTCATCGCTCTTATACGAATACGAAATAGCCTCAATACGAAAGTATTTAACGTGTGCGTCCTGCCTGTTATTACTTACGGAGCCGATACGTGGACACTGATAGTGCGACTGGTTCACCAATTCAAAATCGCTCAGCGAGCTATGAAGAGGGCTATGCTTGGAGTCTGTCTGAAGAATCAAATTCGAACTGAAGTCATCCGTCAGAGAACCAAAGTTATCGACATACAGTAGAATCCGTTTATTATGACTCCGCCTATATTGACCAACCGGTTATTATGACGTAACTATACTACGAAGTTTGGTTTTCATATGAAATTCTTTATAAATAGTCGGATATAATGACTTCCCGCTTCCCTTACAGTGACATGTCGCTTATTATGACCCATTTTTAATACAAAAATGTAAATTATGTCCGGTTATAATGCCCGACATGATTCTGTACACCTTCGGTAATGTTCGTTGATTCCCGACGACGTTCGGCACGTGGCTCGTTTTTGTTTTGAACTATGTTTATATATTAAACTACTTAAGTACATTCATATTTACATAAAAAAAGTTTTTCATTTCACAAAACGCTTTGTATGACGTCCGCTTATTATGACTTGTTTGTCAGTTCCTTTCGATGTCATTATAAACGGACTCTACTGTATCTCAAAGGATTAGCTAGCTGAAGTGGTAGTGGCCTGTTCACAACTGTCGTAGAACCGATAACAGTTGAGATAGACGTGTTTTAGAGTGGAGACCACGGCTCGATAAACGCACTAAAAGTATCTTTTTCGTAATAGTGTAAGGCGCCCTCCAGCTATATGGAGCGAAGACATATGCAAGCTGGCTGGCAGTGGTTGAAAACAAAGAGCTGAAGATCGAGCTCAGTAGCGTGCTATAGGTGAGATAGCCTGATGATGGTGATATTTTAGAGGCCAATTTAAAACCAACATCAGCATTTCATTCATAGATAAACCGATCCGATTCTGTCAGACCATCTGTCAGATCATTCTCAAATACGGATACCAATAAACGGATTAAGTAACGGAATAACTCTTGAACCGACTTCACAAAAAAGGAGGAGGATCTCAATTCGACGGTATTTTTTGTTCATGTTTTTTTACCTTAGAACTTCGTCAAATCTTAACCGATTTCAATTTTTTTTTTGTTTGAGAGATTATGCCTCCCGCTTGGTCCCATTCAAATTTTATTGAGATCTGATAGTCATCACGGTAATATTGTAATATTACCGTGTAATTACGCATGTGCATGTGAAGTCGGATTTTCAATTTTGTACGATTATAAATTATGTTGGCTATATTACCGAAACACACATGACATCACTATTCTCAAAATTTAACGTGACGAAGATTTTATAACAAACATGTTACCAAAATTAGTGACATTTTATAAAAAATGTGTTTTACCAGAGATTGTACTGAGGAGAGTACGACTAATTGACTAAATTGTTTAGATATTTTATTTGTGGTAGGACCAAAGAAGAAGTATCAGGGATATAGTTTCCTGATGTCCGGATTAGCAAACTGAAATGGCAGTGGCCTGGTCATATCTGCCGTATAGGAGCGATAACCGTTGGGGCAGACTGGTTCTAGTGTGGAGACCGCGAATCGGCAAACGTAGCGTGTACTAACTTATTTTTTATTTAAAGAATTTTGGGGTTTTTGGATAGATGTATACATGTATATATGTTAACATACTTACATACTTTCAAAAACTAAAACCCAACTACTGAAAAATCACTCTCTAAAAAGTATGAAACAAGAAAATATTCTCATCTGAGATCGCTAAGTACAAACTAATCAATATGTATCGTGTATTATACAAACAACTAACTTGTAATAAATATTTTATTGTATTTCATAAATATTCTTAGTGGTGCTCAGAGGATAGCCGTGGTCGTATGTCACCTACCGTAACAAAACAATACACTCTGCATAGTAACATACGACCACGGGTATCCACTGAACACCACTAAGAATATTTATGAAATACAATAAAATATTTATTACAAGTTAGTTGTTTGTATAATACACGATAGGTACATATTGATTAGTTTGTACTTAGCGATCTCAGATGAGAATATTCTCTTGTTTCATACTTTTTAGAGAGTGATTTTTCAGTAGTCGGGTTTTAGTTTTTGAACTTATTTTTTATTTAAAACATTTTGGGGTTTTTGGATAGATGTATACGTGTATATATGTTAACATACTTACATACATATATAGTGATCAACAAACATATACACACACACACTCGCCCTACAAAAATATGATGTACTAAACCCTATCTTCATCTTAAAATCCCTATTCAACGATACCACACACGATAGGGTGGGGTGAGATTTTTTTTTAGTTCTGGACTTCGTCCCCTCTAGGGGGCGCCGCATTCAATTTGTTGTGACGTCACATAACCTATAACCAGCAGACAAATAAGACGTGTCCAACGACATATCATTTGTTAAATTATAATAAGTAGTTCAGAAGTTATGAGGGAACAGATGAACTTACATACATACATACATAGATACCCACATACCGGTCAAAAACATAACCCTCCTTTTTGCTTCGCCGTAGTCGGGTAATTAATATACCTTACATATGACTTACTCTTTTTATTTTGTTTGTAATTTATAATCAGCAAATGCCTTCTACTCGCTCTCGTAGTCACATAGGCTACATTTTATAGCAAATAGCAGTTTCTATTAGATTGTGGGTAAAACCGCAAAGCACAACAAGTACGCCAAATGCTTCACTTTGGGTCCTTAGTACTCTGTGCTTTGAGATCTACAGAATAGACTCCAGCATGCAGCAACGAAATGTACGTTGAACCTCGTCGAAAAACCACCCAATAGCGTTAGTATGAGTAGGTACAGTTCACATCAAAAAGTGGTACAAATCTATATGATATTTGGTATTTTGTTATTAGCGAGAGTAATGTAGACAGTAAACTAATAACAATAAATAAAAAGGTAATGTTTAGAATGGAAAACGAAAAAAGTTTGTTGGTAACGAAGGTTTCGAACCTGGTCCCGGATGCGCTTAATCCAGTAGTTCTCACCAATCGGCTACATTACTCATTTACATAGTGACAAAATTAGCAAATGCTTTTGTAAACGTCAAATACACTATTAAATAATCTGTGATACGAAAATACTTTCGCGTGTGTGCGTGTTCAGTCCTGACGCCACGCTTGTTTACAAATAAAAGCATGTAGAGTGTATATATACTTCAAATTTAGCTGAATAAATTAAAATGTATACGCTTTACTCGCAAAATCAATATTTTTTATTTACCAAATACTATTTCAGTCATTAAAAAATTAAATTCATCAAATAAGAGTATCAGCGCCATCTATTGGCTCTGTTGTGGTTAGCTGACAACGAGCAACCACCTTAATAAAAAGAATTCGTACACTTTTTATTAATTTTATTTAGTCAACCCGTTACCACATGAGTAAACTCATGTGCCTTTACTGTATCAGGCGCGCGATGTACCGGCGCGCGCTGAACGAAGTAATAACAACGCTAGGTCGAGCGCCTTAGACAGATTTTTGCTTGTATTGTCTGAAATAAACGTTAGTATTGTGTTTTTGTAGGAGAGTGAAGTATCTGTTACGTAGTAACTATTATACAATGTATAACTGTTACGTAGTAACTATTATACAATCTGTGGTTAAGGTATAGATATCCTTTACGCCAACAGGCTTTCATATATTTCGTTAATCAATTATACATAGCTGTTACTGTGTGAAATCTAAGGATAGAACAATCTATAAACATGCTCATATACATTGTGTTGCTATCATGAATGTGAAATGGGCGTGATATAAATTTCAACTACAATCGTTGACCTCATTGGAGTTTAATGAAACGGATGTTCAAAGATATCGTTCCAAGGTCAAACTCACACAATTTACATTTTTAGGGATGTGTATTCACTATTTAAAGGAATTAGGGTCATTTATTTTACTTTTTATTGTAAAGTATCTTCTACACTGTTGCCTATAAAACTACACGTAACTTCCACGAAATGTAATACAAACCCTAGATTGTTATACCTCGTTGGATAGCTGATGAACGTAGATATTTTAAAAAACATTTGCCGAACAAGTGCCATAATATTTTTTTTAGATATTCCTTAGAGAAAAACAAACTTTCTAATATTTTTTTTTATTTCTTAACTTTCACTTGTCTACTACGGTCTATTCAACTAACTTATGCACTATTTTGATTATTAACGCGTTAAAGCATCTTATTACGCAAGTAAAAATGCAACAACAATAATAATAAGACACGTAAAAAAAACACAAATCAATGTAGTAGCCTAAAAATCGGCAATTTTCAAAAAAAAAAAAGTCGTATATCTCGAAAAGGGTTAAGTTTAAAGTGGGGTGTTTCATAGAGAAATAAGTCAGAAATGACGGGTACTCCACGCCCTTCACGGATCTAGCACGACTTCTCCTGTAACCCACCAAATTACGTTGTTAATTATATCTCATAGCTGGCATATGTATCACGTGTTAATCATTTTAGACTGGTTATATCTCTATAGCTATTTCATCGTATACGCCAAATTCTTCTCCATTTAATTTTCCCTCAACGAGATACATAGATGGTCTTAAATGTATGTCGTTGCAACAGCTATCCCTTTCGGGCGTACAATATTCTGTATCTACTAATAATTAATTACTAATACTAAAAAGATAAATAAAATTTGCACAGTAAAACAAACTAAATCTAAAAAATCTTTTGCCTACTTTTAATCTATATACATGAGAAAACTGACCAAGTGCGAGTCAGCATCGCGTCTCTTATCGCACACTTAGGGAGAGTTCCGTACAATACGAAACATAACAGAGTTTCAACCTCATATATTTGATTAATTGATATTACCAAGAATATTTGGTTTGGTCGCGATCTAGAAAGACGGGGCTCGTTTACTAGCGCCATCTATGTCAGTTTGCCGAACTAATTTGATAGATGGCGTTTAAAAACACGTTTTTTGTATGGGGACCCCCTTTAATTTTTAACTTTATTTTGTTTTTAGTATTTGTTGTTCTAGCGGCGACAGAAATACACCATCTGTGAAAATGTCAACTGTCTAACTATCACGGTTAATGAAATTTGAAACATTATTAAATTAAGGGTTTTGAATCGACAATATAATATATTCACATTACTCGGATATATTTTGAATTTTGATGGTTGTCCCAGGTTGTCATTGTTGGTTCGTTCAGAAATGTTTGTCATTGTATTGACATATTTTGGTGGTTGTCATTATGGTGCTTCCATACATGGGTATTCGTTATATGTGTTTAAAAACCGATAAAAACACAATAAAATTCAATAATAAAGAGGGTCTCCATACAAGAAACGTACTTTGGAGGCTTTTTATGCTTGATCTTACAAACCTTAATAGATAGAGACTTGAAATTTACTCATGGTGTGTATTACAATGGCTGCTATAAGATCAAATAATAAAAACTAAATTAAATTAAAAATTTAAGGGGGCCCCATACAAGAAACTTCTGTTCAATCGGAACCCTGCGTGTGCGGGTCTGACTCGCACTTTGACAGTTTATTTATATTCGCGGTACGAAGTTCGCCGGGTCAGCTAGTGGACATATAAAATTAACAAAATATACTAAACAGGCACAAATAATTATGGTGATCTAATAACTCTGATATTCTTCTAAGTTTTGAGATCAAAGTATTCTTTTAAATTATAAAATACGTGAGATGTCAATTGAAACTGATAGTTTTTATTTGTTATGAATTTAGCTACGCTCGCGGCTTCGCCCACCTTAAAAAGTATCCTATGTCTTAAGCCACTATTCTGGCTACCCTGTGCATAATTTCAGCAAAATCGGTCGCGACGTTTGACCGTAAAGAGGTCCCAATAACAAATATACAAACTGACTTTCGCGTTTATAATATTGGTGTTGTTAATCAAAGAGCTACAAAAAGACTTCAATTTTTAACCGACTTCAAAAAAAGGAGGAGGTTTCTCAATTCGACCGTATATATATATATATATTTATGTTTGTTAGGGGATAACTTCGTCATTTAGGCACCGATTTTGATTATTCTTTTTTTGTTCGAAAGGAGATGTCCCAAGTGTGGTACCATGGTAATTTTATCGAGGTCTGATAAGTATCTCCAGAGATATTGAGATACACATCTCAAAATTGGTACTGAAAATGAACATTGAAGTCGGTTCTTTTTTAGTTTTTAAACGATATTATTATTCGGCGTTTCAAAGCAAGCACACACAAAAAGTTTTACTCGTCCTGCCTTCGAGGTGCGAGGCCCCTAGATTTTCAAGACTTTAGACGATGGCCCACGTCACCCACGCTTTACGCCGCCCTTGCATTCATTCATACAATAGTTGCGTAGAAAAATATTATGTAGATATATCTAGCTATCTATATTGCGCGAATTACCCAAACATGAACCAGTCGAAGGACAGTCAAAATAGAAACTATGAAAAGTGAAATCCAACGTAAAATATTTTCATGTTTCGGTGGTCACCGTAACAATAGAAACTCGACTTGCGCAACTACAACACTGTAATCTATGGTCGTTCATTGGCGCAGTAAATTGACAGTTGTCATGCAAATTGGTTATTGGCAGCCTGTGACTTGTGTAGTTTGGTAAGGCAAGTCCACTCATGCCAGGTATCTATTACATCTGGAGCATGTACTCGTAGCTTTGATGCTGCTGTGTACGAGTTACCTAGTAGGTACATTTATCCATACTGCTATTATAAAAATGCTAAACTCTGTCACTCTGTCTGTTTGTTACCTAATCACGCCTAAACGGACGATCCGATCTTACTGAAATTTAAAAAGGAGACACTTTATAGAATAAGGATGAACATAGGCTACTACATTCTTGGTGTACGTAAACGAAGTCGCGGGTATCAGCTGATATAAAAATAGTTGTGCAGTTTTTTTTAAATTATATAATTTGACAGGGCGTCGGCCCAGTAGGACTGACATGTTAATCGTTAATTATAAAAGTCATTAAAATAAAACTATAAATAATGTATGATGGTACAAAACGAAAAAACCGACTTCACATGCCGCGATAGTCAAAGTACCGGTTAGTTATAATAATCTCATCTAAGTATACACATTTGCTTAAATTGTTTATCTCCATATCTCCGGAGATAATTGTCATAGCTCGATAAAACTTGAATGTGACCAAACGAGAGGCATAATCTCTCAAATAAAAATAGAATTTTTCAAATCGGTTAAGATTTGACGGAGTTATGAGGTAACAAACATAAAAAAGTCGAATTGGGAACCTCCTCCTTTTTTGTGAAGTCGGCTAAAATCAAGATGACAATGAGCAATGACTTCAGACTAACAAACACTGTCGGACTCTGGGAAAATATTTTCATTGTCGTTTCGCGTCATTGTACTGCGGTTTCGTATTAGTGCTTTCGAACTGAACACAATATCTGGTATGCTTATTATTTTCCTACAGCCTTTTAAAATACTCACTACTCAATTAAAATAATGCTTAAAACTCTGTCAACTTCTCGCTTAGGATGATTAACTACGATATGTGCATATTTTTTCGCAGGTTTTTTTTCTGACAGAGCACTTGACTGACCCCTGGTGTTAAGTGAAAATTAAATTAATACTCGTAATGAAATTGACAGTACTGATGACTAATTCTTCATATTCGCTGACTGATTATAATGTATACCTACTTAATTACTCTGACTTACGTATCGTGATCGTAATAAAATAAATCGATACCTATTTTCCTTGTCTCGCCATGATATGAATATATTGAATTTTGAGATTAGTGCAACTAATTGCCCGACACTAATTGTTGATTCAGCCTTGATATACTGTTTTTTTCTATTTTGTCTATAAACAGCACATGTTAACTGGCAACAATTGTTTTTATTCGCCCAATCATATTTCTCTAACAATAGGTACACATTACCGTCGATGGTATTCTGTTTACCACAGCACGGTCCTTTTTCTCAATTAAATAAAATAATGTAGTGAATATATAATTTGTAATCTCGTCTAGGCTAAGTTACTAGTCCAATTGTCAGAGTATTATGTAGTCGCCTGAAAGCATCTCACATAACTTACGATTCCTGTATTTATTATTTATATTTTTATCTGATTAGCTATATATAGCGTTTGTAAGCTGTTTTTTCGTAGCAAGACTCTCAGAGCATGGATACAATGTCTGTGAGAATTCACTCGTCATTGACGAGTGAAAAAAAGGTGGGTACTCTATTAAAGGTGATGACGAGTCGTCACCTTTAATAGCGATAGTTTTGTGACGATGTTCGTTGTATATAATATAGATGCTGCTGTTTAGCAAGTCTTAACTACATTACTATATTACGTGTAGACGTCTATACTGACAGCTTGGTTTTAACGTAGAGTCTACGGGTACGAGGGCAAGCCGCCCGTTCCTTATCTAAGGCGATCGATCATGTACAGTGTAAATCAGTAATACCGTATACACCTAGCTACGCTACGATCGCTATAAAATTGAATAATTTGTTCCAGAGAGGTAGAATCATGTAGCCAACTCCTCGCATCTCTCGGAACATGCCTTCATCATCTTCACACGTTGCTGTCGTGGGCACCGCCAGGCGAGCTGTTCCCAACTGAGCATCACACTCCTGAGGAGTTGTTCTCACAAGCAGACACAATCAACCAGTACTGTTTCTATGGTAGATGTTTGGGCTTTCAGGTAAGGATCCACGTTTGTAGTAACAACCTTGAAATCATGATAAAAAATAAATAATAGTTTAAAAAAAAAAACAAAAAAAATACGCTTTTATAGAAAATCCAACTAAAAAATAGAAAATAAATTTTAATAAATTTGAATTAAAAATAGTGTAAGAAAAAATGATTTTATTGTAAAAAAAAAAGCGTGGGGTGCATGGTATCAATAGTTCCAAATATTTTATGAACATATATGACTAGAAGGGTTATTTTGATAATATCCTGAAAAGCACCCCACGCTTTTTTTTACAATAAAATATTTTTTTCTTACACTATTCTGAATTCAAATTTATTTTCTATTTTTTAGTTGGATTTTCTATAAAAGCGTATTTTTTTAGTTTATTTAAACTATTATTTATTTTTCATTTTTTAGTCGATTTTTTTATTTTTATTTTTTTATTTATTTACTTATTGTCATCGGTCCTTAATAAGTATGCCAAATTTCGAGTTAATCCGACGGTTTGAAGGGGGGTTAAAATCATGTTCAAATATTCCGTTACATACTAACATACAAACATACATACGTCTGAAGCTAATAAAAGCGAATTAAAAAGGCTCTATTTTATTTTTTACCGATCAGTGAAATAACACATGCATTTTATACACCAATGCATAATTGCTTAAAAATTCAATCCATTAGTTTTGTCGTCCCCTTTTTGCAATTGCTTACAAGCAATGTGGGTTGCCTTAAAAGTCGACTATTACAATCGGCGATTTTCTTAACAACCTCTAATAGTAACTATAATTCCATCTTGACATACATTAAAGCGACCTACAACTTTCCTTGCAGTTTCTACCGTCTATGCGTGGCATACTAAAAGGCATATCAATATGTATGGCGGGATTCTCCGAGGCGTACTACTGTCACGGCAATTTGATAAGCTCTGTGTGGACCGGAGGACAATATTTGATAGATCCAGAGATGAGGGCGAGAAGGATCGTCAATATATCGCAGTCGGCCAGCATTGAATTCTGTAAGGCGTTTTGGTTTTTGGCTGAGAGTGGTAAGTTATTACTTGATACCTGTATATTTTTCCGTCCCTGTTATAAGTATATTTGGACAACCTTTATTACTTACAAGATGCGCCCCGCGGATTCACTCGTCTCGGTTAGGTCCGCTTA
The DNA here is from genome assembly GCA_954871355.1 of Cabera pusaria. Classification (NCBI taxonomy): domain Eukaryota; kingdom Metazoa; phylum Arthropoda; class Insecta; order Lepidoptera; family Geometridae; genus Cabera; species Cabera pusaria. The sequence goes on along the minus strand of OX940900.1, from coordinate 10,535,235 downwards.
TAGATATAGATATATTTAGTAAGACCAGCTCAAGAAAAATGGAAAAACATTAATAAAGTATGTGAACCATCTAAAAACAATAAAAATGTGTTGCAGAAATAATGAAGCGAGTACCAAGTCTAATGTCTTCAACCGTAGCAGTAAATAAAATTATCACAATACCTCCTGAACCGATTACATTGAATAAAAAAGATGGCAAGGAAACTACAGTGCTGCCCCCAACGGTGCATATAGGACTGCAGCCGTTGAACGTGAGGCTAATCAGCGTGAACAAGAGGTGTGGTATGGTTAGTGTGAATATATTTTACTAGAGATTTATTGTAAAAGTCAAAAGTCAAAGCATTTATTCAGTATATGGGGATATATATATATATATATGTACACGGTCATCCACATCTTGAGTTCTTAATTGTCAATTCGTCTGTATGTTTTTTTATGTATGTTACGCGATTTATCCGTCAATGTGAACCGATTCGAATGTTTCTTTTTTTAATCGATAAGGTTCATTGCCGAGGTGTTCCCATTGTAATTTCATCGAGATCTGATAAGTATCTTCAGAGATATGACGATAAACGTCTCAAACTTGCTACTGAAATTGACTCGCGGGGCATGGAAGTCGGTTGTTTTAGTTTTTAAACTATCTTAATCTAATTAAATTATCATTATTAAATATCACACGATGTTAAGTGATGATTCGATCTAAGAAGAAATTGTGCTTGTGTGGTATGAGTTATATGAGTAAAATCTGATAGGCTAGCGTTCGATCACTATCTCGCCTGGTGGTAAGCGTTGATATGTATTCAAAGATAGTGCACACGCTAGGCCTAGAATGGTCCGACTCCCAATGACTATGTGCTGCCGAAACACCGTAAGATTATAGCGGCAGATGTTCTCCTTTATGGTGGTAAACTACTTTTGTTAGTAGAAAGTTAGGCGGAACATCGATACTTCTAACACTTGTGGATATTGCGTTTCGCTTCGCTCCCCATATGGTCTGTGCTTTTTCACCTACATTCACCACATTTTTTAAGAAAATTTTGTTTAATATGCAATGTATTTTAGGCAGGAGAAGGCACATCATCGCTACCACCATCAGACGGCATTATCTTCCACTGCCACGGCGGAGGTTTCGTAGCACAAAGCTCAAAGTCCCATGAGACCTACCTGAGGGATTGGGCTGCCAAACTCAACGTGCCCATATTTTCAGTAGACTACAGCCTAGCGCCTCAAGCACCCTTTCCGAGGGCTTTGGAGGAAGTGTTCTATGCTTATTGTTGGATGTTGGACCATTTTAAAGAGCTTGGAACTACTGGTGAGTTTATAGTATGAATTTAACGTGACCATTTATATTTTATGTCAGAGCGGGACATCTGCGAATCACTACATAGCATAGTAAAAAACAAAGTCACTATTTTTGTCTGTTTGTTTGTCTGTATGCTTAAATCTTTAAAATTACGCAACGGATTTTGATGCGGTTTTTTGTAATAGGTAGAGTGATTCAAGAGGAAGGTTTATATGTATAAAAATTCCCGAAATTCCCACGGGAACGGGCACAACGCGGGTAAAACCGCGGGGCGCTGCTAGTTATGTAATAAAAAAAGTAGTAATAAGTTTTTAGTGTTTTACAAGTTTGTCTCGTAGGTAATTTGCCTTCCCGTTCGGGGCGCCCGCCTGCCGTGCAACGCATTTCGAACGAGAAAAATACATTTTATAAACTATCGTTTGGTCTATTTGCAAAAGCGGGACAATTTTGGCCTTGCGGGGGACACCGGGACAGACTGCCTGAAAGCGGGACTGTCCCGCCCAAAGCGGGACGTATGGTCACGTTAAGTATGATATATAAATGATGAAAATTTCGCTGAAACCGTTGAGAATTTAGTACTATAAGCCTTAAGCCTAGGTAATTATTAACCAAAATTAATTATTATTGTAATAATTGCAGGCAAACGCATAGTATTCGCGGGAGATTCAGCAGGTGCGAATCTAGTAGCGGCTTGTACTCTGAAGATCCTCAACACAGGCATGCGTATTCCCGAAGGAATGTTCCTCGCATACGCTCCATTGAACATCAGTTTCGTACCGAGTCCTGCGAGAATGCTGTGCTTAATGGACCCGATTCTGCCTTTTGGATTCATGATGAGATGCTTGAAAGGTATTCTTCAACCGACTACCAAAAAGGAGTAGGTTCTCTATTCGTCCGTATCTTTGTTAGCCGATTACTCCGCTGATTGTTAACCGATTTAATTAATGGTAGTAGGACCGATTTAATTTTAATGGTGGTAGGACACTATCTATTGTCCGCCTGGCCAGCTACCACCCTTAAGTTAGAAAATCTGTCGCCAAACATCTAATGTGTTCTGGCAGCTATCCTTGAGAGCCAGTTCCCATTCTAGGCCTAGCGTGCTTACCATCTTCGACTGCATCATCACTTACCAACAGGTGAGATAGTGGTCAAGCGCTAGCCTATATGATATAAAAAAGAAAAAAAGTTTGAATGATTATTTTTTCATAGGTAGGATAATTCTCAAACGTAGTCCCATTTAAATTTTATCGAGGTCTGATAAGTATCTCCACGGTTATATATATATTTTTAATGATTTAAGGTAACAGGACAAGCGCGACGCTTGCCTGATGGTAAACGATGACGTCTACCTATTACAGATACGACGACGATACAGATACTACCTATTACGATACACTGCGCCTGTTACCTTGAGACATAAAGATGTTGAGTCTCACATGCCCTGTAATTTCACTGGACACCTTGCCATTTCATCCGAAAAACATTCCTATTTCACGGCTGAAAATGAATTGGCAAAGCGGTGGTACCGCCCCAGGCGGACTAACAGAAATCCTACCACTACAGTATCGATGATAGACGATAAACGTCTCAAACTTGCTACTGAAACTGACTTGCGCGACATGAATGTCGGTTTTTTTAACTCTTCATTATTTAGATGTTGAGATCACAGGTGCAGTGCAACGCACAAAATTCTAGAGTCATCAAGACTTTGCGTGCCACAGTATCTGTTACATGTCAACATCATTTCCTACTATTAGGCAAGCATCTTGTCCTGCTTCCTAATCGAATATTATTTAAAATGAATTAGGTCAAAACAGCCCTAATTGCCTTGTCTTATTCAATCTTATTATATTTGAATAAGATATTATGATCTTATAGTCTACGAATAAATAATAAGTCAAAAAGTCTACCAGTCTAATTCAGAACAAATTCCACATAAAAAGTGGCCCTTCTTCAAACCAAAACGACGTAGATTCAAAATAAGAATCACTTCCGAAGTTACAAATAGATATGCTTGGTGATTGGCTTAAATTCGGAACAAAAGCAGGGATTGGTTCGCGCATGTGCTGCAATGTCTGCTATGACAGCTGAATCAGAAAAGACAAATGTCCGACTCATGACGCGCTGGACACGATTTTTAATTCCGCCTACTTAGACACGACTTTTGTTTGGTAATTTTTTTACGCATTTACATTTCCTGACTTATTATTTATTCGTAGCTTATAACTAATACAATTTCTGCAGCATACGCGTCTGCACCACCAAAGTCTAAAGAAAACGGAAACAAGCCAAATAATCTGGGAACAGATAAACCAGTTTCAATGAATAGTGCAAGAGATAATGGTGATAATGGTTACTACTGATATATCTTTTTATTTGTAAAACTGTAGTATAATAAATAACTAGGGTATGTAAAGATGCAGCTACGGGTGTGTCGTAGCAAAAATGGCTGCGATAAATTCTTCTATTTTGTTCTATTTGGCATAGTAATAAATATAAGAATGCTCGTTTGATGTATATTGAGTCTAGACAGATCATCATCATGATCAGCCGGGATCAGTCTACTGCTGGACATCTTCCAAAACACGGCACTGATTTGTAATTAATTATGTATTTGTGTGTTCCCTATGACTCTGTATTAGGTTAATTTTCTTTGTATCATATATTTTCGAAATAAATAAATTCTAAAATTCTACTGAGCCCGATCTCCGTCTCTTAAAGAGATAATTTATATCTATGGCAGGTAATCAAGTATAGAATCGACTTCATTGGAATCGATATTTCATAGATAAACTAATAAGTAAAACGAAATGGCAACTAACGGTTCTTTGAAGCGATGAAATTAGATTTGTATCCTTATGACCAAAGTTCCATAGTTTTCACCCACTACTACATTATTACATTGTTACTACGCCGCGATGCTTACGAAAATTAAATGACGTGATACAGCCAATTAGTAGCATCTTGCTCTTTAAGTTTCGTAAGACTGAAACAACAATATTTAAGACCTTGGAGTAGCCTGACCTCATATCGTTTAACCCACTTACTGTGAAAATGTTATCAAGTTGTCTGGTACTTTCATTATGAATTCAAAAATTATATCATTCATCCATGTAACAGCCGACCAATATTCGTTTTGCTTATATTTGTTTTTATATCACATAGGCTAGCGGTCGAGGATGATAGCATGCTAGGTATAGAATGGGAATTGGCTCACAATGACAGCTGCTGATATTACATGGAAATCTTAGATAAATAAAGTAGGGTAGGCAGAGACTACTTCTTTCCACATGCTACGATCCTGACATACCTTCCTTCGCCTCTTCCACTTGCATGAGTGCCTTTATACATGCTCGCCGGTTATAGGAACTTCTGACTTGGCCTTTCTTTAAAACGTCTCCGATCTGGCCGTGATACGTTCGCCTAGGTTTAGCCTCGCCTCTGCCGGCTGGCCCATTCAAACTCGTCTCATAAATCTGTTTCTTCAATCTTCCTTCATCCATCCTCTCTAGATGTCCAAATCATCTAAGCATCCCTTTCTCTATCTTTATCACTACATCTTTTACGACACCACAACATTTCCTTATCACGGTGTTCTCCACCTTATCCAACAGAGTCGCTCAAATCATACTGCTCAAACTTTTCATTTCTACAGCATTAGATTTACTTTCATGCTTCTTCTGCCACACCCAGCATTCACTACCACACATGAGTGTGGGAACCAACACTCCCCTATGTACAGCCAGTCGTGCTTTTTTTGGAAATCTTCTCTGACAAAATATGTATGTGAATGTTATTTCCAGCATACGCCAGTCCTAGCAATCCTAAGACAAAAGATGAGAAGCCCAATGGACCACAGATTGTTTCAAGTGCAACGACGCCTGTAGACAGCAATGGTTTTCTTAAAGTCAGCCCGTCACAAGGTAACATTTACTTAATTTATGTAATTCTCTTTTGTTATTTTCCCATCAGTGTTTTATAGTATCAAATCCGGGACTAGGCGATTCGACCGTGAACTGAAGTCATCGACAAAATGCACTGGATTAGCAAATGGAAGAGATAGTGGGCCTTCTTGGATTTCGTCAAAATCTTAAAAGTATTTTTAAATGTTATTACGGGTAACATGCAAAATCATGAGTAAAAAAATACTGTCCTACAATAAATATGCAATGTTTCCACCACTAAAGTTTTTTAAATATCCTATACCTAGGCTAGCGTTTGACCACTATCTCCGCCGGTGGTAAGCTATAATGTGGTCGAAGATGGTGAACACGCTAGGTCTAGAATACTCTTGACTCTCAAGGGCTGACTGCTGCTGGAACAGCGTAAGGTTATGGCGGCAAACTTTCTCCTTGATTGTGGTAAGTTACTTCAAAAATATGCACCTACCACCTGACGAACACGCGTGCTAGAAATTGAACCGGTGACCTTCTCGCTTAGAGGTAAAGTCATCTTTCCTTTACGCAAAAAAAAACAACGGGTTGCACTAACTTGCACTCCGGGAATGCCGGCAGAAATAAAAACATGAACATTAACGTTGTGCATTTGGTCTACTCTCACTCCGTCTTACGAATTTTCAAACAGTTCACGTGTTCTGACGCGAGTTAAAATTTTTTTTACCTATCCCAAGAAAGTTCACAACGCCGCTAAAGAAGTTTTCACTTGAAAAATACGTTTAACTTGCAGAAGGAGTTAGTGAAGGCCTATCATCATTCGAAGAAGTATCACCATCAGATCTGGCCGAGCTACAAGCTCACAAGTCGGGCAGCGAACGTCGCAAGTCTTCCGACACCACCATCAGTGCTGCCTCGCTGCAGACAGAACATACTGCCACAGGTACACTGTAGAAATCTGATAGGCTAGCGTTTGAACACTATCTCGCCTGGTGGTAAGTGATGATGAGGTCAAAGATGGTGAACATACTAGGCTCAAAATGGTCCGACTCTCAAGGGAATTGACTGGAATACCGTAAGGTTATGGCGACAGATTTTCTTCTTGATAGTAATAAGCTACTTTTTGGTAGCAAGTCAGGTGGAACATCGATATATTGCTCCTATACAATACAATACAATACAAATACTCTTTATTGACACCAATTTAGAAAATACATACTGAATAGGACTTAACTAACTAATACTAGGTACAATGGGCGGTCTTATCGCTAAAAGCGATTTCTTCCAGACAACCTTTGGATGGACATACCATTATAGATAGAACAAGGACGGTGGTGTGTATTTTAAACATTTTACTTAGAATGATTATATTTATAGACTACATAAAAACGTTACATATAATAATATTATATACGAATACATATGCACATCATAAACTTACATATACATAATCAATACACTTATATACATACATAATATATTTGTTGCGAAATGATAGGAAAAGTTATCTGACAGAAGAGAGATAGAATTTGCGAACTTGTTTTTTGAAACTATCTATGGATTGTGCACGTCTTATAACAATAGGTAGTTCATTCCACAGGCGCACGGCTTGGACAGTGAATGATGAGTCATAAAAATTCGTACTATGAGCCGGGGTGTCGAGGAGCATGTTCTCTGATGACCTTAGGGAAAGGGAGTTAGAGGAAGAAAGAAAATGGAATCGAGCTTTTAGATAAGGAGGAGTCGAGGGGTTGAACAAAATTCCATAGAGAAACGAAAGAATATGAGTATTCCGGCTGCTGGCTATACTGGCTATACTGCCTGTGGAAAAGCTGCAGAGGTGACGATGCCCCTGTATCTGTATAAAGTGACCTTCATGTCGGCCCCTGGTATTCTTCACAGCCAAAGACAGAATTAAAACAGTTTATTTGGCAATATATTCACATTTACAGTGGTATTTTCGTAAACACTTGCTTGACAAACGAGTTTGAAGATTTAGCACGGCTGCAAAGTAGGTCAGTAAGTAGGTTGAAGGTGGGTTACTACATTTTTATGAAAAAGACTTATCAACGAAATAGCTTAAATAAATACGGTAAAAATGTATGAGATTATATTATCAGCCGTAGTAAACACACTCTGTGAAAATTTCAAGTTTCAGTCATTTATTAAGGTTCAGAAGGTTCAGTTGTCCGTGAGTTGAACTGATCAGTTCTGTGACAGAGTCACGGACGGACAGCGGTGACTTCTTTTTATGGCAGATTAGCAAGCGATTGACCACAATCTCACCTGATGTTAAGTGACGATGCAGCCGACGATGTAGCACGCTTACCTAGTAGATACCTGTTCACTCGCGATTTGAAGACCCCGGGTTGTAGCTATCGGGAAACATAGACCAACAAACAGACACGGTGTGTAGCAGTGTATGGGCATAAGGTACCGTTGTCGCCTATTGGTTATGAAACTATGAAGATTTTAGTATAAATAAAATACATACAGACGAACATAGAACTTCCTCCTTCTTGGAAGTCGGTTAAAAATGTGTATTATACGCACGCACCACACACTCATTAAATATATTATCTCTTCTCTCTATTTAGAAATGTAAACTAAATACATAAAGTCAATTCGTTATTAGATGAAAAAAATTGTTTTTAAGCAAATCTATGTTTTATAAGATCTGTGGATTTTGTAATAAAGAAAATAAAATGTGTTTCGATAGGAGCAACGCCCCCGGAGGACAAATCTCAACAGTACGTGTCTGACTTCCTCGAACGCTACGTTCTCGACAGCGACACAGACTCTGAAGGCAGACGGATATCTGTCATCAAGGATAAACTTGCCGCTGATGAATCTCAAAGGTAACATGCCTTTTGTTTCATCATCATCATTAGCCTATCTCTGTCCACTGCTGAACATAGGCCTCACCTATCGCAGGCCTGTCGCACTCCGCGTTGTAGCTATAAAAATGCTAGTACCTCCGCGACACCTCGCAAGTGACAATTTCAGTCTGTAGTGTCACGCGCGCTCTCGATCGGTCGCGTGCCTTTACTTACTATTCAATTTGTTTTCTCACAACACTCAACCTTACAGTAAGAGACAGCTGACGGCCTGCAAGCTGACCGAGTGATACAGACTCGCAGCGCGGACTTACAGCGCATTTTACGGTTCGCAACACACGATTCTAGTTACTATTGGTTTATTCTGTGAGATAAATTCAAGGACGCATCCGAGGCGTGTAGCGTCGTTACCGACGTTGTAACTAGGTTTGATCTCGCATTTTTGCTATCAGAGAGTGCATCTTCTGCACTTGTACTATATTTAATCTGTGCCTATGGACCGCCACTGAGCATGATCTTCAGCCCTTTGTTTACAGCCGCTGCTAGCCAGCTTGCGTATATCATCGCTCCATCTAGGTGGCGGGGCCTTCACTACATATTACCTTTTTGTTTAGTTAGGTACATTATAAGAAATATTATGTTTCTTTGAAGTGTTTCACACTTTTTATATTTTGCGGGTTCAAGTCCCGTCGGTACGATGAAATTTTGGATTCTGTTTAACAATTTACAATTATAAGAAATCTTGAACAAAGGTGCAATATTTCTATGCGATATAATATCGCATCGTGCTTGTACAGCAGTGGAAACTGCTGGGAATCCATACTGCTCAACGTATGCCAGAGTACAAAGTTATGTAGAAAAACATTTAGATTAATTGAGAACTCTATTTTCCCCTTTTTGTTTCCAGTTGTAAATAGACATTTTATACCCCCATTTTCACCGGTTCATGATAAAGTGACAGATTATCTGACATAATGACGCCATATAAAAGTTGTCAAAAATCTGTCAGATAAGTTCCCAATAGGGCTATATGGAACCGTTGAAACTGACCCTATATCTACAACATTAAGGGCCAATTTCACCGGCTCCTGATAGCCCTATTATGAATTTATCTGACAGATTTTTGACAGTTTTTATATGGCATCATCTGTCAGATAGATAACTGTCTGAACATTAATCAAGAACCGGTGAAACTGTCCTTTAATATAATATCATCAAAATTCGCAAGTAAAAGCTAATAATTCCTTTAAATAGAGTACATTTTCATACCATTCCATTCATTCTAGGGAAGCCGAATCTGAAAATTCATCGACATTAGTCGGCGAACCGCCGCTGGTAAATGATAATGATAACGACAGAGAAAACAAGAAACGGATAAAAACAAGGTAAAATTGGCTATTTCATTGGCAACTTTAAATTATTAAGAGCCAGTTACAACGATTCCTGATAAGCCTAATAAAGACTTATCTGGCATATTTTTGACAGCTTGTGTGTGGCATTATCTGCCAGATAGTTATTTGAAACTTTATAAGGAACCGGTGAAACTAGGACGAAGTATCATAGATAATGCAATACTTTTAGCATCAGCGATCACTGAAAAATTATGCTTTTATGTGGAAGTATTCCGTTACATGGCTGGCACGTAAAAAATGATCAATAGTTAAATTTCTTGTCTCGATCTTTTGTAAAATCGACGAGAATTAACCTATCAAACAATACACCTAAAATTGTATGGGTTGTGCGTCCGATTCTATAACTAGACTAATACATATTCGCGCTAGCCAATCAAATTACGTTATTCTTACGCTTTCTCGGCCGCTAGCCAATCAGAGCGCGTTATGGATAGACAAAAATTTACAAAATTAATTTCGAAAACTCTTTAAGATTTAAAGCTCGATTAATTTGCCTAATCTCTATGTGCCGAATAAACAATCGCGGCGCCTTGTTTTTTAGAGCAAGTAAATCGTTGATGATAAAAGTAGGCAGTCTTTTTTGACCCTTATCTGAAACTAAGCTTCAATTTTCTAAAATTGTCGCTATCTAATTGAAATTGCAAAATTAGATTATGAAGCTCCGAAATCTCGCAAATGTCATCAGTACCACATACTAATATTCATCCTGCCTCTAGTTGCTTGTAGATCTAGTCTTGAGATACCCGTCTAGATTTATTTTAAGATAAAACTTGTTTAGTCGCGCCTTGCACTGTATTTTGTGGGTAGTGAATGAGTAGGATGAAAGTGGCTACTCACGATGCAATTTCGTATTCAATCCGTTGATTCAATTCAATTGCGCGGTGAGGCGAGTCGACGCATACTTTTAATATGTTGTGTGTCGAGTCGACCGTCCGTTCAACAAATTGAATACGAAATTGCATCGTTTGTAGCCACTTTGAGCCTTCACACGTGCTCGTTCGGGTTAAATCGGCGCAAGTTCGGGTAAACTCGGGTTATACCGAGCTCATGTCAACGCTCGTTCGGGTCATTTAGTCGGCTCGTAAGTTCCTATCAAATCCGATAGATGGCGTTGTAGTAATTTTTTTGTTAATTCATGTACTCATAGCATTTTCAAATTAGTGGCATATCTCGTAGTAATCTTAGTATTAGGCGTCTGTGTAACAAAATATCTTACATTATCTAATGGTGCAAGAGATTGCACTCCAAATGAGAATAATGCAATATCTGAAGAGTTTTTTAACAAGTTTTCTTGGGTATAAAACTATTAATCCAAGTTAAAAAATGTTACGATCGAAATCTATGCAGTGACGTACACATACATGGATACAATACCACACCCCTGACACTCGACTAAATCTCCATACAAACCAGCGTTTTAACGACTGACACCGACACAGACACAGACACTACACACATGTCGTTTTTCTATACGTGCATTTGTGTGCGTGATGTCTAAGGTTGTCGCCCGTAATCACCGTATCACAGATTATATAATAGTTACTTCCTACATACGTACTGACCGTATGAATATTTTTTGTACACTTACCCGATAGAACGAGAGAACGATAATCCACGGATACACGCGTGCGATTGAAACAGTTGCGAAAGTTTTTGCAAACAAAAATCTTCTAAATTTATATTTGATTACGTTATTTGAATAGTGTAGAGTTAGGTAGGGACAAGTTACTTGATTTGAAAAAGCTATACATATAACTAAAGTAGACAATAGATAGCTAGGCACATAGGTACTTAGTGTACGTCATCGCGTTACCAAGAACTACCTACTTACCTCGTTTTATCCTTAGGGAATCTATAAAAACTCCTATCTTTGTCAGGTCTGCATGATAAGCAGCCGTAAATAGCAAAAGAATAGCCCATTATCAAGTGTAGGTACTATCTCGCACTCGGTGCAGTCGCTGCGTCGTCGCGTCGTCCGCAGGTCCAGTCGACTGGAACTTGTTCTGTGTCTTGCTCGCACGTTAGAGCGACATCAAGCAAAGAGAATATAAATACTACGTAGGAACTTACATAAAGTTCCTAATTGCTGTGTTATAAAAATGTTTTACCGTGAAAGTTTTTTTAAATATTTTACAAACTAAATGTTATTTACGCACGAGTACCTATATATCGTTGTTTCATTTATGAAAATGAATTCTAAAATACGAATATATAGGTAGGTATATAAGTATTTATAATATACCTACATAATAAGAACCTACGTAAATTTGAACCTCCGGTGTCTACTGGTCTTAACATAAATGTATGAAGTTGATGTTCTTCTCCTCGAGAGTAGTACCTATTTTTCTGTAGCCGTACGCGTGTAGCGTCCTTGCTCAGACTGACGCCTCGACAAATCAAAATCGGTGGCGGGGTGAGGAAGCCCGGAATTGGTGGGGGGAACAGAGTGTCCGTTCTATACGTAGTATTATTATCTTTTCTATGACAATACCGTATTCTCCTTGTTTAACTTCAACGTTTATTAATTATATAATAATATGAATTATAGGTATATAAAAAGTCTTTGATCATATTGTAATTGAATATTATGCATAATTGCGTATAAATCTTACGCAAATCTCAAAGGCACAAATATTAAATAATTTAAAATATTCCAGAATAAGCGAAGCTGCGACGGGTTTCATGGGTGCTATGTCGTCTAGATTGGCCTACATCACGGGATCTAATGCAATCGTCAGGCCTACACAAGAAGAGTAAGTTACAGTCTAAAGAACCGACATCACAAATGCCACGCGAATCATTTTCAGTTGCAAGTTTCAAGTGTTTACTCGCATATCCATATCTCTGAAGATTTCAATAAAATGTATTATAGGCTCTGAGATCACTCACTCACTCTATTCAGAAAAAAAATATTATTAAAATAATAAATTAAAATCCGTTCACTATTGCAATTAAAGTAGTTGAGTAACATGCACACACATTTTCTGTTTAAAGATTTATTTTTCTCTTAGTGTGCAAATAAATATATAACGCTATTATAGGTAGTTTATCTATTTATCTACACACAAAAATTAGGCGGATTTGACAACCCCTGCCCCTTTATTGGTCATGATATCTCAAGCTATGGCATAGGAATGCTTTTCTGCTGAAATGGAAAGGTGTCCAGTGAACTTACAGGGCATGTGAGACTCAACATCTTTATGTCTCAAGGTAACAGGCGCAGTGCAGTGACATGCAAAAATCTGGCTGTCAAGAATTGTGCATGCGGCTGTATCTGTTATAGGTAGATGTTATCGTTTACCATCAGGCGAGCGTCGTGCTTGTCCTGTTTCTTTATACCGTAAAAAAAGCTAGATATTGGTATAACAGGTATATATTAGTTGTTTTTGTCCGTAGCCTCGCCGTCCGTACAAATCTGGACGCTCTAATAGCCCGCAGTCCGTCAGACGAGTTCATATTCTCAGTCCCACGCGAGCCGCTGCTGTCCCCTTACTGGGCTTCCGACGATCTGCTCCACATGTTCCCGCCTGTCAGAATACTGGTGAGGAATGTTTTTAACTGTGGCTTTATTGATTAGTGTATTTACCCAGTGTAGAATTTTCAGAAGCTCCAAGTTGGAAACTTTTGCTTCTCCCATATATATCTATCTACTAACCGATAGCTGCGACTTCGTTAACCAAGAACATTTGTGTGATCTGAGTCGTTTAAGTTATATTAAAATTATGATTATATTTTCAGAAAAAGTACCCTATGTTCATCCCCATACTATAAAATATCTCCTTGTTATATTTCAGTAAGACGGATTATCCGTTTAGACGTGATTAGGTAACAAACATACAAATGTTTTTACAATATCATACAAGTCTGGATCTTCCGGCATTGCGCACAACAAACATAATAATATGGTTATATTATTAAAATAACATTTAAATAGTGTAGTAGTCAATGTAAGGTGTAGGTGGAGACCTCGGGTCGGCAAACGTAGTGTAGGACGCCCTCAGGCTTGGTGGAGCGATGATGTTCGCAAGGTGGCTGGCAAGAGCTGGATAAGAGTCGAGGATCGTGCTCATTATCATCATCAGCCTATCTCTGTCCACAGCTGGACGTTGGCCTCACCTATGACACGCCACTGAGCTCGATCTTCAGCTCTTTGTTTCCAATAGAATAAATAAAGATATAGGCTGATTGACAATACACATGCACCAATAAACATACAGACAGGACAGGTCAGGCGGAAACTAAAGCCGGCTGTTCACTATGGGATATAATATAATGTATATTATATCTTGAGATATACATTTTCATCGCTCGTCATACATTTTGTATGAGACCGTTTCCACTTTGCTATAATTTATATTACATCCCAAGCTTTAAATATTTTTTCGACCGACTGAGCGATATTGGAAGGTTTAAGACCCGTCCATACGCTTGGTGTATGCCACAAACACAAAGTTCCAAACATCAACCACAATCATCAAACACAAACAGTCGTCCTCACGCTTAACGAACGTGTTCGAACGTTTGATCGAGCCTTTGATCTGTGAAAAAACCGACACCGACCCCGAACAGTGGCGAACACAAACAGGAACAGGCAAACACATACAAACACCCATCCACATGTAGGTGTTTGCTGTTTGCCAAGCGTATGGACCCGGCTTTATATATAACCTCACGTCCCAGGACACCGCGCCTCCCCCTGCCTGCCTCTGCGAAAATAAAAAAACAGCAAAAAATATGAGGTTTTTTGTTGCTTTTTAATTTTATTATGGCTCCAATTAGTGTATTTAGCCAGTGTTTAAATAAAACCATAGACAACCAAAGCTGAACTATATATCTTACAGTGTGAACAGCAATTGCGGGATGTAATATATAGCTCAAGATGTAATTTACATTATATCACATAGCCGGCTTAGGAGGTGGTAATATTCTATTGTTTTTTTTTTTCAGACGGTTCATCTAGATCCGTGCTTAGATGACTGCGTGATGTTCGCCAAAAAGCTGAAGAAACTGGGCAATGAAGTCGGTATCGAAGTTTTGGAGGGATTGCCGCATGGATTCCTTAACTTTTCACTTGTGAGTACACAATACTTTTCTACATAATGTTATTGTAAAACTGTTTGTGGCATCTCAGCTGCAAGACGTACCGTGTATAATGTTTGTGTCATTTACAAGCTTTTATTTTCACCTATCTCGGTGGCTGTGGGTAATCAAATTTTGCAAGTTAAATTTGACTAACAACTTCCCAGTTTTTGATTGAGCATACATAATTAATCAACAGGTTTAATACTGGTAGTGATCACCGATTAGTCCGAGGCACTCTGAATATCAACTATAAGCTTGAACGTGTTCGCCTGATAAGGTCCACGCTCCGACCGAATTTGCAGCAAATCATGGCTGGGTCCGAAAAATTCCAAAAAATCTTGGAAGAACGATTTGTTGCTGTGAAGACCCCAGATAGTATCGACGAGGGACTCGGCAGGGTGGTTGGAATCCTCGCTGACGAGGGCAAAAAATTATGTAGCCTGCAACGTAAGGGCCTTAAGTCTAAGCTATCAGACGAGACTCTCCGGCTTATGTCAAAAAGACGTGAAGACACACAAGCCACGTTAGCTGAACAGGCGACTCTTAATAAGAAAATCAAGAAGCTGACACGACGTGACCTCCGGTGCTCCAATACACGCCTTATAAAAAAGGCGATAGAGCAGAACCGAGGGTCTAAAGTGTTTGTGCAGCAACTTGGTAGGAGTCACCTGACGAAGCTTAAAGCTAACGATGGCGGAACTGTTGTGTCAAAACCGGAGATTCTCGCTGAAATCGAAAACTTTTATGGCAGACTTTACGAATCGCAGGCTCCCCGGCCGCTGACTCAAAATAGCGATTCTAGGGCCACCCTGACGCGCCACTTTACTGATGAACTGCCAGACATTAGCTTAGATGAGATGGAGATGGCCTTGAGACAGTTGAAAAAAGGAAAAGCCCCGGGTGAAGATGGAATTACTTCAGAGCTCATGAAGGCAGGTGGCAAATCGGTTCTGAGAGAGCTTCAGGCTATCTTTAATTCCATAATTCACTGCGGGAGAACTCCTGAGGCGTGGAACAAGAGTTTGGTAGTGCTGTTCTTTAAGAAGGGTGATAAAACTCTTCTTAAGAACTATCGACCTATCTCACTCTTGAGCCACGTCTATAAACTGTTCGCAAGAATCATCACAAACCGTCTCGCGCGAAGGCTTGATGAATTTCAACCGCCAGAACAGGCTGGGTTTCGAGGAGGATTTGGCACCGTAGACCACATACATACGGTGCGCCAGATAATACAAAAGTCAGAAGAGTATAATCGGCCACTATGCCTGGCAT
The DNA here is from genome assembly GCA_954871355.1 of Cabera pusaria. Classification (NCBI taxonomy): domain Eukaryota; kingdom Metazoa; phylum Arthropoda; class Insecta; order Lepidoptera; family Geometridae; genus Cabera; species Cabera pusaria. The sequence goes on along the minus strand of OX940900.1, from coordinate 10,519,436 downwards.
TTGTGGACTACGAGAAAGCCTTTGACTCCATCGAAACCTGGTCCGTTCTGGACTCCTTGCAGCGATGCCAAGTGGACTGGCGCTACATCCAAGTGCTGACATGTCTATATACCAACGCCACAATGTCCGTCCAAATCCAAGATCAGCGCACTAAACCTATCCCTTTGCTCAGAGGTGTGAGACAGGGGGATGTCATATCCCCGAAACTGTTTACGAACGCTATAGAGGATATGTTTAAGACGCTGAAATGGAAAAGTACGGGCATCAACATTAATGGCGAGTACATCTCACACTTAAGGTTCGCCGACGACATCGTCCTAATGGCGGAATCTCTGCAAGAAATACAACAGATGCTAACCGAACTAGCTGACGCCTCACGAAATATTGGTCTCCGCATGAACATCGATAAAACCAAAGTAATGCTAAGTGCCAACATTACACCGGAACCAATAGTCATTAATGGCATACCTCTCGAAGTTGTACAAAAGTATGTCTACCTTGGGCAGACTATCATGCTCGGCAAAAACAACTTTGAGACAGAAGCCGATAGGAGGATTCAGCTGGGTTGGGCAGCATTTCATAAACTTCGTCAAGTCTTCTCGTCACCCATCCCTCAATGTCTGAAAACGAAAGTTTTTGATCAGTGCGTCCTACCCGTTATGACGTACGGAGCCGAAACGTGGACACTGACAGTGAGACTGGTCCACAAGCTGAAAGTCGCTCAGCGGGCTATGGAGCGTGCTATGCTCGGGTTTTCTCTAAGGGATCACATTCGTAACGAGGTGATCCGGCAGAAAACTAAAGTAACCGACATAGCTAGCAGGGTAAGCACACTGAAGTGGCAGTGGGCCGGCCACATTAGTCGCAGAACCGATAACAGATGGGGTAAACGAGTTCTGGAGTGGAGACCACGTTTGGGAAAACGTAGTGTAGGACGCCCTCTAGCGAGATGGAGTGACGATCTGCGCAGGGTAGCTGGCAGTCATTGGATGCGAAGAGCCGAAGATCGGGCTCAGTGGCGAGCATTGGGAGAGGCCTATGTCCAGCAGTGGACTAACACAGGCTGCTGATGATGATGATGATACATAATTATTCAAATAGATGGAATGTAGAGATTTTTTAAATTTATTTATATTATAAAGTGATTAAAACAAAATCATATATTCTTTAGCTAGTTTTTATAAAAATATGTTATTACATTTTATTGTGGTTAAGGACAGGGTTCTTAAATGTAGGGCCCGCGATCTAAATTCAAATTAGAGCGAAAGCATATACGCCCCGTGATTCAAAGCTTAAGACTGCTTATTATTTCCTATAGAGATCAATTTTGTTTATATAAGATTGTTTAGTAACAGCAATGGAGAAATATAAATACATATCAATTTTAAAACATAGACGTAAAGGATAGAGATAGTTTGACTTCGAAGTGGGACATCACCGGTCCAAATCCTAGCGCAGCAGTTCGTCCATAGGTCCATCTATATAAATATACATAAATGTTCTGTGCGTGTGTTTGTTCTTCTTAACGGCTGGACCGGTTTTGATGATTTTTTTTTTGTGTATTCAAGTGGGTTCGAGCATGGTTTAGATTTACAATTGGGCCCGATATGTGGCGCTGTGACCGTCTGCGGGATCCGCTAATTATATATACGATAACTCTCTAACAACGTACATCTCAAATTCAAATTGTCTGTTTAATTTTTGTTACTTAGTCACGGTCAAGCAGCTCGCTTGATTTAGAACGATTGTACGAAAATCAAAATTTTAAGAAATTTTTCCTAAGTCACATAGATTATAAATTTAGCCTCAAAAATATAACGTATTTTTAAAACACAATTTTAAATATGGAAATTATTGTTTCAACATTATTAGTAACTTTTCAACTTTTTGGAGAATCTCAATTCAACTGTGTTTTTTTCATTTCTTTTTAGGGTTCCGAACCCAAAGGGTGCCAACGGAACCCTATTATTGAGACTCCGCTGTCCGTCTGTCTGTCTGTCCGTCCGTCTGTCATCAGGCTGTATCTCATGAACCGTGATAGTTAGACAATTGAAATTTTCACACATGCTGTATTTCTGTTGCCGCTATAACAACAAATACTAAAAACAGATTAAAGTTAAAAATTAAGGGGGTCTCCATACATTAAACGTGTTTTTCGGCATTTTACTATAACGCCATCTATGAATGTTTGACTGTATTAATTATAAATTGTTAAACACAATCCAAAATTTCATCGTACCAACGGGACTTGAACCCGCAACCTCCGGAATAACATGTTCCGGTGCTTTGCCAATTAAGCCATGGTGCGAAGTAACGTAACGACGAAATTAGTGGATTGCATTTGTTAACCCAATTATGCATTGGTGGCGCCATCTATGACTACTTATTACGTAAGTTAATCATTCGGAAGAAATCATTACAGTTTTCAAATCCGACGAGAGATGTTGCACTGCGTAAATCAAATATTATGTTTCTTTGAAGTGTTACACACTTAATATCTTTATAAATTGTTAAACATAATCCAAAATTTCTCAAAAATATATTGTAGGAGTTATTCATTACCTGAAAACAGGGATAAAACAACATTTTCTGAAAATGAAAACCTAGCTAGATCGATTTATCAATTTATTACAAGAAACGTGATTTCTTTCAGCATTTTTTGCTCGATTTTGTAAAATATTGTAGTGTGGCACGGAATCGGAACCCTACGAGTGCAGTATTTTTTATATGTCTGTTACGCGATTACTTTCAATTGTGAACCGAATGATTCTTTTTTAATCAGTAGGGTACATTTCCGAGGTGGTCCCATTGCAATTTCATCGAGATCTGATAAATATCTCCAGAGATATGACGATAAACATCTCAAACTTGCTACTGTAACTGACTCACGGGGCATGGAAGTCGGTTATTTTAGTTTTTAAACTACCTTAATTGTTATTTCTGTTTACAGATGGCCAAAGAAGCGAACGAGGGGTCCAAACTATGTGTAGAGCGCATCAAGCAGCTACTAGACCTCGAGACGAGCGCCAACGACTCGACGCACTTATGAATGTGTGGACTCTGCTGCCGTGCCTAGACGTGAGTGTGACTGAGTTACTGAGTGTCTTGGATTTAACCGGTTCTGAAATATAGTCAGAAATACAAAGACGAGCCATAGACAGAGAAACATCTTTTTTTGCTATTTAATTATAGAATCTCGTTTGTAGCCTGAATTTTTGTGTTCCGAGAGACAAACTCTGATAATTCTTATATGATGCTTTAAAGTGTTATAATATACATTATTGATTGTATATATAATAATTACAATATGACTCACTCAAGTAAGTCACTTCTGCTTTCCTAGCATGGCAATTTGATAAATATTACGTCTTCTGTTTTTATTCATTGCCGAACATTTCGTCTCTTGACAATGGAAAAAAATAGGCTAGTATAGTAGATTATACAACAAGTGAATAAAAAGGCAATTTAATTCGAGGGACTAAGTTGGATCCCGAGAGCAGCGAAGGATTCTAGAGTTGGATGGATACAAGGACCGAGATTAAATTTTTTATTCATGTGTCGTGTAATCTTCTTTTTACCATAGACTGCGAGAAAATAAATAGTAGTACCTTCTTATAGTATTTATGTTTATCATATTTTATTAGTAATGTGTAATAAATGTGGATTATTAACCATTTAGTGCCGGTGAATGTGTGTGAGTGTAGGTAAACAGCACAATGTTGAAAAACATGCTATTTGTGTTCTCACCAAAATCCCACTGAAATTCTTCAGTAAAGTTCACATCTTTAGTAATACTTGGACTAGACTGTGACTTAAACTTGACTCAGAACTCACAACACAGAAATGTGACTTTGACTCAACATTATGACTTGAATTTAAAAAAAAACTCGAACAATTTTAATACTTGAATCTGGCTGAATACACTAATCGTATGGAGCCGTAATGAAAACAAAAAAATAATTTAAGCAAAATTGGCGAGATATTTATTTTTATTTCATTATATAGTTTCTATAGTTTACCTCCATTTTGCCAGCCAGTAGGCACTTTCAGCAAGATTTATTTATTTTTTGACCATAATTCGTATTTCGTGCTTGTTCCAAATTCAAAATGTTTTTATTCACCGAGTGAGTAAAGGAGCGTTTTATTCGATGAATAAAGTGCTCTTTTTCGAGTGGCAATGGTAAAAAAAATATTATCTACGTGCCATATTAGGTGAGCTGCACCTTCTCAATACTTCCAGTCTTCATCTTCTGTTTCCAGGTTTGATCGTGGTCAAGTGTTTAGCATTCTATTTTTTTTAAACTATTCTATGATTTAAAATTGTCTATAAAATAAAAAAATGTTACTTTGTCTATGCTCCAAAGGTTAATTTCAATTTGGACTTAAATCTAATGTTTCGCTAAAAAAAAACAAAGTATTTGAAATGTTTTATGATGATCTAACTAGGCATGTTAATTTTTTACTTTTGAGTTTTGTGAGCAAACGCAAAATAAATGTCTGCCGGCCATAACAATACAGCGTTGTAAATCTGCAGCGGGCCGGAATTAACCCTGGCTGCAGTCAGTATTCATATTGATGATGATTTTGTCTCGCTGCTCGATGTTTGCGAACATATTTTTTTTAAATACTGCAGTATATAATTAAAGTTAGTCTGTATATATGTATGTCGCAGGCAGATAGCTTAATTAGCCATTCAATTGAACGCCTAGCCACTTAACTAAACAGCGCCGTTAAACTAAATTCCTGAATGATATCCAGCCGTATCGTTTGTTGTACATTTAATAAACTGGCTGGCCAATGCTTAGGCCAGTCATATAATGTCTTAGTCTGACACTGAGGCAAGACACTAGGAACAGTGACCACCGCGTGACGTGCGCCGACGAGCGCAGTGAGGAGGGGCGTCACGGCGGCGGCCGCGCGTCACCAGAAATATATGTATATGCATATATGCTCATGCATGCGTGTATATGCATATGCATATAAAAATATTTCTGGTGACGCGCGGCTGCTACCGCGGCTCCCCTCCTCTGCGCTCGTCGGCGCACGTTACGCGGTGGTCACTGTTCCTAGTGTCTTGCCTTAGAGTCAGACTAATGAACAGGCTAGGCAAGTAATGAAACGTCATTTGCCTAGCTGTTTGATCAAATGGCTAGGCAAGCAATGAAATGTCATTGATCCAAGACATTTGCCTGGCTGTTTGATCAAATGACTAGTTATCATTCAGGAATTTAGTTGAACGGCGCTGTTTAGTTAAGAGGTTAGGCTGTTAATTGAACGGCTAATTCAGCTATCTGCCTGTGACATATATAGAGCATTTTTTATAGGAAAACCAAAAATGTTTACTGTTTTCTCATGCAGTGCAGATTATTTCTGTCCTAATTTTATATTATGAAACTCTAGAACAATTTTTGTATTTGTAATATCAATGGAATCTACAAGAGTTATTCTCTATATTTTCTATTCTCTTAAATTGAATCTAGTTTTAGGATTGTGTTGTGTGTATTTATTGGTCTGTATTCTGCGGTGTAAAAAAACTAAACCGAAATCAATATTTGACAGCTCAAATACTACTGTCATCCCTTTCTTACTTCGTGGGTGAGAAATGACACACACAATGACAAATTGTCTAATTAAATTTGGGTTCAGTTGTTGTGGAGTGCAAAATACTAATATCAGAAATGTATTATTGTTGTTTTTAAAGTTTCTTGATGTCGTTTTACATTCGATTAAAGTCATAATAACTATGCCGTGAATTATAATTGCGTTAGATAAAAAACAGATTATATATTAGCAATAGTAAAAAACTTATTACATTATAAAATTACAGAAGCTGTAATGTAACAGTCATTTAATGGCCGATATTAATGTTTATTTCAATCAATTATTTTGTGGGCCTACTGCACTACTAAAGCATGTTAAATTATGCCCCAATTTAGTAACTTGGAATACAATATTCTACTTGTTTAATGGTTTAAACTTCCGTTACTAAATACCCGTGTAGCTGTTTAAAAAATTAGAACAATGTACTCATATATGTAATTTACATGTACATTATTTATGTCTTTTACAACTTTCCTTATGCATCATTCTAAATCTACCAAAGAATATAAATATATACGTAAACATAAATACACAGTGTGATTGTAAAAATGTAAATTTGTATGTACCGTAAACTATGTACATTGTCTTATCTAACGCACGGCAAAGCAGAGGAAAATCTAGATTTTATAATGAATGTGGTATCGATGTATTTAAACTATATTTTATGTCTATTAATATAATTTTAATTGAATATGTATGTATTTGATGTTGTCTTTTTATTTCTTTAATGTTAAATAAACCTTGTTCTATAAATGTTAAAGTGTGTATAATAAATTATAATACAATTTAGGATCATCAACATGATTGTTATGTAAAATATTAAATTTTATTATTTGTTGACTATTATAACATCACAAAATCGCCTGATTGTTTTGTTTTGTTGTGTTAGTGTTGATTTCCTCGGTTGGATATCGTCTTGAAAATAAATTGTACTTTGGGTTACACAGTCAAAATATTGTGCTCATAGCAGATATTTAAAAGTTATAATACTGTAAGGGCCAGTTTCACCGGTACCTGATAATGTGTCAGATGACGCCATATCTGACAGATGACGCCATAGAAAACCTGTCAAAAATCTGTCAGATTAGTTACTGATAGGGCTATCAGGAACCGGTGAAACTGGCTCTAAATATAATGTATTTGTCAAAGCCCTCTAAAGTTTAATACAAATAAATTATTTAAAAAATTACCAATACGTATGTATAAGTACGTAAATATTTGTTTTACAGACGAATCTAACAACACTCAAGGCTTGTGATTGATGTGATCATTTTTGGATTGTTTTATACTAATGCATTTCTTTATTATTAATAAGTTTCGTATTTTTATTTTAACCAAAAGGCCATGTGAAATTATGGGCAAATATTATAATTAATGTATATATGTAATGCTCAATTGTCAATCTTATATTTTTGATGAATTTACTTTGAATTCGTCCTATATTGTATACAATTTTTCAAAATGTATATGCGTGACATATTGCTTTCTTAAACGGGTAAATTGTACATACTTGATACATAAAGTAAGACAAATTGGCACGATTCTCAGTATTCTAAAGTTCAAACTATATATACATATATTGTTTTACACTTATTACCGTAATTTTATATAATAGTATTATATAATCCGAGTTGCCCGATACGTACTATCTAGGAGTTTAATCGCGAGTGAACAGGTATCTTCTAGGCATGCGTGCTAACATATTATAGCTACATTTTATATCACATAGTCACTTAACATCAGTGGAGAAGTGGTCAAAAGCCTGCCTATTCGGAATTTTAAAGATGTTATGGTGGAAATAAGGTTTTGTGTGGATTGATGTTGATTATAAAAGTACAGACTACTTATGCACAGTAATGTTTGTTGACGACTGTCTCGACCTAGGTTTCGTGCATCTCCGATGAACTTTCTCGGGAGTTTCTTTTTTTTTTTTTTCAACTTACTATTACTGTAAATCTGAATTGATGATAAATAATGTATTTATACAAATATCAATATTTTAAATGCACTTATATAAGTGCGAAAGTCAAATTATGAAACATATTACAAATACACGACTATAAATACCAGTAAAGACCTGTCCTTTTGTTAAGGCGTTCGTAGGACAAAGTTAATTCCGTAGTTAGGTGGTTAATAATTATAGATCACAGCTTTTTTAAATAGTGATCAATAAGGTAGTAGGTAACATTTTATGTACCTCATGCCTATTTATTATACAGGTATAAAAACCCACCAATATTAAACATAATTTACTTATAAACTGGTTTTATGCCTATAACTCTTTGAATTTGTATTAGGTAACCAAACATTAAATCCGTAATAATCACACCAACTATAATATACCAATTCACCGTGATGAAACTGTAGAATAAATTAGACATCTTAGAGATAGACGTATGTAATCCTAACAAAATAATAAAAATGTTTATTGAATGTTAATTATACCTAGTAAATTATATTCTTGTTAACATAATGTACCTGTAGCATACCTTCAGAGTTCAGACTCGTAAAATCGGTTTAAATTTTAATCAAATATTTAATAGATCGTGTAGAAGTCGCCTTTTATCATAAATGGCTTAGGTTGTTCCTAAGGACCTGACAAATATCAAACAATAATGACATACTCAAAACTTGTTTTAACAGATTTTAAAAAATGCGAGAGGCCTACTTTTGCATTAACATTAATTATTTGAATTTATTTGAAGAAAATATATGTGGTTGGAATATTAAAAAAGATATTAAGAGGCGCTTAATATTGCTTTTTACTTATTTTATATTAAACATCGTGTATTAACATATGGGCCAGCGATTTGAAGAATCTAAGAAACTACAATCGTCACATTAATAAAGATACCAGTAAGACATTATTATTATTAGTAATTACATTTGTCTTTAATAAAATATAAATAATCGCACTATAATTCATAAAAATACCAAATAAAATCCGTGCGAGATTTAAATAAACATATTTATATATACATCTGTGATAGTGATATGTAGCATTTAAACCCGTCAGTATTTGAACTCACAAAAATATATTTAAAATCTTCAATATAAATATAAAACATTTTAGTTATATCTGTTGTGTAAATGAAGGAATTGTAAACAGATGTATTTAATCGATATTTTTGTAGATTTATTATCAATGGATAAAAGAGTTACTGAATATTCTTACAGCAATCACAAACAAAGAGGTATACATAATTGCAAAGGCCTTAAATTACAGTTACGTGAACGAAACCAATCATAATCGAAATAATGTTAACTAAAGAGGTTGTTTTCATAGGAATTTTATTGTATGTACTAGTCATAACGACAACATTGTACAATCTCTTGTTTAATTTATTAAATTACTGCAAAAATAAATGCGTTTTTAATAACCTAGTAAAGAATAAGGCCCGGGCTCTACCGGCGGAGAAGAGAGGACATTTTTGATACAGTTATTGGATGTTGGGCAAGCTAAGCAAGTTGTTGATTTGGTGTTTAGTGGCAATAGCCCAATGGCAATGGCTAAGGCGTCGGCGTGGCGATCAGGAGGTTGTGAGTTCGATCCCCACCCATTGCACTATTGATATGAACCACCCACTCCAGACAAGCATATTTTGCTTAGTTGGAGGGATTAACAAGACTACTAGCAACGGCAACCCACATAGTAACGGTAACCCATTGCTTGTAAGCTTTCTATGAAAGAAATAACCGGCCAAGTGCGTGTCAGGCCACGCGCAGTGTAGGGTTCCGTAGTAGCCTGTTATTCAATGCAAGTCTTTACCCGTTATAAACAAGCAACAAGGTACTCCGTCTTTGTCACTTTAAAGAATTTTTTCTAAGGATTTTGTATTTGGTACAAAATTATCCAACACCCAAGTTCAACGACTATTACTGCTAAACTAATAAAGTTATCTTTAACCGCTATAATTTTCCATTTAATTTAGCATTCAATCGAAAAATGGTATTAGCAACCCTTAAGTCATTTTAAAAGACCTATTCAACGATACCCCACACGATGGGGTAGATGATGAAAAAAAAATTCATCCCCACTTCTCATATAGGGGAGCTACCCTATAAAAAAAAAATTTTTCAAAATTTTATTTCAGCACTTTGTCGGCGTTATTTATTTACATACCCCCAATTACAGCTTTCTAATATTAACGGTCTCTTAGCAAAACCTCGGACAGACAGACAGACGGACATGACGAAACTATAAGGGTTCCTTGTCAGGACTACGGAACCCTAAAAAAAGTAACCAACTGGCTATAATAGATACAAAGATCCTAGTCGAGGGAGAGGCGGCCGAGTCCAAATTTGCTATAGAATGATTGTGAATAGCTCCGCTGGTAGGAACATGCCATGTTGCCAATGGTTCGCCGAGTTCCGGCATAATGTTATGCTGCGTTATCCTCACATGCGTATTCGCTATTTGTGTTATCCACCTTGAAGAGGAACAAATCTGTAGCCTAACATGTAACGGTGTGTTACGACCCTCCAGCAGTTCTATTCTCCTAGCGTGCTACCATTATCCAACAGGTGCGATATTTGTCAAACTTTATCCTGTATGCTATAAAAATTAATAATAGTCACGCGTGCTGCGTGATGAAATCCTGACATGGTTGACTGGCTGAGCGGAAATTCGCAACTGTGGTTGCAAGTTTCCATTCTGCTCAGCTTTGGTGGAGTATAGTCATAGAAAAGAGAATAATACTACGGTATAGTCCTTACTTTTACAGTCCTTGTCATTTCCATACATTTTGATGCTGCGTTAGCGAGTATAAAAACAAATTTGATTTATCTAGGGGGTCTGATCTGCCGACACTGGAACAGAAAGGGTCATAATAGACTGATTTGAACAAACGCTTCCAATGTTAGACTGACTGCATCGACACTTATATCAGGTGACTTAGTAAAGGGAGTGCTCTCGACTCTTTCTTCGTTTAAAAACGATAAAACAAAGTGCATGAAATCAAGGACGATATTACCAAGTCTGTGACATCAAAATAAAGTGAGATCGTCAAACTGAGCTGGACAAGGTGACGACTTCTGTTTTAAAAGTAGATATAGTTAGAGGCACATAAGTATGTATAGGTTTATTACGGAACTAGGTGTCGAAATATATTTCGAAACCTAGTTCTAACTAGTTTTATATATATAATATATAACCTTATGAGGGCTTCGCGACAGCAATAGCAACTTGCAGTAACATGAATAAGCCGAAAATGAATCCAAATTTGAGTTTTGGTAAGTTCAACATTATCTCGCTAGCCAGTCCTGCGAACTGCCATAAACACCTTTGACTTAGACTAAGCTGTTCTATATCGCCGCACCCTGGACATTACTAAATCCCCATATGTAATATTATCTGTTCTGTGATATCACTCAGCATACATTTCATAAGGATACGTTTACTTCTAATAGATTATTGTTTTTGCACAATGGCTATAACTACCATAATAGATGTGTATTGTGGTCCGAACAGCGCCACTGTTTTACTTTGACAGTGCATCATTTATCCATCAGAGGGCAGAACTAATAGAGGATGTACTACCGCTTTCCCTGGCAAGTTATTTTTATTTACAATCAAATATCAAAACAGTATGACCTAGATTTGCCATAGCAATTCCATAGAAATGTAGTTAATGAAACATCACAATATAGTTAATTAGGTTTATTACTAAAATGCTAAAATTGCAGTGAACATGTTGACAACAAGTTACTGTAGATATTGGGGATGACAATTGACTTTTTGGTAACAATGTCGTGGTACAATGACTACAGATGAGCTGAGAAATAAAATTCAAACCATCAACAGAACAATAATTTCGATACAACTCAACAGTTACTTACTTAGAAAAAACACCAAAAATATTAATTGTTTAAATAAAAAGCATAATTATTTCACCTAAAACATACACCAAAGCTCATCAAAAAAATAATACACCAGTTTTCCTCATTCCAATAAGTGTTAATAAAATAACAGTAATTAAGTGCGAGGTTGTAATCTACACCATGCCAAGTACATAATAATATCAACATTTAATGAGGGTTCATGACTATTTCATATACACATTACATAAAAGGTACAAGTACACATAGTAAAAAATGACATCAATTTGAATGCCATTTGACATAGCTAGTCTAAAGATAATCAGTGATCCATAAATTTACATTATTTTTAGTATGAAAAAATTATGTTACAGGGTAGAATTACAGATGGCATTATGTACATTATTATATATGGATAAAATGAAACATCAACTCAGGACATCTGTTGAAAAGTAACAAATGCTAATACAATCGCTACTTTCATTGTGCAAGCCTTATCAATTCATACACCGAAACATGTGAAGCATCAGTCATTATTACTACTATTTATGGCCTCGAATGTCCACAACCACAATTTATCAAAATCTGCTGGTTACAAAATGTTGGGTGTAAATTGTTTCTGTGTACATTTCTTATATAATTTTGTATCACTTCCTTCACAATAACAACCGAGTCGAGGCTTCACAAGAAGTTAGGATTTGGTTATTTGCTCAATCGTGGCCATTGATCTTCGCATGTGAGACCGTTCCATTCAGCAAAGGTGCAGGCTGTGGGCAGGATTTCTTGATGGTCTTCTGTAAAACGTGAGCATCCGCTGGCTCTATTCGCTTGTAGTAATGTTCTTTCGTCTCCACAATTTCAAAGCCAAACTTCTTGTAAAAGTCTATTGCACTCTCATTGTTCACCTGCACATGTCTGAAATAAAAATAGTGCTAGCTATAAAACTATACGCACAAACAAACATTACAAAACCTTACAGAAATACATTATATAAAAGTTCACCAAAAATTATTGGCAATGTTTCTACAGAAATAGATTTCACATTTGCCTGATAAAATCAATGTTTCTATTTATCAAGAATACAATAACAATGAGATCTACACACATAACCTTCAATTCACTTGAGCTACAGGATAGGCCTGAAACAGTTGGTGACTAGGAAATAGTAGAATATTAGGCATATGAAGTTTTTACATTGAAAATTGGTACTTACAGGAAAATGCTGTCGAAATTTCCGTCCTGTTCAACATAGTTGAGCACATGCTCCACCATGAGTGTTCCAATGCCCAGTCTTCTGTATGGGTAGAGGCAGCCCAGGGTCATAATGTATAGTCTCCGCACTGTGTCCGACGTGTCTATCCTACAGCACACGGCGCCCACCACGATATCATTGTAATATGCTAGTTTGGCCAATTCGCCAGCCTCCAAAACGTCTTTGTAAAATTTATCGTTGTAAGACACTGGAAACACTACTGTGTTTAATTTCTTCAGTTGCTTTATATTATGCGGTGTCACGTCGCCGAGTTCTATTTTGGCTCTGCAAGGCAAAAGACGCATTTTAGTAGGAAAATCGTGAAGTATTAACTACATTGAAGAGGCTGCGTTTGGCCTTCGTTTATTTAATGCATAGCGAAATGTAGGTTATTTTTTTAGGCACACGCGATCGGACTAACATTGAGGCTTACTTACCTAGTCATTTTAATCACTATTCTACAAATTATACACTAAATTTTTAAAACTAATCTAACACAGTTATATCACTCTAGATCACTCCCGCCATCTACTATTGCCCCATTGGCTCTCCTTTGGATATGTTCACAGATCACTACACTAAAATGTATAGCATAGCATAGCAAGGCTAGGTTTTTGCAAACTCCTTTCGATTTGATGTGACAGAACATGAGAACACTAAAGAGACGAACACGGTGTTGCCTTTCGAAAATCCTGAAATTCTTCTACAAACAAATTATTCAAAGCGCGGGTGTGGAATAGCAAAAAAAAAAAAACAAGTCAAGAATGACGTATTCCAGACTTCCTGTGCTGTGTATAGACAAGCATGGCGCGAAAATTCGAAATAATGTCTTCGTTCTATTGTTGTACCGTCTTGTTCCAATCTGTCTCTCTGTTTATGTCAAAAAATCTCCATTTTTTCCCTCAATGTGAAAACGTATTTTCAATTTTAGATCACTGAAAAGGCGTAGTCTGTATTTGCTTGGCAATGTTATTTAACTTTTTGAAAAACGTACCATTCCGTACGTACACGAGGCTTGGATTCGGGTACAATCAACACCGCTTGATAGGATCGTCGAAATGTGTTCTCCAGAGTACAAAAGCACAAGAACTAACTTCAGATAGTCTTCAGAAGGAACCTGATGTTGTGAAATGCGAAGAAGAATCTCCTATGACTGAGATATATCCAACCGCTCGAGTCGTCCCCATGGTATTAACTACCAATAGAGAGGCAGTTGTTTTACCATTTGATAATGTGCCGGGACCGAAGGCATTAAAGTATTTTTCCAATTTCCGTAGTTATTTTTCCGAGATCGGCACCCAAGTTACAGTAGGATTTCTTACTTTTGGACTTGACATCGGTAGGTACCTAATGTGTTAATCTTACCATCATAAATAAGTCTTACCATCAATTAAGTATAGGTATTATATATTTGGCTTTTGGTTACCAACTGTCTTAAAAATTCTAGTAGTTAGGTATATAATCATTATTTATTTAATTTTATTGACCCACTAGGTATATATATAGGTGCCTATAGATGTAGCTAAGTAATAATTTAAGGCCCGGACTCCACCAAAAGCGGAGACGAGAAGAGAGGTGTGTTTCAACAACCAATAGATCTTCGTTATTCATACAGGAGATGTGTCCCACTCAGCTTCAGTGGAAACCACCGAGCGGAGATGTATCATTATATCATAGGTATTTGTATATGTGTATGGCGCGATTGAAGCGGAGCTTTGCAAGCTGGCGACGCTACGCAGCGGAGACGAGAAGAGATGTGAGCGGCGCGCATTTTGGTCTCAACAAACATCTAACGCTCGCAGCACGCAGCTCAAGCGCATTTCAGACTACGCTCTACTACCTATATAGTACAGCATGACAAGCAAACCGGCTCTTAGATAGTAAGTATAGATAAGTGTAAAGTACGTGTTCTAAATAAACGTATGGTGAGCTTCGAGCATTTAGCTAAGAAGATGTTAACGCAAGGTGTACCCCTCTGCTGGCCATATAGCCAATTTTGGCTATATGAGCGTGCGTAACTACGCTTTATTTTTAATACTGTGTGCGTGTTTCAAGCTAGTGTGCAGGATCGTTAAAGTGAGTGATTTGTGTGTGTGCAATGCGTGTTTATCTCGTCCCCCGTAAGTATTGGCAGAAAAAAATGTTTGCGGATTACGTTAACATCTCCATTGCTAAATGCTCGAAGATGGTGAGCGATATTGTTGTGCTATAAATATATATATGTTGTAAACTATTATATTATAGCGTAGTCTGAAATGCGCTTTAGAGAGGGCGGTAAGCAAGCTTGCCATGTAACTATTATTAACATAATAGTTACATGGCAAGCTTGCTTACGCCCTCTTACATTACGCGATATAATCACAAGCAAAGTTATTTGAAATGTGACAGCAATGCTGCATCGTATACCTTTATATTTATTTCTACAATAAAGTAACAAGACGATAATGACACTAAGTATCCTAATAGCGATGGCATTCTCGCCGTACCAAAAGAATCTTTATGAAGCAAGGTCCACATAGAGATAACATCAATCGCCGCGATAGCAGGCCTCCCTCAAGCGCGCTCCACATTCTCGGCAAAACTACACGAGACATAGCGAATACGAGAGTGTGGAGGACATATTCGGCAAGTCTCGCCTATGTTCGTGCAGTCTCCATCCCGTGTCGGTAATTCGTATCCGAATCAAAGGGCTCTCGTGTAGTTTTGCCGAAACACAAAACACTCCCTCCACATTCCCGCCGCGTCAGTCTGCTTGCAGCTAGTATTCGAATTTCGTACTACGAAATTCAATCGTATCACGTTCGTAATACGGTTGAATTTCGTAGTACGAAATTCAAATCTCACCGCGGATTCCGCTGTCGAGATAGCTTACAGAATAGCCTAGCTGGTCAAACTCAGTCAAATAGATAAATACATTTATTATACATATTTAAAATTATTTACGTCTCTTGATAACTTTTTTTTTTCGAATAAACGTATAATTGTAATAAGCCACAGCACATAATGCTGCAGCGACAGCTATTTCCACGTCCATCTCGTTCGAGTACCGAGCGCACAAATGCGCGAGCGAGAATGTGGAGAGCTGGGCCCCTAGACAAAATCCAATTTCCTGTTTGCCTTCACGCTAACGCAAGTTCAAAATGTATGGGAATGACATCTTTGTTGCGGAAACAGAACTGTCATTCCATACATTTTGAACTTGCGTTAGCGTGAAGGCAAACAGGAAATTGGATTTTGTATAGGGGCCCTGCTCTCGTCTCGTCAATAGTTTTGGCTAGACCCGAGACAAAACCTCTCGTGGTGAATGTGGAGCGCGCTTCACTCGCTACAGCGCACTCGCTATAGCTACAGCGTTAAATACCTAAACTTTCGACCAGCGCCGGCGCTGGTATCGCCAGTGGCTTGTCACTGCTCACGCGCGTGCAACGTATGTTATTAATAAAATGTCTGGAGTAAAGTATGCTCATTTGACGGATGTCAATCGAAATCAGGAGACAAGACACTATCTTTTATACTTAAAAACAAATATATAAGTACTAATTTTAATTCATTGGCATTTTTGCCATTCAAACCGAAAAAAGACAACACCACCTACAATTAGTGTACAATCACGTAAAATTTTGCAGTATCTAGGTATATCTAACATACTTAGTTGAATTTTTACAGGTGCTTACATAAAATCTAAGAAACCCATACGAAGTCTTTCCGTCCTGTTTGACGAGTATGGACCAGTCGTTCGTTTTGTCAGCCCCGTTGGGAGTGACATAGTTCTGATAAACCACCCGGACCATATTCAAAAGGTTTTCACTATGGAGGGTGATTATCCGATACGGTCGACTCTTGACTCCCTTGAGAAATACAGGATGGAACGCAGAAACAACGTCTATGGAGGACTTTATTCTACGTTAGTAAGCTTTTGACCCTTGAGTATTTCTTCTGATAGAATTCAATTTAAAATGTTTTCATGCTTGACATATGTATGCCTACTAATAGGTATAATATTACATCGACTTTTCGTATTTTCCGAATTAGCTTTTAAATTTTAAAAATATAGGTACTTGTCTTAAAAATTATGCATCACTTAATGCAGAAATCGTTTTACCCCAGTATAATAATAGTCCACTACTTCATTCTAGTAGAGATTATTCTTTCGCAGTTATTTGTTTTAGTTTTTAAACTATCTTCATTAGTACGGTCCTTTACGCAGATCCGGCAGATCTGCTAGCAGCTGTTGCTCAGGAACTACTGATTCCTTTTGCTTTGCTAGAGCAAGTTAAGTTGATGTTGAGTAAAGTCTTATATCATACACATCACTATCAGTACAACTTACGTTATGCATTCTTCCAGTCACGGCGATGAATGGTACCGACAGAGAACCACAGTAGTCGCTCCTCTGAACGAGTCTCTAAACCAACACCTTCAATCCATCGATGAGGTTTGTGATAGCTTCGCACAGAAGATTTACAGCATAAGAAACTATCAGGATGAGGTCTCCAAAGATATGTATAAGGAGATTCATAAGTGGGCCTTTGATTGTATGGGTAAGGATTTTTATATAAGTAGGTAGTTTCTAGATTGTCTTAGCAATATAGTGTCCGACCGAAGTTCGATTTTTGGCCGAAGCCGAAGCCGATTATACGATTTCAGCCGAACCTTTAGCCGAAGCCGAAGGTTTAACAACTCTAAGAAATTCAGTTCAAAATTGGGTAACAATGTAACGATTTTTTGGTTGGTGTAATGTAATGACATATGGAGTCGACTGCCGAAACGTGGACACTAACGGCACGGTAATATAATAATATTACCGTGCTAACGGTGCGACCAATCCACCAACTCTCAAAGTTGCTCAGCGAGCTATTGAAAGAGCTATGCTCATAGTATCTCTGAAGGATGAATACGAAATGAAGTCATCCCTCAGATAGCTAAAATTTATAGACATAGCTCAAAGGATTTGCAAGCAGACGTATCCTAGAGTGGAGATAGCGTTAGGCTGATGATGGCTGCTGGTGATGAAAGAATATTCGTACTTAACTAGGCAGTCTTCTCAAAATTTTCTTACTTAATTGAAGTTACATTAATTTCTAAACATGATGTCGATCGCTATATCGACATCGCGTAAGTCACGTTAAATTCCCGTTTTCAAATCTATAAGTACATTAATTTCTGTTGAAAAAATTACTTAGTTAATTCGCCAAGGGAGTCTCGCACTCTCATTAGCATTTTTGATACCAATATGTTTAGTAATCAAAGAAACACAATAGTTAATATTGTGTTTCTTTGATTACTAAACATAGTTACGTAAAGAAAAAAAAACTTCTTAAAACCCATTGATGATTTACTAAATCCATATTTATTAATCCTAGTACAGGTTTTGCCTAGTACCTATAGGTGTACCTACACGCTACAAATTTGTAAAACCTGTAGGTTAAATAACTTATTTTAGATTAGCCAGAATGCTGAAAGCTAGGATACCTACGCACCAAGCGAAATAATTCTAATAAAGAAACTTTATCAAAATGCAGTGTGCGACTAATTCACGGCAAAGTCTGCTGCAAAGTCGATTGCTGGTGAACCATTACTTGCTTTCGTTCGTTAGCCTATCTCACTTTCGTCCGCTTTTGTATTTACTTATTATATCATTTTCATCATAGCCGTTTTTGACTTCAGTGACAAAGCTTCGTTATTATGAGCCGTGGTGTATGACTCTTAAATGGCTCACGTACCCAGCCCTAGCAGAACAGTGTTGGCTTCTCTCGCTTAAAGCGTTCCCGGTTAGATAATATACGCTTGAACTGAGAAAGTTAAAATTCATTGAACATTTCAGGCTTACTGCTCTTTTCAAAGAGATTTAGGATGCTGGACACGGAACTAATTTACAACCAGTGTGATATGTCATGGTTGTACCACAGCCTCGACAAGGCAACCGACGCGATCGCCAGGTGCGAATCGGGGCTACACATGTGGAAACTGTTTACTACACCCGCTTGGAGTACACTTGTCAAGCATTGTGATAGTTTGGACAAGTGAGATTATAATTTATTAGCTGGAATATGTATACATATACCGGCACCTACCTACCTTTTCTAGAATTGTTATAATAATTAACATAGGTCAACTCTTAGCATAGAAGCCATTTGATTGTCATGTTTGTTTGTATGTTCAACAGGAATTCAGTTTTACCCTTTTGGCCGCTTCTAGGGTTTCCATTTTTAACCGACTTCTCAAAAAAGGAGGAGGTTCTCAATCCGTCTGTATGTTAATTCTGAACCGATTCGAATGATTCTTTTTGTAATCCGTAGGTTACGTTTCCGAGGTGGTCTTGTAATTTCATCGAGATCTACTAGGTATCTCCAGAGATATGACGATAAACGTCTCAAACTTCCTACTGAAATTGACTCGCGGGCACAGATTATATAATAGTTACTGAGTAATCGCGGGGCATTGAAGTCGGTTGTTTTAGTTTTTAAACTATCTTAATTCATTATTAGTTGAACGATATAATGGCAGCTGATAGGCGGACGGCCAGTCGGTTCCATGTAGAATATGATTTGAACTCATCGATGTCAATATCCTCCACGTTTGACTTGCGATCAATATGCGTTTTTTAGACAGTTTCATTATTTCACATTTTTTGATAAAATTTGTATCATGTACTGAAACATTGGGGTCCGTGTAATAGTAACTGTGGTTGGCAACACTACTTTAATATTTTGTAGTATTGTGACGTCAACGATTTGAAGAGAGCTGAATGACTCATTAATATTAGCGTTAAATTATTATTTTGCTATTATTTAGATTATAATTGATATTTAAATATGTAATTAATGTAGATTTATATCTACTCGATTTTCAAACTTCTCAAAGGTGTCACTTACAAAATTTATTTGAAATAAGTAGTATAACACGCACTTACAAGCTTAACCGGATAGATGTTAAGCTTAAAGCTCATAATGATTATCAGAGTTTACTCAAATAAACCCTCCCATTGGGAGAGGCCTATGTTTGGGAGAGGTTATGTCCAGCTGTGGACTGATACCGGCTGATATGATGATGACTCAAATAAATATTTTATTGATTTCACAAAAGGATGAGGTACTATACTCTCAAGTAGACTTTACCTACCTATACATTTCTTATGTTCCTTTCATAGAGGTTTTAGTACCTAGGTAGGTAGGTATGTATATAAACATGAAAACTAAAATTATATCTTTTCGACAGTCTAATCGGAAAACACGTAATGGAGGCTGAACAAGCATTGTCTTTCAACCGCAATGAAAATAACAGTTCACGTAAGTAAAGGGCCTTATTCACGATTCATCCCGGTTGTACGTCAGCTCAAGGACATGCTCCATGCACGATGCAAAAGTACCGTGAATAGGCTTGACGTACGTCGATAATTATTATTAATTGTTTGCTGGACTCGCACGACCGATTTTCCATCCAGCGAGCACCCCCACCACCGCGAGCGTCGTGCAGATGGACAGTGAATAACGCGGACGTACGTCAGAGCAGTCCAGCATCGTGCGGCTTGATGGTGTACCTATAGACTTGATGTACAGCAGATTTAACATATACGTATAATATACATTTATGATTTCAAACATTTTTCGTTCTATTTACTCTGCTCGCTTGATGCGCGCACGACATTCAGTATGCTACATCCAGCGCCGCGGCTTTGAGCTGACGTACAGCCGGGATGGATCGTGAATAAGGCCCTTTAACATTTTTTAAACCACCACCACATTTTGATACCTTAAATTTAAAAAAAAAACACCCTGTTTAACTATTATTATCACAGAAATAATGAAATAAGCATATAAACAATATTGTCTTCTTTAGTCTTTCGACACAAACGAGGCGATCCCATATAGAACATTGGATCTAACAAGCATGAGCCTACAATAAGCGGACTAGCAGAAGTCGTACCAATAAACATTGATGAGGCAACAATAGGCGGACTAGCAGAAGTACCAATAGACAGGCATGAAGGATCATGCCTGTCTATTGGTAACAAATAGGCAGACTAGCAGAAGTCGTACCAATAAACAGGCACAATCCTAAAATAGGCGGACTAGCAGAAGTCGTACCAATTAACATGCATGAGGCTACAATAGGCGGACTAGCAGAAATACCAATAGACAGGCATGATCCTAAAATAGGCGGACTAGCAGAAGTCGTACCAATAAACAGGCATGATCCTAAAATAGGCGGACTAGCAGAAGTCGTACCAATAAACATGCATGAGGCTACAATAGACGAACTAGCAGAAATACCAATAGACAGGCATGATCCTAAAATAGGCGGACTAGCAGAAGTTTTACCAATAAACATGCATGAGGCTACAATGGGCGGACAAGCAGAAGTACCAATAGACAGGCATGATCCTAAAATAGGCGGACTAGCAGAAGTCGTACTAATAAACATGTGTGAGGCTACAATAGGCGGACTTGCAGAAGTACCAATAAATAGGCGGATTAGCAGAAGTCGTAGCGATAAACAGGCATGAGTCTATAATAGTCTAGTCTCAAGTAATAATACTCATCACTCCATAATCGTCTCGGCAAATGTCTTTGATTACTGGTCTGTGTCAATCTCAGTCTCAGGTCTCAGAAATTGAAAAGGTCGCATCTTCACTTGTAGTATCGGCGAGAAACTGATAAATTCTATAAGTACCTACCGTTTTCTCTTCAGATGTATCTTCACTGATAAATACAATGTTACTGGGACAAGAAAAAATGTCCGCTGAAGACATCGTGACAGTTATTATGGATCTTCTGATAATTGGAGTGAATACGGTAACACACAAAGTATATTTTTAACTTCAGAATTTAAAATTGGATATTTAAAATGCTGATGATATTTGCATTTTTATTTGACGTATCTTGATAGATACGTCAAATAAAAATGCAAATATCATTCTTCACTTTCACTGTCTTTGTACACAGAACATATAATTATGATTAATTATATGTTCTGTGTACAAAGACAGTTGCTAATCATCAATTAGCTCGAGTTTTGTAATGACCACCATTTTTGAAGAAGGGTTTGGATATTTGAGCTATTTCGATTGGAGTAAAGTGGTTCTCTAGCTTCATCTATTCGACATCACATCCCTTGAGAGTCGGACCATTATAGCACTAGCTTGGAGGGATTCGGGATTGATCGAGGGATTGAGGGATGTAAGGGAGCACAAATACGACCTCGGTGCTCCCAGCCAACCTCACCTGCCCGTGGTGCATCCTGCTGACCAACAGACGGGGCTCTGGCGACCGACAAATGGCGGTATAACCATTTCATATCTATGGCGTAGCCAAATTCTACAGGCCGGTGACGGGCAGCAGCGTCACCGGTGCGAGAAGCTACGTCCTGCAATCGCCAACACGCCTGCCCAGCATGGCGATTAGGGCATATCCCTCCCAAGGGATGCATGCACAAAATGCAAAGTCACAATAAGCCGCGGCCCCCAGTTCCCGGCCGCCCTGCTATTCCTGACCACGGCGGCGGTCACGGTAACGGCAGGGCAGGGGGTGCTAAGAATCCCCGGGTTACGGTAGGCCGCCAGAACAAACTGACCCTCGCAACGTACAATGGACGCACGATTCGGCTGGACGATCATCTGGCGCAGCTAGAGGAGGAGCTGAAACACATAAGATGGCACATTCTGGGGTTATGTGAAGTCCGAAGACAGGGAGAGGACACCATAACCTTAGAATCGGGCCATCTTATGTACTACAGAGAAGGAGATCAGCCATCCCAAGGCGGCGTCGGGTTTCTGGTCAACAAGGTTCTCAGTGACAACGTTGTAGAAATCTCCAGTGTGTCGACCAGGGTAGCGTACCTCATAATTAAGTTAACCAAGAGGTACAGCCTCAAGGTTATCCAGGTCTACGCACCGACCTCGACACACTTGGATGATGAGGTGGAGAGCATGTATGAAGATATCTCCAGAGCTTTACACACCACCTCCAAGGCTCACTACAACGTTGTCATGGGAGACTTTAACGCCAAAGTGGGAGTACAAACTTGCGGCGAATTGTCTATAGGACCACACGGATTTGGGAGTAGGAATCACAGGGGACAAATGCTCGTCAATTTTCTCGAGAGAGAGGGGCTTTTCTTGATGAACTCGTTCTTCAAGAAACAGCCCCAAAGGAAATGGACGTGGCAAAGCCCCGACTTTGTGACTAAAAACGAGATTGACTTCATCATTACGGACAAACGGCGCATATTCAGAGACGTCTCAGTGATCACTAGGTTTAATACTGGAAGTGATCACCGACTTGTACGAGGCACTCTGGATATCGACTTTAAAGCCGAGAGATTCCGATTGATGAAGTCTACGCTCCGTCCGAACCTACTCCAAACCGTTGTTGGGTCCGAAACATTCCAATTAAAATTGGAAAATCGATTCGCTGCCTTGGAAACCACAGATGACGTAGACCAGAAACTCGAAGAAGTGGTGGAAATCCTCAGGGATGAAGGGACGAAGTTTTGCGAGAGCAAGCGTACGGGCAAAAAGTCCAAACTCTCGGCAGAAACACTTCGGCTAATGGAAGAGAGACGAACAGACCCTTTGTCAGCTTTGTCAACTAACCTGGTGCGCAACAAATCCATAAAGAAGCTGGTACGACGCGACCTCCGATCCTCTAACACGCTCTTGATTAAAGAATCAATTGAGCAGAATCGGGGGTCGAAAGTGTTCGTCCAGCCTCTGGGTAGAAGCCACCTCACAAAGCTGACAACGTCAACGGGGAACATCGTCGCATCCAAGCCGGAGATTCTGTCGGAAGTTGAAGACTTCTACGGCAAGCTCTACGCATCGCATGCTTCAAGGCCCGAACCCGATACTGAGGATTCTAGAGCCACCTTAACCCGCCACTTCACCGATCTGCCCGAAATTAGCCGAGACGAAATCGTGATGGCCCTTAAACAACTCAAAAATGGAAAAGCCCCAGGAGAAGACGGAATCACAACGGAGCTTTTAAAAGCCGGAGGAGCTCCAGCAGTTCAACAGCTGCAGCAGCTATTTAATTCCGTTCTTTTTACTGGGAGAACTCCACAGGCATGGAACAGAAGCATGGTGGTTTTGTTTTTAAAAAAAGGAGACAAAACCCTATTGAAAAACTATCGCCCGATTTCGCTTCTGAGCCATGTCTACAAGCTGTTTTCAAGGGTCATCACGAACCGTCTTGCGCGAAGACTCGACGAGTTTCAACCTCCGGAACAGGCCGGGTTTCGAAGCGGTTACGGCACCATAGACCACATCCACACGGTGCGGCAGATTGTACAGAAGACCGAAGAGTATAATCGGCCCCTGTGCTTAGCATTTGTGGACTATGAGAAGGCCTTTGACTCAATCGAAACCTGGTCTGTTCTCGAGTCCTTGCAGCGTTGCCAAGTCGACTGGCGATATATCGAAGTGATGAGATGTCTATATAATGCCGCAACGATGACTGTACAAGTACAGAACCAGCGAACTAAACATGTCCACCTGCGTCGAGGAGTGAGACAGGGGGACGTCATATCCCCGAAACTGTTCACTAACGCCTTGGAGGATATGTTTAAGACGCTGGACTGGAAAGATCGTGGCATTAACATCAACGGCAGGTACATCTCTCACTTACGATTCGCAGATGACATCGTCATTATGGCAGAGACGCTGCAGGACCTACAAAGGATGTTGAATGGCCTAGCTGATTCTTCTCGTAGCATCGGTCTCCGGATGAATTTGGACAAAACCAAAGTCATGTACAACGAGCACGTTGTTCCGGAACCGATTGCCGTAGATGGAATCCCACTCGAAGTTGTCACTAAGTATGTTTACCTAGGGCAAACGCTCCAACTAGGAAAACATAACTTCGAGAAGGAAATCCAGAGAAGAATTCAGCTGGGCTGGGCAGCATTCGGAAAACTCCGTCGAGTCTTCTCGTCACCTATACCACAGTGTCTAAAGACAAAAGTCTTTAACCAGTGCGTCCTACCTGTGATGACATACGGAGCCGAGACGTGGACACTCACAGTCCGACTGGTCCACCAGTTTAAAGTCGCTCAGCGAGCTATGGAGAGAGCTATGCTCGGTATTTCTCTGCGGGATCGAATCCGGAACGAAGTAATTCGCCAGAGAACTAAAGTTATCGACATAGCTCAACGGATTAGCAAGCTGAAGTGGCAGTGGGCTGGTCATATCTGCCGCAGGACTGATAACCGTTGGGGCAGACTTGTCCTAGAGTGGAGACCGCGAATCGGCAAACGTAGCGTAGGACGTCCTGTGACCAGGTGGAGCGACGACATACGCAAAGCGGTGGGCAGTGACTGGAAGAGAAGAGCCGAAGATCGGGCTCAGTGGCGCATCTTAGGAGAGGCCTATGTCCAGCAGTGGACTGATACAGGCTGACGATGATGATGATAGCACTAGCTTGGTGGTCACCATACTCGACCACATCAGCGCTGACCACCAGGCGAGATAGTGGTCAAACGCTATATATATATATATATATATAAGTAGCTAATAAAATTTTCCAAATGAACATGGCCATGTGCTTGTATGTCCCCAATAAAACTAACAAAACTTTTCAGGTGACTTCCTCGACATCTTTCCTCCTTTACAACTTAGCTAAGCACCAAAAAGCGCAAAAACTAGTATACAAGGAGGTTGAGGCAATATGTTCTAAGGAGAATATTGACTTGAACACTCTTATAGAAGATATGCCATATTTCCAAGCCTGCATAAAGGAGACTCTAAGGTTAATAAACTAGTTAACAATATTTTAGATATATTGTTATAGTGAGTTTGAATCATGATTATAAAAGTACCGATATTATACTCACTAAGGGTCAGCTCAGACGCGCACTTATTAAGAGAGTGATACAAAAAATAACTTTATTTACGTCACTAAAAGATACACATTTCATTGAGTTAGTTCGGCGGCTTCAGGCTTGCGCCGCGCGGCGCAGCCTGTATGGTGCCGCAGTGGAGTGGGAAGCCGCGTGATAAATAATTGAACTTCATTAACTACACAATAAGATACACATTGCATTGAGATAAATTGGTGGCGCCGCGCGTTTTGGCTGCGCCGCGCGGCTTCTTGCTGTGCCGCGCGAATCCAAAAGCATCGTCACATCGCGTCGCGTTGCGGCGTGAACTGACCCTAAGTACTATTTGTCAGTGGTCGCCGCGATATTGCTGCGTAAACTCTCGAGGAAGTGCATCGGACATGCACAAAACCTAGGTCGAGACAGTCGACATCAAAATAGTAGTGAGTATAAAGCCAGGGATACACTAGGGGACAAATGTCCCACGACATGTATCGGCGACGTGTCAAGCGAAGCCGGTCGATTTCGCCTGATATATCTGGCGACATCGCGCGACATATGTCCGTAGCGACGTCAGTGTTGCTAGACATGTCATGACAGATGTAGTTGGCATAACATTTATTTTCTAGTGTAGCCCTGGCTTAATAGTCGGTACTTTTATAATCATAGTAAAACAATAATTGAACCAAAAGCAAAAAGTTCGCACCAAACTTTTCAAAACCGCGACTTTTTTAATTATTTGTTTTTATACCTGAATCGGTTGTCATGTCTAAGCTCAATCGAAGCTAAGTATGTACCTAAGACTTGAGCCATAGAAAAGATAATAATACTACGTACTTGAGCGTAAAAAATAATTCACCTTAGCTTTAGTTGGACACTAATAATATCGTTTAAAAAACTAAAATAACCGCCTATAAATGCGGCGCTATTAATTTTCCCTACCAAGTTCGAGGTGTTTATCTCCATATATCTGGAGATACTAATCAGATCTCGATGAAATTGCTATAATACCACCCTTGAGATATTTCCTTTCCAACAAAAAAAGAATCATCAATATCGGTTGATAAACGACGAAGTTATCCGCGAACAAACATAAATATATATATACGGTCGAATTGCGAAACCTCGTTTTTTGGAAGTCGGTCAAAAATAAATTAAAATCTCCCTGAATAGGTACGCCCTGCTGGAACAAAAATTTGCACTTTAAAGTTCAATATTTCGTAAATGGAGCATTCAATCGAAAAATGGTATTAGCAACCCTTAAGTCATTTTAAAAAACATATTCAAATTTCAACGATACTCCACACGATAGGGTAGACGACGAAGAAAAAAATCATCCCCACTCCTCATGTAAGGGAGCTTAAAAAAATTTAAAAAAAAATTATAATTCACCACTTTGTCGGCGTAATTTATATACATACCCCTACATAATATCGTTTAAAAACTAAAAAGAAACCGACTTCAATGCCGCGCTATTCATTTTCAGTACCAATTTTGAGATTTTTATCTCAATATCTCTGGAGATACTTCTCAGACCTCGATAAAATTACCATGGTACCACACTTGGGGTATCTCCTTTCGAACAAAAATAATAATCAAAATCGGTTCATAAACGACGAAGTTATCCGCGAACAAACATTAAAAAAAAATATATATATACGGTCGAATTGAGAAACCTCCTCCTTTTTTTGAAGTCGGTTAAAAATTACAGATTTCTAGTATTAACGGTCTCTTAGCAAAACCTCGGACAGACAGACAGACAAACAGAAAGATACGAAACTATAAGGGTTCCATGTCATGACTACGGAACCCTAATAAAACTGGCCAAGTGCGAGTCAGACTTTTGTTCCGCACACGGAGGGTTCCGAACGCCATCTAACGAATTTCTAACACCAACTAAGTAAACGTTAACACAAAGGTAGAATAGTATTATATAGTAGTAATAGTAAAAGTAGTAAAAGTAATTGTAGTAATTAATATTATTAAATATCTGGTTGACCGAACTTTGCTCGGTATTTTTTGCCACTTAAACAGACAAATATGACTCTTCCCGACATCTATTGACGAATAATAATACTATTTTTTTTAATTGAGAGCAACTAACTGCTTTACCAACACAGTAACACTATAGCTACTTCTACTCGCCAATAGATGTCGGGAAGAGTCATATTTTAAGTTGATTATCAATAAAGTTGATTATTGAAAACACGAATAAAACAACATTTTCTGAAAATGACTCCTAGCTAGATCGATTTATCGCCCCCGAAATCTCCTGTATACTACATTTTATTTAATCGTTGGAGCCGCTTCCGAAATTCAGATTAAGGTAAAGACGATAGCGCCATCTTTGATGCTAGCTAGATGGCGCGGCGCTATCGTAAAAAACTTTTTTTAAACTTTTCTTTAATTTTTAACTTTGTTCTGTTCTTAGTATTTGTTGTTATAGCGGCAACAGAAATACATCATCTGTGAAAATTTCAACCGTCTTAACTATCACGGTTCATGAGATACAGCCTGGTGACAGACGGACAGACAGACAGACAACCAGACCGACGGACAGCGGAGTCTCAGTAATAGGGTTCCGTTGGTACCCTTTGGGTTCGGAATCCTAAAAAAGAAATCAAGTAGATAAATCAGCATATACATCAATAAATTACAACTGCTATGACAGCTGTCTATGACAAGGCGAATGTACTGTCTGTGCGCAAAATATTTGTGTATGAAAGTTTACATAGATATCACAAAAAAGTTGTTAAACGTTGTCCAGTACCTAGCTTAAAAACCATATTCGCCAAAAAACGATACGATATTCTAGTTCCAATTTTATTCAACACTTTTGATAAAAGACATGAAAATTAATAATGAAATTAAATAAATAAATAAATTACTTACATCCTTAAATCTTTTGATTATAATGACTTAGAAAATCTTATTGCCGATACATACAATTGATATAGATAACTCTACAACACCCCTACATACATCATACACGGTGAGTGTATGATGTATGTATCATACACTCCCCACACATACAAGCGCCAAAATTCATACACACAAAAACAACTGTTTAGAATAGTACTTAAATATTATACTTAGTATTATTATTAAGTAAAATAAATGTTATAATAGTTAATTAGAATCTAGTTTTATGATTTAAAAATAACTTAGGAAATTGTGTAAAACTAAGTTTGAACAATAAGTATATTATCATAAATTGGGAGAAGCCACTGGCTCTCGAGACACAGTTATGCTAGTTCAAGAGCCTATTAATTCATATGTATATTGTGCACCAAAATTAAGCCAATAAAGTTATTTGTATTTGTATTTAGGTAAAGTAAATTAAAATGTATTTTCAGATTAGTGCCACCAATCCCGGTGCTTACAAGAATCTTGCCCAAGAACATTATTCTGGATAGATACAAGTGAGCTAAGTTACCTACTATTAAAACTTAGTACCTACCTATAGACTACTTGTGGTAGCCTTCGGCCGTAGCTCGCACCACACACCAAGCAAAGAAATGTCGCCAATCGGCTCGCCCAGTTTCGGTATCATGTTCGTTTTTAGCGGGTTGAGAAAAATCAAAATGTACCACCTACATATATATTTCTTATCAACACCAATATTATAAATGCGAAAGTCAGTTTGTTTGTTTGGGACTTCTTCACGGTCAAACGGCTTGACCGATTTGGCTGAAATTTTGTACAAAGATAGAACATAGGGCAGAATAGGATATAGGATACTTCTTTTTTGGCTATCGAGTCAGGGGGTCCAGATATTTTTAATTGAATTTTGTAAATATAAGACTTCTTCTCGAATAAACGGCTTGACCGATTTGCCTGAAATTTTGTGTGAATACATGTCATAGGGCAGAATAGAATATAGGATACTTTTTTTCTGGCTGTCGAGTCAGGGGGTCTAGATATTTTTAATTGAATTTTGTAAATATATGACCTCTTCTCGAATAAACGGCTTGACCGATTTGCCTGACATGTTGTATAAAGACAGTTCATAGGGTAGAATACTATATAGAAAACTTTTTTTTTGGCTATCAAGTCAGGGGGTCCAGATATTTTAAATTGAATTTTGTAAATATAAGACTTCTTCTCGAATAAACGGCTTGACCGATTTGCCTGACATGTTGTATAAAGACAGTTCATAGGGCAGAATAGGATATAGAAAACTTTTTTTCTGGCTGTCAAGTCAGGGGGTTCAAATATTTTTAACGGAATTTTGTAAATATAAGACCTCTTCTCGAATAAAAGGCTTGACCGATTTGCCTGACATGTCGTATAAAGACAGGTCATAGGGCAGAATAGGATATAGAATACTTTTTTCTGGCTATCGAGTCAGGTAGTCCAAATATTTTAAATTGAATTTTGTAAATATAAGACCACTTCTCGAATAAACGGCTTGACCAAATAGCCTGACATGTTATATAAAGACAGTTCATAGGGCAGAATAGGATATAGAATACTTTTTCTCTGGCTATCGAGTCAGGGGGTCCAAATATTTTTTATTGAATTTTGTAAATATAAGACTTCTTCTCGAATAAACGGCTTGACCGATTTGCCTGAAATTTTGTGTGAATACATGTCATAGGGCAGAATAGGATATGGGATACTTTTTTTCTGGCTGTCGAGTCGGGGGTTCCAGATATTTTTAATTGAATTTTGTAAATGTAAGACCTCTTCTCGAATAAACGGCTTGACTAATTTGCCTGGCATGTTGTATAAAGACAGTTCATAGGGCAGAATAGGATATAGAAAACTTTTTTTCTGGCTATCAAGTCAGGGGGTCCAAATATTTTTAACGGAATTTTGTAAATATAAGACATCTTCTCGAATAAACGGCTTGACCGATTTGCCTGACATGTTGTGTAAAGATAGTTCATAGGGCAGAATAGGATATAAAATACTTTTTTTCTGGCTATCGAGTCAGGGGGTCCAAATATTTTTAATTGAATTTTGTAAATGTAAGAACTCTTCTCGAATAAACGGCTTGACTAATTTGCCTGGCATGTTGTATAAAGACAGTTCATAGGGCAGAATACGATATAGGATACTTTTTTTTGGCTATCGAGTCTGGGTGTCCAGATTTTTTTAATTGAATTTTGGGTATGTGTCGCCACTTATCAGCTAAACGGCTTGACCGATACGGCTGAAATTTTCTACATATACAGCTCATATGGCATAGAAGCACATAGGATACTTTTTTTCTGGCAGTCGAGTCCAGGTGTCCAGATTTTTTTTATTGAACTTTGTATATGTGTGGCCTCCTCTCAGTCAAACGGGTCAACCATTTCAGCTGAAATTTTGTGCACAGACGGTCAATAAGACATAGGATACTTTTTTTTTGGCTGGCAATTTCGGGTGTCCATAATTTTATTATGGAATAATGTGTTGCCTCTTAGCGGCAATCGTTTTGACCGATTCAGCTCAAATTTTGTACTAATACAATATAGGGCATAGAACGACAAAGGATATTTTTTTAACAGTTGAGTTTGGGTAACGAATTTTTTTTTGTTAAATTTTTAAACGTGTGTCCTCTTCTCGGTTGAACGAGTTGACCGATTGAGCTAAAATTGTACAGAGACATTCAATAAGACATAGCCAAGAGTAGAGTCTATTATCCGAGCACATTGGTTACTTTTTTTACAATCCAGTCCAGTTGTCAGTTTTTGTTGTTGAATTTTGTATATGTTTGGCCTCTTTTCGGCCAAAAGGCTTGACCGATTCACACGACATTTTGTACAAAGACATTTAATATGGCATAAAAGGGCAAATAATACTTTTTTTTTCGGCAGTTAAGTGAGGGTGCATATATTTTTTGTTAACTTTACATAGAGTTAACATAATCATAAAAGTTTGACCTTAGGTTCGTCTATAATGACTTAATTAGTGTCTTGATTAGGCCATAAAACTGTCAGGATCATTTGAAGTCATCAAAATTTAAGCGCTGGCTTTGCTTGCCCTACGTGTTTATCTGTTTTGTGGGAAGTATTTCAAAAACTTTCATGTTTTAACAGCCATAGGGTAATTGGTGTTGACTCAGTAGGTCAAAAAACCTGTCAGGGTCATCAAAACACGTAAACATTTTTCGCGCTCGCTTCGCTCGCGTAGTTATAGCACTCTCTGCGCTCGCGCAAGCATTTGTTTTATCTACTTTGTAGGAAATATTTCGTCAACATTTGAATTTGAATAGCCACATGCATCAAAACGAGTCATAAATTAAAACAGAACAACCTTCAATAATCATAATGATTATTAACCTTAAATTAAGTGGATATCACATTTAACCCTAATGTTATCGGTGTTGACTTAGTAGGTCATAAAAACTGTCAGGATCATAAAAAGTCGTAAAAAATTTCCGCGCTCGCTTCACTCGCGCAGTGATAACGCTCGCTGCGCTCGCGCAAGCATTTATTTTATCAACTTTGAAGATAATATTTCAGCAACTTTTGTATATTAATAACCACTTGCATCAAAACGAGTCATACATTAAAACTGTACAACCTTCAATAATAATAATGATTATTAAACTTAAATTAAGTGGATATCAAATTTAACCCTAATGTCATCGGTGTTGGCTTAGTAGGTCATAAAAACTGTCAGGGTCATAAAAAGTCGTAAAAAATTTTTTGCGCGCGCGAAGCTCGCGCAATTGTTTATTTTAATTACTTTGAATGTAATATTTCAGAAACTTTTGTAATTTAATAGCCACATGCATCAAAACGAGTCATAAATTGAAACAGAACGACGTTCTAAAATCATAATGATTATTAACCTTAAATTAAGTGGATATCAAATTTAACCCTAATGCCATCGGTGTTGACTTAGAAGGTCATAAAAACTGTCAGGGTCTTAAAATGTCGTAAAAAATTTCCGCGCTCGCTTCGCTCACGCAGTGATAGCGTTCGCTACGCTCGCGCAAACATTTATTTTATCAACTTTGAAGGTAATATTATAGCAACTTTTGTATATTGATAACCACATACATTAAAACAAATCATAAATTAAAACTGTACAATCTTCAATAATCATAATGATTATTAAACTTAAATTAAGTGGATATCAAATTTAACCCTAATGTCATCGGTGTTGACTTAGTAGGTCATAAAAACTGTCAGGGTCATAAAAAGTCGTAAAAAATTTTAAGCGCGCGCGAAGCTCGCGCAATTGTTTATTTTATCTACTTTAAATGTAATATTTCAGAAACTTTTGTATTTTAATAGCCACATGCATCAAAACGAGTCATAAATTGAAACAGAACAACCTTCAATAATCATAATGATTATTAACCTTAAAATAAGTGGATATCAAATTTAACCCTAATGTCATCGGTGTTGACTTAGTAGGTCATAAAAACTGTCAGGGTCATAAAAAGTCGTAAAAAATTTTCGCGCTCGCGCAAGCATTTATTTTATCACCTTTGTAGGTAATATTTCAGCATTTTTCGCATATTAATAACGCATAATAATAACCACCAATATCACCTTATTTTATTTGTAAGGAATGTTTCAGGAACTTTTTTGTTGACTCAAACATTTAAACAGCACAATTTCGTATACCTAACCAAAATGATTAATGACTTTAACAATAGAGGATATTAAGTTCGACTTTAGGGTCATCTATGGTGACTTGGCCTAAGAGATCATCGATCTTGACCTGAAAGGTCATAAAGACTCAAATAACGCGGGCGAAGCCGCGGGTAACAGGATAATATATGTATATCGTGTAGGCTAGCGTTTGACAACTATCCCGGTAGTAAGCTATTATATGTACAGAAAAGGTGAACACGCTAGGACTAGAATATTCTAGCTAGACTCTCGAAGGCTGTGTGCTGCCGGAATACCGTAAGGTTATAGCGGCAGATTTTCTCCGTGATGTTGGTAAGCTACTTTTGTTAGCAAGTCAGGCGTAACATCGATTGGACTTAAGTTGCCCGTACTTCTCAATACAGTCTTCCATTTTGAGATAAGCACGATTCATAAACTCCATTAAACTCCCAAAGATTGTGGTAGGCTACTATATGATACTGTATGGGAGAGGCCTGTCCAGTAGTGGACGGAAATTGGCTGATAATTATGAAGATTGTGCTCAGTGTTTGTATGCAGATAAGATCGTTTAAAAAACTAAAAGAACCGACTTCAAATGCCTTCAAATATTAATTTTCAGTATCAAGTTTGAAGTGTTTATCTCCATATCTCTGGAGATATTTATCAGATCTCAATGAGATTACTATGGTATCATTCTAGGGATATCTCCTTTCCAACAAAAAATAATCATCAAAATCAGTTCATAAACGACGAAGTTATCCGCGAACATAAATAAAAAAAAATATTACGGTCGAATTGAGAAACTTCCTTTTTTTGAAATCGGTTAAATAAGTACTTAGGTATTATATCTTTGACATAAGTATATATAACCTATCTATAAGGGGCAGTTCACATCGCAACGCGACGCGACGTGACGAGGCTTTTGGTTTCTAGGCGGCGCAGCGCGTTGCAGCAAAACGCGCGACGCTGCCAAATTATCTCAATGTAATGTGTATCTTATTGTGTAGTTAATAAAGTTCAATTGTATATCACGCGGCGCAGCTTAAAGCCGCCGAACTAACTCAATGGTGTATCTTTTTGTGTAGCAAACAAAGTTCTTTTTTGTATCACTCTCTTAATAAGTGCGCGCCGCGTCGCGTCGCGGTCTGAGCTGATCCTAATAATAGTTTTAATTTGTTCAGCATCCCCCAAGGAACTCTAGTGATAATGTCACCACAAGATGCGTCTTTGAAAGAGAGCAACTTTGAAGACGCTCTAGCGTTCCGGCCAGACAGATGGTTGAAAGCTGACGCAAAGGATTACCACTCTTATGCTTCGATCCCATTCGGTTATGGAGCACGGAAATGCCTAGGACAGAATATTGCCGTTGCTATGATGTCTTTGTTGACTATAAAGGTAAATATTTATATTGTTGGATACATTAATTTTGGCGGCAATAGCCCAATGGATAAGGTGTCGGACTGGAAATCGAGAGGTCGTGAGTTCAATCCCCACCCATTGCACTACCCACTCCAGACACAAGCTTATTTAGCTTAGTTGCAGGGGCTAACAAGAATACTAGTAATGTGCAACCCACATTGCTAGTATGCTTTATATAAAATAACTAGAAGCGTCCCGCGGCTTCGCCCGCGTTAAAACCTTCTTTTATTTACTTAAAACTTTTCTTTTGTAAAAACGATTCTATCATTATTAGCCAAATCGGTTCACCCGTTTTCACGATATCGCGTGACTAAGGCAATTCAGGATTCATATTTATAAAACCCTAAAAACCTAAATTTACAGACTTTGTTACCTACCCCATTTCGAAAAATCCTACAACACGTACTTTCTCCCATCTTGTTTCGCCATACAAACTTTGAATCCCCGTTCCGTATCCGGGGGGAATTTTCAGAAAATCATATCTGAGCGGATACCTACGTCATAATAACTATCTGCACTCTGAATTTCAGCGCAATCAGAAACAATATTGATTTTTAGACTTTGTTACCCCAGTTTATCCTCTCAGGGTGGCATTTTGAAAAAGTCTGAAACTCGTATTTACTTATTTATTTACAGAAGTACTTGTGTGAAATGTCGAATAAAACGACTATCCAAACTTTGAACCCCTGCTTCATCCCCTTAAAGAGTGTAATATGAAAAATTCTTTCATAGCGGATATCTAAGTGAAAATAACTATCTGCATGCCAAATTTCAGCGCAATCCGAAACAATATTGATTTCAGACTTTGTTACCCCACTTCACCCTTTTAGGGGTGGAATTTCGAAAAAGCCTGAAACACGTATTTACTTACTTTAGTACTTCTGTTAAATTTCGAATATAAAAGACTATCTAATATTGTTAGTCCATACAAACTTTGAACCCCCGTTTCATCCCCTTCAGGGGTGAATTTTGGAAAATCCTTTCTCAGAGGGAACTAACGTCGTAATAACTATCTGGATCCCAAATTTCAGCGGAATCCAAAACAATATTGATTTTCACACTTTGTTACCCCATTGCACCCTCTTAGAGGGGGAATTTCAAAAAAACCTGAAACACGTATTTACTTATTTTTTTACTTAAGCACTTATGTGAAGTTTCGGATAGAAAAGACTATCTAATCTTGTTTTTCCATACAAACTTTGAATCCCCGTTTTATCCCCTTCAGGGGTGAATTTTAGAAAATCCTTTCTCAGAGGTAACTAACGTTGTAATATTTATCTGCATGCCAAATTTCAGCGCAATCCGAAACAATATTGATTTTCACACTTTGTTACCCCATTTCACCCTTTTAGGGGTGGAATTTCGAAAAAAACCTAAAACAAGTGTTTACTTATTTATGTCCTGAAGCACTTGTGTGAAGTTTCGAATAGAAAAGACTATCTAATGTTGTTTCTCCATAGAAACTTTGAACCCCCATTTCATTCCTTTAAGGGGTGAATTTTAGAAAATCCTTTCTTACCTGATACTAACGTCATTATAACCACCTGTATGCCAAATTTCAGCGCAATCCAAAACAATATTGATTTTCAGATTTTGTTACCCCATTTCACCCTCTTAGGGGTGGAATTTCGAAAAAACCTAAAACACGTGTTTACTTATTTTTGTACTGAAGCACTTTTGTGAAGTTTCGGATAGAAAAGACTATCTAATCTCGTTTCTCCATACAAACTGAACCCCCATTTCATCCCCTTAAGGGGTGAACTTTGAAAAATCCTTTCTTAGTACACCCTTACGTACTAAGACAAATATACCCTCCAAATTTCAAGTCTCTACGACCAGCGGTTTAGGCTGTGCGTTGTCTGTCAGTGAGTCAGTCAGTCAGTATGTCAGGACAAAGATTCTTATAGTATTAGATTAAGATAGTTTAAAAACTAAAACAACCGACATGCCCCGCGAGTCAATTTCAGTAGCAAGTTTGAGACGTTTATCGTCATATCTCTGAAGATACTTATCAGATTTAGATGAAATTACAATGGGACCACCTGGGAAACGTACCCTACTTTAAATTTATTAATTTAATTTAATTAAATTAATTGATTAAATAAGGAATCATTCAAATCGGTTCACAATTGACAGAGTAATCGCGTAACATACACACAAAAAAAAATTAAAAAAAAGCATAAGACAGACGAATTGAGAACCTCCTTCTTTTTGTAAGTCAGTTGAAAAGAGACTAACATGTTCATGTTGGCAATTGTTTTTCAGCTCATGCAAAAATATAAACTGGAGTATCACTATGGCGATATAGAACCAAGGAAAAGATTCATTTCTATACCTAACAGACCTTTGAAGATAAGATTTTCAGATAGAACTTAAAATTAAAGTTATTAAAAGAAGTGGCAACGTTCATAATATGTATTTGAAAACTTAATTACTACGTTATAAACTAATTTAAAATTGTTATAGCATTGGTTTTGTAATAAAATTTGATTTAAATCTATGACTTTTATTTCTATTTCTAGCCTGCAGTTACAAAATCAGGGACGATCAGACCGTGCGCTATAAACTAGTGGTAGGATGTGGTATTATTAGCACATGGCAGACAGCTTAGTAAGATTCGTTTAGATGTTAGGCCTGAACAAGCAAACACAGACTTCTCAGTCTTGCAACAAACAGAACTTTTTACTTCACGCGGAGATTAGATTATTTAGAGAGAGATTTTGGAACATGAAGTTATTAAATTAACCCCCCTTATGTTGAGGCATATAAAGCTTCATATGCATTGATTGTGTAAAACTCGCATAAATAATAAGTATAAATTAATTAACAAAAAAATTTGGTTTTATTTTTTTTGTTAGCATATATTTAGCTTAGATGGGGGGCCTAATATGACTATTAGTAATGTGCAACCCACATTGCTAGTAAGCTTTTAAAAAACCATGTTTGAGTATATAGTATGAATACATGCCAATGTATAAATAATATATTATACTTTCAATAGTTTAAATGCTAGTTTATTTATAGATACACAAGTGAGAGATAATGAGTAATCAACTTGTTCTTAAAAATTGTTAATGATTTGGCTCTTCATATGTCCAAAGGTAATTTGTTCCAGAGTCGTGCAGCTTGTACTGCAAAGAAATTGGCAAAATATTCAGAATAATGAAAAGGAATCTTTAAAACTATGTTTTCAGCAGAGAGTAAGGATAGGTGTGAATTATGCAAGAACTGAAAATGTTGTTTAAGGAAAGAAGGAATGGGTAGGAAAGAGTATAATAAAGAAAGGATGTGAGCATTCCGGCACAGACGAATGGGTAACCAGTTCAGCTTTTTTCGAAATTCGTTACTGTTAGTCAGTGATAATGCGGTCGAGAATGGTAGTTTGCTAGGCCTAGAATGGGAACTGTTATAAATAGTTATGTATTATATCCAGATTTATCTTCAGCACTATTTTCTACTTCTGTAGCCATTTGCTAGTGTGACAAGCAAATTGCCGTTCAAACTAATATTTGTATTTTCCACAGAGTATTTTGCAAGAAGTTGTCCGTCTATAATAGTTTATAGCTCTCAGTCTGAACATACCCTGTTTTTCATTATTTAAAGTTTGTATGAGTATAATATTGTGCCATTTTATATTTAGCATAGCAGTTAAATATGGCAATCTTTGTCTCACCCCTGAATTTAAACAGAGATGACAAGAGTTTTAGTGCCAACTAATGTGTTACAATAATTGATTTATCTAGATTTTAATTTGACTTAGCATCAAAGAATACCATTAAACATATTTCAATCTCTAGAAGGAAGCAGTCTGGATTGATCGAATATTATAAACAGTAAACACCTTTAAAATATCCCTTTAGAGATAGTAGAAATTGTTTAAAAATTTTACAGATAAAATTACACCTTAAATTAAAACTACCGATTTCTCCGTGAAGAAAATATGTTTAAGTACTTTCCTCTGGTCATTTCTTTGGCTTCCTCAAGCCCCAGTTGGTATGCCAAGTCATGGAGCTTTTTTACTTCCATTATCAGTCCACTTGTGGTGAGGTCTCCTAGTTCTGAAAATGAAGTTAACATAGATAACGTTAAATGGCCATCCGTCAGATACAATTAAATTACTATAAACTACTGTATCGAGCTTTAGGAAGATGTTGTGAGGTGAGGGACCCTTCCCCGCCTCACCGGAAAAGTGGGGGATGGGAAGTGTGAGTGTTGACGGAGGACTGACAGAGCAGAGTGGCCAATGTTGCCCCCTGTCTCACGTCGCACATACTTAATACGCGGTACAGTGTTTTAAGTCTAAACTATATAATGTGTAATGCAATGTGATCTAACTTTATTTGTGAAAAACATACACATGTATATGTGATTTTCACAACAAGGCCTTTCATACACATTTTTAATATTTTACATTACACATGTCCATGTTTGGGTCTCAGAAATGTATTAGTCAGTAGATTTGTAGAAAATCGGCTGTGACAGACAGACAAACAGACATACAAGTGATCCTAGATTCTGTTATTGAATCGAATGTACAGAGCCTCAAAGGTTTTTTTAAATATCTGATAAGCTAACGATTTGACCACTATCTCGCCTGGTGGTAAGAGACACTGAGTGAATTAGCTCGCTGCACTGACTACTGTTATGTGTTACAAAGGAATTAACAAATAAGTAAACAGTCCAGTGGGGAATCCGGCGCTTACTACTCTAACGTATTACAAAAACTGGATACATTACTAGAAAATTTTGCAAGTTGGTCTCAGCCTGGAGGTAGACTGATGGGTTGGGATACAATATCAGGATAAGCATTTTATTGATGTCATCCACTTCCAGACAAGATAATTCTTTACTCTTTATCATCTTAAAGTACTTCATCATTAAGTTAGCAGTCAAGTTCTTGTCTGTCTGACATTAAAACCTTGTTAATCTCAAACTTAGTAATACAGTGCAACCTTAATATAACGTACCTCAATATAACGAATTCCTCGATTTAACAAATTCGTCATAATCCCCTTGAATTGTCCATAAGAGTCAATATAAAATATACCTTTACATTGCGAACATTCTTTGTGTACAACCTCTTTATAACGAATTTTCAACTATCAAGAAAAAGTATTGATACCTCTAATTAACAAATTTTGCCAACCCAAAACCTTTATATAAAGTTTCCACCAATAATAAAACTCTTAATCTTATAATGTGATTCATGTCTCGACATGTTTCGACACACTTTTGTTTGTAAAGTAATCATTGTTGTTTTGATGGAAAGTAATGTAAAATTAGTAGAAGTTGTTCGCTATAACAAGATAAGTACGTAATATTGAGGTGAATAAAACTATTCTTTTACCTCTTTATAACGAATTTTAGACCAATCTAACCTCAACATAACAAACCTCAGTTCAACGAATTACTTGATATTACGAATATTTTCTTGTTCCCCTCCGATTTGTTATATCGAGGTTGCACTGTATACTAGCAACTAGTATTAGACCAAGACCTTTAAATGGTGATGAACGAATATTGAGCATGAGATACTTAACGCTCAGAGAAATTTATCAGTTATTTAGTGGTAAACAAGATCTAAAATGAACTTACGCTGCATGTAGCTCACATCTTCTTTCGAGAGGCCCTTGTTCCAAGACGGCGGCGATTCCTTACCGCTCGGTAGTGGCGTAAACTCAGATACGCCTGGAACTGAAAATTCAGCACAATTCTGAGACCCATCGTCAGAATGCGTCACATTTACGTTCGCCTCGCTCATTGTTGAAGTTCAATTTTCAAAATATTGTCGTTGTTAACCGAAACAACACCTCAAAAATGCTATGTCCCAACAAGGGGGGATGACAAGGAAAGAAATAGCGCGATTTTTCAAATAAGGTACATCAATAACAATATAATATTTGGTAAAAGAATATAAATTTCAAATTATTACTTTGTTCCGGCCACAGCTCCGGCGAAGCGCGGTCAAGTCTCTCCGTACTAAACAAGCTTTCTTCAAGAGACTTCAGTGGAATATCGTCGGACGCAGCTTGTTCTACAAACGAAAAACAGACAATTTAATCAAATATGTGGGTGCATCTTGGAGGATAATAAAATAATATAAATTATCACAATAGTAACTTTCACAGTTAAATAGAACGTTTAGTAATACTTATAATATGCGAAATTACCTTCTTGCATATTAGAATTCGATTTCGCGGCCATTTTCTGATTTTTGAGTAAATTCTAGTTGACAAGACAAAAACAAACAAGAAACACTTGACAGTTGACGTTGACATACGTTCGGTTCATAGAGTAGAGATCTTTTTTTGTGGCTTTGCACTTTGCAGGCTATCATTTTGGTTATTTGGTTAATCCACACAAGCATGATTAAAGATGTGTTGACGAAGGATGAATTTAAGTGGCAGGAGGGTCTAGGTATATGGCATGGCATCATGGATGAGATGGCTCAAATACTTCGGACATCATGCGTTCGCTTGTCATGTGAGCTCTCGTGAGATGATTCTCATTGCACATGGAGGTATAGTCACAGAATAATGAATAGTATAAGTATAGTACATTCATATCGATGTAATTGCAACAGAGAGTAGTATTTTAGCAACATTTTAATGGGTAGTAGTTCATTCAAGTGAGCACATAAATAACAATTTTTGTAACTGCCCTCCTTTATAACCTCTGGAATGGTAGAAAATGTTTTTGGGTGCCGGTGCTGGTAACACCTTTTCATTCTTTCTTCCGGTTGCCAACACAAGGCAAGGTGGGTTTTGTAGAAAAGCCACATGGTTTTTCAATAAATATAGGTGAAATTAGTGAATAAAGTGATCTAGTTTTGTGTGAATCCCTAAGAAAGGTGTGTAAGCTGTGTATAAATGTGATTTTTAGCTCATATACCCGTTGACAAGTGATGTGCTAAACGATATGAAAAGTTCTACGATTAAGCTTTATTGCAAATAAATTGTGGTTATTCCTTGGATAGATGGTGCTAAATCCGCAAAGTTAATGTTTTATTGTATTCATTTTGTACAATATTGTTTACTAAATAAGAAAAAACCTAAATGTTCAACATAACCTTACTTTCGTAATTTCATGAAGACTGAATTTATTCAAACTATATTTATCATTACACTATTACATTTACATTTACATTACGTTGTGTATATGCTAGAAACGCTCAGATTTCCAAAGAAAAGACTACAGAATTTTAAGATCGAGATCGTTTACATTGGGGTAATGTATGATTGATACAGCTGTATGATTTTTTAAATGTGTTTTGCAGATGCGTTCCGTCACGTTGAAGGATGTTGAACAAGACAAGGTCGTCAAGACCGTCGCTGCCCATCTTAAAAAGTAAGTATTAGCATCATACATCTTTTGTCTAACATCAACAACAACTTGGCATAAATGCCTGAGGTATAATTTCATTAGTTATTCCTATCCAATTAAATCAACTAAAAGAAAATAAACCCAAATGTCTGAGAAGCTACCACCAGTTGTTATAAAAGACAAGGTACAATATTGTATTAAGTGTGGAGTGAGACCTAAAATGAATTTTTAATTTATTGATGTGGTTTAGTTCTACAATTACTGTGTAGAAGTTTTACTGCAGTGCTGTATGTGGTGTACTTCTAAAACATGAATACATTTTGTTATTGAACACAAACTTTTAAACGATTTCTGGCAGGATTCAGCCAGCGGTGCTTCAACGGTTGTGCGTTTTGTAATTGTTTTGGCAGTATATTGCCGGTGGGTACTTTTAGCGGTTAATCTAGTATTAAATATGGCTATTTCTAATGCAAAAATAGAACAAGAAAGTGAAACAACATTTCTCAATTGTACAAAAGATATATTTGGAGATTACAAAGAGGAGACTGCAATAGGTATATAACAATAAAGCTCCAGACAGACGGCTGCAATCTGCGGTCTGGTCCACTCTGAACCATTTCATTGTTTTCCAAACATCATAGCTGATGACAGACCGCAGGTCTCTGTCCGGGGCTCAAAAGTTTTGCATACCTATTTAGATATATGTACAAAGTTTTTATGACATCAGCTAGTATCTACACTACTAGTGCCTACTCATAATCTGTAATTGCACTTTATTCCGCTGCTTGTAAACAAATCTCCTCTGTTTGGTTTCTTGCCCAGCCTAAATACCACACACTCTCAACCTAATGTTAAATGTAGATACAGTCTCAAATCGGTTCCTGCTTGTTTTTAAGTGGAGAAATAAACAGGTGGTAGGAGCAATTATATCAATGTTCCGTCCAACTTGCTATCTAAACGTAGCTTACCGCCATCAAGGAGAAAATCTGCCCCTAAAACCTTACAGTATTTTCGGCAGTACATAGTCCTTGGGAGTCAGAGCACTCCTCCTCATCCAGAGAACATGCCTAGCATGTTCACCACTGTCAACCACATCATCGCTTACCACCTGTCAAGATTAGCCTAAGAAGAAGTCGGCTGAAATATCATCATCATCGACAAGTCAGAGACCTATTACGGCGTTATACCGAAAACGAACAACAAAAGTTGTGGGACAGCATGATAAGCTGTAAGCACACAAAAGCAGCTTTTCCGAATTTAAACAGCAAAGTTACAAACAGATTGCTAAAATTACAAAGACATGATCTTCGTATAATAGTAAGCCTCATCACGGGACACTGTAATCTAAATTATCACCTCCACAATTGGTGCAACGGATAGTCCTCTGTGTCGACGAACGAGACTGTGGCACATGTGATCTCAGTGCCCGGTCCTGGATGAGGTAAGAGCCACAGCCGGGTTATACGTCCGAGACATGGATGGGGGACGCCGGCCGCGGCAACAACAACGACAAGGATTAACAGTATCACCATTGCTATCATCATCATCGCTATCTGCCTTAGCACTGCCAGCAACATCGAGCACACAAACTCATCCACAGCTTTCATCATCATCGTCATTTTCACCATCAATAATAACACCCTCACCACTGGAAGCGCTATGCCAGCGACCCAAAGCCGTGTTACGCTTCATTAAGGAGCTGGGTTGGCTTGGGTGATCGCTGACAGGGGGAAATGCACAATACACCCCAAGCGGGACGTCAGTGCAGGTCTTATCGCCCCCATCACCAATTAGAATCATCATCAGCAGCAGCCTGTGTTAGTCCGGTCCGGTTCCGGTGTAATGTTGGCACTTAGCATTACTTTGGTTTTATCGATGTTCATGCGGAGACTAATATGTCGTGAGGCGTCAGCTAGATCGGTCAGCATCTCTTGTAATTCTTGCAGAGATTCCGCCATTAGGACGATGTCATCGGCGAACCTTAAGTGTGAGATGTACTCGCCATTAATGCCCGTACTTTTACATTTCAGCGTCTTAAACATATCCTCTATAGCGTTCGTAAACAGTTTCGGGGATATGCTGAAATATAGCCTACTATAAAAAATAGAAAACTGCAATGAGAAAAGTTGCAGATAGAATATGTGGTGTGAAAGAAAAAAAAATTGGTAATATCTTGGTGCACAGTACTGATAAAATGAAAATTGCCGATGCAGTTTCTTCAGAAATATGTATAATCACACAAACATGCAAAAAAAATTCTCGCTTCAGCATAGATGAATTTCTGCACACTAACAGTGTTATTTATAAAAATCTATTAATCAATTGCTGAACTGCCTCTCAGCTGAGAAGCTCTCAAGGACTTGAACATTGCTCAACTTTTTTTCACTCATAAACGTTAGTCAGTCATTGCCTGGATGTGACACCAAATTGATATGCTCCATAGGCTGTTGGCATAGGTTATAACCAAATTAGTTGACTAAAGAACAATTCCAGCCCCCAGCAGGGCTAGCATGGCGAGGGGACTATTTATCCCAGGGAATAGATAAAAATCTTTTCCCAACCTGTCATTTTGTCCACATTCAGAGCATGGGCGCACAAGTGGATATATTTGTCACGGTGGATATGGAGGGAAAAGCCTTGTCTCCTTCATTGTTGCCATACATAGAAAATCAATTAAAATTGTATTATCAGTCATCATTATTTGATTCGTCGTCAGTTTTGATGTT
Source organism: Cabera pusaria (assembly GCA_954871355.1). Classification (NCBI taxonomy): domain Eukaryota; kingdom Metazoa; phylum Arthropoda; class Insecta; order Lepidoptera; family Geometridae; genus Cabera; species Cabera pusaria. The sequence continues at coordinate 10,474,929 of OX940900.1, read as the reverse complement.
TTTTTTTTCTTGTTAGTTTCATTATGACTCCACACAGTTAGTGTATTTAGCCAGTGTTAAGTACATTATTATCTCTTCTCTATCTTTATGTATATATGTAATTCTACTGTACGTGTGTATGTCACTGAACTCCTCCTAAACGGCTGGACCGATTTAGATGAATTTTGGTATGTGTGTTTGAGTTAGTCCGTAGATGGTTTAGATACAAAATTGGACCCGATAGGTGGCGCTGCGAGACAAAGTCTGCCGCTAGGATGATGGATTACAACCATCATCCTAGGTCTGCCGGATCCGCTAGTATATATATAAAATTCTTACGTCACAGTTTTAAGTTAGAACTTTTTGAAGTTTGAAGAATCAAAACGTTTTTTCACAGAATACTAGACTAGACACAGATTCAATAATAGTTACTTTGTCTAGACATGATTTCGATCAGCTGATAATAGAGAAATCATAATAGAGAAATCCGCCATTTTAATCCTTTACACACTCGCTAAACTAGGGTCCCAGGCTGTTTAAGAAATGAATAGCCTCCTTTGATAATGGCACATCTGTATACCAACTTTATCCAACGCTTACGTCAAAAATATTTTTATTGGTCAGCTTTTGTGGTATACAACGTGTATACAGAGTGAAAAAAAATTTATTAGTAAGGCCGTTAGTGTTTATACTCCTCCTAAACGGCTTGACCGATTTTGATGAAATTTTATATGTATATCAAGTAGGTATGATAATAGGTTAACAACTAACATTTAATACCCCTAAGTGTTAAGGGTGGCCCAAACGCGGGCAAAGTCGTGGGACGCATATTATACGTATATATATAAAATTGTTTGTGTTTTAGAAAGTTCTCTTAATGTTTTTTTCCTCAAATTTGTGTTCTTCTGGGAGTGATACATGTGTAAGTGTAATACATGAGAAAAAATCTACTAAATTGCAATATATTTTTCAGTTACGAAGACGATCACAAGGTCCATAAGTTAGTTTGAGAATCGTGAGATTGAGATTGTTTCGATTTATTTGTTAATTTTTAGGCACTAACCTACTCTTTGATACTGCTTTAAGTCAAGTTCCGTGTCTGGAAATTTATTCTGCGTACCTCGCGATTAAAAGAAAATAGTATTTAAAAGAAATGCATAGATCGAGTGGGAAAAAGTAAGTAAGTATTGTGTATATCTTTAAGATGTCCATTTAACGGTAAAATCCGAAAATATGTAATTGAGGTTCCATTTTGTGCGTTTCTAATAACGAGAAAATGTAGATTTAATACGCACGCGACATTTTTAGGCAAATTGCGGTGATAGATAAACATAAACCCACCTCTTATGATAGTAGATAAATTTGTCCTCTTTAAATGTCAAATATCGCAGTTATTCCCTTTCCCTCTGTCGTCCATGCTTTACAAGGTGGAAATACTTAAACGTCAAATAATATACGGGGATAAATATTGTCTTTCCACTTAGCCATGCTCTGACAGGTAGAGAAAACAATTTTATCTCTTTTCAGAGGAGAAAATCAGGGGACAAAAATGTTATCCCCTCGCCATGCTAGCCCTGCTGATATTCATTTTTTATCTGTAACAGACTAGATTTGACAGATCAAGTGACAGAAAAAATAGTGCGATATCTGCACCAGTCTAGACTTGGCATAAACAGCTGATTGGTTTTGCCAGTGCCATCTTGCCTCTCAGCAAGTGCATAACGAGGTCCCGGCGGTGGTTAACTTTTAGAGCTGTCAATGCAATGCTCAACGAACTCTCAACATTGATTACTGTTTATGAGTGAGATTTTCCTTGATCAATAGTTCAGCAATTGCTCAAAATTTGAGATATGTTTATAGAATAGAAAACACTTTATTGAACAGCATAAAAAAGAAACAGTACATTACAATAAATGAAACAATAGTGTTATAAGTAACACTGTAAGTAAATATTGTACTGTCTACAGAATCAGAACCCTAAGAGTGCAAGTCCAACTTGCACTTGGCCAGTTTGACTCATATAAAATGACTAAATATAATAGGAAAAATTGTGTACGTAAAACATTACCTATTAACTTTCCAGGACGGGTAAGGTCAAGGTGCCAGAGCACATGGACCTGGTGAAGACTGCCCGTTTCAAGGAGCTGGCTCCCTATGACCCCGACTGGTTCTACGTCAGATGTGCTGCAATCCTCCGTCACATCTACATCAGGTCACCCGTTGGTGTGAAAACTGTCACCAAGATCTTTGGTGGCCGTAAACGCAATGGAGTCACACCCTCACACTTCTGCAGGTATGAATATCTATTTATGCTCAACTATCTGTGTCCCATGGTTTCACCTCTGTAGAAATATTAGGATAAAAAGTACCCATGTCTCTTAATCTTTTTCCAGGGTAGACCCTATATAGATAGATAGAGGGTATTGATTCTCTTGATTCTTGTTTTAGTGGGAAGAAATAACAAAAATACACAAACTTTCGCCTTTATAAGTAGGATTAAAAATTATAAAATTTTAGAATTGTGGCTTATGGCTAGTCTTGTCATTTAGACTGCATTCATCTTGCATTCAAATTACTACCTCACAATGTGGAATGAGTTTCCAACTGCCTTTTGCCTGTCGAGCCATAGCATAGCAGGGGTCGGCAAGTATTTTTAGGTGGAGTCCGAATACTGTGAGAAAATTTTAACGAGGTCCAGAAAAAAACAACTGATAATAATTAAGTGCTATTTATTTATTGTTTTTGCTTAAAATATAATTCAGATTAAGTAAAACACAAGAAGATTAATGTCGCAATTAATCACGCACACTGTTACACCCCGCATAGAACACAAACAAAGGCCAAGCGCCCTGTGAATTTATCTATTGCAATAACTGTACAACTCATTATAATATTTGGCGGTCCGAGGTTCGGCCTTTCGCGGTCCGCCTGTTGCCGACCGTTGGCATAGACATTTGAAAGGGGTGTTAAATAGGTCTTGTCATGTCATTGTCAACACATAAGTGACAATCTGAGTGTTACAAGTGTCAATAGGCAGGCAATAGTTGTTATCGACTAAAGATAGGTCGCTCGAACCTTGACTATGAGATGAGGCTTTCTAAATTTAACGTACATTCGCTTGAGTTGCGTCGTCATTACTTTGATTTTGTATTATAAGATCGTTCATTCCATCACAGATACCCCCAATTTACTATCAAACTTATCCCTTAACACTAAATACAGTGCACGCAGATCTAATATTACATCCTTGTTTGTTCTTAATGCTCACAGAAACAACATTTCCTACTTTAATCCACTTGTCCGTATAGCCCGCCAGTATAACGATAATTCCGTAAAATATCCTGAGCTTGACATATTTTATCCAAAATATAATGTTTACATTAAAACTGTAAAAGATATCCTCTTCCCCAAACCAACTCGGACGACAGTGGCGCCGTCACGCCTCGTCTGTCTGAATGACCATATAATTTAAGATGTATATTATTTTAAGGTTTTTACTTTTCTATAATTGTATTAGCTACGAGCGCACACGTATGATTTATATATACTTTGTATAGCTGTAAGCACATGCTGTTGGATCACTATCCAGCTTTAAAAACAACTGTTCCTTCATTTTATAATGTTTTGATTGTGATCTGTTTTGTGATTGGAGGTGGTCACTATTTATTAAAAATAAATAGTGACCACCTCCAATCAGTTGGGCCATCTGCTTATTATTTATTGTATAAAAAAAAACAAGTATTGAATTAAAAAATAAAAATTGTTGGTATCTTTTTTAAGGTAAAGCGGCATAATCAGGTGTGTGAAGATTGATCTATCTCAGAGTACTGGGCAGATTCCAAATATATTTGACAAACCAGTTGTTGTATGCATAAAAATGTCTTGATAGAGAAGAGATAAAGTAAAATGACATAATACACCCAAGTTTTTTTGATTTGGACAGTGAATAGAGAATGTTGATGATGGTCTATTTATTCATATTTTTCATTTAGCCATTCCTGTCCTATTGTTGGGCAAAGTCCTTTTACCTTCCATTCATATTTGAATCTTATATATAACTAGCGTCCTGCCCTGGCTTTGTGCAGGTTGTCCGTTATGTTTAAAGGTCCGACAAACAACCTAGTTTCAGATAGCAGCCTGAACACCAAGTATTCCTTTGTCTGTTTAACTAACACTTAAAAATATTCTTCGGAATATTGCAGCGCATAAAATTTTAGCGATTCTAAGTAACATGTCTCATAAAATGATGTTTATATTCCAGATCATCAGGCAGCATTGCGCGTAAGGCTCTTCAAGCGCTGGAAGCCCTAAAGCTGGTTGAGAAGGTCCAGGACGGAGGTCGCATCCTCACAACTCAGGGCCGACGAGACTTGGACAGAATCGCCGCTCAAGTCCGCCAGAAGGCGAAGCAGGCTGCCAAACAGCAAGTCATCGTTCTGTAACATTATTAATAAAATAGTAAAAAAATAATTGTTTATTTTTTTTCACTTGTAAAATCAACACCAATAATAATATTAATGCAAAAGTGTAAGTTTGGTAATAATAAAAAAGCTTGATTTTACGGTTTAGGCGAAAATTTTCAAAATGCCTAATTCTCAAAATGGCGAAATTTTATTATTATTTATAAATAAAAAAGCTTACCATCAATGTGGGTTGCACATTACTGTTATTGTTAACCCTTTCAACTAAGCTAAATGTGCTTGTGTCTGGAGTGAGTTCACGTCAATAGTGAACCCACATTGAGCAAGTTTGAGACGTTTATCATCATATCTCAGGAGATACTTATCAGATCTCGATGAAATTACAATGGGACTACCTTGGAAACGTACTCTACCGATTAAAAAGAATCATACGAATCGGTTCACAATTAACGGAGTAATCGCGTAATAACATACACACAAAAAAAAAGAAGAAAAAAAACATGCAGACGAATTGAGAACCTCCTTCTTTTTGGAAGTCGGTTGAAAAAGTGGTAGATTTCAAGGATCTTTATAAATTTTCTAATGTAAATAGAATTTTGACAATTTTCTGTTTCTATTTAAAGTATAACATTTTTATTATGCATTTATTTGGTTGGAAATTTGTAATAGTTTGAATGAGAAGGTAAACTTTATTTTTAACCGACTTCACAAAAAAGGAGGAGGTTCTCAATTCGTCTGTATGTTTTTTTTTTGTGTGTATGTTACGCGATTTCTCCGTCAATTGTGAACGGATTCAAATTACTATTTTTTTAATAGGTAGGATATGTTTCCGAGGTGGTCCCATTTTAATTTTATCGAGATCTTATAAGTATCTCCAGAGATATGGAGATAAATACCTCAAACATAGGAGAATGTACTGGTTTTAGTAGAAGAGTCCCAAGAAGATTATACACAATGGAGGTTGCTATTGCATATACTTTTGATGACTAAAAAATATGACCTTGAATAATGTTTATACATCTTTCTTCTCGTTGATTTTGGTTTTTGACAGATATTCTTACGGTAACTGTGAGCGAGATAGAAATAAAGGTGGGGATAATTAATATTTTTTATTTTTTTTTATATCTTATAGGATAGGCTAGCGTTTATAAATAATTTGTCTTCACAGGAATGTTCTACCGGGCAAAGTATTGTTAGGGTGCAAACTTTTTTAAACATACCTAAGATTTTTTGACATGACATGACGTTTGGCGAAGATGGCGGCCATTTCAGTCCCGCGACACTGCTGACTGCATACAGTCCGGCAAGTATAACTTGGCGTGCCTGTGCGCCACTGTGCTTTTACTTTGTACTTTGATAACAGTTTCTCTTAAACCACTTAATTACTTTTGGCATTATTGAACTATTTTAATGTAGCAGATTTATCAACAATAATGTCGCGGTAATCTCTCAAACGTCAAACTCACAGTTTCAATTAAAATAATTAGTTCCAAAAACCACCACCGCCAAGTTATACTTTTGGCACTGTACATTATTAAATAACTCAGAATTATGAACGTACTTTGTACCAACCAACACTGCAAAAAAAAATAATTTATAAGCATAATACCACAGATTATATAATAGTTACTACGTAAATCATACTTTCCGTTGTTATGTTGGCCACATAGTGCTTTCATAATTCGGGTTTCAACCTCGGAACAATGACTAGCATGGAAGCCGGGCTAAAATAAAAATCGAGTAAGCTATATTTTATTCATTTATGTCAATTAGCATGTCATATTGAGTGAAAGAAACAAAACATGGCTGTTTGTTTTTATTATTTTTAAACATGTCACAAAGCTTAAATGGGAAATGTCAAATGGTCATCTTATAATGCTAACAAATACAAAAAATCTATCCAAGACGTCAAAATACTATATGTCAGCTATCAACTTAGTTTTGCAGTTTTATGTTTTGTCGATACGTGTCGCGGGTTTGACGAATTCACTGAGTGAAAAAAGCGATATAATTATTAATTTCTGTCTGAGAACGTGACCAGAAAGTAAAAGTATATACTTACGTGAGGTGTACAGTGCTTTGGACAAGATGGCTTGTGTTGTTGAAGGGTGTATTACGGATTTACGCACCATTATCATACTATTTCTACATTACGATGCAACGCTTTTTTATAATTCGCACTACCCATGGAAGAATGGTGCAAACACACTTGCGTCAAATATTTTTTATTTCACCATTGGATAGAGGAAAGACTAACACATATACTCAATTTTTTTCAAATTTATATTTCATTAAATTACGGAGCAATTTGAATTAAAAAAATTAATACGAAACTATTTTTTTAATAAATTCCATAGTAAAATGATGTAAGATTGGTTACTCTTATCACATTTGCAGAGTTTCCTTGTAGTATTAGCTTAATTAATCTTACGTTATTATTATACGTCTTCCTAAAAAACTTTTGTTGCATAAATGATCTTACATACTTATTCCACGTGATATATAGTTACGCCTTTTTTTCACGGTACATTTAGAAGAAAAGTATCAGTAAGCATGATTAAGCAGTTATTCTTTGCAGTATTTTCTTGTCTTTTATTCGTAAATGAAATAACTGATTTCTTCCAGGCAAGCACAGGAATCTTTTTTAGCATAACTATGATTAAGTGTGATAAAAATATAACATTTTTTGCGAGTAACATAATATACTTACTTTTTCTATGCTTGGTTAGCAGTATAAAATATATGTGATGCAAAATATTTCATTTCCCTTCCGATAACTTTGTCAATATAAGTCATTTATATGTAACGAAGATCCATAGCATAGTAAGTGTTCGGAGAATAGAACAGCGAGAGCTGTTCTATTCTCCGAACACACTCTTCCACACACGAGAGCGGGACATACTCGTGCACGCGACTACGTAACGCATTGGCTTTGCGGCACGTACTATTCACGACTTGAAGACTCATAGATTATACTTATCGGGAAACACAGACACTGGCAAAGAATTGCATTTATTGGTAGTGCCTATGATAAAAGATGAAGCATAACGCTTGGTGCAAGGAGATGGACCACATAGCGGTGGCGCACATCTAGTCAGGTCTGGTCGAAGAAGAGGCAGGGTGGTACTACTTTGCGTAATCGGATGGCGTAGGTACGCTCCGAAATGCACCCGATAGGAAACATGGAACCTTTTATTGTTTTAATTTTGTTTTATTTTAAATCAAGCGCACGCGCACCATGCTGTATGCTACAAGTTCTACCATGGGGGGTTGTTGGTTTGTTAACGATGTTTTTCCTTCACCAGAAGGCCACTGTGAAAAGCGCACATACATTTTTCCATAGAAAAATCTGCTGGTGCACGGCACGGATCGAACTCGGTACCTCTGGCATCAAAGCCGACCGTTCTCCCGATAACGCCACCGGGCCCTTAAAACTACTGCCTCAGCTTGGCCATGAAACTTAGCTTTTTCTACGGTAATTGGACTGTGTGGACTCGTTTTTTTTCATCATATAGGCAAGCGTTTGATCACTGAAGAAAAGATGGTGCACACGCTACGCCTAGAAGACTTAACTACTCTAAAGGGCTGTGTGTTGTCGGAACACTGTAAGGTTATGGCGGCGAATTTTCTCTTTGATGATGGTAAGCCACTTTTGATAGCAAGTCAATCGGAACATCGATATAATATGCTCCTACCACCTGTCATGTAAGAGCCAAAGTTGAGAGATGGCGTCAGTAAAATTCCAAGAAGCTCAGGTGGTCTGCCATCTGTACGGAAACATTTCGAATAGTTTTTTAGCTTGGCAGAAAATTGAACTAGAACCTAGAACTAGTTACTTAGTAGTAGTAACTAGTAACTTAGTTGCATTGAACTTGACCAGATTGGCATCGCCCCAATCGAAGACAGCCTGTAAGGACAAGTTTATGCGCTTGACTATATAAAATTGAATTTGTACCACACTAGACTGTGCACTGGACGTATAGCTCTCTACAACGGTGCAATCGTCTGCATTTCTAATCATACCGAGCATTAGCAAGTCGTTAATATGCAGCAGGATAAGAGTGGCAGAAAGCAATGATCCCTGAACGACACCAATTGGTCAGAAGAGCAGCCATCAATGATTACTCTGAACGACAGGTCACTCAAAAGAAAATACAAAATTCAGACACACAAAGAAGTGGCAGTCCGTAGGATGGATCGATGGACTTGCTTATAGGATCCCCCCACTTTCGTTGAAACCCAAATTTTCGGTCACTGACAAAGTTCTATGAATGCAAGGAGCCAGTTGTTCACTAAAGGTTTTTTATAGCCTTGCAGAGTATTAACGTGTCTAAAAATTGGCAGGGTCAGCAAGACTGCTTTTTTGGGCACAGGTTGCACTTTGGCAAGCTTCCAAGTTTTTGACACTAGTAATAGAAAGGCGAAAGAAACATATTAATACAAAAGCGAGATCAGGCATACAGGTCCTCAGGATTTTGGATGGAATACCATCCGGGCTACTGGCTTTGTTCACGTCTACAATTATTTGCAGTGGTTTTTCAACCTTAGCCTGACGGCTAGGTATATCAGACATTTGTTTCACGCGTCCAAGGAGACAAGGAAGTGTCTCACGGGCAGTGTCAAGAAGTAAAGACTCCATGAACAGAGAAGCAATCAAATTCGCTTTCTCTTTGGTGGTATGAGCCAGCGCCCCATCGAGTGTCAGCAGTGGAAGAAGTGAGGGCCGACTAAAGATTGAGTCAACTTATAAATCAAAGCTATGTGTCAAATCGAGCCATCAGTAAAGCATTCTTGCAGAATTAGGTAGCAGCATTGTTAAAGGTTTTATTCCTTGCTGACACATTTTTGGCTTTGCGGTTTGGAGTGTCAATCAAGTCCAAGTTAACTGCAGGCTGCGGCGCTGCAGTACGGCCACACTTAACCCCGAACCAAGGCTTAGCTTTGCTTTATATCACAACTGCTTTGCTTTATATCACAAATGAAAATGAAATATAGTTTTCTATTCCCTGAAGCAGCAAATTTGTCACAGGGTCCACACAAACCATAATGTCATCGAAAGAAAAGCATATGAGCCGCTTAAGGTTAAATGCAAGGAACGACCGCTACTCATCCCAATCTTCTGCCTGTTATTGCCTCACGTCGAGTACCGCTTAAGCTAAGGTTGGGCGGAGAGTAGACTTCATCCGATAGTGGTAGGAACAATGTAGCGGTGACGATACTGAAACTGAGTAGCGGTTTGGATCAGTTGCCAGCAGAAGGTCCAAGCAATTGGCTATGGCCGTCTCCTGATCCCCATTGTGCGGCGAAAAGACATAGGCGTAGAGAAGTTTTTCTAAGCCTGTATCTATCAGTATTTGAAGCATAGATTGCGAGAGTCTTTATGGTTTTGGAGACTTTGACAGCAGATACCATCATATACACGCAAACCGTAATTTGCAAACTGTTTGGTGTGTTTGTCATAAACGTATTATGCATAAGAAATAACGAATTTGAATGAAATTGGAATAGAGATAGCCACCCTGGCTAACTATTTAATTAACACAAACTGCACACATACTTTTTTTATATCCACACAAGTGGAAGCATATAGGGTATCTTTAATTATGTTATTTAATATACACAGGTTTTTTTACGTATTTACCACATACGTCTTTCAAAGTAAAGTTTTAGCCACAAAATAAGTAAGTAATAAGTGATACAACTTCTTTTGTTATTTTTATCCTTCATAACAGCACTTCGCAAGTTACTATAATTTTTCTTAATATTCTCTCATGGAAGAAAACAATATAATTGTTTACGTACAAATGTTCTTTAAAAGCGGGCTGTAATAAAGGCGTAACTCGAAATAAAACTACGAAGTTCGCCTAATTTCCATAGCAACAAAGCGGTAACTTTAGATGTTTCTCAATTTCATATTATTATTCCATATATTAATGGAGTAAGCACCTAATTTTAGATTTTTGCAAAATCCAGAGTTTATTTAAAAAAAATGAAGTATATAGGTATCTGTATGAAAATGTTTGCTACCATGTTGCTGAAGACACTAACTGTCTAGGTCTTCTCAGTTCTTCACAAATCAGTTTTTTGACGCTCCTGAAAAGTTGGTGTTTTCATCTTACGCCATTTTTCCATGGGTAATGCGAATTATACTGAGTGAAGAAGAGAAGATTTTAAAGGCAAATTTCATGACTAAATTTTCGCAAATTACCTAGGTTTTTTATAATTTAAAAACCTAATCGGAACTAAGTTTTTTCATTAAGATTGATTAATTGATATCAAAGCCATTGTCTAATTTTTCGTGTGTTCCCAAAATCCTACTATTTTTTGCAAAATACGTTTTATCAATAATACCTTCGACATACACAACTCATATAATGAACAGTCTTGTATTTGGATTTTTTAATAAAATTAAATACATTTTTGCTTTGATGACTGACATCGACACGATAATGTCAATGATAAGCCCATCACTAGCCAAAAAATTAACTTGTGACAACCTGCATGATAACGAAACAGAACGGCATTATACGTCTCTTTCTTACGCACTATTAACATCGTAAGTAAAAAAAAGTAAACATACGTATTTCATTTCTTATTTTAGCCCGGCTTCCATGCTAGTCATTGTTCCGAGGTTTCAACAATATAGGGAAGTGCCTCTTATAACGTAGTAGAGTGATTCAGTACTCTGTTGGCCATATGGCGGCAATTAATGTTAATAATCGCAAATAATACTTTTTAATATTCATTTTGGAATACAACTGGTCCGTGTTATAAAAGTATTTGGTATTATTGTAATAAAATAGACAATTAATTATCGTGTGTGTCAGATGCTTTAATTTCACAGGGCCATTTTGGACATTGTCCTTTGATACTTTGATGACATCATTATTACTAGTGAATATTTTCACTTTAGCGCGGCATTTAAAGTCAATTTTTTTAGGGTTCCGAAACCAAAGGGTACCAAATGAACACTTTCTGAGACTTTGTTGTCCGTTCGTCCGTCCGTCCGTCCGTGTGTCTATACATATGTGCTCACTTTACAGATCTGTATCTTCTTAACCGTTATAGGTACGTAAATATTGAAATTTTCAAAAAGTATATATCCGTCAGTGCATAACGGCCCAGACACGAAATTTAATAGATGCATGTAATTTAATTTAAACTTGTTTTGCACTAAAATGGGTAAAATAAATTATTAAAAAAAAAAAAAAAAACGACTTCACAACTACAAACAGGCACTCAAAAGCGAAAAATAAATTACTTAATATAATTATTATAAGCGCTACCGACTTATCTATTTGAAGTCGGTGCCAGCCAAGTCTATTGGATAGTAGATAGATACTATGTATGTAGTAGTAGTAAGTAGGTAGATATATGTAGGTAGTATCTATCTACTACCTATTAGACTTGGCTGGCACCGACTTCAAATAGATAAGTGGGTAGCGCTTATAATCATTTTAAGTAATTTATTTTTCGCTTTTGAGTGCCTGTTTGTGGTTATGAAGTAGTTTTTTATTTATTTTAAATAACTTATTATGCCTTATTTGATGCCATAATTCAATAATTTGATGGCAAATGTTATGCATTTATTGGAGTGGTTGGTGGTTTGGCAGATTTTTTGCCATGTCGGGCAGATTCGCCATTTAATATTTAAAAAAAACAGCCTTAAAAATTATTACCGGGCAGAAAAACTACGCGAGCCCTCACAAAGCTCGGCTTTTAGCTAGTATATACGTAGTCCGGTCCAGTCCGGCGATGTGACGTCACGGCCATTTCTCGGGCGGCGGAAAAAGATTTCGGGAGCTGCGAATTGGTTTATTTAATAAAAATATATCGAATTGATTTTTTCGCAGTTGTTATTAAAATTGGCTATAGTTTTTTTTAAGACTAAGAAATTGCTATTGTTTTTAATTTACATCTTCCCCATTGTTATGAAGTCGATGACTGAGACACAACTAAACTAAACACTGACACTGGCTAAATACACTAATGGTGTGGAGCCATAATAAGCCTAAAAAAATCACTGACAGGTCTGTGGCACTGACGCCTAATGTCGCCACTCGCCAGCCGGTGATGGCCAGTGATACCACCTTTGAGTATTCATTATTTACGCCTTTCACTAGATATAGGGTAAAACTGAACTCTCAGGGATTTTTTTAGGTTATGCAGTTATTAAGGGTATTTTTTTCATTCAAAACTTAACAACTTATTGTGTGTAACATTACTTAAGATCATTTTCTGCCTTAAATAGAAGAAAAAAACTTGTGTGTACTTATGTACACGCGTTAGAAGTTATACTTCTGTGGCGTATGGAAAAAAAAAACTAAAATGCAGTAGTGATTAACGATAAATATTAAAATTAATCAAAAAGATTTTATTTAAATAAAAAAGGTTTTAGTAACGTAAAAATATGACGTTCTTACGAAACACAACGAATACGACTTATACAACTTGAACATAGTCATGCCACCTAGAACTAACTTCACGATGTTAAATTTAGGTGTCGGTGTGCGCGCGCATCGTAAAAATTCCCTCTCATCATTTTTCTCTATTCCGCCAAAAGAAGTATAACTTCAATAATAGAAGCACATTTTGGCATATAATTTACCCAGGTTACGGCGAGACTTGTGAATGTCCTGCTTTAAGTATACGACACAATTCCGTAAACGCACCCATGGAGCGCGGTTTTTGTGTAATTTTTAAACATTAACGAGTGTTTAGAGTTAATTTTCAAAGAAACTGCAAATCTAGAGTAAAAGTTTACGGAGCCTAGGGTAAAGTGAAAAATAGATTTGGCAACACTGGTGACGGCAGTAGTAGGGAATATGCATGAAGCTCAGATTTATTGGATATATATTTTTTTCGATTCTTTGTTGTCCTGGGGTTATATGTAAAACCTTTTTTTTATTTAATTCCATTATATTTGCTGAAAATAATAAATTAAAAATGCAATTAAAGCGAGGGAAATATAAGTTTGTAAAACAGATCACCATTGGTCGAATCGAAAGTTGACGTCATTATGCACTACTCCATGTGATAGAAACATTGAGCGCGGGAACATAAAAATAAATGTATGGTGTGGTCTTATTGTATTTATTTCCAAATATTGTGTTTGCCGCGTATTATTGTGCAAAAATGTATATAAGTAACCATTTAATATAGATAAAAATGAGTACGAGATTAGAGAAAATGTATAATTTAATAAAAACATGCCATTGGCTAAATACAATAATCGCGCGGAGTCTTAGTTAAAGAAAAAAAAGCTAGTTTGCTTCAAGCGGCGTGTGGCTGACGTAAGTGCGTGATGTCACAATGCATTACCAAAGAGCCCGGGAAATTATGGCGTTTAAACTGCTCAAATTTATTTGTATCTTGAAATGTTTATTTAAAAAATAATTAGACTAATTCCAGCAGTATTTAATTTTTTTATTATGTTATATGGATGTAATGAGTGAAATAAAAATATTTAAAAAAAACATGCATATTCCCTGTTGGCATTTCACTTTGCAAGTTTTACAGCGCTGCCAATCGCGGGGTATTTCCCCGATTTTCGGGGAATTGAGGGTGAGCGCGGGGAATGGCGAAAATCGGGGAATTTCGGGGTATCCAGAACAATTTTTTTTGGTGGGCTTAAACTAATTTATGTTGGGTTATATTTGTTACTTATAAATAAAAAAATTACGTTTGGACTTGGCGGATACAGCACGACACTACTAACATTATAATTCGAACCTAATGTAAATATTATTATTGCGAAAATATGGCGAATAATATACTATTCCAAATAAAATAAGGCCCACTTAAGATTTAATTTTATGTAAAACAGTGTTTTTATTCCAAAAATATAATTTCAATGAATTTTTGAGGAATGAATAAAAAAAAATCGGGGAATTGACTACACCGAATCGGGAAACCGAGACAATTTTATTGGCAGCACTGGTTTTGACTTTGGCTTGGCTGGCACTGCTGGTCCTCCCCGTGAGTAATAGTGTTCTGTGCTGCTGGCAGTGTTCGTAAAATTACGCGTTCGATCGGATGTGTTTGGATATGCAGTGCTAACAAAATGTTGGATAAACTCCATCGCGTTACATTTATCGGGCTCGTGTGTATATTCACGTTTGTGGCCACCGCTCGTCAATATGGAACGTCGGGAAAAACATTGTACGTGGCCGAAGATATTGAGCATACCGGTAGAAAACCAACTGTATTCGATAAATTTGCTGCCGAAGAATCTGGTACCCGTCTAGAAAGGAGAAAACGTCAAGCGGCTACTCTCGACTCTCCTGGGATTCAGAAAAACATAAGCACATGGGTAAGAAGGTTTCTTGTTCGTCTCAGCCCTCGTTTGTGTTCTGCTATCGTATATGCGACATTGATTTATTGTTTGTCATCATATCTTTCTTCACTTTGTTTTTGCTGTGTATAGGTACTTTCTACTATTTTTATCTGTGTGGTGTAGGTATTATTAGTGTGTTTTCTGTTAGGTTTTGTGAAGGTCGGTGATACGTTATTATTTAGGAATGCAGCTCTAAATTCTGTAGGTAATATAATGTACCTTTGCGGTAATGATGCGGCAGATTTTTCTGGCACCGGTATCAAATACGAGGAATAAATAATTACAAATTCAAATGCAGGCTAGAGGAATAATAATACCTGATAAATTGCAAACACTATCTCAAACCAAACTCAAGTCACTGGAATAGCAGCATAAAATGGCTTATATTATTTTTTTTTCAGACTACCCACCTGAATGACAGTCATCAGCAGTTAATGGTCCACTGGGTTGGAGAAGGCTCTAATGTGATAATTTGCCTTGCGAGAGACTCCAGTGCCCGTCACAAGGGTGTGCTTTCACCATCAGCACTATTTATCTCTTACAACTACGGCAAGAACTTCACAAATAAAACTGAAAGCTTCAGATTGGGAGACAACCCTGATAGTGGATATGCACAGCTTGATAAGTTCTTCAATCACCCAAAATATCCAGAGTTTGTGAGTATTCATTTATTTTAGTATATCTAGGCTATGTGTGTGTTTATTTCTTGATTGAGATATATTATAATTACTTGAAATAAATGAAGTCTGTGAAGATGATAAGATTGTTTAATAAACTTAAGAAGAACCGACTTCAATGCTGCACTATTAATTTTCAAATATTATCTCTGGAGATACTTATCAGACCTCAATAAAATTACCATGGTGCCACACTTGGGGTATCTCTTTTTCAACAAAAAAATGAATAATAAAAATCGGTTCATAAACGACGAAGTTATCCACAAACAAACATAAAACAATAGATACATATACGGTCAAATTGAGAAACGTCCTCCTTTTTTTGAAGTCGGATAAAAATTTCAACATTAAATTACAAATGCATACCTTGTAGTGTTAGTTGGAAAAAAAAATGATGTAAACTGTATTTCATTATTCAAATATAATACTGTAGTAGATAAATACCAAACCTAAATCATAATTGGACTTAAAGTTTGTTATTAAGCCTAGGAAAAAACCTTTTAAAACCTTTACCTTTTGAAACCTTTTAAATATATCAACACCTACTATATTTAAATTAAGTATGAAATGCAAAAGTCAGTTAATTTATGTTTCTACATGGTTAAACTTTATAGATTTGTCTGAAATTTTGTACACATTTAGGGTTCCGTAGTCCTGACAAGGAATCCTTATAGTTTCGTCATGTCCGTCTGTATGTCTGTCTGTCTGTCCGAAGTTTTGCTAAGACACCGTTAATACTAGAAAACTGTAATTTTGTGGGGGTATGTTGTAATAAAAAAATTTGGTTTATAAAAAATATAAACGTTACTAGTTGTAACATGAAGGTTATAGAGTATAAAAAGCTAAAAATTAATGTTAGGTAGACAGTATTTATGAATATCGAGCGCCCTTGTTCTACCAAGATCTAAAACGTACCAGGATAAATCAGCGGTGTCATTGAGACTTTTAATCTCGGACCGGGGGACTGGCAAATGATAACACGGTTTTGGGATTGTATGACAAATTTTAATACTTCGAAACGTCCCTTACCTCCAGAATGAGATACACATTATTTAGTTAAAGCCGGAATACTATGTCTAAACATTTGACTATAAATACCATTCGGTTTTCGTTACTTTTTAGGTTAATTTATTTTACATGTTACTACTGAAATTTGGTTATTGTCTTTCTTGCATCTTGCTAATATGAAATTAAAGTTTTAAGGGTAATAAAAAGAGTTATAATGAAATTAGCTTATCTGCAGCGTCCGGTGGCGTCTGAGCACACCGTTCAAAATAGACGACGACATCTAGCGTCGCTCAAACAGCTCAAAACTACGACGACATCCAAACGTGGTGCGTCGAACAAACATCTCAAAATAACGACGTCTTCCGGCGTCGTACAAACAGTTGACGACACCCATAGTCGCACAAACAGTAGACGACAGTCGTCCAAACAGCGCCAAAAGGCTGTAACCAAAAATCCGATTGTAATTTATCGCCATGAAGGATGACGCGAAACATTTTAGGTTATCAAAAATTGACTCACCGCAAAATCACGACGTTATCATATGGCTCTACGCCATAAGCACGCCGAGTATTATCGCAAGGGCGATTTGGAATACGGATTCACTTAATTGAATCCGATTTATAAAATTTTCTAAAAAATGAGCCCTTTGTATGCCTAGGGGCAAGAAAAAGTGACGTCTCCGATCGAGAATTGACAGATGTCAAAGTCATTTTTTTTTTTGAAAGGTTGTCTATAGGATATTGAATGATCCACAGACCAAGTAATAACTCGATTATTTAAAATCGACTAAAAATGGCTAAATACGAAAATGTTCTAAATTATTTAAAACCAAAAGGTAATTTTGTCAGTCTTAGAAGCTGAAATGTGCTTCCAAACGAAAAATATGTAACGAGTCGAAATACCTCGTTACAGTACATACCTTCCCAAAAAAATAAAAGAATGAAACTTCTTTTATTTTTGAGAAGAACTCCCAAAAAATTCCTAACAAAAACTTATTCAAAAAAAATTAATAAACAGAAAATATTCCGCCACCAAAATATGAAATTTATTCAAACTAAAAGAAGACACTAATAAAGCATAACATTAAATCAGTTAAGCTTCTAGCCACTGACTAAGTTGCTCTAGAAAAACAAGTTATAAAAACTTTCTAACTAAGTGAAAAACAATGTTAAGGTTTACCAAAACTAATCCATCAATATGACTCAATCCTAAAATCCATCACAAATTAATTATACTCAAGAGTGGATAAGCACCATAGCCTCCATCTACCTATCTGTATTACAAACCAAATAAATATTTCTGAAATATTTAACAAAAGTGTAGATAAGCACCATCGCCTCTATCTTTTATAATCTCAGAACGATTCTAACTAAATTAAAAGGTAATAACAAAGGTTATCCATATTGTAGTACGGTTAAGCATTAGCTGCCGACTTTAGATAATTATTCACTGCAAAAGATTCAGTGAACAAGTTTTCAATGAAAAAGTTGAACAACAAAAGTTCAAACTATTCTCATAAAAATAGAGAACCAAAACTAATAAGTAGTGACCGGCTCAACTCTACCGACTTTCCGAACACTAACAAATTAATAAAAGGGTTTGTCAAAAAGACCAAAAATTGTATATTGTGACCGGCTCAACACCACCGACATTCCGTGCACAAAAACAAGTTAACAAAAGTTTGTTGGGAAAACAACAAAGTTGTATTGTGACCGGCTCAACACCACCGACTTTCCGTTCACAATATCTAAAGTTTCCAACGCTTGAACCAAAAATGTCAAAGCGAGGAAAAAATGAAGAGTAAAAAATTACCCAAAAAGGTTAACTGAGACAAAAGCTCAAAAAGAAGTCAAATCCGAGAGGCAAATCCGGGTAAAAATTATATAGAGCTCTAAGTGTCAAATCCAAGTCTTAGGTCTACAACAAACACAAACTAAATAATCTAAATAATATATAACATGCTTCACAAAGACTGAAACACATCTATATTAAAAATGTATTTACACAATGTGCAGGCTATTTGAAAAGTGGAAAGCTTTTCATAGCAATCTAAAACAATATTTATACTAGAAAAGTGGAAAACTTCTCAAAGTATCTAAAAGAGTTGAGTACTTGAAAAGTGAAAAACTTTTCAAAGTAACCAAAATAATAAAATATAAAAAAATATACATAAGATCTTTTGATGCCAAGAAAATTTCTAAAAGAAAATATAATCGTTAGATGTAGTTTCTAAAGTTGGGTAAAAGTTCAAAAGTAGGATAAAAGTACTAAAAATAGAATAAAATTACCAAAAATAGACCTAAGTTAGGTTTAGTATATTTAAAGTTGTATTTCAATAAAGTGTTGGTTTTCCTTTCAGATAATCATCTTTCACCATGGAGGATCTCTTTCATACATCAATCTCATTCTTCCACACTCAACCTCCTCCCCAAACAGAGTATCAAAAACAAAGTTAAATAAAGAGTTAAATCCAAAAAATGAAAATTTTAATATTTAATTATATCTTTAACATGATAACGTCCAGTACTTGTTTTATTAAATTCCTTTAGTACATAAACGTTAGGAGAAATTCTCTCTACAATTTCACATTTAATAAACTTAGGTGCTAATTTAGCCGAAAAATATGCAGGTGCATTTGACTGTACAAAACTTCTACGCCAAACTACATCACCGACATCAAAAGAAATGACTTTTCTTCCCCTATTATAATAAAGAGCATTACGCTTATAAGCTTTCAAAAGATAAGCTTGAACTTTAACAAAAACTTCACTAAGTGAATTTAAAGACTGAGCATAAGTATCTCTAGTACCAAGCTCAAGTTGATCTAAGTTATCAAAAGAGTTACTAAAACGGTGCAAAGATGCATCAAAAATAAGTTCTCTACCGAACATCAAAAAGTTAGGAGTGTACTCTGTAGCAAGATTTACACTACTATTTAAAGCTAATTGGACATGAGGCAAAAACCTTGACCAAGTTCGATGATCATTTTTAACAAAACAAGAAATACATGTTTCTATTGTCTTATTATATCTTTCTACTGGATTATTCTGTGGAGTGTATAGTGCATTATAAAATATTTTAGTTATGTTGAAATTTTTTAAGAAAACTACAAAATATTTAGATATAAATTGGGGTCCGTTGTCGGCCACTAAGATTTTAGGTACACCAAATTTAAGAAATATTTCTTTTTCAAAGATTTTACAAATTACTTTAGACGTAGCATTTATCATTGGAAATATCCAACAATATTTAGTAAAAACATCTACAATTGAAAGAATGAATCTATGTCCAGAATAAGATTTAGGTAAAATCCCAATAATATCAACGGATAACATTACCATAGGTTGATCAACTTTCTTAGGATTAACCATCTTACCAGCAGGAGCAGAAGTTGAATGTTTATAAGCTTTACAAATGTCGCAAGAAGAAATATATCTTTGAACGTCTCCGAACATTCCTTTCCAATAATAATGTTGTTTTATTTTATTAAGAGTTTTATGTATTCCAAAGTGACCAGAATTAATATCATCATGATTAGAACGAATAGTATCTAAAACATGTTCTTTAGGTATAACAATTTTCCAATTTAAACGACTATTAGGGTCAAATTTATTTTTACAGTAACGATATAAAGTATTATCTTCTACTCGAAGGTTTTTCATTCTAGAAGGGTATTTTTGACAATTTATAAAGACTTTTCTATACCAAGGGTCTTCTATATCTTCATCTGGTGAGACAATATTTATAGCGGAAACTAATATTGAAGTTATATTGATTCTAGATAAAGCGTCAGGAACTTGATATAAAGATCCTTTTTTATGAACAATATCAAAAGTAAATTGAGAAATACGTGCAGCCCATCGAGCTAAGCATCCACTAGGGTTATTAAGTTTTAAAAGCCACTTAAGACTAGCATGATCTGTCACGACTGTGAATTTCATTCCTTCGACATAAGGTCTAAAATGTTCAATTGAATCTAAAACTGCCAAAAGTTCACGTTCAGTGGTACTATAATTTCTTTCACATTTATTTAAAGATCTTGAATAATAAGCAATTGGATGTTGTTCATTATTTTCGTCTTCTTGACTCAGAACACTACCAATTCCTACAGAACTAGCATCGCAATGTAAAAAGAAAGGTTTTTCAAAATCAGGACACTGTAAAACAGGTGTAGTTATTAAGGCATTTTTTAAATTAATGAAGGCTTCTTCAGCTTCTTCATTCCAAACAAAAGTATGTTTTATCTTTTTACTTCCGGAAGTTAATTTAGTTAAAGGGGAGGCAATCTCAGCAAATTTACAAATGAAACGTCGATAATATGAACATAATCCTAAAAAGCTTCTAAGTTGTTTTACGGACTCTGGTCGTGGAAAGTTTTCTATAATTTCTAATTTAGACGGATCAGTATGTAGGCCTTGACTGTCTACAATATAACCGAGATAACGGAGTCTTTCTTTGCAAAATTCACATTTTTTAAGATTTACTGTTAAGCCTGAGTTTTTAAGTATTTCATGGACTTTTTTAAGGTACTCTATATGATTTTGAAAATTATCATTTACTAAAATCAAATCATCTAAATATTTAAACAGGACATTGTCAAATTCAGGTCCAAAAAGTTTCTCAACCAAGCGTTGTAACTCTGCCGGTGCGTTGGTGATTCCAAAAGGCATCCGAACAAAATGGTACAAGTTTTTTTCCAGGAACTACAAAAGCAGTCTTTTCACGAGAGGACTCTTCAAGTTTAATTTGCAGAAATGCTTTAGAAAGATCTATGGTAGATATGAATTTAGCCCCACGAAGGCTGTCTAATATCCTAGAAGGGTACGGCAAAGGATAAGAATCTTTAACAGTTATTGAATTTAATCGTCTCGAATCTAAACATAATCTGGTTCCACCATCTTTTTTATCGACGGCTAATACAGGGGAACACCAAGGAGATTTTGAAGGTTCTATAATTCCTTCCTTTAATAAAACTTCCACTTCATCATAAAGTTCTTTTTGTTTAGCAGGACTCAACGGCCAATATCTACTTTTAAAAGGGTCGCCAGTAACGTTAATTTTATGTTCCACAAGGGTGGTAAGGCCTAAACCTTTTTTCTCATAAGAAATATCTTCAAACAAAGCAATGGTTTCATCTAATTGTTGTTTCTCAGAAGGAGTTAAATGAACTGTAGAAGTAACAGCGTTCACTTGAATTTTATTATTGTGAACATATTCAATATTTTTCCACAAGTCTTTAGCTAAGTTAAATTTCAACCAAAAATCAAATCCCAATATAATAGGTGGATCAAAAGAGGGTATTATTAAAAATTCTACAAGTTTACAAACATTGTCAACGGTAACCGGTAATCGCATAGAACCGATAACTTTTCTTGATGAACCGTCAGCAGTACAAGCGGAGGCATCAATAGGTTTGATTTGAAATCCTAGTTTAGAAAAATGCAAGTGTTGGTTATTACCTAAAACACAGCTATTTGAACCACTATCTAGCAATCCAGAAAAAGTTTCATTATAAATGGTAAATTTTAAAAATGGTCTAGTATCATTTTGTTTAGTAAAAAGTATAGGAGCTGCTTTATGAACAGAAAAAAATGTTTTTAAATAGTCAAGCCATTCTGAAAATTCTCTTTTACACGTATCATCATTAGGTTTATAATTGGATATCGGAGCACCTGAAGTTTCTTCAAAAACTTGGGCCCGATGCCTTACAAGTTTTTTGAATTATTATTATTTTTAATATTGTCAGAATGACAAGTATCACAGTTCTTTGTCAAAACGCCTCGTTTATGACATTTAAAGCACACAGGTCCAAGAATCTCTGTACACTCTTTATAAGTGTGGTCAGTCGACTTACACTTCAAACAAGAAAGTTTGGTTTCAACCGCATGAAAGTTTTGTTTAATTTCCTTTACAGGTTTTCGGTTAACTAAAATCTCTAATTCCTTACTAATTCGGATAAACTGTTCAATAGTGTCTATTGATTTTCCAAATAAAAACGGTGTGTAAATAGGTAACATGTTGTGTTTAATTATAGTTATCAAAACATTCTCAAAAGTTGGATTAGCTAATCTGCTAGACATATCTAAAATCTCAGTAATGAAATCAGGAAGTGACTCATTACTCCGTTGTTTGCGAGTTCTCATTTCATTCTCCAAATGATAATCAAATTCAGGTTTGTCGAATCTGTTCAACAATTCAGTTTTAAGTGTTGTCCACGAAGAAACCCTAATTCGAATACTACGGAACCATTTCGTTGCTGTTCCAGTGAGCAGATCAGAAAAAGAACCGACTAAAAAGTTTTCATCAAAGTTTTTATACAAAAAATATTTCTCAACCGAAGTGATAAAGTCTCTAACACAAGTTTTCCCATCAAATGATATCTTACTACGCTTCAAATCAGGAAGTTTATTTGTTGAAGGCAAATGCTTTTTCAATTGTTCATTGAGTTGAACATTCATCGAGTTAAATGAAGGTAAAGGTGTAAAATTATGCAAGCTACTATGACCAAGGTTAGGTAAGAAAGGGTCAACAGCCTCTGTTGTATTCTGCATAACTAAATTATCCAACGCCGGATTAGAAATAACATCCCTAGAAGTACCAGGTAAATTCTCTTCCAACAAGGGTGGAAATTGAACCTGTTTGTCAGTCATGATGAATAATCAAAAATATTAAAGAAACAAAGACAAACAACCAACTAAAAATTCAAAGAATAGTTAAAACTCATCAAAGTTTATAAGATTTTTTGTTAAAACCGGTTTAAGTTATTATGTTTTAAAGTTTATGTTAATATTTGATAATGTTCAAAAGTATTTAAAGAAATTTGAATGTACAAAGAAACATTCAAATTGTGAAGTATGTAAGATGCAAAAAAGATTCACAATTTATCTTAATTTTCAAGATTATTAACAACGGCTAAGGTTATATCTATTTGTGAAAAGTAAAATCAATAAACTAGTTAATAATTATGTTAATAAGCTAGTATTTTCTAATATGAATGTAGCTTAATGCTTCTCAACAGTAAACAAACGTTATAACTTTATATAAGACAAAGTTATATCAATTCAAACAAAAACTTAGCACTTTCAATGTGGTCAAGGTCAGTTCCTTACAAAATGTAAACAACACATCTCAAATGTTATTATATAGTAAGTACACACTTAGATTAGTCTATCCAGTATATAAGACATATAAAGAACATTGTATGTTAATTAGTTTTGTTAAAATACAAAAAAAAGTTGTAAACAAAGTTACAATTCTGTTTTCAAAGTACAAAAACTGTAAAATGCTAATAACAAAAAATTGCACTAAATTGTGACAAGAAAAACAAAAATAAGATGCAAGAAAGATTATATATGTGGAGGTAAATCCGGTCCCTGTTCGGGCGCCAATTGTAATAAAAAAATTTGGTTTATAAAAAATATAAACGTTACTAGTTGTAACATGAAGGTTATAGAGTATAAAAAGCTAAAAATTAATGTTAGGTAGACAGTATTTATGAATATCGAGCGCCCTTGTTCTACCAAGATCTAAAACGTACCAGGATAAATCAGCGGTGTCATTGAGACTTTTAATCTCGGACCGGGGGACTGGCAAATGATAACACGGTTTTGGGATTGTATGACAAATTTTAATACTTCGAAACGTCCCTTACCTCCAGAATGAGATACACATTATTTAGTTAAAGCCGGAATACTATGTCTAAACATTTGACTATAAATACCATTCGGTTTTCGTTACTTTTTAGGTTAATTTATTTTACATGTTACTACTGAAATTTGGTTATTGTCTTTCTTGCATCTTGCTAATATGAAATTAAAGTTTTAAGGGTAATAAAAAGAGTTATAATGAAATTAGCTTATCTGCAGCGTCCGGTGGCGTCTGAGCACACCGTTCAAAATAGACGACGACATCTAGCGTCGCTCAAACAGCTCAAAACTACGACGACATCCAAACGTGGTGCGTCGAACAAACATCTCAAAATAACGACGTCTTCCGGCGTCGTACAAACAGTTGACGACACCCATAGTCGCACAAACAGTAGACGACAGTCGTCCAAACAGCGCCAAAAGGCTGTAACCAAAAATCCGATTGTAATTTATCGCCATGAAGGATGACGCGAAACATTTTAGGTTATCAAAAATTGACTCACCGCAAAATCACGACGTTATCATATGGCTCTACGCCATAAGCACGCCGAGTATTATCGCAAGGGCGATTTGGAATACGGATTCACTTAATTGAATCCGATTTATAAAATTTTCTAAAAAATGAGCCCTTTGTATGCCTAGGGGCAAGAAAAAGTGACGTCTCCGATCGAGAATTGACAGATGTCAAAGTCATTTTTTTTTTTGAAAGGTTGTCTATAGGATATTGAATGATCCACAGACCAAGTAATAACTCGATTATTTAAAATCGACTAAAAATGGCTAAATACGAAAATGTTCTAAATTATTTAAAACCAAAAGGTAATTTTGTCAGTCTTAGAAGCTGAAATGTGCTTCCAAACGAAAAATATGTAACGAGTCGAAATACCTCGTTACAATGTATATAAATTACGCCGACAAAGTGCTGAAATAAAATGTTGAAAAATATTTTTTTTAGGGTAGCTCCCCTATATGAGAAGTTTCGGGGGCCATGTCACCCACGTCCGTAGGAGAGTACCCTGAAACGATAATCCCTACATGTGGTCCCTGGGTGGTGCAAATTAGGTGACACGGTGGGAGGCTTATGCCGCGGCTTGTGACCACCCACCGGCCAAAGCCATACCGCCAAGCGATTCAGTTTTACGGTATGATGGCCGGTGTAGCCATATTGGAAGACGGGTCAGAACAGTTGCGCTCCTGCTAAAAACCGTATTGACGCCTACTGACGATGCCACATCGGGAGACCAGTTGCGGAGGGTAGCGGGATCCGAGGCACGGTGCACCGCTGGCCGACCGCAGTTAGTAGGGGGCCCAAGTAGCGTGCCAGCCACACGCGAAAGGCTGCCCCGCCAACTGACGAAAAATCCCGGGATGCGCCATGGTGCCGGTTGGCGACCGGACGAGAGGGCCCTATGGACATCCCCGGGGGAGCTCGGGCGTCCCCGCAGTCTCCAGGCTGGCCCCTCATCAAATGTGGTATCCCAGTATTCGTTTCTGGGCTGGTAGCAGAGCGTCTCGTTCTACTGCCGTCTTCCTACCATCACTCGCAATAAAAATGAAACGCAGGAACAAGAGAATATATGTTACACAGCGGCTGCACTCCCTCTCACTCAAAGTGCACCTCACTAACATCCGAGGTTTGCACTGCAATATCCATGCAGTCCACTACCACCTTGAGACTGAGAAACCGGCTCTCTTGTTCCTTACGGAGACGCAGATACGATGTCCGTCTGATGTGGCGTACCTTACTTACCCCGGCTACACCCTGGAGCACAATTTTAAGGCTCGGTCAGGTGTGTGCGTGTACGCCCGGGACGACATTTGCTGTCGGCGTCTCCGTAACTTTGAAGACCCTCGTTTTTCCGTGCTTTGGATACTGGTGGACACAGGATTAGAGAAACTTCTCTATGCCTGTGTATACCGGTCGCACAGCGGAGACCAAGAGACAACCAGGCTCACAGAGTACTTGAGTGAGGTGGCGGACGCCGCTCAACACAAATACCCTTCTGCCCAATTAGTGGTACTGGGGGACTTTAATGCCCACCACCAGGAGTGGCTTTACCCACACCAGTGCACCGACCACGCTGGGAGAGAGACGCGAAAGCTTGCCTTAGCGTTAAATCTCACCCAGCTGGTCCAAGAGGCAACGCGGGTTCCTGATGTTGACGGCCATACAGCCAATTGCTTGGACCTTCTGCTGACAACTGATCCAGACCGTTACTCAGTGTCGGTATCATCACCGTTAGGTAGCTCCGACCACTGTCTGGTGAAATCTGTATCAGTGTACTCACCGCTCGATCCCAGCCCTAGAGGCACCCGGCGGGTATGGCGATACAAGTCGGCAGATTGGGATGAGATGCGGTCTTTCTTTGCATCTTATCCTTGGCGACCTGTTTGCTTTTCTTCTGAAAATCCTTCGGTATGTGCGGATGCTGTGACGGATGTGCTACGTCAAGGAATGGAATACTATATTCCTTTCTCTGATGTAGCCATGTCAGGCAAAGCTCAACCTTGGTTCGGGGCTGAATGTAGACGTGCTGAAGCACTGAAACATGAAGCATACCTGGCCTGGGTTGATGCTCGTAACCGCAAAACCAAGGATATGTCAGCTAAGAAGAAAGCCTTCAACAAAGCTGTCTTGCAAGAAGGCTTTACGGAAGGCTCGGTTTGACCATATAGGCCGGATAGGGAACAAATTAGCTTCGTACCCTGCAGGTAGTAAAGCGTTCTGGTCCCTGGCTAAGTCGGTTGAATCAAACTTCTGTCGCCCCTTACTTCCTCCGTTGCTGAAACCCGATGGCGCGCTGGCTCACACCGCTAAAGAGAAAGCAAATTTGTTTGCTTCTCTGTTTGCGGAATCCTCACGTCTAGACACTGCCGGTGAGACACCTCCGAGTCTACCTAGATGCGTGACACAAATGTCGGATATACGCATCCGTCAGACTGAGGTTCGTAAAACACTGCAAAATCTAGACGTGAATTGAATAAAGCCATATCGGACAACCAGACGTACCGATGTGCGCCATCGATTTATGGTGGACATTCCATCTACCCGCACAAAACGTTTCGATTCATCATTTATCATACGTGCTGCCAAGGAATGGAATTCCTTGCCGGTGTCTGTGTTTCCCAGTAACTATAACCCGGGGGTCTTCAAATCGCGAGTGAACAGGTATCTTCTAGGTAAGCGTGCTACATCGTCGATCGCATCGTCACTTAACATCAGGTGAGGTAGTGGTCAAACGCTTACTTATCCAGTATAAAAAAAAAAAAGTGGGGTTGAATTTTTTTTTCATCGTCTACCCCATCGTGTGGGGTACCGTTAATAGGTCTTTTAAAATGACTTAAGGGTTGCTAATACCATTTTACGATTGAATGCTCCATTTACGAAATATTAAACTTTAAAGTGAATATTCTTGTTCCCGTAGGTCGTCCCCCCCCCTCTAAAAGCTAAACTGCGGGCTTGAAAAATCTGGAAAAATTCGTGATAATAGCTCATTTCATGAACTTTAAAGGAAAATTATAGCGGTTCAGATAACTTTATTAGTTTAGCAGTAATAGTCGTTGATTTTGGGTGTTGGATAATTTTGTACCAAATACAAAATCCTTAGAATAAATAATTTAAAGTGACAAAGACGGAGTACCTAGTTGCTTGTTTATAATGGGTAAAGACTTGTATTGAATAACAGGCTACTATGGAACCCTACACTGCGCGTGGCCCGACAGCACTTGGCCAGTTATTAATTGAGAGAAGCTGCAGAGTGCTAATACATTAAAATAGAACATAAAATCAAAATTATTTAAAGATTTCCTGACAAAATTCCAGATAGTTATCTGGCATAAAATGAAGCCATAGTAATATAAAAATTGACAAAAATCTGGGAGATAAGTTTCTAATAGGCTTATCAGAGACATATTTTGCCTTCCAACTGAAACAACGAATTAAGTGTTATTAATTGAAATATTTCATTGTTAGTGTAGAAGGCTAAGTATATAAAGTATTGTGTAGATTTATTCACACTAATGTATATTGTTTAATTGTTTATTGAGATTTATATTTATAATGTAAATATAAATCTCTTTTTTATTTACTCTGAATTTATTCATGATAAATTTATCATACATGAATTTATAAAATTCATTATTCATTATAATGTTATCATACATTATAAAATTCACTGACCTTTTTCTTTGTTTAGTAAATTATTTCTTTATAACATTAAAAATAATTAGAGATCGGATAATTGGATGCATGCTTACTCAAAGTAAATTTTTGGTAACTAGTTATAGAAGAGGCTTCTCAGACTATTTTGCTTCTTCTATAAAAAAATCTTTCTTCTTATAATCCTTAAAACATGCATATTTGATAGTGGTTCAACAAGTCTGTTATTATCTATTTGCCTAAAAGATTGCTGTGAGTTGAAAGACCTAAGTTCAATAACCTAATGTGGCCAATCAATCTCTGAGTAATGTTGGTTATACGTAGGTACACATAATATTGTTGATATGTCACTATTATCTGCAAAGTCTACGAACACCTGATTTGGTTTCGCAATGTTTAAACTGGGTCACATATAAATGCCACAATAGGTAATGCATATGCAAATTACAACAATGTAACATTGTAAGTAGGTTTTTAGTTGTTAAAGTAACTTTTACCACTCTCTATATTTCTATTATTATACCATTCGAATATAGCCATATATTTTGTACCTATTTTGAAATGATATGCTTTACACATGTCTAACGTGTATTATGTTTTCATGTTGTGTCTAAACCACAGTTAAGCCTAGATTTCTACTTAATTTCTAGATTCAACTAGCGACCAATCCTGGCTTAGCGTGGATTGAGCATATATGCCTACATTTTTGCAACAGCTTTTTGCATCAAGTATGAAATAACATCCTCAACAATCATCATCATATTTCAACCCATTTAAGGGTATACTTCCCGATTGGTCCCATTCTAAAATTAATCGAGATCTGATGAGTATCTCCAGAGATATGGAGACAAACACCTCTAATTGCTACTGAAATTGAAGTCGGTTCTACGTTGGCGTGCGATGTGATTCTATTGTCCGATGGGGTCCAAATACAGGTATAAATTTGGTGGTCACCTGTGCTGTGACTATATTATATCCTCCAAGTTAAATTGAAGATTTAGAAACGTAATTTAGTTTAGCAACAAGACATAAGGAAATTGCTATCATTTTATTTTTACTTCTGTTGTAAAGAATTACATGTAGAAGGGAACACGAGTATATCAGAAAAATTATAACACAAAAAAGTAATGAAGAAAAATACGGTTATAAAGTTTTTTATATATTGGCGCGAAAACAGACGAACTTGGATGACGTCACCGCTGTTCCTTTTCAAATGTTTCGATGAACCGCGGTCTATTACGTCATCGAAATTTGCCGAAGTTACGTCAAGTTAGTTTGGTATTTAAGAATAGTTTACACGAAGCCAACACTGGCTGCCAATAAGACTGGTAGCCAGCGCTGGCTTGGTATTTGCCTAGTGTAAACAGTTTTTCAAACCAAGCCAGCGCTTGCTGCCAACGCTGGCGAGAATAGAGCACCCGTCTATTTTTCTATCCAGTGACCTCCGCCTGACTGGCGCCAGCATTACTGGCTTCGTATAAACTCTGCTTTAGTCGTTAACGACAAGCCGTTAAACAAAGCACAATAAACCAATAGCAAGAAAGAAAATTTGGCGGGAATATTGTATACTTCAGTACGTCACTAGATGCTGATAGGTTTTTTTTAATGGTAAAAGGTAACAGGACAAGCACGAAGCTCGCCTGATGGTAAGCGATGACGTCTACCTATAACAGATACAGCGATACATGCAACATTCTGAACTGCCAGAATTTTGCATGTATTATTGGTGATTTAAAATACGTTAATTTCACCTTGAAAGTAATTTTTTTTGTCGAAAATCATTTGTATTAGCTGTTTGTTTTTATTTGAGTCACATTTTAATTTGCCACTTTAAATGCAAAAATATTAAACAAACTAGGTATCCTTATTATGATTTTACAAATTCGTAATTATGGTTGTTACAATTAAATTAAAATTTTACAGGAAATATTTTTTTCCTCGTATCTTTTTTCCTGTCTTTTGATTAAAGTGACTGATATTATAATTTAATAAATAAATGATTATAAAAGCGGTTAACTATATTTCTATGCCTGATAACAAGATATCTTAAATCACTGACATTCTACAGATAGGTTCCTTGAGGGATGATAACACCCACCTAAGGAATTTACGAAAAGGCTTTACAGAGGTTAATGGGGAGGAAAAACCTTTATTTGGAACTTCAATAGGGTAAAACAGTGTCACTAGTTATATGTATGTCACTGACATAACTCTTAAGATACTAGGTACGTAGATAGAAGTCAGTAATGTCAGGCCTGTGCCTTCTGTCATTGCCCTCTTCAATTTCCAAAATAGCACGATTTCATCTTTGACCGCAACATTAATCAGGAATTAAATAACAACGACTTCAATGCCGCGCTATTAATTTTCAGTACCAATTTTGAGGGGTTTATCTCCATATCTCTGGAGATACTTATCAGACCTCGATAAAATTACCATGGTACCACACTTGGGATCTGCTTTCCAACAAAAAAAGAATTAGAATCAAAATCGGTTCATAAACGACGAAGTTATCCGCGAACAAATATAATACATACATACAATCACGCCTTTTTCCCGTTGGGGTAGGCAGAGACTACTTCTTTCCACAATTATTTCTTCCTATCTTTCTTTCTTGTCTTCTTCTTTCAACAAATATAATACTAAATAATAATAAATATATATATATACGGTCGAATTGAGAAACCTGTTTCTTTTTTTGAAGTCGGTTAAAAATAAAAAGAAGTTCACAAAATAAACGTCTAATTGTTCAACAGTGCGTGTTCGTGGATTCTGCCAACAGGAAGTTGTACTACACCAGTGATAATGTCCAGAACATCCATCGCTCCGACCTGAACTTCCACCCAAGCGAGCTGGCCTTTGACGAAGAGTTCCCTGATAAATACGTCATCTTGGACAAAGTTGATGACAGTAGAAAGGTGAGACTTTTTGGTTTTGTTCTTTCTTTTCTTACTTGGTAGGACTTCTGCTAGTCCGTTTGCGACAGTACTCTTTGTTTGGTATTTAAAAATGCCTAACTAGAAATAGGCTAGAATAAGGCTCAGTGGCGCATCTTGGGAGAGGCCTATGTCCAGCCGTGGACTGATACAGGCTGATGATGATGATGATGATGAACTAGAAATAAACATCTGCTGAAGGAAGTATCCATGACCTAGCAATACAGGCTGGAAAGAGCCTTGTGCACTAGTTAACTATGGTATTTCTAGCATAAATGTATACTAATTTCTGTATGAAATGCTTGCATTGTTTTGCTAAGGATTGGTTCAAATTTACGTGTTGATAAAATCGTAAAATTGGATCACGGACACAATCTTTTGATCGCGTTGACTAACAAGTTTAATTTTTTTACACCCGAAAGATACCGTAGACTCGAGGATTTGATGTTAGTTTCAACTTGATCTTTACGTGTTCTTGAGAAGAAGAGTCTTGACAGACGGACAGACAGACAGAGGGATAACAGAGTGATAATCCTCGGGTGCCATTTTTTCTTTTGAGATACGGAACCCTAAAACTGTACGGAAAAATCTAATGTAAATACTTAAATACATTTTTTTAAAGCCAACGCCTGCAATATGTTCTTTATGTGTTCAACATTACTTAGTGCAGAACAGGTCAAATAGAGGTCTGCAGTATTTTCCTTAATTTTGTGGCAACATGTTTTTCAGACTATGTGTGTGTTTACAAAATATGAATCAGCATGATATAGGCAGGACGTCTATATTGACTAGGAAAACGTTGTCCTTGCCAATAAGTAATTACTTATTGGTATACAATACCTAACTTACTTTCCATGAGCCTCCACCAATCAGAATGGTGGAGGCAAACGTCAATATTATCAATCCTCATAGTAATGAGGATTGATAATATTGACGTTTGCCCTTAATTATGTATTTCACGGTTCAATAGTTATTTCAGCTGTGAAAATTGCTTTATCAACTGACAAAGCTATTGTATGACGGATTAGCAGGAGTTTTAACACAAACAGTTTAACAAATACGCCATTTCCACGAGTGTACCTGTCGCGGCGATATTCTCGTCTTGCCATTAAATTCAAATGAAACTTGAAAAAATCTCCACACGTCGATGAACGAGAGAAGCGTATCGCCGCCGCGATACTTTCGCTTGTGAAGATGGCGCCTAACTGTAGTAAAGTGCTTTTATCTCTGTACATACTCAATTTTAAGAGTACACTTTGAAAGCGTAATTTACACTTGACGAATTGTTACCCGCACCTTTTCCTTTTATAAATTGAAAGTGTTTTTTACACAATAGACAGTTAAGTGAGACATAAGTAGTATACTTACGCATAATAAATAATTAATTACAGTGTTAAGGACTTGTTTATTTTCTAGTGCTAGTGTTGAGTGACATTTGTAGAGAGTGCTGTGACTAAGGTATCATAAAAACATATAAACAGCTATAGTATGATATTCTAAATAAACCAGCCAATTATTAGTCGGACCCTCATACGAAGGGTTCCATACCATATTATCGAGCAAAAAATGCTGAAATCTGATTCTTGTATACATCCCTAAATTATGAACAACATTTTAAAGAAAGCAGAAAAACAGCAGCGCAGAAAAAAGATACGTATCTCCTCGTATGGGGTCGCGCCTTAAATGAATTTTACTTAGTTTATATTTTTTGTTGTGTTTATCTATGACGGTTTCGAAGATATAGCCCTGTGACAGACAAAATAACGGACGGACGGACAGCGGAATCACATTATTAGGGTTCTATAGGCTCTATAGGTTCTATAGGTACGGAACCCTGAATATGTGGCGCAACTAATTTCCTAAAAAATGTTTTGGATACTTTCCTTCCTCATCAGCTTTGTCATCATGACCTTAGGTTATCGTATATGTTTTCTACAAATAAAGCCATACTTTATCAATTTATTTATCAATGTCTGTGAAAAACATCAGGTGTTGATGATTCACTACTGGACGCGGACGGATACATAAAGATTTAGCAAAACAATAGTTATCAAGGTTATTTCTGCGTAAATATATTTCTGCATCCGTATAATTTATTTGTTTTCCTCATAGGACTTGTCTCTCTTGTAAATATATTTTCAATAAAAATAAAAGCGGTTTTTTAAACAGTGTATAATTTATAGTGTATAATTTGTACGTATGATGCACGTCAAACTACCTTCAGCCTTTGGAGCCAAACTACAAGCCGGTTTCAATTGCAATGCCGGCCATTTGCAATTGGTTGGTTAAAAAAAGCAAATGATACTACTACACACTACATAGCTACAGTAGACCTTAATTTTTTGTGGAAACAAATTTTGCTATAGAAGCATTTTCCAGGGAGGAAACGGGGGAATAAATACATTTGTATGGAAAAGTGCACCCCGCGTTCCCTCTTAATGGCATAGACTCTTGTCTAGATTATCAAGTTAAGATACTTTAAATGAAAAGATCGGAGAATATTTTTTACAGCAAGGCAGTATTTGAAGTGCTTATTTGATAAAACTTCTTCTAGTCTGCCTGACGAGTGAGGCGATACCACCGCTATTCATCCGTTAAAATAATAGGGTTTTTGTTTTGTAGAACAAAGTGTTTAGTGAAATGTCTCAGGGAAACAGACGCAGTGCACGCTACAATTCTGGCAATCCAGAATTTAGCGTGCCACAGCTGGCACTATATCTATTGCAGGCAGACATCATCGCTTACCGTCAGGCAAGCGTTTCGCTTAGCCTGTTACCTTCTGTTGAAAAAAAAAAACATATTTTAAACAACATGAAAATTTAATAGGTAAAGTTAATAATTTGCCTGATCAAACCAATGTCGTGAGATATAATCAGACTAATGTTAGACATTTCATATAATTTTTGTTTTCATTACGGCTCTACACGATTAGTGTATTAAGCCAGTGTCAAAGTATAAGTATAGTTCAAGTCTTTGTAGATACAAGTCAAAGTCACAATTTTACTTATTATTACACACATTAACTCGCGGCAGAGCACACATTTTAGGGAAAACAATACAACGAGAGCACATACACTTTTACACGTTCCCGCCAAAACTACCAAGCTATAATTTTATTAAACACCTACTTACCTAATTTAAGAAGTAATTTAAATAAAAAATAAGTTCAAAACTAAAACCCGTCTACTGAAAAATCACACTCTAAAAAGAATGAAACAAGAAAATATTCTCATCGGAGATCGCTATGTACTACCTATTCAATATGTATCGTGTATTATATAAACAACTTACTAAATATTTTATTGTATTTCACACATATTCATAGTGGTGTTCAGTGGATACCCGTGGTCATATGCTACTTTGCAGAATGTATTGTTTTGTTACGGTAGGTGGCATACGACCACGGGTATCCACTGAACACCACTATGTATGAATATGTATGAAATACAATAAAATATTCATTGCAAGTAAGTTATTTATATAATACACGATACATATTGAATAGGTTGTACATAGCGATCTCCGATGAGAATATTTTCTTGTTTCATTATTTTTAGAGCGTGATTTTTCAGTAGTTGGGTTTTAGTTTTTGAACTTATTTTTTATTTCAAGTATTTTGGGGTTTATGCATACATGTCAACATACTTACATCGATACATAGCGATCAACAAACACATTACCCTCCCTATTGCTTCTTTGTGACGCCACGTGGGGTAAAAAATAGTTTTTTTTACTTTGACGAGATATATCTCGCAAATACTACGCTTGACAAAAATATCCCTACCTTCATTTTAAAATCCCTATTCAACGATACCACACACGATGGGGTGGATAAAACATTTTTTTTAGTTCTTGATTTCGTGCCCTCTAGAGGGCGCCACATTCTATTTGTTATAACGTCACATAGCCTATAACCAGCAGACAAATAAGACGCGTCTAACAATACCTCATTTGTCAAATTATGATAAGTAGTTTAGAAGTAATGAGGGAACAGATGAACATACATACATACATACATACCCACATACCGGTCAAAAACATAACCCGCCTTTTTGCTTCACCGTAGTCGGGTAAAAATAAAAACTTCAGCCTTGAACATTTCTCAAAATATTCCACCTGAGACATTGTACCTACAGAATAGTTAAAAGTACCGAAATATTAACCCATCTTATTTCCTACAGCTTTACCTAACCTTGGACGGCGGGAAGACATTCAAAATGATCCAGAGCTACGTTAAGACGTTCATCTGGTCCTCCGGTCCAGGTGTGGCGAAGGTTTTCTACGTGGAGCGTCTGAAGCCAGCTAAAACAAGCACAGTGTTTAGTGCCACCAGCCCTACTGATCTTATCAACGCTGACGTACTGTTCGAGGACGCTAAAGACTTCCAAATAAAAGGAGATTATATGTTTGCAACGAAGCAGTCTAAACAGGTATGTTTTTGTAGATATATTGTTTTAAATGTTGTTGAAGGTTGGATTTGTGTTAGGTCCAGCAGAGAGCTAATTCTAAGCAAATTGCCTGGTATATGTGCCTATGGTAGGTAGGAATCTCTCCGTTTGGATATGAAATAATGATCACTAAAGCGGGGTGAACTGGATGAATCCATTATTATTTTATTAAAGCTAACAGGCTTTAGGCTATTTATACATATAGATGTATAAATAGCTTAAAATCGCATGACGTGGAGAAAAGAAAGGCCTTAGCCTTGCAGTGGGAAAACTTAGGCTCATCTTTACATAGTATAAAACAATGTCCGCTGTCTGTCCTTCCCTCTGTACGCTTAGTTAGATCTTCTGAACTACGCAACGGATTTTAATGCGGTTTTAATCAATAGACAGAAGTGATTCATTGGGAAGGTTTATAACCAGGATTAAACATGGGCAAAGCCGCAAGGCGCAGTTAGTAATAGATAAATAACCACTGTATATATATAGACCACAAATCAATACATAATGTTATTTTACCCTTTGTTACAAATGGTAACCAAAAGCTAATACACCAAACAGACCGTTAAAGAGTGATATAAGAAGGAAAACAATTATAGCATAATGCAAAATGAACAGTATTATTAATACAGAAAATCTACATGTCGATGAAAGATTCGTTTCGACTTAGGTAGGAGAAATAAATTGCATTTTAATGGGCTTTTTATTATTCATTCGCGTCGGATTTAAATGAGCGTTATATTTTGCTAACGTTTTTGTGGCTTAGCACAGTACTTTAATAGTTGTTTAAGGTCTTACTAGAATTTTAGCAACAAGTTTCGAAATCTTTCGAATACTAGTATATATCCATCTATATCGATCTTTCCACTTTGACTTCAACATAAATAAACTTCCACGGGTAATAGGAGCTAAATTACTCTATATCGATGACGCTGATCGCCTGACTTGCTACCAAAAAGTAGCTTACTACCATCAAGGATAAAATCTGCTGTCGTAACCTTACGGTGTTCCTGCAGCACAGCCCTTGAGAGTCTGAGTATTCTAGGCCTAGCGTGTTCACCATCCTCGACGACACCATCGCTTACTACCACCAGGCGAGATAGTGATCAAACGTTAGCCTATCAGATGTAAACAACTACTTCTATGTATATTAAGGAAGTAAGGATTAGTCGAAAAGTCCTAAATTATGCGACATTCCTGGCTGCCCTACGCGCCGGCTTGCCGCCATGCTGCTAATGCGGGATGGGTGTCGATAGATGTAAAAATCAATAAACAATGAGGTTTCTATACGATACTTACTAAGTTAAAAAATATATATTAAGATTGAATCGGTTCGCCGAGTTCTGGAATTATGTCTAGTGCCAGGCAGTTCGGAAGACGGATTGGGATAGTTGCGCTTTGTGGATGGGACTAAAGTCAGTTGTCCAACGTATCGTCTCACTATCGCCTTCCCATTCCAGACAAGTACGATTTCAGATCGCATCTTCACACTACAACCACAGAATAATGAATAGTGCTACAACGTGAAATAGTCAAGTGATTGTCCGTCTGCCACAAATTAAAAAAAAACAATCTATATTGGACTAAAGAAATAATCTATTGAAACGTCGAAATGTTTTTATATATAGATACAAAATATTTTTTTCTCTTTTATCATTTATCGATATTTGACGAATAATCCACAAAGTTATAAAGGTCAAAAATCAATTATATTCATACTTATCTAACATATTTATCTAAAGCTTATTTACAGTACTAGATAAGATAGTGAATGAAAACAATGCAAGGAAAGGAATGTACCTACCTAAAATACCTATGACAACTATGTACTCAAATATTATGTTTCTTTAAAGTGTTACACACTTCCGGAGGTTGCGGGTTCAAGTCCCGTTGGTACGATGAAATTTTGGATTGTGTTTATCAACTAACTATGTACTCGTTAACTAACTATATTACAATATTAGTTGCATGTACTAACAGAAATGTAATAACAGAATCTGATCATGGTATTTACATCGACAGTTTGATAAAATGTATTTAGTCTACTTAGATAAAATTACATTATGTTCTGCGATGCGACGCTTGATATAAATAACTATACATTATTACATACTTACGTCAAATACACCGCTATGCGCTTTTTAAAACCTTAATGGGAATCATAATAAAATATGTATATGTAGTTAAACAAACACAGTTTCAAATACTAACAACATAGGAGTACATCGAGTTTGACTAGTACATACACAACAGGCGAGGTATGATTTGGGCATTCCCCTGTAACCCTAAAAGTAATGTTAATAGGTCAACAAATAGGTTTCACAGGCTTAAATATTTCTAGGTATTGTTAATGCGCGATTGAGTCTTATATAACACAAAATATGTAGCTTCGCCCGTTTTTATTGTAAAATATATATATTGTGTTAATCTACGTTATAAACTGTTTGCCAAAATTTGTCCAAACCGTTCAGCCGTTTCTGCTTGATTGAGTAACAAACATACAAACTTTCACATTTATAATATTAGCATGATATCATTAATTACGTATGTGTTACATGAAATAGCCAAAATTGTATTCGCATAGTCATTGCATTTTATTCTGTACATAGGCAAAGTGTAATTCACTAATATTTCACTAATACATGTTTTTTAAAATATTCTTATAGACTAGCGTTTGACCACTATCTCACCTGTTGGTAAGTGATGATGCCGTCGAAGATGGTAAGCACGCTAGGCCTAGAATGGGAACTGGCTGAATGAAGGGTGAACTATTATTTATTCTGTGACAAAGGCGAGACCGAATGATGAGTGCAGTAGAAGAAGACTCTTTTATACAGGCGTATACATCGAGTGATTACCTAATGGCCGTATAGCTTTATTTTCCTCTATTCAGCGTTCGTTCGTGCGGTTTAGTAGTCTGGTGTCACGAAATAAATAATACTATAAGCACAGATTATATAATAGTTACTACGCCTACGTAAGTACAAGTACCGGTATGCACCCCGAATTAGGTAAACTTAACGCTTCACGACTACTAGATTTCAATAAGTCTTCTTACAGTGCTTAGTACCATCACATAATAAATTGGCTGTACTAACCGAATTATATCTTACTGAATGTGAACGAATGGGAATTACCAGGATTATTCGTTACATTCAAGTACATACTCCCACTGCTGAAACTTGAATCATAATAAAATTGGGATGGTAATTTCCATGACTGATCCCAAGTAGGAGTTAACGGAAGTCCGATTAAGTTAATACAATGACACCCATTATTGCGGGGCATTGAGAAACTATCTGTAATATGACAAATATTATTGTTTATGACAACGCACGTTTTGTTCATTCATATAATAATTCATTCGTTAAAAATAATACAGGATCAAAGAATGTGATACTTACCTAGCCTACATCGCGCCATTTACTCTGCTAGTTGTTACTGTTAGTAAGTATTCTTTGCTAGTAGTATGAAAGGATTTGGAATTTTGGATGAAGTTAATTTAAATTGTGGATTAATAGATCCCGCGTAACAATTTCCGTTTTGTATGGTTTAAAAATAGCCGTAATAAATTATGCCGTAAAAATAAGGGATTTCATTATTGCTGACTAGTGTTTAGTTTATATCATGATGTAAAACTTAGTGTTCAATATGACATGACACAAATGCAAAGTACTGTTAAACCAATTTTCTAAACAAGACATTATCAAAAATAATTTAAGATCGTTTACAAAACTTAGAAACGGACTTCAAATGCCGCGCTAATAATTTTCAGTACCAAGTTTTAAGTGTTTATCTCCATATCTTTAGAGATACTCATCAGATCTCGATGAAATTACAATGGGATTACCTTGGAGAATTGTGTACCCCACCAATAATAATGAAAAAAAAAACATTCGGATCAGTTTACAATTGGCGGAGTAATTGCGTAACAAACATAATAAAAAATAAGTTCAAAAACTAAAACCCGACTACTGAAAAATCACTCATCTGAGATCGCTATGTACAAACTATTCTATATGTGTCGTGTATTATATAAACAACTTACTTGTAATAAATATTTTATTGTATTTCATATATATTCATAGTGGTGTTCAGTGGATACCCGTGGTTGTATGTTTCTTTGCAGAGTGTATTGTTTTGTTACGGTAGGTGACATACGACCGCGGCTGTCCTCTGAGCACCACTAAGAATATATATGAAATACAATAAAATATTATGATTTTTCAGTAGTCGGGTTTTAGTTTTTGAACTTATTTTTTATTTAAAGCATTTTGGGGGTTTTTGGATAGATGTATATACATGTATACATGTCAACATACTTACATACATACACAGCGATTAACAAACACATAACCCCCCTCCCAACTGCTTCTTTGCGACGCCGTGGGGTAAAAATTAGTTTTCTTGATTTCGGCGGGATATATCTCGCCAAAACTACGCCCCACAAAAATATGATGTAATAAACTCTACCTTCATTTTAAAATCCCTATTCAACGATACCACACACGATGGGGTGGGGTGAATTTTTTTTTTAAATTCTGGACTTCGTCCTCTCTAGGGGGCGCCACATTCAATTTGTTGTGTCGTCACATAGCCTATAACCAGCAGACAAATAAGACGCGTCCAACGACACCTCATTTGTCAAATTATGATAAGTAGTTTAGAAGTTATGAACAGATGAACATACATACATACCCACATACCCACATACCGGTCAAAAACATCATCATCATCAGCAGCCTGTGTTAGTCCACTGCTGGACATAGGCCTCTCCCAATGCTCGCCACTGAGCCCGATCTTCGGCTCTTCGCATCCAATGACTGCCAGCTACCCTGCGCAGATCGTCACTCCATCTCGCTAGAGGGCGTCCTACACTACGTTTTCCCAAACGTGGTCTCCACTCCAGAACTCGTTTACCCCATCTGTTATCGGTTCTGCGACTAATGTGGCCGGCCCACTGCCACTTCAGTGTGCTTACCCTGCTAGCTATGTCGGTTACTTTAGTTTTCTGCCGGATCACCTCGTTACGAATGTGATCCCTTAGAGAAAACCCGAGCATAGCACGCTCCATAGCCCGCTGAGCGACTTTCAGCTTGTGGACCAGTCTCACTGTCAGTGTCCACGTTTCGGCTCCGTACGTCATAACGGGTAGGACGCACTGATCAAAAACTTTCGTTTTCAGACATTGAGGGATGGGTGACGAGAAGACTTGACGAAGTTTATGAAATGCTGCCCAACCCAGCTGAATCCTCCTATCGGCTTCTGTCTCAAAGTTGTTTTTGCCGAGCATGATAGTCTGCCCAAGGTAGACATACTTTTGTACAACTTCGAGAGGTATGCCATTAATGACTATTGGTTCCGGTGTAATGTTGGCACTTAGCATTACTTTGGTTTTATCGATGTTCATGCGGAGACCAATATGTTGTGAGGCGTCAGCTAGTTCGGTTAGCATCTGTTGTATTTCTTGCAGAGATTCCGCCATTAGGACGATGTCGTCGGCGAACCTTAAGTGTGAGATGTACTCGCCATTAATGTTGATGCCCGTACTTTTCCATTTCAGCGTCTTAAACATATCCTCTATAGCGTTCGTAAACAGTTTCGGGGATATGACATCCCCCTGTCTCACACCTCTGAGCAAAGGGATAGGTTTAGTGCGCTGATCTTGGATTTGGACGGACATTAAACGGTCAAAAACATAACCATCCCTTTTGCTTCGCCGTAGTCGGGTAAAAAAACGAACCTCTTCTCTTTAGAAAGTCGTTTGAAAAACAAATACCTTCTTAACTGATTAAAGTTCTATATTTCTTTTTTTAACGGGTATAATTTTTAACATTCTTGCGTGTGCTAATCGAAGTACAAAAACGAACGTAATAACAAATTGAAAATCAAATCAGTGCATCCATTTATTTTATTTATCAACCGACTTCCAAAAAAGAGTTCTCAATCCGTCTCTATGTTTTTTTTATGTATGTTACGCGATTACTCCGTCAATAGTGACCTGATTCGAATGATTCTTTTTTAATAGGTAGGATACATTTCCACGGTGGTTTCATTGTAATTTCATTGAAATCTGATAAGTATCTCCAGAGATATGACAATAAACGTCACAAACATGCTACTGAAATTGACTCGCGCGGCATGGTAGTCGGTTGTTTCAATTTTTGAACTATCTTAACTATTTTTTATTGTTTTGTTAGAATTTCTTGATATAAATCTCAACTAAAGGTCACCGGTCACTAGTCACTACCTTGTTACAATCGTCAATCTGGCGTTGTGAGTGTGTGAAGGAAGTACTTCGTTAAGTGTATAGAGGCAAATTGTCCCTCGGCCGACGAATTTAACGAATCACTTGGGATTATTGCAGCAGACGAAATTGACACTAACGTTGCTTTTGATGCATTTGGTATTAGAATTCAAACACATCCTTATCAACTACACATAATAACATTGATATTTATAATAT
Organism: Cabera pusaria; assembly: GCA_954871355.1. Taxonomy (NCBI): domain Eukaryota; kingdom Metazoa; phylum Arthropoda; class Insecta; order Lepidoptera; family Geometridae; genus Cabera; species Cabera pusaria. The sequence continues at coordinate 10,432,856 of OX940900.1, read as the reverse complement.
TAGTAGGATGCACACTGCCATCGAATTACGAGAAAGTTTCTGTAATCGAACCCGTGTTGCCTGCAGAGATCACTTAGCGATAAGGCCGTCAATTGTTCAATTTTTTAGATGATTATGTTTGTTTCTTTATAGTATACTAGAAGTGCCCCGCGGCTTCGCCTGCGTTTAAAACTTCTTTTATTTACTTAAAACTTTTATTTTGTAAAAACGATTCTATCATTAAAGACATCAAATAAGAATTACCCTAATCGGTTCACCCGTTTTCATGTTATCGCGTGACTAAGGCAATTCGTGATTCATATTTATAAAACCAGAAAAACCCAAATTTTCAGACTTTGTTACCTACCCCATTTTGAAAAATCCTACAACACTTACTTTATCTCATCTTGTTTCGCCATACGAACTTTGAATCCCCGTTCCGTATCCGGGAGGAATTTTTAGAAAATCCTTTCTGGGCGGATACCTACGTCATAATAACTATCTGCATTCTAAATTTCAGCGCAATCCGAAACAATATTGATTTTCACACTGTATTACCCTATTTCACCCTCTTAGGGGTGGAATTAAAAAAAAACCTGAAACACGTATTTACTTATTTTTTTACTGAAGCACTTGTGTTAAGTTTCGGATAGAAAAGACATCTAATCTTGTTTCTCCATAAAAACTTTGAACCCCTATTTCATCCCCTTAATAGGGGTTAATTTTTGAAAACCCTTTCTAGTTTCTTAGTACACCTCAAACCTTTACGTACTAAGACAAATATACCCTCCAAATTTCAAGTCTCTACGACCCGCGGTTTAGACTGTGCGTTGTCTGTAAGTCGGTCAGTCAGTCAGTCAGTATGTCAGGACAAAGATTCTTATAGTATTAGATAGATAGGCTAGTGTTTGACCACTAATAGCTATCGCTTGTTAGTAAGTGACGATGCGGGCGAGGATGGCTCATAATACCTAGTATGGAAACTAACTCTCATCAAATTTAATAAAGCGTTTATTTTTATAAATCTATCTCGATTTTATTCATTTAATATTTTAGAAAGCTTCATCTAATTTCTTATATGTTCAAATAAAACGGACTGTACCTACTAGGAACCTACTTACTACCCACGTTTAAAATAGTGAGATCGTTGTTTACTTTTTAAATGCTTTTTCATGTCAAGCTCTTTTATTTCTGTGAAGTGTGAACCTAATTGCTAATTGGTCGTTTAATATTACAAAGATCGCTTACAGTTGTTATTATAAGTTCAGGTTTCACTTTTGTTCTCGACTACTGTTTAATAAATTCATCGTCATTTATCTTAATAGTAGCCTCTTTCACTTTCTCGACCTAAGTAATGCTTATATCTGGAACACTCCGTCCGGTATTCTAGATTATAACTATACTTGAGTACCAATCCGTTCTTTGGTGGGTTAACTATGTATACGCGATTTAACCAATCAAATGGGTTCATTCTAACCTAAGATTAGATTGATGCTCGAGAATCGTTCGAATCTCACAACACAGAATTATCCTAGAATGAATTTCAGGTTTCTGTGCATTTTTATAATTCAACTTCTTGGTCTAGCTCTGTTAAAATGTTATATTATAACCTAAAAAAAATAAATGTTATATGTTAATATTAATGTTATAGACTAACTGACACGCGTAGATTATAACACCGCCGCAGCTTCAACCTTCAACTTGAAACATGTTTTTTTCCGCCTAGTTAATTTTCATATCTAGGTAAACTGTAGTGTAACCGCACTACTTCAAGTGGTAATTTAGGCAGTCATTTAATGCCATGATTAGGCGCCGTAGACGGTAAGCTAGTGTTGCCGTAGCATAACTGCTGTAAGTCAACATTGTTTAAGTTGTACGTAACTCAAGTTAAGTTGTGAGTCAAAATTGTAATGTAAATTCCCGCAGTTCAAAGAAGTTATCTTCCATTGTTCATTATGTTCAGGAAACACTTCAAATAAATTTCATAACTACCTACCATCACAGAATAAATAATATTACAACTAACCTTTGAATGTCGATAAGTGGTTTTCATAGGTACCTAAGCCATAACGAACTTCTTTGTCTTGCTTACATTTGGACCAATGATATTATTTGTACGATAATGTTATCTTATTATAGAACAAAAGTCTTTTTATTTTGTGTTTGATGATTAGGATTACAGTGTGTTTCGGGTTATCGGGCACGAGTGACTAGAAACTGAAATTGTTTCAGATATTTTGTTATTATGCTAATGTTTGCAAGATACAAAAAGATAATCCTGTATTTATTTATTTATTTTTATTTCGGTAATTAAAGTAGGCTAATATTTCATAGCTAAAAATTATGTTAAATAACATAATTTTTAGCCCTTCTTCCTCATTTGTGTAATGTTTGTTTGAAATAACGCTACCGATTTTACTTATTATCGTTCTGTTTAAATTCAATTTTCTATTCTATTCTGTACATATTTGTCCTGATGCTATCTCATAATTCATATAAACCATGTTTTCGTCTCTTATTACCTACTACACTTCAGATTTTAAAGGACTTTGAATTTGAAAAAAATTTTATGTAATGTATACACTCGGATTTAACCTACTTGTTATTATCGTCTTATATGCGGATCAATGAACTATATACAAAACGTGGGTAGTTTAAAATGTCTTTGTTTATTGTTACTTTAAGATCTCTTTATCGAATAGAGGAAGTTTGTTTTTTTCAATAGTAGATAACAAAGCGTTTGATATGCGTATGCCTATCGGGACCCTACATAGTAGCAGTTTCAGATTCCGTGTGATGGTAGGTCTATAAGTACGTCACGAATTTAATACAATAATTTCTAGTACCGGCTCAGTTTTAGAATACTATAAATCATAAATTACATCACGTTCGCCAGCAGGACCCTATGTTAATATGAGACCATTAGATCCGAGACCTATATGTTCAAGTAGGTCCATGTTAGTACCTTCCAAAAACTGCTGGGCTACAGATATATTAAATTAAAAGCTATATTTCTGCGGAACTATAAAGTTTCCCAATTATATAATGACTTTTGGGAGTCGGACCTACTTGAACATGTAGGTCTTGGATCAACGGGTCTCATATTAACATAGGGTCTTCCTGGCGAACATGTTGTAATTTTTGATTATTATTCTAAAACTAAGCCTAGAAATTATTGTATTAAATTCGTGACGTACTGATAGATAGATACTTGCTATCGCACGGAGTCTGAAACTGCTACGATGTAGGGTCCCGCTAGGCATACGCATATAAGCGTTTGACCACTATGTCGCTGATCACAGAAAAGATAATAGTCCTACGGACAGAACATGTACTCTCTGACAGCAACTCTGACAGCAAACATGCGAGATTAAACCTATTTATAACGTCGATAACGTTCAATATACGACTGTCGTCGGTTGTATCGTCCACGATACAAAAAAACAACGAGTGAATGACGCCTGACCTGATATGAACCGGTGTGTTGCTCTGATTTGAATGTAAACATTATACAACTTGTTTGAACGTTGAAAAATTGCTATTTTTACCATGTATGTTTCAGGTTAGTCAAAACAATAAAACACATTCATTTATTTAGATACATAAGTACTCCAAATAAATACGTAAAATCAAGATGATACAATGAATAAAGGGAAGCGCGCGTTTAAATTATTATCATCGCTTACCCACCAGGCGAGATAGTGGTCAAACGCTAACTAAACTATAAGATATTTATAAAAAAATGTGTAGAATTATTTCTTTTAAAACATAATTTTGCGCAAATATAAATACATAGTATGAAATCGCCTTGCGCAGTTAACTTGCTATAAAACTGACAAATGAAAATGCTTGTGGGAAATTTTTTGTATTGAAATTTTGAATATTTCCACTAGTAGATTCACTTAATGCCTTAATGTATGCATGAGTCAATATGCAATGTATTCAGTAACTGTAGGTCAGAAACATATTCCGACTCTCTGGTGAGTCATGTAAATAAGAACTTGGATATTGATTCAAATTTATGTATATTATTTGCGGGTAAATTTAATTGCTTGCTACATATTTTAACTTATTTATTTCCTGTTTTGAATTTATTGAATGCTCTTTGTTCAGAAATAATACTAATTATAGTAATAGTGTAGGAGTGCGACGATGATAGATATTATATTACAAATAGCGGTCTGTATTGTTCTTGAAGGCTAAAGGAAAGCGAAAGAGGGGATAAGATGATAACAGTTCCATTCGTCTTCCAAAGGTTACACTTTGTGTTTCTGCTAAGAACATGTTTTTCTAAATCAATGCATTGATATGTCTGTCGATATCATGCCAATAGCACAGAATAATGAATAGTACAAGTACCAATGGCTCATTTTTAACCGACTTCCAAAAAAGAGGAGGTTCTCAATTCTTTTGTATGTTTTTACGCGATTACTCCGCCGATTGTGAACCGATTTCAATGATTATTTTTTTCAATGTTAGGTTTAATCTCCAAGGTGGCCCCATTTAAATTTTATCAAATCTGATCTCAGGTGGCATGTGGAGTCGGGTTTAATTTATAAAATACTAGCTGTGCCCGCGACTTCGTCCGCGTGAAAAAGTGTCTTTGGGTAGCATTTTTAATTATTTGGGCTAATACGCATGTGTCTTCATATCCAGCATATCCCACCTACACCGCACCGCGCAAGTCCCCCTCCACCCTCTCCCTCCTCCCTCCTCTCCCCTCTACCTCTCTCTTCCCCCCAATTCCCCCTCCCCTCCCCCTCTCTCTTCCACCCACTCCCCTCCCCTCACCTTCCCCTCACTTCCCTCTCCCCTCCCTTCACCTTCCCCTCACTTCCCTCTCCCCTCCCCTTTCCCTTCACATCCCCTCCCCTTTCCCTTCACATCCCCTCCCCTTTCCCTCCCCCTCCCCTTCACCTTCCCTTCATCTCCCCTCCCCCTTCCCCTTTCCCGCACTTCTACGTCCCCTCCCCCTTTCCCCCTCCCCTTCCCCTTCCCCTTTACCTCACTTCCACCTCCCCTCCCTCCCCCTTCCCCTTCCCCCTCACAAACTTTGAATGTCATTTTATTTATATCGAATCAACAGCCTAAACAATAAGTTTCAAGCTTCTAGCTTTAAAAATGACGATACCTTCATACAACTTTCTTCCCCCCTTTCAACCCCTTACAACCCTCTTTTCGCATTAAAAAGTATTCTGTCCTAAGGCTCTAGACTATCTGTGTACCAAATTTCATTTAAATCCGTTCAGTAGAACATTCACAAAACCTTACATATTTCCGTACAAACTTTCATCCCCTATTCCCTATTGTTATTTTAACATCCTTGAGGGTAAAACTTTCACAAACTTTGAATGTCATATTTATTTATTTCGAATCCCCTCACTTATAATTAGTTTCGAGCTTCTAGCATTAAAAATGACGATACTTCCATACAACTTTTCAACCCCTTGCAGCCCTTTTTCGCATTAAAAAGTAGCCTATGTCCTTTCTCAGGCTCTAGACTATCTGTGTACCAAATTCCATTTAAATCGGTTCAGTGGAACATTAACATAAACTTTACATATTTCCATATTTATATATATCGAATCTACAGCCTATAAAATAAGTTTCAAGCTTCTAGCTCCTAAAATGACGATACTTCCATACAACTTTTCATCCCCCTTTCAACCCCTTACAACCCTTTTTTTGCATTAAAAAGTAGCCTATGTCCTTTCTCAGGTTCTAGACTATCTGTGTACCAAATTCATACAAATTAGTTCAGTGGTTTTGGCGTGAAAGTGAGACAGACAGACAGACAGAGTTACTTTCGCATATATCATATTAAGGAAAGGATAATCTTAATTATCAAAGATTTAAATGCAAAGTTACGTTGTTACTATCATATGACCTGCGCCATATAATGGATGTTACTTCTCAAAACGCTGACAAAAGCTTCACGCATGCTAAGTTTTAATATCAACATTTGAGTGAGCCTTTACCAGTACCACAGAATAAATAATAGTACGACAGTACGCTTAGTGCCTATCTGCGCCTATCAAACAAATTGAAACTTTGCACATTCACTGCACTTTAGTGCAACGACCTGTCTATGCAACGACTACAGCTCAAATTATGTTTAAACAACTTTCTGTGTAACAAGACACTAACGAAATTAAGCCTGCACGACTATTTAGGATGTGTTATGTCTATGTCTTATATATGCGTCATTTCTTGACTATTAGTCTAATAGGGCAAGTGAGAGATCATCGTTTTAGCTATTTTTTTAGTTTAGCAAGACACACCATCTGTGACAGCATCAACATTTTCTATCGTCATCATGGTTAAAAGTTTGTATCTATGTCCTGTCTATATATTTATGTGTATACATACATATACATAAATTGCCGTGCGTTCATGCGTGTGTTAGTCTCGCAAAAACTCGAAAATGGCACGACCTATTTAATTTATTTGCGTTTTTTTCACCTCATAATTGGTTTTTGGGGATCACAATTAGCACGTCTGTCGTTTAAGCTAGCCTCCAATAAGTATGCTCGCAAGTTTTCCTACAAACAATAATTAGTCTCGCATGCAAAACGTGACTCAATTTATAACGTATATTCTGAGTCATCTTCCAGCACATGTTTTAATTTTGTTTAATGCATGATTTAAAGTTTAACCTACCAGCACTTTCTTCTACCTATGGCCAGTACTATTATTTATTTTGTGCTATGGCTTAGCTTTGTGGTTTAGCTTTATCGTTCACCGTCAGGAATGTAATGTAATTTTTAATATTATTATAATAATATTTCCGTGTACGCCAGAGAATTCAGAGTAATCTAGGCAGAGCGTGATAACCTACGATGATTTTGATTTCTGGCATTTCTTTAGTGGCATTGTGCCCGAATGAGAAATCGATCGACGTATATCACGAGTTTGGGTCTTCAGAGTCCACAAATGAATAATCAGACATAGGCTGATAAACACAATTACCCTCCCTTGCGTCGCGTAGTCGGGTAAAAAATTACAAGTTCTGTAATCCTGTTTGTTTCGGACTTGAGACTAGCTATCAGAGAGCAAATTATCTAGATGGTATAAAAAGAAAGTGGCTTGACTTATTGCGTCATCAAACTGTTGTTGCGAACCGCATTTGCAAAGTTGTAAACAAACTCAGAACAAGCTTACGTTTATTGCTACAAAAAGGGAGCGTTCATATTATAATCCTAACTAATATTATAAATGCGAAAGTAACTCTGTCTGTCTGTATGTCTGTGTCACTTTCACGCCAAAACCACTGAACCGATTTAAATGAAATTTGGTAAACAGATAGTCTAGAGCCTGAGAAAGGACATAGGCTACTTTTTAATGCGAAAATAAGGTTGTAAGGGGTTGAAAGGGGGGATGAAAGTTATATGGAAGTATCATTTTAAGAGCTAGAAACTTGAAACTTATTTTTTTAGGCTGTTGATTCGATACAAATAAATATGACATTCAAAATTTGTAAAAGTTTTACTCTCAAGGGTGTAAAATAACAATAGGGGATGAAAGTTTGTATGGAAATATGTAAGGTTCATATGAATGTTCTACTAAACGGATTTAAATGGAATTTGGTACACAGATAGTCTAGAGCCTGAGAAAGGACAAAAGCTTTTTAATGCGAAAAAAGGGTTGTAAGGGGTTGAAAGGGGGGATGAAATGTTGCATGGAAGTATCGTCATTCTAAAATCTAGAAGCTTGAAACTTATTGTTTAGGCTGTTGATTGGGGGAGAGGGAAGGGGGTGGGAGGGGAGGTGGAAGTGAAGGGAAGGAAAAGGGGGAGGGAGGGGAGGGGGAAGTGGGGGGAAGAGGAGGGGAGAGGAAAGTTAGGGGGAGGGGAGGGGAATGGGGGGAAGAGAGAGGAGGAGGGTAGTGGGGGGAGGGGGAGAGGAGGGGAATGGGGGGAAGAGAGAGGAGGAGGGTAGTGGGGGAAAGGGGAGGGGGAGAGGGAAGTTAGGGGAAGAGGGGGAGGGGAGTGAGGGCAAGAGAGAGAGGGAGGGGTGAGAGGTAGGGAGAGCGGGGAGAGCGAGGAGGAGGGATTACCGTGGCCTAGTACGGTGCGTTGTAGGTAGGTAGGTAGGTAGGATACGCATGTGTCCTATTTGTAAAATAATTAGCCTAAATAATTAAAAATGCTACCCAAAGACACTATTCCACGCGGACGAAGTCGCGGGTACAGCTAGTATAATCATATAAGATAGAAATATTTTTTTCTGGATTTGTGGCGAATGTATGGAACCGTTATAGACATTAATATTACCGAATGGGAACCGTAGCTATGCCTTTAGGATGATAATGTTGACAGCTCAATGTAGGTATACGTAGTGTATAATCATTAATAAATCTTTTCGATTATCGATTATTCTTATTGAACTTGGAATCGATGTTGCTTTGCTTCGTTATGCTATATTATATATAATGTTAAATAACAGATTAAGTACTGTATACGCACATACAGAACACGGCAGGTAGTAACACAATAATTCAGCTGGGCCTAAAAAATTACAATACCTACCTATATTGTAATTTCTGTTTACAAATAATTGCGTGATATGTATTTGAGGAGTAATAAACCTTTAATATTTCGAAAAAAAAAATATAGTTACCCAAATGTAATATTTTATAAGTTTGATTTATTTTATTTCAAACCGATAATCGATAGTCAGTGGTTATTTGGTATTCGTGGCACTTTACTAAGTAGGCGTTACCCGTCAATGAAGTACGGAATTGTCTGTAGTACATTTTACTGAAAAAAATACGAACGAGGCCCAGTTTCACTGGTCCCTGATAAAGTATCAGATAATTATTTGACACATTACTCCATATACGCCATAGTTTCTGATGATGAAGACAGCTTGTAGAGACTGGCACTTTCTAACGGCAAATGGTATGATGGTCGAATAAGTTCCACAACAACATATGATGATCCAAATATAAGCTAAAAACGTGTTTCGTTAAATATAGTTGAAGCTAATTTTTGATGACATAAGTACTCGTACCTACATGATAAGTACCAATGCCTAGTAGGTCCTACTAAATAATAGTGTAAGACTAATAGTATCTATTAGGGACTATTAACAGTGTTCGATAAAGTTAATACTTTATCATCCCTTTTCTTTACAGCCCAACACACTTCATCTATACATCTCACACCAACGAGGCCCCTTCTACAAAGCTGAATTCGCAACAGAGCTAGACCTTCGCAAGTTCCACATTGCAGACGTAACTGACAAGCGTATATTTGTCTCTGTCATGCACACGGATACTCATGCTAACCTCTACGTGTCAGAGATCAGCAACAATTTCACTCAGTACAACTTTGTGCCGAGCTTGGAACAGATTCTGTGCTACTTCCCCGATGGCAACTGGAAGGATAGCTGGCTGGAGTAAGTATTAACCATCGATGTCTTTTGGCCCCTCCCAATGAGCGGTACAGAGACCATTTTTCAATTCTCCCCATTCCATTAACCGCTCGAGACCTTACGTAGATCTACGCCCCACCCCACCTAAGCGCAAGGAATTTGAAACTACGCCTGCCTAAACTTAGTCTCCATTCCAGAACTTTTCTTCAACAAGATAATTAATTGGCTTCGATTACAAATATGATCGGCATATTTCAGCTTGTCGTTCACCTTAGTGTTAACATCTAAGAAAATCCCTGTAATGATCCGAAAGTCTTAACCTAATGTTTTCGAATATTTCACGTTGGATAGACAAACACTCGACCACTATCTCAACTGAGGTTAAGTAAAGATGCGATCTCAAATAGAATCGTGCTTGTTTGGAATTAAAAGATGGCTTTGAGAGGGCGCTAGACTACTGACTAGTCCAATCCATAGAACGTTGGTTTCCTAACCTCCATAGTTATTCTCATTTCAATCGGATACATTCGAATTTGGAAGTGACATTTTAAATTTTGATTAATTATTATTCCGTGAGCTATGTGTTTGCGGAAACCTTCCCGATTAGAATCACTGATATTTTCGATCGGATATATCAAAAGTTATGGATTAGAGCATTGTGAATTGCAAAGATTTGAGTGAGGAGAGGCAGATTCCGAATCCGAATTTGCTTTCGAATGATTGTGACTAGACCTGCAGTATAGCATACAGCCTGGCGCCGAACATCATTCAGAGATTAAAAAAAGAAGTATAGATTGAAATAGTTTGACGCAACTGTAACCACACCTTATCTTTTGCAGGGACGTGACAGAAGATCCATTCACGGATTTATATCGAGTGGAAGGCATGAAAGGAATCTACATCGCGTCTCAGGTAGACTTCAAGGCACCCACAGCAAGCATCGGACCTGAGCACTTGATATCGGTGATATCGTTCGACCATGGTGTTACTTGGTCACCTATCACACCACCTACCGAAGATGAGAATGGTGAATATCTTCTTCTAATATATAAAATTCTCGTGTCACAGTTTTCGTTGCCATACTCCTCCGAAACGGCTTGACCGATTTTGATGAAATTTTTTGTGCTTATCCGGTATCTATGAGAATCGGCCAACATCTATTTTTCATCCCCCTAAATGTTAGGGGTAGTCCACCCCTAAATTTTTTTATTTTATTTTTTAGACAACATTTTTAATTTCTATTTTTTTATGATACAACATACAAAAATACATACAATCCTCAATTTTCACCCTTCTACGATCAACCCTTATTTTTTAATAGCCATTTTAGTACTTTAATCATTTTTCCTCCATACATACTTACAATAAGTAAGCTATTTTTTGTCTACACTAGAAATTACTACGAAATTATTTATATGGCAAAACAACGTTTGCCGGGTCAGCTAGTATTTATATAGTTATCTCTTCTCTTTCTCTCTCTCTCTCTCTCTCTCTCTCTCTCTCTCTCTCATGTCGATGTTTCTTAGTATGACCATTGTGTGCCCTATGCCGTGATTCTTGTGCTGCTTTATGGCAACCCTCAGTGAGACCGCTTGTATGTATATCTAAATACTGTATGTGTGTCTAATCTAAGTACTTGTCTAAATGTATATCTATAGAGCATTCGTCTGAACGAATTTCCTGAATGAATTTATTGTGAGACGCAATCTTTTTAAATTCCTAATAAGTATTTTTGTACTGCATTTAATTACATTATTTATCTTATGTAGAAGTGCTATCATCTTTTTTATTTTATTTATATTTCTTTAAAAAATAAAAATAAAACAAAACATACGACATTCACATCGTCACTTTCCATCAGGCGAGATGGTGGTCAAATGCTTGCTTATGTGCAATAAAAAATAAATGCAAAATGTTTCGAGTAGCTATACACCGAACCGAATAACAAAAAGAGTAGTAGTACCCCACCAGGAGGCCCTTTCTCGATCTAAATAAATTTAAGATCGCTTACAAAATTAAAAACCCGACTCCAAATGCCGCAACTTTTGCAACCTGCCTATCGTTTATCTTTAATATACTTGTTCCACAGGCAAACCCCTCCATTGCCACGTAGAGAATTCATGCAGTTTACACTTGTGCCAGAAGTTCAGTCAGCTATATCCAGTAACAAGGTGAGAGATACTACGAATTCATTCTTGTTTATGTAACGGAGTTCATTTATAATATTACCTAATTTTCGATCTTATGCCTATTGACATTGGGTTCTTTTATTAGCACTTTTATTAACTAAATAGTTCTTTATCAAACCATTACAATTTATTATCAAACTATTAAATAGTTGCAGTGGGCTGGTCACATCTGTCGTAGAACCGATAACCGTTGGGTAGAACACGTCCAGTTCTAGAGTGGAGACCACAGCTCCGTAAACGAAGCGTAGAACGCCCTCCAGCTAGGTGGAGCGATGATATACGCAAGTTGGCTGGCAGGGTTGGAAACAGAGAGCTGAAGATCGAGCACAGTGGCGTGCCATAGCTGAGGCCTATGTCCAGCAGTGGACGGAGATAGGCTGATGATGATGATGATTGTTTCTATCTCTTTATTGCTTTTATAATAATTTAATACTATATAGTTCTGGTAAATTTATGGGTAACCACTCACTTTGTTGACCATAACTATAGTTGGTTCTTCTTAATTAGTATACATTCAAACAACAAACATTATGCTCATAGGGTATGTAGGCATTGTACATAGTTGGAATTTTTTAAAGTCACAATAGTTAAAATTAAAGTACTGGTCGCAGAGAAAATGCTTATTAGAACCATGGGCATTGTGCTTATATTTGATAAAAATAAAATCGGGATATTTAATTTTAATTACATCTAAAATATTTTGGGTCGTATCACTCGTATCGACACCGTTTCCGTAAAAATCACCCTCAATGCAGGCATCTTTATTTAAGCGTCGTGTAACTCATTCATATATTTAAAATATTGTTCTAAATAATATTACGATACAGAATGTGGCTATAATAGCTAAATAAATGTATAAATAAATCAGTATTTCAATCAGAATAAAAGTGTTCCCAAGATACAGACTATGCATTAAGGCCATATTTCAGCGCAGTAGGTATTTAGCGATACCTTCGTCCCCGTGACGGATATTATGATCGCGAAGCTAGAAACTATCAGCCAGCTAGCAAAAGTGGCACTGGTCCTACCGCGAAGACGCCTCGCGGGCTACTGAAGTGCGGCGCGCTGGCCGCTTAGTTATATAATATTGTGTTAAAAAAAAGGACTATCATGAATAAAACTATCCTAAAATTTCCTTTTCATATTCTTTTCCTATTTTTTGGCATATTTTTTTGTGAGTCAGAGTTTAATGTACTTTAAGTTATACCCAAAAAACTATTTAAATTTCTTTGTTTTCGTATTTTTGTATGATCGAGTGAAGTCGTAAATATCATGTTTTAAACCATTAAATAATCAAGGATGTTTCTTGAATTACATCATACATTTTCTGTGATCAAAATAAATAATATTTCATTAGTTGCTGTTGAATCAAAAACTTTGGATTTGGAATAAGTAAGCCTTAAATAAAGGTACCAAATTATGCATAGCCGTATCTTGGTAACACTTATATTCATATTTTCTGTATTGATTTATTTATTAATTAAGTTATGTAACACATATATTCACATTCTGTATCAATTTATTTATTAATAAAGTCAACTGCATTAAATTGCCTAGTATCCGGGTGCAAATAGCCAATGTACTCAATACAACATTGTTTTATTGAATCCTGACCTATCGCTATCTAGTGAATAAGTCAACAAACTTCGATCTAACAGACACACGAAGTACTTATTTAACGCCTAATTATCTCTTTGAACTTCAACGTACGTCTTACGACTTACGACGTATATTGTGATTTGATTTCTATACGATTATGTCAATGTCGTATGAACTGAGTTTGTAATATTTTAGCATTACTTTTTGCTCCAAACACTGTCAGTTTTTTGTGCTCAATAGGTAGATTGACCACTATCTTACCTTATGTTAAGTGACGATGTAGTCCAAGTTGTAGCACGCTTGTCCAGAAGATACCCATTCACTCGCGACTTGAAGACCCCCAGGTGGTAGTTATTGGGAAACACAAATTCAGGCACGAAACGTTTATTTATGTGTGGATATTGCTATAGCTACTCTGAATTCTGATGTACTGTAGACACTTAGATATGCAGAGTGGATTTTTAAGATGGAACCATAAGGGTTACTGTTAAGGTATGCTCCAGTAAAACGTTGTAGGGAGACTGTCTATATATTTTAATTTAGTTTGGGCTGCAAATACAAATTTAGATTAAATAGTACTTTATAAATTGCTATCGATCCAGTTTTTAGCACCATTTCTTTTTTGAGCATCTAAACACTATCAGACCAACTGTGGTAACAGTACCTACTAGAAATTACGGAAATGGTATAATACTATTTTCAGCCGCATCCTTGCAGTCTCTACTGAAAAGTCCATCCCGTTTACACATTACGAACAGTTTCTTACGAACGATTTCATTTGATGTAGCTTCAACGGAAGATATATTTGTCTTTGCGGTTACATATCAATAAATCATCCCCATGCATATCCAAAGCTATCAATAATTTGATGACTATAAAATATTTTGAGTTCTATCATAGACAATGATTTAATTTTACTTTTGAAGAATTAATTAACTTTGTGACGCATTATTTATCCTGTGTCTGCCTACAACAGTTGGGCATAGTTTTCTTCTATAGCACGCCACTGAACGCAATCTTCGGCTGTTCTTTTCTTACCAATACCAAAGAATAAATAATAGTTGCCAATACCGTCCACTTTGTAATAAAGATGGCAATAATTGTTGAAAAATTTTAATGGTTAATTGATGAAAAAATATCGATAATTTTATTGGTTAAATAGTATTAGTTAATTATTCGAGTAGATTTGGTTCTTTTTTCATTTTCGACTCCCACACACTTATCGAAATGAATCCGTATTCCGAATTCCGTCTCAGTCAATTTTTAAAAACAAACTTTAGTTTTCCACTACACAACAACACAAAATAAGTAATAGTACAACAACAACAACTTTATTATCTAATAAAACTATCCATTACCACAGAGAGTACTAATAGCATTAACTCATTCCATACACTACAGTTAATTGTTTAAAATATCACTTCACTTTGTCAAGAATAAAAATATCGGAAACATCGATTAACTCATTCCATACACTACAGTTAATTGTTTAAAATATCGCTTCACTTTCTTAAGAATAAAAATATTGGAAACATCGATTAACGAATTCCATACACTACAGTTATTTTTTAAAATATCACTTCACTTTGTCAAGAATAAAAATATAGGAAACATCAATTAACTCATTCCGTACATTACAGTTAATTGTTTAAAATATCGCTTCACTTTGTTAAGAATAAAAATATCGGAAACATCGACTGGATAAATTATTAGTGTTTTATTTTGAGGGCAATAGAGCATACAATCGAATGCAGTTAACTTATGGAATATTTTATGTGGTTAAAAACAGCATGTTCGAACTTCACTCCCGATATCGTATAATATATCAATTTTCGAATATGTTCCTTATCCATTACAGTTTAAAGGTTAAATGTAAGGGCATAAAAATGGGTTAGTTTGTGATTCGCAAGGTGAGGTCATTATCAGTTGCAGTTGATATAATATTTTTATTCGTTAACGTTAATTTTCTTTATTGAATATTATGGTTAATTTTGAATATTAGTTTATTTTAATGGTAGATAGTTATATTCATCATCTCTACTTTGTTAATACTTAATTTAGAATAGAACTCAATTAAAACTGTATACTTCACACTTTTCTCTAAGAATTAAAAAAAAAACTAAAGGTCTAAATCTTTATAAGAATTTTAGTTTAACCTTTTAACATTTTCCTTTGGATAGTAATCTGTAGTGGGTTTCTTCTATGTACATTGACTTACACTCTTGCCTTTTGTTTATGTTTGATGTTCAAACAGCAATAGTGTGCTTTAATAATACTTAATACGGTTTCATTTTGTTAGAGCCTACGACGCAATGGATTTACTATTTAAAATAAAACTGCACTAATAAAATAGTATGCTTTAGTTTAGCATTATTGAAAAAAATGATACATTGTTTTGCAGTCCACCAGGAAATGTGGTTACAAACGGCTTGAGGTAAAACGAACATACCTATAAGTTTGTTTTGCTTTTACTTAATTTAGTGAGGATAACGCTCACTGAGTCTGAGCTTAGTACTACTCTTAGTATTTGTAATGGTATAGTTTTTCTAAAGGCCTTTTACATGAGGCGATTTTTCACGCGCACTCGATAAGATGGGTACGACCTTGAACAGTACTGTAAACAATCAATAGAATTTCGTCGCGCTGTCAAGCCGCACGGCGCGTGGCGCGACGTAATCATGACTGGTTATCAAGCGTTTTCGCTCCGCTCAGCTATTGTAGATACTGCCCTTAGATCAAAATTTGTTTCTACAAAAAATCAAGGTCTGCTGTAGGTACGCTCCTATTATTTTCTTTTTTTGACCAAGCAATTGTAAATAAAAATATGACCCTTCAAAAGTCTCAAAGAGGAGATTAAAAGGCTTATATTTCTTTTTGCAATTGGTTGGTCAAAGAATGCAAATAATAGGGGCATAGCTACAGCAGACATTGAATTTATATAAAAACAAATTTTGCTCTAGAAGCATTTCCCAGGGAGGAAACGGGGGAATACATTTGTATGGAAAACTGCACCCCGCGTTCTCTCTTAAGTTTCGGAATATATTAGTATCGAGCTTCCTTATCTATTGAGCTTATTTTATCTCTCGTAGCACGCTTGTTGAACAAGTAATAAATGTGTTTACAGCAGCACATTTCTATTACAGCAGCTACTTTACTCATAGATTGTATCATAGTTTCATTTTTTGATGTATGTCTGCTTCAGGATTCAACAGAAAGTTCGATTGCGCGTGAAAAAGTTGCCGTGTGTAAACTCTCAGTTTTTGGCATGGATTCAGGAGTGTGCAAATAATGCTTGGTTTTTAAAAGGTTTTCAATGTTTTTTTACGAGCATGGTTACCTTTTGTGTCAAAATGCTTAATTAATTATCATTCATAAGTCTTCTTAGAGTATTTCTGTAGCGTACACACTGTAGCCAGAAAGGTGATGCATTTAATGATACACTATGTGTATGTTGGCAGTAACGATTGTAATATTTAGTTTTTTTGGACGTAGTCATTTTATACAACAAATACACTATTATTACATCCACATAGCACTGCAAACTGAAGTCTACACTTAATTATTGGTGTGGGTTGCGTGATATCATGTATCTAACTTAATCATTTGCAAAGTAAATAACCAAAGACTCGTCAACTTTTTGGTGCACCGTTGGTTCTAAATATTAAGTACATCATAGAAAATATTTTCGATTTTTTTACAGTGTTAAATTTGTAGGTATTTTTTGGTCTCATCTAAGGCATGCCAGTTACCATGCCTTATTTTAGTCTGTATACTCTGTATTTAACTTGCTTCCAAATCCACTTATCTTTGTTTCGAAAGTTATGAGTTTTATATTGTTTTATTTTTGTTATAATATTCAAATGTATAAAGATTATATTTTATATGAAACCCGGCAAACTCAATTCAAACCAAAAATGTAACATCCACAATGAATTGGAACCTAAATTAATTTGGTTTTTGTACTTAGATCCGCGAGCATAATGAGCTCTAAATCAGCCCCCGGTATCATAATGGCTACGGGAGTGATGGGCAAGTCTCTGAAAGGAATTCCCGGGGTCTACCTTAGCAGAGACGCAGGCTTAACGTGGAAGAGGATCCTGAAAGACTATTACTTCTTCAACTATGGTGACCACGGAGGTGTGCTAATCGCAGTGAAGTATTTCAAGTCCCGAGGCGAAACTAGAAGGATTTTGTATTCCACAAATGAAGGCATTGACTGGAATTCATACCAGTAAGTTTCTACATGTGTAGTTTTGTTAATTGTTCTTCAATTTGCTTTGTTTTTTCGGTTTACCACAGCGAACATTATAACGCTTTTAGGGACAAAAATGTCGTGGCGGTACTAACAAAGTAGTATCGTATCATCCCGTAGACGGAGTATATTAAAATAGACCTGGCATTAAAATAAATAATAATATGAGTAAAATAAAACTATACAATCACTAGTATGAGAGAGCTTGACGGACAAAATTTTTTTTATCCTTCTCTGCGTAAGCGATTTTATTGTTTGGCTTCAGCTCTAGCTCCAGCTCTAGTGGCACCCATTGGCTTTCACCCGCTGTCATGTATGATACCAGACCAAATTACGTAGTTCATTTTATCTTATAGCTGGCATATGTATCACGTGTTCATCATTTTATTCGGGTTATATCTCTATAGCTATTTCATCGCTTACGCTAATATCATGTTTATTTAATATTCCGTCTACGTATCACCTGATATCTCTGCCTGTGTTGTGATCGCATTAACAAATTGGTTGTTTATCTGAATTGGTGTCAAAAGTCAAAGCATTTATTCAGTATGTGGGCATATTAAAAATCTGCACTTACACACGTCAAATAACTTCAAATAGATCATATCAATAATTATTATTCTAAATATATAACAAAAACATAACTTATTGCTTTGAATTTAAAAAAAACAAAAGTAATGAGCCATTTAGCTTTCATCTAAACGTCGAACGTCACACTTAAAATTTTGTTTATTTCCCCTGGCTAATAGTAGGGTTGCCAACCATACTATTACGTGCACCCCCATGCATATTTCAGTACTTCAGACATAAATAATGTAACACAATAAATATATAGTGTCAATAAAATTGTCTGAAATTTAACTTTGAACAGGTTTAACGCAGACGACCTCCGCATCTACGGTCTCATGACAGAACCGGGAGAGAATACGACGACGTTCACGATGTTCGGCTCGGCCAACGACCACCACCAATGGATCATTATCACCATCGACCTTAAAAACACATTCGCTCGCAATTGCACACAGGATGACTTCAAATTTTGGTCGCCATCACCACCAAACTCTTCAGTGTCTTGCGTTCTCGGAGCCAGAGATACGTATCAAAGGAGACTTGCACACACAAATTGTTACCATGGCGTCAGCTACAAACGAGCCGTGACAAAAGAAGTCTGCGAATGCACCAGAAGGGACTTCGAATGCGATTTCGGTTTCATGCTCTCCGGAAACGATTGCATCAGAAATAAATCGGCGAAATACTCCCCGTACGCGATTGCCAGCGATTGCCGCCCTGGAAATTATTACCAGCGAACCAAAGGATATAGGAAAATAGACGGAGATGCCTGTACTATATCTGGATATATGTCGTATGCGCCCGACATGATTCCCTGTCCGATTGAGGAGCCTCAGGAATTCATGCTGGTCGCGCTGAGGGACAAAATTGCGCGCATAGATCTATTCGACAACTCCACCATATACCCAGTTACGGATCAGAAGAACATCGTCGCGATCGAGTTTGACTTGAAAAATAACTGTTTATACTGGGCGGACATCGAGATGGACAAAATCAGCCGGCAGTGTTTCAACAACGGTACCGTTCAGGAGGTCGTGGTTGACACAGATTTGGCCAGCATCGAAGGAATGGCTCTCGACTGGATTTCGAACGTCCTATTCTTCGTCGATGGCTTACGGAAGAAGATAGAGGCCGTCCGGACCGATCTCACGAGCGAGGGTCGAATGAGGGTGACTATTTTGGATCAAAAAATCCTCTTGAAACCGCGAGGCATCGCAGTGCATCCTAGAGCTGGATATCTGTTCTGGACCGATTGGGACCGGAATTTCCCATCCATTTCCCGATCGAATTTGGACGGAAGCAACGTGAATAAGTTGTTCGGGAAGCCTATAGTGCAATGGCCCAACGGGATCACGGTCGATCAGATGTCGGAGCGAATTTATTGGGTGGACGCTATGGAGGATTACATCGCGAGCGCGGATCTGAACGGACGATACTTCAAGCGAATTCTGTGGAACGACGAGAAAGTTTCCCATCCGTTCGCCGTCGCGGTGTTGAAAGATAAGATGTACTGGGACGATTGGAAGGAGAAGTCAATTTTCTTCGCGGATAAAGATACCGGACTCGATGTCGTTACGATCAACAATTCACTCTCTGGCTTGATGGATTTAAAGGTGTTCGCTCATTTTACTCAACACGGCAGCAATGCTTGTTCTTACAAGAACATCAGTTGTGATACGATGTGCCTCGGAGGGCCACATAATACGTTTACTTGCCTCTGTCCCGAAGGATTTAAGATGACAAACGGCAAGTGTGTGTGTCCCAATGGAATGATGCCTGCTGCTAACATGACCTGTCCGAAGTCTGCCGGAGGGACTTGTTCTGCTGTGAGTATATATTTTGTTTATTCTTCTTAACATCGTAATTGAAGCTGCAACAATCATAAAAGACTTAAATAAAACTGACGGTTTTCGTGGTAATAACGGCAGTATAAATACAATTTAATTGAAGTCGGGTCGAGACTAAAGTTACTCTAGTTGCGCTTGCATATTCTATTCTTTTGACCGTTCTTGACTAAGCTGACACTGGCAATCTTAACTTAAAAACCTTGCAATCAGGTTCATATTTGGCCCTGCAAATATATTTGCTTATATACATTTAGTATTGCAAATAGACAAACACTTGAACTAATATCTCACCTAAAGTGACGATGCAGTTATAAGATGGTATTATGTTTGTCTGGAATTGGTAGGCGGCAGTAAAACGAGACACTAGACAATTGATGTTTGTCTAAACCACAAATCGCGACTCTCTCGTCTGGTCTTCCATACCGACATTGACTTCCATACTAGAAACTATGCATCATCCCCAATTTAAGTACTATAGTAATTTCAAACACTCGCTGCCCGTGAAGCAATAGAATGTGTAAACAGGACAGCACCTGTTATGCTGTCTCTCGCACTTACGGGAGGCATAATGACGCACCACTTGTCGATATTACTGTTTTGACAAAGTGGAAAGATAAGCGGTTATCGATAAGTGAAGTACCACTCGCGCCCCGTCCCTAGCGCATCGATGATTTGTGGCGGCGAAAACGAGCGTTTGACATTATTTTTTTAAATAAATATTACTCGTAATGTGGGTCGCACATTACTACATTACTTTACGAAATGTAATGTATAATGTAAATAAATTATTTCAGAGCGAATTCACATGTAAAAACGGCCTATGTATAATGTCGACTTGGCGTTGCGACGGTAACAATGACTGCGGCGACTTATCGGACGAGATCGGATGCCAATGTTCACCGCCGATGATATCGTGCGACACTAACCGATGCTACCTACCCAACTGGAAATGCGACGGAGATATGGACTGTGCTGATATGACCGATGAAAAAGGTACTTATCTAAAATTTTTTTACATAATTTCAACCGACTTCCCAAAAAGAAATAGGTTTTAATTCGTCTGTATGTAAAAAATATATATATTTGTATCTATTATTACGCGATTACTCCGTCAATTATGAACCGATTTGAATGATTCTTTTTTAATCGGTGGGGTTCGTTTCCTATGTGATTTCATCGAGATCTGATAAGTATAGAGATATGACGATAATGGTCTCAAACTTGCTACTGAAACTGTTTTTAACCTATTGTGTTTGTGTCCCACTGCTGAGCAAAAAAGTGCCCCAATTTCTTCCACTCCCAACTATGCTTAAGATGTTCATATTCATTATCATGAATAGCATCTAGGTCGTCCCGTCATAGCTTCCATGGACGGCCTCGACGTTTTTAGGGTTCCGTACCCAAAGGGTAAAACGGGACCCTATTACTAAGACTCCACTGTCCGTCCGTATGTCTGTCTGTCTGTCTGTCTGTCTGTCTGTCTGTCTGTCTGTCTGTCCGTCTGTCACCAGGCCATAGATGGCGTTATATTGAAATGTCGATCCCTAACACCTTTGTTAGACGTTAGATGGCGTCATAAGAAATAAAATGTTTATTAATTACATATATATTATATATATATAATTAATTTTGCTGGCGAAAAATGATAGTGGTATTTTTTGCTCGATCTTATAAAATACTGTAGTGTGGTACGGAACCCTACGAGTGCGAAGACTTGCACTTGGCCAGTTTATTGGTCTTTAGGTGGCATACTCTTAAGATATTAACAGATATTAAATCTTCATCATAATCAGCCTATGTCATACCATTGCTCGACATAGGTCTCTCCCAAACACGATCGATTCTGAACTCGATTTTCAATTAAAACAACACATTTTAACATTTAAATAAGTATGAGACGAACATACAATATGTTTTTCTCATATTTTTAATAGTAATAAAGTTGAAATATTTATTTATTTATTAATGCAAGCCATATACAAGTGTCCTTATTTCTAAGTATACTATATACACGGACCCTGTTACATATATGGCATTTAAAATAGGTAATCATTGACATGACAGGTTTATCTATCTTACTATATTTATTTATTAATACATACTATGAAATATTTACTTAACATAATAGATATATAATATTCAACTCTACATTTATTTTTATTTTATTGTAGGAACTTGTATTACCTACACATACATTTAAGCTTATAAAAGCCCTAGGAGTATAAGCTAAGAAAATCTGCCCCCGGAAGATATTTGATTGATATTTATACGATTTGTAGGTACTAATAAAATATGTATTTTCTGAAAGTTTGAGATTTCTAACTTAACTGGTTTATTTAAAGCAAAAATGGTAAAATAGGAAAAAAAAAATTTTTCAGGACTGCCTGCAATTAAACTAATTTTTTTTATGTATCTTTAGGACTAATAATAGCTATTATAAACAAAATTAGAGCTATATAACATCACAGGATCATAGAAAAAAAAAATGTTATATTTAATTTTTTACCGCCATACCAATACAAGTTTGGAACAATAACAAAAAAAAAAATTTTTCGTACATTTAATATTTCCCTACAATAATATAATATTTGTTTTTTTTAAAAAAAAGGTACGCCGGTAGTGAAAAAAATTTAAACCACTTTTTGGCCCCTTAGGAATTTCCATATTATACATTACATGCCCGCATTGAATTGCTTTTTTATGCTATTTATGTACATATATACATCACATATACATCATCTATTAAAAATAATATTAATTTTCAAAATAACAAAAATACCTATTCTATTGTGAAAGTAAATAAATAAAACATTCAAATATCAAGTATCAATGTTATTATTCAATTTAGTTAATGTAATATAATTTACCTTCTAAGATGAAGAAAGTAATTTAGGTGTTTTTTATTTCAGATTGTGGATCACACAACTGCACAGAGAATCAGTTCCAATGTGCAAACGGACATTGTATCGAAAAACGATGGGTGTGCGATGGCGATAACGATTGTAAAGATGGATCCGATGAACGAAACTGTACTGTAAGTACTCTTGGAATGGAAAGGTTAATTAAACATATCCAGGTGTAATAATGACACGTTTATTCAGCTTATAATGGACATTGTTCTCTTACGTGTTTTATGTCCTTGGTGGAGCTGTTATCTTCTTATAAATATATTTCTTCTTTATTCTAACTTCTCCTGAAATAAAAAAAAACATTACTATTTTTTAGTTAGCGAGAATATATTCACTTTATTTATTCAATTTCACAAGTATTAAATCAAAATTGCAAACCAAACAATACGAAGTTTTAAGAGTCTACCAGATTTAAAAAAAAAAATTTATTTTTTTGGATTTTTTGTTTTAATTCTGAGCAGGATTATTTCACAAATATCCACTGAAAGACTTCCAAAAATATATAGAATTCAATTGCCAATTAGCATGCAGCAAATCGATTACTGGTACAGAAAAAAACTATCCATAACATTTTCAGAGCATACCAAAACGACCTCTAATGAACTGCGACAACGGTTTCGCTTGCGGCAACGACAGCGGTCTTTGTGTGCCGAACTCTTGGGTGTGCGACGGAGAACACGACTGTCCCTCCGGGGAAGATGAGAATCCTGACAGATGTAAGAACTCCACCTGTGCGCCTTACATGTTCAGGTGTCCATCGGGAAAGTGCATTTTTAAGTCTTGGGTAAGTTATATCAATTTTAAGGTTGTTCTTGTAGCTAAAACATCGCATACTGTTAGCACTTAACACCAACTTAAATTGTATCTACCGGTCATGTTTAGATATCTTAGTATAAAATTTAATTGTATACAATTGTTTTGTAAGTACGGCTAACTGCTAACCTTCGGGGGAGAGCACTGTATGCTGAAACACAGGTGATGAGCCTATCTCAGCAGCAGATACTCAAGAATGAACATGATCATAATAGCCTCACAACTTCTAGTATAATTATTGTAACATTTTTTCCGAAATAAACGATTTATTTATTATTTATGTCACATTTAACGCTCCGAAAGATTTCTAATTTTGTTTTAACTTATGCCACGAGTTTCGTTATGGTTTCACACGATTAGTTGACTTAGCCATTGTTAAAGTACAAAGTGCTTCGATTATTTAAATACGTATGTATATAGTTGTTACGTGGAGTAAAAGTCACTTTTAACTCAAGTCAAGTCTAACTCAAAGTCCAGGCCAAGTCATGCATTTAGTAAAGATATGCACTTTTCATTGAACTTTTGATGTGATGATTACACATTAGGTGTATCCGCGACTAATTTCCAAAGTACATGTGATAGTCTAGTTTAATAACTATCTGTATACCATATTTCATCCAAATCCGTTCAGCCGTTTTGCGTAATTGCACGGAAAAACACAAGTTTTAGGAAAATAATACGAGTACATTGAGAGTACTCACAAATTTCCATGTCAAAACTCCTTGTCAAACATTAGTATTAATTGCCCTAGGTATGTGACGGAGAAAACGACTGCACCGACATCGAAGCATCTGACGAAAAGAACTGCACTAACATCGGTCATTCGAAATTCCTTCCCAACCCGAACAACACCGTACGTCCAAACTTCCCCGCAAACGGCACTTGTTTGGATTGGATGTTCAAATGCGAGAATGAGCAGTGCATCCCTGATTGGTGGAGATGTGACAATATAGATGATTGCGGTGACCATTCCGATGAAGTCGGCTGTGGACTTAATCTGCCCAATGCGAAGAATGATAGCACCGACCATCCCTCTGCAAGACACAAGTGCGGCAAGAATCAGTTTACTTGTTCACCTGGTGAGTTATTCATTTGTTTTTATTGACTTAAAAAAAAAATTAAGTAATTCAGTTTGTGTAAATATTGGTTATTTGTGTATGTTACCACGTATTTTTGGAATCTATTAAATTAAATATATTTATGTTTGAAATGATGACACGGGGAAAGAAGCGTTTATCTTATTACTCGTCAACGGCAAAGCTTAAAAAAAGCAAAACAAACTTTAAGCGCAAATACACGGGGTTATCATGTGTTATTCAGTAGTTCCTATAGACACCTTCCTTCTCCAGTATCGAATATCAGGCCAGCTCTACGGTAGGTACTTACCATAACATTCCATTATCATCCGATTATGTATGCAAATTTCACCGGGAAGTGAGTTAAATTTAACTGGAAGGATTTGATTATATATAATCACTAGGACAATTCAAACTAAGTAAGAGCTTTATCATAATTAGCCGGTATCAGTCCACTGCTGAAAATACCTAGGCCTCTCCCAAAACTCGCCACTGAGCATTAGGTTCAGTGGCTACGGCTCTTCCTTTCCAGTCACTGCCCACGGCTTTGGGAATGTCGTTGCTCCACCTAGTCATAGGACGTTCTACTCTACGTTTGCCGATTCGCAGTCTCCACTCTAGCACCAGTCTAAAGTAAGAGCTTGTCAAAATCAAAAGTTTCGTTTGATTTTAGGTATATGCATTCCCCTAACATGGGTATGCGACAGCGTTAAGGATTGTGCGTCAGGCGAAGATGAAAAAGATTGCAATCCCAGACCCAGGCCCACTTCACTCTGCGACGCTGAGGAAACTCCCTGCGGCGACGGAAACGGATGTGTGGCCAATAGTAAACTGTGTGATAATGTGTTCGACTGTGCTGATCATAGCGACGAGGCTCTTTGTCCTAACAAAACTGTGAGTATTTAACCAAATTAAATTACGGGTATTCTACTATTTGACGAATGCATCTGTGCTTCTGTGGCATCGTAGCTCCTTAACGGATGAAACGATTTTCATTGTTTTTTGGGATTTGTTCGGGAGTGCTCTTAGCTAGGGATTCAAGAAAATATGTTCAGTATGTTCAGTAAGTATGTTCAGTCGATTGAGGTTATGAGAGGAACTTTAACAGATCTCGAGGATTGTTTTCAAATTTTCATTTAAGTGTTATATAATCCTTACTATTATAGCAATAGGTAAGTTTTTACCAAACGTATTTAAAATGTCTGTGTGTGATGGATGTTTTATAATAATGGGTGCAGACTATGTGATAATGAGTTTCACTTTATGATCATGAGACGCTTTGTCTTAATAAAACTGTTTTCTTCTTTTTCTTTCAGTTTCTCTTGCCCTATCGTTATTACTATAAGATTGTTGTTGCGCATGTACAATAATGCCCGTAAGGGTCGACGTGAATAAGTGGTGATTAGATTGAAGATATATCGGATACAATCTTTAGTGGAAAGTTTTTATTTGTACATTTTTTTGTTTATCTTAATTTTTGTTATTCAAAGGGAGCAAAAAGAACCTTAAAATCCTTTGTGAATAACTATTAGTCGAATGTTCTCCTACACTTGTGACATTTGCTCTTATTTACTTAATAGGGGCTACTGGTTACATATTGAGGCCAAGACTCACGTAAAATTTTGCTAAACACTAGAAAATTCTGCGTAATATCAAGAAGAAAAGAGGTTGCGGCGCCAATTAAATATGAAAACTGCAGCATTTGTACGAGTAATGCTTATTTGGCTTTGTCGGCAAATTAAATCAATAAAATGTTGGTTATAATAATAAATAGTCCCCCGTGAAGAAAAACATCACTAAGAAACCCCAACCGTGCATGGTGGTAGGACACTTTCTACTGTCCGCCTGGCCAGCCGCTACCACAAGTTGGAAAATCTGTCGCCGAACATAATGTGTTCCGGCAGCTGTCCTTAGGAGCCAGATCCCATTCTATGCCTAGCGTGCTATCATCCTCGACTGCATCATCACACTAACAGGTGAGACAGTGGTCAAAACAATAGCCTATATACGATATTAAATAAAGTCGCGATTCCACATATGCAAGCAAATATTCGAACAAAACCTCGCCCTTGTCAGGTGGATATGAACCAATCGACTTTGGTTAGAGAGATCGAACGAATAGCGTTAACAGCCTGCTTGAACGCGTTAGAACGATTCCGTGAACGTGGTTTACATCCAACTTTTGACTGTGTGAGACATACTGAAGAAATACATAACGAAACTGTAAGTTTAACTGCATTTGCGTATTTGCATGTAATTGCTGGCCTTTAGAGCAACGCTTCGTTCAAACATTGAATACCGTCTGGTTGAAATTGGTATGTGCATGGTTAACTTTTCGGAAACAATTGATTGTATTGAAATGAAAACTACATTCAACGACTATAAATAGTTGGCTCTCATGTTAGTATCTGTTACAGACTTTAGTTTTAGATAAAGCCCGGTCGAGACCGGCCGAACTAACAGAAAAGATCGGCAATTTTTTTTGTAATCCACGTTTGACCACTATCTCGCCTGGTTGTAAGCGATGATGTGATCGAAGATGGTGAACAAGTTAGGCCTTGAATACTCTCAAGGGCTGAATGGTGCCGGAACACCGTAAAATTATGGCGCCGTCTTTTACGCCAACGGGGCTCTATTAAAAACGGTAATAATTGTCAACAGACACATAAGCAGAACGACTGCGCTGCCGGCGAGTTTCCGTGCGACGATGGTTCCGACTGCATCCCATTGACATACGTGTGTGATGGAAGTCAGAACTGTTGGGACGCCTCTGACGAGGTGAATTGTTCCAGTAACCAGAACGAATATCATATGAATCAGGTATTTATTTTTGTTCTCGTCGGACAATCACTTGGTAGCGCGTGACGTAATTACAGTTAAAGAGCCGCCCCAAACGGCCACAGAAAGTGGATACTGAGCTACGTACTGCATTTTTCTAACATTGTATATCAACCCTCCGCATACGGTGACGCCAGTGCCAGTCGCTACCCGCCACGAGGTGCCGCTTCTAGCTTCGTATCATCTTTTGTTTTTTTGTCCTTTAGGTAGGACTTTCTCTAATAGAAGAACTTCTGTTACAAAGAAAAAAAAGTTAGGTGACCTTTGCAGAGACTCAATATCTAACTGTCTCGTAATTAACAGATGCAGTGCAATAACGCGTAAAATTCCAGGCAGTCTAGTGCCCCTAGACAAATTCCAATTTCAGTTTCCATTCACGATAACGCAAGTTCAAAATGTATGGGAAATTGGGAAGACATAATTTTTTCCGCTACAAAGTTGGCATTGCCATACATTTTGAAGTTGCGTAAGCATGAATTTAAACAGAAATTGGATTTTGTCTAGGCCCCCAAAGTTAATAGCACTCAAACAATAATCCATAATATTTTAAAAATTAAATAACAATTATTTTTTCTACAGTTGATCAGTATTTTCGTGGACCAATCATCAATAAACTCGACCAGTTTCCTGATATCATGCTGGATGGCTCTGCAGAAGATGGTTCATTACAGCTTTTTGCCGTCCATATCTAAAGTCAGCGACGGCAAGTGGACTAACAAGACTTGGACAGATGACAGCATTTACACGTGAGTTACAGGACAATTCTTTGGGTGAAAAAATTACGTATTTTTTCGGAAGGAAGTAATCATCGAAATTTGCACAAAAGCCACACGATTTTTTAAATAGTAGTTAGTATAAAATTAGGTTCAATTATAATAATATTATGTTTAAATTTGGTCAACTTTTTAAAAACTAATAGCGTATTATGCGTAATATTCGTGTGAATGTTACTTTTTATGAATGTTACCTAATTTCTATCCATTTTTGTTGCAAATGATATACCGGCAAAATGGTCCCAACCCCATTCACATTTTATAAAGATCCTATGGAACTCTATAGAGATCGGAGCAAAAGAAAGAAAGAAAGAAAATATGTTTATTTTGCATCAAATACCATGCTTCAAAACATCTTAGTTCCTCCATAACAAATGATATTTATTATCCACAAAAATAATATAATGTCACAAATTATTTAAAGGATGGGCACGGGCTAAGGCCGCACTCAAACCTCCCAGTAAACATGTTTTTTGCATGAATTAAGCATGGGTCAAATAAGGGAAAATGTTGGACAAACTTGAGTGAAGACTAATTTAGTGTATAATGATAGCAACATATATCTATATCTTTAACGTGCCTTTCCGCAGGTTTACGGACTTAGAGCCGTATACAAAGTACAACGTAACATTCTACATACGTGACAGCAAGTCCAACAAAACTTACGCTTCGAACAAATATGTGAACACATCCACTGGCGAAGGCGGTAAGTTCCATAACCTTTCATTTTAGTCTTAAACTTAGGCTTGGTCACAAAATCAAATCAGTATACCTTATATCAAATACCGATGGAAAAACACACAAACTTTCTTAATTTTAGCTTCTTTTTAGGTAGCTCAGATTTATTGGAAATTTTTATTTAATTCCATTTTATTTGCTTAAATAATAAATGAAAAATGCAATTTAAGGGAGGGAAATTAACGTTTGTAAAAGATCACCATTGGTCGAATCGAAAGTTGACGTCACAACTCACTACGTCACGTGATAGAAACAGCTAGTTTGCTTCAAGTTGCTTGGTTTTTGTCTATAGCAGAGGTTCCCAAACTTATTTTTCTCGTAAACCACTTTCAAAATTTTACTGGTTACGGTGGACCTCTACTGCAACATTTCTATCATATTCCCTAAACCGGTGTAAAATGTGAAGATTAGAATCTGACGATAGATACCCTAACGGCCTTACTAATAAAAATTTGCCTATACATCTGTTAAACGGTTGTACAGTTGCACGATGAAACAGCGCTAAACACGCGTCAATCCATTGTTTGACTAATAAACGTTGAATAGGCGGTGGGTATCTACATAGACGTTTAACACTTTTTTTCTTTTTCGTCTGGCAACTATTAGTCAATTCGTTTAGAAACTGTTTTCGTCTTAAATAGTTCCGTAAATTATTATTTCATAAAGTTTACTAATTATTAATATTAGTCATGAAATTTTGTTTTAGGAATGCAATATTAATCAAACTACGTTGTTTTTGGAACTTTTTATTGAAATTAGTCGACATAATGGAAAATATTTTCTTTTAGTAGGAGTGAAAGAATTAAAACAAATTTTAGAACGAAACACTCAAATTGACTGTTGTCCTCTGTCTACGCTGTTGACATTGTAGCCATGGAGACTAGCGGTCTCCATGGCTACAATATAAACACGATTGTAGCCATCTTTGAATAAATTGCCAATTTCCAAAGAGAATGTAATCACTGCGTTTAGTTTCTTCCGCATAGCTTTTCGAAAACCTGTAATTTGTATTTAAAATGGAAAATCTGAATTGTTCAAAAAAATGGATCTGCACGGTCCTCATAATGTTTTCGATTTTTTTATTTGCCTCCTCTATCTCCCAATGGTCAAATATGTCGAAATAATTTATGTTATCCATTTCAATGAGAATAAATCTAACACATACAAACGATCCTCAAATAACAGCATACTTTTTGAAGTTTGAAGAATCAAAACGTTTTTTTTACACAGATTCAATAATAGTTACTATGTCTAGACATGATTTCAATCAGCTGCTAATAGAAAAATCCGCCATTTTAATCCTTAACACACTCGCTAAACTAGGGTCCCAGGCTGTTTAAGAAATGGACAGCCTCCTTTGATAATGGCACATCTGTATACCAACATTATCCAAGGCTTACGTCAAAAATATTTTTATTGGTCAGCTTTTGTGGTATACAACGTGTGTACAGAGTGAAAAAAACTTTATTAGTAAGGCCGTAAATGTGGAGTGTTAAACAGAAAAAGAAAAATTGTATATTTTGTTGTTTTTTTTATGTAATAGTTATTTTGTTTGTCATATATAATTTAATTTAATAACTTTGTAAACCCAAGCCAATTTGTGTTCTTCACTATCGAAACCAGATACATTTCCGTGGACCCCCACCAACAACTTGTGAACCCCCATTTTTTTTTCACGCCAACGTAGACTCTCCCGTGGACCCTTGGGGGTCCACCTGGACCACTTTGGGAATAGCTGGTCTATAGTCTGTGTATCTGACGTAAGTGCGTGACGTCACAACCCACTACCAAAGAGCTCGGGAAATGAAGGCATTTAAGCTGCTCAAATTTATTTGATTATTTAAATATTTATTTAAAAAATTATTAGACCTATTCCAGCAGTATTTTTTATTTATTTTTTTATTTAGTTATATCAATGTATTGAGGGAAATAAAAATATTAAAAAAAACATGCATAGTCGATATATTGCATGTCACTGCCCTGCGCTTGTTACCTAGAGACAAAAGATATTAAGTTCAGATGCCCTGTAATTTCACTGAAAACTTTTTCATTTAAACCAAAAATTTTCCTATTTCACGGCTCAATTAATTGGCAAAGTGATGGTACTGGTACCGCCTCAGGCTGACTAGCAGAGTCCTACCACTACAAAAACAATGTCCTTTATCGAGTTTTAAGAGCCGTGAAAAATTGTACCACGTTAGTTAACTAGCCTATATAAACTATACCAATATATTTCCAGTACCGTCACCCCCTCGCCGGCTCACAATCCATCAATTGGTAGGCAGTCGACTGCAAGTAATATGGGACGCTCCGGAAACGCCTCGCGGTGTAATACAACGTTACACATTGTACCATGCGCCTCCAATACCGCCGATGCAAAAGGAGATTCAGGCCGGCAATCAAACTATGTCTGTTACCATCCATGGATATTTCAAGCCTCGTGTCAATTATTCATTCTGGGTAAGTGGAGCGGTAGTGGTTTAGGACGTGTCTGATTTTTTAAAGTTGCGTTCAGACATTTTCTTGTCCACTATATATTTTTTTGCTTTTGACCACTATGAGCTACGGTTAACAGTGTTACTAGTAAAAATCTCATTAATCGATGCTCAACTGCCTTTCAGCTGAGAAGCTCTCAAGGCCTTGCCAATAATTCCTTAACTTTTTTCCACTCATAAACGTAACAGCCGTTGCTCGGTTGAGAAACGAATTAGCACATTACACTTACTGGCACAGATTATAACCAAATTAGACGACTAAAGAACAATTCCAGCCGTCAGATATTTATTTTTTAACCAACTTCACAAAAAAGGAGGAGGTTCTCACTTCGATTGTATTTTTTTAAATATTTGTTACCTCAAAACTGCGTCAAATCTTTTTTTTTTTTTGTTTGAAAAAAATATATTTTTTTGTTTGATATATTGTGCCTCCCGTCTGGTCCCATTTAAATGTTATCGTATGACGACGTATGACAATTATCTCCGGAGATATGGAGATAAACAATAGAAGCAAATTTGTATACTTAAATGACATGATTATAACTAGCCAGTACGTTGACTATCGCGGCATGTGAAGTCGGTTTCATCGTTTTGTACGATCATAAATTATTATCTGTAACTTTTTTGCCCGTAAGCATAACAATGATCCTCTCGTAGGTAAGACATCAGTCTTACTTACTTTAAAATGTACTTACATTATTAATGTTTAGATTGACGCAACAAACAACGCATTTACGTCTAAAACCAGCGAAATAGCCTACATTACGTTTGAAGAAGCCGGAGATATCGACGATATAAACAACGTCAGCATGTCGCGCCCTACAAACGACTCTGCATATTTAGAATGGCACAATATACCCGGCGTCGAAGGATATAAGATTGAGCTGAGGTTACCGGAATTGTATTCTAAGAGGGACCCGATTGTTGTCACTGGGAACAATGTTACAAGTAAGTTTATGAGTCATGTACTGACTATTAAATCTTGACAACTCTTTTAAGGTAATGATATGACATCAAAAAAAAAAATTGTCTGTAAAGTCGGTTTACGGACGATAATTTAACATTATAACGTCATACGATCGTACCTCTCTATCGCTTGTTCCGCGCTCTTGCTTTCATGCGGAACGTGACAATTTTTCGTGCGTGCAGTCGGCATTCATTAATTTATAAGACGTTATCACGTCAAAGGGAATAAGGTAGAGAAGCTTGCTCTGCGACATCAATCTTTAGGGCTCTCTGCAACAACACGCCGTCGTCATCGTACCAGTGCCTTATATAATTCTGTTTCTCAAATGCCGCTCTGTGTTGAGTTTGAGAAACACTTGGTTCTGACGATGGGCCACTCATTGATTTTCCATTCCATTCTTATTGCAGTCCAAAGTCACTATGACTATTTTCTCTATTCAGAAAGATTTTTTTCGTGTTAGTATTGAGTAAATTTTTATCTATAATTCAAACACAAAACCGTAAGAAACTAGGGACTTTCATTACAATGAAAATAAAAGGATTAATAAAATTTTTGGTACATTGTTATTTCCAATCCAAAATTTTATCGTAACGACGGGCTCGAACCCGCACCTTCGGTAATATATGTCCGGCGCTGATGCAACGCAAAAATTTTAGATTGTACATAATTAAAATGCGTATGAACTTTACAGGTTTTTTTCTACCCTCAATTAATATAAAATTGTATTTCAGTCAAAAACCTACCCCCCGGTTGCGAGATCTTCGTCGACATTCGCGCATTCAAGGCTAACTACATCAGCGATCCATTCACGATATCCTTCAAAACCGAGGGAGTTCCCGACGAGACTATCACACCCTCATTCGTATTTCCCCCTGACGACAAAAGCACGGTCATCGTACAATGGTCACCTCCTACTGGAGACAGATATAAGGGCAAGAATCTCCGGTATGAAGTACATTACTCGAACATGATACATAGGACTAATCCTGGCGAGCTGTCTAATGGTAAGTCAAAATTATTGATGCCCAAAAAATTGCCTAGAATCACATGCAGATTTTTCTAGAAAAGTATGGACTAATCTTAGCCGTAATCTTTGCGTTTATGTCTGTAACTTACAAAGACACAACAGCGAAGCAAAAACGGAACTACGTGTTTGGTAGGCTCTTTTTTAATATCATATAGGCTAGCGTTTGACCACTATCTCAACTGTTGGTAAGTGATGATGCGGTCGAAGATGGTAGCACGCTAGGCCTAGAATGGGAACTAGCTCTCAAGGATAGCTGCCGGAACACATTAGATGTTTGGCGACAGATTTTTTATCTTGAGGGTAGTAGCTGGCCAGGCGGTATAGAAAAGCCCCAGGAGAAGACAGAATCACATCAGAGCTTTTAAAAGCTGGGTGAGCTCCAGAAGTTCAACATCTATTTAATTCCGTTCGTTTCACTGGGAGAACTGCACATGAATGGAAAAGAAGCATAGTGGTTCTGTTTTTCAAATAGGAGACAAAACCTTCTTGAAAAACTACTGCCCGATTTCGCTTCTGAGCCATGTCTTCAAGCTGCTTACAAGGGTCATCACGAACCGTCTTGCGCGAAGACTCGACGAGTTCCAACCCCCGGAACAGGCCGGGTTTCGAAGCGGTTACGGCACCATAGACCACATCCACACGGTGCGGCAGATTATACAGAAGGCCGACTACAATCGGCCCCTGTGCTTAGCATTTGTGGACTATGAGAAGGCATTCGACTCAATCGAAACCTGGTCCGTTCTGGAGTCCTTGCAGCGTTGCCAAGTCGACTGGCGATATATCGAAGTGATGAAATATATGTATATTGCCGCAAGGATGACTGTACAAATACAGAACCCGCGATCTAAACATATCCACCTGCGTCGAGGAGTGAGACAGGGGGACGTCATATCCCTGAAACTGTTTACTAACGCCTTGGAGGATATGTTTAAGACGCTGGACTGGAAAGATTGTGGCATTAACATCAACGGCAAGTACATCTCTCACTTAAGATTGACAGATGACGTCGTCATTATGGCAATGACGCTGCAGGACCTACAGAGGATGTTGAATGGCCTAGCTGATTCTTTTCGTCGCATCGATCTCCGGATGAATTTGAATAAAACCAAAGTCATGTACAACGAGCACGTTGTTCCGGAACCGATTTCCGTAGATGGAATCCCACTCGAAGTTGTTCAACTTCGAGAAGGAAATCCAGAGAAGAATTCAGTTAGGCTGGGCAGCGTTCGGAAAACTCCGTCGAGTCTTCTCGTCGCCTATACCTTAGTGTCTAAAGACAAAGGTTTGTAACCAGTGCGTCCTACCTGAGATGACATACGGAGCCGAGATGTGGACACTCACAATTCGACTGTTACACCAATTTAAAGTCGCACAGCGAGCTATGGAGAGAGCTATTCTCGGTATTTGTCTGGATCGAACCCGGAACTAAGTAATTCGCCAGAGAACTAAAGTTATCGGCAAACGCAGCGTAGGACGTCCTGTGACCAGGTGGAGCGACAACATACGCAAAGCGGTGGGCAGTGACTGGAAAAGAAGAGCCGAAGATCGGGCTCAGTGGCGCATCTTGGGAGAGGCCTACGTCCAGCATTGGACTGACACCGGCTGACGATGATGATGATGATGATATTATCTATTTAATGTTATTCGACGATTACGAAAAATCTGCACTTACAGTGCAGATTTTTAATTTGCCCAAATACTGAATAAATGTTTTGACTTTTGATACATATTATCACCTTTGTATATTTCTAATTCTACGTCTAAGTGCTGGGCTATATCATATTATGTACCTTTTATCTTCACAACATCCAAGGCTGGATTGGCTAAAATACTCATGAGATTATCTCTGAAAGGCTACTAAAAATATGTATTTTTTCAGATACCCGCATTGTAACGTCAGACCTTAAATTAAAGATCAAAAATTTGCACGCGTGTGAATATTACTCGATCGCTGTCGGACTTCTGAATGGACCGATGAATAAATCACAAATAATGACAAGGATGCGGCCCACGTAAGTATTATTTACTATTTAATTCACCAAAATTATGTTAAGCCGTTCGTGTGGTAGAATATCTGGTAAAAAACAATTTTCGCAGGTGTTAGTAGCATTATATCGATGTTTAACTTTACTTGCTACCAAAAAGTGGCTTACCACCTTTAAGGAGATAATCTGCCGCTATAACCTTACGGTGTTCCGGAAGCACATAAACCTTGAGAGTCAGACCATTCCAGGCCTTGCGTGTTCACCATCTTCGACCACATCATCGTTTAGCACAAGGTGAGATAGTGGTCAGCCTATCAGATGTTAGAAAAAAAAAACATTGTGATGTATCCAATAAAGGCTTGCAAGTTGAAGGCTCTCGAACCTCTTTATAAAATCTTTGATCAGATTCAAACTTTAATTATGTTTTGCAGAGCTGGTGTAAAGAATCTACGGGTGGAGTACAATGAAAAAAAATCCGAAATGAAAATTCTTTGGGACGCAGGTTGTAGCGCTGCGTTTGGACCCGTTACGTTTAGGGTAAGCCTCAATTAGTTATTTTCTACTGACTCACTGAATAAAAGTAAGACGCTTAGACTTATTGAATTTAATTATTAAGCTTGGTCAAGAGAAGTATTATGTAAATTCTGTCGATGCAATTTGATCATATAACGTCAAGGTAAATAAAATGTATATATTGGCATAATCAAGTCCCGTATCACAACATAACTATGAACAATGGTCTAACGTTTGTTTAGATCTTAAAAATAATTTCAAGAGAATTTAGCTAACCACTGATGAATTCCCATTCATCCCATGTGATTTAAACGCTGGCTGCTTTTTCTTCGCTCATAGATTTCGGTCTTATCGTATAACTTTCCTATTGCGCCCCCCTAGGTGATGAATTTCTCTAAATGTATGTATCACATTTTTCATAGTATATATGTGTATATTAGTAAAAAAGTTCGAGTAAATCCATTGAAGTACTAACAAGTAATATTTTAAAAAATCTTTTTAAACACAAGCTTTAAATTAACCTAGGACCAGAGTAAGTCAAGACAAATCCAACAAGCCCAAACACGACAGGTATAACATGTGTAGTTTAGAAGTTCCTTTGGCCACCTCCCAGCTCCATCATCAGATCAGAACCATGTCATCATAATATTGCATTGTCACGCGATTTACACATGTATGCAAAATTTCAGCTCAATCGCACCCCTGGAAGTCGCTCTAAAATCAATCGCAAGATTTGTGACGGACAAAATAGCCGTGAAGTAGAGATAAAGCTTGTAAAAAGTGTCACATTTTTCACTAATGTTTATTTGTAAAAAGTTTCGAGTAAATCTAGTGAAGGAATAGAAAGTGTCATACAATCTTTCATCCCCTTCACGTTTGTATATAACTTAATCAGCTCTGTGTTTATATTGATTGATGTATTTCAGCTGGAGATCTTAGAAGAGACAAGAAACAAATCTAGCATCTACGAGCTGAAGCCGACAAATCAGACAAAGTTGAATCATGTGATAGAGGGCGTACCTATCGGTGGTCGGTTCAATATCTGTGTACATGTAAGTTCAATAATACTTTTCAGTGTGATTTTCATTATCAGGGACAAGCAAGATGCTCGTCTGATTGTAACAAACGTCTTCATATGACATTTGCTGTTGCAAATCTCTAGATTACCTGAAATTTCTAGAGATATTTAGTAATATGTACATTCTAGAGATATTTACTAATATGTTATTAATAAACTGTTATAAATAAATATATGATATGCCATATTACTAAACATGTAATACTAGCTGTGCATCGGTCCCGTGGGAATATCGGGATAAAAAGTATCTTATGTGTTATTCTAGGGTCTAGGCTATCTACACACCAAATTTCAACTCAACCGGTTCAGTAGTTTGCGTGTAAGAGTAAGTAGCTCCCCTTTAAACATTGCCTAAATGTATGAGATCCTGCATCGTGATAAAACATCTCAAAAGTTGAACTCGTTACAAAACTTTTCACTTTATATATATATTATAATAGTGTGGATTACTAAACTGAAAACCACTTTAATGTCACGGGTGGAAATAGTTACCGCTCGAGGCGGACTACTCACTTCAAGGGTGGTATTATAAAACTATGTTTAAGCGTGGATCTTCGCAAAGAATGAGGTAATAGAATGGCCATTTTCACTGGTTCCTGTTAGCCTTATTAGGAACTTATAGACATAATTTAAACAGTGTCATATGTCAGATAACAATCTGAAACTTACCTTATATATATTATACCTTATCAGGTATCTGTGAAACTGGAGAGTGATCCGGTGCTTGAGTATCCGTTCTTTAATACCGGCCTTAAAGGACCTTATTACAACTAATAACACAATCATGTGTTGTTTCAAGCACGAATCTAACCTTATCTCAATCGATAATTATTTAGTCTAAAATTTCATATGGATCCAATATTTATTTGTGAAGTTTAGATTCTAAAATGCAATGTTTTAACAGGTATCAGTGAAAGACGCCGAGATATCGTGCGTTTTCTTCCGCAGTCGGGAGTTGGAGCCGCCGAACAACGTGGTCGCGTGGTTGGCGCCCAATGGTCACGTCATGGTGGCGTGGCAAGATGAACCGGAGAAGTAAGTACATAATGTTATCGCAGATGTAGGGGTCATTGACCTCTGTAGTCAGAAAGAGACAACAAAGGATCTCACTGAGGCTAACCATAAGGCTTTTACGTTATTTTTTTGCCGTGAGTAAGTTGATTCGCCGTATGTAGACACAGTCCTCAGTGGTGTATATATTATAACTCTAGAAATTTGGTGAAAGATACGGCGGCGGCGACGTACTTTATGTAAAAAAAAACTTTTGTGTACAAAAATGCCTAAAGCAGCAGCAGTGTCACGTTTTAGGGCACACACTCAATCTGATCATACTTAGAAACATCGAAAGATAGAGCGAGAAAGGAAGTCATTGATATGCCGCATGAGCCGCGCGAGCCTAGTCTTTGCTGTGATCCGATTCCTGATGGCTGTAGACTGGCTGTAGATGGCTGGCCTGTAGACTGGACGGCCCACCGAATAAATGTTGCTGCCCCTGGTTATAATGTTAACTGGCAGTTGGGAAGACGGGTTGTAAATAGCTGCACTCTGTTACTTTTCGATTTAGGATTTCAGCGGTTCACTAAATCAGCGGTCTAGCGCCTCGTCTCTCTTGTTCCTCCTTGCCTTGTTTTTAACTTTTAGACGAGCGCAATAGTCTTATTACAGTAAGGTTACTTCACATGAGTTAAAATAGCGGTCAAGTTCATATTCAATAAACATCTATAATATCTATGAGGCATTATCAGGAGAAATTAATTTAATATGCATACCAATATTATACATTCGAGAGTAACTCTTTCTATCTATCCGTTTCGTACGTTATCACGACTAAACGACTCGACTGCTGAAATTTTGGACAGGAATAGTTGGTAAAATACAATAGGACATTGGATACATAGAAGAAGCTGCGGGGCGTACTTCATTAATAAAAATGTCATTAAAATTGTTGCAGGGACTTAAAATACGAAGCGATAGTGTGGGACAACGAGATTCCCGAAGATCTGCTGCATCCTACCGAGGGAATGAAGACGATGACGTCACAGATGTCGCCGCTGTTGCTCAGTGGGCTAACATTCACGAAGCAAACTTTGTATGTGGGCGTTAGAGCGATCTCTGCGGACGGATATTACAGCGATCTCAGCGAAGTGCATACTTTGACAATGGAAGGTAGGCGCATACACTTTATAGAAGAATTATTGTTCTTTTTATTATCTATGAAGGTGATTGAATTTGTGAATGAATTAAGTGAATACTTAAAAATTGCGTACTTAAAATGCGTACACTATAGAGGATTTGTTCTTTTTGTTGTATATGGAGGTAATGGAAAGTGAATGAGGTAGGAATAAAGACGATGACTTCATAGGTATTGCCACTATTGTTCTCAGGTTTCATTGATACAATTAATTTTTTTAACAATATCTGATTAGTATGTTCAGAGATAAAACGTCTAATTAGCTACTAATAAAAAGTAAGTCTTGTTTAGTGTCTTTAGTTTTGGAAGTCTGCTAATAATTTGCGTCGCATGTGAAGTCGGTTATTCAGTTCTTTATATATTACTATTCCAGCTCAAGCCGAGCCAGTGTCAGCAGTGTCAGCTATATGGTGGGGTGGTGGCGCAGCTATCATCGTCGCCATCGCTTTAGGCGCGGCTTTACTTCACATGGCGATCCGTCACAGACGACTGACGCGATCCTTCCTGAGGTTCACAGCCCACACACCTAGATACGACAACAGACGCGGCCAGGCCACTATCGGGGAACATGGTAAGTTGTCCCTTATGTCTCTAACAATAGAGTCGTAAGTAAGGAACCATCGCTCTAGGAGCCACTTAACATCACATGACGATCCAACACAAATTACTGACAGTACTGACGTGATCTTTCCTGAGATTCACGGCTCACACACTTAGATTCGACAACCGATTCGTTGGTAAATGGTAATGCAGGTTGTTTTTTTTTATTAAAAATCAACGTGTTTGATTCCTGGCTAGGCATATTGATTTTTCAAAAATCCAATGATGCAGTTTTAGTTTTCATCAAAATCGGGCCCGAGACTCCTTTGACTACTTTTCGCTATTCCTCATAGATTCTGATTTGGCCATCCACATCCACTTGAAAAATTCACCCTGTGTAATTAATAAACTGTCGATAGAAATCTCGATAGTTTTGGAGACAATAATTATAACTCTATCGTTGGACTTAAATCCTTATTTGTGTAATAAAAAGACATTAATATCAATGTAATCCTTAATTCATCAAATGTTCTTTATAAAAAAATGTATAAAGCATATAAAAACACACGTAATTTATGTCCAGATGACGACGACGTGCCGCCGATCCAAGGGTTCTCCGACGACGAGCCTCTGGTCATCGCCTGAGCTGAAAATATGTGATTATACGTGATCTTGTCATTCAATATAGTATTCTATTTAATCTACGTTAAAGTTGTAATTTAAGTAAGTAACAAATTTTATGTCGTGTTTGTTTGTTAGGCTATTTCTTCACGAGAGCGATGAGTGTAGCTGTTTCTTTCAATAGTCATTTGTTAATACGAATAAAAGGTCTCGAAACCTCTTTAATAGGTATTTGGACTACTGTCTAGAAGACCTTTGACATTCAGCGCAAACCTTAGGGAAAAGGGAAGTTATGGGCTATTGATTGGATGTATGGAACAATAGGTCTGTAATCTCCGTTCTAGTATCAATAGTTTCTTCATCGCCATAGATAAATATACAGAACTTGTGTAAAATATACATCAATATGTATATTTTATACGAGTTCATATTTTATTAAATCTTTATTAGTTAATTTTTATTTTTTGTTAACCTCAAGGTCGGGTTGTCTCAACATAAATTTATCGCGGGGTAGAAATTGCTAAACATTGAGTGAACGATTGTGGAATGGATCTCTCTGTAGGGCGATTGTTCGGATCTTGCGAAATGAGTAGCTCATCAATTTCGAATATTGATTTACCCTTTAATATACCCTGAATGGGTCATCATGTGGAATACCCGTTCAGGGTACATTAAAGGTTCAGGTAACAACTTTAATCTCCACATAGTTATCGATGATTACAACAACCATATAAATAGAAAAACATGTAGCTATAACAAAACATAGCTACTACTAGCTACTCTATTCGAAGCCTATAGTTCTATTGAAATGTATGATATTGATAAAGCATTTTACACTTGTCGATTCTTTTGTCTATGGAGGCATAGCCTATGTTTTGGATACAAAATTTCTAAATATCGTCACTCGGTCACTTTTTAAACACTTGTGATGCTTACTATCAAACATGTAACCTGTAGCATGATGTGGTCACAAAATAAAAGTTATATCTTATGAAAATTTAAATTTTTTATGCGACAACCACAGAAACGAATTTAATTTTATTTTTAATGAATAATTTTCTTATTTTTCTATAATTGCCTTTATGTAAGTATTATTTTACAACAAGTAATACGCAGTGATGCTATAGATATTATTTATGTGTACGAGGAAATATTTTTTTAATTGTTAACAGCCATTTCGTGTCTTTTAAATTTAATTATTGTACTGATTGATAAGTTATCAATGTAATAAAGAAAAACAAAATAAGACTTGTAATCGTGTTGATCGAGTATTTCTCTAAATAAATTTAATAAATAATATTCTAATGTTCTCATTCTCATTTTCATAAATTTTAGTTATTAATTAATGTGATTCACTATTAATAAAACGTGTGATTGAAAGGTGTGGTACATAATAGCATACAATAAGTTACAGTTTAAAATTCCCTTTATTGCTTCCTATAGTAGCTTGAACTTTCTATGGTATATATACCGGTATGGTTAATAATTTCGGTCTTGCAACAAGCTTTTTGCTGAAAGCGATGTTATTATTCTAGCTAAAATCAGATCCAATATATTAACCTTTGATCTGTGTAAACAGTGCGAAATTGTGCACCCGTCGTCTGTGTGACGTTTATGAGAGTTGCCGCCATTAGCCGCAATTTTAACGCAACTTTACATGATGATTTTGATACTGATCATTATTGGTTAATAGCAATATG
This sequence comes from Cabera pusaria, assembly GCA_954871355.1. Taxonomy (NCBI): domain Eukaryota; kingdom Metazoa; phylum Arthropoda; class Insecta; order Lepidoptera; family Geometridae; genus Cabera; species Cabera pusaria. The sequence continues at coordinate 10,390,781 of OX940900.1, read as the reverse complement.
AAGCAAAAATATCACTATTGGTTTTTAAAGTGACTATGGTGTGGTCTACAATTTCATGAGCTTGTTTGGAAGTAAAATATGGTAATGAGAGGAAAAGCTGGACAAAAGAATCTAGTCCAATCGACAAAGCTCAAGGGTCTCTAACCGTTTTACAAACTGGCAACACCGATCATGTCATATATGTCATGATCGGTGTTGCCAGTTTGGAAAACGTTACCCAAGTTAAGTTATAACTACCCCATGGCATATATATTTTAATATAATATTTACAATTAGACACCATATTAGAATATTAATTACCACATTTTTTAATTGCACGCTGTATGAAATGTCGATTATAAATAGTAATCTGCAGTAAACGGGCTGTAATTTAAGACTTGTTAAATTTTATTGTTGTGTAAGATTCGCTCATTTGAATTTTATTTACATAGATATAATAATTGATAGATTCATATTTTATTATTGAACCGAATCTATCTCAGTTCCAGTTCGGCACCAAAGATCTTTTTAAGTACAATTAAAATAATGTATTATGAAATCTGTGTTGAACTTTTCATGTAGCGCTTTGTATTTGTAGGATTTCGACATTCCCATTTAAATGTTTTGATGTTCTGTTGTTTAGTTCCTAGTTTATGTATTTGATGGGTATCTGGCACATTTGATATGTTATTTTTAAATTATAGAACTTTAAATGTATGTCTCTCTGTGTAAATAGAGGTACAACTACGCGGTTGGCAATGAAACCAGGTGTCTGGTTACCAATTGTTAAGATAGTTGTTGGTAACCAATTCCGTTTGACTTTACACAACTTTCCGCCAGAGTATCTTAACTTGGTTGGTTGCTTTTGATTACGACCATGACCTGATTCAAAAATTTGCTGAAGTAATAACACTATATAGCTGTCAACAGCTTATTATTAATGTCATAAAGCTTTATTTAATTTAATGACTGAACATTTTAACCAATGATACAATATTCTTTTTACTGAAGAATTTAATTGCAGTTTAATTGTACTTTAACGATTTATGAACGAATGCCGATTTATTTAAGTATTAAATGTGCCAGGTTATTTGTCAATCTCTGTATTTTAATTTCGCCGATGCGCTCTTATAATTAGTAGTTAAGTGTTTTAAATTTATCGGTTGTAGAGGTTGGACTCATGAAATGTAAACGGAAGACGAAATATAAACTTTTTTAAACGGAATTTTTGTTTTAATAATATCTACCACACATAATGCGCCTAATAATTATATTCTAACATTAATACATTTCTGCCAAATTAAGACCAGACTGACCAGACTGGTACGTGAAGAATCCAAATAAAAAAGAACCCATGACTTTTTTACAGTTATCTCTACGATGTATGATGTATGTAAAGCCGGCTGTTCACTATGGGATATAATATATATTACATTTTAAGATATAAAATGTTGTCGCTCGTTATACATTTTATACGAGACCGTTTATTACACTGTGCTATAATTTATATTACATCCCAAACCTTCTTCAAGTTTTAGTGAATTCAAGTCATAAAGGTGGGTCAAAGTCACATTTTAGGTAAAGTTAAATACTTCTGATGAATTGTCGTAGGAATCAAGCAAAACAGCCACCATATTATACATTCAGAATACCCTTTCGATAAAGAACGTAATGACAGTGGTGACCGAAGCTGAACTGTTCCAAAACATATCTCACAGTGTGAACAGCAATCGTGGGATGTAAATATATAGCTCAAGATATAACATACATTATATCCTATAGTGAAAAGCCGGCTTAATAGTGAAAAACAATCTAAGGGCATCCGCACATAGGCACACAGGCGATAAGCCTAAGGCAGCGCTGCTCTACCAAATTACACAAAACAGTACCCGGAGCGGGGCGCCCCGCCCTAAGCCTTTACAAATAACACGCTTTGATCTTATTTTTTTCTTATTAAATCTATAATTATTGTAAGAATCTAGCATATATAACTCACCTAGTCGCCAGTAATCAAATTCTCCGACTTTACTGCCCAGTCTCTAACAGGCAGTAATGTGTATCCGTTTTCTCTTGACACTACCAATCCGACGATTGTGCTGTGTCCTTCGATATCGCAGATGAGGGGGCCGCCTATACCAGTCTGTGAAGATTTAAATCAAACTAGGGTAAAGCTACCAATTGGAAACACTGCCAGTTATTATACCTTTTTATATACAGCACCTAAATTAAAAATAAAAACTTTATAAGTTAACTATAAATTTGTATTTCCAAGTATAAAAATGTACTCTACGTATAATTAATTAATGTCTGCGTACTTGGCGTTGATTTTAAACTAGTACCAATAATTGGCAAAGAGTTGAAAATTGGTCGCTTTACGCTAATAATAAACTTTCTTGCCACAGTCAATAAAGGTACGTAGGTATCTTATTATAAGGCAAGAAATTAGTTAATAGCTTGCCTATTCAGCATTAGAAAAATAATAGGTATTTGAGTAATGAAATGAGGAACAGTTACCACAGTCCCTCTAGGCGTTGACACGCAAAATACTTCTGACGCTGATCTCATACGTTTTGTACCGATTCTTGAGCAAGTTCGGACGGTAACGCGTTGCCACCGAGACCGCTGCTGTTGGATCCCTGATAACATACATAAAAAGATCACCAACTAATATTACAGATAGGTACAGAATAGAGTGATAAATAATAATTTTGTAGAGTTGTTAATCACTTCAGAATCAAAATCAGAAATCACTCGCAGCTAAGTTCGCAATTCCCATAACCTATCTGTCCAGGGATGGAAGCACGGAGAATAGACTCTACTCTAGGTATTATCCGTGGATGGAAGTCTCTACATTGACTTCGAAGCGTCCAGTCATCGCAATCGCATCGCATCTAATAGAGGGAGATGCAGCCAGACATTAATATATTTGCATCTCTTTTCTTAACGACGATCGTCGGTCGTAGGCCCTGGGGTGGAAGTCTCTACATTGATAGCGATGCGTCCTGTCATCGCAAACGTCTTTTTTTTTGCAATAAAGACTACTCGCAATGTAGGTTGCACATTACTAGTATTCTTTTTAACCCCTCCAACTACTCGAAGGTCTACTAGTAGGTGATGCAGCTAGGCAGTTGTTATCTGCATCTCTTTTCGTATCGACGATTGTCGGTCGAAACGCATCGCTATGCATGTAGACACTACATACTCGTAACATAACAGGTAAGTAAAGTTCATTTAATATTCTCGTGTGTACTACATATGACTAGCATAATAACCCAACGATTTAGATGTCAGACTGTTCTAATTATACCTACTTAATTATGTAATCCAATAGGCCACTATCAACCCAACACATTTTTGTGGCATTGGGAATATTGCGATCTGCTTTCATTGCATGGTGATGATTGATTACGTGATGTAGGTCTGTACGTTTATGTATTATGTAGTTACGCTACTAAAATTTTTATTTTTTCATATATAATCGCGTATGATTTCTTACTATAACACCACGCGATCGAGGATGGTAGCAAGCTAGGACTAAAAAACATAACCCTCCTTCTTTCGCAGTCGGGTAAAAATTAGACAACATCGACTTGATTTGCGGGCAGGCGAGCTCATGTCTGGTGTAAGTATACTAACTAATAAATCTAAGTACGATTGTATTTTGAATTTAAGTACCTTCTTGATGATTCATTTTCTTTGAGGTATTAGTAGCTCAGGGTCACAAGATTCTTTGAATTGAGGAAAACACAGTGTGAAGCCGTTCCAAGAGTTTAAGTTGTAACACAGAACAGATAATAACACGTAGGTAGTTTAACCATTTACGTATTTTGGTTTTATATAAAGGTAATTATTTTATTGGATTATTATTTAATAGGTAGGAACTACCTACATTAGGAATGTTGGTAGTCGTAACTTTATTAAAATTAAAAGAATGCGTGTTTAGGAATTTAATTAAGTAATCTGTGTTTATTGTTATAGGTACGTAGGTATGATTATGTTAGTTTAGGTATACATGCTATTGTTATTCTTTTCATTTTAATTTAAATTAGGCGCACCCTGCATTAAGCTACTATTTCGATCCTATCCATACAAAGGTTTGTCTGGAAGGGATCGCTATTAGCGAAAAGACCGCCCATTGTTACACGTTAAATTTAAGCTGTAAAAGTTATATATGTGTTACAGACACAGACTTTGGTGTCGCAATAAAGGGTTTATCTATCTATCTATTCGTTAATGTTCTGCTCAAGGAATTTAAGCCATTTAGTTTCATACTTTTTCAGGATGTTTAGTTTAATTCTATAAAGAAATAACTATGCTGTTAAACTGTTAAAAAATGTATAAATGACATGAAGTACCTTGATCTAATCCACCCCAGCCGTAGAATGTACATTCCTCATCGATTTCTGGTTCTCCGAGACAAGCTGGTTGAATTTTTGCGCTCAGTTTTAATGGTTGCATCCAGTACTAGAAAATTTACTTGATTTTAGGAGATTTTCTTTATAGAATACCTATTCAACTTGCTATCATATATTTTTGCTTGTTTAAACGTGAAATAATACTAATTATGTTGTTCACCAATGAGAATTGATAATAATTCTTATTAAAATAAGTAACTACCTGAGTTGGTACATTCTCGCACATTGAGATAATAGGGAATATGCATGATTTTTTTATATGTATATTTTACTGAATACATCCATTAAAACACAGTAAAAAAATTAAATAATACTGAAAGTGTTCAAATTAAGCTACAAAATATAGTTTAAGCATTGAAAAAATATGAGGTATCTAAAACGCTGCCAAATTTTCGCGCGCCTTTGTGACGTCACAGTGCACAACACGGTCTCCACAGATTAAATATTTTTAATAGAAATACTATGTATTCGTAGTACAGTGCATACTATTTCTATGAAAAAGATTTAATCTGTGGAGACCGTGTGGTGCACTGTGACGTCACTTTCTAATTGACAAGTGGTGATGTGTTTAGCAAATTTAAATTTCCCACGCTTTTTTTGCATTTTTCATATAATATTTTAACACATGTAAGAGTATTTTATTTATAAAAAAATGTTTAACAAACAACACCAGAACAATAATGATTCGAAAATAAATGATTTCAAGTAAATTTATACCACATGCATATTCCCTATTATTAGTGAGTAACAAGAAATATCACCATTTTAAAGTAGGACACGCATCATACAAAGCAACACAATATAAATAAACTGGACAAGTGCAAGTCGGACTCGCACTCGTGGGGTTCCGTACCACACAACAGTATTTTATAAGATCGAGCAAAAAATACTACGATCATTTTTCGCCAGCAAAAAATAATAATTAATAAACATTTTCTTTCTTATAACGCCATCTAACGCCTAACAAAGATGTTAGGGATCGACATTTCAATATAACGCCATCTATGGGACGTTTACCTAAATAAGCGTTCATAGATGGCGTGAAATGCCAAAAAAACACGTTTCTTGTATGGAGACCCGCTATTATCTTTAACTTTATTCTGTTTTTAGTATTTGTTGTTATAGCGGCAACAGAAATACATCATCTGTGAAAATTTCAACTGTCTAACTATCACGGTTCATGAGATACAGCCTGGTGACAGACGGACGGACAGACAGACAGACAGACAGACAGACAGACAGACGGACAGCGGAGTCTTAGTAATAGGGTCCCGTTTTACCCTTTGGGTACGGAACCCTAAAAATCGATCGCTTGTGGTCGGTTTCTGAGGTACATTTGTTGAGTGTTTATCTACTCAATTGTACCGTTATTGATTAGATAAACTCTCAATAAATGTACTCGAAAACCGGCCGTTAGTCTGCATCAGGTGTGATAGTTGTCAAGTGCTTGCCTGCCCGAAATAAAAAAATAAACTGTCGCATCTTTCTTAGGAGAAGAAATAATACACTTTACCAGGACAGCTAAATTGTTGTCTATCTCGCCAGGCTTGTAACGTGGATGGACATGGACTGTGGCCACACGACTCCTCGATCGAGACCTGTCGTTCAAATCCCAAAGTCCAGCTATCACTGAGATGTGCCCTGGAGCGGTCCTAAAAATAGAATGGAAGCATCAGATCGAGACATACTCGTAAGGTTGTGGAACCTAGTGTAATTAACACTGATTCATATCGGCGGCCAATTTAGGTAGGTTCACACACTATTGTTCGTGGCGATTGCAGTAGCACAGAACAGATAAAAATACAGGTACTAACTCATAGGTAGTGGTAATCAATAGTGTTGGCAAACAAATATTTTGGTAATCAATAGTGGCGGCAATCAAATATTTTGTGAACGTCCTGGTTTGCTAAGCGCTATAAAATCAGATGACACGCCAAGAATGAATAAAACATTTTACGTTTCATTAGTCGCCGTAAACATTTGATTAAAATCCGGCACAAAAAAATCAGATGTAAGCGGCGCTATAATCATCATTTCATTATCACCCTTGTTCTCATTATGTATTTGTTTATGTACTGCCTAGAACCACAAGCTAAATAAATTCATTAATTCATCCATTCTATTCCCAAAGAGCAAGAAAACGAATAGAAATAAGATATTAGAAAAGTAAATAATATTAACCCGTGTACACAATCGCCAACGGTAATGGCTGCTCGCGTATGAACCAGCGTCGCATAGCAAAGCACTGTATTTCGTCTCTTCGTTAGCACGACTAGAGCCATCCAAGGATGTGTGCCACTCTCCGCTTCTCCACTCTGACCTGTACGTAATAAAAGAAAAATTATTATTTCATTTTATTATTACAGGCGATCGCCCAGTGTCGAACTTAGAACTTTTTTATGTACTTATACTTAAGTAATTTGCAAAACAACCTAACTACTAACTATACTACATTACTAATAAATGTGAATATTTATGATTGTTTATATTTGTTACCCAATCACCCAAAAACGGCAGTACAGATTTGGATAAAAGTTTGCGGACGCACAGATAGTTACTTTTTACAAGATTTTTTATTACGGGGTCATCAGCTAGTATTCAATATATTTCGGCACCTCTTCTCCATACAAACTTTAAGTAGTATACCAAATCTCACAATCCTCCGCAATCTCGCGCGCAATACTTACTTAAAAAACAGATGCGATGTGATGATGTGAAGTTTTCACTTCACGTACCTAATATAATAATTATTTTTACAGAATATGTATGCATTTAGCGTTGTCTTTGGAGTTTTGCGATCATGTAAAATTTTGTGTGATCAATCGTTAATTTGTTCGTTTTATTTTTTATTTTTACCTCTATTATTTACTGCAGTGGCTAGGACTTTACCGCAGCCATTGAATATCTGGTCTTTTTCGAAAATCTCTTCAACTTCTTCATTGTCCTCCGGTTCATCCACTAAAGTATCCTTGTTTTGGTTAACACCAGTCTTCTTCGTAGTTGTAGAATGGACTCTGCTGGTATTTCTAAACAGATTAAGGAGTTTAAAACCTTGAAAAACATGAAAATCTGGATTAGATTGAAAATTTATAGTATGCCTCTCTGCGTCATAAGTTACTGCATCTGAGTTTGTTGTGAGTTTCACAGGCTTTCCTTTTTGTTTTTGCTTCTTACTTCCTGAAACAATGAATACATTTTGTCATTATTTGTATAGATATGATTGATATCCGCGTATTTGCGTAACGTATCCGCGTAACGCAAGTTTCTCTCGTATCAGTACCTTGCCTAGGATCAATTGTCGAATATCCAAAGGTGTTAACATATTCATCGTCATCATCGTCATCCGCGTAATCATTATTAGCGCCTCCATAAGTGAAACCAGTATTGGTACTTGCAAAGGTCCAACTAGATGGAGACTTAGCGTGATCCGAATACAAACCTACCAGTCCAGGCTTTGGTAATTCATCTGCATATTCTTCATCAGAGTCGTCAGAATAATAATCATATTTTGTTTTTTCAGCCTTATGATTGTTTGTAGTCTGAAATTTGGTATTCTTGACATTCCAGTATGGGTCTAAGTAATCATCTTCAGGTGGAGTCACAATCTTTGTGAGAGGAGTAGATGCAGGTTTTAAATTTTGATATTGCGGTGGAAATTTCTGTCTCAAAAGAAATTCTCGTTGCTTTAAAGCACTACTTTCTATAGCGTCAGATCTCTTAATTCGGTTTAGATTACTAGCTATTCGAGGATAGTGAATATTATCGACTAGATTTTCTTTGTTCATATTGGGTTGAAGCGGTAGAATGCAGCAAACAAGTGGCTCGTCACCAGATGTTTTGGGAACTCTGAAATGCATAGTTTAATTTAGATATATTCTTTGAAATATTTTTGCCAAGTAATGAAGTGTTTACCTACCTTCTTGAGTAATCATAGACAAATCCATTTAGTTGTAAACATTTCATCCGTTTTATGTAAGTGCATATATTTTGTGATTCTTTATAATTTGTAGTGTCCAAAAAGTTATAAGTCTTAGTGATACTCGTGCTCTCAGTTTCAGTTTCTATTGCTATTTGGGTAGTCATGGGTCGTTGAGTTTTTTCTACATTTGGCTTGGGCTGTGTGATAGCGACGATCTTTTCACGCTTAGGATAGTTGAATACTATAATGTCTTCAAATCTGTTCCGGATTTTACTTCGCTTATCTTCATGATCTTTCAATTCACTTTTATTTGTGAAAACTGGGACATCATGACTTCCCATATGTCCCATGGTCGTTAAAGCAATGTTTATATTATTCTGTTTTGTATTCGTTTTATCAGTAACGACGAGTATGTCATGAGTTTTCATTTGTTCATCAGTCGGCAATGGTATTTTTATTTCTTCCGGTTTTTCTTTTGAATTGTTTTCATGAACATAGACATCTATCTTAGTGTCTGTCATATGCCCATTAGATGGACTACCAATCATAACGTCTTGTTTTTCTTTTGGGTTACTTATGTTAACAAATACTTCAACGTCATGGTTTTTCATATGTCCAGTAGTTGGCCAGACAACTTTTATTTTTTCAGGTTTTTCTTTGCCACTGTTAGAATGAATTTCAACATCAAGTTTCTTTTCAGGTTCATTCGATGGCCAGACTATTTTATTTTCACCAGAATCATTGTAAGTCGTAAGTTTGGATGTTCGATCAGCTATAGGTTTTAATTTGTTAAAGAAATCGTCTCTAAATATAATTTTTGCACTTTCATCATTTTGAAATTCTTCGGCTTCAATTATAGGTTTGGTCGGTTGCACTTTATGAATGTTGTTTAGTTTGCTGTTTAGCCACCAGAAGTCACCATTTAACTGTGCTTGCACTGGGATAAATAAAAAAGCGATGAAAACGTTAGGGAACATGTTACGCGTGGTGTCGTTATACGTTTAAACTAAAGCACAGGATATTGCATTAGGTACTCTCAGTAATTGTGATATTATTTCGCGCGAGTGCTCTGCTGTTATTCAGCGCAATTGTGATGATTTGTGACGATCAGTGCACAATGGTCGCGCGTCCTATATGACAACGATTTGTGGTCGACCATTGAACTGAGTGCGACTGTTTTACACACATGTACGGTCAGTAGAAAAAGTAAGTATTGCAAAATAAACCTTACTTAACTTTATAATGATTATTATTATAATTATATAATTATATTAATATAATATTATAATGATCAGGTTTTAGTTGTAAAAAATATGTTCCCACGGGATTTATTATAAATCCAGGCTACAAGTTTGTAACCTTTATTTATAATAATAAATCTATCTACCAAATGTCATCTAAAATCTATTCAGCCGTTTTAGCGTGATTGCACAACCAACATACAAACTTCACGTTTATAATATTAATAAAATATACATACAATATTATGTTTCTTTGAAGTGTTACACTTTATATTTTTGTAAATCGTTAAACACAATCCAAAATCTCTCTTCGGATTTGAAAACTGTAATGATTTCTTCCGAGTGATTAACTTACGTAATAAGTAGTCATAGATGGCGCCACCAATGCATAATTAGGTTAACAAATGCAATCCACTAATTTCTTCGTAACGATACATCGCACTGTTGCTTAATTGGCAAAGCACCTGAACATGTTATTCAGGAGGTCTCGGGTTCAAGTCCCTTCAGTACGATAAAATTTTGGATTGTGTTTAACAATTTATACATACTATATCAATATAATATTCCGTTTAGTAAATTGAAGTTTTCAATAACAATTTGCTGACATTTTGCATAGATGTAACCAATACTCTGAAACAAAACAGAGAAAGTGCTCTATACACGTGCTATGAACCGCAGCACGTAATTATATAGTAGTTACCTGTAAATGCGAAAACTTGTAAGAATAGATGAATGTTTATACTTTACTTCTCTTCGACGCAAAAAAATACTTAACGGATTTGGATGAAATTGGTATTAACACAGATAGTTTATAACCTGGATTAATACAGGGTACTTTGACGTGGGTGGCTGAAGCTACTTGTACTGTACTATATTTATTCTCTGGTGAAGCCGCGAGGTATATTACTTCATATTTGTGGTTGAGTCTGTGCAAAAAATGAACCGTCGTGGCTTTACGATGAACTAACATGCAAAGGTAAGGAAGGAAGGTAGGTAGGTCTATATATACCTACCTAGTACCACCTGATAATGATAAGAGTAAGCACCTACCAAGGTATCAAACATTTTTAGTCGTTTTGGCAGTGACAGAGCAATGTTGTTAACGCAACGAAAACGGTAAATTAGAACCATCAACACGCGCGCCCTCAATTTCTACGATGGTTCTGTTTTTGCGCAGACTCTATTGAATATTTTTCTTGCTGTTTGAGTTTTTTCTTGTTTGTTGGGTTACTAGAAGGTAAGAAAAAAATTTTTGGATGTAAGGATGTTGCATAAGATAATACTTAAGATTTTTCAACCAATATTCCTAATTGATTATTTAGACCAATTGGTTAAAAAAAAGATAATAAATGAAAAATCATCATTTATTAATTTCTATTTGCCATATGTAATTATTTATTTTGCCAACAGTACATGCTACCTAGTCAAGTTTAGTCATTACGAGCTTCAGAGATTGTAACGTCCCTGACCTAAATATGTAAAATAATATATTGTTTATATAACTATAACTTATATGAATCATCAATTTATCTACCTACCTATAATGTTACGGATTTTCCACATGACTTTAACTTCTCTGAAATTTTATTATCAATTTTTTTTATATTAAAGCAAACAAAACTAATCAAAATCATTTATTAAGAAAGGAAAGGTATAGATGACATTTAATTTTATTTTTACTCCTTACAATCCTGTACCTACTCACTGACAAATTAGAACCCTAGTGGTTCTAATTTTACGTTACGCCGAGATATTGGCTTAAATAGCCTCTTTTACCGATACTATAACGGGGAATATTCTAATGAAATATTTAACTTCATACTGCCATCTCGCTTTTGACATCGAACTTCACGTCACCGCAAGAAAGCCCATCCACAAAACAAGTGAACATCGCATGCGGCACGTTCCTTCCAGTCATCGAATTTTATAACAAAAACACTAAAGAGGTAGAACAGATTGCGTCAGCTTTCGAAAATACGTCACTTGGGGTACTTCAAGGCAGTATTCTTGGACCACTGCTTTTCCTTGTATACATCAATGACTTTGCAAAAATTACTCCGCATCTTTGTGTTATGTTTGCCGATGATGCTACCCTATTTATTCCACATAAAAACCTGGATACTATTAACTTTGAACGAGAAGTCAACCAAACATTACAATCAATTACTAGTTGGCCAGACTCGATTAAATTAAAAGTAAATACAGACAAAACCAAACTTTTATAGTTCACTAACTATAAATCTCAACCTCTTAAACTAAATGTCTCAAACAATGGTCGCACAATTGAAGAAACCGTTGAAACAAACTTTTTGGGAGTAACAATAGACAAATATTTAAGCTGGAAAAGTCATATTAGTAAAATAAATAGTCGCCTCACAAAATATTGTTACGCACTCTCTGTATTAACAAAAATTGCATCTAAATCTGTTGCCATAAATGCGTATTATGGATATGTTTATCCTCAATTATGTTATGGGACAGTGTTTTGGGGAAATTCAGTGGATGTTCAATCCACATTTATATTGCAAAAAAGATGTCTGCGCAGCATCTGTCACTTGGAGACTCCCTGAGAAGCATTTTCAAAAAACGTGGTTTCCTTACTTTAACGTGTAGTATATTAGAGCTATGTCTATTTGTCAAAAATAATGAAAACATATATTTTAATGAAAAGTCAAATCGTGTTCATACCTTAAGAAATAAGTACAAATATAACAAATGTATACCTCAGGTAAATAATACAAAATTTCACAAGAGCTCATATGTAACAGGCATTTAAGTATACAACAATTTACCTACAGACCTAAAAACATTACACCCAAAAATGTTTAAACGTGCTTTAAAAGAATGGTTACTAGATAAAGAGTTCTATAGAATTAAAGAATATTTTGATATATAAATAGTAATGGAATATAGCATTTGTAAATAATTTATGAAGCATTTAGTATTGTTATTGAGATTTATTATAAATAATTTGTTTTCTCTTTTTTAATTTGTAAATTCTTAACAACTTTTGTGTTAACTTTTATTGTATGTCCGGAATGGACAAACTGTTGGGACAATATTTTAAATTGACCTAAACTATGTTCCACATTTGAATGTGGAACGATCTTCCAACTGCGGTTTTCCGCTACCATAGGCATCGGTATCTTCTGGGCGAGCATGCTACATCTTGGACCACATCGTCACTTAGCATTAGATGGGATAGTGGTCAATTACTTGCCTATTGAGCATATTAAAAATCAATACAACATAAGACAATACAACAATTACAACAACACCATTACAACAATACCTAGATTAAAGAGTGAGTCGATTTAAGAGAGGAGCAAAATGAGTCCTCATTGTAAAAGGTAGTAAGACACTGTGGCTACTGGTGACGTTCGACCAAGTGAGCCTCGTACTCATTTGTCACCTTAGACGTTAAGAAAAGGTACTAAAATTTTAACACAATTAAACATTTTTAAAGATCTCGCCAGCTATTTACGGTTTAGTTACATTGTATTGTACGCTAAAATTGCACCACCAAAATGCAACATATTGTCGAAATTGCTATTAGATTTATAGGTACCAGCAATCGCTGAACTAGAAATGTCAATTTTTCTACGCCAAGTCACTGCAACGTCAAATTAGGTTACCTTCGAGATCCTCAGGGAACTCGCAAACTTCTGGTAAGAGTTACCTCTTCTAAAAAGTTGGTGCTCCCAAATAGATTTCGATCGGAGCGAGACTTACGAGGTACAAACTTAGGCCGGCAACCTCTAACTTTGTTTGCAGCGCCTCTTCAGCTATTCATCATCTCGGACTTTGAAATTATTACTCTTCTCCAAGAAATCGTTGCCAATAATAAGAAGAATTTTAGAATTATTAGCTCATAGCGAATGCGATTATTTATATTCTGGAGGACAAACAAACAATTAGGCCGACTGATGGTAAGCGATGACTGTGGTCTATAGACATTTGCAGTTACACTGAGGAATTGAAGGACACCCTTTTAGACATATTTCTCAGTAGCTGTTATTGTTTTTCATATGAATTGCGTTGAGGATAATAGTAAATTTAACTTTGTAAATCAATTTATTTAAGTTAAAATTATCTATGTTTAATTATCTATGTATAATTTTCCTTACATGATAGTTACTTTGTTGTTGTTTAATTTATTACAAATGTATTATAAGTTTCAGTTGAGGATAATACCATGCTACTTTTCAAGTTTACTCTTGTATGTCTTGATATCTAATAAAATAATGACAATAATATAATTAAATAAGGCCGCTAAGAAAGTAGGTTAGTAACAAAATCTTTAATAACTTCCAAAATAATGCAGCTAGCTCTGTGAAATATAGAGTGTTATGTTAAACAATTTATTTTACAAAGTCATAGAGATTATAACATTTATTTTGAATTATTGTAGGTTAGGTAAAAATAACCACATATCACTAGATTTCAATAATGTCATGGTATTAATATATGCAATTTTGACACGTTTTAATTATATATATTGTATTGCCTCCACGAAAGATGTTGGTATAGCTGTTAGGTATACGGTTTGGCATGATTTCCACCATCCGTCAAAATCTTCATGAATACGACCGTGGATCGTCCGTATCTTTTATTTATGTAACAATACAAGATATTATAAGTAAGGTAGATACAAATACATGTAGTTACAAATTTTAAGATCTCTCGAAACAAAATGCAGTATAAAATATTGCATCACTGTTACCTTGTTTTACCTCCCGGAAAACTTTGTAAAAATTCCTTGTTCGAGTTGCCAGAGTGAACATTCAGAAGTTGCAGATTTTTACGACGCTATTTCCATATAAACTACTTTTGGCCGAAAGAAATAAGAAATAATAACCTGAAAGGAAACAGTTTTATTTACGTTTATTGGGCGTACAATTAGAATGCATAACTGTGAACAACGATTTCAGGTGGCTTTAGACGACAATTATGAAGCGTTTTGCTTCATGATATTGGAATAATAAGCAACGCGCTTATTGCTATTGCTATGATTATTGATCACTTTATTTAAAAAAATATATACTCGTCGACTTGAGATCCACCTCCGTTTTTTTGTCGGTTAAATATACCTATCGCTAAAAATGTTCTTTTTAATGGTGTCAATGGGTGGTATTATAGTTCATAGCAATCTCTGCCAGACTGCTATACACGGAAAGCATTACAAATAAAAATATGGCAGGCGATGATTCCTATAACATGAAAAATTGCTGTCTATTTTCTATCTACGGCGGTGGCTACGCCACAAATATTACCGTGGGTAGCCATGGCCATATTTGTGGCGTAGCCACTACGCTATGAATATAATTCAGCTCCTTAGTCAAAGGTCACGTCCTATATAGGCATGCGTAGTGGTCTATAAAAACGACACAGTACAATGTGGCTATAGCTATATAAGCTATGGGCTGTAGGACAATGTAGTTTGACTTTGGTATATTTGAGCTATTAAGTAACTGGATGTATTAGGATGATGCATTTTAAGCCGTTTTCAAATACGGCCACTGCTTTTCTGTCCATTGATTTTATGTGCAATAATGTGCATCCTCACATTACTGAGAGCCGCTTGTCGAGAACAGTAGCTATATATTGTTCTAGTATCTATATTAATACAAAAGGATTCTCTGGTTACAAATTAGGCCGTGGGTATTTGTAAATAAGGAAAGGTAAGTCCCGTCTAAATCGGCCTTTCCTCTCTCAGCTCGGCTGCGGAGATTGCAATTACAAACCGCTCGATTTTCTATCGAGACTCAGGCGAACAGTTTATTTATCTTTATTTGGAAAAGATAAACGGCGTAAATAGCCAACAGCGCTTGGTTATGCAGTATGGGACCCAAAAGTTAAGTTAAGGGGTACGATTTCCATACAAAAGTATAGGTAATGCACAAATATGAGTAAATAGAGCAAAAACTTGCACTGAAATTACATCTTTTGTCTTTACATGTCGGGAATTATATTTACCTACATGTATTAAATGAATAATGTAAACATATACATCATTCAATCAATATTTTTTTGTTTGAACTGCAATTTTACTATTATTTAAAATAATTTTATCTTCATCAATCAAATTGTCTAGGTAAATAAATTTCCCGACATGTACGAGACATACTTACAAAAGACCAATAGATGTGATTTCAGTGCAAGTTTTTGCAACATTTACTCATATTTGTACATTATACTTTTGTATGGAAATCGTACCCCCTTAAATTTATTTTTTATTTGGATTTGTTTAGTAACGCTATTTAAATATACTATTAGGATTGTTTAATAACTAATAAACTGACTTCACATGCCGTGCGAGTCAATTTAAGTAGCAAGTTTGAGATATTTATCGCCGTATCTGGAAAATAAGAGCCGAAGATCGGGCTCAGTGGCGCATCTTGGGAGAGGCCTACGTTCAGCAGTGGACTGACATAGGCTGTTGATGATAATCGCCGTATCTCTGGAGATACTCATTAGATCTTGATAAATTTAACTAAAGGACCACGGAAAAAATTTAAATAGCTTTATTTTCAGTTATAACTTAAGGTGTTTATCTCCATATCTCTGGAGACACACATCAGATCTCGATAAATTGTATAATGAGACTTCCGTGGAGATTAACCCAACTAAAAAAAATCATTAAAATTGGTTTACAAGTGACGGAGAAATCTGTGAACATGCATACAAAAAATATCTGCCAGTGAACATTGAATCTCCTTCTTTGTTTGAAGTTCGTTAAAATAAGACTATTTTATTTATGTTGCTATGTAAATAAGCAAATGTCTACACAGAAAATGCCAAGAGTTGAATGAGAGTTGTAGGAGTCAAAGGCGCGAGCGCAGTGGTGAGCATGTCCAACAATGGTAGGTACAAACAAAGTTCTCAAAGGGGCGTGTTTAGTGGTGAGCTATTTAACAGACCCTACGTACAACAGCAGTCTAATATGAAAATAATAATAATCTAGTGTAAATGTAAGAAATATATCTTAGAGCATTTCTTAAAAATTAACTTAGTGTCTTCACATGTCTAATGAAAAGAACTATGATAACATAACATACTAGCCCAAATTCGATCGTCCTATCATTTTTCATTAGGGAGTTCCAGTCCCAAGATCCTGACTCCTGACTCCATAACTATATCAGCTCCATGTTCAAAGTGCATTGTAGTCCGATTTACATTGTGTACGAAAAACAGCTCAACCGCACACAGGAAGTGGGTCAAATTTAATTTGTACCTAAGATTTGATTATCCACATATAACCGCCTGTTCACATCTGTCGTGTGTCGGATCCGATTTTTAAGCGGGTTTTCCTGTTGCAGAACATTTTATATGAAGCTATTCACACTTGTCGGCCCGATTTTGTCGTAATGTTTTGACGACCCGATTAAAAAATGGGATCCGAAAAACGCCAGAATGTGAAAAAACGGTTACGGAAAAGGTGAAACTAAATAAAAGATTGTCAAAACTTTACTCGTTATGCTAAAACAATTTATCTGTAAAGGAAATTCTTGAACACAAACGATCGAGACTCGGAACTAAAATTCGGAAACTACATAATACGAATTTTATTGTTCCAACCATATTTTATTCATCTCTAAATTCTGTGTGAAATAGCGAGTGGAAATTCGTTTCGGGACGGAAACAATGCTTTGAGAGGCTTTCGGATACGAAACAGAGCGACGAAGTGAGAGAGATTTGTGTGAGCGTCGTGAGAACATTCCCGAATATTGATATACTTTGTTAGAGGCAACACTGATGAGGACTCACCGTCCTTAAAACGTTAGGAGAAATGTAAACTGCGTTAGTGATTACAACACAATACAGAAACTCTTTTTTGATTATCAGAATATGTCGTACTCTTTATCAATTGAAATGAGGAATCAGTAAATTTAGTCCCGATAAGAATATGATTGCCATAATAATTGCGAACATTAACAAACAATATGACACGATATTGACCGATAGTAAGTGTAACTATTACTCGAATTTAATAAATTCAAGTAGTAACGCATCAAAATCTATGTGGAACATAGTAAATAAAGAAAGAGGCAAGAACAACACTCTCTTTCTGGACTTCACGGACATTTTAAGGAAAAACGACGGTTCAAAATTTGAAACTGAAAAGAATGCGATAGATGCCATGAACTGTAGGTTCCTGAGTGCGGCGGCAGCGTGCGGCGCGCCGCGCGCTGACGTGCTGCGGGTGCGCACCGCGCTGAGTTCGGCGCGCGCGCCTGCTGACCGCTCATTTAGGTTTCGTAGGTTTACTGCTGACGAATTTCACCGCATAGTTATGACCCGCATCCCGCCCAAGATGTCGAAAGATATATACGGAGTTACCATGAAACTGTTAAGGACTGCTGTAGTTCCGTTAGCCCCTGCACTAACCGCCCTGTACAACACCTGCTTGAAGGAGGGATCGTTTCCGGCCCCTCTAAAAATCAGCAAGGTGTCACCGCTATACAAAGGCAAAGGCAAACGATCCAGCATTGGCAGCTATAGGCCGGTCTCAATAATACCCGCGATCGCAAAAGTTTTTGAGAATGGTCTGAGTTCCCGACTCCTAGAATACCTATACGAGACGAACGCTGTCAGATAGGCAATACGCCTACCGCGAGGGGAGATCGACGACGTCATTGGCTCGTGAGGTGGTACGCCGCGTTGTTGCAACTCGTGAGGCCAAGCTACAGGTTGCCATCCTCTGCTGTGATCTGTCGAAAGCGTTTGACGTCGCTGACCATACTATTCTAGCAACAACACTGCAGCATTACGGTGTGACCGGCGCCTCCTACGCACTATTGACGGACCTTATGGAAGGTCGATCTCAAATAGTTGTTGGATGTGGAGAAACTGAGAAATCAGACCCCCTTGGCTCAGTGATGGGAGTGGCTCAGGGGTCATCTGTTTCAAATATTCTGTTTTCACTTTTATTAAACGATCTTCCTGATGCTATTAAAGGAGTTGAAGTTTTTATGTACGCAGATGATGTGGCCGCTGTTGTCACGGCGTCAACGATAGATCTCCTCGAGCGGAACTTGAATAACACAACCGCGCACCTATCTGAATGGTTCGGTGCCAATGGGCTCGTACTGAATCTGAACAAGACTCATTTTGTCAGTTTCAGCCTCTCAGGCAGGTCACAGCGTCCGCTTGTTGTGAACGTAAATGGAGCATTGATTCAGCAGGTAGGTTCTACTGCTTTCCTAGGTTTCCACATAGATCGAAGTTTGAAGTGGGATAATCACATAAACGAGGTATGTGGAAGACTAGGGAGCGCATGCTTTGCATTGAACCGAGTCGCTCGAGTGGTACCGACCAAAGTAGTGCGTGCGTGTTATTTTGCAACCGTGCACTCACAGTTGCAATACGGTGCGTTGCCCTCCATCCTGATTTATCAGGTGGCGGTCCACGTGAGGACGAACCTTGACTGCTTTAGTAAACGCAGCTCAATGCATTCGTATAACACTCGTGGGAAAAACAAGCTATTGAGTGTATCGCGGTCCCTAGAGAAGTCCTCCAAGTAGAGTCATGTCATGGGTCCGATGATCTACAACAAATTGCCAGTAAACATTACCGCCGCAAATAGCCTGCCTGGCTTCAAATTCAAATTGAAACGTTGGCTTATCCAACAAACATTTTATTCTTTTAATGAATTTACTGACAATAAATTTTAATTGACATTAAATTATCTAATATCTTTATGTAATTATTGTAATAATTAATTATTATTATTCATTATTATATATTGTTATTGTAACACTAGTTTACAACTTATTGTAAGCTAATGTGGGTACAACATTGTACTAATAATTGTATTTAGTTAAAAAAGACGTGTAAATTTGACGACTTACGAATAAATGAATATGAATATGAATATATGAGGTTAAATCTTCTTGTCAGTGTAAAACCAGTTGACGGGTGGTATATCACTCACTATGGTAGGCTGGAAAATTCATGAAAAATTCCGTATATGTCGTGCACTTGAAAAGTGTTAAAACTAACCTATGTAATACTACTCATATACCGTATACGCACTACGTTTATGCGATTGTAAGCCACCTATTTAAGTTTTTTAAAATTAAATATTTCCTTAATATGAAAAAATAATATTTCACATAAGCTTATGACGTTCTCATACTATACCTTTTACCAACACGTAATAAGAATCCATCTGCACCGCCGACACAGTCATCGTCGCAGAGCGGTGATTGACTTTATATATTCGTATGCGTGACCGCCGCCACCGTCAGCGGCGGAAGTCAGCATAGCACAATAATCAGCCATCATTTCCGATGCAGCCACGATTACATAGTGTCACTTCTATCACAGCAACTATAAGAGTCATTGGTTCCAGGAACGTTCCCGGAATGACCAGCGGACTCCGCCCGGGCTACAGGAGCTATACTTTATAGCCGATAGCCATCGGGAATCGTTCTAGAGTCAACGGTTTGAGAACGGTTCATGTTTTATCACTTTGCTCTCTTTTGAATGCTTAAACTGTGATTATTCTTGCCAAAGGAGGAAAGAAAAATTGTAGTTTTAGCTTTTTCTAATGGCTTAAAAATGTTGATTGGTTTTTATTATTTAAGTATTGCAATTTATAAGGGTTTACGTTACAAAGCAAATTGGTTTATTTTAGACTAACTGATATATTAGACACTGTACTGTAGATTGCTTGAATTAATTCAAACAGCCTGTAATAAGGGAAAACCGTTTTGTTAACATTTTAATTTTTTTTTGGGATATTACATAAAATCATTTTTTGGCATAGAAACCTCATTCAAAACATTATAAAAATTAAAAAAATCTAAATCAGTTCTGCCGTTCTCAGAGCGTTGTATTTAATGTATATTAATATCGATAGAAAATATGAGAAGAATATGACTGTCATGTTTAGTTTTTCGGATTTTTTTTGTTAAAGTGATTTATCTTTTTATTTATCTCACTGCTATTACAATCTCTTGCCTTATAACTAGGCTAAGAAGTAATTTATTTTAACTTAATCTAATCTTCTAATACTATAAGAATCTTTGTCCTGACATACTGACTGACTGACTGACTGACTGACTGACTGACTCACTGACTCACTGACAGACAACGCACAGCCTAAACCGCTGGTCGTAGAGACTTGAAATTTAGAGGGTATATTTGTCTTAGTACGTAGGGGTGTACTAAGAAAGGATTTTTCAAAATTCACCCCTAAAGGGGATCAAATGGGGGTTCAAAGTTTGTATGGAGAAACAAGATTAGATAATCTTTTCTATCCGAAACTTCACACAAGTGCTTCAGTACAAAAATAAGTAAATACGTGTTTCAGGTTTATTTGAAATTCCACCCCTAAAAGGGTGAAGTGGGGTAACAAAGTCTGAAATCAATATTGTTTCGGAATGCGCTGAAATTTGGCATGCAGATAGTTATTTTGACTTAGGTATTCGCTAATAAAGAATTTTTCATAATACACTCTTTAAGGGGATGAAGCGGGGGTTCAAAGTTTGGATAGTCGTTTTATTCGACATTTCACACAAGTACTTCTGTAAATAAATAAGTAAAACGTGTTAAATTCGTGTTAAATTCCACCCCTAAGATGGTGCAATGGGGTAACAAAGTGTGAAAATCAATATTTTTTCGGATTGCGCTAAAATTTGGTATGCAGATAGTTATTACGACGTCAGTTACCCCTGAGAAATGATTTTCCAAAATTCACCTCTAAAAGGGATGAAACGGGGGTTCAAAGTTTGTATGGAAAAACAAGATTAGATAGTCTTTTCTATCCCAAACTTCACATAAGAGCTTGAGCAAAAAAATAAGTAAATACGTGTTTAAGGCTTTTTCGAAATTCCACCCCTAAAAGGGTGAAGTGGGGTAACAAAGTCTGAAATCAATATTGTTTCGGATTGCGCTGAAATTTGGCATGCAGATAGTTATTACGACGTTAGTTCCCTCTGAGAAAGGATTTCCAAAATTCACCCCTGAAGGGGATGAAACGGGGGTTCAAAGTTTGTATGGAAAAACAATATTAGATAGTCTTTTATATTCCAAATTTAACACAAGTACTTAAGTAAGTAAATACGTGTTTAAGGCTTTTTCGAAATTCCACCCCTAAGAGGGTTAAGTGGGGTAACAAAGTCTGAAATCAATATTGTTTCGGAATGCGCTGAAATTTGGCATGCAGATAGTTATTTTGACTTAGGTATTCGCTAATAAAGAATTTTTCATAATACACTCTTTAAGGGGATGAAGCGGGGGTTCAAAGTTTGGATAGTCGTTTTATTCGACATTTCACACAAGTACTTCTGTAAATAAATAAGTAAAACGTGTTAAATTCGTGTTCAATTCCACCCCTAAGATGGTGCAATGGGGTAACAAAGTGTGAAAATCAATATTTTTTCGGATTGCGCTGAAATTTTGCATGCACATAGTTATTACGACGTCAGTTCCCTCTGAGAAAGGATTTTCCAAAATTCATCCCTGAAGGGGATGAAACGGGGATAAAGTTTGTATGGAAAAACAATATTAGATAGTCTTTTATATTCGAAATTTAACACTAGTAATTAATACACTCTTTAAGGGGATGAAGCGGGGGTTCAAAGTTTGAATAGTCGTTTTATTCGACATTTCACACAAGTACTTCTGTAAGTAAATACGAGTTTCAGACTTTTTCAAAATGCCACCCTAAGAGGATAAACTGGGGTAACAAAGTCTAAAAATCAATATTGTTTCGGATTGGGCTGAATTTCAGAATGCAGATAGTTATTATGACGTTGGTATCCGCTAAGAAATGATTTTCTGAAAATTCCTCCCGGATACGGAACGGGAATTCAAAGTTTGTATGGCGAAACAAGATGGGGTAAAGTACGTGTTATAGGATTTTTCGAAATGGGGTAGGTAACAAAGTCTGTAAATTTAGGTTTTTAGGGTTTTATAAATATGAATCCCGAATTGCCTCAGTCACGCAATAACATGAAAACGGGTGAACCGATTTGGCTAATTCTTATTTGATGTGTTTATTGATAGAATCTTTTTTACAAAAGAAAAGTTTTAAGTAAATAAAAGAAGGTTTTAACGCGGGCGAAGCCGCAGGACACTTCTAGTACTATAAGAATCTTTGTCCTGACATACTGACTGACAGACCACGCACAGCCTAAACCGCTGGTCGTAGAGACTTGAAATTTGGAGAGTATATTTGTCTTAGTACGTAAAGGTGTACTAAGAAAGGATTTTCCAAACTTCACCCTTTTAGGGGATGAAATGGGTGTTCAAAGTTTGTATAGAGAAACAAGATTACATAGTATTTTTATTGAAACTTCACACAAGTATTTTTGAACTGTCTGAAATTCGGGAATATAGCAGATAATTGAGGAACGGGAAGATACTTGAACACCGACTGGCAGTAAAGTAATTTATTAATACCTATGTCGGTATGCAAACACTTTTTGCAGAGTACCTTCACACTTATTGTTATTTAAAAACTTAAACTTTAGTAAATAGATAAGTAAATACGTGTCTCAGGCTTTTTCGGAATTCCACCCCAAGAAGGTGAAGTGGGATAATAAAGTCTGAAATCAATATTGTTTCGGATTGCGCTGAAATTTAGAATGCAGATAGTTATTATGACGTAGGTATCCGATACGAAAGGCTTTTCCAAATTCTCCTCTTAAGGAGACGGAACGGGGATTCAAAGTTTGTATGGCAATACAAGATGAGATAGTCTGTTTTATTCGAAACTTTACTTAAGTACCTGCTTTACTTTTCTGAAAATAAATAAGTAATACGTGTTGCAGGATTTTTTGAAATGGGGTAGGTAACAAAGTCTGAAAATCAATATAGTTTTTGGGGTTTTATAAATATGAATCCCTATTTCCCTTAGTCACGTGATAACTTGAAAACGGCTGTACCGATTTGGCTAATTCTTTTTTGATGTCTTTTATGATAGAAAGGTTTTTACAAAAGAAACGTTATTAGTAAATTAAAGAGTTTATAACGCTGGTGAAGCCGCGGGGCACTTCTAGTTTACTATAAGAATATTACTAAGAATGTGTCCCTTCACACTTTTCTTTATATCTCTATTAAGAGGAATCACTTTGTTCTTGTGTTCTTATAACTAGTTTTTAAATGAAAAAAGTTTTAATCAAATCAGTCCAAAAGTCCATTTTGCAATACATCTATACTAATATTATAAAGAGAGAACATTTGTATTTTTGTAATGATTTGGCTCAAAAACTACTGAACCGATTTAAAAAATTCTTTCACTATTACATAGAATGGACTTTCGGAATGAAAATAGGCTATATATTATCCCGTTTAAATCAAAGGTACATTCGTGGAGACCCAATTTGCAACCTAAGTCGGCAAAAAAACGGTCGAAAAAACACGTTTCTTACGAACGCTGCTTAATTGAAAATAGATAGAAGAATATTTTCTATGCAAGAGTTGTACAACTTAATAAGGCCTACAAAAAAGTTCGGGACAGCATATGTCTATCTCTTAAGGTTGACTCACAGTAACCATTTTATATATACATTTTTATATTACATTTATATCTTAAAATTTTTGTCAAAAAATATTACATAACTTCCAAGGCTATTTTCAAGTATATAGTATTAATCCTTATACTAATAATTGCGTTAATTAGCTTGGCCACATATTATAGATTAAAATTGTCCCTTACAGTACATAATTCAAATGAAAACTCTAGAAGATATCACGGATTTCACATACACGCATCGCAAAATTAATAAAATATTTGCAGTCAAACCACAGAATAGGTCATAGTCACTACGAAAATATTATTATAACCTTAGCTTTTCTGTAGATCCCCACCGATCGCAATCAATTTGAAGTCAGTATAGTATAATAATATGATCTATTGTATTAAATAATAATGATCTATATATATAATATAATATTTTAAACCACCCCGACTGATCTATGTATAATCTTTTCATTAAAAGCATTCCAATGACTCTAAACACGACATTTAAAATCTGAGCTGTAGGTTGGTGAGGATTTGAGTATTCTGTAGAGTCCAGGAGATGTCCCAGCATTAGGTTAATGCTTCCATGTTCTTACAATATCTTTGAAGAGGAAGATTTTCGAATTGATCTTATTTTAGTATAAATTAGTAATACTTAGACAACTACATTTACGATTGCAATTCTAACAACTCTACCAAGTTAATGTTATCGATATACTATTACCTAGCATTTTCCAGGGAGGCAACGGGGGAATACATTTGTATGGAAAAGTGCACCCCACGTTCCCTCTTAAGTTAGTAATATTGCCTTAACATTATGAGCCTTGGATTGAAACTTTTAATTCAGGTTTACTTTTTATTATAAAATAAATGAATAAAATCTTTATCGAGACAAATATTACATCATATGTGTAATTCTTAAAATAATGGACATCTGACACCTAAACTAGGCTCGAAACCCGTAGAATAGATGTCAGCTTAAGTTTTTGTTTTACTTTTTTTACCTAATTCATAAGGAAGAATTTCCTCGATATGTGTAACTATAGCTATTGCATGAATGTTATATTAATCAGCATAATGCTAGTTTTGTTCCAAAATGGCAATACGTTATAAAAGTCCTACATGGCATTTCCGAGCGTATCACTAAACAAGGCTTGGAAAATTATTCGGTGTGATTGTGAACAAGGTCCTGGTTTTAAAATGACATTGTTTGTCTTCATCTTCAAAATTAGTATAAAATGAAACTTAAGCTTAAGCAGCAGTTTCAAAGCGTATAATAATTTAGTTTCAAACAAACCCAGATGCAACGAGCAGCTTCTTTGAGCTATTTTAGCCATCGACACAGCTTTGAATTTATTAATTTCTGACTGTGATGTGAAATGCTGTTTAATTAATATGTTAATTTTATTTATACAACAATGCGATTGAGAACTTCATGGTAGAATAATGGTCATGAATCTGGACAAATTGCATTTAAAATAAGGTATTAAAATGTAAACTTTATTATGCTCTCGTATACAGTCTCATTATAGTTATTTACCGTTGCATCAGTACGGGAACGACATCGGCGAGAAGTTCGGAATGAAGACCCTGAAAAAGGCTTTCGGCCGAAGCTGAAATAATTGTATATCTCTATATGGAAATTGTGTAGGTTCACGTAAATATCCTGTATCATTTTAAAACTTTAAAATAAGCGTGAGCTTTTATACTTCAAAAATCTAGGTATTTGGAAGTCACCAAGTCGGCCGCCTGTCTGTCACTATCCTTCCTGGTTTACCCGTTATCTTCTGGTGAGCTAAGAGTACTTGGTGGTATGCACTTAGTCGTTCTCTAAGTTGCCTAGATAGCTAAAGCTTTTGTAGATAAGTACATATTTAAAAACGAAACAAAATGTGGGTCGATATTTAAATGGCTTTTCAATAATTCGCATAAATAATTAGTTTGTATTCACTATGTATTGAGGTACCGTCTTAATTGCCACATAGCCTCAATTACAAATTACTTAATGTTATATAATATATACAGATTATAGAGCAGAAGTAACAGACATGGTAATACGCTATGGCTGAACTAAAGTGACGTATTACCATGTTAGTTATCAACTAGGTATAGTATTATTACATTATACTTTTAATAACATGAAAAAGTAGTATAAAGGTATCCATGGTAGAGTCCCATAGTGAAGTGCAAAGTGGTTGTCTCAGTTCGTTAGTTGTTCATTAGAGCTGGACTCAGCGTAATGTTTATTTACCACTGCACTTCGCTGCTCATACCGCAATTGTTTCATTTTTCTGTTCTCCCAGTATTCAGAGTTATATTTTCACTTACGAAATAGTTGATTGTATTACGGGACGTATCATTGTATTTTTCTTTGAGGCCGTTATTTTGAATTCAGAGCAAGGTGAAGGTTTTTACTAGAGTTGTAGAATTCCGAGCATAGCAAAGGATTCTTAAGTAGAATCCTGAGCGTAGCGAGGGATTTAAAGAACGTCGGCCGAGAGAGAATAATACCCGACCGAGTGGTACACTCTACTTTTCATCCCTCTCTATGAGCAAAGGGAATAATTAAAGGATCTTTAAAAGAGCAATTCTAAAGTATAATATTGTATTATACTTAAAATCAAAATGTATATATTTTTGATAATGAGTTGAGTATTCTGCAGGTTCCAGGAGATGTCCCAGCATCAGGTCAATGCTACCATATTCTAACAATATCGTTGAAGTATGAGGATACCGAATTTCAAATTGATCACACCCACTTATGTTGATTTCATATCATCATCAACTAGATAAAAGCCCATAGTTTTATAACGGCTTAACTTAACCCAGTATGTAAGTGCCAAAAAAGTTAAATTCATACGTAAACTAGGGAGAAATATGAAAATGTAATATTAAAGGATTGTTCGCTACATTTTCCAAGCGAGTGGGCAACGACAAACAAACCGCACGCAGTTGCCTTAATAATAAACCTGTACGCCAGCTATTTGTAACTTTAGAACGTGTGTTCTATAGAATTATGAATTTTATGTTAAAATTAATATTGTGCTAATTTTCTCTGGTTAATTAAGGATACGTGGAAACCTTTGTATATTTCGTTTTGTTTCTATGGTTACCTAGAAGAATTATATCAAACGCCTAGGAATTCTGTTTCTCATAGGAGGGTACCACCACTTTGTCATTTATTCAGCCATGAAGTGAAAATATTTTTCGGTCGGCGCTGATAATGATGCCATAGTGGTAGACCCGAAAAAGTCGCGCTTCTTTAGTAGATAGGTTTTTTTTATGTGATCAAGGTTATGAGATGAAATGGATGAAATGGTCATGAAAAAAAAACAAATGACCGTCAATTGTTTTTTTTTCACCTGAAATTAAAAGCGTTAGCTATCAACATTAATATATATGTAAATATGTTAAGTACGCTGTATTTTTTCGAATATTTACATACATGTTGATCTGTATAAGTGTTTATATTTTATAATGAATGAATGAATGAATGAATGAATGAATGAATGAATGAATGAATGAATGAATGAATGAATGAATGAATGAATGAATGAATGAATGAATGAATGACAACTCTTTATTGTACAAAATATAAAGATAACAATATAAAGGTTCTAAAACTAGTACAATGGGCGGTCTTATCGCTTAAAGCGATCTCTACCAGACAACCTACGGATGGAGTGGAGAGTACGAACATGTCAAGGGCTGAGTTGTACATTTAAGAATTAAACTAATCAAAAACACTACATTAAACTAATATTTTAAGTTATGAAACGAAACATATACCTACATGTAACACTAATATACATAAACATACTTACGATATACAAGCACTATATATATATAAAAATATATAATACAGTCACAATACATACAAATATATACAAACATACCATAACCATATATATATATACACATATATATACTACGACTATACATATACCAATACAATTAATGATACACAAGAAAGCTTAAATATCTTCAATATCAGTTTGAGATAAGTACAATTTTTTAACTTTTTCCCTAAAAGTATACAATGAGGGAGCATGGCGAATCGTGACAGGTAGGTTGTTCCAGAGTCGAATTGCTTGTACAGTGAAGGAGGAGTCATAGAAGACTGTAGTGTGAGAAGGCACTTCTAACTCCAAGGTTTCAGATGACCTCAACGACAGGAAATGATTGGAACATAGGAAATGAAAACGTTCTTTAAGGTAACGCGGGGATGAGGGGTTGAAAAAAATGCTGTAAAGGAGGGAAAGGATGTGAGTATTCCGGCGGAGGCGAATGGGGAGCCACTTAAGCTTATGACGGAAGTTGGAAACGTGGTCATATTTGCGTAAGCCAAATATGAACCTAATAGCGAAATTTTGGAGTCGCTCAAGTTTGTTGAACTGGTCCGCAGTAAGATTGGGATAGCAGGCATCTGAATAATCTAAAATTGGCAGCAATAGAGATTGTGCAAGCGTAGCTTTGGTAGCGGTAGGCAGAAAGTTCCTGAGACGCTTCAACGAGCTGGCGGATGCAAAAATTTTGCGACTCACAGCTGCTATTTGCGGGCCCCAAGTCAAAGATTCGTCTATGATTAACCCTAAATTTTTTACTTCTTTGCTGTATGGTACGACGACCCCATCAAATATAATAGATGGAAGGCTATTCCTATCTATTTTAGCCACCATACGAGAACTGCCTATTATAATCCCTTGTGTCTTGCTGGGATTTACCGCAAGTCCATAGGCTTTGCTCCATTTGAGAATACGTTTGAGATCATCATTTGTAGTTTCAATGCTTTGGTGTAGAAGATCAAGAGGGGATTGGGAGTAAATTTGAAGATCATCTGCATCTATATGCAGATTCTTCCTACCACCTATGTGGTAGGAAGAAGATAGATCAAGGGATATGGAATTTATGAAAATAGCAAAGAGAAGAGGTGATAGAACGCCGCCTTGAGGTACGCCGGCAGATGTGTTACACCATGTAGAATAAGAATCTTCAAGGCGAATTCTCTGTCGGCGCCCATACAGATAACTGTGAAACCATTCAATTACGGTTGGAGATATGTTAGAAGAGCGTAGAAGTCCTAAGAGAATGTCAAAGTCAACGGCATTAAAAGCATTACTGAAGTCAAGGAGTGTGAGCACAGTTAGCTGACCTTTTTCCATACCGGAACGAATATCATCAGTAATCTTGGTTAAGGCAGTAACTGTGCTATGACCGGGACGGAAACCAGATTGGTACGGATTAAGGAGATCATTTCGGGTAAGGAACATATTCAATTGGTTGTGGACAAGTCGTTCCAGAACCTTAGATAGAAAAGGTAAGATGGATATAGGACGGTATTCGGAGAAGGATTTAGGATTTGGTTTCTTTGGTAAAGGAATAATTTGGGCCTTCTTCCATTGCGAAGGGAAAGCACCAGATGTTACGGAAAAGTTGAGGATCTGAGTAATTATAGGAAGAAGGATATCAAGGATAGGGATGATCATATTGCGACTAATACCGTCGACTCCAACAGCATTGGACACAATGGCTAGTACACTCCTCTTAACATCACAATCCGAAAATTGACAAAATTCGAAAGGAGAAAAGTTGAGTGCTGGTAATCTTGAGAGACGCGCAATCGTTTCCTGTTTATGTAGTCCATCAATACTAGGGCATGAAGAGAAATGTTTATTAAGAGAATCGATGTCTAAATCGTGTGGAATAGTGTCATTTCTAGATTTCCCAACACCCAAAGATCGAAGAAATTTCCAGACTTTTGCTGGATCTTCATTCGCAACTGATACATGAATATGACGACGTTGAGCATCCCTACACACCAAATTGCAGTGATTTCGGGAGAGGGAGTATAGGGATTTGTTATGATCATTAGGTCGCATTTTGTACTTAGCTTTAGCGACATTTTTTTTGTGCATCAGATGCCTAATCTCTGGTGTCAACCATGGAGCCGGCAAATGCTTAATCTTTACAGGACGCATCGGAGCATGAGCATCATAGAGTTTTAACAGTTCTGAATTGAATAAGTCAATTTTATCATCTAATGAGTCTGATTCGAACAATTGTGTCCAATCTATTTTTCAGCATCAGTAGAAAGGTGATTTAAATCCATGTTACCAAAGCTACGCTGCAGAATAATTTTAGGCTTGGACTTAGGAGGACGGACTTTGTATGATAGAAAGATCAAGTCATGGTACGAAAAAGCATCAGCCGAGCATTGGCCATATTTAGCAACATGAGTAGTGGAAGAAACAAGGATGAGATCTAGAAGTGAGGGAATACAATTTGGAAAATGATGAGTTGCATGTAGTGGAAGGATATGAAGATTGCAAGAATTTATAGTAGATTCAAGAGTAGAAGAGCGAAAATCTTTTTTAAGGAGACAAGTGTTGAAATCACCCATAATGATGGAGTGACTATAAAGAGGGAGTAAGTTTTCAAGTTATTTTTCAAAAGAAGAAAAAAAGTTGATATGAAGTGAAGGGCTATAGTAGACTCCGAGAAGGATTTTGGTGCTGGAAAGAAGGACTTCAATGAATAGGTGTTCACCAGCATCTGATGGAGGTGGTTGTGCAGACGTGCTTATAATAGAAAAAGGAATATGAGCACGCAGGTATATGGCTACACCACCACCAGTTCGGTCAGTACGATCATTGCGTATGAGGTGAAAACCAGGTAAAGGATAGGATATAGAAGAAAGGGAAGGTTTGAGCCAGGATTCGGAGACTAAAATAGCATGGATATTCGTTTGAAGTTCAAAAGATGCCAGCATGTCGGGAAAGTGGGCTGGAATACTCTGAGCGTTTATATGGACGACGTTGAGGTTCTTGGGAACATCTAAAAAGTGT
The DNA here is from genome assembly GCA_954871355.1 of Cabera pusaria. Taxonomy (NCBI): domain Eukaryota; kingdom Metazoa; phylum Arthropoda; class Insecta; order Lepidoptera; family Geometridae; genus Cabera; species Cabera pusaria. The sequence goes on along the minus strand of OX940900.1, from coordinate 10,359,909 downwards.
GATACTAGCGAGTCAGAAAGAGACGGAATACTAATAAAACTATCATCACTAGAATCAGAAACAGTTGAAGGGGGAAGTGAGACAAAGTCATCATTGTCGGTATCGGTATCACTATCGGCACTAGTATTAAAAATATCTAACATTATAATAAATAAATAAAATATTATATACAAATATAATACTATATAGTCTATATATTTATACTAAGAAAAAAACAAAATGCAATTACAAATTGGTCGTATCAAATTTACCCACTGTATCAGTAAGCAAATAAGTTCAAACAACCACTCAGTCTGCTAGTTGTGTGAAGTGTATAATGTTGTATAATGCTGATATAATAAATGCTTTTTTGACTTTGACTTAATTTTTAGACATAATAAAATAAATGAAGTTTAAGTTATATACGAACGGTACGAATATCATTATGATATTATGTAATATAACCGTGTTTACGACGCAACGAGTATTATGTTAATGATTTATATGATATGTGCATTCTTATTCGTTCTGAGAGAAAATAGATGGATATTACTTATTATCAAACAACCGCAGTACGAACTACCCCCAATTCACTAACATACTTCACTACCCCGAACCATTGGTACAATGATCACAGGTCGAGGTGTTCCGCAAGGCGCCTCCTGGGGCCCATTCCGGTAAAATACATTCATTGCAAAGGTACGGGGAAACTTCGTCCACTAATTAAACTATACCAAGTGATATTTATACGAATTAGTCTGTCATTACAACGAGGTGCGAGGTTAATATGAGGTTTGTTAAGTAAGTTAAGTTAGAAGTAGGAGTTTAATGACTTGCGGTGAAACTAATATGATCTCACGGCGGATAAACTTGTAGGAAAGTTGGCTGTTCAGTTGTTTCACTCATCGGAATGTATCAGTAAAAGCCTAGTTATGTACCGATAGGCGATCGCAAGTTTTAGTTAAGATTTTAAAGATTTTAAAGCACACAAGATTTTAAGGCATATGCCACATACAATCCCTTTTCCCCGTAATCCTCATATACACAAACAATACTATGAGGTCTCACAGTGCTCGCTAATGCATAGCTATGCATAGTGTCATTAGACAATAAGTACAAAAGTAGGTAAGTAGTAGGGTAAGACAGAAAGTAGGAATGTCAATACATTATTGACATTACTTGTGTCCACTGCTATTCGTTCGTCAAAATCTTCATAAATACGGCCGTATAGTGCCCCGAAGACGGTCATTTTCAATTGACATCACTAACGATATTGATCGTTTCAATTGATGGTAAGGTGCGTATATTCGAGCATCAATCGAAGCGTCAATTGCTCGCACAGGTTTGCTTTCTGGACAGTAGAGATGGTAGACGCACGATGATATCAAATTTTGATTTAGACTAGCGAGCGAATGACTGAACGATTGTCAATTGCATAACGAGACGTTCAGTGTTTGCGTCATTCGCAATTGTCAATGGGCTTCAATCAAAATTTCCATCAATGGCCTTCAATCACGTAGTTGCGAATGACAATGGCTTCAATTGCCTCTGTAGATGATCAATTTGTTCCATCAATAACGTAAAAATTGTTGATTGTGATTGACCGTCTTCGGGACACTTAAGATACAATAGATTGTTTCATAGTGACGGGCACAGTGCATCGATCGGCAAAAGTCTAGAAACCAGAGCTTCACGTGCTACAATATCTGTTATAGGCAGAACAGATGTAATCGCTTACTATCGGGCGAGCGTCTTGTGTCACAGTGTGTCATTTTATGTTAATTTAACGTGTTAGTTAAAACTATAGTTTTAAAATAGAGGGGTGCTTTAGGTGTGGTGTGTCTGTTTGCACATTTGCCTGATTCAGATACAGATTTTTATTCACCATTTATAACATAAGTGCGTTTTATTTAGTATGTCATTTACAATTATTTATAGTAAGTAGTAAGAGAATAATTTAAATGAATGTCACCAGGTATATCAATACAATTAAATTTCATCTAGAATAAAGCTCACGCATTTTTAAAATGTCTCAAGACCTGTAGCTCGATAGCTCCTAAATGGATCAACTGTTTGAATATAGTGTTTTATTGGAAATGTTTGATATAAGATACAATACAGATTTGATATAAAATATGTCAAAGCTCTCTACGCCAGATGCGGTTTTCTGCAGTTTTCTTTTGAGGAACCAATTCTCCGAATCTTGTTGGAGTAATATAACTGTCAAAAGGCTACTTACGATTCGTAACTACCGTATAATAAATATCCTTAGAACAGTCGGCGTACATGTAGTACAAAGTGCAAACAAATCCGGGCGCTGCAGCTGTTTGCTAAGATACTGCCTGCAAGAGTATAGGTATGTACTCGTAATCCCGCACTAGCCTTTGGTCGACTTTACACAACTACCACAAAGAACATGCTGTTTGTTGTTTAAACTCAGAAGTTGTGTGGAAAACTCACTTGATCCCTTTTCAGCTTAGATCACAATAAACGGTTTTAAGTCTTATTCGGTCGATTTGCTTTTTGTTTGATTACAAACGGTCTCAATACACCGTCATAATGTATTAATATCTAATAAAACATCGTAGAAATAAATAAAAGAAAGAAAAAAGGTATGTGAAACAATTTAAGTATAAGTGGACACTGGAAGGTCTAATAAGAAAAATTAAGGGTTTCTTTCGCCTACTACTAGTTAACTTTTAAGTAGGCTAATAGCTGGTAAATTTACATATTGAGTAAACGTACTGACGCCTTTCTCTATATATATATGAGTAACGTTAAAACTGAGACAAACTGATAAGAGATATTCGCAAGTTGTTCGTGCCAATCTTAGGTTTAGGCTGCAATAGCCCAATGGATAAGGTGTCGGACTGGCGATCGAGAGGTCATGAGTTCGATCCCCACCACACCCATTGCACTATTGACGTGAACCCACTCCAGAAATAAGCATATTTAGCTTAGTTGGAGGGGTTAACAAGAATACTAGTAATGTGCAACCCACATTGCAAGTAATCTTAAAAAACAAAAAAAAAATTCCTAAGGGTCATCTCACACCTAGACGTCAAGAGACGCGGCGCGCACATTTTCAGATAGTGATCAGAAATTAACCAGAAATGGGTGCCTTGGTTACTCAAGGTATATTTTGATGTAACAACCAAATGACTGATACATAAGTACAGTACATGCTCCGCAAAATTGTCATAGAGCGTGACTTTTTACTAAGCTCTTCATTCAGAAGCCATTCTGAGCTACCAGAAACAAGAATGTGGATTGTGCTATACAGAACCAAGGCATTATCATCACCGGTAAAGGTTCCGAATTTTAATTTTCTTAATTTTTCTCCATAATGTAAGTATCTATGTTCTCTTATCTGTGCATAATATATCCCAAATTCGTAGCAATAAAAAAATACTGGTGTTAGTAAATAAATTCATGTTATTTTATTGTGGTTGCGTAACTTAATAATATTTGTTTATTGGTAACGTTGGTGGTAAAATAATATGGATGACTGTTATTTGGTTTAATAATATATTAAGTAATTAATATTTACCAATTGTTTAATTTCGGATAATAATTTATTGTGAATTACTTAACTTGAATTCATAATTTACTGATTTAAAGTAATAATGTAGATTTGAGTGTTTATCAAATATGGTGGTTTTAAACTCTCTTGTTCGGTTTTATTGAATGGTTCTGTTTAAAATAATGTAATATTTACCAATTTGTATCGAAACCGCGAAATTATGTTGGTTGAGGTATTTACCGAAATCTGGTGTTGCTTGTTTATGACATCATTATCATCATCATTAGTATTTACGCAAAGCCGTAACACGATAAATAATTTTTACAAAGTTAATGTAGTAATAAGTATATTTGTTTGTTTTTTTTTTGTATTCTGGGATAGCTGCCGCCGCCGGAGAGCCAGTTACTATTCTAGGCCTAGTGTGCCACCAACCTCGACCGCATCATCAGTTCTAAAATTAGATGTAGTAGATTAGTGTAATTAAACATTGAGAGGTAATCAATAAATAGTGTAATTAGTGTACCTACTGCGCAAAACTACTACTCCTATGTTGGCTCCTAAAACACAGTGTTACTAGTACGGGAGTCTATGGATTCAACGATACATTTGTACCTACCATAAATTATGTCAATAAAGATATTTTGTATTTGTATGTAAAAATCTTCGCATCAAGTATGACGTAACTAGCAATAGTTTCCACGTGGTCAAATTACTCTTACGTTACTAAAACTTTACCCTGCGGAAAAGCACTTTACATTGAGAATGCTTTGTTCTGAAATATTTCAGCGAAATCTTACTAACAAAAAACTATTGGATTTTGTAACTAAGAAGTCCATTTGGATGAATTCGGCCAGTGGTCGGTTTACAGGAGTAAATCTAGCTGCATTACAGTAAAGCAAAGGGTTTAGAACTAAAGCTTCAATGTTTGTGGGAATCGGGTGAAAGATGCTTTGAATGGTTACAATGTGTTCGGAGCTTGCATCAAGATATTTAGGCACTGAATTTACTTTAAATAAGTATTGAACTGTCAATCCTTATAACGTACTTTCTAGCGTAATATTACAGAACAGATACAGACAGAATAATATTACGTATATTTATTTCTAAAAAAATAACACAAATTGTTCTATTGTCCAGATTTTAATTATTTCGAAATGCTTGCTTAGAAACTGATACGGTAAAATAAAATTTAAAAAATCAACCTCGTCCAATTTTATAGCACATTCATCATCCATTTGCCTCACAAAAAAAAACTTAGTACCAATACGAAAATTAACTTTAACCGACTTCACAAAAAAGGAGGAGGTTCTCAATTCGTCTGTATGTTGTTTTTTTTTGTATGTTACGCGATTTCTCCATCAATTGTGAACGGATTCAAATGATTCTTTTTTTAATAGGTAGGATACGTTTCCGAGGTGGTCCCATTTTAATTTTATCGAGATCTGATTAGTATCACCAGAGATATGGAGATAAATACCTCAAACATAGGAGAATGTACTAGTTTTAGTAGAAGAGTCCCAAGAAGATTATACACAATGGAGGTTGCTATTGCATATAAGATATTCTTACGGTAACTGTGAGCGAGATAGAAATAAAGGTGGGGATAATTTTTTTTTATATCTTATAGGCAAGCGTTTGACCCCTATCTCACCTGTTGCTAAGTGATGATGCGGTCGAAGATAGAGAAGTGGACTAGAATGGGAACTGGCTCTCAAGGATAGCTGCCGGAACACATTAGATGTTTGGCGACAGATTTTCTGACTTGAGGGTGGTAGCTGGCCAGCCGGACACTAGATATGTTCTACCACCTTGCGGGGGTTATTGGTTTCTTAACGATGTTTTACTTCACCGGAGGGGGTTCCGAACCCAAAGGCTACCAAATGAACACTTTCTGAGACTTTGTTGTCCGTCCGTCCGTCCATCCGTCCGTGTGTCTATATGTGCGCACTTTACAGATCTGTATCTTCTTAACCGTTATAGGTACATACTTGAAATTTTCAAAAAGTATATATCCGTCAGTGTATAACGGCCCAGACACAAAAAAAACGACTTCATAACCACAAAAAGGCACTCAAAAGCGAAAAATAATTTACTTAAAATTATTATAAGCGTTACCCACTTCTCTATTTGAAGTCGGTGCCAGCCAAGTCTATTGGATATTAGATAGATACTATGTATGTAGTAGTAGTAAGTAGGTACATGTAGGTTAGTAAGTAGGTAGATACATGTAGGTATTATCTATCTACTACCTATTAGACTTGGCTGGCACCGACTTCAAATAGAGAAGTGGGTAACGCTTATAATAATTTTAAGTAAATAATTTTTCGCTTTTGAGTGCCTTTTTGTGGTTATGAAGTCGGTTTTATTTTTTTTGAAAAATAACTTATAATTACAACAATACATACAAGTCGAACATATAACCTCCTCCTTTTTGAAGTCGGTTAAAAATTAACTAAGAGCCAATAAATTATTAAATAAAAAGGTGTATAAATCGATTCATAAGCCTTGAGATATTGATATCAAACAAGTAGTGTCAATGACTCGAACAAAAATTAATTAATTAATATCTGTGATAATATCCACGGGCCAAAGTCATTAAAATCTATGTGGCTTAGATATATTTAATTTTACTTTCGTATTTTTTATAAACTTTTGGTCTTTAAAGATCATGCTTAGATTAATTATTTATAGACAGAGTGTAAATGTGTGTTGTAGACATTATGCTGCGGTTGCAAAGTCCTGCAAACTAACCGATAGGGCAAAAAAAATAAAGAATGATACTGTAAAATTGTTTAAAGTCTACCGCTACGACGGAGTCCTGTCTAAGGGTAAGCCAAGAACTCAGACCTTCGAAATAGACATCAGCACTTGTGGGCCCATGGTACTTGACGTCCTTCATAAAATAAAGGAAATGGATGGCTCATTGACTTTCCGCAGATCTTGCAGAGAAGGCATCTGTGGCTCCTGCGGCATATGCTTGCAAGGAGCTAACTGTCTCGCCTGCATCACTCCGATACCTGCAGCAAAGAACATCACCATACATCCTCTCCCTCATATGTACGTCATCAGAGACTTGGTGGTGGATATGACGCATTTCTTGAAGGCGTACGACAACATACGTCCATACTTGATCAGGAACGATAAAACACCTTTTGGGCATCAGCAATACGCCCAGGGTATCAACGACAGCAAGAAATTAGTCGGTTTGTATGAATGTATCCTTTGTGGGTGTTGCTCGACCGCCTGTCCTTCGTACTGGTGGAATGGACGTCGGTTTCTAGGACCGTGCGCTCTGTTGCACGCTTACAGGTGGATTACGGACTCTAGAGACGAAGATACTCAGCGGAGACTCTATGACTTACGCGATGACTTCAAGGCGTTCCGCTGTCACACAATTATGAACTGTACCCTGGCTTGTCCGCAAGGTCTCAACCCTGCACATGCCATCGCCAAACTAAAAAAAATGATCAGTGGAGTAGATAAGAAACCGGACGGCGAGTTCAGTGCTACCAAATTCATAAGCAGCGGTGGACGCGAACAATGTACTAAACGTATGAGTAGTAAATAGTAAAATACAGTAGAATGTTAGTTATTCTTGTACCCAATTAAAATAATTATTCCAGATACATAAAATGATAATGTTTGTTTTATCTATACTAATCTATAATTCTATACTAATATTATAAAGAGAGAACATTTGTATTTTTGTATGTTTGTAATGATTTGTCTCAAAAACTACTGAACCGATTTAAAAAATTCTTTCACTTATATATAGAATAGACTTTCGAAATGAAAATAGGCTATATATTATCCCGTTTAAATCAAAGGTACATTCGTGGAGACCTAATTTGCAACCTAAGTCGACAAAAAAACGGTCGAAAAAAAACGTTGCTTACAAACGCTGCTCAATTGAAAATAGATGGAAGAATATTTTCTATGGAAGAGTTGTACAACTTAATAAGACCTACAAAAAAGTCAGCGACAGCATATGTCTATCTCTTAAGGTTGACTCACAGTAACCATTTTAATGTTTAATTTTTTGTTAAAAAATGTTACATAACTTCCATGGCTATTTTCAAGTATATAGTATTAATCCTTATCCAAATAAATACGTGAATTAGCTTGGCCATATATTATAGATTAAAATTGTCCTTTACAGTATATAATTCAAATGAAAACTCTAGAAGATATCACGAATTTCACATACACGCGTCGCAAAATTAATAAAATATTTGCAGTGTAACCACAGATTAGTTCATAGTTACTACGAAAATATTAATAAAAGCTTAGCTATTCTGTAGATCCCCACCGATCACAATCAATTTGAAGTCAATATTGTATAATACTATGATCTATTGTATAAAATAATAATGATCTATATACCTATATAATAATATAATATTTTAAACCACCCCGACTGATCTATAAATAATCTTTTTTATTAAAAGCGTTCCAATGACTCTAAACACGTCATTTAGAATCTGAGCTGTAAGTTGGTGAGGATTTGAGTATTCTGTAGAGTCCAGGAGATGTCCCAGCATCAGGTCAATGCTTCCATGTTCTTACAATATCGTTGAAGAAGAAGATTTTCGAATTGATCAGACCTATGAAAATTGATTTCATAGCGCAATTAACTAGAAAGAAGCTTATAGTGTTATAACGATTGAAAGAATTTTCATAAATCAAAGCTAAGAACACTCTTGATGAAGATATCTATCAAACTAAAAAAAAACGATCAATAATAAAATCAAAATCGGTTCATCCGGTTGGGTGCTAATATTCTACAGACAGACACACAGATACACACGTTAAACGTATAAACCCCTACTTTTTCGTTACGTTAAGGCTATTTTTCAACCGACTTCCAAAAATCAGGAGGTTCTCAATTCGTCTATATGTTTTTTTTTGTGTGTGTATGTTACGTGATTACTCCGTCAATTGTGTACCGATTCGAATGATTATTTTTGTAATCGGTAGGGTACGTTTTCGAGGTGGTTCCATTGTAATTTCATCGAGATGTGATAAGTATCTCCAGAGATATGACGATAAACGTCTCAAACTTGCTACTGAAGTTGACTCGCGGGGCATTGAAGTCGGTTGTTTTAGTTAAACTATCTTAATTATTGGTAGATTTAATGATCCCACTACCTCTGTACGAAAACCCATGATTCATGAATGCACATAAACTTTCATTGGTAGGTATATAGCTAGGATTAGAACCAACGACCGTCGGGTCAGAATCAGGGTAACTATCCTTTACGCCAAAGGGCCGTCCAATATCACTACGAAAGTGTTATACAACAAAGTCCATCACTGCGTCTGTCTGTCTGTTCGCAATAATCTCAATAGCTACTGAACGGATTATCCTGCGGTTTTCACCAATAGCCAGAGTGTTTATGAGGAAGGTTTAAGTGCATAATTCGTTAAGGTTTTGTGTAAATTGGTTGAAATATGACGATGATTGTTAAAAATGTTAAAATTTTATATTCAATGCAACAAACTGATGCAAATTTTGTAGGCATATATGTTCTACCCGTGCGAAGCCGGGGCGGGCTGCTAGTATTTATTAATAAACTGGCTAAGTGCAAGTCGGACTCGCACTCGTAGGGTTCCGTAACACAGTAGAGTATTCTATAACTTTGATTTTTCGCAACTACAAAATTAACTTTGTTTTTCATAGTGTTTGTATGAAAAACAAAGTTATCTTTGCGGTCGCCATATCTCTAAAACTGCTGACTGTATCTCGTTAAAACCAATTTTCGTTGATAGTTTTTATTGAGATCTACAGCATATATATTTTTTAGATTTTTCACTCCCATACTTTAAAAGTTAGAGGGGGGGGGGGGGGGACACACATTTTACCACTTAGATAAAGATAAACGATAAATGTCTAGTTTATCGTTTATCTTTCAAATGATTCACTTTGAGAAAAAATGATTTTAGGAACCTCAATGTCATTTTTAAAGACCTATCCATAGACACCCCACACGTATAGGTTTGATGAAAAAAAATTTTTTTTGTTCCATTTCCATGTATGGGATGCCCCCCCTTAAACTTTTATATTTTTTATTTTTGTATAAAAATCGGAAAGCGGTTCACAGAATACATCTACCTACCAAGTTTCAATTCTGTAGTCCTAACAGTTTCGGAATAAAATGGCTGTGACATACGGACGGACAGACAGACAGACAGACAGACAGACATGGCGAATCTATAAGGGTTTCGTTTTTTGCCATTCGGCTACGGAACCCTAAAAATAGAGCTTGCAGCTCACCTACAATAAAACCGAAAGCTGTTTTAATTTGTGTCTGTAAGTGACGAAGTAATATAAATTTGAGGTCGTTTATGTATCCTTCAAAATTCATTTATTTTCGGATTCAGTGAAGATTTTTTACAGCAGATTAGTTTTGATTTTTTTTTATGCCAATGGTAAACCACATGAGTAAAGAAATTTTCTTTAATGTGGTTAATACCTAAGTAGGTAGATATATTTACGAGTTTATCAGCCGCGATTAAATTTATATTGAAAAACAGCATCTGTTGTTATTTGACACCATTTATCGAGCGAATTATTTTAATTGCATTTACGCAACATAAAATAACATAAAATGTATCCAGCAACAGTTCAATATCATTTTTCAATTCACTTACGCTAAAAGCTTGTAAATGCTTTTTACGGAAACATTTTCACTGTACAAACTATCCATATTGAAAGTAAATCTCTGAGCTAAAACTAGTACCACAGTCGTAGTGAGTGCACCGTAGGGATTATGTAAACAAGGTAGGGTTTAGCCAGTTAGTGTTAGTGGCTCTTTATCCTAGTGCTTGAGGGAAACGAACCGGCAATACATGCCTGTTACTGGCTAGTTGCTTTTGTAACTGCTGACCTAGGAACTGTGACTAAATGAAGTCAGGTGATGCCAGGGTTAGCAGGGCGAGGTTAACGCTTAAACGCAAAGTTGTTGTTTTATCATCGAGGTAAAAAGTAAGATTTAAGACAAACAAACATTTACTGTAGACTCTTATTGACAAGCATTTTGATTTTTGGGTGATAAGAAGATAAAGAATAATAATAATAATAATAAATTAATAATAGAATAATATTTATTTCTACAATATTAATGAATATGAATGATATAATACTTTTGGAACTTCAGCCTCTAAACGATAGTTTTTATGTCATATAGGCTACGTTGTCTTAAGCGTTTCACCTACTTATTAGTGTTTGACGATGCGGTCGAGAATGATAGCACGCTAGGCCTAGAATGGGAACTTGCTCTCGCTCGAGGACAGCTGCCAGAAGTAGATGCCCTTGATGTGGCGTACTCACTCGAGCCTGAAAAGATTATTCAAACCGTAACTCCCTACGATTCAAACCTATCCAGACGATAGTAGCCAGTTAAAACTACAGAAATCCATCATCCATAATTACTACAATAAAAAAAACAGAGTAGGTAAATGTAGTAAAGGTAAGATATTATGATAAAGATAACAAAATAAAGTAATTTCTTGACATTAGAATGTCACAAAATCAACCACACTTATATCTATCATTTCCATTCTAATCATAAAAACATAATAATATTTTTCTATCGAGGTATGTACATGTAAACCAGAGGCGCCCATTATAAACTGATTTACGTGCCGTGCTACGCGCGATCGAGCGTGAGGAGTACTTTCGCTAAACTAAGCGGGATGTAGATTCAGCACTGCTTTTTAGGGTTCCGAACCCAAAGGGTACCAACGGAACCCTATTACTGAGACTCCGCTGTCCACCTGTCTGTCTTTCTGTCTGTCCGTCTGTCTGTCCGTCTGTCACCAGGCTGTATCTTATGAACCGTGATAGTTAGACGGTTGAATTTTTCACAGATGATGTATTTCTGTTGCCGCTATAACAACAAACACTAAAAACAGAACAAAGTTAAAAATAAATTAAAGGGGGTCCCCATACAAAAAAACTTGTTTTTTACTATAGCGCCATCTATGAACGATTGTTAAACTTATTAATAAGTAATATTAATTACCCACCTTTGTGTTAACGTTCACTTAGTTGGTGTTAGAAGTTCGTTAGATATTCGTTAGATGGCGCTGTAGTCAATAAGCATGTTTGGTATTGACACGGTAATATACTTACTTACTTAATACTTACTAATACTTATATTTATTATACTACGGTTCGGAACCCTCCGTGTGCGAGACAAAAGTCTGACTCGCACTTGGCCAGTTTTTATTATTTGAACGTAGAGCTAGTTCGCGACGCCACATCTGGTACGTAGTACATATAAATCGATGTATTTTTCATACAAAAAGGACATATAGCGGACACAGCAAAACTTCTCGACATACTCGTGCATTCTAGATTTAGCTTGGATATTTTTTTAGACCAAGACCGATTAATTTAAGTAGGTAGGTAGGTACTTGACATGACATAAAGTTTTCTTAGCCTGTTATTTTAACGACGCATATATAGTTAGTAGGTCAAATTACAGCAGTTATATATCCTCTTAGATAACTGAATCGAACACACGACCTCATAAACCTAAATCGGCGCATGTAACTATAATTAGGTCACCCTTGCCATAAAATCTCCATAAGCGAGACGCAGTAACATCGGTAACCGTCCTATAATTAATTCTTATTTACAGCTATTATCCCATAAATTCGCAATGAAATACGCTCATAAATCAAAGTATTATTTTCCGTAATACATCAGCTGGGTTCTGAAGGCTGAGCCCGTAAGCCTTCGGATTTCCTTTCAGCGTATTGGCGAGAATTTATAGAGTGTGAAAATTCAGTGTCTCAACGGATCGGTGTGAAATGACAAACGTGACTCGAATATACGAACTTCGCGACACTGTATGTACAAAGTTGTGGAAAATCTCCGGTGGAAGACGCGGTCTCAGTAGGTAATATTGTTGGTATTGGTAGCGCAAGGTGCTCAACGAATGTATTACTTACGTATGCGGGCATACAAATGGTTTGAAGTAATTTGTGAGGATTTTGGACTCAAAGGGCTTTTGTAAGTTGTTGCTTTATCTTTTGTGAAAAGTTTTTGTCAGATGCTAGACGGACAAATTATGGAGTATGTCTAATGACTGTAATGGCCATTGCGATAGCTTTGTGGTGCGAAAAACGAGGTAAAAATAAAGTATGCAAGTACCTATACATTTCAAGTAACAGCAGTAGTCTTAAAAGTTGAAAGTGTTTTATATGAAAACAATATTTCAATGGTACGTGCCTACATACCATAGACATATATGTATATGTTTGAAATATTGTTTTCATATATAACACTTTCAACTATACAATATATACAATGTACGTAGGTAAGTTTAATGCGAATTAGGTTTACTAACAAAAAGAAGTTAGGGACTAACAAACACTTGACCATTTTGTCTGATGTGTGTTATGAGATAAAATCATGTTTGCCTGGAAGTGGACACGGCGCAGTGAGATGAAACGCTAAATAAGCGACTTTAATCCAATTTACATTGCGCAGCGATTCTAACCCATCTTCTGCGATTAGTACAACTTTCTTTGAAGTACTAGTCAATCCATAACCAAATCAGTTTATTATGTTGAATGTCGTAATTATAATGATGATAAACAAAGGCATGTAATGTAAAAAGTTTAAACGTTACCAAGTTCACATGTCAGTAGCACAATGTGGGTCAGTCATTATTCTTCGACTTTGGGACAAGGGCGGTTCCTGGCTCAATATTTCTCTGTGACTCGGGACTTTCAGATGAATATGGTCCGCAAGTATAAATAATGCCCCCTTGGGAAGAGTTAGGATACGTATACCCGAAGACCCTTTTATGGCCCACAATAATACCCCTATATCGTGGACAGTGCGTTATTTCACGGTGTTTGCGGTTTATAAAGTTGCTGTTTTTCTATGATGACATCTTACGAAGAAGCTGTTCGAAATTCCATGACTAGAATCTTGCTTACTATATGAGCACATTTCACAAGTTTTTACTTACACAAGTATTCAAGAAAACTTTAGACATATTTATACTATGAATAGACTTTATATACTCATATTTATATATGTACTATGTATACTAGCGGATACTCGACGTGTGCTATGCTAAAAAATTAATGTGATCGAATGTGCCTAATTCACTGTTTTAAAACTTCTTGGTCTTAAACCATCTTCGCATAATAGCATTTCCTTCATTACGGCATTATAATGAAACCAGTTTGGGGCACATCGATCGGTTCGATGGTTTCAAAGTCTGTAACAGACGAAGGTAGAAACCATTTTTGTGTTTTTTTTATATGTATTGAATAGAATAAGAATAGAAGATTGGTTTAAATGACTCTTTTCTATTCCCTTGCGAACACAAGAGACCTCATGGTTTTTTTAAATGAATATGGGGTGTAATTACTTTGGCAATATTTGAGAGACATTTGATCAATACTACCAGTTTCATCACGATATCGATGGATTTTTAATATTGTATAGGCTACCATTTGACCACTATGTCACCTGTAGTAAGTGGATGAAGGATGGCAGCACGCTAGGCCTAGAATCGGAAAGGGCTCTCAAGGACAGCTGTCGGGACACATTAGATGTTTGGCCACATATTTTTCAACTTGAGGGTGGCAGCTGGACAGGCGGACACTAGACAATGTCCTACAACCATACCGGATATTGGGGGTTTCATAACGATGTAGGGTCTCTGTGAAATGTACACATACATTTTTCGATAGAAAAATCCTTTGATGCACGGCGGAGATTTGATAAGAATCCGCCTCTGGATTCAAAGCCGACAATTATCCCACTGTACCACCACTCATGTCTACTTTAGAACGTAAGTTCCTTCACTGAGTTACGTCTTTAGCGCTCTTTATAGTTTTATAGATTGTTGTGATGTTAAGTTCCTAATCAGATAATATGTCTAACTTTGCCAAAACTATGTATAAATAAACATAATAGTCTCACTCAAGAAATCATCTATTCTAAAGGCACGTCAGATAGAATAAGTATAATACATGTAACAGGATAATTTGTCTCCAGAAGCCAATGCTAGCCAGTGCGAGCATTGCCGTAGCATAAAATAAAGTTGTATAAACATTGATATAATGGTATACAACTGTGTACAGCTAAATAAGGACACCGATTTGTATCGGTGGAAAAAATGATGATGAATGATGAAAATGAATGAAAAATACAACACTACATTAGTACAATTTACAATAGAGTAAAAACAATAGGCGACAATCCATAACTGTAGTAATTTGCTTTGAAATTGAAGCTTCTATAATAAAATTAAAGTATTAAATGCCTAGCAAAATTAATTACAAAGCCATAAAAACAATCTTCCGCCTCGGAACTACCTGGGTAGACTTAGATAACCTAACTTCGTGTTGTCTAACATTTGTATAGGACGCGGTAGCATCTGGAGTATTGCTTAAAGTGGTCGAGGAAATTTTATCTTGTACTTTTTATATCGTGGTTAGATACTCTGTTTATATCTAAACATTATTTTATTGCAACGTCAACATGAATATAAACGTGAAAGTAAACTTTGGTGGCAATTTTTATATTTGCGCGCAGGGATGATGAGATTTGGCATAAGTAGTCCACAAAAGGTATTTATTTATAGGTATATATGTATTACAAATAAACATAAAAACATTATAAATGTTGGTCGAGTTACAACTACAACCACTAGGTGACCATTAGTAAAATATTAATTGATTCTTCGGCCATAAGTTAGGAGTTCCTTGTTACTACTCATAATATTTTGATCTATAATATAAATGGACAATGTTTTTGTTTTGATATTCACACTAACTTTAAACAGGTGGAACAAGCATAATATCAATGTTCCACCTGACTTGCTACCCAAAGTTATCTTATCACGATTAAGAAGAAAATCTACCGCCAAAAACTTATAGTGTTTCGGCAGCACAGCCCTTCAGACTCAGGCCATTCTATGCCTAGAATGTTCACTATCTTCAACCACATCATCTCTAACTACCTGGCAAGATAGTGGTCAAACGCTAGCCTATCAACTATAAAAAAAGTGATCTTCATTTCAATGTAGGCTTTATAGTTCCTAAAACGCAGACTAAGAACTGAATCCTTACTATTCTATTTACACGTAATAAATCTTAATAAATCACCTAAGCTCTTGATAGAAGTTAAAACCTTCGTTATTTCTCTACCCAGCAGGTAGTACGATGGTATCGCATACAAGTAATCTCGTATTAAAGTTTGGAAGTGCTTAGGTACCTGGTAAATTGGCTTCCCCGAAGGTGGAGCAAGATATTTCTCATTAAATTAGATATACACTCGAGTTTACTTTGCGGGTGCCGGACAGTTAGTTAAAACTTCCTTCGCTCCGGAAATGTCAACAAAATTTCTAGAGAACTTTTAATTTAATTAAGTCTGACGGGACTAAAAGTTTATTATAATAAAATTGAGGAGGTAACTGGAAGATAGGATGAGATGAGAGATAGAGACAGAATTAAGAGAGATATAATCTTAAACCAATACCTCCGAGGATATAATTCATCACACTGTCAGTTCCTTTGGTCACGCCATGCCATAACTTTAGAACGGGTGGACCGATAGTGTTTGTTATTGACAGGACAAGGTTTTTATGAAAGACAAGTTTTAAATCATTGAAAGTAGTTTTGAACGTGGGCGAAGCCATGGGACACAGATTATAGTTATACTATATGGAGGAACTACTATATGGTCGGAAGAGAGGCAGTTTCCGAATTCGAATTTGCTTTCGAATGATCGTGAATCTCTTTTCTCAGTATCTCCTACACACACGATGTTTTTAAAAGAGCTGACAACGTGCATTTTTCATGAGCGCGATCTCTGCGCGACTTCAGTCGTTGCACTTTTTATTTATTATCACGGTAGTTATTACGCAATAAACGAGTCATAATTTTAAATTGTACATAGATAGCGAGCTAGGGAGACTGTTTTAGGATTGTTATGCAGTAGTAATATTATGATCCTCTCGTACGGAATATTTCCATACAAATTAGTTCATTACTCGTATAACATGTGACACAATAAAATGCAAAGCGGCATTGCTATCCGGGAGTTTCGTGAACAACAGAGGTATGAGTTATTTAATTTTGAAGTCTTGCTGTTTCATATTTTATTTCTCTCAGGTGTTGAAAATATTATTTCCAATATTTTAGAGATTTGTGAGGCGTAATAGATTTATTTATAAGAAAGTTTTGGGAAGGTAAAATATTTTAGACTTGTTTTTATAAGAAGCTTCACGTTAACGGTAGCAACGTTTCAAATAGTTTGATATATTTACGAATTTGTAAGGTGTAAATAATAATCAATATTATCAATATACATAGGTAAATTAGTATAATATCGGTATCTTTTTATTTGAATACAATAACTCTTATGACACCAATTTTCAGAAGAAAAGTAAGAAAACATTACAGTACTATAATTACTGGTACAATTGCCGCTAAAAGCGACGATCTCTTCCAGACTACCTCAGGATGGAAATGATATGTTGAACACTATTTCGACTATAAAATTAATAAAGGTGTTTGATAATTGCTTTGAATCAACAGCGGACGAAATAATGAATTCATATATTTAATGCACATTGTATTTCCATTTCATCTACGAATTTTCCCTCAGGCGTCGCATCCTCATGTAAAAATTATGGCTGAGCTTTTAAAAGTACTCACTCGGGTTTTACTTGTTTTCCAGATAGCAAACGTGCATTTTTAAAATCATTGTAATCTCTTTTAGGTTTGGAGCTATTCGAATTCGAATGAACGAATAGGTTTGGGATGGGTTTGTCGCCGCACAGCTTGGATATTTTTTTTGAAGAGATTTTTCGTACGAGTATTCATAGCCTAAGTGCTTTGATTTTATAAAAGCCTACGTGTTAATGTTTGCATTTGGTTGTAGATGTTTGTCTGCTTTTAAGTTCAAAGTTTCAAGTAGGTGCAAATAAATGAATAGTACGAACAAGTACACTGTACACTTTTTTAGAATATTTTTATAAACGGTATAGCAACGTAAACTTACGCGATGTCGATATAATGATCAACAATGTTTCAGCTTCAGTTGAATGCCTTCATCAGGATCTTGAGTACGAAGCACCTCGCACCCCGGAACGCGACGGAAACCAATTATAGAAAAAAAAATTAAAGTATGTTATGGACGTGGCTTTTTTATAATAAAATATTTAGGTCAAGACTTCGAGCATTTACTAATGGAGATGTTAACGTTGTAATCCGCAAACATTTTTTTCTGCTGATACTTACGGGAGACGAGGTAAACACGCATTGCACACACAAAAATCACTCACTTTAACGATCCCGCAAACTAGCTTGAAACACACACACAGTATTAAAAATACAGCGTAGTTACGCACGCTCATATGGCCAAAAATGGCTATATGGCCAGCAGAGGGGTACGCCTTGCGTTAACATCTCCATTGGTAAATGCTCGAAGGGTCTAGACCGCAACTATAATAAATACCATTTTATTATTGTGTATAAAGCTAGTTAAGTATCGGGGTAGGTAAAATGCCTTTTTAAAAACTAAAATGAAAACTAAACTTAGGTGTTGCCGATTCGGAGGCAAGAAATATATTGAATGAATTAATCTAATTGTCTGTACAAGAACCCTTATGTTTACTACTTAAATGCTAAATCAGCTTATATCTAGAATGCCTCGTTAGCGTCTGGGCGATCACCGTGAGAACGCTCACGCAGCGCTAATCAAGTACTGAGGGGTGAGGTACACACATAACGTCTCCCCCCTCAAGAGCGAAATTATCGGGTTTATTGATTTTTAAATTATCCCGATGATTTCGCGAAAAGATGATAATACATTTTTTTCTAAAAATTAACAAACAAGAAATAATAAGGCTTAACATTACTACACATAACGATACATAAAATAAGCAGTCACTTGTAAAAACCGAATCACTTTTGGCACTATTCACTAATTCAATTTGTTTTAACGCATACGCCATGTACTTCAGTTCGTCCAGGTTAACTTCCTTCATGTTTAGTGCATGTGCACCGGATAGCTCGGTGCTTGAGTGCATCTGTAGTGGAGGCAATTTGATTATAGGGATTTGTTCCACATCCTCGTGCATCACATAGGCATTGTGATAATGGATTTTGATACCGTCGACTTCAACATCGCAGGGTTCATTCAGGGTCATCAAATATGTACCAAAAATAGGATATCTGGTAATGTCATCTTCACATATTTGTAGAAGTGTAGTTCTCAATCTGGAGTAAATGATCCAGTTAGCATCATTAATTTGCTGTAGCTTAATGTCTTCCATCAATATCGGTTGCTGTACACATCTAGAGCTATTGTCGAACTCCATGAGCTGCTCTATACATGTAGGCTCCGCATACAAGGCTCGATTGTTGTTGGTGCAGAGGAACTGATCCCCAGCGGCGAGTGCGCGACATGGTTTCGCAATCGGTAAGTAGCTAACACCTTTCGCCAAAAGGAAGGGGTGTTTGGGAAATATGGTAAGTGTTAGGTTCTCACGTTCATGGTAAATAGGTAGGGAGTACATTTTAAAATAGTTATAAGTTATATTAGTGATAAGGGGTATATCCATTATGAACGTTATCTGGTTTTTCTTAAGGTAAGATTTAACACTAATCGATTCTTCAAGATTTACTAGGTTACTGTCTGTAGGTAGATATAACAAATTTCCATA
Source organism: Cabera pusaria (assembly GCA_954871355.1). Classification (NCBI taxonomy): domain Eukaryota; kingdom Metazoa; phylum Arthropoda; class Insecta; order Lepidoptera; family Geometridae; genus Cabera; species Cabera pusaria. The sequence goes on along the minus strand of OX940900.1, from coordinate 10,340,703 downwards.
TTTGGATATAGACTTCAGGTGAAACAATAATTCGGTAGAGTTAACAATACTTTGATGCAAAACTGAAACTTTACTTAAAGCTAAGGCAGTTTCAATTTCACTTATTTTAATAAATACAGTTCGAAAGTTACTTATAAATAAATTGAACAATCCTAATAAATATGTAGAAAACACCCAATTTTTCTGTGAAACTAATTCTCTGAACATTATTTCAACCTTCTCTATTCTTTTACCTAATAAGATAACGTTACTGTTCATGGTTTCGGTATTATTAATAACACTATCTAGCATTTTAGAAATTAATGTTACTTTATTGGACACAATAATCTGATTATCACCTAGTTGTGTAGTAAGTTTATCATACTTGAGAGCGTCATCGTGATCTAGATTGCCAGTTACAATTTTAATCAATGATCCTAATGGATTGATCAATCCTCGGCTGAATCGTTGCGGAACGAGCTGTCTATATTTTTCTATAGTAGTAGAACGTAAGTACTCTACATGAGTCTTAAGTGCAACGAATTCTTGTGGATATGTCTTATTTTGTGCCAATAGTTTTGCAAATGTATCATATTCGGATGTAATGAGTTTTAAATCGGTATGAAGTGAATCGAGTTTAATTACTTTAATTATAGTCCAATTATCAACTTGTAGGTGCGCATTTCCTTTCTTTACCGGCAGAATCCCTGGATTGCCTTCAAGTGATCGAAGTTGAAGGGCCTGCAACGGAGTGGCTAGTATCAGGAGCCACCACCTGTGGAGGACGTTTTATATTTTTTATTGGTACCTTGGTCTGTCTTTCACCTACTTGAATGGGTACAACATTTTTATTTGTGGGACCACCTACTTTAGCCTTTCGATAGCGGGGCTTATCTTTACTGTTTCTTGTATTTACTACTTTATCATAAATTGTATCTCCTGTACTAAGCTGATTATCAGCTTCACCTCCTCTCTTTTTCCTTATCTTTTCTTTAGTAGTTAACATGTTTTCGGCTATATGATTGTATAGGTATTTAGTTCGTTTTGCATGGTCTTTTACAAGTTGTTGTATATATTTCTTTTCAAATTCTACGTTAAAGGGGCTATCGGAGTCAGTATGTCCAAATACCGTTTCAAAGGGTGTAAGGCCTGTAGTTGAGTGAACGGAATGATTGTATGCGATAATGGAATAGGTCATTACCGATCCAGCATCGGTACACTTCCTTTCATACTTCGCAAGGCGGTAAATTTCTGTTAACGTTGAATGAAAGCGCTCAATGAGACCCATTGAGTTTGGATTTCGCGGGGTACCAATATGAAGGTCAATTTTATGTAGGCTTAAGAATTCTTTTAGCAACTCATTGTTGAATTCCGTGCCAGGGTCAGAACTTATTCTTTTTGGGGTGCCGTAAAAGGAAAAGTATTTTGTTAAAGCTCTAACAACCTCAGGGGTTGACCGATTTGAGATTTCGATGGCTTGTCCTAATTTACTGAAGGCATCAATGACTGTCAGATAGTATTTGCCTTCAATGTTGAAAAGATCTATAAAAAGTTCCTGGAAAGGAGCATCTTGGGTTTGTGTTAATTGCAAAATCGGTTTAATAGGTTTACGGTATATTTCATAGTTTGGCAAGACTCGCAAGCATTGATTATGGCTGCTACAGTCTCTTGCATTTTTTCCCAGTAATAATTTCTTCGCAGTCTCATTAATGTTTCTTTTATTCCACGATGGCATTGTTTTCCATCATGAAATTTCAGGATTATGGCCTTTTGTTCATTTTCATCCTCTACACAAACTACGCGTTGTGTACATTCAATAAGTTTTACCAAATCTTTTTTAAACAACTCTATTACTACCTTGCCAAACTGTTTCCTATGCTCGCTTTCTTCGAAGTATATGAAATATTTAAGCTTCGGAGTGATGTACTCTTTTAGAAATTGTTTAATGAGTTCATCATTACCTATAGGCATAAAAACTTCTAAAATTTTTTGTTTGTTGGTCGATATATTTTTAACTTGTAATTCATTTTTGAACCATGAGAATACTCGTATCTGGTTAGGTTTCGTGTCAATTGCTTCATGCAGGATAGGTATCCCGGTGGGTTCTAAATCTGCAGTTGAATGAATTGTTTGGGAGTGATTAGATTCAGAGGGTGACCTAATCGGGTATTCAGGGGATGTTTTGGGATATTCGGCAAGTTTTACTGTACTTGTAGCTGACAGGGTATCGGAGATGTCTGTAAGAGTTGCCGTGGCACTTTCATCAGAGATAGTTATAGTCGAGGAGTCATTACGGGTTCTCTTTTTATTAACAAACTGTTCAATTTCTTTAACTATGTCGTCAAGTTTTGTCTGTAAATCGTTGTCAATGTTAACTTGCATGGATTGTCCTTCATCGTCAGAGTCAAGGGCATTTACCTTTATTCGAGATAAAGCATCAGCGTTCGTGTTCTGTTTGCCGTTTTTATAAGTAATCTCAAAGTCATAGTCTTGTAGTCGTAGTCTCCATCTAGTCAGTTTACTGTTAGGGTCCTTTAGGGAATTTAACCAAGCTAAAGGTCTGTGGTCTGTATATATAAAGAACTTTTTGCCGTAAAGGTAAGGCCTGAATTGTTTGATTGCCCATACGATGGCAAGAAGCTCTTTCTCAATTGTACTATATCTGGATTCAGTATCACTGAGTGTTCGACTTGCATACGCGACAGGTTTGTCACTACCGACTGTGCCTTGGGACAAAACAGCACCAAGAGCAACGTTAGACGCGTCTGTGGTAAGAATGAACGGTCGATCATGATCTGGGTATTGTAATAGTGGGGCATTAGTAAGGAGTTCCTTGCATTTGTTAAAGGCATCAATATAATTTTGGTCAAGAATAATTTTATTACGCTTCTTGAGGCATGAGGTTAGAGGTTGGGTTATTTTGGCAAAATCTTTGATGAAGCGACGGTAGTAGCCTACCAGTCCCAAAAAACTCTTTATTTCAGTCGTTGTTTTTGGCAGTGGATAATTAAGTACAGCCTTTATTTTATCGTCATTAGGTTTCAGTCCGTCTTTTGTAATTGTGTGTCCCAAGTAAAGTACTTCTGTCCGTAAGAATTCTGATTTGTCAAGTTGAATTTTTAAGTTTGTCTGTCGGAATTTGTCAAATATCGTTCGCAGTTTTTGTATGTGCTCTTCTAAGCTGGCTGAGAATATGATGACGTCATCAAGGTAGACCATGCAGTGTATTCCCTGCAGGCCTCTCAAGACGTTATCCATAGCTCGTTGAAAGGTAGCCGGAGCAGTCTTTAGCCCAAATGGCATTCTTGAGAATTCGAAATGTCCGTGTTGTGTGCTGAAGGCGGTCTTTTGTCTGTCTTGCTCTTGTATTTCAATTTGATGGTATCCACTAGCTAGGTCAAGAGTACTGAAGTAAGAGCTCTTGCCCAGTTTGTCAAATAAGTCGTTCATGTTAGGAAGCGGGTATTTATCATCAATTGTAATGTCATTCAAACGTCTATAATCAATTACCATGCGATATTTCGGTTGTCCTGATGCGTCAGTCTTTTTAGGTACCAAATGTACCGGGGCATTCCAGGGGGAATGAGATTCTTGTATAACATTGTCATTTAATAATTTTTCAACTTGGTTATTTATTTCGTCTGTTTGTGCAGGGGCTTGCCTATATGGTCGTACGTAAATCGGGTCTTCATTCTTTGTTCTAATTTGGTGTTTTACCTGATTAGAGAATGATAAGGGCAGATCTTCGCAATAAAAAATATCTTTATATTCTTTACAGAGATTCAGTATTTTTTGTCGTTCTTCTTCATTTGTGTGGTCTAGTCTGAGTTTGTCAAGGAGATTATTTTCAAGTAATATGTCAGTATTCATGTCCTGGTTGTCTTTTATATGGTTTAGTTCAATTTCAGAGTTGTCGTATGTATTTACGGTAAAGGGTCGTTCTACAGTCAGTATAATCTCTTGGTCTGTAGTATTTTGGATAATCGTCGATGCATATCCGTTGGTACAATTTACTAAAGCATCTGGCATCCGTAAACCAGGGTAAAGTTCTTGATAGTCAAGAATAGCATCGCCAGAATATTGGTTAGTAGGCAACTTCACTCGTTGTTCGGTTCGTGGTTGCACTCGTATAACATAGTTAAGGTTATTATTGACTATGGCAATAGATGTTGTTTGAGTTTTCAGAACAAGATTTTTCAGATCTATGATCGCGCCTAGCTGTTGTAACAAATCGTTACCTATTAGACCATCATAGCGTGGGTCGACGTCATACAGGTAAAATTTGTGTTCTTCGGCATTTTGAAATGTCGGGAAAAGGGGTATTTGTATAACCTCGTCATGTTGACTGGAAGCATGGGTACTGATAACTCTGAATGGTTCGTAACAGATAAACTGAGAGAAATATTCATGTGCCTTTCGAGGGCTAATGAAGGAACGTGTACTTCCGGTGTCGATCATTAGTTTCGCGTCGATTTCTGGTATATACACGTAGGGTAGTTTTAAACTATGATCACAGTTAATTTCTATGTCCTGTCTTTGGTCGAGGCCTGTGCCTGAAAAGGAGGAGTCTGAGTTTCGTCATCAGTCTCGTCTTGTTTACGGTGTTCGGAATATTGTTCAGAGGGAACTACTTCAGTCATATCGTCATAGTGTTCGTCACAATACTCAGGATAGTAATAGTTGGGGTCATAACATTCATCGTCTATGTACTCAGAATTTAGGGCCAATTCATTAAGTTTAAAACCGTTGGGAGAGTTTTGTTGAAGCGGTGCTGTTCTCATAGAGACGTCCGTGGACTGATAATGCGGCTTCTGAATATTAGGTCGATAGCCGAACGGTTGAGGTCTATACCCAAACTGTTGCGGGGCTGTAGGAGGACGATAGCCAAAATGTTGCGGGGCCGTTGGAGGCCGGTAACCAAATTGTTGAGCGGCCATTGGGGGCCGGTAGCCAAATTGTTGGGGAGCCATTTGAGGCTTATAGCCAAATCGCTGTGGCATCATCCCCAAATTTTGCGGTTTATAACCGAATTGTTGTGGAACAGGTGGACGATACCCGAATTGAGGTGGTCGATACCCAAATTGTTGATTGGGTTGTTGACGGAACCCTGAATTTTGTTGAATTTGAGGGCTTCCGAAACTAAATTTTGAATTGTTATTGGCAGGTAACATAGGCCTATAACCAGTGGGGTTCTGTGGCACGCTAAAACCCTGTTGTAGAGTTGGCTTAGCTGTTACCGAATTGCCATACATCCGATTACGCAAGGTGTATTGTTCGTGGAAGTTCACTTCCTCTAAAACAATACTTAAGGCGGCTTCTAAAGTCGCGGGTGCCTTTAACCTAACAATACGCACCATATTTTCTGGTAAGTTGTAAAGGAATACGTTCAGTGACGTATGATTATAAATTGCAATTTTGGCGATTTTTATTTCGGCGTTACTCGATGCATTAACCTTGGATATTAAAATTGACCGGACCGTTTGAATACGATTGCAAAACTCTAAATACGTTTCACTGGATTTAATCTTCAAACTCTCTAACTCTATATTTATACATTCCTCACTGCGAGGGTCACCAAAATGCTGTTCTAATAAGGCCTTGAGTTCAGACCAACTTACAATATCTTCTCGTTCTGATAATAAGGCAGCTGCGTTATCAATTAACCGACTCGTAATGGCGTGGTAAACGTATAAATTTTGATCCTCGTTACCACGGTACCTTTCAATCACATAAACGCATTTTCGTAAAAACAAATTAAGTTGTCTATTGTCTCCTCCAAAAAGAGGGATTAATTTTAATATATCGTTTGGTATAGCTACAACATGCGGTTGACCTTCCATTTTTGCACAGAGTTATAACAATTTAGACACACAAAAACACAGTTATAATATAACACAGAAAATACACAAAAACAGTAAAACACACAAAAATACACGGAATCAAAACAGTATAAACACAGTAAAAGAACAAGTAAAATCAAAATTAGTAAAACTTATTAACTATAAAAATTTAATTATTTTTGTAAAAATATTAAGTTTTTTATTCTTTATTCAATAAATGTACCATCTAAAATGATTGAGTTTTAAACCATCAGATGCACATAAAATATTAGTTAAACACGATTATTATATTATTTTAAAGTCAATTCTAAAATTTCTTTACTCTATGTAACTTTCTTTGTAGTAAACAATATTTCTTATCGCTTAGTTCTTAGTACTAGTAACCAGATAACGTGCTAATGAGAGAAGACTTATCACATTGAACACTTTAAATGAATAAGGGGATATTGGGGAAGGATGGCAAAAAGTTGTACTTACCAACCGACCGCTACACCCATTGTTGCACAAACACACACACCCGAATTATAACAAATTTATTTGGTTCGTGGATTTGCTCTACTACTGTCCCACTACAGGCGAATTTTGACACCCGTAATAATGTAGAGACGTAGATTATATACGAGCAAATCCTGTCCGCAGCGCCAGTTAAGTATCGGGGTAGGTAAAATGCCTTTTTAAAAACTAAAATGAAAACTAAACTTAGGTGTTGCCGATTCGGAGGCAAGAAATATATTGAATGAATTAATCTAATTGTCTGTACAAGAACCCTTATGTTTACTACTTAAATGCTAAATCAGCTTATATCTAGAATGCCTCGTTAGCGTCTGGGCGATCACCGTGAGAACGCTCACGCAGCGCTAATCAAGTACTGAGGGGTGAGGTACACACATAACGAGCTCCTTATTGAAGGTCCATTAAGCTGTACACCAAATGAAAGGCCCGATTGACCGCGAATAAGGCCGTGTACCGGTCAATGCTAAAAGTCAAGTTGACAGACTGAATAAATGACAAAAGTATTCCTACTGTTGTCATTGTTTGGTTGGTGCTAGGCTAGGATGATGGATTACAAGTTGGTGTCAGGCCAGTCTGTCAACTTCACTTATTTTTATGACGTGTTTTATAATTACATATTTTTGAAAATTTTGTAAAGATATCGCTTATTTTATAGCAATTTACAGATACATTTCGGAGATGTCCATAAGTTCTAAATCAAACTGCTGTGAAGTAACTACTGCGTTCGGTTATAGTCTCCAACGCGGTGTTGTTATTGTGAACATATCTACCATGGTAAGCTGCCACTGTATATTAACCTTGTGTTTCAGCGAAAGGAACTGGAAAGGACCTCATAAAGGAAATCTTAATGTCTTAAAAAGTAACGAATACATGCGGAGTAAGTCTTTACACTCGTTACGCAGTTAGCGTACCCCAAATAACTACACTCTAAAACTATTAAAAGTTCAATATTTGGCCTCTGCCTTTGAAGAATACTTACTTACCTATAAGACAGCCTTAGAAAACAGCCTTAGAAACGGGAATAATTTTTATGTCCGATAGGCCAGCGTTTGACTACTATCTCGCCTGGTGGTAATTGATGATGTAATCGAGGATGGTGAACAAGCTAGGCCTAGAATAGTCTCAGTCTCAGGAGCTGTGCTCTCAGAACACCATAATAGTGCTCCTACCACCTGCAGAAGAGCACCCAAGAATACACATGGAAGAATAAATTTGGGCCCGGCTAGGATTTGAACCGGCAACCTCCGGGTTCGAAGTCACAGTATTAATCCTTTACGCCAAGGGGCTGTCTGTATATACATACCTACTTTATTTCACATAATACATATATACACATAATATATAACTATATACGTACCTACTTTATTTCACATAGAAGAGTCTCTATCTTTGGCAAAGTAGCCAAATCGTTTCATAAATCACTACAGCCTGTTTCAGCAACTGCTGGTCGTTGAACTTTTTTTGTCATCCCAACTGGTAGCTATGAAACTTTAGTTGGAGAAGTTATTTATTGCATACATTTTATACTTATTTAGCAATCAATTAGCCTCAATCAGTTACTTGCTTCTCTAATTTTAATGTTTTTTTTAACATAACAGGTTATTTCAGCAATATCGATTATATGTTCGATAAGAGGCATCAATATATCAACGCAAGATATCGGCTTCAACCGACATCCAGTGGTAGCCATCAACTTTTTATTTGCACTGTACTGTGTCTGCATATCTACTTACCAGATGTTTATATCGCTGATCCTTCTTTGGACAAGTGTTAAGGTGAACTTCAATATTAAACTATTTTGAAATTATAATAAAAACTTTTTAACATAGTTTAAAAACTACAAAACCGACTTCACATGCCGCACGAGTCAGTTTCAAGAGCAAGTTTGAGATTTTTATCATCATATCTTTGGAGATACTCATCGGATATTGATATCATTTACTAAAGGACTACACCTACTCCAGAATAATTAAAATCGGTTCATTTTCAGTGACAAATTTGAGGCGTTTATCTTATTATCTGTGGAGATACTCATCAGATCTCAATGAATTATATAATGGGATCAGCGTGGAAATTTTAAGCTACTCATGAAAAATAAAACTGGCCAAGTGTGAGTCAGACTTTTGTCTCGCACACGGAGGGCACCGAACCGCAGTATTAATAATATATAAGTATAATATAAATAAGTATAATATACTAATAGTGTTTCAGCTTTATTATTGTTATATACCGGCTGTAATTCACGTACCTTTAGTCGAATTTTCTCGACCTAGGTTTCGAGCGAGTCAGTCGCTCTTCCTCGGGAGTGAGGTCACGCGGTGAGATCGCGATGTTCACATGAGTGAACTGAGAGCGACTGACTCGCTCGAAACCTAGGTCGAGAAAATTCGACTAAAGGTACGTGAATTACAGCCGGTATATAACAATAATAATGTTACAAATTCACGATAATTTTAAAATTAAAAAGTGTTTCAGCTCTTTTTAAAAAAATAATTTCAAACTCATCATCTGAAATTTCCATAGCATACCCAAAAAACTTAGTTCACAAAGACTATGGGACGAGCCCCTTTGTAAAATTATCCAAGATGAACTATTTCAAAAAAGTGTTGATATTAGGGACCGGGCTCGTCTCCTTGCCACACATGAAAAAGAATCTGGATACTGGCTACACGCATTACCTTCTTCCAACATAGGTACCCTTATGGACGATGACAGCTTCTCCATTGCTGTGGGATTACGTCTGGGCATCTCCCGGACAGTACCTCACAATTGTCACTGCGGCAGTGAAGTAGACAGATTAGGCCACTATGGCCTGTCATGCCGCCGCAGTGCAGCTAGGCTATTCTGTAAGCTATCTCGACAGCGGAATCCGCGGTGAGATTCAAATTTCATATTACGAAATTCAATCGTATTGCGAACATGATACGATTGAATTTCGTAGTACGAAATTCGAAACTCACCGCGGATTCCGCTGTCGAAATAGCTTACAGAATAGCCTAGCTGGGCGTCTCTCACGTCACGCCTCTTTGAATGACGTCATTCGTCGGGCCCTTGCCACCGTGAACGTGCCGGCTATATTAGAGCCGAACGGTATATCACGTGACAAGAGACCCGACGGTATGACGTTGGTTCCGTGGTGCCGAGGGAGACCGTTGGTGTGGGACGCGACGTGTGCTAACACGTTAGCAGCGTCCCACATATGCGGGACCTCACAAGCAGCGGGTGCGGCAGCGGATGCGGCAGAAACCCTCAAACGGAGGAAATATGCTGCCATTGGTGATAGCTACATTTTTCTTCCGTTTGGGGTCGAAACAATGGGTCTGTGGGGTCGAGATGCCCGGGGTTTTGTAAAGGAGCTGTCCAGACGTTTAATAGACGTCACTCATGACCAAAGAGCTGGCGCTTACCTCGGCCAACAGATTAGCCTAGCAATTCAACGAGGTTACGTCGCCAGCTTTTTGGGAACGTTACCGGCAGACAGCTGCGACCTAGGTTCTGTTTTTTATTTATAACTATTTTAATTTTAATTTATAACATTTCATTTATTCACAGTTCAAATAGTTTTATTTATTTTAAAGTTGTATATTTGTTGTAAATATTTGATGAAATAAATATAATTAATGAAAATAAAAGTATAATATTATATTATATTTAAGCTATTATTATATTACGTTACCGTGTCAATACCATACATGTTTATTAACTACAACGCCATCTAACGTATATCTAACGAACTTCTAACACCAACTAAGTGAACGTTAAGGCACAGAATAATGAATAGTACAAGTAGTTAAGGTTAACACAAAGGTTACCTACCTTTGTGTTAATTTATTTATTAATAAGTAATATTAATAATTAATATTATTTATTAATAAGTTAAACAATCGTTCATAGATGGCGCAAAAAACGTGTTTTTACTTTTAAAAACACGTTTAATATTTAACTTTGTTCTGTTTTTAGTATTTGTTGTTATAGCGGCTACAAAAATACATCATCTATGAAAATTGATGGTCTGGTGACAGACGGACAGACAGACAGACAGACAGACGAACGGACAGCGGAGTCTCAGTACTCGGGTTCCGTTGTTTGGGTTCGGAACCCTAAAAAATATCATCGGAATCGGCTTACAATCGTAAGTAATCGATTGGCGGAGTCATCGCGTAACCGTTAACGCTAACCAAGCCAAGAATAATGAATAGACCAAGCCAAGAATGACGAACCGTTTTCAACCGACTTCCAAAAACGTGGATGTTCTCAATTCGCCTGTATGTTTTTTTGTATGTTTGTTACGCAATTACTTAAAAAACCAAAACGCAATCGATTACGATATTTTTTTTTCATTGATAGGGTTCATACCCATCCTATTTAAATATTATCAAGATCTGATATGTTTCTCTAGAGATATGGCGATAAACATTTCAAACTTGCTACTGAAACTGACTCGGGCGGCATGTGATGTCGGTTTTTAGTTTTTGAACTCTCTTAATAATTCAGTACCTGTTTTTGTTCTAGATAGACAAAAGGCAACCTGTTCATCTGCAACCTGTGGTTCATCTCTCACATATCGATCACGATAATCTACTGTGTGTTTTTCACAGTAAGATCTATCGCTTGCTTCTCAGTTCACCAGTATAATAACGGTGCATTCAGTATAGTTTCCGGCGCTTTATACGCGGGTATGTAACATTTGTGTTACATATTGAGGGCTAGTTTCACGGGTTTCTGATAGCGCTAATATGAAGAAATCTGACAGATTTTTGACAGTTTTATATGACGTCACGTGTTAGATAACTATCTAACGCTTTATCAGGAACCGGTGAAACTGGCCCTAAGTGTTTTGTTTTTATTTCTGCTTTTGTGTATTTATAGTAATCTAGATTTATATTTCATTACTAGATACGTATGGTTAAACGTTGGCAAATTTAAAATGGTTGGCTCCACCATGCACTGAAGTCCTCGCAAAAACGGGCTAAAATTGATTTGGATAAAATTTGGCACCCAGCAGTAGTCTATTTAACACGGGCGAAGCCGCAGGGCAATGCTATGATGTTTATAAGATCGGGGGGGAGGGGGGAGCAATGGGTGCCAATGGGACCTTATAGGGCCTAGCACCGGAATCGGACGGAGATGCCGCCGTCCGTCTGTCCGTCCGTCACAAGGTATCTTCTGAACAGTAATAGGAACACTTCAAAAAGTTACCAAAGTGTGTATTACTGTGGCCGCTACTAAAAGTTGTAAAAATAAAAGAAAAGTGTTTTCCCCGCATTTTTAGGGTTCCGTACCCAAAGCCTACCAACAGGACCCTATTACTGAGACTCCGCGGACAGTCCCCTTTGGCGTCTGTACCCAAAGGCTGAGTGGGTGAATAAGTGACATCTTAAAAACGATTGCTTGTTTTCAGGTTTTTTCTCATACTTCTGTGTAATAGTGAACAGTTACTATTATACTATTGACCACGTGACATATTACTGAATACAGAAAATACAAGGATATGATATTCATCTGCGATCACTGGACATTATTAGGTAGGTATACTGCTGCTGAAAATATTAATGGAGGACGAGTTGAGATGGTTGCGAGCTGTGGATTGGGCTATAGTCCGTTATCCAACGTTTTATATCAGTGTCGTCTTTAAATTTCAGACGAACACTATTCTATCTAATACTGAAGATGCGACTTCACTTAATATCAGGTGATATAGCAGTCAGGTGCATGTCTAATACAAAAAAAATCACATTCGATAACCTCGAGTATTTTGAGGGTCCGGTGGCGTAATCGGGAGAACGGTCGGCTTTGATGCCATGGTACCGAGTTCAAACCACCATGCACCAATCAATTTTTCTATCGAAACATTTATGTGCGCTTCTCACAGTGGCCCTCCGGTGAAGGAAAACACCGTTAAGAAACCAACAACCCCCGCATGGCATGGTGGTAGGACACTATCTAGTGACCGCCTGGCCAGCTACCACCCTCAAGTTAGAAAATCTGTCGCTAAAACATCTAATGTGTTCCGGCAGCTATCCTTGCGAGCCAGTTCCCATTCTGGGCCTAGCGTGCTTACCATCTTCGACCGCATCATCACTTACCAACAGGTGAGATAGTGGTCAAACGCTAGCCTATAAGATATTTAAAAAAAAAAAACTAATTTTTCTAGCGTCTTTTACATTCCGCTATGATATTAAAGAACCAAGACTTGTTTCATTATAAACCTCATGATCGAGCTATTATGTGAGATCGGGAAAATCCCGTGTAGTTTTTGAAAAATAAAATGAAACTAAACTGGAATAAGTTTTTGTACTCAACGGTAGGGAGTAGAATATCAACGGTATATTTACTACGTAGAGGATATTTTACATGGAAAATATCTTAAGCTTTAAGCTTCTTGCCCAGTTTCACCGGTTCGTGTTAGAGTTTCAGGTAGTTATCTGACATTTGCACCATTTAAAAGTTATTCAAATCTGGCAGATAACTTTTAGGAAGTTAACTCTATTAGAAGCCGGTAAAACTGGCTTGTTAGTTGTCAGTGCGAGGCCACACGCCGGGTGCGTCGCGTTGCGATGTCGGGGCGTTGACACCCCGTCGTATTTCATACAAATATTCATGGAACGTCACACGACGTCGTTTGACGACGGAGTGCGCGCGTAATGGACAGGCAGCCAGAGAGACGAAGCGGGTAGGGTAGAAGCGTTGTAATGCCGGTAGCAACGCAGCGTTGCACATGACAGACATCACATACCCTACACCAGAACGTTGCGACGCAGTAGATACGGCGGCATTGCGTTACGACACTGCTATGCTTGTGTGGCACTCAATGCGTCGAAGTCGAAGTAAAGCGTTGCTACGACGCTACGCAGTCCATCCGGTGACCATGTATACAAATACGAATAAGTACCTACTTAGATTAATACTTTAATTTACCATTTTAATGAGATTGTGTTTATATATATGTATATGTAATGTATGATATACATATTTATTTAGTACTAGATGTGTGTATTCTCAACTATATGTGTAGCAAATTTCATCGATATTTGTTACGTTTTTGTGTAATTAAATAACACATTTACTGCTAATATTATGCATCTACTCTTGTAAATGTTTGCTATTATCAAAGAGTAAAAGTTTCGCTTTACAAGTTGATTAGATTTTTATGGAGGGAAAAACGGATCCAATTATAAACATAGCAAGTTAACGAAGGGTGTTTTAATTTGGATAATGTTGCCGGCATCGTGTAACAGTATTGAGCTATATTACTAGAGGTAGTAAGTACCAATAATACTTAGTTATGAGGCCATATTGTAATGTTCTTAAAATTAAAAAAGTTCGTTTAAAAAACTAAAAGAACCGACTTCAAATGCCGCGCTATTAATTTTCAGTACCAAGTTAGAGGTGTTTATCTCCATATATCTCTGGAGATACTTATAGATTTTTAGGAAATTTGTTGGTTTAGTTGCAGAGTCATTTTAGTTTTTTTTTTTATCACTGAGGCTATTATAAAACTACATTAAATTTAAAAGTCTTTCAGAATACAATAGACAGCAAAAATAAAATTCAGAATAAAAATACAGTATTGGGATAATGTATTTTGCATAATATGTAATTATATGCGATATGCTTACAAGAGTAGTTCATAATAGCAATCACCCTATATCAGTCCACTGCTGAACATAGATTAGACATCGCCCAAGATAAGCCACATAGCTCGAGCAAGAGATCTTTAAAAGCATACAAGAAAATAGGCTGCCTAAATCAGAAAAAAACTGATATTTATTGATTTACTAATTTAATTTAACTTTTTTAATTTATCAATTTTAGGTTCTTAGAAGATTGATCATGAATTATAGTTATTACTTCTCAACATGTTACAGAATTATAATATTCTCTATTAACTTCAGTAAGGTAGTTTAGACAAGTATTTCTTAGATCCCAGATATCAATAAACAAAGTCCCCTCTAGCGGTATAGGAATGTCAAACTTCTATGAGTTATATGATACTCTTGTTGATTAGCTAAATAAACTGTACTTGAAGAAAGCTTTGAGAAACAGACGACAGGCAAATGTTTATTCTTGAGATTAGCATTGCTTTTCAAATGCCTTCATATTCTGAACTTAGTAAAAACTTAAATTGCTATAATTAAGGAAAAGTACGACTCTGATCCTAAAGTAAATGGATGGATTCATTTTTTTATTATATCTATACGATATATAAATAATTGTTATGTAAAATAAAATAAAAAAGTTAATCAATTTCACTCGTCAAATTTAAGCTGTTGTAATTGTAAATAATTTAATGTATTGCTCATAATTAACGTGTGGTTTTTATTATCGCTAAAAGCGGTATCTTTCAGACAATATCTGGATGAAGAAAATCGAAATATTGATAGCAACAAAGTGCACCTTATGTTATAAAGTCTAAGTTTGTCGAAAAGTTTGAAAAGTGACTACCGACTACCTTGCCTACTACGTTTGAACAAGAGAAGTCACAAAGAAGAAAGAAAATGCTATATGTAAAAAATATATTTCATACATCAAATAAATATATTTAAGGAATTTATAGCTATTCTATGATAAGTTCACCACGTCTTAACCTGCTTTATTGAGAAGAAGCACTTTTAGCGACCACAACAATATCAAATATAGTAACTACTTGTAGTCGACATTTTTATAACACTATTTTATGTTACTTTACTCTAATATTGTGAGTACTTTAGCATTTCTCGCAAAATTGGAAACAGTATTTCAGCGCTTTAATATAAACGTCACATTCGTAATGTGCTTATGGCACTTGCTGCTCCACTGAGTTTATCTTGGCAAAAGAAATACTAGTGTTAATTTAGTGGTAGTTTAAATAATATTACGAACCTAATATCGAGCAATAAACTAGCACCCGTATTCACAAACCACATTATGAGCAAATAATAAGTAATAGTACTACGCTTTGTGGTCTCATGGCATAGGGAATGCATAGGGTTGTTAAAACTAATTCACTATTGATATAATTTATTTATCCCAATTAAAAGTGTACATTATACAAGATAATGAAAACAAAGAAATAAAACAAATTACATATTAGGAAATGGTTACACAATTATGATTAAAAACAACAATACATAGGATACACAATAAAAAGAAATCTAAGTTTGGACCAAAGGTACTTTAGTTTTATTAAGTACTAGCAGCCCGCCCCGGCTTCGCACGGGTAGAACATGCCTACAAAATTTGCATCAGTTTGTTGCATCGAATATAAAATATGAACATATTTAACAATCATCGTCATATTTCATCCAATTTACACAAAACCTTAACGAATTATGCACCTAAACCTTCCTCATAAACACTCTGGCTATTGGTGAAAACCGCAGGATAATCCGTTCAGTAGCTATTGAGATTATTGCGAACAGACAGACAGACGCAGTGATGGACTTTGTTTTATAATACTTACGTAGTGATTTTGGACGGCCCTTTGGCGTAAAGGCTAGTTACCCTGATTCTGACCCGAGGGTCGTTGGTTCTAATCCTAGCTATATACCTACCAATGAAAGTTTTATGTGCATTCATGAATCATGGATTTTGGTGGAATCATTAAATCTACCAATAATTAAGATAGTTTAAAAACTAAATCAACTGACTTTAATGCCCCGCGAGTCAATTTCAGTAGCAAGTTTGAGACGTTTATCGTCATATCTCTGAAGATACTTATCACATCTCAATGAAATTACAATGGGACCACTTCGAAAACGTACCCTACCGATTACAAAAATAATAATTCGAATCGGTTCACAATTGACGGAGTAATCGCGTAACATACACACACAAAAAAATGAATGAATGAATGAATGTGATGGACTTTGTTTTATAATACTTACGTAGTGATATTGGACGGCCCTTTGGCGTAAAGGATAGTTACACTGATGCTGACCCGACGGTCGTTGGTTCTAATCCTAGCTATATACCTACCAATGAAAGTTTTATGTGCATTCATGAATCATGGATTTTCGTGCAGAGGTAGTGGGATCATTGAATCAAAATCAATCAAATCATGGGATCAAAGAAGGGGTATTATACGTTTAACGTGTGTATCTGTGTCTGTCGATTTTGATTTTATTATTGATATTTTTTTTTGTTTGATAGATTTCGATATTTGATAGTCTTCATCGAGAGTTTTCTTAGCTTTGATTCATGAAAATTCGTTCAATCGTTATAAAACTATGAGCTTTTTTCTAGTTAATTGCGCAATGAAATCAACTTTCATAGGTCTGATCAATTCGAAAATTTTCTTCTTCGACGATATTGTAAGAACATGGAAGCATTAACCTGATGCTGGGACATCTCCTGTACTCTACAGAATACTCATATCCACACCAACTTACAGCTCAGATTTTAAATGTCGTGTTTAGAGTCATTGGAATGCTTTTATTGAAAAGATTATACATAGATCAGTCGGGGTGGTTTATATATAGATCATAACTATATTATACAATAGAATTTTATACAGTAAAGATATATTATTATACTATATTGACTTCAAATTGATTGTGATCGGTGGGGATCTACAGCATCGCTAAGCTTATAATAATATTTTCGTAGTAACTATGACCTAATCTGTGGTTTCACTGCAAATATATTATTAATTTTGCGTTGCGTGTATGTGAAATTCGTGATATCTTCTAGAGTTTTCATTTGAATTATATACTGTAAAGGACAATTTTAATCTGTAATATGTGGCCAAGCTAATTAACGTAATTATTTGGATAAGGATTAATACTATATACTTGAAAATAGCTTTAGAAGTTATGTAATATTTTTTAACAAAAATTTTAAGATTAGAATGGTTACTGTGAGTCAACCTTAAGAGATAGATATATGCTGTCGCGGACTTTTTTGTAGGTCTTATTAAGTTGTACAACTCTTGCATAGAAAATATTCTTCTATCTATTTTCAATTAAGCAGCGTTCGTAAGAAACGTGTTTTTTCGACCGTTTTTTTGCCGACTTTGGTTGCAAATTAGGTCTCCACGAATGTACCTTTGATTTAAACGGGATAATATATAGCCTATTTTCATTCCAAAAGTCCATTATATGTATTAGTGAAAGAATTTTTTAAATCGGTTCAGTAGTTTTTGAGCCAAATCATTACAAACATACAAAAATACAAATGTTCTCTCTTTATAATATTAGTATAGAGTATAGATTATGTGACCAAAGTCAGTTCTACAGCGCCCCATCACCGTTGTCATCTATTTTCAGACAAGAATGCTATATTAAGAGATTGAGAGAAAAAAAATGGTTTATGTTTTTAATTGTAAATATTAATAAGATTATTATAGGTTATCAACAGTTGTAGATAGTGATACCTACACATTTCAATTTTCAATGTCGACGTGCAGTAAAAAGTACGTGTGAATACAACGCGTAGTTTAACAAGGCGATTTGGATCATGTTGCCGTCATATAAAGGAAGTTATAGAACTAAATTATTATTATGCAAGCCTCTAGACTTTAATACTCCTATGGTACAGTCATATTATTATTATTATATGAGTATTTCTATGAGTGCATAGGGTTTTTACATATCTACTTCAAACAAAAAGTTCCCAGTCATCACTGTTTACCTTTATATCGTTGAAAGCACTTCATTACATTATGCAAACAACTTGTTAGTGTAATCACTTAGCCACATAAAAACTTGTTCCACTCAGTACATCGTATAAACGTATCACGAACCTAAAATAACATCACAGTAAACCTCTGACCCAAATATATTAACTCGATAATGGATGAAGTTGTAAAGTCATGCTTATAGCTCTGTACCGGAGCTTATGCCTGTGTCATTACGATTTACGGCCCACCGTCAAGTTATCGTGAATAGTTTGTAAGGACATTAGGGTCTTGGTAAGCACTCTACTAAACTTGGGTACCTGGCCTTAGACTGATTAATATGACCTGTATAATGTTAGGTTCGTATTTTGAGTTGAAACTGGGTTACCGCAACTAAGTAGTATTCGTAGGTCGTTTCTACGAATTGTGCGTAGATATTCTACGTAGTTTCGTAGCAACTACGCTTAGTAGGTGAAAAGAAGTACGCCAAATTATTGTGTGGAACGATGTGTTTAGTCTTTTTTTAATTATCAGAATAATTATAATTGGAATTAATTGTTTGTTTATGATATATAATAACAGAACTAAGCTGCTAAGAACTAAGCTCATTTACCGTCTTTATATGACAGATACTGTGGCTTTCAGAACTCTGCGATGCCTGAAATCTAGATCCTAGTCCTCAAAAGCAATTTAATTTCGATGGACACATTAATCCAAAAGTTTTGACCAATTTCAAAGAAAAATATAACTATCAACTGATATAATAGTTTCACATTGTCACCAATAAAGAATCCGAAGTATTATTTCATTATACTTATTTCATTTACCGCGAAACAAAATTAATATATTAACTATTCAGCTCTGATATTGCTCTGATCCCAGATGTGGCAGTTTATTACAGAAACGCCAGAAATTCTGCGTGTGGTCATTAAATGTCCCGTTTTTGGGAGTTTTTCATTTAATTTCCACCATAATGACGTCATAAATAACGTTGTACTGTTATCTTTCGGTCTTTCCCCACTTTCAAAATTAAACTCTGTTTTAAAACGTCCGTTTCGCGCTCTGTATTATGAGTTTTTGTTTTAGACTCTCTTTTTGGTATACGCGCTGAAAGGCAAACTTTTGTACAATCTACAATTTTGCATGGTCAGCGCTGAATGTAGAAAAAGTTTCTTGGATTTTTAAAATAAGGAGTTATAGTGGTTATGGTCCATACGAATTATTCAAAAGAAGTTGTATATATTTTGTAACATTTTAATATTTTTAGGGTTCCACGTACTTTCTATTACGTCTATCAGTATGTCTGTCAAGGCCCTTTTTCTCAAGAACGTGTAAAGTTATCAAGTTAAAATTTATAGCAAATAATTGGGTCCACGAAAATGTTTAAAAAACGAAAATATATGCCATGTATGTTGCATATTTTCGCATATTTTGCGATTTCACAAGGGTATAAAAAACCCATTACGGTACTTCCCATTGATTTAAAATCATGAAATTTGGCAAAAAGCAATTTTTTACAGCTCATGTAAAGGAAAAAATTTAATAACCGTGAATACGATAAAAAAACGAAAAAAAAAAACATGAAGCAGAAGTTCTACCGCTATAAAACCGTGAACCATTTATATATTATAATTGGGTGTTATACAATATACCTGCAATTCAATAGTGGTATAATCTTGTTAAATAATATCATCACTACAAGGTTGTTTACTAAATCATCTCATATTTCCTTAGCATTTTATCGCCAATTCATATTTGCGAGTAATGCAGTAACCGTGAAAATATTGCAGCATTTTCGCATAAATCTCAATTGGGGATGCAGGGGCCGTTTCCCATTTTATATCTATCTATTTATAGCGATCCACCCCTGGTATCGCTTATCTTAAGTAATTCCACAAAGAGCTACTATTTTATATTACTATTGAGATAAAAGAAAATTGGGATTAGTTTGGGTTTATTTGATTGTTATAATTTTAATCGACTTTAATTATGAAGTCAACTTGGTTCATAATATTAAAACAATCATCGATTTTTTTCAGTCAATTTTTACGAGGCTAGTATTGAACTAACCTACAATAAGACCGGGTGCGCACTAGCGACCTGGCCGCTGCAACCTGGCCGCTGTGACCTAGCCGCTAGTGCCTGGTCCTCAATAGCCTCATAAATAATGAGTCATCATGAGTATAATTCTTGTCTACAGTTGGACGTGGGTCTGTAACTGAACGCCACTAACTACATTTTACTCTTAATAGATTTTCTTTATTAAGCCGATTTCCACAAGACTGCTAAAGGTACTTCGAAGCTGCATATCAATTCTGCTGCATTAAAATCTACAAATTTTAGGCTGTATGACGCAAAGAAAGTGTCAAGAGAACAACCAATACATTTTTTATACGTTTCCGGTGCGCCTAGCTTCAGTGGACTCGATTTTGATCAAAGAGGAGAATAAATAATAGATAGATATACACTTTATTGAAACACCACTTACGAAACAGAAAAATACTTAGGAAGTAGATAAATATAACTAATAGGCTCAATGGGCGGTCTTATCGCTTAAAGCGATCTCTTCCAGACAACCATGTACGGAAAGGATAACAATTATATGGAAGGCGGTGGCTTATAAAAATGTGACAATACAAAAAGAATAACAAATTAATGGACTTATTAATACTAATAACTATATGAAATAATATAAAATATATATAATAAAATATATATGAAATGATAATCATGATTTACTTATATAATTTCCCATATATAAATAATATTAAAATATACATATACCTACTTACACATATATACATACAATTCCAATACATGTTATATAAATGAATAAATACAATAATAGCAGAGCAAAAATAGACAGTGAAAAGTAGCTAAGATGAAAGATAATGGGCTTTGACACGGCGATTGAATATATCTAATGTTTGGGACCGTCTCATTTCAACGGGCAAGGAATTCCATAATATTACAGCTTCAACATTGAAGGAGCGCTGATAGAAAATAGTGCTGTGTGAAGGGATCTTTAGTCTCAAGTTCTCTGATGACCTAAGTGAAGGGCGTAGTGGATGGGATAGGTAGAGATATTGGAAACGTTCTAAAAGGTATCGGGGAGATGAAGGATTAAAGAGTGTTGAGTAAAGGAGTGACAGTATATGTGCATCCCGACGACGACGAATGGGTAGCCACTCGAGCCTAGCACGAAACTCAGAAATGTGGTCATACTTACGCAGACCGAAAATAAACCTGATGCAAAAATTTTGCAGGCGTTCGAGTTTATCCAGCTGCTCTTGAGTAAGATCGAGATAGCAGACGTCAGCGTAATCTAAAATAGGGAGAAGGAGAGACTGGGCAAGCGCAATCTTAGTGGTAATAGGTAAGAAATTGCGCAATTTGCGCAAGGATCCTGCAGATGCGAACATCTTGCGACTGGTTTCCATCAATTGAGGACTCCATGATAGACAGCGATCTATAGTTATTCCCAGATTTCTTACAGTCTCGCTAAATGGTATGTTGACACCTTCGAATACAACACTAGGAAGACTCTTCCAGTCGATTCGGCTGATATAACGGGAGCTACCCACGATTATGACCTGAGTTTTCAGGGCATTTATTTTTAAGCCATAGGACTTGCTCCAATCAGATATGCGGCTCAGGTCATTGTTTGTGGCTGCTATCGCGTCAGACAGCTCATCCATCGATGCTTGGGAGTATAGCTGAAGGTCATCCGCGTAGAGATGGTAGGAAGAAGTGAGATTATTGGAGATAGAGTTTATAAAAATTGCAAAGAGAAGAGGAGATAAGACGCCACCTTGCGGTACACCAGCAGACGTATCGCACCACGTAGACAACCGATCTTCGAGACGGATTTGTTGCCGGCGACCGTAGAGATAGCTATGAAACCAGTCAGTTACTGCAGCGGACATGTTATAAGAGCGAAGAATAGCAAGAAGGATGTCGAAATCAACAGTGTTAAAGGCATTGCTGAAATCTAGGAGTGACAGTACGGTTAACTGACTGTTATCCATCCCAAGACGAATGTCATCGGTGATTTTAACTAGTGTAGTAACCGTACTGTGCCCTGGGCGGAAGCCAGACTGAAAAGGATTAAGAAGGTTATATCGGTTGAGAAAAGAGCTGATCTGATTATGAACCAGTCGCTCAAGGACTTTGGATAGATAGGGAAGGATAGATATGGGACGGTATTCGGAATATGACTTAGGATTGCACTTTTTTGGTAAAGGGATGATCTGCGCTTCCTTCCATGTGGAAGGAAAGACACCGTTGGAGATGGAGTAGTTAAAAATGTGACAAAGGACGGGAAGGATGAGGTCAAGTAAAGGGATCAGCATATTACGACTAATGCTATCGACACCGACAGCTTTAGAAGTAATAGCGAGCATGCTCTTTCTAACTTCGCAAACAGTAAACTGACGAAAGATGAACGAAGGGTGAACGAGAGAAGAAGAAGACGTATTAGAGAGTAAGTTTAAGGTAGATGCTTTAGTAGAGATGGCCATTGTAGAAGATGTAGAGAAGTGCAGGTTCAGGGAGTCAATATCTAAATTTTTCGGAATAGTTTCCTGGCGCGATTTACCCACTCCCAATGACCTGAGAAACCTCCACACCTTAGCTGAGTCCTCATCCTGAACTGAGGCGTAGATATGGCGTCGCTGGGCATCCCTGCAGGCTAGGTTGCAGCGATTGCGAAGTTTAATGTAACGAGCCTTATTTGTGTCATTTGGTTTGATTTTGTATTTTGTAATATTACCAAACTATTTTAGAGATACGGACGGATACGGATTTCAGAGATACGCTTTGGGCGCACAGGCAATGTGAATTGTGTTATGAAAATAACTTTTCTGGCACATATTAGCTCAACTCAGTTTCTGTGGATACTAGTAGTGTGTCGTTACGCGTTTTTCAGAAAACATAACGCAACGTTATCTGCATTACAATAACGTTGCCAAAACCGTCTATTTCACAACGATCTATTTCGCAACCATCGTTTAATAGATGTATACGTTTTGACAATGTTAATAGATAGTTGCTTAAATGCATACATCTATTAAACGGTGTTTCCTTCGCGGAATAGATATTTGTGTATAGTTAGTATTAGGTAGGTACAATGTGAAAGTAAAGTAATGTTTATATTTCAAATCGTCCTAATTATTTTACTTCTATTTACATCTACATTTTACCGTCCGACCCAAATTTATTTAACCTGGCAAGGCTTGCAAACAGTAGTAGACACTAGAAAAAGTACTCCTTTCTCCCTCTATCTATATTGCAAACGAAGTGTGACGTGACGTTGCCGCCGCAACGGTCCGCAACAACAGTCTAAGTCTAAATAGACGGTTATGAAATTCGTCCATAACGTTTGCGTTGTCGATCTGTGACAACGTTGTGGAAACGATCTATGCTACATAACGCCCACTCCTAGTGGATACCGTTAGATTTGTAATTAATTGTTTCAACTTCATCCAGAAGCCCGCTGAAATATAAAAGAAGTTGTAAGTAATATAAAAGTGGAAATTATTAGCGTATCTACATGAGCAATATCTAAAGCATTAGGACTATTCAACCTAATAATAAATAGAATTATATTAATGTAATGCGAACATTTTAGTAAAACTCAGTTGAAAACACCCCCGGGTCTCGTAAACGTTTCACATTTGAGTGCAAACGAGAACCGACAGAGAGCATTAAACTTTTCACTATACAAATAACGGTGCGAATTCATAGGTAAATAAACTGAGTCCATTGGTGTTATTTTACGGCAAAAATAGTTTCAATTGCAATTTATTTAATGTGTATAATAAGTTATTAATAGATATAAAGAACATTACGCTCTCAGTACCATAAAGCGTTGACGGGCTTTATATTATACCTATCTAGAATATAGGTATATAAAACTGTGTAATGTACTAATCTAAGTACTCATAAATGTTTGATGTCGTCAGCTAAATATGGATTGAAGATTTTATCTAAAATGGTTTGATGGAATATAGGTCGTTCATGTTCCAACGTTCGGTTAATAAAGGTTATAGATTTCATGTAGATACTAAGATTTAGCTAATTTTAGAATATATTATTTTGTTGCACGCAGATAAAAGAACTATAAAATATATTATCAATATTACAATGTGTATAATTCGTTAACATGGCATTCATGTTGTATAGGTTTATCTCACCGCATCCTGCAATATGCGCCGAAATGTGGCAAAAAATGGCTGAATATATAATATAAATATTATTTTGATGTTCAGCCGCGACCTAGGCCCATGGCGTAGATTTAATCTAACACAAAGTAACAAATATTAAAGATTATCCCTAATGTGTGATACAAATTCTTGGCAGCGGTCTGGATAAGTACTTGTTCCTTTGGTCGCCTTCCGTCTCCATCGTCAGACCAGCTCGTACCATAACATTGCATGTCATCAGATTTACATGTGTATGTAACATTTCAGCTTCATCAAACACCGGGAAGTGTGTAAAATTTTAATTACTGGTTGAGGTTTAAAGAAATTTATTCTCAATAATACTTAATATACCGGCCAAGTGCGAGTTGGACTCGCGCACGAAGGGTTCCGTACCATTATCTATAAAAACGGCAAAAAAATCATGTTTGTTGTATGGGAGCCCCCATAAATATTTGTTTTATTTTAATGAAATTATTTATTTTGTAAGGTGATATATAATGAAATATTCTGTGAATATTTCAAGCGTCTACCTGTTGCCGTTATCAATATCGAGCAATTAAATATTTATTCTATTCTGTTTTTTTAGGGTTTGTTGTTATAGTGGCAACAGAAATACATCATCTGTGAAAATTTCAACTGTCTAACCATCACGGTTCATGATATACAGCCTGGTGACAGACGGACAGACAGACAAACAGACAGACGGACAGCGGATTCTTAGTAATAGGGTCCCGCTTAACCTTTGGGTACGGAACCTTAAAAATAGTCACTTGAGAACAGAATTTAAATTGTAATACTGTCGTTGTCGTAATTACTAAAAAAAATGATTATTTTGCAGCGTTCATTACAATAAAACAGGCCAAGTCCGAGTCGGATTTTTTATTTTTCATTTATTTTTTATTTCGATTGAACCAAATATGCCGGAATAAAAGATTTTTGGATATGGACTCCCTTTAATTTTTTTATTATGATGTTATAATATAACCATTGTAATACACGCTATGAGCAAATTTCAAGTATCTATCTATTACGGTTTGTAAGATCGAGCATAAGACGCCTAAAAAGACATGTTTTTTTATAAGGGGACCCTTTTTATTTTTATTGAATATATTCTGTTTTTAGGATCATTATCTCTACTTAGTTTATGGTATCATTTGTTTTTATAGCGGCCTTTGAGTATTCGATATCGGCTATAGTAATACATACCTTGCAATAATTTCAAGTCTTTATCTATTCCGGTTTATAAGTCCAAGCTAAAAACGCCTAAAATACGTTTCTTGTATCAGGACCCCCTTTAATATTTTATTTTATTTTATTTTCAGTATTTGTTGTAAATCCCACATAGTAATACATACTTCCTGAAAATTTCAAGTATCTACCTATTACGGTTACGGAGATACAGCCCTGTGAAATGCGGCAGAAGTACGGACCGACGGTTCCTTTGGGTACGGAAGCCTAAAAACTACCCACCAATTAGTAGGTGTTCTGTACTGACACAAAAAACAAAAAGAAATAAAATCTTTGTAAAAATCATCTTTGCCAAGGTACGCCGACAGACACAATTGCTTGCAATAATTCTGCTTGCACTTCCTGTGTTTCTACAAAAAATACGACTGATACAACTAGTATGAATGTTGAATAAAAGCCGCCACGTCAAGGGACAATGAACTAGATAGCTTTAAAAGCATGTAAAAACAAATACCCGCTATTTGAGGCAACATGTTCCGTGGCACTCACATTATGAAGGCCATTTTAAAATTACACTGTGAATTTCGTAAAAAGAGTTATTTTGTAGCCTTATTGTAACTACTTTGTAGTTGGTCGCGTCACAGGTCACACTTGCTACAAAATATTGTGTTTTGAATAGAGATAACGCGTATTTTGTACATTTTTGTGTGCAGGAAAATTCACATTATTCACGGCAATGTTTTAACAAAGTTATGTGTTTTTAAGTAAATTGGTAATAACAAGTGGCATGGGAAGAACAAAATTATTACGGAGTTTCGTGAGGGTTGTTGAGCGTGCTGACACTAAAGTGATGTATTTACTAACCGTATTTCGGTAGCACACAGCCATTGAGAATCAGATAATTCTAGGCCGAGCGTGTTCACCATCTTCGACCACATCATCGCTTATCACCAGGCCAGATGGTGGTCAAAGGCTAGCCTATAAGATATAAAAATTAAATAAATGTATTCAGTTGAACTTTCCCTTTTTTCATTGAGAAGAATAGCAGGATTGAAAACAAAATAGACATTGTAACTTAAAGGTATTTGAATACATCGTTGATTTTTTTATACATCATTGTATGTTCATTTTTGTCTATATTATACTTTGATGTATACATTTTTTGCGTCTAATATGTCATAGCCCGAAACCATAAGAAAGATTAATTGATTCAGAATTCAGGCATCATCCGTTCTGTGAAATTTCTCAGGCTTCTTAACTCATTACAAGCAACAATCTCAAATATTAATCTACAAGTACAGTTAACCGCTAAGAAAACAGTTTCCCCAATAATTGGTCGCTAAATCGGGGACCAAGTAAATTGAATTTGAAGAACTCCTTACCGTCTCCGATTTACGAACAAACAGAGCGGACCCGAAGCCGGTAACTAGTTTAACTACTTGTGATTTTGGATGCACTCCACAGTTTGTTCAAGAAAATCTATTTGGAAGTCTTTCTATGCATATTTTTCCTTGTTTGGTTGTATTATTGACGTATATTATGTTTATGTGCCGATTTTTGAATATATGGTTGAGAGTTAATCTTGAATTACATGCAACAATTAAACGCTGCTAAAGTGAGAGATTTATCTTATTTTATTAGGCTTCAAGCTGTACTGGCTTCGCCCGTGCTAAAAAGTATTATATGTTTTAATCCAGTTAACAAATAATCTGGATGCCAAATTTCATCCAGGTCTGTTCATACAGTTTGTTGTGGTTGAATAGACACAAACATCTAAACACACAAACTTTTACATTTATTAGTAGTTTAGGTAGAACCAAGTGTTATTGCTAAGTTGGTTTACTCATTTCTTCTCAGTCGTAAATATTAATTACCCTTAGTTACAAAAAATATAATTATCATCATAAACATAATCATCGGCATCAGTCCACTGCTGACTTAAGCCTCAGCGTAGACACTAAAATAATTCAAAAGAAAATAATATGGGTAGTATTGGCGAAGTCAACAAGCTTATGTTGGCAATACCTATAGCTTTTCATTAAGCTTCGAACTAATAATTATAACCGACCGCTGACCACTCAGGTTCATCAGTACTGATTGCCAATTACCAATTTACTTAATGAGTTAATGTCCGTGTTTCCTCCTAATCGCTGTGAGCTGCAGGATTGTTGATGGACGAATTGATTGAGACTGCTTATAATCATCTCTCAGGCGTCTCAATTCAGAAATATACAAATGTTTCTGAATTGAGAGAGATGCCGCATATTTAAAGATAAAATAAATTAGTTAAAATTATTATAAGCGCTACCTACTTAACTCATTATCTATTTGAAGTCGGTGCCAGCCAAGTCTAATAGGTAGTAGATAGATAAAACCTACATAAAATAAAATAAATAAATAAATAAAAATTTATTGACACAATTTGAGGGTAACGTAACAATAAATTATATCATTAATTAGCTACCTGTTTACATTTATAGATAGTCCCTTGGCACCTGAACTAGTAATTAAACTGTATCTCAGGTACCAAGGCCTCCCGTTACATATATCATTCGGAAAAGGTAGTTGCTATACAAATGCTATACTATTAGTTATACATAATGTCGTAACTATAATTAAATAGTTAGAAAAAGTATACATAAGAAAAAGAAAAAAAAGTAATGTTGTTCTTGTTTTATCAAAATACTTAAATGGAGAATAATAAAAATTAAATAAAACTTAAAATAAAGATGATTGTGAGTGTGATTATTTAGATTGGGTGATGTGTGTGTGTGTGTGTGTATGTGTGTGTGTGTGTGTGTGTGTGTGTGCGTGTGTGCGTGTGTGTGTGTGGGTGTGTGTGTGTGTTTGTGTGTGTGTTTATATGTATTGTGTGAGTGTATGTATGTGTGAACGCGAGAATATATGTAATCAAATAGCTAGAGATTTTATCAATTCTTCAGTTTCTGAGTATGTGAGAGATTGTAGCCATTGTTCAATAATAGCTTTGACTTTATGGTATGTGAGCGAGAATATATTATAAACTTTATTGGCTTTATTATATATTCGGGTTGATAGAACTTCGTAGTGCCGTTCCGCTAGAGTAGTTCGGCAAGTTGTTGTGTGAAAGATATGACGATTAGTTCTGCGAAAAGTTGTATTATTGTCTTGATGATATGGTGTATTTTTGTGTTTTCGGAGGATCACATGGAAGATGTAGAGTTGCCTGACCGTGAGAACTTCTATTTCTTTATAGAGAGAGGTGGTAGGAAATCTAAAAGGCTTTTTAAAAGCCACCTTCAGTATTGCTCTCTGAGCTCGTTCGAGAGGTAGGAGCGTAGTGGGAAATGTGCCTCCCCAAACAGTATCACAATAAGTTAAGATAGACTAGACATATATCTACCTACTTACTAACCTACATGAACCTATTTACTACTACTACATACATAGTATCTATCTACTATCCAATAGACTTGGCTGGCATCGACTTCAAATAGATAACTAGGTAGCGCTTATAATAATTTTAAGTAATTTATTTTTCGCTTTGGAGTGCCTGTTTGTGGTTATGAAGTAGGTTTTATTTTTTTTTGAAAAATAACTTATTTTACCCTTTTTAGTGCAAAACAAGTTTTAATTAAATTACATGCATCTATTAAATTTCGTGTCTGGGCCGTTATACACTGACGGATATATACTTTTTGAAAATTTCAAGTATGTACCTATAACGGTTAAGAAGATACAGATCTGTAAAGTGCGCACATATAGACACACGGACGGACGGACGGACGGACGGACGGACAAACGGACAACAAAGTCTCAGAAAGTGTTCATTTGGTACCCTTGGGGTTCGGAACCCTAAAAAAAATGACTTTAAAAGCCGCGCTAAAGTGAAAATATGCACTAGTAATAATGATGTCATCAAGGTATCAAAGGCCAATGTCCAAAATGGCCCTGTGCAATTAAAGCATCTGACACACACGATAATTAATTGTCTATTTTATTACAATAATTCCAAATACTTTTATAACACGGACTAGTTGTATTCCAAAATTAATATAAAAAAGTATTATTTGCGATTATTAACATTAATTGCCGCCATATGGCCAACAGAGTACTGAATCACTCTACTACGTTATAAGAGGCACTTCCCTATATTGTTGATACCCGAATTATGAAAGCACTGTGTAGCCAACCTAACAACGGAAAGTATTATTTACGTTGTAACTATTATATAATCTGTGGTATTATGCTTATAATTTTTTTTTTCAGTGTTGATTGGTACAAAGTACGTTCATAATTCTGAGTTATTTAATTATGTATGCAGTGTCGCGGGACTGAAATGGCTGCCATCTTCGCCAAACGTCATGTCATTTAAAAAAATACTAGGTATGTTTAAAAAAGTTTGCACCCTAACAAGACTTTGCCCGGTAGAACATTCCTGTGAAGTCAAATTATTTATATTTATAAATAATTATTTAATATAATTATTAATATATAATTATTTATTGAGGGCCCGGTTGCGTATTTGGTAGAACGGTCGGCTTTGATGCCGTCGTACCGAGTTCAAACCGCCGTGCACCAATGAATTTTTCGATCGAAAAATATATGTGCGCTTCTCACAGTGGCCCTCCAGTGAAGGAAAACATCGTTAAGAAACCAACAACCCACGCATGGTGGTAGGACATATCTAGTGTCCGCCTGGCCAGCTACCACCCTCAAGTTAGAAAATCTGTCGCCAAACATCTAATGTGTTGCGGCAGCTATCCTTGAGACCCAGTTCCCACTCCACTTCTCTATCTTCGACCGCATCATCAATCATCAAAAAAAAAAATATAAAAAAATATCCCCACCTTTATTTCTATCTCGCTCATAGTTACCGTAAGAATATCTGTCAAAAACCAAAATCAACGAGAAGAAAGATGTAAAAACATTATTCGAGGTCATATTTTTTAGTCTTTAAAAATATACGCAATAGCAACCTCCATTGTGTATAATCTTCTTGGGACTCTTCTACTAAAACCAGTACATTCTCCTACGTTTGAGGTATTTATCTCCATATCTCTGGAGATACTAATCAGATCACGATAAAATTAAAATGGGACCACCTCGGAAATGTATCCTATCTATTAAAAAAGCAATCATTTGAATCCGTTCACAATTTATGGAGAAAACGCGTAACATACACCCAAAAAAAAACATACAGACGAATTGAGAACCTCTTCCTTTTTCGTGAAGTCGGTTAAAGAAATAAGTAACACGTCACTGAAAGTAACATTAATTAGAGGAAATCTTCTTCATTTATATTTTAACCGACTTTAAAAAAGGAGGAGGTTTCTCAATTCAACCGTATATATATTTTCATTTTTTATTTATTAAGTTTGTTCGCGGATAACTTCGTCGTTTATGAACCGATTTTGATTATTCTTTTTTTGTTCGAAAGGAGATATCCCAAGTGTGGTATCATGGTAATTTTATCGAGGTCTGATAAGTATCTCCAAAGATATTGAGATAAACATCTCAAAATTGGTACTGAAAATGAATAGCGCGGCATTGAAGTCGGTTCTTTTTTAGTTTTTAAACGATATTATGTACAGAAGTGCATGGTGGTAGGGTCCTACCTAAAACCTTTATGTTCGTTTTTGCTCGATATTGATAACGGCAACAGGTAGACGCTTGAAATATTCACATAATATTTAGTTATATATTACCTTAAAAATAAATAATTTAATTAAAATAAAACAAATATTTAAGGGGGCTCCCATACAACATACATGATTTTTTTGCCGTTTTTATAGATAATGGTACGGAACCCTTCGTGCGCGAGTCCGACTCGCACTTGATCGGTATATTAAGTCTTATTGAGAGAAAATTTCTTCAAACCAAAACCAGTAATTAAAATTTTACACACTTCCCGGTGTTTGATGAAGCTGAAATGTTACATACACATGTAAATCTGATGACATGCAATGTTATTTTATGTCATGGTAGTTGAGCCTTACCACCATGCACTTCTTAGACACTAGTCTAGTGTCTACGTAACAATTCGATTCCGACAGCCAGTCTTTGAGAGCCAGAACCGATTCTAGGTCTAGCGAGCTACCATCTTCGACCATATCGTCACTTACCAACAAATAAGATTGTGGTCAAAGTTAATTTTTTTTTTCAATGAAAACCATAAAACAACGTACAGGATGGCTTTCTTATTCTTTTAATAGTTTTATTGATCTTATACATTACAATTTTTCGGTTATTTAGCAGTTAAAGTAGTCTGCGTTCTGAAGTGCAGTCTAAATACGCGCTTTTCTAATATTTCCTAAACAAAAACATTTGAACAACACGTTTTAAAGTATCTAAAGCCGAGTTCTATTTCTATTTCGAGAAGTTAACCAGAAAACACAATTATTTATTTAGCATCAGTATAAAACCCAAAATAAATTATACGTTGTTTGCAAAGTTGTTGATACATCTTTTACAGAAATGATGGAACACCGATACCTTGGGTTTGTGGATTTAAATGATCGATCGACGAGAAAGGGTCGCTCGGTGAAAACATTGACAAAACATTCTGTATAACTGAGGTTTTCTTTTCATCCTTTTTGATGGAGTGGCAAAAACTATTTCGAATTATGAACAAGCGCATGACGCGCAAAAGTCTGGCAATTTAGAGTTTTGCGTGCCACAGTATCTGTTATAGGCAAACGTCATCAATTACCATCATCCGAGTATTATTCTTATACTGTATCTAACCTACTTTTATTTTAAAAATTGAGATTTAATATAATAGAAAACGAAAACGTTCATAGAAGTTACGTCTGAACAATATTACCTACCAGTTCGTTTTCTAGAAAGATAGAGTATTAAAAGCGGCCGTTGATTTTGCCAAAGTTTTTAGCGGTCAACCTTTGTGTCTGAAAAATGGTTTGTTTACAATACCAACATTTTCCATAAGCATATACAAAATCATCGTCAGCCTCTAATACAGGTAAAGTCTCGCGAAACGCGAGAGTTATAATTCCATGTAATTACTTATACGAAGCCTGTAATATAATTCTGGAATGGCTTAATATCTTCCTAATCCCTCGTAATATTCTTAATGAAAATAATATTAAGTTCCATAAGTCTTACTAGCGCTAATTTTCAGTTAAAAGACGCGAGGGTCGCAAGGCGCCATGTTTTAAGGGCCATTATGACTCCCTTGCAATTATAGGTATAAGCTTATCTTTATTAAAGAGAACAGCCCTAAACCTTAATGCATATAGAAATATGGAAAATTTATTTATTTGTTTAGCGATTGTTAACACAATTTTGAAGGTAAATTGCAAAACAAATTGGAAGGTATTTTTTTGGTATAGGTATGTGTTGTATTTTCCTTGGCTTTTTCGCTCGAGGTCGTTGGAATAATTTTGTAAGACTTGCTTTATGAGCAGTTATTATTTCATAAGCATATTGAGTAAGTTGACAGTTAAAATACAAAAAGTAATCTTACCATAGACCTCACAGTTAAAATAAGTGGCTGGTTTCTTAGATTATTTTCAGTGTTGTGATTCCATTTAGAAGACGGTAATTAATTCCCATGTCTCATCGCCTTCGAAATATCCAGATAAACACGCCCCAGCTAAAACTTAATCATCACTTTTCATCAGGATATATCGAGGTGAATTAGGTACTTATTTAAAAAAAAAATTCTAACTCCGTAATTAAAAAATTTACAACAAAGAAAATAAAAGCTCACATAAGCCGTAACATAATAAGGTAAAGTTACACCGATGTATGAATATGATATATGAAACATGTAAACCGAATAAAGTTAGATGAAGCTAGTTTTATTCTCGACGAGGATTTCTCAAGCCAAGTCTCTTTGTTTACATACTAATTTGAGCTCGCTTGCACAGATATAACGAGATTTTATGTAGAAAAATAAATGAAAAGTACCCTATACTTGCAAAGTGATTCACAGTAAAAATTCACAGTAAATATGTATCCCACAGATCAAACCAGTTTCATTAGAAAGGCAATAATGCGAAGATGGTTATAGACCACTAAAATAATACATTAGGCACATTCGGTCACATTTCATTTTTAGCGTAGTAGCACAAGCAATTTTTCACCTAAACGTAGTGAAATTCTAGGTCTGTTCTAGACATAGTAAAATTACAGGACCAAGTTTTGCGTGCAACAGTGCCAATTATAAGCAGACGTTATCACTAACCATCAGGCGAACGACTTACTACTTTAGTAATGTTACATTCTACCATGAAAAACTGAATGCACAATATATTTTTACGAACTTCAAGTAACAGACTGGTGCGAGATTACTCTGCTTTATAGTCAGCTTCAATCTAAGAGTAGTTCTAAGAAAAAGGTGGCGGGTAGAAAATGTAGTCAAAGAAAAACACTGATTAAGTTACGTTAACGTCCGAGATGGCAGTGTAAGTAGTGGTACAGCTAGATTAATTATAATTAATAACAAAACTTATTACTAAATAATTAATAACAAAACGAAATTGTCAAATCTTCATCTTTCTTGATTGAAACATTTCAGATTAAGAGCTTAACATTACGAAATTAGGATATTATTTATTCAAGCAATGCTCACTAACTGATAATATATTAATGCAACTTATTTTAATTACTTAGTTAAGTATTATTAACAATATGTTTTGAATGCAATTCCAAATGACTGCATCTGCAATTACTATTTAAAAAAGTAGTCAAATACTATCAAGAAGTAAAACTTAGTTGCCCAAGCATCAGTAGCGGGCAAATTAAAACGCTCAAACACAAGCCGGAGTCTGTTCAGAAGCCGTTTCACTTAAGAAACACTTAACCCAATTGCTCAATGGCATCGGAGTGTGGTATAACCATAGCACTAGTCAACATTCTAGCTGACATCGATATCAATTCAATTATCTAGTAATTATTAATTGGAAATATTTTAGGCGTAACAATGAATAATTGAAGATAACAGCTATGAAGTCTGCCCAAATTGGCAATATTCATTTCTCACAAAACAAAAGTCATGTTTCAATTGTATAAAAGTTTAAATAATAATGTAGTACGCTATTGTTAACGTCGAAAGAATCGTTAATATTGACTTAGTTTTTTTGACAGATAATAAACCTTGGTTGGACCAGAATTTTATTGCCTTTAGTAAATTAAATTATTAAAATTGAGTCAACAATAAAAATTAATATTGCCACTCTCTATTCAACCAGAACATCCCTAACATCTTCAGTCATCCCTATTAAGATCGAGATGAGTTCAGTAACACAATTCCGAACACCCGTGACCCGTCATTAGGGCGCCTGCACACTGCAGGCAGCGGCGGTCGTAATTGTTATGAAAACCGAGCATACCTTTGCAACTGGGTTTAAGGAAAACGGAAATATAAAATCACTTTACTACGTTGCAATTAGGGGTTTGAAACTATTTCTATGTATTTTTTGCTTAGAGACATTATTTTTTAACTGGTCACATTAATGCAGTATTATTTTATTTTCGTTTTTTAAAGGTACTTATATTCACAGTATATTTTACTTCAAACAGCGTATGCAAAGAAATTACTAATTTAAATTAACAACAATGGAAAGAACAAAACTCTTAAGAAATCTAGTTACTTACCTTGATTATTTTTGCTCGAGAAATGACGAAGAAATATGTGCTATTGTATCTTAAATTGTGTACTTTTAAAATAGTTTTTAATCCAGTATTTTAATACGCTTTTATTAGCTTCAGACGTATGTATGTTTGTATGTTAGTATGTAACGGAATCTTTGAACATGATTTTAACCCCCTTCAAAACGTCGGATTAACTCGAAATTTGGCATACTTATTAAGGACCGATGACAATTCAATATTTTAAACATTTTGACCCGTTATCCTTACTAGGATAATCAGGATTACGCTTTTAAAAAAAATCGACTAAAAAATGAAAAATAAATAATGGTTTAAAAAAACTAAAAAAATACGCTTTTATAGAAAATCCAACTAAAAAATAGAAAATAAATTTTAATAAATTTGAATTAAAAATAGTGTAAGAAAAAAGGATTTTATTGTAAAAAAAAGCGTGGAAAAAAAAAATCATTTTTTCTTACACTATTTTTAATTCAAATTTATTTTCTATTTTTTAGTTGGATTTTCTATAAAAGCGTATTTTTTAGTTTTTTTAAACTATTATTTATTTATAATCAAGCCGCTTTGTCATGATTAAGCTAAGAACAGGCTATAATAATTAAATGCATGTACAAAATGTCGTCTGTGCTGTAATTTACCATTACAGATTTTCTTAGCTAGAAGTCAACCCTGGTTTCAGCAGCAAAGTCACGATGGAGTTTAAAACAGGTTATCACAGTCAAATCAATTAACAACATTTCGTGTACTGTTGACCATTCAGGAATTCTACTATCCACCTTCTGACTCTATCGTCAGATCAGCTCTGTGACACTAGTTTGTTACATTGTCACTGAACTTACATAAGTATGCAAAATTTCAGCTCAATATTATATTTTCTATGGCTTAATCGAAAACCGAAAAATAAGTCAATTTTAGCTTTCAAGATTGGAACCCAACATATTTACTTACATACAAGCATTGGGAGTTAAATAAAAGCTTGTAATAATGAGATGTTCCTACAACTGAAATCCCTTCCTTTTAAAGTTGGTTGAAACAATGAGTATTGATGACACTGACAATATTAGCAAAAAAAAAAACATTAAAGTACATACAAACAATTTTAATTCCAAACTATTGACCGCAATCTAACGGAGTGTAGTCTATTTTATAGTCTTGGATAATGAATAAAGTACATAGTACATAGTTTTGTCGCACAAACATATAAGTTGTAATATTCCAGTAGGTGTCAAAAACAGCATAAATCACGTCTCTGTTCCATTTCAAGCTTATGTACTGCATTTCGTAGTCAATAGCACTGCTGTCGGGCCGTTGGAGAGTCCGATGCAAGCTAAACCAGAAAAATGGAAAAGCACAAAACTTCCGCTATATTACAATGCTCGAGGATTTCAGAATGTGAATACTGCACGGAATAGATAACGGCAACTGTATTTTAAGAGCTTTTCGTAGTTGGTTTATCGCAATTTTCTCTTTGGATGCTGTATCGAGCTTAAATTTATAACGACTCTAGACTGAAAAAAAGTGTGTTAGTGCTTTCACTGATGCTTTTTACTTTAAAAATAAGCTCGAAATAAATTCTATCAGGTAAGATAAACATTAGTGAAATAACTGTAGGTAACTACGACGAAAGCATCATCGTAGACTCGTAGCGCTGTAATACCGTAGCATCCCGTAGAATTGTGTGCTACCATCTCCAAGTTAAAATTATGTATTTAATTTTTGAGTCAGATGAGAGCAATGTTTACTGAAAAAACAAGGACCGCTTTAATTGTTTATGAATAAACTCAGTGAATTTTCACCTAAAGGAAAGTAAACTAGATACAATTTTTTTTTCTTGTTATGTTTTATAAGGGCAATTTTAAAAATGTAATAAGCAATCAACTTGTTTTTGTTTTACAATTAAGCAGAACAAAAATAAGGGTTGAATAGAAGTTCAGTTAGTGCATATCTTACTTCAGCTACGTGTCATTGGGAACTCTTGGAAAATAATAATCGATATCATTTATAAGGAGGAGGAGACCAATTTATATGCAACACATGAAAGTATAAGTGCAAAAAATAATCAACTAGCAGCTAAAATATAAAGAAATCAAAAGATACAAACTTTTTAAAGACAAGCTTATTGTAAATACGTATATGTACGTATATACGTGTACGTATATATGTGTACGTATATATACATACGTAAACTAAAATTTAAGTCCAATCAAACGCCAGGAAATGGTTCTAATTTAGCTTCCAAGATTTGACCTACGCAAACGTACATAAAAATATATACCATATTTATACATATATATACCACATATATACCATATAAATATATACCAACATATATGGCAAGTTTAATGAAAGCTTGTAAAAATATACCTCTTTCAGAAATGTATTCTCTCTTATTCTCATGAAATTTATACTATTTTAACCCCAGCACGAGTAATTTTATTATTATTTCCGGAGCTAATATAAATGCAATAAAATTAAGCTATATATACTGGCATTTTTATTATGAGACTATTAAGTGGAATTGCAGTAATTCAAGGAAAATTAATTCTGATAACATTTGATGGCTCACGTGACTTAATATTTCTGTTAGGTATTATACAATTATTAGATTTTTAAGGATTCCATATGAACACGTAATCATACAATTCTTATTGGATAGCCATAATATTCTTGTGTTTCGGCGGATCCTTGAGAGCCAGTTGCCATTCTAGGCCTAGCGAGCTACCGTCCTCGACCGCATCACTTACCAACACGTGAGATAGTGGTCAAACGCTAGCCTATATGATATGAAAAAAACTTGTCAAGTGCAAGTCGGACTCGCATTCGTAGGGTTCCGTAACAAGGTAGAGTATTTTGTAACTATAATTTTTCGTAATAACCCATCTATTGCCGTTTGTAATTATTTTCCATTATTCGTTCCTTATTAGCGACACTATCAAATGGTGTAATAATACAGGGTGTGTTTTTATTTTCAAAATCAACGAGTTGAATTCCTGGCTAGGAATATTGACTTTTCAAAAATCCAATGATGCAGTTTTAGTTTTCATCATAATCCAATCCAATTTCCAAGACTTCTGTGAGTATTTTTCGCTATTCCTCATATTTTCGAATTTGGCAATTCACGCCCTCTTAAAAAAATCATCACAGTACCTCAGGTCGACTAGCAAAAGTCCTACCACTATAAAATAGTTACTACTAGCCGTATTGAATTATACGTATTTTCGCCAAGATTCTACAGATTAAAATATCGGTAAGGGCGTATTGTTTATTTAAAGCATAGAGATGGTACAAAGTAACTTTATGGATTAATAAATAGACAAACGAGTTTTTAATTTTAATCAAGCTGTGATGGTGGCAGGATCGTCAACAAACAATGCTGATCATGATTATCAAGCGAACAGTGACACTGCGCCAGTTATTAAAGGCTGGTGACACTTACACCGATTTGTAACGATGACTTTAACGTTAAATAAAAAAATGCACACATGAAAAAATTGTACCATAAAGGTATCTATAGGCACATAATAATGAATAGTACAAGTACTATAGTGCCAATTATACCTATATAAAGTCTGAAGTTTATATAAATAATCATAATAATGGTTATAGTTTATTTAAATCTAAAAGAATTAATCTATTAGAAATATGAAAAATATTGCTAATTATGAACTCTATGTATTTATTTTTTGCAATTATGTCAATTGGAATAAGTATTTGAAGCAGGGAATAAGTAAAATGGTCTATCATTGACTGCCATCCCGCTTCGTTTTGTTGTAAATGTCACTAGTATAACACTTTTGTAATTGGTAGTGCCAGAAAATGCGACGTTATTGTCGAACATTATCTGAGAGTCAGAGAGTTACAGCCAAATGAGTTTTTGCATTCGTACATAAAAGCCATGTTTTTTGGTGATATATGAATAAAGTTGTGCTATTCGACTGCACACGCACAATTTTACTATGCACTTTTGATCCGATCTCATAATGTTCTCTTTTGGTGTAACACCTATATAAGGGTAAACAAGTTATTAAATAGGACAGAGCGTCGACGTCATTACGTTGGCGGCGTGGCGGCGACTCGCCCAAGCTCCATCATGACTCATTATGCGATGTTCATTCAGCCTGGATATGCCGGGACGCTATACGGGCATCCGGGTCAAACTACGAAGATAATCTTTATCCTTTCTTCAATAACAGGATACAAACTTGCTAAGTTCTCCTACCTTGTGACTATTCATGCGTTATAGTGGGGGAAGTAAGTAGGTACATGAGAAGCTATCTGGAGAAAACAATTGAGGCGCGATTGTGCTCGGCTGAGTATATGAAGTGAAGTAGGAAGTGAAGGAATTAGTTGTTTAATTATTTGCATTTATATTCCTCCTATTTTTATCATTTAAGTCTAAGCATGTTTTGTACCTGCTATTTTTATTATTTATGTCTAAGCATTACGAGAGAAGCAATGCTGTAATATTATAAACATATTACTTTCTATTTTCTATTATTGCTCTACTTTATCTTCATTGGCCACACATACAAAAGGCAAAAAACTTTCGCAAAAAAAAAATCGGCAACATGCAAAACTAAATAAACTGGCCAAGTGCAAGTCGGACTCGCACTCGTAGGGTTCCGTTACACAGTAGAGTATTATATAACTATAATTTTTCGCCAGCAAAAACTTAACTTTGTTAATCATAGTGTTTGTATGTAAAACAAAGTTATGTTTGCGGTTGCTATATCTCAAAAACTGCTGACTATATCTCGTTCAAACCAACTTTCGTTGAAAATTTTTAATGAGGTCTACAGCATATATAACTTTGACTTAATATAACTTAAAAACTTAGAGAGGGGGGGGGGGGGGAAACATTTTAGGTAGTTTTTAAATTAATTAATTTTTTTAATAAAATCATAGAGCGGTTTACAGAATACACCTATCAACTAAGTTTATGGACGGACTGACAGACGGAAAGACAGACAGTCAGACACGACGAATCTATAAGGGTTCCGTTTTTAGCCATTCGGCTACGGAACCCTAAAAACTGCCATTGTAAAGGTTTAATTTGTAAATTTAAGTGGATGAAACACAGAGTTTTATATCCTTTAATATTATAGGCAAGAGATCTCTTGAGACTGTATTGTGATTAATACGTTTCAATTTAAATAAAAACAAATAACCTGCACGACTTATTGATGAACAGAAAATTATTTTCCAGTTCATTTGCTCTCCACTTCAGTTTTCCAATCTTTTTGAACTGGTTGTCATCGCAGGCTTTCGAGGAGGATTATTTTTAATATTTCTCAGAGGCTACAAGCACGTTTTGTCAATAAGAGCCATACCTTCCCTCCACGATTACTTTTCGTCAATACCTTACGTAAACAGGGGGAAGAATGACATTCTACGAAGGCTTTTTTGAGAATTCTCCTCGTGTTCTTTATATTTTTGGGTGGGCAATTTCTGATTTCGCAAATAGGTTAGTATTTTTGGAGAAATGTTTACGTTCACATATTGTTCCCAATAGACATACCAATAGGGTTGGTTGATAATTTGGTAGGATGTTACGCAGTATTTCTTTTTATGCTGTGTTAGTTGAAAACACAGTTTCGGTTAAGAGTTGCATAGTTAAGCATAATCTGTCAAGACTACCAAATTAAAAAGTTATGATAGTTTTGATCCTTGTTTGGTTTCAAGTATTTAAATCGAATTATGTTTGTGAAGTGCAAAGGTAATAAATATAATGCTATCAGTGAATAATACTATTAATAGATATCTATTGTCTATAAATACTTTAAATATATCTTAGAATCATACAAATAATATTTTTTTACTGAACAAATCGTGAGTCATATTAACTTTAAATTTTTTTAATCTAACAGTTACATTAATACATAAAAATATAATTTCTAACCGTTAGATTGTAACGGATAGAAATTATATTTTTATTTATCTTTAAAGTTACTTTGAAGTACCTAAATGCTTTAAGTCTTGTTTAAGTTAAGAAAGTTTAAACTTAAGAAAGAGCTTTTATGAGAAAACGATTATAATTAAGTCCGAAAACTTTCCGAAAATGCATCTTTACAAATCAAAGTCTTGGTCAAAATTCTCACTCTTTAAAGTTAGCCTTTCAACAAACTTATTTGAAAACAAATACATAATGTATTATTTTTTAATAAGAGCTTCGATGCTATACTTTGGTTATAAACCTCTTCTGTGTGTTAAGTGCATATCGTGCTCCTAAGGATTTCACACGGATAATGGATTACCTATATACTGACATGATCTTAGTTCCAAAGTTTCAGAATCTATTGATTTTTTGAAGCTATCGAGCGTCTGATCCACCGACAAAGTAAAATAATAGAGAAATATCTTGTCAACACTTGTTGAAAACAAAAGTTGGCAATCTTCCAATAATGTAGACTGTAGTGTAGAACACAACATATTGCCATAGATAAGTATACTAGCTACTACTACTTCGAAAATATTGCATACAGATCTGTTTACCATTACAAAATGTACGACAATATTTTTAAGTTCAAGCATTTTTCAAATTTTTATTTATTCTGGGTACACAACGCATGCAAGCTATCGATGGATTTCATGTTATTGAATTTGAAAATAAAGTTGTAGGAAATCCGGTTCAATTAACTTGCGTTCGTTTTAATTCGCTTTGGTTTCGTGTGACAACAAACGAAATAAAAATGGTGTGTGTTCGTACTCGACAAAAGAAATCAATAGTCAGGAACACTTCAATTCTGTTCACCTACACACTTGTTCTGCTTTCACCGACAACCTCATAAGTAAATCACTCTCTAAAAACGTTGCTT
Organism: Cabera pusaria; assembly: GCA_954871355.1. Classification (NCBI taxonomy): domain Eukaryota; kingdom Metazoa; phylum Arthropoda; class Insecta; order Lepidoptera; family Geometridae; genus Cabera; species Cabera pusaria. Next base: position 10,298,957 of record OX940900.1, on the reverse strand, counting down.
CAATATCCACAGTAGGCTGTGCATTGTTATTTTACGTATCTGCTTTGGGATACCTAACATCATATTTTATAGAACATGAATGCAAGACTGATAAATGCCGACTGATATTACAGAGGACAGACATTTCTGCCTAACTTCACCTGCTACCTGGCGTTGCAGGCTTAGGCAATGTATTTATAATGTGCTTATGGATTCTATCACTTTAGGAAGTTCTTAGAGTATCTACTAGTGTCAGATGCAATAATAGGCAACATCTTTATTTTGTTTTATCAAGTCCATTAGGCGAGACTTTGACTACTTTTACAAACGTTGTCCCGATATTTATTATGTATTCCTTGTTTTGGCCTATACATGACCATCCAATACATTTTAGACTGCCCGTTGGCGTAATTGAGACCTTGCCTTTGAAATTGTAAGTCGCTGGTTCAAATCCTAGCCATGCACCGCCTACCACCTGGTGAGATAGTGGTCAAAAACTATCAGGCCTGTCAGATATATAAAAACAAATGTGTTAATTACCTTTAAAGAACTAAATTAGGGATAAGCCGGGGATCATGGGCTTAAACTATTCTTCGCATTAATAACATTTTCTGAAAAAAACCTAAAACATAAATGCCTGAAAATCAGGCAATCAATTAGACGTGCCCATATAACTGTTATTGTCAATGATATCTTCACTATCCCATCGTAATAATATCACCTGGCTCAGGGTAGGTATGATTTAAAGCACCATAACTCATCATTTGAGTTGAGCCACAGCCCGAGTCTGGACTGCTGCGACAATGAAACAGAGGGATTTATGTTTTGGCAGCGGTATGTTAGTTGCATAATCTGGGGATGTCTAGAATATAGCCAACTAACAGTAGGCAAATCCTGGCCATATCATTCGCAGGGTCGACAACTGTTGGGTAAACAAGTTCTTGCGTAGAGACCGTGGATTGGCAAAGATAGCGCAGGACTCCTCAGACTAGGTGAAGCGATTATCTTCGCCAAGTGGCTGGCAACAGCTGGTTGATAATAGCCGAGGATCATGCTCAGTGGCGAGCAATTGCTTAGGCCTATGTCTAGCAGTGGACTAGTATAGGCGGACGATGATGATGATGATGATGATGAAAAGTCCTTAATTAGTACTTAAAACAACATTGGATATTCAATTAATCATATACCACGTATGCAGCAGATCTCGATCTTCAGCTCTTTATGGGTGCTATAGTAAAATATTGTCTTATGATGAAATATGTTTTATATTGAATAGTTATACTTACGAGTATAACGACACAAAATAATTGTAAGATTCACATTACCACTTGTATACGAATACAAATTATCGATGCGAATTAAAACGTGTAGTTGTAGGACTTGCTAGCCCGTCTCTGGCGGTACTATAACTTTATATGTTGTTAGCTTTGCCCCGCAGATCCGCTCGGGTTACAAATGTATCCTATTGGCCTAATCCGCAAATGTCGGCAACGCATGAGTGACACCTCTAGTATTGCAAGTGTTGATAGGCGACGGTGACCACTCTGCATCAGGTGGGCCGTCTGCTTCTTTGCTGCCTATATCATAAAAAAAAAACATAATACTGGCTATCACTGTGCAAAACTTCAGCTGAGTCGGTCTGGCTGTTTGAATGTGAAGTATATATTAAGTATGTTTATTAATTGAACTGCTGCCAGTTTCTCATTTTATATTAAAACGATGACCAGAAATCACACGTCTCTAGAAATGGGTAAGAAGCTGACTATTTCGTACAATTTTATTTTGCTCAAATTGTTAAAGTAATTTGGAAACACCAACAATTTATCTAATGATCTAAAAATGAGAAAAGTAAACTCACTGCTCCATTCCCTGCGTCACAAGTAAGCTGTAACCTCAACTAGCTGCACTTTACGGAATTTACTGCTCTTATTACTGCGGGCTAACGTCTCTGGAACATTGATTCTCATTGAGCGTCCAGAAACTACATCGTTGCAACGACCGTACCGTAACTTTTGTAGCGTTAATGAACTGGAGACGAGAAGGCTATTAAAATGTCAATTTAATTTTTGAGCTATAGTTTTAAGGAATCTACCCACAATATCGTAAATTCCATGACCGCATTATGACGTATAACTTATCAGACACGGGGTGAATTGTTAGATGAACTGCTAAGCCCACTACACCGTACCATACCATAACCGTATTATGAACTTGTCGGGCACGGAATTAAACATGCAAACGTGTTTCGTACCGTGTTCGTGACCGCATCATCACTTACCAACAAGTGAGGTAGTGGTCAAACGCTAGCCTAATAAGATATAAAAGAAATATCTCATCTAGCAATATAAATCACTTGAGGGTGCTTTGTGTATATCTTTTTAAAACTAAATTATTTTAAAATATGTGCTAAAAATAAACGTAGCGTAGGACGCCCTGTGACTAGGTGGAGCGACGACATTCGCAAAGGGGTGGGCAGTGACTGGAAACAAAAAGCCGAAATTCGGGCTCAGTGGCGTGTCTTGGGGGAGGCCTACGTCCAGCAGTGGACTGATACCGGCTGATAAAGTTGATGAGCTAAAATAAGGCCTCTTTGCTTCCAAATTGCACAATTATCAAATCTCACTCGTAGCTTCGTTTCATCCTAGTGTGTTTGTTTCCTAGCCGAGGCCTTCAATATTTATCATAATCCAACATAATATGCCCAAAGTACTTATATATTTTTTTCAACGTTTATCAATCAAATCACTTTGTTTATACATTATGCTTGAAGTTCCTAGTTCGAAAGCCAATTTGAAAGGGTAACCGATAGTTTGAATCCTTTCCTCTACCTTTAACTAATTTGTAACATTTTACTGAGAACAAAGTATTTTAATCATCGTATACCGCCATAAAGGAATCCTTCGGATTGGTGAAGTTTATTGTTCGAAATAAACTAGGTATTTGTGAAATGAATCAAAGGATATAAATCGGGTGAAATAAAACAGTATCATAAATTCCTTCAAATTCCTTCCTTTATAAGGGTATTTTATCCGTTATAGCTATAACATGCAAATATTTAGGATTCAAGTTGCAATAGCCCAATGGCTAAGACTGCGGCCTGGCGATCGAGAGGTCGTGAGTTTGATCCCCACTCATTGCACTATTCACCAAGTAATTCACCCTAGACCCTAGAAATATGCTTGTGTATTTGGCATATTTGAAGGGGTTAACAAGACTACTGAAAATGTGCAAACCACATTGATAGCAAGCCTTTATTAAAAAAAAGTATTAGCAGCTTTATTCACTCTATGGTAGGATTATAATAGTCCTTTGCTTAAAATAGGTCGGGCAGATATCTAAAACTGGAACTCGATGCAAAACGCTTTACTGCAGCTGCCGTATGCTTCCATTCCACTGTTGTGTAAAATGCCCATGTAAATTAAATCTTAGAAGTATCGTACTAAAATTTTGTTAGTGACTTCAAAGCAACTTCACTAATAGGTAGAAGTGGCCAACTGCGACCGAACAACACGAAAAACTTCGATTCCTAACGTCTGTTACCAAATTTGTCTACTTCAGGCGTAGTTTTTGTGGGGAACAAATGCGATTTCCGGAACATTACGCGGCGCAAACGCGGCGTGGAACAAAAAGACTACACAGATTTCCACTCACTTCTCCACCGTGATGGAATATTTTCGAGGAATATGAAACGTAAGGATAATATTATCTGAGGATAGTTTTAGTATTTGTTTCTGGATAATCTGTGGTTATGAAGCAAACTTTCAGTTTTTCGTGGTTGATTTGCGTGCTGGGAAAAGAAATAATTCTTTAACTGTGTTTTGGACTATTTTACTTCGACGTCTTTTGAGCTTATTAATTACCTACAGTTTCGAAGGTTTAATATCCTTCTAATAATAAATTTGTCTGGTAACCCTTACCAATAAATATTATTAAATTATTGCTTAATTTAATTAATTATTACCCACTAGGGGAAAAACCAAATTCACGCAAAACTTAATCTAGAACAAACATATCTCAGTAGTTAAAATAATTTTGGCAAAGCCTCAGCAATTCCAAGTCAGCAGTTAAGTGCCGAAGAGGTCGCAAATCAACTTAACTACTCTTTCTGAGAAACTATTTCCTAAATTATCAAACTACGGCAAATGTACTGTAAACTTTATAATGTTGGCATTTAGGACGGGCTTAAATCAGGAGTGGAGCATTCGCGCGCTTTAGATGGAAGTAATTTGAATTGTTTTTGCTGGAAGGTACTATCGCAGTATAATTGCACTTACTAAAGTGCACCGAAAAGTTCATAATAAATCACTGCCCAAGTCGAGTTTCAGTAATCGACACCCGGAAGTCTGGAAAGTTACATTCGACAATCTACAAAATAGTAACAAAAATTCATGGGCTGAAGACTTTGAGGCTGAAGACTTAAATTGATATACATATCTATGATCATCAGTCATCAGTAACTTGGTCAATTCGCATACTTTGTAAATTCGATTGTAGTAAACGAAAAAAAGTGATCGTTGCCCAGCTGCTAGAACCCAATCATGATTTTATCACATATGTTCATTTATATCACAGTACTATGTACTGTAACATATATGTAATACATATTTGATAGGCTAGCCTTTGACCACTAAGCTATCTCGACTAGTATTAAGCGAAAATATTATGGTCGAGAATGGTGAACACCCTAGAATGGTCTTACTCTCAAGGGCTGTGCTGCCGGTACATCGTAAGGTTATGGCGGTAGATTTTCTCTTCGATGGTGGTAAGCTACCTTTTGGTAGCAAGTTTTTTTTTTTTTTTATACCGAACTTGGTAGCACTTGATCACTATCTCACCTGATGTTAAGTGATGATGCGATCGATGATGTAGCGTGCTTACCCAGAAGATACCTATTCACTCGCGATTTGAAGACCCCCATATTGTACTTAATCGGAAACACGGACTCAGGCAGGGTATTCCATTCCTTAGCGGTTCGTATGATGAACGAAGAAGCAAATCGCTTCGTTCGGGTAGATGGTATATCCACCATAAATCGGTGGCGCCTTTTAATGTCTCTGGATGTCCGATTATAAAATGGGGATGGTGGAATCAAATCATGCAGTTCCATTGCACACTCTCCGAAATGTATCCGATAGAAAACCGATAAACAAGCGACTTTGCGGCGATGCGCGAGACTCTGGAGTCTCTTGCTTACTAATAGGTCATCGCTGATGAGTTTTTTGGCTCTCCTCTCAATAGCTTCCAGTGTCTCCAGCTGGTATTTAGCAGAACCATCCCAAAGGTGAGAACAGTACTCCATACACGACCGGACTTGTGCTTGGTAAAGATTAAGCAACTGTCCCGGTGTGAAGTACCGTCTCACCTTAGCCAAAATGCCAAGCTTTTTTGAGGCTAGCTGGGCTCTAGACTCAATATAAGAGCCGAAATTGAGAGTTGGTGTCAAAGAGATGCCAAGAAGCTCGAGATTGTTACTTATCGGAACGGACACATCCCGGAAAGTAGGAGCCAGTAGAAATGGGCTCCGTTTAGCGGAGAAAAGACACGCCTGGGTTTTCGCAGCATTGAACTTGACCAGATTGGCATCGCCCCAATCAGAGACTGCCTTCAAAGAAAAGTTCAAGCGTTCGACCATCGCTTCTCTATGAGACTGGATTTGTAATGCACTGGTTCGTGCGTTGGATGTATAACTCTCTACAACAGTGCTGTCATCTGCGTACCCAAAGATACTGGGTTTAAGCAGGTCATTAATATGCAGCAGAAAAAGTGTTGCAGAGAGTACTGATCCTTGAGGGACTCCGGCATTTATGGCCAATTGGTCGGAAGAACAGCCATCGATGACCACTCGAATCGACCGATCTCTTAAGAAATCTGCTATCCAAACACATAAACCAGTGGGCAGGCCGTATGAAGGAAGCTTGCTAATAAGGCTATCGTGCCAAACCCTATCGAAAGCCTTCGAGATGTCAAGAGAGACGGCCAGCGCCTCGCCGTGGTTCTCGATGGCTTCGCTCCAGATGTGCGTGGCATACGCTAGAAGATCCCCAGTAGACCGGTTTCGGCGAAACCCGTATTGTCGGTCACTGAGGAGATCGTTCACTTCTAGGTATGCCAGGAGCCTGTGGTTCAGTACACGTTCCATAGTCTTACAGAGTATGGAAGTGACTGAGATAGGCCTGTAATTGACAGGGTCTGCACGACTACCCTTTTTCGGCACGGGTTGCACGTTTGCTTGCTTCCAGGACTTAGGCACTTGACCAGTCGTCATAGACAAGCGAAAGAGGCGTGTCAAAATAGGAGCCAACTCAGGCGCACACGTCCTCAAGACTACAGCTGGTATACCGTCTGGACCACTAGCTTTGTTCACGTCTAGATTGCGCAACGCTTTGCGTACTTCAGTCTGACGAATGCGGATTTCCGACATAAACGTCCCGCAAGTCGGCAGACTAGAAGGTACAGCATTGCCAGCATCTAAACGTGAAGTCTCCGCAAACAGAGTAACAAATAAATTTGCTTTCTCTTCAGCCGAGTGTGCTAGTGATCCATCGGGTTTCAGTAGTGGAGGCAGTGAGGGACGGCAGAAGTTCTCTTCGATCGACTTCGCCAGGGACCAGAACGCTTTGCTACCCGAGGGGTAAGAAGCAAGTTTGTTCCCTGTTCAGCGTATGTGATCGAAGCGAGCCTTCTTGAGAGCCTTTTTGCAGGACTTGGCGGCTAAGTTAAAGGTTTTCTTCTTTTCGCGTACATCTCTAGTCTTGCGGGTTCGAGCATCAGCCCAGGCTAAGTAAGCTTCATGTTTTGATGCTTCTGCATCTCTACATTTGGCATTAAACCATGGACGAGCTTTGTTTGACACCGGAACGTCAGAAAATGGTATGAATACCCTGACGTAACACTTCTGTCACAGCATCCGCGCAAGCTGAGGGATCGCTCGAAGAAAAAACATACCTGCCGCCAAGGATAAGACGCGAAAAAACAACGCATCTCATCCCAATCTGCTGACCTGTATCGCCACACCCGCCGGGTGCCTTTTTGGCTGGGATCGGGCGGGGAGTAGACGGATACAGACTTCACCAGACAGTGGTCGGAGCTACCTAAGGGTGATGAAACCGACACCGAGTAGCGGTCTGGTTCTGTTGTCAGCAGAAGGTCCAAGCAATTGGCTGTATGGCCATCAACGTCCGGTATCCTTGTTGCTCCCTGGACCAACTGAGTGAGGTCTAGCGTTAAAGCAAGCTTTCGCATCTCTCGACCAGCGTGGTCTGTGCTCTGGTATGGGTATAGCCAGTCTTGATGATGGGCGTTGAAATCCCCCAGAAGCACTAATTGAGCAGAAGGATACCTCTGTTGGGCCACATCAGCCGCCTCACTGAGGTGGTTTGTGAGCCTGTTTGTCTCCTCGTCTCCGCTGTGCGAACGGTAGACACTAGCATAAAGAATTTTCTCTATGCCAGTGTCCACCAAAATCCACATGACGGAAAGTTGAGGGTCTTCAAGGTTGCGGAGACGCCGATAGCAAATGTCATCGCGGGCATACATACAAACTCCCGCCCTCGCCCTAAAGTTATGCTCTAGAACATAGCCTGGGTAGGCAAGGTACGCCGCGTCAGCTGGACATTTGATCTGCGTCTCCGTGAGGAACAGAATATGCGGTTTTTCGGTCTCAAGGTGGTGGTGGACCGAGAGGATATTGGAGTGCAAGCCTCGAATGTTTGAGAGGTGCACTTGAAGGGAGAGGACGTGCTTCCGCTGTTTAACCTTTATTCTGTTTCTGCCTTTCATTTTATGGGGAGTGAAGTTAGGTAAGGGAAACGGAAGTGGAAACGAGGCGCTAATTACCAACCCGTGATACATATTAGGTCTTTTCACCTATTGGGAACCAATCCTGGAGACCGCGGGGACGCCCGAGCCCCCCCAGAGGTGTCCATCGGGTCCTCTCGTCCGGTCGCCAACCGGCACGATGGCGCACCTCCGTGATTTTTCGCGAGATGGCGGGGCAGCCTTTCATGAGTGGCTGGCTCACTACTTGGGCCCCCAACTATCTGCGGTCGGCCAGCGGAGAACCGTGCCTCGGATCCCGCTGCTCTCCAAGATTGGCTGCCAGGTAAATTGACCTTCAATGTATCACGACTAGCTATAGTAAGCAACGCAACTGTTTCCGACCCGTTCCCCATAATGGCTTCACCAAACATTCATGCCGTAAAGCGACCGCTTGGCGGCATGGCTTTGTCTGGTGGGTGGTAACACGCCGCGGCCTAAGCCTACCACCTGAAAAGTACTGCTCTTTTGGCGCCACCCAGGGGACACGTGTAGGACATCGAGGGCTAAACCCTACGGACGCGAGCAGTAATAGTCCCCCAAAAGTCAAGTGGAACATTGATATAATACTACTATCTGTGGACGAACACTCATGAATGCACCATAACAAAATCCATTGGCACACTGCTAGGATTTGAATCGTCGAACAGCTTACCTAGCTAAAAATTAGAATATTACAAAATATAGGTACGTAAAGTTAAAAAAAATCTGAGTAAGACAAAACACATACAATATGAACGCTACTATAGCTAATTTTCAAGCCTCAAAGCTCTACCTAGATACCTTTAGGCATCTGTTATCTCATTATCCAGGCTAGCCGTAAGATAAAGCGTGCGGAAAATATCATGAAACCGAGCGAAAATCATTTACTCATAAATAAATAAACCGATGAGCTGGCTTCTAACAAGCTCAAGTATTTCCAATTCGTAAATATTTCCTCAAAATATCGGGAAAACCTTCGTACAAGTTTCAAAGTTAGCCACAGCATGAAATAAGGGAATAACGCAGCGGGTGTCGTATTTCCTTTTCCGACTCGTAAAGCTAAGTGGATCTGGCGATGTTTCAATAACTTTACTTATGTCGTATGTTGTGGGTAGTTTGGGATGGTAAGGGGAGGAAGATTGTCTGTGTTCGGTAAATATAATATTTTTGTTGTATAAATGTTTGTAACTAATAATGAATGTGAAATAATAATTGTTAACGAGTCTAATTGTGTGTCTGATTGATTAATTTAAGAAGTCTTACCTACTATTAAGTATTCTTTAGTCTTACACTCAATTCCGCTTAGGTAGTAAGACTTCTTATTTTTTGGACCTATTTTCTTCATTCATGTATCTACGGTATTAAGAGCACGCTTATCTAGAAAATATTTTGCACGCATTTCAGCGTCATAAGATGATCTTTTGTTGTTGTTACTGCACCTGGTCAAAAAATATCTGAACCACAAATAAATACACAGTTAAACAGTTCAAGGTTCAATAAGAAGCACCGAATAAAAAAGAGAAGCTGTATAATTACAGCTTTACATATTATACTAAACGTACAACGTAAAAAAGTAAAAATGAATTCACGGACAAGAAGACTAATATAAACCAGCTAACCGCGTAATCACAAAGGCCTATATCATTACAAGTACCTACTTACTCGTATAACCGACCACAATGAGTGAGCTGAGATGACACCATATTCCCTCAGACGAGATAATGTCGTCGCTGTTTATTTGCATTTTTATTAGAAACGTGACTGTCATACAAAATGACAACACTTTATGACACTTGTAGAAGATTAATGAGATTCAACTCGAGGCACCTCATTGTTGACGAAATTTGGACGCAGTTTGAAAAGTTGTTTATTTCGATATAAATACTACGCCTTGCGAAATAACACGACTTTTTCTTTAGATTAGATTACTAGCACAGAGTTAAAGTATATATCTAGTATGCTAAGAGAAAACTTTTCTTTACCTTTCCTCGACCTATAAAATGTTTAAGCTAGTCAAGTGCGAACAAGTTGAACTCACGTGGACAAATTTTAACGTTATAAACTAATTAAGCAGTCCCGTCGATACGATGTTATAAACTAAATTACGAAATATAGTATCCAGTTAAAAATTATACCTATAAAAACAACTTGATTTTAGATCAAATATTATGTTTTTTTGAAGTGTTTTACACTTTATATTTTTGTAAATTGTTAAACACGATCCAAAATTTCATTGTGCACCAATGCATAATTGTGTTAAAAAATGCAATCCACTAATTTCGTCGTATCGATCGGTGCCGGTTCGAGTCCCGTCGGAACGATGAAATTTTGGATTGTGTTTAACAATTGATTTTAGATATTTTAAAATTTGACATTTGCTCTGTAATTACCTTTGGTATGAATAAAGTAATGAATTAATCTGAACCCGACCTCTGTGACCGTCTTTCTAGCCGTGCGCGCAAAATATTTGACTATGGCAGTGTGCGCTTGTTGTGATGACAAAGTTAGTTAAAAGGTTAAACGTGTACTAGGACATTTTTTTTATCAGCACAATTTAACTTGTAACATCTTATTTGTAGCTGCGAATATAAGTCAAGTCCATGAGATCCAGTGAGGTAAGTAAAGGTCTGGCTACACCGCGGCGTCCTGCGATCTGCGGGCGCGATCTCAGTACTTTTCAATTGTTTTCTGATCGCGTTTGGTGTGAACTAGTCGGTACAAATACTACTGCGTTATCTGATGCGCGCACGCTGCGCGATGCGGTGCGGTGTGTCTGTACTTTAAATAAAATAAGTCTTAGCAGTTTTGATACTATTCTGGTTTAGTAGTGGTGCTTCTTACAGAACTTATAACTTAACTTAGGTCGAGAGGAGATGCAAAGTGCACAACTCTATCCCATGTAACGATCTAATAAAGTTCTCAAATAACCTTTACCTGTACCAAGTTTCCATACCACTTGAATAACTTAAAAAATCTAATAAAACCGTTTAAAATCTCCAACTTTTTATAACTACTTTTCACTTAAGATTTAGTAATTTTGTTCCACGTTCAATATTATGCAAATGGTAGCTCCGCAAGCGGTCTCTATAGTAAAATATTTAAGTAAATCTTCTTACCTTTGAAAGAATACTTTGGATTTTCAATCTTCTCGAAGTTTCTTTGCATTAGTGAGGATTTGAATACGCAAGAGGGCTTAGATCTCATACGGTGAGCCGATTGAAGTAGTTTTGTGATGTCTGTTACGTGGAGTTGGATTTTTATGACCGCGTATATATAAATGTATTGTATATGAAAAATAAATAATAGTTTAAAAAAACTAAAAAAAACGCTTTTTATAGAAAACCGAACTAAAAATAGAAATACATTTTAATAAATTTAAATAAAGAATAGTGTTAAAAATTTCAATAAATATAAATTAATAATAGTGTGAATAAAAAAAAATATTTAAAAAAAAGCGTGAGGTGCATGGTGTCAATAGTTATAAATATTGTATTGACAGATATGAGTAGAGTGATTATCATTTTGATAATATCTTAAAAGCACCCCACGCTTTTTTTTAAATATATATTTTTTTATTCATACTATTATTAATTTATATTTATTGAAATTTTTAACACTATTCTTAATTTAAATTTATTAAAAATTATTTTCTATTTTTTAGTTCGGTTTTCTATAAAAAGCGTGTTTTTAGTTTTTTTAAACTATTATTTATTTTCTACTTAAACTATGGCATTTACGGATTAGATATTGCCGTTGCATCCGTCACCACAATACCACGTTCCCTTTGCATGCAAGTTCGATCGATCTACATGATTCAATATGGCCATCAATTTAAGTTAGCACAATCCATTAGCAGGGAGAACGGAGCAGAGTTAGTCAACTGATTTAATTTGACTGTCGTAATGGAAACGAATGAGTGCTTATGTTTCTACCAAGAACTGTTATTGATCCGATCATAGTGACAAAAGTTTTCTTTGCTCTTACAATTATATTACTCATCGAAAAAACAAACTACGTTACAAAACAATATCCATTATATTATTGTATAACTCTTTGGACTACGATGAGCAGAGCGCTATTTACTATTGAGGAGTACCATTTAATTTTGTTCGAATATAATATCTGATAGGCTAGCGTTTGTTCACTATCTCGCCTGGTGGTAAGCGTTGATGTGGTGGCAGAAAGTGAGCCTGATTACGCTACGCCGAGAATGGCCTATAATATACCTAATTTTTTAGTTTGGTAGAAACAAATGACACACATAGTATGAGAAAACCAATTAGTATGAACTCAAATAGTGAAATGTCGTTGATGCCACTATTTTATGAGAAGTTTACTCAGTGTTCCAAAAACACAAATTGAAACCACTATGCAAACAAGACTAGACCTAGTGACATTCAATATAAGTTGAGGACAAGTCCGGTATTGCTTGTAGGATGCATATTCATGAGCCGAGTCTGTCGTTGATAGACGCGGTTACCCTGGTATCCTACCGAGTCTTGCAGATTAGTTTGCAGGAGCAGTTTGTGGTCACACAAAATTGATCTTGCACGTGATGTTCTGCTTAAGATCTAACACAAAATGAAATATCAATCCTATCCAAAAAAAGTTAGGGATGTTAGACATGTTGACAAATATTTATTTAAATTGTACTGAGTAAAAGGAGAGCTCTTTATTTATAGAGTAGAATAATAATTCTCTTAATTGGCTACGTGCAAATTAAAACTAGCTTACAAACAGTTTAGTAAATATGAGAAGGTATAAAAAACTTTTAATAAAACTGCATGCTACACTAAAAAATGATGAATAGGTTTATGTATATAATATGACATCCCCGTAATTAAAATAGACGGCAAAAAAATAATGTTATGTTGAAGAACACAAATTTTACACAGGCACATATAAAAGTTTTACCACTTACATTATTATAAGAGCTTCTTAAAAATGTAGCTTATTCCAATTCTACGAGTCTATACAGAGCTTGAATTCCTCCCAGCATGTTCTACGGCTAATCCTAGCTCTTTGAATACTGTCAGCTGCACGTTCAAGCTTAAGACACGCAAGCTCTATTAGTCATTGTTGTATTACTACAGATGATACATATCTATGCCCATACAATATCAAAAGCTGATATTGTATGGGCTGAGCTGATAGATTTGCAGAAGGGTCTCTGGTTACCATGCATTATTTTATATAATTATTCGACAAGGAGCTTTATGGTATATTGTTTTACAGCTTTATTAAACACTATTGTGTCATAATATACATGATAAGTTATAATATTTATAATAGTATCTATGATGAATACTATTTGTAATGTTATTTATTTACTGCTGCAATAAAAATATAAAAAATCCGTTCAATAATTTTAACTGTTCAATCTATGCAGCGCTAGTCGTTTTCAGTACTAAGAAGTTGTTTGGGATGTTTTTCTTTATATCTCTAAAGGTACGACCACACCTTTAAGATACTCATCGGACCTCAGTCAACTTCCTGAGATATACAACGTAATGAATTTTTTTTATTAAAATCGACAAATTGGCAGAGAAATCGAGTCAGCAAATATACAGACGAAGATAACCTTATCTTTTTTGGCAGTCTAATAAAAATATTAAGTGTAGAAAAAATGGCCTCTTTTGGCCTGTTTTGGGAGAGGCATATCCAGGCCCCTGGACATTGGCCTCTCCCAAGACTTAGACATAGTCATACTAGCTACCTAATATCTAATGTGTTTTAATTCTACACATATTCTGTTTGAAAATGATTTAAATCTTAATAAGACCGTCTCATCATTATCATCATATAGGCTGGCTAGCGTTTGACCACTATCTCACCTGTTGGTATGTGATGATGTGATCGAGAATGGTAGCACGCTAGGCCTAGAATGGGAACTGGCTTATATATATTAACTTATATATTATATATATTGACTTATATATTATATTAACAGGAGATCTCTCCTGTCGGTAAGTGATAATGCGGTCGAGGATGGTTGCACGCTAGACCTAGAATGGGAACTGGCTCTCAAGGAGAACTGCCGGAACACATTAGATGTTTGGCGACAGATTTTCTAACTTGAGGGTAGTAGCTGGCCAGGCGGACACTAGATAGTGTCCTACCACCATGCGGGGGTTGAGGATTTCTTAACGATGTTTACGCTTTTCACAGTGGCCCTCCGGTGAAGGAATCACCGGAGTGCCACTGTGAAAAGCGCACGTTTTTTCGATAGAAAAATCCATTGGTGCACGGCGGGGATTGAACTGATATAATATACAAATAAGTTAAAAAATAACGTATTGTTGCATATTTTTTTCATCTTACACATAGTAATACAAAAATAGATAAGGCATAGAAACACGTTTAATTCTGAAAGCGATCTAAGTTTGTTTATGCCCTTTATTAATGTAGGTAAGAACGTCAGTGTTTCATACTTCACTGAGTACGGTATAATATACAAAATGTTCTGACCATAGTTTGTAGGTTTCATGCAGAACTTTTGACAGTGCTACGTAATTTATGTTTGCTCTTTGACTTCAGGTATTTGGGAAATGGTGCCGTTCTGGATTTACAGAGGAAAACTTATAATAAGTTCTCCACCGTTATATATAAACACATCAATTTAAAGTTTATAATGTTTGTTAGAGGCACCTTCACGGCCAAACGGATTAACTGTCTATTTTTCAAACAGATATCCAATAAGGATTTAAGATACTTTTTAAATCAGGTGAAGCCACGAGGTGCAGCTAGTATATTTTTTTTAATATAGTATAGGCTAGCGTTTGCCCGCTATCTCACCTGTTGGTAAGTGGTATGTTTTTTTTTATTAGAAATGTGTTTCATTTTTTTTAAATAAAAAATGTCTGAAGTAGTTATAAGTTACTTATCTCTGGACATCGTGCACTTTATAACGCAGGCGAAGCCGAGGCGCGTAGTCAGTTTCAGTATAATTGACACTGATCTAGCTAAGTATTTATCACTTCTTCAGAAATAAAGAAAATTAACAATCACATTACACGGTCCGAGCAGAAAGAAGCTGAAATGTTGTCGATTGACATAGTGAAAGAAGATTTACGAACTATTGCTGAATTAATTTCAAAAACTGGAGAGAGGGGCGTCACTAGGGATTGGAACTCCTTGCCTGAGTCTGTGTTACCGGAAAGGTACCATCTGGGGTTCGCGAGTGAATAGGTATCTTCTAGCCAAGCGTGCTACATCGTCAACCACATCGTCACTTAACATCAGGTGAGATAGTGGTCAAACGCTTGACTATAATTAATAAAAAAAACACCATGTTTCTGCCCCAGTTCGAAAAAATCGTAGCCGGATCTACGATTTTTTCGAACCGGGCTGAGACGTAAATGCTGCAATGCGTTTTGACGTTAAAAAAGCAAGAATTGAAACAAATTACAATTTAATATGCATTACTTACGGATATTCTTAGATATACCATATAGCCTGGTTATCCCTAGTTAAGTTAGCACATAGGTGCTGCAATGTTTGCATAGAGTCGACCACAGATAGCAATCTTGCTGTACAGTTGCGCGGTTTAATCTGTCCGGAGCAAAGCCGCGTGTTTGCTGACTGCACTACACTGAATTATACATAAAGCTACTAGATCTCCATGATATGTGATATTTTAGTCACTTTGATGGTTTGACTACGAAGAGTAATTGGCTAAGGTGTGAATGTGAAGGTAAGTGAGGCCGTTTTGAGGTGAAACTAAATTTTGTTGCTTGCGTTAAATTGGATTACCCCGATTTCCGGAGCCTCAGAGTTAAAACTTAACCACGTTTCAATACTATGAACTGAAATTGAAAGGATTTGAAAGTCAATTTACGGTCATAGCATATTCCTCCATTGAGTATAATAATAATAATAATAATAATAAGGGGCCGGAGCGGCTTTATGGCGAGCCGACGGTGAGTGGCGACACCGCAGACCCCTATCCCGTGAGGGCTAAATGAGACCCTCTGACCCCCGGCTTGCCTTGACCGGTCGGCCGGTGGTGGGAATCGCAAGACTAAGACCTAAGCTCCAGGGCGGAAGTGTTAAAGGTATAAAGCCGCTAGTAGCGTTTAGTGAAAGTGCAGCACACCTCTCAACATCCTTAGCTATCCACGCCAATGTTATGGATTGTCATGCATTGTTGGCGGACCGTTATGTCGGCACCCTCGGCGTCTTTATGGGGGGCCCATTCAGTGTATAGCGAATCACCACCCGCCTTTGAAATCAGGCATAATTGGCGGGTGCCGTACCTCATCCCATAGACCAGAAAACAGACACCAAGCAGCACACATTCATAGGCATAATAAATTAATGTTCCATCTTTTTATAGTTTTTCATCTCTCCACCCACAAATCATATTTTTATTTAATTTAATATTGTAAAAGGCCTCTTGACGTTGGCTTCGGCTCCGTCAATACCTTCAAAAGGACCGGGCGATTTGCAACCCGTGATGTATTATTTATATAATAATAATAATAAAGCCAATTTATTTCCCATCCTTACATTATATAAGTAGTATTTTAAATTTATGATTAATGAACTTTAGCTTGCACAATTCTAGATTTATAGTTATAGTTTAATATAGTTATTATCATTTAAATTGGTCTTTAATTATTTATTTCTTAACAACTTACATAACAATATTTAGTTTTATAGCATACAAACACCTTATTACAATATAATTTTACCGTTTTTACTTTTATAAAGTTATTGATTTTCATGCTTCTGCTTTCTGATCGCGTTTGGTGTGAACCAGTCGGTGCAAATACTACTGCGCTATCTAATCGCCGCCTAGATCGCGCACGCAGGACGCTGCGGTGTGTCCGTACCTTTAGGTGGTACGAAGTTCACCGGGCCAGCTATATGTATACGGTTGAATTGAGAAATCTCCTCCTTTTTTTTGAAGTCGGTTAAAAAGCCGTTATACATTGACAATTATTATCATTATCTCATGGATGTTCCGTTAACCTTCCGTGCTCTTTGCACAAAACTGTCGAGTAGTTAGTCTTTATTATTGTGTTGCCAGATAACCTCGCCATTTAATCTGTCTAGCGTATGCCACGTGTCCTGCCTGATTGTGTACTGAATTATACATGAGCTGGTCACTCTCTGCCAGCAAGTCTGAGGGCTCTTACCTGATCTATAAGTTGTTTGAAACTTTACAAGTAATCAATACTGGCTTAGCGATAGACGTCTTTTACGAAGATTTGTACGTAACTTTAATGGTTCCTTTTTTACCTGACTTCATTAGAAGGTTAAGGTTTTTTTCAGTGTGTCCGGTGTGTCCGTTTATGAACTACCCAGTTTATCGATGAAATCATGGTGTATTATATTATGTTGATTGCGATCTATGACATTTGTCGAAGACTTGTAAACTTAACATTGTAGTATAACATCTATAAAATTTTCACAACATCGCTCCCTTGGACACTAATACAGTCTTTGAAAGTTACACTGAATTTAACTCAAATTATAAAATTTATTTTAAAGCACAGATATATATATATATATATATACATATATATATATATATGAATATGATCAAATCTTCATATTAGATAGGAGATAAAATATATTGATGTGGTATTACTGTCACATTTATTTGAATGCCATCGTCAAATTTGCATCTCAATAATGTTAATTTTACTATCAGAATTCTGGATTTACATGCATTGACGAATTCCGATATAATCTTCAGTGTCAACGGCTCGAATTCGGCTTTTGCGGATTAGACTGATATCAGTAGCCCACCAAGCTGTGCATTTTCTCTTTGGATATTCATTTATTCTCAATTTATTTATTCTCTTCTATTCTTGACAAGCACGTTCCGCGACTGCATTGTTTCTCTTTATCGGATAAAATCAGATTCAAAATAGTTGTCTCTGTCTTCGATAGTAAAAAAATACTTCTGAATGCTGAAAAGGATAAATATTTGAATAACTCTACCTTACTTATATACCAATAAAACTATACATTTGCTTAGTATACGTATTACCTTACCACTGGGTATTATTGCAAAGACTTGCAAAACTTCAGAATCGCATCTTGAATCGGGTATATTACTCTCAGTATTCTGTTCATCAAATATTCATAGATCTGCTACTGAAGCTGCTTCAAACGCTATTAGCTGACTGAAGGTACGCAACAGGAAGGAATATTTGGTTTGAATCTACGTATGTAATAGGAACTTGAGTTAAAGATTACCGGGTTATGACTTGGCAGTTAGTGTTGGTGAGTGCATATCTCAGACCGTTACATGTTAATGATCACTTAGGTTGCTTGTTGTATTGGAGTTACAGTTTAAAGCAAGAAATTTTAGAAGTGGCACATACCTACATCTACTTGATATAATTATGTGGAAATAGGTATGTATTAGCCGTTGGCCAGGCAATGAACGAATTTTAGGTGCTAACGCTGGTTACTATTTTAGTTAAATTGGTTATAAATCTTATGAAAATACGAAGCTACATTTCAAATTATGAAAAACAACAGATTTTTTCTTTATATCTCTGAAGATATCCTAAACTGCATATGATGGTAACTTTATTCCTTTATCAGTGAGTACCCAATAAGTATAGCATTTAATTTGACTCAAGACTTTTAACGCACCAGATTAAGTGGTGAACTGAAGTAAAATTAAAGTACCAGTGAATAAGTATTATTCCCTCTAGATTTATTATTCGCGTTTAACACAAACCGAAGACGTAACAGTATTTTGATTTGATTATATTACGAGTATTGTCAAAAGATCATAGTTAGCAGGCCAACCCATACAGAACAACTATTTAAAAGTGTCTTCAAAACCCATTACACAGTATAAAAATACTAGTACGAGTATTATAACATTGATAAGCTTGCAAAGGTGCCCATCATACTTTCATAATTTAAAATTTCAGATGAAGCTAATCACTTCTAGATAATATTAATTCCATAATGAAGACCATTCTATGTGATTGCAAATATAATAATCCACAAGCATGTCATACAGGCGGCGACCTAGCTCGTCCCAAAGGCTCAATCTAGGGTGCTATTTGACCAAGGATATGCTAAGTTAATGGATGCGTTTGATATCCACCAATATTATTCATTGGTTTATATGTAAACTGGTGGAAGCTATTCCACCAGTGCTAACTGGTGGAAAAGAGTTCAACTAAACGATGTTTTTTATATGGAAGGATGCGTACTATGGATGCTTTCTACATAGCTTACATATTAAATATTTGAAGCGGCAATAGCACAATGGATAAGGTGTCGGACTGGCGATCGAGAGGTCGTGAGTTCGATCCCCACCCATTGCACTATTGATGTGAACCCCTCCAGACACAAGCATATTTAGCTTAGTTGGAGGGGTTAACAAGAATACTAGTAATGTGCAACCCACATTTCTAGTAAGCTTTTTTCATACTGCATTCGCTACAAAGCTTAGCATTAGTGGAAACGGCCACATACGAGTAGTATCGTAGCTTAGCTTTAACATCCTCGAAGCATAGCTAGCACATCTCTGATGGAAAAGCACCCTTAACAGTGTCGGCGGATTCAATATAAGTTTACTTGTAAGTCCAGCACTGCTAGTAAGCTGCATATTCATGAGCGGAACTTGCACGATCTCGGAGGTTACTCGTTGTGTGGATGTTTAATTGCTTTCTCTGACAATTTGCTGGGAGATTATTCGATAGCTTAGTGTGTTTTAGGTGTATACAGCTTTTAGGTTCGTTGGGTGACAGCCCAGCATGCTAGTTCTATTTCAGAGTAGTTGCAACTTCGACAACGGTAAAAGGTACCTACGCTCTTTTTTGAATCACTTCGTTTATCATTGTTAAGGCGTGAAAAGCGAATACACAAATAAACGAACAAATAGTACTGCAGGCTGTGAGAAGAACAGAGTAAGAAGAAGGTACATTTAAAGTAATGAATTACCACTCAATGTTTCCTTACAATTGAATACAATTAGAAATTTAAATTCTAGAAACTCCTTTTCCTGCAACCGTGTGCACTATAGAAAAGAAGCTGCAAAATCTAGCACTAACCCGTAAATTAAAGAACCTTTTCTTTTCGTCCGACACGGAACAAAACTAAAGTAACTTTCTGGAACTTTTGAAACGCGACAAAGACAATTGTTTTGTTTCAAGTCCTGCGTTCCCGGTTTAATGGATTAAAAAAGGTTATTAACTTTTCTCTTACATCGAACCTTGTGTTCACAACGGGAAGTTTATCTTTGGTACTATACTGGATCGTCTATTGTTTTCTTGCGATTGCTATCTGTCAAGTAGGTACTATAATTATTTAGTAGATATTGTTATTTAGTATTATATTATATTATATTATATTTAGTATTATTTATTATTATTTAGTAGATATTTAGCTTTCATAAGTTATTATGTGTTAATAAGTATTAAGCCACGCCTTTTCTCCTAAGCTCCTGACTATAGACTCTAAAGCTTTTAAAGTGTTTACAGATGTAATATAATTGAATTCAAGCCGTCCAAAATTCAATCTGTGAAATCGACACTACTACGTATTTCCTAATCGTATTATGAGCCAGACATGAGCGTAACAATATTCGAATATTTCACGGTACAATAACAGCGGATGCGCTTTAATTCTATTTTTTACTTCGTTGGACATGTCACCCCAATATACCAATACCGAATACCCCCAGGGTTGTATGACGTATAGTCCATTCACTATACAGGGTGCGCGGTTTCGTCACGGCCATCTCACTCTCCGATCGCTTTGTGCGAGCCCCCATTGTGATTTCATATCAAACTGTTACATTATTACGAATCTCGTTTATTCGAAAAGCGATGTCACGACAGTTGACACGTGTTTAGCTTTAGACTTAAATGCTATTGTCCCAAATCGTTGGGGCGACGAATGTTTGAGTCGCAATAGATTGTTTTAATTTGTCGCTATTTGATGATGTGATAAGCGATGTCAAACGAAGGACTAAGGAAGAAGGAATTGACTTAATCATTTCATTGTATTTCCTAAGATAAAAATCACCAAAAAAGCATGAAAAACTATCCCTATATCTAGCGATTTTATTTTTAAGCAACCCACGACGCAGGAGATTTTGTGCAAGAATAAAATAAAGTTTATACAATAGTTTCTAATCGACATAGCTCAACGGATAAGTAAACTGAAGTGGCTGTGGGCTGGTCATATCTGCCGCAGAACTGATAACCGTTGGGGTAAACTTGTCTTAGAGTGGAGACCGAGAATCGGCAAACGTAGCGTAGGACGTCCTGTGACCAGGTGGAGCGACGACATACGCAAAGCGTTGGGCAGTGACTGGAAAAGAAGAGCCGAAGATCGGGCTCAGTGGCGCATTTTGGGAGAGGCCTACGTCCAGCAGTGGACTGACAATGGCTAATGATGATGATGAATAGTAAATACCTATCACTATTGCTAATTGCTTATATTGCTTAAATCAGCTATTTTGATATTATTTTAATGTACAAGAGTAGAATGTGAAACCGAATTTAATTTCTCTCAGATACAGCAGATTTTTTGTACCGAGTACTTTGATTACGATTGAGAGACAATCCTTATAGGCTAATGCCGACTTTTTAATAAAACAAATCCGATATGACAACACCACGTGCTCGATGTCACCGCCTGTCATGCAGTGACATGTGAATGACAGCCGGCGAGGGATGAAAATGACGCACGCAGTGATTTGTATGCATGGGAATGAACAGTACGCCTATTGGATGAAATAGGACACCCTACTTTTAAACTTGGGATTTTTGTTGTGACTAGTTGAAGTGATGTGAAGATACTAGTTACTTACTATCTAAAGATATATATTTATGTTACTAGTATAAGGTAGTGAGCTCACATTTCAGCATTATGAAACAAATAAATTTACTCATTTGCCATTCAGTCAGTGCATAGCAGCTCAGCGTCCAGAACATATTGTGTGTTTCACAATATTATGTTTCTCTCATATTTTCGTCCTTTTCTTTTCTATTTTACACTCGTTGTCAAAACTACGTCAATGCTTAGGTCATATGAACGGCTGTCAGCGGCACAAAACCTTTACCGCCGTTTAGATAATAAATCACACCTATCATTAAAATCGTTGACTATGCATAGTTTATATATCTTGACGTACGTACTTATTCTACTAATATAATTATTTATTGTCATCAATTTAAAAAAAAATTATATGTTTGTTGAAGTGTTACACGCTTCATATTCATGGTATCGATAGTATCGCACCGTAGTTTAATTGGAAGAGCATCTGAGCATGTTTCCCAAAGGGTGCGGGTTCGAGTCCCGTCCCGTCGGTACGATACAATTATGGATTTTGTACAGTGTAACATGTAAAAAAAAATCATAGCCAACTAGTTAGCTATGTAAGTACTAAAGTCAACTTACCCTGTCGAGTTTTTCAGCTCCAAAAACTCGACAGGGTTAGTGGATTTTAGTTCTTAGTTATATTTCCATTCGCGAGTGTCCAATACACAGTCTAATACTTCCAGCACACATGACCGCTTCAGTGGGCACGTCTACATGTCATTAACTACGGCGGTAGCACTGTGTGGGAGTAAACTGAACAACTTGGTATTCTATTAGAGATCCGAAGTCTCGCTGAGGGCAATATTTCAGTAATATCAATGAGAATAACAACATGTGTGGGTGCTGAAGCGAGTGAATTGTCCATTAAGTATATGAACAGAGATTTTTTATTAATAATGGTATTTTCTGTACGGAAAGGTTGACTAAAAATATCAGCGATACACTTTTTTGGAGAGTTGAACATAACCAGCAAATCTGCAATAATTGAAGTCAGAATAGAAATAGAATAGAACAGAATAGAAAAATTCTTTATTGAACACCATTTTAAAAAACAAGACAGAAATTAACCTACATACATATATACATAAATTACTATAGGTAATATTGAACAATGGGCGGTCTTATCGCTTAAAGCGATCTCTGCCAGACAACCTTTGGATGGACAGAATTTTTAGAAGGAGTTGCTGGTGGGACAATGCGTAACAAGATTAACTAACTACAGTGCAAATAAATAAAAAAACTCATGTGATTTATATTTGTTTTTTTTTATTGTATTTGCTTTCATTTTTTGAAAACTTTTTTTTTCTTTTGACTTCCCTTACCATATTATTTTCTTTGTCCATTGGCGCTATAGGTATTATAGGTATTGCTATACAAGCGTCACGGGAGGAATATTAGATACGAAAGAGCTCACATGAATGCATCATTGAACGCGTCTGGATAATTAAGTGTGCTGATTCTATTCGCAAAGTAGTTATCTCTTTAGCAGGTAAATTTGTTGACTTTTTACTCAACTATGCTAAAGCCAAAAGGAGGTAAGTTATTGTGTATCTAACAACATAGAGCTTGCACGTTCACATACTGTAGGTACGAGCAACACAATGTGTATATTATTTCGTAATTGATATTATATAATATAGTCTTATAAATTCAGTCGCTTATCTATAGAGCATAAAAAAAGAGACATTGCGGAGACAAGCAATCTAAAGTAGCTGTATCTCAAGTAAGGATGCGATCACTAGGTATATGTACCTATAATACCTATATTATGTTTTTGATAGTCTAAAGTATATGTCTTACATTTTTCACCGTAGCGCATAAAGAAGTTCTTACTCATCCGATGTTTATGAATAAGTTTATAATTTTTTTTTTTTTTTTTTTATACCATATAGGCTAGCGTTTGACCACCATCTCACCTGTTGGTAAGTGATGATGCTGTCGAGGATGGTAGCACGCTAGGCCTAGAATGGGAACTGGCTATCAAGGATAGCTGCCGGAATATATATTATAGATTCAGTAACATAGGTATATTTTCACTAATTAAAACATACATTTGGTAGGTATCATATTATAACATTCACAATTCTACTGCCTTATTTTTTTGTAAAGCATAGGCTTTTTACGTCATTGGCATTGACCTCTATATCGATCGTCTACCGTAGTCTACACAATAGTAGTAAGTAAGTAACAAACCAACGTTTTTATTATACTAACAGTAGAAAACGTAGGTAACTTATTGAAGTATTTAAGACTATATATTTAGGTAGAAATTTGGTATAGGTTTGTCATTCGACGGAATAGATAAGTTTAAAATACCTGTAAGTAGGTATCTAAAAACGATATTAGTCTATAGTATACAATGATAGATAGTGTTTAGACAATAATATTCATACAATATAATATATCATGCTTTTATTTAAATTGCTACGATCGTATTTAAGTTGTCCGTCAGTATTAACAAATCATTTTTCAGCCACTGGTGCAGTAACAGCTGCTGGTATCCGATTGAGCTGAAATTTGGCATACTTATATAAGTTTAGTGACGATGCGATATGATGGTACATTTGAGTAAAACTGATCAAATGGTAGGATAGTTGAATTTGAGTTAGAACGTATTGTTATTGTTAGTACTTTAGATTTATAGTTATCGTGAGTTTGAATCATGATTATAAATTACCGACTATTATACTCACTAATAATTGTTGTCGACTGTCTCGACCTAGGCTTCATGCATGTCCGATGCACATCCTCGGGAGTTTACGCAGCGAGATCGCGACGACCACTGATGTGGTCTTCACTGTGAGTATAATAGTCGGTAATTTATAATCATTGTTAGTACTTTTCATTACACACAATGATGTCTTTACAAAATGCTTGTGTTTAAAACATTTTTAGATCAGATTTTAGTATAAAATGTTCACCTTTTTATACTACAATCTGATGATGATGTCCTCCTTGACGTGTCCACATTGACCATGCTTGCTAGTTTCGGACGTTAGAGCGCAGATGCCTGGTGAGACCTAATATGGTTTCAAATATTCTGTGGCGTGGCGCACAGTGTAACTATCCCAATGAGTTTAAGGGTGTAGTTATAGGATGGCTTAGAACGTTGGTTTTTGATAAGGCGTTTAGTGTTGAGGTATTCCAAGCGACGTTCTTCGTGAAAAAAACTATTTATGACAATCTACCGAGAATCTATGATTCACTAGGTTCCTTACTGTTACTGTTAGAGTTACCGCCTAATGTCTCGAATGTAGGTTGCTGTGAGGTAGGTCAGAACTGCGGCAGTCATGGTACCTATGGCGTGACTTCTGGATATAAATAAAACTCTAATATCATTACGTTGTTGCCACGCTACAGATAAATCCATTAATTCCCTATCGTAATCTGCCAATGAGGGTGACGGTAGTGATGCATGATGTAGGTTGTGTTGAGGTAATCTTTGTGTTGTTGATGCTACTTATTTTATACCTTTATTACCGTTTACTTTTTTTCGTAAGACTAAGCAAAAATTTGGCTAAAATCTTACGTGACGATGGAACTGAAGATGAAGCACGCTTGCTCAGTATATTCACATTCTCTCTAAATTTGAGAAATCCAGGTTTACTAAGAAGAAATTTGTGATTTTTTGTTGTGTATCTTGTGGTTAGTGTAAAATATACTATTAAATATGAATATATATTTTAAATAAGTATCTCAGTCATGTTATAAAACTATATTCTACCAGCAGCCACGTGTCATTTCATAAGCACTTTTCTTTTCCCTTTTAAATTATCATTTTAGAAATATTTAACGAATTTCTTGAACCAACTTTCAATATTTTAACTTCACTAGTATTATAGTTTTTAGACATTTTTCTTAAGTTATTATGAAGTATATTGCAGCGGATCGAAAAGAATGAAATTTCGAAGTTCAACTTAAATTTCAGGACATGCTCGAATTCAAAAGAGTTAAAGATAGCTTGATAATGTCTTTATATTGGAGCGGATAAAAAAAAATATTTACGTGAAATAACTATGAATAAAACTGCAGTAGTGGGTATTAACAGAAAATTCGTGTTTTTTTGGTTATTTAAAAAAATCTACAATTGTGACAATAACAGGAAACTAACAGTAAACTCAACATGAACAAACATGTTGTATTACCATTATTTATTCTGTTCCATAAATAAATACTTGAAATGAAACGCCTATCGGTTTATTGACAGCAACACGCTGTTGGACTTGTCTGAAACTTGAAGTTTCATTTTGTTTGATTTTATGAAATACTAGCAATTAACCGCGGCTTTGCTCGCGGTTAATCCTCGTTATAAGCCATCCTCTTGAATCACTATATCTAGTGCTAGAAAACTGCATTATGCATACCGTTCCAAAACTGAATTGTAAACTCTGACCAATACGAAAAGTGACTCGAGCATTTCATTACAACTCAAATAAAGTCATTTATTGAGTTTCAGCTTTCAGCCGTGCTTGTCGAGGACAAATGAAATGTGGATAATGGACTGGAAAACTGGGAAATAGTGGAAATGTTGGAATAGAAACTGTGCCAACGTCAATCGCATACCAGTTCTCGGCGAATCTGAGTTTGAAACTGTTTGAATATTGAAATGGATACGCGGATTGAATGGTCGCGTGTGACTGAGTAGAGGATGGACAGAAAACGCACTGTACCACGGACATACTGCTGTTAGAAATAATCGAGGGATGATCGAAAATCCCATTCTTCATCTTTACAATGGTTGCTTATCTACTGGGAATCAGCTTGGATAGTTATAGTTCTGTGGAAAAGTTTAACGGCGTCTCCGAAGCGTCAATTATATATAGGAAAACCATGAAATTTTAGTCAATTGGACCCTGATATGTACTTATTACCAAATTGTTATCCCCAAGAAGTTATTTCTCGCTGGTTTTTTCGAATAAGTGTGTATCGAAACTATATACTTGATGAAAGAAACAATATTTTCATTTACCTTGGGACAAATGTGGAATATATCGTTAGAATTAGAACTATGAAGTAAGTAAGTAAAAGTCTTATATATAGGTATAGTAACGTGAATTAACGAACTTCTCATTCGTATTCGAGTATGAGCGTATAGAGACAGCGAATATCTAGAGCCTCGAATTCATTGCTTCTTCCGATTCCAAAAGAAGGACCTTAGATAGCATCTTCATTTAACATCAAAAAAGATAATGTACGTTGTTAAAATTAAAATGATGTTGCAAAGGTCTTATTTAAAAAAATAATAATAATGTGAAGTGAGCCTGCCATTCACTTAACTGTTCAATGAATCGGTAATTAGATGGAATCTATAATATCTAATCTACACTGCAGATGTACTGCAGATCTAATGAAGTACAGGTGCATAATTATGCTATATCATGTTATTTTTAAGGTACACATGGGCAAATACAACCAAGCAGAGCAAATATTTATATCATTAATTAAATTATATTTATATTATTATGTATTTATTTTTATCGGACATAAAAATTGGACGAAAACGGATTACAAATTCAATTAAACCTACAAATAAAAATCTAAATACCAAGTCGATGAGCATAGCTCTGGTCAATGTGTAATTTATTCAGATGAGAGTATAAGGTTTATATTGATCGCAACTCAACGTCAAAGAACACCGTTGAATGTAAACCAATGAATGGAACCGTCGAGACTCAACATAGATTTACCTAATCCTTTACTCATAATCCTCAATCAATACCGGCTTCGCCTGGAATTTATCAGATGGAATTTGTCAGATTTACATTCCTGGTATCAAACGGTACTCGTGAGTCTGAGTCAGATTCAAAGTTCGTCGCCCCCTCGAGACAAAGAATAACAAAACGCGGGGGTGGTTGCACAATAAATCAAGACCACGTCATAAATACCATTTCTTCCCTTCATGGGTAAGAAGTGTCGCATTTTCCGACTCATGGAATCGTGATGTGTTTGAATTGTTCCATTCAGCGACGGCTAGTGCAATCGTTAGTTGGTATAATGTGCGACACGATTAGCAAAACGCGCCAGATTTATTTTTAATTAATCAAAAATGAAATAGGCTAAATAATTAAGTCTAAACATAGAAAAGAGTGATTATGATGTCGGTGAAAGCTATATCTGTTTGTATATTGATAATGATGAACAAGGATGCTTGGTGAGTAAACCCTTTATTTTGAGAGAGATAGAACTCGCTGCCCAGACAAACTTACGTTGGGTGCGTCGACGTAAGTTGTTCGCGAGCTTATATTGCAGAACTAAATTTTCATATCTTTAATTTTCTTAAATGTACATACCTATATCATGATTGCGGTGTGATTTTATGTATGTATGTAATAATTAAAGTAACTTACTACCTAACAAACTGTAATGCCCATTAATATATGGGAGAATGTTTATATACAATAGTATATTTTAATAATTCTTAATTAAATTTTTCTAAAACTATCTAAATCTGTCTAAACCACAGTCAGATTTATTTCTATATAGAAAGGCTATTAGAAGACACAATATTATTGGCTATGTGGTTATAGAAAAACACACAAAAGAAGACACAAGTATTTTTAGGGTTCCGTACCCAAAGGGTAAAACGGGACCCTATTACTAAGACTCCGCTGTCCGTCTGTCTGTCTGTCTGTCTGTCCGTCTGTCATTAGGCTGTATCTCATGAACCGTGATAGTTAGACAGTTGAAATTTTCACAGATGATGTATTTCTGTTGCCGCTATAACAACAAATACTAAAAACAGAATAAAGTTAAAAATAATAGAGGGTCCCCATACAAGAAACGTATTTTTTCGGCATTTCACTCCATCTATGAACGCTTAGTTAGGTAAACGTCCCATAGATGGCGTTATATTGAAATGTCGATCCCTAACTCCTTTGTTAGACGTTAGATGGCGTTATAATAAATAAAATGTTTACTAATTTTTATTTTTTGCTGGCGAAAAATTATAGTGGTATTTTTTGCTCGATCTTATAAAATACTGTAGTGTGGTACGGAACCCTACTAGTGCGAGTCCGACTTGCACTTGGCCAGTTTATTTTTTTCTGAGCATGGAAACCCTAAAGCATGATTTTATTAAAAGCATAGAGCTCTATATATTCTACTAAACATATAAACTCGGTGTATAAAGTAATAATATTACCTATTAGGGCTACCAAAATAGAAGACTATTAGCAAAAAGGCTATTTATCAATTAATTAGTGGAAGTTGCGTTATATCTTTTACCCAACATAGCTTCAGGCCTGAATTTATTGCTATAATTACCTTGGTATAACTAACTTTATCCAAGTAATAGGAATTATCTATTGCGAAATATATAGAGATTTCTAATAAATTGAAAGTTTAGTACATTTTTAGGGTTCAGTACCCAAAGGGTAAAACGGGACCCTATTACTAAGACTCCGCTGTCCGTCTGTCTGTTTGTCTGTCTGTCTGTCTGTCCGTCTGTCACCAGGCTATAGTTCATTAA
Source organism: Cabera pusaria (assembly GCA_954871355.1). NCBI lineage: Eukaryota > Metazoa > Arthropoda > Insecta > Lepidoptera > Geometridae > Cabera > Cabera pusaria. The sequence continues at coordinate 10,269,904 of OX940900.1, read as the reverse complement.
CCGTGATAGTTAGACAGTTGAAATTTTCACAGGTGGTGTATTTTTGTTGCCGCTAAAACAACAAATACTATAAACAAAATAAAGTTAAAAATTAAAGGGGGTCCCCATACAAAAAACGTGTTTTTAAACGTCATCTATCTAATTAGTTTCGGCAAAATGACATAGATGGCGCTAGTAAATGAGCCCCGTCTTTCTAGATCGCGACCAAACCAAATATTCTTGGTAATATGAATTAATCAAATATATGAGGTTGAAACTCTGTTATGTTTCGTATTGTACGGAACCCTCCCAAAGTGTGCGATAAGAGACGCGATGCTGACTCGCACTTGGCCAGTTTTATTTTATATCTATTCGAAAATCGATGATAGATTCCTCGATAAGTGCGCGCAAAATAGGTCTTCTCACTTCAAGCCTTTTTTGCGGGCGGTAAGATGCTTATTGATCTTATTGTGAGATTGTTGTAGTCTAAAAATGATTTTCACTGAATCTTTCAATGTCTTTCATTAACAGTAACATTAACCGAGTGGATAACAATTGTTACAACAAAACAATAACACATTGGGTTTGCAAGCAGCTATCCCAAGCAAACGCACCTTTAACTTCTTAATGCAGTGGAAAGCGCGGTATTCGTTTATGGCGTATTCAGAATTCCACAGGCTCAATTAAGTTTAGAAGTCGTATATTCCAATAATATATATTTAGGATGGGTTCGGCCTGGGTCGTGATTAAGCGGCCCTTTTTTGGCTGTTTGACCCTTTTAGTATCAGTTCCAATTGGAATTAATAAAGTTTTCATGGGCTTTTCTCTCTATTGATTAATGATTCGTCTAATTGGGGTGGTTTGCGGAAAAGTGGTACAGATATATATATATATATATACATACACACATATAGATATATATATATATATATATATCGATGGCTTCATAACAAATGGGCGTACAAGCAAAAATGGCATTTTAAATTTTTAAATGCTATATATAGTACAAAACACGCTCTTGCTTGTACGCCCATTTGTTATGAAGAGCCATCGTCGAGGACTTCATAACAAAAGGGCGTACAAGCGAAAATGGCGTTTTAAATTTTCTAAGCTATAGATAGTACAAAACACGCTTTTGCTGTACGCCCATTTGTTATGATGCCCTCGATATATATATATATATATATATACTACTGATAATGTACATATATAAAATGTACCTATAATATCAATGTCTTGTCATTGTTGTACCAGCATCCCTTGGAAGGTCTATCGCGTGGTCAGTTGACTGTATCGGGTGTGATTTTGGCTATAGACTAAGCCATTACATTTCTATAATATATATATAGGAATTAAGAACGTTTCTTAACATCGATATCGACATCTAAAAACATCTAAATCACATAACTGATGCCGGCGATTTCAGGAAACATACAAAAAGAAAGAGAAAAGCTACATACACACAATTTCAGTACACCGCCTCCTTTTGTAAAGTTGGTCAACATTAAGATTTCACTTTGCATCACAAGGTTCAGTAATCTTTTTATTAGACTAACAAGCTTTCATTTCGTTGTGCGAGTTTAGTACATGTTAGAAATGTTTTGTTCCGTAATTGAGCGTCTAGTCGATTGTAAGTGACTAAATAGATGACTAGGCGCTTAGCTTTAATTGATGGGATGCACTTATTGTGCATTGTTAGTAGTGAGAACTCGAGATAGGTAGTAGATCAGTGTATATTTACTCGTTCATAAACTAGCATAGCTCTTTAGGAGCATTGCACGTGACGGTTATATTACTTTAATTTTTGTCAAGATTGTAATTATTACCTTTATTGTTAACTATTGATCACTGTGAAATGTTTATATTTATATGTTTTAAGCGTTTAACCAATATTTCGCCTGGTCGTAAGCGTTAATGTTGTCAATGGTGGTGAACACGCTAGGCCTAGAATACTCTGACTCTCAAGAGCTGTGTGCTGCTAGAACACCATAAGGTTATAGCGGCAGATTTTCTCCTTGATTGTCGTCTACTTTTTGGTAGCAAGTAAGGCGGAAAATCATTATAATATGCTCTTACTATCTGTAGATATTCGTCATATACTAATCATTTTCAATTAGGGTACAATAAATTCAAATTTAATTCATTTATCTAGGTGGATTTGCAATGTAGTTGATGTAGTACCTATATCAATGACCCCAGGCATCTTATCCTAGGCCTGTATCTTAGGTGCCCTAGTCTCTAATGAATTAACAATGGTAAGCGCAGTAACTACACAATGTATCTATCACCTTCTATTACAGTTATTTTATTTTAAATAAAATCTTATTTAATTATTAAAATTTTAATTTCAAATAATAATAATTTGTTTTTATTTTAAATTTTATTTTTTTCAAGTTCTGTCTATCAAAAGGTTGCCTGGAGGAAATAGCTGTTAGCGATAAGGTCGCCCAATGTTACACACATAAATATGTTACACTTTATAAAATATTTATTTATTGTACATAATTTATTTATTTTATTTAATATAAAAAGCAAAACGATGTACAAGGCATAGAAAGATGTGGTATTTATACTACTTAATACCGAATAGATATCTTAAGTCTAACCTTATCGAATAATGAGATCCCTAGATCCTGTGTCGCAGAATCTAGTGTCTTCCTTTACACGTATAATTTACTAGCTGTGCCCGCGACTTCGTCCGTGTCGAATAGTGTATTTGGGTAGCATTAACAAATAAAACATAGACAGACATAAGGTTACAGACTGGCATAAGGTAACGTACACCATTTTTAGCGTGCTGTTGTCGGCAACTGTACCAAGTCTTCTAAAGATTGGTATCAGTTTTCTGATTCGACCACTAAGGGCTATTATTTGCTGTACCCAAGCAAGTTTCTGATCTATCACGATACCAAGATACTATAATAATAGATACTATATAATATAATACTCTCGACTTGGCCAATTTTGGGACAGTCACAAGAGCACATATTAGTATGGTCACCAAGGTGCAGACGAAGTTCGATAGGGTTCATTGGTTTTGACCGTTCTGAAATCCTAAACGCTAGAAAGTTCGTTTTTGTAGCGTTAAGAGTTAGTAAGTTGTTTTGTAGCCAGTTAGCTACAGTTGATAACCCCTTCTGAGCTAAATCAACGACCTCTTTCCAACACTTACCGTAGAAAATCAAAGCAGTTTCATCAGCAAATGCTAAGAGTTTTGTTTGGTGGATTTTAAGATTGCAGAGGTCGTTCATATAGATCAGGAACAGAGTAGGACCTAATACGCTACCCTGTGGTACTCCAAAATCTACATTGGCATAGTCACTAATAGTGTCATCAATACGGACTCTCTGTCTTCTAGAGCTTAAATAGGATTGGAACCATTTTAGGGGCAGTCCTCGTATACCAAGCGTGTCCATCTTTCTCAGGAGAATTGGCCGCGACACGGTATCGACAACCTTAGCCAGGTTCAAAAAACAGCGATACACTTATTGCCGCCATCAATTTTCTCCATTGCTGTATGAAACCTTCAATGACATCTTCAGTAGAACGTTGATGTCGGAATCCATATTGATTGGGCGCTAGCAGATTAGATTTCTCTAGATATCTATTTGCCGGGTTTGATTGTTGTCTTTTGAATCGAGCAAATCGGATGAGGTTTTTTTGGGAGGACTTATACTACAGACTTTTTTTATAGTTTTCCATAAGTTTTTGCTGTCTCCACTAGAAGCTTTTAAGGACTTGCAATCATATTGGTTTTTGAGCGTTGTCAAAAGTGTGTCACATTGATTGCGATAATTTTTATATCGAGTTTGTAATTTCTGATCATCTTTATTGAGCTTTGCTTGCGTATGCTGCAGGATGTCACGTTTACGAACACAGTTTAAAAGGCTAGGTGTCATCCAGGGCTTGCATAGAAATTCTGCACTACGAAGTTTGGTGCGACATGTATTCGTATTGATGAGTTCGTTGACTTTTGTGATAAAAACATTGTAGCCTCTGTAACATCATTTATATCATATAGGTGAGACCAGTCGATTTGAGCAAGACCAGTGCAAATATTTTCGAAATCAGTTTTCTCGATATATTTCGGTTTGGGTGAATTTGTAATTAAGTTAACAAAGCTAGTGAGTATTGTGTCATGGTCTGTAATGTCTGTAATGTAGTAATGAAATGTAGGTTTAGGTGTCACAATAAAGAATTTTGTATTTTATTGGAAATAATAATGTCGCCAATCCGTTTATCGACCGGTGGCATAATATAAATACCCTGTACGAGCCAGTTTGACAAACCTGTTGGGATTCGTGCTCAATGTGAATTTGACCTGGATCGTTTTCGTGATTGCCTGGAAATAAATGGCAGACTATGTAGAAAAATAAACAAAAAAAATATAATAACTAAATAAATAAATAAAGTGAAGTGAATATAAAGAATTATAATAAGGAATAATATTAATATAAAATATATTTTCGTCGGTTAAAACTGTGGAGAGACACAGAAACCAATCTAAATCTATAAAACCCAAACGTGTATGACAAAACCCCGAAAATTGATATACCAAAATTACGTATCCCGAAACCGGGAAGCACGAATATTTACACTAACTCTCGCGATCTCGTGTCATCCCTTAATTTCATGGTTGATCGCGGAACGGTATTGCTATATTTAGAATTTTGCTATAATATTTCACGTTGCCTTAACGATATCGGTGGTTCGAGCGAAGCCACTGGACCGGTGGTAATCTGCTGAGACGTGGTGGTACCACGAACGATTGGTTTTATCTTTTCTTTTTTTATCTTTTTTTAATATACACAAATAAATAATAATGAAAATTCACCCTCCCTTTGGACAATCAGGTAAAAATAATGTGGACTAATTTGGTAATGGGTAAGCACATTATACTTTCACTTTGAATACGAACAGGTCGCTCTATTAGAAAAGTATTAGGATGACGTGAGAAACGTGACAAATTCATCTTGGGTCATTAATCTTAGACCTATTGGTCAGACATGAAAGACTTGCTGAATTGTCGAAAGTAAGCTAGGCCACATACATTGAGAACAGAATCATAATGATGAACTATGACCGTGATCACGACTAATCATTATGTAAATACCTACTACTAACAACTAACTGCTCACCATCTTTCGACCTTATTTAAAGATTTGATTCCTTTTATTAATGAGAAGTACACAAAAAGGTTACATGGTTCCATGGTTACTTATACATATGATACGTTATACTACTAGAAAATTAAGTAAAAATCAAATTACTTATAATGCAATAGCAGTGAGGCATTTACGCTAAGTAGATAGAGTACTTTACCATAAAAAAAAATAAAAAATATATAATTCATTTTCGTTATTCGGCGTATCGTTAATTGTTTTTTCACGGTAGCCCCATTATGCGGGGTTGCTGCGACCCTCGTTGCTGCGAAACTGTCATAGAAACCGCGTGTTGTCAGGTGTACACTGCTACCCCAATCGGTGGATGTTTGGTTGCTTGCTTTTTTTCGAATAATCTTCGTTTATGCTAGTTACACAAAAACATCGTGCATACAATTAATTGCGAACTCAGAATTTAGTCGCGATATTGTTAGCGTAGAGTTTAATCTTTTTATTTTATAGTAGGTAGTTGTGCCTAGCGGCTTCGCCATCATTCAATTATACTTGTAAAAAATCCTCTTATATTGAAGTCCGTAAAAAAGTATCTTATGTCTTCTTTATCCAGGTTATAAACTATCTGTGAGCCAAATTATATCCAGACCCGTTCAGCCGTTTTTGTAAGCTTGTTTAACAGACATACAAACTTTCACATTCAAAATAATATTATATCATAAACATCACTTATTTCTAAAAAAAAACACTTTATTACGTCAAAATTACAAATTGTATGTTACAAGATATGGATTGACCATATCTTTTAACATACAATTTGTAATTTTGCCAAAATATAATAGAAGTATCCTACTCTATTTATGTAATAGAATAAATAAAACATTTTTATTCTGTATTTGCTAGTTTGTTTTACATGATAATTTAGGCATAAATCAAACAGGTGGTAGGCATGTTTCAATATATACTAAGTTCAGCGTGATCACCATCTTTGACCACACTGTCGCTTACTACCAGGCGATATAGTGCAAACGCTAGCGCTAGCCTATCTGATAATAAAACCGACCAAACTATCGGCCAATAGAAAGTCTATAGTCTGCAGCGGTTCATTTATTTCAAAAAGTGTTTTTAAAGTGTACCTATCAAAGTTTAAAACAAGAGTAGGTGCCATTAAAATGACCCCTGATGAACACAAACATCAACGTTGAATAGCTTTTAACTTTTGACTTTTTTGACAGGATATCGTATAGGTATCAAACAAATAATACCTATGTGGAGCTCGGTCTGTTTAATGGACCGATCCATATCGGCATACAGCGAGTATTTTAATTCTATTTGTTCAATAGTTCGTATATACAGTAGGGCAAGTCAATCCAAATGTTTTATTAATGATCAAGATCGCTCAAAAACAAAAATATATCCACGCGCCGCGCGGGTCATTTTCAGTTAGAAAGTTTGAGGTATTTATCTCCATATCTCTGGAGATCGAGCTCAGTGGTGCGTCTTGGGAGAGGCCTACGTCCAGCAGTGGACTGACACAGGTTGATGATGATTATGATCTCTGGAGATACTCATCAGATCTCGATGAATTTACAATAGAACCAAACGGTCAGTATAGCCTCTCTAAAAAAATAAGATATTTCCAAACCGGTTAAATAGTGACGGAGTACTGAGGTAAAAAACATAAAAAAGAAAGTTAAATTCAAAACCTGCTCCAATTTTGAATTCAGTTAAAAACATAGACAACTTTATGGGTTTATAGCTTTGTATCTAAAAGTCTAAAGATAGGAAGTAGGCAGCGCTACCTACGTAATACTACTAAGGCTCGTCAATTCGTCATCATCACTCAAGTTCAAACAAATCTACTTACAACAGCTAACTTTTGCTTGTAACATTAAATTTTTATTGTTACCTATTTCTTCAAATTAATTGATCTTTTCAAAGCTGCGTTAACTTTGGTAATACATAAAAATGAATAGGTATGTATTAGCAATGTAGCACAAAGAGGTGTATGCAGTATGGAAAAATTAAGTCAGTAAGTAGTTCACCTTACTGCATACACTTTTTTGTGCTCTTATTTGTGCAGTCAAAACAAGGGCTGGCTTGAATGATCCCTTTTCAATTAATTTATCCCGTCCATCCCCAAGCTTATTAGGATATTTTGATCGAGTTAAATCGAAAATACTCGTTGACATGACAACCATAATTAAACTATACGAAGATAATGAACTAACGTTTTTAAAAACTAAAAATAATATACCTACTACATAATTATTAACTTTACAAGATTTTGTGATGCTCATTGAGGGTTGCGGTTTATGAATCTATCTTTGAAGATTGCTATGGGATCTTAACAAAATAAAGGTGTAAACACTTTTATTTTTTAACTATTAAATATTGATATAAAGCTTTCAACATTGTTTTCTATCTTATATATTATAAAAAAATATATATATATATATTATAAAAAAAATATTGAAATATTTTAGTCGATTACTTACCTCTCAATATTCTGTTTTCCTCAATGTGTATAGCTGTGTATGTGTACATACACATATGTGTATTACGCAGTACACGGAAGGTTTATGCAGATCTCTACGACACAAGATCTTCTCTGAGTGTAGGGTCTACACATCATCTAATATTGCAATGAAAGCCAAGACTAACAACCTTGAGAGTATTCTAGACCTAGCGTATTCACCATCTTAGAACACATCATCACTTATCACCAGGCGAGATAGTAGAAAAACGCTAGTCTATAAGATGTAAAAAAATCTTAGATTTAGTTAAGTTTAAGTAGGATACTAACTGCAATGGAAACAAGTTCAAACCTTTGCTTGAATCTGACGGACAGGTGGCCCTGGTCATTTCAATCGGGTAGAGAAGTTTGAAGTCTGCATGTAGAAAAGGGTTGCTGGTAGATAGAATTCGTCTGTGGTTCTCATCATCATCCACCGGATAAACAAATGTCAGAATTCGGTTCTCTGAGTTTCGGTACTTTGTGTTTGTTGTTTCACATCGAAAAATATATCATCTTACCACCACCGTATCCTGAAATTCCAGCTTTTAAATACGTCATATTTTGTGCATCGTCATGTTAATAAGAGGAGACGCTTACCTTCAAACAAATATAGGTAGGTATTAATTAAGCAATTACTTACGGGGCTGAGTAATAAAGTAATGAGAAGACGTAATAGACTTGAGTAATATTGAGTAAATTAATTATAACTAGCATTTTTGCTGACATTTAAAACTTTACTTAGCTAAATAGTTTTTGTTCAAGCTTCACTGAAACAATTTGGCATGAATCATCCTTGTTTGGATTATGTTACTCTAAAAGGAAATATTTGAACATCGATTACCTTAAACAATGCAATTTTGTAATTAAGTAAACAATATAAGAATAAGTAACAGAAGAGCCGAAGATCAGGCCCAGTAGCGTGTCCCGGGTAAGGCATAGGACATAGGTCCAGCAGTGGACTGGTACCGGCTAATTATAATAATGATTATTAGAATACAAGCCAAAGACTATCAGACTATCAGGCGCTAGTGAAACTGCCCCTAAGAGCATTTCACCATATGAATCTGACAGATTTTTAACAAATTTTATAAGACTTTATGTGTCAGAAGGAAGTTGGAAGACCTTGGAAGTTAGCAGGAACCAGTGAAACTAGGGCTAAAAGTTGTGGTTTATCTGGTGTATAACTTACCGGCTATTATGGACTGTATTAGAAATAATTGAAGCAGGACCTTAGTAATTCTTGGTATCGTATCTGTAATCAAATATTAAAACTACAAAATCTTTGTCTCTATTCTAATGTATTATTGAAAAAGAAGTATCCAATTAGCTAGCATATCAGCTTTACAGCTATGCTTACACGCACTTTAAATATCAAACTTCGTCAAACTAAGGTAAACTGCTAATAGGAAACAGTAATTGCTTGATAAATAATTATCCATCAATTAAAAAATACCAATATTTTTTGTCTCCATCCCTGTGACCAGGGACTGATCGTTTTTACCGAAAGCATCGCTATTGGTATTATTGAACAAACGTCTTTTTCTACTATTGTATTTATTACGTTGAGCAAAAAGATTTGTTGTATTCGCAAATTATTAATGAGTTCACTATCTTCGACTACATCATCATTTACCACCAGCAAGAATAGTGGTCAAAAGCTCTCCTATAAGATATAAAAAAAAAAATATGCTAGTGATATAAAAGAACGTGCAAGTGAATAACATATCCTAAGAACTTTTATTTGATAAAACAAGCGGTCATCATCATTATCAGCCAATTTCTGTCTTCTGCTGGATAAGCAAAAAAAACAAAAAAAAACTTCTATATGCTTTTCGCTTTATTTAGAGTAGATACTTGAAACACTTGATTAATTCAACATTCTGCGCGATACAAATCGGGCGCTAAAGCTTACCGTTTCATTAATCCATTGTGCGCTGTACCCACGTAATCTCCATCAATTTATCTATAGGACTTCCTCGTGACAGCCCGTGTGAATATACTGTGAACGATGTACTACCTAGGTACTAGACGCTGTCTGCCTGTGCTGTGGTAATAGTATAGTCTGTTTCCATTGTAGGTTTTGTTAGATTTGCGTATTGTTGGTACCTACATAAAGACTCAACATAAATCATCGACATTTTTACCTTAGCTTATAATATTATAAGTGCGGAAGGCAATTTGTTTGCATCCTCTTTATGGCATTTAGCTGATTTTGCATAGGTTTAAAAAAGTATAAAGGTACTATGTTTTATTTTGTGTCTAGTAATACTTATAATTTGGAGTAGGTTTAACATTTTTGGGTAGAAAAACGAACACTGAAGTATTTATGACTACTGTTGTGTAGAGTTGATCGAGAACTAACAAAACAAATCTGTATCCAAATCATCTTAATTTACCTCGGCATCATTATTCAAACTTTCCTAAATAGGCAATATTTTTGCATCCATTTTAGGTTTTAAACCTCAAAGTTTAAGTCAGATTTAATTTAAAGGACAACTGTTTATACTTTTACCCAGTGAAAACAGGCTAGGTATCTTATATATAGGTACTCATACTCGTACTATCGCTGCCGGTATATCAAAGACAGTAAGCAAGATGTTATGTTAGGTGGTAGGTTAGGTGTAGGTCCCACGCTCCCTGCATTATTCATAAGGGCGGAAGTACCAGGTGTCGATATTTCTACGATCAAATCTAAAATTTCTGTAAATTAAGTATGTTATTTAAAAGATGGATTGGTTAATTTTATTTTTGGCAGATCACACAAAAAAACTTAAGTAAGTAATTCTAGGACTAATTCTGGAGTGGAGACCGCGAATCGGCAAACGTAGCGTAGGACGTCCTATGACCAGGTGGAGCGACGACATACGCAAAGCGGTGAGCAGTGACAGGAAAAGAAGAGCCGAAGATCGGGCTCAGGGGCGCACCTTGGGAGAGGCCTAGGTCCAGCTGTAGATGGACACCGGCTGATAATAATAAAGTAATTCTAAGACCGGGCGCGCACTAGGCCGCACTAGGTCGCAGCGGCCAGGTCCCGCCCGGTCTTATTACTCACAGCAGTCTTACCGCATGTGCACATCTTCGGGTGTCGGATCCAAATTTTAATCGGATGTTCCAGTGGCAGAACGTTTCATTTGAATCTTTTCACACTTGTTGACCCGATTTTGTCATTTGTTTTGACAAGCTGATTAAAAATCGACAGACATCTAACACCCGACAGATGTGAACACGCGGTCAGTGTAGTGATTGATACTCTAACCAATAATAAACGAAAATCTTCATGCCAAAAATTTCAGCCCAAAACATTTTTATTATAAGTAAGCTCAGACTATCATAAAAAAAGCAGACAGATTCGTGCCGAACACCCGAGTGACCGTAAGTTCAGTAATACCAAATTCTTGAGTAAAAAGTTTCCGCGGTCAGTCCGGCATAGTCAATACGGCATGATTACTACGTAAGCTACGCTGTGAAGTAATACTGCACGGAAGCGTCCGACCCTGCTGCCGATTGGTAGCAAACTGAGCGCGGAAGCGTATTACTCAAGCATTTAGTATTACTGAACTTGCGTTCACTCGGGTGTTCGGCACGACTCCGTCTGCTTTTTTTATGATAGTTTGCGTAAGTAAGTATCTAATTATATTTCATGATAAAATAAAGATTGCTTCGATATTATTTTACAAATAGTATACTTACCTATGTATACCTACACTATAATTATTGTATCATGCATAAAAAAAGGAATAAAAAAAATCAATTAACACTCTACTTAGATATTGTCAAGCTCGAGGCATTGGCCCAAGGACTGCATTGCTAGGCTAACAAGTACAATAAACCTAACCTAATGTACTGCGCGCAACTAGTCTCGATCCTTGCACGCCACCTCTGCAACGCTTGGAGTTTTCCGATTCTGCCGTCGGCGACGCGTGGCGCTTGCAACGCGCGACAGTATCCCCGAGTGCTTATAGAGAACGGACGTACGCCGCGGTCGCACCGACTCTATAACCACTCACGAAACAAGTTTCTCATCCCGACTCCCAGTTCTGCAACCCTATGGCATTCAATCATCACAATGGACTCTAGTGCTCATTTAAAAATTTCTGTTTCCAAAGTTTTCACCTAACTTTACTAACTTTTCTAGTGCAATTGTGGTCTTTATAATCTTGATCGAAAGATACAGTACTGGAAGGTGTAACAAAAACGCGAGTGAAATTGTTTATTGTTTTAGATTGACATTTGAAGAGCGTTGAATTTTCTGTTTTATTTTTCATTGTTTATAAGGACGCAAACGCATAGCGCGTTGAAAAGAGACAAGATGAGGCTTGTGCGGGCGGGAGCGACAGGTGTGGCGGCTTTGGCGGTTCTTCTGGCTATAACAGGTACATTTGAACCTTGATTTTAACGATCTTTTCTTAAAGTTGAAGTTTTTTTTAAGTTATCAATCAAAACTTACCGTATGCAGCATCATAGTACAACATATTATTGTGAATGTTTACTTGTATGAATCACTCAATTTATGTTTGAGGTTATGTTTTTTGTTTCGTTGATGTTAGTTAATAATTCTCAAGGCCGTGTCTTATCAGTACATAATTTAATTTCTTGTGCTTCTTTACGACTACATCATTTGTGACTTGTGTGATAAAAATAAAGCTAATATTTTGTAATAAGGCTCTTGATATTTGTGAGAATTCTTGGAGGGCTTCTATAAAACAAGTACTTATTAAATTGAACTTTGAAAACATATTACTGTTATTTACTTTTGGAAAAATGTATAAGCTATGTAACACATGTTCTTTTATTTATATCCTATTGTAATCAGTATTCTTATCAGATTTATAAACTTCATTATCTTGCTTTCCTACTACGAATGAAACAAGCACGGTATCGTGACTCACTGGGGAGACACTTCATGAATGAAATAAACATCGATACAGTAAGAGCGTCCAAGCAAAAATTGCAATTAGAAACTTGGTTAATTCAATGGACGTGACGATGACCGCGACAAGGCCTAGATGTGCAAAAACCGTTGTCCGTTACACATTGAATAACAGGTGGGACGAACGCCACGGAAACCCGCTTTCCTGGAACAATCGTGTATTCTGCCACATTTGTTCTGGGTGCATTGGTGCGTTACTTTCTCATCCGACAATCTGATCAAACGGAATTATGCAGCTTAGTTGATTCAGCCCATTTAATTCGTTTCAAATGTCACGATCAATTTTTATACTGCCGGAAACATGATGCCATGCATTAATATGGAAAACTTACTCGTATTCCCTATATTATACAATATATTAAAAAATGCTGAAAATTACACAATTAATTCAGGCAATTCAAATTAGAGATTCGAGAAGTACAAAATTAAACGATGCTTTGTTTGTACCCTAAATTTAAAAAATCAAAACAATTGTAAAATTTATACAGTTTTGGAGTATTTAGTCTATACACAGTATAAGGCATAGTTTGAAAAAAAAAAACTGCAAATTACTATCCATTTTTGGTATACCTAATTTTATTCAAATTATCCTCAGCAGTTTCTGAAGAATAATATCAAAGTCAAACTTCACTTTTATTTGCAGACAAATAAGCGGTAAAAGCATAGACACTGTAATCGAAATGGAAATGGAAATGGATCAAACTAATCCACAGCTCAATAACTACAATTCAATCACTAGCAGCGCGTGAGGTGCTTTCAGCACTATCTCGCGAAATGAACATCTTAATTTACGCGGATACGTTGAAGTGAAGACGAAATGTATATTCAAATTCAACCTCACGTACAAACGAGATACAACAAGATAACGTATTAATACCGCCAATACCGATTAATGTCGGCGTTGATCAATATTAACGCTAACTACATGCATGGTTTGATAGTCTAATTTGAGTTAGTATCCTATTTAGCCCAGACGCTTAGTGACCACGTTGTATCTATTATCTCATAATCTACATACAAGTTACAATTTACACGAATCCAAAGCATCTGCCATGTCATTACCCCCAGTCATTTAAGCCTGTTAACGTTGCGAGACCGCTGTAATGGCATGTTCGGCTTTCCTTGGCCATAACCGTTGTGATTATGACAAGCAATAAGAAGCCTAATAATTCTAGAAGACAGTATTAACATTCCGTAAAACTTCACGATACACCAATACACAAAACATTAATTAGTTATGTGCTATCTGCAAAAAAGACTATATTTAGTCTGCATGTAATGATGACACTTACTGTAGTATATTGGGTACTGGTTGCTCCTAAAAGTAGTTAGTTATTATAATATATGGATTCTAAGAAATTAAATATAAAAAAATATTTCTCTAGCTAGGTGATCTAAACAAAAAGACCTGCTTTGCTTTGGTATCATGTTTTACTTTAGTCGTACGAATAAGTCATGTTTTGTCGTTTACATTTTCCTCTGCTGTAAAAAAAGATGGTAAACATCTATGAAAATGTGTTAATAGCTGGCATACAGAATCCTGTGCAACTGTATCGATTTTGACTCAAATATGTTTTGTAAAATCTGCGATGCAGTATAATCATTATTCGTTAGTTTATAGATCTAAAAACTTATGTTTTTGCTAATGATCCAACAACCATCAAGCTGTCAATAAATGCTTTATTGAATTAGCTCTCTGCTTCCTCGTTCAAGAAAGCTGAAATTTAACTCGTACTTCCTGGACGCAAATAGCGAACATGTAATGCACTTTCGATTGCTTTACGGTGAAAACAGAAACTAAATCTCCCCTTAAAGCTAATTGAACTCTAAGTGATTTTGAATCGATGTAAGTTTGCAAACATCTGTGCGAGCTGCAAAGCAAGCTAGAACGTAAATAAGTACCCATATCAAAATTGACTGAGAAAGGGAAATAAGTGTCGCTAATTTTCATTCTAACAGTAAAGTGTTGCGTGATGTGGGTCATAGTGATGAATCACACGTGAACTCTACGAGGCCGGCACGTAATGTGGCTATATGGTACGTGACGTAGTAATCTTTAGCGTCTAGTAAAGATAGAGAGATTTCTTCGTTCTCATGCACTTTTCAGTTAACGTTATGTTTATTATTGTCATAAAAACATACTTTGTATTTTTATTGACCTACTGATTTTTGCGACTTTATGTCACGTAACAAAACAAAGGAGGGCTCACAAAGTAAGGTCAAAGTCAAAGTCTACCAATAATATATTTTTCATTATTCGTTAAAATATCAAATAATATGGAGATAGGTAACTGAGAATATTAACTTTGTCACTTTTAGCATAGACCAAGGTAATAAATAGTATAGGTAGTAGTTATAGTAATTATACTTGAGATACAAACTTAAAGGATCAAGAATTTAAAGTTCAACGAAATAGAGTTCGTTTATACAGTTATTTCGCTAAATATTGAGAGAGTTATTAAGCATCTACTTCAGATTTACTTCATTTAAGTAGATTTATTTTTTCTATCATTAATTTTGAGGAACCACCAAAATGTAGGTATTATTCGGCTTTTTCTATTGGAGTTAGACGATTTCGTCTAACTCTCACCCTATTAAGTCGTGATGTGGTCTTATATGGAATGGTACTTACTTAACTGAAAGTGAAAGACGACAGCATATTCGGGTAGAAATAGTAGATTTGTTCCGCAGTGGACTATCATAGGCTGATCATCATCATCATAGGTGATGATATTATTTGTATATTTTTCATGAGTATAATTAATAATTACACTATAGTCATAAATAAATGGAAGTCTAGTGTACCAAGTGTAGTAATATAGTAAATGTATACCAATACATACAAATACCTACTCTGAATATTTCAACCTTACTTTTCTACTCGGAACAGAGATATATTTACAAAGTTTATTTTTTTCTAAATTCATTGCACTACACGTAACTGGGCTATGTCATCAGCAGATTAGGGCTCTATCTTATCACAGGTGTCCCCTATCAAAAATACTTCGACCTAGACGTTACGAGAGATAGTGTGATTTGTATGCGGTAATAACATATTGATGAAAGTAGATAAGAAATATATTTTGAGCATACATATATTTGTAGGCTTTTCTGTCATGTCATAAGCATCGTCGCAACATCATTGTACTGTACTGTATCTGTACTGCTTTTTAGGGTTCCGTACTCAAATAGTACCAAAGGAACCCTATTACTGAGACTTCGCTGTCCGTTCGTCTGTCTGTCTGTCTGTCTGTCCGCACTTTACAGGACTGTATCTCCTTAACCGTAATAGGTAGATACTTGAAATTTTCACTAAGCATGTCTTACTATGGAGGATTTAACAACAAATACTAAACACAAAATAAAATAAAATATTAAAGGGGTCCCCATACAAGAAACGTGTTTTTTGTGCGTTTTTAGCTTGAACATATGAACTATAATAGATAGAGACTTGAAATCTTCACAAAGTATGTATTACTATGGCCGCTATAACTAGAAATACTAATAACATGATCAAGTTAAAAATAAAAGAGAGTCCCCATTCAAGAAACGTGTTTTTTCAGGCCTTTTATGTTCGATCGTACAAACCTTAATAGATAGATACTTGAAATTTGCTAGTTGCGTGTATTATAATAGTTGCTATAATATCAAATAATAAAAACTAAATCAAATATCAAATTAAAGGGAGTCCCCATACAAAAAACTTATTTTTCCGGCAAATTTTGATCGATCGAAATCCTACGTATGCGAGTCCGACTCGCACTCTGTCAGTTTATTTTCCGGTATAAGGCGCGCAATGTTTCCAAGGTGATGAGAAGGTGGCGCTTATATCATTACAATAAACTGGCCAAGTGCAAGTCGGACTCGCACTCGTAGGGTTCCGTACCACCCCACAGTATTTTATAAGATCGAGCAAAAAATACCTAACAAATATTATCATTTTTCGCCAGCAAAAAATAATAATTCATAAACATTTTATTTCTTATAACGCCATCTAACGTCTAACAAAGGTGTTAGGGATCGACATTTCAATATAACGCCATCTATGGGACGTTTACCTAACTAAGCGTTCATGGCGTGAAATGCCGAAAAAAACACGTTTCTTGCACACCCCGGACACTCGCTAAATCTCCATACAAACTAGCGTTTTAACGACCGACACTGTGACACCGACACAGACACTACACACGGGTCGTTTTTCTATACGTGCATTTGTGTGTGTGATGTCTAAGGTTGTCGCCCGTAATCACCGTATCACAGATTATATAATAGTTACTTCGTACATACGTACTACGTACTGACCGTATGAATATATTTGTACACTTACCCAAAAAGCTTTTAACACTAAAAATATTAGTCGCTATTTCGTAAACCATCATCTCCAGGTCCAGTCGACTTGCAGAGAACAAACTGCACCACAGTAACTATTTTTTATTCTGTGTTGGGCGGCCAGCCAGAGCTGTACGAAACAATGTCGTGTGTCTTGCTCGCACGTTAGAGCGACATCAAGTAAAGAGAATATAAATACTACGTACCTACATCAAGTTCTCAATTGCTGTGTTATAAAAATGTTAAAACGTGAAAGTTTTTTTTAATATTTTACAAATTAAGCGTTATTTACGCACGAGTATATATATCGTTGTTTCATTTATGAAAATTAATTCTAAAATACGAATATGTAGGTAGGTATACTAATATAATTAAGTGTTTATTATATACCTACGTAATAAGAACCTACGTAAATTTGAACCTCCAGTGTCTACTGGTCCCAACATAAATGTATGAAGTTGATGTTCTTCTCTCCGTGAGTAGTAATTGTTCTATAGTCGTACGCGTGTGGCGTCCTTGCTCAGCGCAGCTCCTCGACAGCTCCAGAGTCGTGGCGGGGTGAGGAAGCCCAGAATTGGTGGGGGGAACAGAGTGTCCGTTCTATACGTAGTATTATTATCTTTTCTATGTTTCTTGTATGGGGATCCTCTATTATTTTTAACTTTATTTTGTTTTTAGTATTTGTTGTTATAGCGGCAACAGAAATACATCATCTGTGAAAATTTCAACTGTCTAACTATCACGGTTCATGAGATACAGCTTGGTGACAGACGGACAGACAGACAGACAGACAGACGGACAGCGGAGTCTTAGTAATATAGTCCCGTTTTACCCTTTGGGTACGGAACCCTAAGCATTAAAACAAGTTGTGCCCCACAGTTTCACCCATATATAATTAAGAAATTGACTTCTATAGAAGTGGCCACCACCCAAAACCGCTACAAAGATATGACCTAACATAGCTAACTAGCTAGCCGAATTAAATAGCTCTATAAGAGGGTAAGACCGCAGAATATGGATAGATTGAGTTGTATTAGATACTTACTAGAAAACCCGCTACATTACTAAATAACAGTGGATAGATCTGAAAAATTATTACATACTTCATCAATCCCACGTATGTGAGATATGGGTAAATTTTATGTTAACAATTACTAAATACGAGATACAAATAGTTACTCGTAGATGACAATGATTATTAATATTTTTTGCTACTTCACTGGAAAAACCTACGGGACCTATCTATTATTAGCTCTAGCTATTATTAGTAGCTGTTAAGAAAGCATAACCTTTAACTTGCAGATATGCTTATCGACCATTTACTTAGTCTTCACGGTAATTTGCAGGAATAAGATTCAACATTATTTATTTTCTTCAAAAGCTTACTAGAAATGTGAGTTGCACATTACTAGTAGGTAGGTAGTCTTGAAGTAAATTGTTAAACACAATCCAAAATTTCATCGTACCGACGGGACTTGAACCCGCAACCTCCGGAATAACATGTTCCGGTGCTTTTTTCATGTTATGCCGGAGGTTGCGGGTTCAAGTCCCGTCGGTACGATGAAATTTTGGATTGTGTTTAACAATTTACAAAAATATAAAGTGTGAAACACTTCAAAGAAACATAGTAGTCTTGAAGTAACGTAAATAAGCTTGTGTCTGGTGTGGGTTCAATATTACAATGGGTGAGAATAGATCTCACGACCTCTCGATCGCCAGGCCGATCGATGCCTTAGCCATTGAGCTACTGCTGCTTCAATACATAACATTAGATCTATAATCAATACAAGCACAAGTGCCTATAGTAAATACACACAATACTCTTATCATTCTGGAAGTAACGGCTCCTACCAGTAATAGCAATAACATTGCAAATAAATAACTGTCAACCTTGAATACATGTAACGTGTGATAAATATTCAACTTAATAACTAAGTAATATTTACATACCTTATACCAGAGTTTCTTCTCAGTTTCTCACATAATAATATCCATTACTATGTATAGGGTATTTATCTGGTACGATTGTAGCATTTAAGCGCAAAATAATTTTATGCAATCAGTGTTCAGTCTACTATCCTGTACCTACCATATTTATTCTGTATACGTACTGGTTTCCTTCAACGCATTTTATAGAATAACTGAGAGGGAGTTTGAAATTATATTTTAAATGTATGTTTGCGTTATAATTAGTCAACTGTACATCAGTTTCTTATAAAGCATGCCACTGACCCTAATAATTGTTTTTTTTTAACCAAAGTTTCAATGATTCTAAATCTTTATCATTAATAATCTTCATCAGTCCACTGCTGGACAGAGGCTACTCCTATAATACATCATTGAATCCAGCTGTTCTCTTCCAGTTACTTTTTCAATTGACTTCCAAAAAGGAGGAGATTGTCAATTCGTCTTTTATGGTTTTTTTTGTATGTATGTTACGTGATTACTCCGTCAATTGTGAACCGATTCGAATTTTTTTTTTTAATTGGTAGGGTATATTTTCGACGTAGTCCCATTGCAATTTCATGAAGAATTGATAATTATCTCCAGAGATATAACGATAAACGTCTTAAACTTGCTACTGAAACTGACTCGCGGGGCATGGAAGTCGGTTGTTTTAGTTTTTAAACTATATTAATTATTGGTGGTCACTCTAGTATCTCTTCTGTGGCTCAGTTCATATCTCTGCTCTACATATACACATGTTATATGTATGACCTTTAGCAATGGCTAGTAACCAATTTTTATTTCATTTCCTAGTCACAGGGCGGTCTACGTCATATTTACATCGCAGTTGCTATGGTCTCATCGAAAGTTGCATGTTGGCAATAGTGATGAATTGATAATACAAATAACATAATTATCAACAGTATAATAAAACAAGCAATTTCTATACATAGAGTTGCAAAGAGTGGCCATCACTGTCGGCACAAACCGGTCAGGGCGGTGTAGCCGGTTGTACTCTGCAGAAAGTGAACTATGCAATTCTTGGGGAAACGGATACTCATTTCCTGGAAAATCTTCGAGTTATATTGTCTCTTCACCTATTTTCCAATTTTTTATAACATACTAATAGTGCTCCGCGGCTTCGCCCGCGATAAAAACTTCTATAATTTACTTATAACTTTTCTTTCATAAACATATTTCTATCATAAACACACATAAAAAAAGAATTAGCCAAATCAGTCCACCCGTTTATAAGTTATCGCGTGACTAAGGGAAATAGGGATTCCTTTATAAAAAACCTATTAATTACTTATTTCTTTACAAAAGTATTTGTGTGATGTTACGAATAAAAAAAGACTATCTAATCTTGTTTCTCCATACAAACTTTGAACCCCCGTTTCATTCCCTTAAGGGGTGAGTATTGAAAAATCCTTTCTTAGTACACTGTTACGTACTAAGACAAATATACGCTCCAAATGTCAAGTCTCTACGACCAGCGGTTTAAGCTGTGCGTTGTCTCTAAGTCAGTCAGTATGTCAGGACAAAGATTCTTATAGTATTAGATTATTATGTGACTCACAGATTTTTTATGAGTGTTTTTTTTTAATTAATATAAATGACACCATGATACTATTTCTGATGTTACAATATATTTTTTATGATGTGGTTAGTATGGTGATAGTATTTATGAAAGTCTGTTAGTTGAGTTGGTTTTCTATTTTATTGATGACCGGCTCGATCAAATCTGAAATTTTTGCACAGGTATTCTTGTTCCAATTTGGAAAATATTAGTAAATGGTTGACCGAAAGATTACGAAACCTAAACTACCTTTATTCTGAGATTCAGATTTAAAAATAACCTCAACATAAAGAGTACTTAATTTCAGTTAAATATACAAATATCGAAGTACCCCCTTGTTATTGGCAGCACTACCTGCTTCAATATTCCTAAAAAATTTTGGTAATGTAGTAGGTACTCAAAATTTACGTAACAGCAAGTATTCATCGTCATACCAAAAACTCAAAATTCCACATTTAATTTTAACTACATTCACAAAATTAAGTTTGAAATTATCTGAGCCATACATTTCGGTCGACGTTCGTCACACTTCGTTTAGGTTGTCAAAGGGAAATCGTTGGACCGTGATGAGTCGAGTTCAAAAGGCCAGCCAAGCCAGATTTCGCTTTTCTTTCTGCTGTCTAAATTGTAGTCATTAAATTTCAGACTTTTGATGAACATTCTAAAATATTTGATGGTGTTTTAAGCTACAAAAATGTGTTCCAGATTTGTAAAAAAAATTAAGCTTGTTCAAAAGATTTAAAAATAACCGTAGTACACTACCTTGCTGGTAAAAAGGCTAAAAATTGAAATAATACGAAAGCTACAAAAAACCCGACCACGTACTATCCTACTTTATTATTATAAATGTCAATGTTTGGATGTTGTTCTAAAATAGCGCAAAAATAATGGTTTTGGATGACATTTAGCATACAGATAGTTTACACATTATTATACTTTTTAAAGCGATTGAAGCTGAATGGCGCAACTATTTAGGTTTTCTATGTTACTTTGGACTTCTAAGATTAGACCACCTTGTATATGCCACAAGACCATTCCAAAATGAAGAAAACTACCAAACCAAGTTAGAAAGCCTCAAAAGTTATTCAAATAAAACATAAAAAGCCTTGGATTATGCAAGTGTAACAGATGGGGTAACGTGAGCAAAAGGCAGAACTAATTGTACCGTTTTAACGTTGTCGAAGCAAAAGCAGCGAGAATTGAAAGGAATAAGCGAGAAATTGATTTTGAAGTGAAATAAATGGTTGATACAAGTATATACGTTTGTGTAAATTTATACATGTATTTATAATTGATAAAGCAAAATCAAAAATCTTACAAACGACATTTGACTAGTATCGCGAGTGTTTAAAATCCTTTTAAATGAGGTTAAGAGCGAACGCGGGGTGCACTTTTCCATACAAATGTATGTCAACGTAAAATAACGTTAACCCGTAACGTTTCCACCCTGGAAAATGCTTCTCAAACATCTTACAAACGACATTTGACTAGTGTCGCGAGAGTTTAAAATCCTAAAACATATATTCGGATAAACGCAAATCAAATTTATCTTTATTTGCTAACGACAAATAATAAACTAACAGCAACATCTTCATAATAACAAAGTAAACATTAAAAATATAGCCTCATCCTTGAAAGCTATTTTACGGATAACTAAGTATGAAATAAGATTACATAATCAATTAAAAATAACAATTCATACCTAATAAATATGGAAAACGTCAATCTTCAAACGATATCAATAGTCTACAAACGATTTTAGAAGTTTATAGTATGTGAAATGTTAACATACAAATATAACACAATTTATTAAATTCATGTGGTACCAATAACTAATTAAAAAGGACCACTCTTGTTCATGGTTTATTATTATTAACGATAGGTACTTAATTTTAGTCGTACTTTTAACTTATCGCTTAAACAATAGCCCACGTTTCTTATTGTTTACGTCGACATAACAACACGGAGGAAGAAAACGTCGTCATTATTTTCTTCGAAGCAGACGCCGTGCAGTTTTAATCACGAAATATTAAACTTCTGTGCAACGGGTAAGCAGTACCATGGATTACAACAACTCAACATTTTGATTTTTTGACATTAAATAATTAGATCAAAACTTTTTATAATACCCAAAATAATTCATTCATATAAAGTAGATCGGTAAAAATTAAATATAAATCTGCGCAAAGTGAACGATCATAAGCTGCCAAACCAAAAAATTTCGAACCTCTATCCTATTTTGTTTTGTCACATCAATTCACAGCTGAAAATTTATTAAACTTGTACATGAACTAAGGTACTGTCCAAGTCCATACTTGATATCCGTATATCGACTTGGAACTCTAAACAATACGTGTCTTCAATAACTTCAATGAGGTTCATTGAAAGGCGGGTCTCACACATCGTCTCATAAACATGCCACATGCACCCGTCTTCTAATAAACTCAGTGGAGTTAGCACGAGTATCAACTATTTATAACCATAACAATTGGACCGCTGCAAGCTCAATTGTAGCTCTGTGCAGTCCAATTTTATTAACCCCTAGAGTTTGTATTATATGTAGTTTGATTTGTTTCTTTGTTTGTAACTTAGTCTAAATAGTAATTGGCTTTATGTTTTCTCGCGCACGATATGTGAAAATAATATATGTAATTATAAGTATAATATACGTCATTGACCAAACGGTATTTTTGACCGACTTCAAAAAAAGGAGGAGGTTTCTAAATTTGACCGTATATATATATATATATATTTTATGTTTGTTCGCGGATAACTTCGTCGTTTTGATTATTATTTTTTTGTTGGAAAGGAAATATTCCAAATTTGGCATATGGTAATTTTATCGAGATCTGATTGGTATCTCCAGAGATATGGAGATATACACATCAAAATTGATACTGAAAATTAATAGCGCGGCATTGAAGCCGGTTCTTTTTTAGTTCTTTAAACGATCTTATTATAATCAGTCCTTAGTTTGCCGACAAAACAGCCAATTTTAAAACTGAATATGGTTATTGAAATTCAGAAGTAAATTAATTTATTTTTGGTTAACATTATTTAGTAATGTTGAGTATTCGATGTATTCGGAGGTACCTATTCGAAGTTCTTATTATATCTCAAAACATGGTACAACGTAAATTGTTAAACACAATCCAAAATTTCATCGTACCGACGGGACTTGAACCCGCAACCTCCGGAATAACATGTTCCGGTGCTTTTTGCCAATTAAGCCACGGTGCGAAGTATCGTTACGACGAAATTAGTGGATTGCATTTGTTAACCCAATTATGCATTGGTGGCGCCATCTATGACTACTAATTACGTAAGTTAATCATTCGGAAGAATACATTACAGTTTTCAAATCCGACGAGAGATGTTGCACTGCGTAAATCAAATATTATGTTTCTTTGAAGTGTTTCACACTTTATATTTTTGTAAATTGTTAAACACAATCCAAAATTTCATCGTACCGACGGGACTTGAACCCGCAACCTCCGGAATAACATGTTCCGGTGCTTTTTGCCAATTAAGCCACGGTGCGAAGTATCGTTACGACGAAATTAGTGGATTGCATTTGTTAACCCAATTATGCATTGGTGGCGCCATCTATGACTACTTATTACGTAAGTTAATCATTCGGAAGAATACATTACAGTTTTCAAATCCGACGAGAGATGTTGCACTGCGTAAATCAAATATTATGTTTCTTTGAAGTGTTTCACACTTTATATTTTTGTAAATTGTTAAACACAATCCAAAATTTCATCGTACCGACGGGACTTGAACCCGCAACCTCCGGAATAACATGTTCCGGTGCTTTTTGCCAATTAAACCACGGTGCGAAGTATCGTTACGACGAAATTAGTGGATTGCATTTGTTAACCCAATTATGCATTGGTGGCGCCATCTATGACTACTTATTACGTAAGTTAATCGAGGTTGCGGGTTCAAGTCCCGTCGGTACGATGAAATTTTGGATTGTGTTTAACAATTTACAAAAATATAAAGTGTGAAACACTTCAAAGAAACATAATATATGGTACAACGTGTTACACAAAATAATTGCTTAAAAACCAGGTTTTGATTTTACGCCACTTACGGTGGTTTAATTTTCAAGCTTTTATTTAGTTTCACCTGTCCCGTTGTTTGTTATCAAATCTTGCAAATTAAATTTGATCCACTTCCCAGATACCGATTGAGCTGAAATTTTGCATACATGTGTAAATCGCGCGACAATGCAATATTATGATGACATGGTGCTGATCAGATGATGGAGCTGGAAGGTGACCAAATGAACTCCTTTACTACACATGTTATACCCGTCGTGTTTTTGCTCGTTGGTTTTGTCTTCACTTACTCTGATCCTAGGTTATGTAAAAGCTTGTGTTTTAAAAGGTTTTTTTTATTACTTGTTTTTAACCGACTTTAAAAAAGGAGGAGGTTTCTCAATTCGACCGTATATATATAATATATTTTTTATGTTTGTTAGCGGAAAACTTCGTCGTTTATGAATCGATTTTGAATATTATTTTTTGTTGGAAAGGAGATATTCCATGTGTCGTACCATGGTAATTTTATCTAGGTCTGACATGTATCTTCAAAGATATGGAGATAAATACCTCACAATTGGCACTGAAAATTAATAGCGCGGCATTGAAGTCGGTTCTTTTTTAAACGATCTTATTATATCATTTGTTTTTAGCTTGATAACATGAAAAGAGTATTAAAAGATGAGTACATAGTAGTAAACTTAATAGTGCTGTTATTACGTGTCAATATACCACTAAATAAAACACGCCCATAACCATAAATGACAACACAAACACAGTTGATTATATTTTACACCTTTATCAACCACCGAAACTTTATATACCACAAGAGTACTAAAACAGGCTGACCACAGAGTTTTTCGTAGTAACCCATTCTAAAATAGTGAAGACAACGGGTTTGCGGCGAGGTCCAGCCAGTGCCAAACAGAGTGTGTCGGGACCGGACTGACGGCCCGAACCTGTGGACCTTGACGGTCAAGCTAGCCTACTAGAAAAACGGTATATTAAGTTAAATGAGGAACTAGGAAAGAGCTTGAAATGGGCCTATTTAAGCGACTTAAACAATTAGGAGGTTCTATGTTCGAACTATATGTATTTTTGTTATGTTCACCGATTTATTTGTCAATTGAAAAATATTTTGTTATTAGTAAGAAATTTATTCCGAAATACTTTACTTCCGCTATTATTTATTCTGTGCTATTATTATATACATCAACTAATTAAATGAATAAGAAGTCTGATAGGCAACAAAAACTGCGTTTTCATAAATGCGACTTGGGTCACTTCTGTTCTGAATACTTCAAAATATATTATTTTCTATTAAATTAGTCAATAAAATATTTACTTACACAATGATTTCGAGCAAGTATTTATATTCCGTGCTACATTTTTTAAATTTTATCTACATAAATACCTTTTTGATATACATCAAGTTGTTTTTAAATTTTTATGGACGTTGCACACAAACAATACTGCTCATTCAAGCTTAAAACGAGCCGATGTGAAGTTTATAAATGTGTTTCTGTCACTACGAAACGTCAGACAAATGGTTTTATGGAAAATTCGGCGAGACAAAGCAAGTTTACGGGAAACCAAGAACGCTTTTCCAACATTCCAAATTATTTCATATAATTTTTTCTTCGATTTGTACCGTATTCGTAGCCGGCTTACCTATAAATTTGTTGTCAGGATATGACGAAATGCAGAAAAATATCAGCAGGATACGGATTGTACAAATGGTCGTTGCTGACAAAGTTCCGTTTACGTCAACGCAAATTCAAAATGTCTAGGAATGATTCGTAATTTATTTGTTCAAAACAAATGTCACTGCCATACATGTTTGAAGTAGCGTTTCGTGTGTATGGAAATTTGTCTGCGGGCATTGTAGCGCTACCAGTTATCGACAATAAAATATCCTCAAAAATTTACATCTAGTACTATAAGAATCTTTGTCCTGACATACTGACTGACTCACTGACTCACTGACAGACAACGCACAGCCTAAACCGCTGGTCGTAGAGACTTGAAATTTGGAGGGTATATTTGTCTTAGTACGTAAGGGTGTACTAAGAAAGGATTTTCCAAAATTCACCCCTTAAGGGGATGAAATGGGGGTTCAAAGTTTGTATGGAGAAACAAGATTAGATCGTCTTTTCTATCCGAAACTTCACATAAGTGCTTCAATAAAAAAATAAGTAAAGACGTGTTTCAGGTTTTTTTGGAATTCCACCCCTAAGAGGGTGAAATGGGGTAATAAAGTGTAAAATCAATATTGTTTCGGATTGCGCTGAAATTTGGCATGCAAATAGTTATTACGACGTTAGTTCCCACTGAGAAAGGATTTTCCAAAATTAACCCTCGAAGGGGATGAAACGGGGGTTCAAAGTTTGTATGGAGAAACAAGATTAGATAGTCTTTTCTATCTGAAACTCCACACAAGTGCTTCAGTAAAAAAATAAGTAAACACGTGTTTCAGGTTTTTTTAAAGTCACCCCTAAGAGGGTGAAATTGGGTAATAAAGTGTGAAAATCAATATTGTTTCGGATTGCGCTGAAATTTGGCATGCAGATAGTTATTACGACGTTAGATCCCTCTGAGAAAGGATTTTCCAAAATTGACCCTCGAAGGGGATGAAACGGGGTTTCAAAGTTTGTATGGAGAAACAAGATTAGATAGTCTTTTCTATCCGAAACTCCACACAAGTGCTTCAGTAAAAAAATAAGTAAACACGTGTATCAGGTTTTTTTGAAATTCCACCCTTAAGAGGGTGAAATGGGGTAATAAAGTGTAAAATCAATATTGTTTCGGATTACGCTGAAATTTAGCATGCAGATAGTTATTACGACGTTAATTCCCTCTAAGAAAGGATTTTCCAAAATTAACCCTCGAAAGGGATGAAACGGGGGTTCAAAGTTTATATGGAGAAACAAGATTAGATAGTCTTTTCTATCCGAAACTTCACACAAGTGCTTCAGTAAAAAAATAAGTAAACACGTGTTTCAGGTTTTTTTGGAATTCCACCCCTAAGAGGGTGAAATGGGGTAATAAAGTGTAAAATCAATATTGTTTCGGATTGCGCTGAAATTTGGCATGCAAATAGTTATTACGACGTTAGTTCCCACTGAGAAAGGATTTTCCAAAATTAACCCTCGAAGGGGATGAAACGGGGGTTGAAAGTTTGTATGGAGAAACAAGATTAGATCGTCTTTTCTATCTGAAACTCCACACAAGTGCTTCAGTAAAAAAATAAGTAAACACGTGTTTCAGGTTTTTTTTAATTCCACCCCTAAGAGGGTGAAATTGGGTAATAAAGTGTGAAAATCAATATTGTTTCGGATTGCGCTGAAATTTGGCATGCAGATAGTTATTACGACGTTAGTTCCCTCTGAGAAAGGATTTTCCAAAATTGACCCTCGAAGGGGATGAAACGGGGGTTCAAAGTTTGTTTGGAGAAACAAGATTAGATAGTCTTTTCTATCCGAAACTTCACACAAGTGCTTCAGTAAAAAAATAAGTAAACACGTGTTTCAGGTTTTTTTGAAATTCCACCCCTAAGAGGGTGAAATGGGGTAATAAAGTGTAAAATCAATATTGTTTCAGATTGCGCTGAAATTTGGCATGCAGATAGTTATTACGACGTTAGATCCCTCTTTGAAAGGATTTCCCAAAATTAACCCTCGAAGGGGATGAAACGGGGGTTGAAAGTTTGTATGGAGAAACAAGATTAGATCGTCTTTTCTATCCGAAACTTCACATAAGTGCTTCAGTAAAAAAATAAGTAAAGACGTGTTTCAGGTTTTTTTGTAATTCCACCCCTAAGAGGGTGAAATGGGGTAATAAAGTGTAAAAATCAATATTGTTTCGGATTGCGCTGAAATTTGGCATGCAGATAGTTATTAATTACGACGTTAGTTCCCTCTGAGAAAGGTTTTCCAAAATTCATCCCTGAAGAGGATGAAGCGAGGGTTCAAAGTTTGTATGGAGAAACAAGAATTGATTGTCTCTTATATTCGAAACTTCACACAAGTAGTTTAGTAAATAAATGAGTAAATACGTGTTTCAGGCTTTTTGAAATTCTATTCCTAAAAGGGTGAAGTGGAGTAACAATGTCTGAAATCAATATTGTTTCGGATTGCGCTGATATTTTGCATCCAGATAGAAATTTTGACGTAGGTATCCGCTGAGAAAGGATTTTTCAAAATTCACTCTTCAAGGGATGAAGCGGGGGCTCAAATTTTGGATAGTCATTTTATTCGACATTTCTCACAAGTACTTCTGTAAATAAATAAGTAAATACGAGTTTCAGACTTGTTCAAAATGCCACCCTAAAAGAGTGAACTGGGGTAAAAAAGTCTGAAAATCAATATAGTTTCGGATTGCGCTTTATTGGGTTTTCGGATTTTAAAAATATGAATCCTGATTTGTCTTAGTCACGCAATAACATGAAAACAGGTGAACCAATTTGGCTAATTTTTATTTGATGTCTTTAATGATAGAATCGTTTTTACAAAAGAAAAGTTTTAAGTAAATAAAAGGAGTTTTTAACGCGGGCGTAGCCGCGGGGGACTTCTAGTACTTACATAAGTGTTTAATGTAACGTCACTTGGTTATGTCCTTTTTTTAATCGATTCAGACCTAGACCTCCTGTTCTACTTTGCCATGCTAACGAATGCCCGTTTGAAACTAGTATCGAGGTCTAGTCTATTCGCGTAGTGGTTGATATCAAAATACTTATTTTAACTTTGCCGATGCTTCAGACAAATACTTTAACGTGCTCTAAGCTTCTTTCTAAGCTCTGACCTTATCAAAGTCTGATTTTAGAATAATATTTTTCAGGACGGCTTAATACTTACCTTTACCATTAATATGGTAATAACTGTTTAGTTTACACTAAATTTTAACTAAATTTTAGTCTACACTAATTAGTGTAAACTAAACAGTTATTAACTACAAAGAGTATGTTTCTCAAAGAGTATGTTTCCAAAGTCTGTTTCCATGCGGCCATGTAAGATTGAAAGTATTCAATTCTAATTTAAAGTAAGTATAGCAATGAGAATCGTGCTCAGTGACGTACTATTGGAGAGACCTATGTCCAGCAGTGGACTAGTATAGGCTGATGATGGTACGACTGAAAGCATAATGAAATATTTCACAATTTACTTGCAAGTTCATGGCTTTGCCTCTAAAATATGCAATCAAGTCTTAGTTGCTTGAAGAAACCTAGATCCTTTATTATAAAAATAACATGCCACCTCTTGTTTTTACACGCGAAGTACATCTATACACGACATAGGCACATAAAAACGACAAAAAAGGCTGTACTCTTCTCATTCATATTCACTGGCATTTGTTTCGGTATGAAATGGATATTAGCTATTCATGACAAATCGGCGGCGTCGGCGGGAGCTTGTCGCGGTATTTCTATATACAGTTTGTGGGTACCTAGAATTTACTTATTATATTTTTGCATAATCTATAATAGCAGGACACTGTTAGTCCTTCTGGAGCGGTATCACTTTGTCAGTTACAGCTCGTTCACATCTGTCGTGTGTCGGATCCGATTTTTACAAGCTGTTATTTAATTTCATTAATCGGATGTTTCAGTGGCCGAACATTTTATACCAAGCTATTCACACTTGTCGGCCTGATTTTGTCATTTGTTTTGATAACCCGATAAAAAATCGGACCCGACACACAACAGATGTAAACAGGCGGTTATTCTGTAGTGAATTAGAAATATTTTTCGGTTTTTGTACATGAGCTCTATGTAATAAATCTAGTTTTTCGTGTGTCTGATCATTGCGTCTGTTATAGACAGACATCGTTTACTATCGAGCGAGGAAAAGATAAGTAGACTTGCTTGTCCTGCTTGAATTTACACCATAAAAATAGAATAGTGAAATAAAATCGATATCATGGGCTAAAATAGTCACTAGGGTTCCTACAAGCGGCTTGTCCTAAATCTACGTATAAATTATCTATTATTTGTAGAATGACATTAGAGCCTACATGTCTAAATAATTAGGTATCTATCGCCTAACCTTTGTCCCGTATTGCGATTTGGGAGTCATAAACACAACAACACACTGTGACTAGGTGGAGCAATGACATACGCAAAGCGGTGGGCAGTGACTGAAAACAAAGAACCGAAGATCGGGCTCAGTGGCATGTCTTGGGAGAGGCCTACGTCCAGCAGTGGACTGATACCGGCTGATAATGATGATGATAATGATGATGAAACACATGCCTACAATTTCAGTAGGTGGCGCTCAACATTATCATTCAGCATAAATGATAAAAAAAACTAACAGCAAGAAGAATATATTTTATGTATATTATGTATACATAGAGTATGTATGTATTTAGTTATAGATATTAAAATGTAGATTTAAATACCTACAATCACGATAACAGAATGTTAGGGACGTGTCGAGCCTTCACGCCTATACCTTTATGAATAATTGTAAATAGCAGCCTTCGTTCTAATTACCTTAGTTGAAGCTCCTTATTTTTTTCGAACTAGTCTACACATATTGATGTTCGGTGAAAAGCAATTATATTCAAATTGAATGCCCGTGGGAGTATTTGTGTAGGTTCTATCAAGAATCTACATCGAAGATTATGAATATACTTGTATGTCTTTACGAATATCATTTTCCTGGACGTTAGTATATACAGTTTAGTAGTCTATATTATAACAGATACCAAATAATTAAGATAGTTAAAAAACGAAAACAACCGACTTCCATGCCCCGCGAGTCAATTTCAGTAGCAAGTATCATCAAGTGTCATATCTCTGGAGGTATTTATTAGATCACGATGAAATTACAATGGGACCACCTCGGAAACGTACCTTACCGATTCAAAAAATAATCATTCCAATCGGCTTACAATTCATGGAGTAATCGCGTAACATACACACAAAAAAAGAAGAAAAAAAAAACATAGAGACGAATTGAGAATCTCATTCTTTTTAGAAGTCGCTTGAAAATAAATTAGATTTCCTATTTTATTGTTTCACATTCATCATACATTATCGACATCGTCATCACACCATCTATGTTACCGGAATGGTACCATCAAGGGTTCTTTAAGTCACGAGTGAAAAGGTATCTTCTAGACAAGCGTGTCATATCATATTGAGGTGAGTTAGAGGACCAATTTCAATTATTTCAATTTTTTTTAAGACTATTCAGATTATTAAAATATAATTTAAAAGTATATAACTTTGTGAAAGGGCATGTTGTGCTTACATATTTTTTATGTATTGATGTATATACAATATATACTAGCAAAAGCTAGCTTTATAAGTGGGTACTTACTATTGCTAGTGTAATTATTTGCAGCGTTTTCCCACAAGAGCGCAAATTTTCATTTTACAAGCTTTCCCAGTATTGTTTTGGCTTATAATTGTAATGGTAATGAATTCGTGCGATCACTATCTGTCTGGTCGTATATCTTTCTGCCCTGCAGATGTTATTGTTATCGTTTTTGTGCTTTAGTATATGTATTTGCAATTGTTTTCTAATGATTGTTGATAATTATGGGCGCGTCCACTGCAAAAGTAAACACCAAAGCACACCCCGGACACTCGCTAAATCTCCATACAAACTAGCGTTTTAACGACCGACACTGTGACACCGACACAGACACTACACACGGGTCGTTTTTCTATACGTGCATTTGTGTGCGTGAAAATGTTTAAACGTGAAAGTTTTTTTAAATATTTTACAAATTAAGCGTTATTTAAGCACGAGTATATATATATATATATATATATATATATATCGTTGTTTCATTTATGAAAATGAATTCTAAAATACGAATATGTAGGTAGGTATACTAATATAATTAAGTGTTTATTATATACCTACGTAATAAGAACTTACGTAAATTTGAACCTCCAGTGTCTACTGGTCCCAACATAAATGTATGAAGTTGATGTTCTTCTCTCCGTGAGTAGTAATTGTTCTATAGTCGTACGCGTGTGGCGTCCTTGCTCAGCGCAGCTCCTCGACAGCTCCAAGTCGGTGGCGGGGTGAGGAAGCCCGGAATTGGTGGGGGGAACAGAGTGTCCGTTCTATACGTAGTATTATTAACTTTTCTATGACCAAAGTGAATAATATAAAGGCACTTAAAAGTATAAAATCATATATCATATGTATTGGTCAAATCTTTATGCTAGAATTTGTTACACTTGTTAAATAGAATGTTTAAGATAATAATTATCTATACTATTTCTTTGTTATAATTGCTTATTTATTATTGAATTTAATTTCTACTCTAGCGTCTCTACCAACTCAGATAACGTATATTATATAACAGCAAAGTGGTTATTATTTCAATTTAATATTTCACAAAATAAATTCCCATTCTGAATATACTCATTAGTGCCCCAATTTCTAAAACTACCAACTCGAACTAAACAAAAAAAAAATCATTGCGCTGTGCATTCCGCCGCACAATGCACATACCTACACAGAGAAATGAGTTTCACACTTAGAACAATCGCACTCGTAATTCACGGAGAATGTGAGTGCAACCCATTTTAGGAAACTCTTCTAGTGAAATAGTAACGCCAGTGTGAAAGCGAAAGTTGAATGCGTTAAAAAGGTGATAAATGCTCTAGTTTTTTGGCTATCGTGGTTATACTATTATTTATTCTAGTCGTAACGTAGTATTATTGTTACTTAAACCAATCATTAGTGATGGGATCTATACTATCACGTAAGATTTACTTGTTTTTTGTATAGAAGTAGGTGCTTTTTGTTGTTCGTAATATTAAAATAATTCAATTTTCAATGTTGATTTTCCTTTTCGCTATCACAGAACAGGAGAAACAGGTGTTCTGTGCTCGCAATGGAACAGTTTAAGATGCGGTTTATAAAACTTTTGTAAGAATTATTTAACTATTATATCATCATCATCATTATCAACCGGTAAGAATCCACTGCTGGAAGTAGGCCTCCCCTTAGACACGCCACTGAGCCCAATCTTCGGCTCTTTGTTTCCAGTCACTGCTCACCGCTTTGCGATTGTTGTCGCTCCACCTAGTCACAGGGCATTCTAGCCTACGTTTGCCGATTTGGTTCTACGGCAGATTATGATCAGCCCACTGCCACTTAAGTTTGCTAATCCGCTGAGCTACATCTACTGCTACATATATACATGCTATGTCTGAACTATTATATATTTACCTGATAAATTTAATCAAATATAAACTGAAGCAGCATTGCATAATAACAAACTAATATTAGCAGTTCAATAGCAGATAATCTGCGACTAAAACGTAACGTATTCTCATTACCTTCAGTGAATACAACAATGATTGCTATATCTTAATTGCTGCTATTCCAAGGTATAAGTGGATAGATAACTCTGATTTCCATTACTCTGAAGTACCGCTTTGGAATAAACAGAAGGCAATTAAAGATTCTAAAATTAGATCAGTATTTTTGGACTAATTGCTTTTGGTTTTGTGGAGAAATGAACGATGAGAGACACAGTAATGTTGGAGAAATTTCTTAGATCTATATAAAGTACGAGTAACCATTATGTTAAGGTATGTTTGAAATGATATATAGATTTTGTTAACTTGTAGTATAGAAATATTTTAAAAATGCGATAGTGAATACCGATTTGCAACGACAACACAACAGTTATTTTCGCGGTGAAATTCGTAACTTGATTTCTAGATATGAAATAAAAGTGAGAGTTTTTACGCATATTAGAATATACTATAAAGTGTATTTTTCTACTATTTATGCTAGCTTTACCTACCAAGCATTCGCAGAATTGCTTTTTTAGGGTTCCGTACCCAAAGGGTAAAACGGGACCCTATTACTAAGACTCCGCTGTCCGTCTGTCTGTCTATCTGTCTGTCTGTCTGTCCGTCTGTCACCAGGCTGTATCTCATGAACCGTGATAGTTAGACAGTTGAAATTTTCACAGATGATGTATTTCTGTTGCCGCTATAACAACAAATACTAAAAACAGAATAAAATTAAAAAATAATAGAGGGTCCCCATACAAGAATCGTGTTTTTTTCGGCATTTCACGCCATCTATGAACGCTTAGTTAGGTAAACGTCCCATAGATGGCGTTATATTGAAATGTCGATCCCTAACACCTTTGTTAGACGTTAGATGACGTTATAAGAAATAAAATGTGTATTAATTATTATTTTTTGCTGGCGAAAAATGATAATGGTATTTTATGCTCGATCTTATAAAATACTGTAGTGTGGTACGGAACCTACTAGTGCGAGTCCGACTTGCACTTGGCCAGTTTATCTTTCGTCTTTGTGATAAAGAATGTGCGACATTTAAATTCATGACGATCCGCGAAATAGATCCACATGGTGACAACCTGTTATTATTTGGTCTTGTTTATACCATCGTTTAAAAGTAATTAACTCAAAACAGGTTCAGATAGTAATAATAAAATGCAGATTGTACATACGTAAGTCACATTCATTATGTACGTATATAACTTAATTATTTTTTCGGTCGTCGTAATTAGTTCTTCAAAAAGTTGAATTCTAAGGGATCACTCCGTTGTTTGTCTCAACAATTGTAATTATGTGTAAAAATATAACCTACATGTAGTTTCTGTAGAGCAAAAATAACGAAATTTAGCAAACAAGAAGAGTTGCAGCATAAGGCCAATTGTAAAAAATGTTAAATAGTAGTATAATATCAGATACATCATACAAACTTTTTATGTGTGTTCATGCTTACACTTTGCATTGTTCAAGAAGATTTTTTCAACTATACCTAAAAGTTGCAAAATACATAATGACAAATTAACGATGTATAGAGAACCTTTGATGCCAGTATTAGACTCACTCATTTCATATATGAGATTTTTATTAATAAATGTTGACCGAACGTATAGAAGCAGAAATTATGACGCCGTTATACACGCTACATGAACTTCAATAGGCCATTCCCGTGAAGTTGAAAAGTTCAAGGCCTTTCTCAGTATTTTTATGCGAGGTTTTGATGTGAACCATTCATAAAATAACATAATGCGACCTGACAAATAATAAATATATGTACGAAAAATTGAATTGGATTTTTTAGTTGACTTGGGTTATGTTAAAAAATACTAGTAATTACTATTACTAAGGCGGTAAAAAAAGATAGTTAAGTGAATAAAAACATAAATTTATTTGATTAACAAACGTACCTGTAAGTAAAAACCAAACACTCTTTTGGACCGACTGAAGTAAGTACTAAAAAAGAAAAAATAGAAATAATTTGATCGTTTGGCATCCATAAATATGTTTGTGAAAACTCCTAATTTCCTTCGACAACCGATGGAACTGAAATTCGGTATGTAAATAGCCTAGACCCTGGAATAACACATAGGGTACTTTTATCCCAAAATTCCCACGAAAACGATGTCTGGATAAAATCGCGGGGTCAGTAGACTAGTATGTCATAATTACTTTTAAGGCACTTTATGAACGAAAAGCAACACACTCAACCACCCTTCTCCGAAAAACAATAACTCCAAGCTTTCCCAATCTCGCCCACAAGAATCCATAGCAATATACTGAATTCCTAAGCCTGTCCAGCTACTTGCTCTAGATCTTAAATACCGAGTACTGACCTTTTGTGTGACGTCATCAAATAAGGCTTGGCGTGAATCCAACTGATAAGCACTTCAGTTTACTTGAACCAGCCTCGCTGCTTTTCTTGCCAGGTTAATGACACTGAGACCAGTTTCACCGGATCCTATTATAGTCCCTGATAGTCTTTTAGGAAGTTATCTGACAGATCTTCGAACACTTTTATTTGGCTTTATGTGCCAGATAACTATCTGAAAGTAGAGTCCGTGATAGCTTATTGGGTAACTCCTTATCTGCCAAATTAACTTTTAGGACCAGTTTCAACGGAGCTTGTATATTTATTGTATTATTGTATGGAAGACGGTTTGAGATAGTACCTAATTGTGCTCTGTGGAGATTGGATTAAAGTGAGTTCTCCTCCGCCTAGTCTCAGTGCCGTCTTTCAATTTCAGACAAGCATGATTTTCGCATCTTCAAGATAGCGGTTGAGTGTTTATCTGTCAAAGAAAACTTATCTGCCAGGAATACTACATCATGGCGTCATATTTAATCATTTTATTTTATATGTCAGATAACTATCTAAATATTATCATTAACCGGTGAAACTAGCCCTCAGTTTCCAGATTGTAAACTTCGCTACTTAACTGTGGATTAATGAAGGATGCGCCTCTGGATGATAATGATAACAACTTGGTACTTCCTTGGCACATAAACAGATTTAGGTTTGCTTTACGATTGTGGCGTTTCGGGTATCTTTACGAGCTCTTGGGCTATATAAACACAATTTATACTTATCAATATCAAGGTATTAAAACTGCAGTTAAGACTGGTCTTATTTGCTTCGTGTGTAACTTGAGGTAACTAAATGAAATAGTTAATCATCACATCTTGCTTCATAGCACATTTGATGCAGTTTTAGCAGCGAATAAATATATTTTAAATTAAATCAGTGCGTTTCTAAATGGTTACTTCTTAAAAGTGTCTAAATATGAATAATAATAACATAAATTCATCATCATTATCAGCCGGTGTCCGTCCATTGCTGGAAGTAGGCCTCTCCCAAGGTGCGCCACTGAGCCCGATCTTCGGCTCTTCTTTTCCAGTCACTGCCCACCGCTTTGCGTATGTCGTCGCTCCACCTAGTCACAGGACGTCCTACGCTACGTTTGCCGATTCGCGGTCTCCACTCCAGGACAAGTCTACCCCAACGGTTATCAGTCCTGCGGCAGATATGATATATTATATATATGATATATATACTCGTATAATATTACATAAATTAAAAATAAATTATTTTAAAATATCTTCCAAATCGGTTAATAAATGATATAGTTCTGAGGTAACAAACATAAAAAAAACAGTCGAATTAAGAACCTCCTCCTATTATGAAGTCGGTTGAATGACATGTTCAGTATTAGCCTTATTGTCGTATAACTGTTAAATTCAATTAAATAATAACCACCTTTCAACTTATAAGGGCCAATTTATTAATTCGTCAAAGTAACTATGCATATAATATCCTAACTGCATTATAATGGCTTTTAAGTGTCTCTAAGTTAACAGCAACTATGACAATCTTATAGTCCTTCATAAATACAAATGGGGTGCTTGTCCTGTCTGGGTGTCTGTTATTAAAATTAATGTGTCCAATTGTTTGGAACTCAGTGCACCACTCTTGCATAACTGCAAAGTATGACATAAAAATGGTACTACGAAAAACAGGTGACATAAATGCAAATTTTCGCCGGTCTAGTTTGAATAAGCGTTTTGTTTTAACTTTAATTTATAGAAGTTTAAACAGATCGCGTCTAGTTTGCACTTCTGTTTTATTAATACATTTTTGTGGTACAAATACTTTAATATCTACTTACTTACTTTAAGCTCTGTAAAGAAATAGATGTAGAAGACACTTATCAAACTTCAAACTAAAGCCTATTCCTTAAAAAGTAAAACAGCAGATATAGGTCCTGTTGTCTTTATTGAAAGTACGGACACACCGCAGCGTCCTGCGTGCGCGATCTAGGCGGCGATCAGATAGCGCAGTAGTATTAGCACCGACTGGTTCACACCAAACGCAATCAGAAAACAATTGAAAAGTACTTAGATCGCATCCGCAGATCGCAGGACGCCGCGGTATGACCATACCATAAGTAGTATTAACTTTAAGCAAAATCGGGTGGAATAAAATTATTAACCATACTCGTAAATGTAGGCGAGTGCATGAATATTCATGCAGCCAAAATAAAACCACGATATAAAATTAACAGTAGAGAAAGGGTATTTTAATTACGCTCCAGGCCTAAAATAAACAGAATCTAAGTTCATTAACTTAATTTATAAAGATAAAGTTTAACAGCTTAATTACTCAACCAAAGCGTGGTTTTTCAGGAACTTCAGCGACCGTTAAATCTTAATACCAACACTTTAGGGTTAATAAAGCTTATTTTAACCCATTAGGAAGCCCGTTAAAGTTTATACGTTTTTAAGTAAAACAGACCACGGTTAATGTGTCGTCAAACGGCTGTTTATACATCTCAACAAGAACTTGGTGACATTAAGAACATCCTGAATATGAGAGTTGGAAGTTCAATTCTCACTGGAAAATGATAAGAGCATTGTCTTCACTAAAGTCTAAATAAGGCACTATTTAATTAGACTTCTGCAATTGTCTTCTAAGGCTGAGTTGCACCATCTTACTTTAACTATAACAAACGTCAAAAATCTGTCAAATTCCATATAAAAACACCGGTTAATAGTTATAGTTACGGTTAAAGTAAGATGGTGCAACTCAGCCTAAGAGTAAAGTTGTTGTTACTTGACGTTTGTCCTAGACAGACATTATTTTTTGTTGCGTGCAATTTTTTTATCTCTGTGAAAGTTACATTATTTGAAGCCAAGAAAGCAAAACCTTTAAATGATCAGTGATTTTTTAACCGACTTCACAAAAAAGGAAGAGGTTCTCAATTCGTCTGTACGTTTTTTTTTGTGTGCATTTCTTCTTCGCAAAATAGAGTATTCACATCCCCTTAAGACAAATCCACTTGAAGATTTTAAATTTGGATTATCTAATTTTGCACAAATATTTGAGTTTAGGAAAGGTTCAAATCCAAGTTGATCTCTAAGTATCAAATACCCAAAAATTACCAAAGCTTATTTTAAATTTGGAAAAGAAGACAAAATCTAGAGCAATAAGTGAATGTGGCCACGGCGACGAAAACACTCCACAAACCCCAAATTGGCAAAAGTTCTAAAAGTGTCAAATAACTTTCTCATGTACATCTTTCACACATAAGATGAGTCATCTGCTTATTAAGTGTCGTCGGTTTTGGGCAACTCTTTATTGACACTAACGACTATACATCCGGGGGGAAGCATGACGTATCACGTTGCTTTAAATAAACAAAGGGACAATTTGGGTGTACAATTTGAGATGCTTGATTAGTGTAGGCACTATATGTAATTGCCAGCTGCGGTCACTATTGGGAGTGGTTAAAGGAATTAAGGCTCTGTGTGGCAGAATGTTGAATAATTAGATAGAACAGAAAGCTGGATATGTAATGGTTAATTTCAAGATTTTTCTTCGGAGAGAACATACGTTTGCTGCTTCGAGTAATGGAGATGTTAACGTTGTAATCCACAAACATTTTTTTCTGCCGATACTTACGAGGGACGAGGTAAACACGCATTGCACACACACAAATCATTAACTTTAACGATCCCGCACACTGGCTTGAAACACGCACACAGTATTAAAAATACAGGGTAGTTACGCACGCTCATATGGCCAAAAATGGCTATATGGCCAGCAGAGGGGTACCCCTTGCGTTAACATATCCTTTGGTAAATGCTCGAAGGCATGCTGCGATAAGATACGTTGGGCCAGGTCTGTCGCACTCCGCGCTGTAGCTAGAAACTACAAGTACCTCCGCGCAACCCTCTCGGGTGCATGTTCAGTCAGTTAAGTGTCACGCGCGCTCTCGATCGGCCGGGCGCCTTACTTGTACCTACCTCATTATTATATTCCTTGCTTACGATATTAACATACAAAAATATTATTCAGTATGTCTAAACGAAGGGCTACAAAGCATTTCGTAGCATACGGATGCTTAAACAACAACGGGAATGCCGACATTAGATTTCATACACTTCCTAAGAATCTCGAGAGGTAAGACATTAATAAACTTAATATTATTTATAAGTAACTAGGTAGTAAGGCTATCTAGGTACTTTTTGTTTAACGATCCGGTCGTTTAGTAGTAGTTTTCGACTTTTTTTCGCGTAAAAGTCAATGACCTTAAAGATCGTTCACTGTAAGTAGACCTCCCGGGTACTAGTGGCCGCCTTCTAATGCAGGGTCAGTGTATACTAGTTTTAGTTTAATACTTATATCAATTGAACAATAAAAGAAGGGGATAGGAAATGTAATTTTTTTTTGCCTTTTTTTCATTTTATTTGTTAATTTTGTCGTCGCGCTGCACATGTAGGTACTTATGTAAAAAGCAAAGAATGTCACACATAAAATGGTACGTATAAGTCAGCTGAGTTTCATGTTTCAAGGGAATTCACGTAAAGATATTTAGGGAATTTCTATCGACATTACATCTTGCAAAATATTAATTGTAACCTACTTGAAATTGGTAGGTTATTTTATTATTTACTGTAGGTAGGTTACGTAGATCCTATAGGTAGGTACCGAGGTGGTCCCATTATAATTTCATCGAGATCTGATGAGTATCTCCAGTGATATGACGATAAACGTCTCAAACTTGCAACTGAAACTGACTCGCGCGACATGGAAGTCGGTTGTTTTAGTTTTAACTATCTTAATTAAACTATTACATAAACTATATTAATTATAGTATAACTGTAGTAGTTTTATCCTACCTCGACATTAAACATGAATGTAGTACATTAAATATACTCATTACATTGTTCTACCTTAAAGTATTCTTCTACCAATTATAGGCTTCAATAAGTTATCTAATAACATTCAACCCTGTAGGAGAGGCTGCGAGTTGACCGAGTTATTCAGACTCTCGCTGTGCGGACTTACGGTGCATTTTACTGTGCGCAACATGCGGTTCATAATTACTAGTAGTTGATACTGTGACGCAAATTGAAGGTCGCACTCGAGGCGTGAAGCACATTTTGAACGTTACCCGCGTTGTAACTAGGTTTAATCTCGCATTTTTGCTCTCAGGAAATGCAATTTCTGTACTTGTACTATTCATTATTCTGTGGTTGGGCTCAACTTGTATAGTA
Organism: Cabera pusaria; assembly: GCA_954871355.1. NCBI lineage: Eukaryota > Metazoa > Arthropoda > Insecta > Lepidoptera > Geometridae > Cabera > Cabera pusaria. Next base: position 10,228,622 of record OX940900.1, on the reverse strand, counting down.
GAATGATAGAAACATTTTACTGTAAGTAAGTAGATCTTAACATACTGTAGTATACAACAACATAAACATAGTAAATATATACTTACCGTAAATCACTGAAATATTTTAAACACAAATTGATCAGCTCAGCCAGCAATTTTTTATATGCAACTTTTGTATGTCACAGTACTATTTTATTATTCTGTGGTGTGATATGTCACTTAAATTACCATATCATGCGTATCAAAGCTTTTAAATATTAGTTCGCCTCTAATTTAATCTAAATTTTCCTGGCCTGATTCTCTGAGGAAAGATAAGTTTAAATATTTTACTGACAATTTAAACAGCTCTGTTACCTACTTAGTACCTACTACTATAGATACGTACTACCTAGCGATATTGAACAACAAGCGGTAATACCACGATAACACCTGACAGTGTTATTGTGGTTTTAAAATAAATAAAAGGTCAGTCATTATTAGCCGGTATCAGTCCACGGCTGGACGTAGGTCTCCCTCACGACACGCCACTGAGCCCGATCTTCGGCTCTTTGTTTCGAGTCCTTTGTTTTTCTACGGCAGATATGACCAGCCCACTGCCACTTCAGTTTGCTAATATGCTGAGCTATGTTGACCACTTTAGTTCTCTGAGAAATTACTGCACTTAGAGAGACACCGAGCATAGCTCTTTCCATAGCTCGCTGAGCGACTGATTGGTCTGCGCTGAGCGAAATGAAAGGTAGCCAATATTTAATTTCAAGGTTTAAGCTACAGTCAAAATTCAAATTGAATCCAACTCCATCCGGCCGTTTCAGCATGAAGGTATGCCTACACGCACACATACGAACTTTCATATTTATAAGAATACTGTGACTCATTTAAGTCTTGGTCATCACAAAGTAGTTTCTTGAGATCAAGTTCCCAAATGCCTAGCGCTATTATTATCCTTAACCACATCGTCACTTTTCAACAGGTATCAAAACGCTAGCCTTTATGTTATAAAAAATATATTTGTGTTCTTGATTTGTAGATTCGTAAAGTCCCAAGTAACACAGTGTCGACCCCGGAAACTCGAGAAAATCTCCATACAAACTCGCGTTTTAACGACCTATTACACAGACACTATACACATGTCGTTTTTCTACAGGCGCAATTATGTGCGTGAATTCTAAGGATATGTCACCGTAAGAACCTACTCCTAAGAAAGTACTTCGCTATGGTTTTAAAAGTATATAGATAATAAAATTATTCTCATTTACTCTACGCGATACGCCATAACTAAGACACTTGTCTCGCTGCGCACGAAGACCGATACGCGTGCGAGTGGAACAGTTGCGAAAGTTTTTGCAAACTAAAATCTTCTAAATATTTGATTACGTTATTTGAATAGTGTAGAGTTAGGTAGGGATATTTCAATTTTGATTCATATACTTAAGTTACTTGATTTGAAAAAGTGACAAACATAAATAAATTATTAAGAAAGTTTTTGTTCAATATTTAAAAACTAAAGTTTATTTACGCACAAGTATATCGTTGTTTCATTTTTGAAAATGAATTCTAAATTACGAATATATAGTTAGGTATACAAATATAGGTGTATTAGTATATATATTATATAAAAACTACGTAAATTTGAACCTCCTGTGTCTACCTAGTCCCACAGAAATATTCCATAATACTTATTATTAATATTTCTGTGTTGTATATTCATACATGTATGAAGTTGATGTTCTTCTCCTTGTGAGGTAGTATTGTTCTGTAGTCGTGCGCGTATGGCGTCCTTGCTCACACTAGCTCCTCGACAGCTCCAGAATCGGTGGCGAGGTGAGGTAGCCCGGATTGGTGGGGGGAACAGAGTGTCCGTTCTATACGTAGTATTATTATCTTACGTAGTATTATTATCTTACGTAGTATTATTATCTTTTCTATGACAGTGTTTCCTAGTGCGGAGAATCGTCTTTTTGTCAAATAAAAAATAATAACAAAATTGCATGCATATACATGTATCATATAAATCCTGATTCCATGTTTTATTGACCGAACTCTTAACAGTTACTATAACTTTGAGCTCGTAACTCTCAGTTAAATTTACAAACTTTGCTATACCATTCAAAGTTGAATTAGCCTTGTTCAGGCAGAATAAAAGTTCTTCACTGTACAATCCATTATACACTATCCTGTATAGTTTAGTTTGAGTTTGTGATCAAATGCCTATTTAATAATTGTTTAATCGCTAACTAGTTGCGCCCCGTGGCTTTGGCCGTGTTTAATTCTGCTTATAAACCTTTATCTTGTATCATCTATCTATTGATTAAAACATCAAAGTAAAAAACATGAAGACGCATTTAAATGAGTTGCATAGTTTAAAAGATCTTAGCGTACAGAGGGAGAGACAGACGGAGAGAAGTGACTTTGTTATATGCAGTGTGAAGATAAAGATGATATTATGTAAAACGTGTGCTATGCAGATATGGTAATTGGTATGATACACACCGTCAGACAAATTTTATTTTAATGATATTTGGTACTTCTTTTACGGCTAAAGCGTTTTTCAAACGACTACCAAAAAGGAAGAGGTTCTCGCTTGTGTTTTTTTTGTATGTTTGTTACGCGATTACTCCACCGATTGTGAACCGATTCGAATGATTATTTTTTTCATGGGTAGGGTACATTTCCACGGTGGTCTCATTATACAATTCCTTGACATCTAATAGTATTTCCAGAGATTGGTAGATAAACACCTAAACTTCATAGTACTTTATATTTTCATACCTACGCGGACGAAATCGCGGGCAACAGCTAGTATTATAATAAAAACGTTTTTAACTCTGTCACACTGTCTGTTTGTTACCTAATAAAGCCTAAACGGACGATCAGATCTTACTGAAATATAACAAGGATGTACTTTATAGCGTGAGGATGATCATAGGCTACTTAATTCTTGAAGTATGTGAACGAAGTCGTGGGTTTCAGCTAGTCTGTATGTATAAAACTTGAGATGGTTTAAAAAACTAAAAGAACCGACTTCAAAAATTGCGCTAGTCAATTTCAATACTAAGTTTGAGGGGTGTATCTTCATATCTCTGGAGATACTTAACATATTATCTCGATAAAATTTAAATGGTACAACCTGTGAAATAATATCATCATTATTATCATCATAATCAGATGGTATCAGTCCACTGAAGGACATAGGCCTCTTTCAAGATACATCACTGAGTAGCCAGTATGATACTCGTATCATCGAAGTATATAAATGCATCAATGATTTTGGTAAATATATTAAAAACCGCTCGACCGATTTCATTAAAATTTAAACCACCTGGGAAGGGTACCATTTGAACTAAAAAAAAATCCGAAATCGGTTCAGTCATCTTTGAGTAATAGGTGAACATACATAAAAAAAAGATTCCAACGAATTGAGAACCTGCTCCTTTTTTGTGAAGTCGGTTAAAAAAGCAAACGTTACTGACTGACTGACTGATCGATCTATCAACGCGCAGCTCAAACCACTTAACTGATTGCGCTGAAATTTGGCACGCAGGTAGTTATTATGATGTCAATATACGTTACGAAAGGATTTTCCAAAATTCACCTTTTAAAGGGATGAATCGGGGGTTCAAAGTTTGTATGAAGAAACAAGATTAGATAGTCCTTTTTATTCCAAACTTCACACAAGTACTTCTATCAATTAATTTGTAATTCTAATGTTTGTTCGGGGATAACTTCGTCGTTTATGCACCGATTTTGATTATTCTTTTTTTGTTCGAAAGGAGATATCCCAAGTGTGGTAGCATGGTAATTTTATCGAGGTCTGATAAGTATCTCTAGAGATATTGAGATAAACATCTCAAAATTGGTACTGAAAATGAACATTGAAGTCGGTTCTTTTTTAGTTTTTAAACGATATTATTTATTCTAAACTTCACACAAGTACTTCCATAAATAAAAAAGGAAACATGTGTTTCAGGCTTTTTCGAAATTCCACCCTTAAGAAGGTGAAATGGCGGAACAAAGTCTGAAAATAAATATGGTTTTGGGGTTTTATGAAAATGAATCCCTATTTCCCTTGGTCTAGCCATAGCTTGAAAACGGGTAGACGGATTTGGCAATTTTTTATGTGTTTTTATGAAAGAAAGTTTTTGCGAAAGAACATTTTTAAGTCAATGAAAGAAGTTTTTAACGCGGGTGATGCCGCAGGCCACTTCTGGTATACTATCAAATAATACGGTATATAATAAAATAATATTAGTAGGATACTATATTTGGCGATGACAGTACACTAATAAACAGACTAGACAAAACTCTAAATCATTTCTCTGAAAGGCTAATGGTTATTCCTCATTTCAACGTTCATCTCAACCTATTTAAAAGAGACATATCGTTAATTGCTACAATTATAAACGAGACACGGCCGCATTCCAGCTTTTGTATTATAAACTGTAATGTCAGTAATTGAGCTTTATACAAATGTTCAGGAGCTTTCAGGATATACCTACCTATAGTAGCAGTACTGGTATATATCCTGCGTCTGTGTTTAGATTTTATTTTTTAATTTAGATCCTACGCGTGATCCCTTGATAGAACTAAACAGGTGACCACTGGTGGTAGGCTTCGTCCGTGGCTCGAACCACCTTTTTAATGGAATAATATAAGGTAACAGAACAAGCACAAGTGTCTATAGATAGGTCTTTAAAAATGACATTCAGGTTCCTAAAACGATTTTTTCTCAAAGTCAATAATTTGAAAGATAGGCCAGTCTAAAGTGGTAAAATGTGTGTTCAAAACTTTTAAAGTAAGGGAGTGAAAAATTTTAAAAATATGTATGCTTTAGATCTCAATAAAAAAATTTCAACAAAAATTGGTTTGAACGAAATACAGTGAGCAGTTTTTGAGATTGAAATATAGCGACCGCAAATATAACTTTGTTTTTTATACAAACTCTATGAAAAAAAAGTATTTTTTTAGTGGCGAAATATTATAGCTTTAAAATACTCTACTGTGTTACGGAACCGTTCGAGTGCGAGTCCAACTTGCACTTGGCCAGTTAATTTTGGATGATTATCTTTTATTGGACTAAAGTCAGTTGTCTTGTTGACGCTTTGTCGTCTTCTGCTTAAGATTCTAGACAAGCACGATTTCATATTAGACCGCAAAGTCACCATCAGGTGAGCTAGTGGTCAAATGCTCGTCAATCAGGAATAAAATAAGAATGTATGTTATACCATGCTAAGAGAGTCCCTTGCTTGAAGTCACTTTTACTAATTATTTTTAAATGTTTTAGGGATATTGTAGACTGCGCTAGTCTTTAATTAAGTAGTATCTGTAATAACTGCACGCTTAAGCTATTTTTGAGACAGTATTTTGGCATACAATTTGTACTTTGTACCGTTTTCTATATAAAATCTTATAAATACGATTAGCTGCGCCCGCGGCTTTGCCCTTTATATATATATAAAGGGCAAAGCCGCTATATATATATAGAGATAAGGTATTACACCTTCATCATTATCAGCCAATTTCCGTCCACTGCTGGAGAAAAGCCTCTCCCATTGTAAGTACCTTACCTACTTCTATTTATCTAACCAAATTCGATTGTTCCTTTAATATATTTATGGAATAATGTACGAACGACAATATTTTTTTATGATTACAACTGACACGGCACATCATTTCATTTTAGAAATGTTTGGCTACAATTATATTAATTGATTCGCAGTAACTACTGCCGATTGCAATATGTATATTTTGCCATTCATTATCTAAACGACTGGTTTCATAATTTAAAATGCAGAATTGTCACTTGTTATATAGAGCAGAAATAACACGTCTGTTTTCGCTCTTTTGTTTAACGTTTAAAACAAGTAAGCCGTTAATCCAACGGTTGGATTAAACATTGTTTTCGACGCTGTGATAGATCGGCTATCTACGGTATAATAGCGTTGGTTTTGGTCAACTTTGAATGGCTAAAAAAATACACATTATGAAATGCTTTTGAATAGTCTTTGTTTGTATCTAAACATAATGCACCATGTGCATAAAAGTATATTACGTGTATATAGACGTAATTAATTTAATTATTTTAGAATCTTGGCTTATTCAAAAGAACGTCAACTCAAAGACCACAATATTTTGCGTTCGTTGTAATTCAGCAAATCTGCACAATCCACCCGCTTTGATTCGAGTGCAACGTTCAGTAAAACAGGAAACATGCTGAGATTCCGAGGTAAAGCAACCGTCTAACAATGTTTACGTCTCCAATGCAAGCTAGGAAGGAAATGCACCTTGGTTTGGATAAAGCTCAGCCCGTATTGTGACGACATATAATACCTGCCCCGAACCCATTTCGGGCGCGTGCTTCTATTTTTTGCAACGCGAATTCTTAGAGCCACTTTAGTGCTTATTTTATGCTGTTAAACCTTTTGTTGGAATCGGCTCGTTTTGCGGTTGAAGTGGTAAAGAGATTTTGCTTTATTTATTTGCGACAATTTTGTGCCCCGTTGTACGCATCCACTTTATTAACTTTTTGTGTCTGACCAGTTTTTGTTTCAAAGTCTTTGTGATGCAAATTATTTTAACAAGGATTTAAATACATTGAAAATTATGTACAAAATGGATCAATTTAACGCCTAATCAAACTCGGCTCCCCACCGCCTAATTGCACCATAAAAGAAAAAAAGAAACAAAGGAATCTTAAACAAAAGCGCGCGTGATGCTGGGGTATCCACAGACGATCGACGGCCATTGTTCTGGCCCCATCGCTCCTAGGAAAGTCGAAAGCGCGTCGCTCGTTTGCCCTCCCGAAACCGTACCTCAGCCCCTTAAAGAATGCATCATGAATTATGTGCATCAATTTCGTCAGACCTTTGTCTTCTTCAAATGTTAATTCGGTCGAATAAATAATAAATCACCATCGATGAACCCTTATCTGCCGGACGTGAGCTCCACTCTAAATATAACGCAATGGTAGAAGTGATCGGATTTCAAGTGCATCTTGAGATGGACCGTCTGTAATTCGAGCCATAGAGTTATCGCTGCTTCGTATCATCTCACAGTAAATACCGTTAAAGAACGGTTCGATTGTACTTCTGCGCGCAACGATACTGATTCGCTTAATTAACTTTAACACGGTCAACATTATCTTTTATTTCGGCATTATGTTTCAACACTAATCATGTGGGAATTAAAATATTCTCTCGAGCAAAAAGGTCACAAAGGAATGTAGAGCTCTTTATCCTGCAGTTATTCTATTTTAAGCGCAGGTATCTCGCAGCAGCATACAATCTCGACCACGGCGGCTCGTCGAGAGCTAAATAAAATTAAAAGCTCTATGCAATACCTTGCGTAAGTCTTGCAACCTTTGTGAATAAATCCTCCGAGAACGAAGCAAAAACGACGCTCGGACTAAAGTGGATTAATTTTAATCTCGAAAGCGCTGACGGCTAAGATCGCAAATGCCAAACTGTGTTCCGCGAACCAAAATACGAAATGCCTCAAGATAAAGGGAATGGAAGTTCGGGTTCGGTCATGTAAACGCAAGAATAGTGCGATTACTTTTAAATAAAAGAAATATCGCAAAGATTTGTTGAATGTGAAGGAATCCGATGGGCTATGCCAATGGGAGGGTCGACCGAGCGACGACCCCGTGTCGACCTAAAGCCTACCCAATAATCTGAAAGCAACGCGGCGTCACACAAATGAAGAATTCACGAGATTGTTTATTACTTGCGACGTCTCGGTCGGTGATCGGTGTTTCGATGTTCAGCAGACATCTTTTTGGAACGCTCCACCAGTTTTATATTCATTGTTTTCCGTTTCTTTTAGATACTTATTTCGGATATGGATTGTTGAAAGGCCGTTGTTGTCATGTGAAGTTGACAGAGTCATAAGGTTTTTAATATGTAAGCATTTTTAAAAAGTATTTTTTTATATATATTACAGGCTAGCGTTTGAACTTTATTTCACCTGGTGGTAAACGATGATGTGGTCAAACATGGCGAAATCGCTAGGCCTAGAAGTAGAATTCTGACTCAAGGGCCTTGTGCTGCCTTTTTCATAGGTCTTCACAATTTTCATTTGCAGGAAATCCAATTCTTAAGAAAGGGTGATTGATCCAAATAGGTCTCGTTATGCAGATTCCTAATTGGTATGTATTTATTTTATCAACACCAATATTACAAATGCGAAAGTAAGTTTGTATATTTGTTTGATTGGGAATTTTTCACGGTTAAGAGGCAGGGCCGAGAAAATTGAAATTTTGCACAGGGATAGCCAGTATATGAATACTGTGGATACTATGGACTAGGCTATAGGATACTTTTTAGTAATATAATAAGCTAGCTAGCTATTTTTTTTTTGGTTAGGAGGGCACCTATTAGACTTGCAATTGATAAAGAAAAGTGATATGTAAAATACGAAATATGACATTGGTAAATGAAAATATTTGTGTAGCTATAAATAAAATCAAAGAAAAGGCACTAGGCAAATTAACAAGTCAGTCACAGAACAGCTGTTTTTGACGAGTCTTTACAATACTCATCATCATCATTATAAGCAGCCAGTATTCGTCCACTGTCGGTCTGCTATGGCACGCCACTGAGCTCAATCTTTAGCTTGTTTACAACCGCTGCTAGCCAGCTTGCGTATATCATTGCTCCACCTATTAGCGTTTACCGAGCCGTGGTGTCCACTCTAGAACACGTCTACTCCAACGGTTATCGGTTCTACGACAGATGTGATGACTCTACTGCCACATGAGTTTGCTAATCCATTACTAATATTATAAAAACGTTTGTAACTCTGACACTCTGTCTTGTTGTGGTTAGTTACCTAAACACGCCTAAACGGAAAAACCGATCTTACTGAAATTTAACAAGAAGATACTTTATTTATAGCATGAGGATGAACATAGGCTACAAAATTCTTGGTGTACGTGAACGTCGCGGGAATCGGCTAGTCCAATATACAATACTCATACAGCTGGATTTTGCGGCAAAAAATATCAAGAAATCAAAGAAAGGAGAATTATAAAAAAGCACAAATAGTAAGTAAATGAGGTCTTCGATGTCCGTTTCTCTCCAATTAATTCAATTTCTCTATAATTTAAACGGCACTGCAAATTTTCATAAAGCATTTTAACGTAATGGAACGCATTTGAGTGCTCTCACTTTGGCATTAAATGTATCTTTTCAATGAGGTTGAACCAAAAGCGGGTTTGGGCTGGCTGCGGTCCAAAGTGCTTTATTTTTTATGGGGGCCCTGCAACTTGCAGCCGCTACGGTCAAGTGGTTGCTACGTTTTTTGCCCGTCTACCGTAACGGTACCGACCTTTACATGGTTTTTGGATGTTTGGTGCCAGTCGTAAAAACAGGGCTTGCCTTCATGATATTATCTACACTTTACAGACTGTTGAATGTATTTGTAACCCCGAACTCACTGAAGTAATTGACTAGGGTTGCATAGACACGATTTCTTGTATTTGTATCGATTTAAAAACCATCAAATAAAAAAGTACCGAATGCACAGAAGGAATTAATTAAAGCACTTGCTATGTTTACAGACATTTGGAAAAAGCAGCATGCTTTGTAGTGATTTTATTGACAGGTTTGTGTTTCAAACCCCAGTCGTACACCTATCTAGGTTGATGTAATATCCGCAAGCGGCAACAAAGGCTTTCACAAATAATATTGATTACTTCTTGCTTTTCTTAGGAATTATTTATTGCCAATCGATGCATATATACAGCAACGATACCTCATCACTGAAATGCAAGGCGCAGTTTAATAAATCACAACACTATTTTATATAACCACTTCTTGCAACAATATCTCTCTTCTCCTAGCGTTAAAAATACATATATCGTTACTTTGAAAGAGTCCATAATGTTTAAGTATGAACAATTTTACAGCCACTTGAGGAGGTTTTAGTATCATGAATCGATTATACCGATAGCTAGCAGTAGCTCAAACGGGTTAAAAATGTTTTTACTAGTACGTTCCTAAAGGATTAAACATGTATTTATTAAAGTGTTCCTAACGTAAACTAGACATTGTTTTTGTTTATTGGGATAAGAATGAAGGTTTTGTGTACTGAGAAATTATTCCACGTTTATCTCTTGTAGGCATATATTTTTCCACTTAATTTCAACATAATATATATATAATATATATATCATATTTATATATATATATCATAATATATATATCATATTTAAAAGACTTGATAACTGTTTGCCTTAAAAAATCATAATCGAAAACTTCAATACTTAGTAATTAAAACTTTGGTAACAAATGGAGGTTTCAGCTTCGTCTGAATTTTCTGAGATAAACTTTGATACCTATGTGTTAATATAAAATAATGCTAACTAAAGCTTTTGTATTGATAAAAAAAAAAATCTATAAAAAGCACCAACTTCACATGCTGTTTCCGCGTTTATTACTCATTGATGACATTCACTCTTTGTTCTCAATAATAAAAAAAATATCATAATTACATGCAGATTAGTCTATTCTGCATGGTAAATACACCCATTGAAAACATAAGAAAGCTAAATCGGTCAACGGATGCCAGAGATATGAGAATGCAGAAAAAGTCAACATTCACACAAATTGAATACCTCCTACTTTTGAAGTCTAGGAAGTAATTGCACCAATATAATAAAGACTATAGCCTAAAAAGGCGAAACACTATTTACCATTACGGTAAGACCCAGTAACTAATATAATTTTTTACCCATCAGCCATGAACCCACGACGATGATGCTTAAATGATACGTCAAAAAGTAAATTTGCAATAAATGTTTTATTAAATATAAAAATTGTTAAATTATTAAATGTAAACTTTGAAAGTAGAATAAGGATCCTACGTAATATTAACTCGCGTACGGTACCCCCATTTTTCAGCCATGAATCATGGATTTAGTACAGTATTTACTCCAACATCAGTATTTATGATACACTTTATTTGACTAAGTTGCCGGAAAAGTTATCTAAAAGCTTATACGGTGTAATAATACTTTACGTTTAGGCCCGTAAACTTATTTCACTTATCTCCCGCAAAAGTTAAATGAAAAATGTTTTACGTGGAAAACATATTTACTGTAATCAGTGATAAATGTTTCACTGAAAATGTTTTTACATTATTTATTTACTTCGGAAATAAAAGTTTTGATGAACCAGATTCGTTTATTTACATTATATAATTTTTTATATCATATAGGCTACCGTTTGACCACTATCTTACCTGTTGGTAAGTAATGATGGTCGAAGATGGTAGCATCGGCCTCTATCGGATCAATTTATTATAAGGAGTTTTTTAATTTTTTTCTGAATTATATAATGCACCAAATGTGTTTGTTATTGTCAATAAATATCGTCAATATGAAATATGCTTCGATATTGATTTGTAATAAATCCTAACGCGTGATTAAACTGATGGTGCTCAGAGCCTCTGACCTCTCCTTCATTTAATGGTTACTTAACGACTGCTATTTATAATAACATTAAATTACGTGATATTTGAATTCTAATCAAATTAAATTTTAGTCTTTTGTAAATATCTGAGATACCTACTCAAAATAATATTATGCAATATGCATTTACGAGTATGTATGTCCGTTTGTATTAAGAATTGTTAACAGACAATTGTTTACCACCCACTAGTCGATAAATTACAACAATTAACACAACTTAAAGTTATGCACATAAAACTATAATATATACCAAGAGCATTAAAACTCATAGAAAGTATTTATTTCGTAAACTGTGACACTGCCGTAACAATTAGGAGCACAGTTTCCCTTCGTTGAGTGTCATAACTTCAATTGATGCAACTTACGACTTGTGAGTCATGTGTCGTTTATTATTCATTCAAGAGAGACAAACAATCAATTGACCGCAAAATCACTTACTCACACTAGTGAAAAGTGAGGATATCTTAGATATAATCGTGCTTTAATATATATAAAGTGTTACTAACCCACCACCTGTAAGTGCCTACAACAATAAATCCCTATAAGTATGCTATGGTGATGAAAAATCTTTTATTTAAATTCAGATTGAGATTCGTTTATATTCTTCAAATAGATATTATAACATTGAATATCTATGAACGGCAAGTAAGAATGATTATTAAACCCACGTGCATTTTATTAATGTAGATATTGTTTGCAAACGGGGATCGCGATGTCGATTAATAAGGCTTCCAGGATGAAACTCATACATATGTTGATCACTGCATCGACATCGCGTAAGTCACGTTAAATTCCCGTATCTAAACAATAAATCCGTTATTTATTTATATGTAAAAACAGCAGACACAATATTTTTGTTGTACCTTACCGTGTGGGATATTCATGATATTGTTATGATCATAATAAGATTATCCGGAAATAATGTAAGATAATTAAGCTTACAAAGATTTCATGCTTATAATATCGTACCTAAAAAAAATATTGGAAAATATTTTTCATATTAAAAATACTTAACACTCGTAAAACTCTCGGAAACTAAGGCGACATTTTTTTAATAATCTCAAGTATCCCCCGCGCTAGAAATTTTTGAACGTTTTATGAAAACGGAGGGTAGGTAAAAATTTTAATAAGCTTCATATTTTGGTAAATACATTAACTTAGTTAAATGGACTGCTGTGTAATTATGCTCCTTTCTTGTTTCAGGTATTTGGAGCTGGATACTACTGAAATTCAAGTTTACATTGTGTTAAGGTGCTGTGTAAGCTGGTAGAATTTAATAGAGTTTTGTACTATGCTGTAGATATGAAAATATTCTCTATATCATACACAGTGACTTAAAACAAGAGTTGAAATAGGTAAAAATCTTAGATTATGCAGACTAACGTTTTACCATTCCCCCGTTGGTAAATGACGATGCAGTTGAGGATGGTGCGCACTCTAGCTGACGGAAGACACTATAGTGTTTGGCGAAATATTTTTTTTTAATCTTATAGGCTAGCGTTTAACCACTATCTCCCTGGTGATAAGCGATGATGTGATCGAAGTTGGTGAACACGCTAGGCCTAGAATACTCTGAATCTCAAGGGCTGTGTGCTCCCGGAACACCGTAAGGTTATGGCGGCAGATTTTCGCCTTGATGGTGGTAAGCTACTTTTTAGTAGGTGGAACATCCATATAATATGCTCCTATCACTGGTGAGATTCTAACTTGAGGATGGTAGATAGCCAGGCGGACCCTAGACAGTTTCTTTTTACCATCATGTATATAAAATCACACCTTTTTCCCGTTGAAGAAGGTAGAGACTACTTCTTTCCACATGCTACTATCCTGAAATACCTCTTTCGCTTCTTCCTTTTTCATGAGTGCCTTACATAAATACGCGCCGGTTATGGTTACTTTAGTACCTACCTATTACCACGATAATAAAAGACGTCACGAATATTATAGTTGCAGTACTACTCGTATTCAAATACAGAAAAGAAAAAATATTGAGTAAATAATGTTATCTATATTTTATTGTTTAATTAAAAAAGTGTCAGTTATAAACGCTAAGTTTAATATAAAGTTTATAACTGACACTTTTTTTTATTGAACAATAAAATCTTTGGTGTTAACTAGATACAATTGTTATAATTTAAATCTTATCTACGCGTAAATACATTAATGTCTTCTAAAAGATTATTACCCACTTTGCTTTGTTACGAATTTGAAAGTACGGTTTAAAGACAAAACCTAAGTGAAAACGAAAGGCAGCAAACCACTATGCACGAACAAAATGGTAGCTCGATCAATGTTAACATTTTGATTCAGAGAAAGTATGTCTTTACTGACATTTGCGATAAAATCGATATAATTTAAAAATATTAGCACAGCGGTGTTGTATTATTACAAGATTTATCTGGAGAACGTTTGAAATTATCTCAGCTTTCAATCAATGTTTTCTATTGCAAATTTTCATCAGTGATTGTGTATAGCATCACTTTGGTTGAAATAGGCTTTGTTGCTTTCATTCCTCTTATAAATATTTACAGTAACAACGTTTAGCAGTCGCGAAATATTTTGGGATTTGTAAAAACGCCAACTGGATGTGACAGGTGATGAAATTGTTATCTCATTAACCCCAGACTAAAAAGAGATTTGTTATAATTTTGACATGTCTTTCTGTGTATTATTTCTGTGTTTATTCTTTCTGTGTCTATCTATGGCATCGAAGCGCCCAAACGGATAACCCGATATCGGGAGTGTTCTTATCTTTGATTCATGAAAATCCATTTAGCTGTTTTACAACTACGAGCTTTTTCTAGTTGATGACGCTATGAGATCAACTCTCATAGGTCTGATAAAATTCATTATCCTCTTACTTCAATTATATTGTAAGAACATGTTGGCCTTGGCCTTATGCTGGGGCAACTCCTGGAATCTGCAACATTCTCTATTTTTCACCAAATTTAAACATAGATGTTGCGTTTGGGCTCATAAGAATGGTATCTATTTTTGGTCACAATAAACACATTATACATAGATCAGCCACTGGTTTCCAATAATCATTCTTATTTCAAGCATTTTTTAATCTAACCGCACATCAAGTAAGCTTAGTTAGAGTTCATAAAGCACCTTCTAAATATCTACTTCTAACGTTTTATTCATTGACCTACCTTACTTTTATATATTTTCTTACATACATACATTCTCGTAACTCTAACTCATGGTGTTAGACTTTTAAAGTAACTTTTTAATATGCTAACTTGAGTAAATAACTAAAAATAATTTTGATGTCCAAACTTGATTGGACTACTTAAAGTTCATTCAGGTTGATGCATGTCGAATGCTTAAATTTAATGAGCCATATCATATTTAACGTCTTGAATGTGGGTGGTAAAGTGCGGTGGCCCTGTGGGTGGCTGCGGAACCCTTCGGACTATAGGATGTTCTTAGATCTGGTTTATCTGTGTTTGAACAATGTCATAGATTGTTTGATATCAAGATGTGTACTCACCCCTTTGGAGATTGAAAGCTTCTGTATTACATCAAGATAGTGTTTAGACAGTCTGGATTTAATGTCATGTTTGATTCTATTTATATACAAACTATAATATCGAACTAAATAAGGCCTCATATCAAAGATATTTTGGGGAATGAAGTTGAAAACTCTATCGCCTAATATAGAGTTTTGTATGCTTTTCAACAAATGGCAAAACAAAATAAAGTATAATTAATAAAGGGGGTTCACATCCCGTACACATTGTTTCACTATGGTTCCGATACAATAAACGTGTTTTATTCGGAATTTTTAACTTGGTCTTGATGTTCACTTGATGACATTATAATCAGCCCATGTAACGATTTATTTTTATAATTTAGAGTATGCTAAAATCGTGAAACGAGAATTATGTTGGTATGGCCGCTTTAACAATAAAATAATACAAATTATAATCTCAAACAAAAAGTGTGTTATAATTAATTTGCTGAATCTTTTTTAAATTTTTTATGTTATTCTAGTATTGCAGTATTTAATTAATAAAAGTGTACTTAATTAAATTTGAGAGAATTCAAAATAACAAAGCGGTTTGTACGTCAGCAATAATCTAGTGATTTTATTCCTCAAATGCGGTCACAACATCACCAATAAAGATGGGGATAAACCCAGAGAAAATATGAAGACAATTTCGACAAGGTAGAAACAATGGAAGCGTAGTTATCTTATATGATTCTGATATAATCTGGAACCTTTGTTCCACACGTCAATGAGTATAATAGAAATCTGGGTAGCAATGTCGGAATAACGATTCGATCCTTTATTGGGATCAAATTGGCTCATTGTATCTGCTCCTTAATTTGATTTTTATTCCTATTACCATCTATGTTAAGCTCTCTCATTAATCTTTACGAGATTGTATTGTCACATGACAGTATTATTTTAATTAATGCTTCTACTCTGGGTTAAACGTTATCAATACGATCTGTAATCATAAACACAACTGAGTAATAAAATATTACTGATCTATTTTTTTCTAGATAACTGCAAGTTTAGTCATGCATCAGAAAACAATGATGCAGGCTAATTCAAAGTTCGTTCACACTGTGTAACGCCATCCAAACGCAATTCATGAGACAGTAACGGTTACAGACAATGGTTATGGAAGCTGCTACACTTTGATATAAAGCGATCATAACTTGCACTCCAGGCTTATTACTAAAGCCTGATACGAAAATGTTATCTCAGTTTGGCAACTGTTTCAGGAATTGTGGCCTGTTTTCTATTTAATTGCCATGATATGTACCATGAACCAAATTCCATGTGCTTATTATTTCCAAGCGGATATAATTTTCGCCGTCATACATGCATACTGTTTTGAAGTCCACACCACATAAATAATTCTATAGCCACACATCAGATGCAGTCTCTCGCAAACAAGTTAGTGGTGTTCAAGATTCCGGTTTTATCTCGAATGCCAAGGTTGCAGGTGAGATTTTAGCGAGCAGTTTCGGAATACACCCCTTTGAATTTTACTGGTCAATGGGGAATGTGGAGAATTTTTGTCATAATGCCTGGGATCTTTATGAATAATGCACGTGGTGGCAACGACCTCTCTTGGATGCTTTGACATGATCTTACATAGTCTTTAATATGTCTTCTGTGCTGTCACAACATCTTTGGGAGTTCGTTGAACTCTATTGAGAAGTTTATGAATGTTTTGATTATGACTGCCGATTGCTACATTGTTTGACATTCGAGTACGCTGTTCTTTGTTGACAATTATTTCTTGTTAGTTAGTCCGATGTAGTTATCTTTTAAGATACAAGAATTATTTATATATGGTTTATCTGATTTTCTTTTTTCTTTCTTGTTATTTGACAAAATTATAGTATGTGAATAAACTTCTAAGCTTGGCATACTGATTTTTATTCACAAAAAATAAAATCTTTTATACGACAATATGTAAAATATGGTCTACTGCAGAAATAAAAAAAGTAGTTGGAGCTTATAAATAAACCACTCGATAACGATTAAAAGCGCCAATTATATTAAAGGTTACTTACAAAACTTTTTATAAGCAATGAAAGGATTTGGAGTGTTGTACTGAGTAGTGGCTTCTAAGTATTTACCTAGCAAATATATATAACCCGATTATCCTCGCTTACTCACCACGTGAGTTTGGAGTTCGTTTTGTCACTTCATTTAAATATCTTAAATTAACATTATGGAGACATTTTTTAATATGTAAGGACAACATTTAAAGTTTACACGAACGAGTACGTACTCATTGAAGGAAAGTATATTAATTTATCATTAGATAAGTTTGTTTAATTTAGTTTGATGTTCAAACATCAACGATATCTAAGAAAATAAGTAGCTAAATACTTGTTACTAAATACTGTTAAGTTGAAACAACGATTTTTTTTACATTATGTAATCAAAATACTAAATTAGTAATTATTCAGATCTCTAAGGGCGGTATGACAAAACGATGATCTAGCGTGGGTCTGCTTTTAGCATAAAATAAGACCATTTGACTAGAATATCAAATTCAAATTGAAAATAGAAGCGAAACAGACTTAAGTATACACTTATAATGCCGAGATATTTCTAAGACCAAGTGACAAATTCCTCTGGTATCGGTTCTTATTCGACAGTTTTTATTCGCTGAGTATTTCCCACTTGAGAGAGAGCATATACGAGGATTGATTAATGTTCCCAGCTTTAAATAAGTCCAACAGTTCTGTTTTGCGCTTGTAAGTTAATAGAAATACAACGTTTATTCCTTGAAATATTTGTTGATAGTTATTAGCTTATATGCAAACAAGTCACTTGTCTGACAGATAGTGTCGTCCTGTGTATGATGATAATAATAACGCTGGTTCATAATTTCAAGATACATATATCTCCTATTTACCTGACTGATTATTTAACTGATAGACTGGTGATAATGATGATGATGATGATGACCCGACTGCGGAGGGTAATGTGTTTATCACTCTATGAATGTATGTGTGTTTGTTTCTATGTGGCGTTCTAGTAACTCAGCACATATATTTTATTATCTAAGTTTCCAATACCCTAAATTTTATTAACACCAAAACTACAGCCGTGAATGATTAAATAGATATAAACTCTATGAAAGAAAGGGTCGTAACTGTTCCGGTCGTTTCGTATTTGGGTAATATTTACGATTTTGTGGAAACATTCGGTACCAAAGCTGCAATAAAAGTTTTATCGTTTACCATTAGAATGCCCTGTTTTACGATTTGATCTAGATTATTCTTAATCTACTAAACAATAAACCTATAGGTATCAAATAAAAATGTATGTGTTGCTTCTATTAAAAAAGATTTCACCTTTATTGATGGTATGCGAATAGGGTAAAAAGCTTTTGTTAATAATACATTAGGTAAATTTATTGTGAATAATACATTCATAACAGGCAATTTTTCGAAATAATTACCATAATGGTTTCTAAGGCAAACACAATAATAAACAAAAGTAGCTGCAGCAAATCAATCAAAACAAAACTTATTCTTCCCTTAGGTAAAATTGCCAAAGATATTCAAAACACAAAAATTCAATTAGGAAACGCATAAAGGCCTACGGCAATTCAAACACCCTTCTTCGACCCCTTGATCTCATCGCCATTCGCTTAAGTGTTTTATGTTTTACAAAGCCATACAAACACGCCCAGGGCTTTTAGCATTTCGCACCCGTATCTTTAATCCAATACGAGTACTGACCACATCATTAATTTTCTACAATACACCCTCAAAAAGCCTTGGCGCCGATATTTCAACGAACTATTTATATTTCTGGTAGGAACTAACAAAGGCGCGGGCCATAAATAAAGGGGCTCACCCTTGGGGATACCGCCTTACTGCCTTTGATACGATCCCTTTTCTTATTTTGATGCGGTCTAATGTTACTGACTCCTCTGTGTATCACTTCCTTTATACGCACTTCATAAATCATTACCTGTTCTCGACACGGGAGTATGACAGGTAATAAATACCACCTTGAAGATATTCTGCACTTTATGATTTGGCATCACTCGGGAATCATTTGTTCTTTGATGAGGGTGTTTGTAATACCACATACTACTAGACTACAAGAGTATATTACAAGGTAATACTTTTTCTAATGATTATGACTTTTCATCATTAGTATGTATAATTTTATGTTATAAAATCTAATTCAATCCAATTACCAAATGGTAATCCCATCTGATTTTATGCATTTTCTCGTTTCCAGTTTTATCCATAACTAGGGATCTCTTCATAACAACACAAATATATTGATTTGCAACACTTGGTGCATATTAAATATTTGTGAAAAATCACGAGTGTCTAACATATTCTAAAAACTTTAACATTAAAATTTATTTTTATGGGTTTGAACTCATAGAACTAATTTTTACTTTACATTTCCTCAATTGTCTACTGTTGTTACACATCTAACGTGTTCTTTTCAGCTTTTCTTATTTTTTGCTTATTATTTGTAAGCTTTCCATTCCATTGAGTTTCTCTGTAACAAAATTTTCCATTGTTATGGTAATCGCAACAACGGTAACACTCAAAGGGGAATCTCAACATGCATTAGTGTTCGAGTTGGAATGTCAATTTCTCGAAACACATAAAGGGGTAAATGTATCAGAAAATCTTCTTTTCACGCGGTTGTATTTCTTCTTTACCTTTACGGCAAGCCTCAACAGATTTTGTTGGTACAAAAGTACAGAATTTGCAAGAAGATTTATCAATTATGTTGTTACTCAAATTTAGTCTTGCTTACAAAACATTTTATGACGTTTTAGTGTTCGTGGGTCTAACTTTTACGAATTCTACCGTGTCTTCGTATTTTGGTTATGCTATATCGTTTTTCGTATTGGAATTAAAATACAAGTCTATAGTAAATTTATTGAATAAAAAATGGCTAACTGTCTATTGGAGTCTATTATTGCATATTGTAATAATTACAATAACAATATGCAGAAATTTAAACAAAACCTTAATATTATCACCGCAAACAGTTTCTTGATATCTTACCTACACTTAATTATATAGCTTAAACTTGCTTAATCAGTATAAACAATACTAATTCGCCCGGGACCGCGAACGTGGCAAAATTTTGCGGTTGTGTACATAAAGAGGCATGAATCACGATGTTTAGAGAAATTAACTTATAATTACTCAAGTAAAACAGTGGTTAATTAGAGCCGAAGCACTTGGGATCAACTTTAAAACTTTGGGTTAAGGTTTTGACACCTGAATATAATTTATATCATCCGGCGGTTACCATTTGAAATTGTATTGATACAGTCATATTGAGGATTTTACTTAAATTGATTAATTTGCTGATCGTTTATTTTTTTGTGCATCATTAGTATATGCATCACTCTGAAATCATAGTTTTTAATTTCTTAATTTCTTCTAACAAAAAAAACCGACTTGCCATTTTTCAGTACCAAGGTCGAGGTGTTTTTATTCATATCTAGGTAAATACTGACCAGATCTCGATGAAATTACAATGACACTAAATGGGAAGTACATTCTCACAAACAGAAAATAATTTTCCAAATCGGTTAATAAATGACGGAGTTCTGAGATCCTCCTGAAAAGACAAAATGTGTTAAGATACAACTTGACAAACAAAAAAAAAGAAAACTTAAAGTACAACATGACATTTCAAGCGAGTCTATTTATGTCTATAGTATGAATTCTAGTTCTAATAGTAAGGTGATATTTTCACAGCTGTTTGCGTATGTCTGTTGCTGTTTGTGTGTAATGTGCAAACCTACATATTTTACTGTGAAGATAATATAAAATATCATTGTTTACAATAAGTACCAAAATGTACCCCACGTAATAATTCAGAAATGATGTCATGTCAACTATTAAAAAATACTCAAAAGAAATCAATTAAATTAAAATGACGAAAATACTATAAAAATATTATTGTCGATAAACAATAAAGGCCCAATAAAACTCCCTTGTGGTGAACAATTGGTATCTGTAAATCACAAACGCTGAGGATGCCACTATGACGTATTCACACAATAATAATACGAAATGAAAATATATCGAGTTTAACCGAAATAATTTGTGTTTACCCATCACTGATTCACAGATATATATGAGACTCAAGTCTCAACAGACGCTCGCGCTAGGACAAACATACATGTTGTTCCTAGGAAATCCGATTAAACAGCACAATTTGAGATCTGCATTCGAAATCCTTCAACACATTTGTACGTTAAAATTACATTTTGAATCTGTCGGTAATCTCCCCGATCTCTACTAGTTTCTATTTGCATGAAAACTTATCGTGCAATTTTCGTAAAATGGTTCAAATGAGGCAGGCGTTTATTACACAAGAAATGATCATGGCCTATTATTTGTACACAAACATGTTTTTTTTTTCTTTGCACTATTTTTAGATTTACTTGTTCGATAAAAAGTTGAGTAAAATTATTTATTTCCATATTGCAGACAGAAACTTGCACTGGCTGCATCATGCAGAATGCTAACCTAAACACCTGCTTTCAAGTGATACAGTTTCGTTCTAACCTGTTAACTGAGGGGCAGTCAACCAGGCAAAGCGGCTTGGTCGAATGCACCCGGTGATAGCGGTTACCTGGTCCCTACCACCCAATTTATTGGCACCTCTGGCGAACCGACCAACGAGTATTTTACTTCAAACTTATATTTACCACGGTAATAGCTTTGTAGAATTCGTTTCTGTATTTTGTACTTCCTTCAAGAAAGCTTATTGCCATTCCTGAAATGTAATATGTATTATTTTATTAACTGAGTACTGAGCGTTTTCTATAGCTTTTCCAATTTAGAAATTTCGTTGAAAATTATTAAAATTTAGATCTTCATTCATAAAGTTGTCATCAATTCCTTGTAGTAAGTACATACTTACAATTTCTAAATCTTAAAATCAGTCAGATACTCCGTTTTGTTGTAATTTATATCTGATCCTTTTTAGGGTCCGTAGCCAAATGGAAAAAAACGGAACCCTTATAGATTCGTCATGTCTGTCTGTCTGTCCGTATGTCACAGCCATTTTATTCCGAAACTATTAAGACTACAGAATTGAAACTTGGTATGTAGATGTATTCTGTGAACTGCTTTCCGATTTTTGTACAAAAATAAAAAATATAAAAGTTTAAGGGGGGCATCCCATCCCATACATGGAAGTGAAACATAAATATTTTTTTCTTTAAACCTATACGTGTGGGGTGGGTGTCTATGGATAGTTCTTTAAAATTGACATTTAGGTTTCTAAAATCATTTTTTCTCAGTCAGTCATTTGAAAGATAGGCGCGTCTAAAGTGGTAAATGTGTATCCAGCCCCCTCTAACTTTTAAAGTAAGGTAGTGAAAAATCTAGAAAAAACATATTCGATTGATCTCAATAAAAACTTTCAACGAAAATTGGTTTGAACGAGATACAGTCAGCAGTTTTTAAGATATAGCGACCGCAGATACGACTTTGTTTTTTATACAAAAACTATGAAAAACAAAGTTAATGTTTTGGTTGTGCAAAATCACAGTTATAGAATAGTCTACTGTGTTACTGAACCCTACGAGTGCGAGTCCGACTTGCACTTGGCCAGTTTATTAAAATGACAACTGTTCATTGAGTGCGTTAGAAAATGTCTTTCTCTTTTATAATTTATTTAGCAAACTTAATTTGCAAAGAGGGAGTGCTTAAAGCGCCATGTTACTTTAATGGTCCGTGCAAGAGTTTGAGTTATGTTACAATAACTTTGAAGCTTAACGGAGTCGCACAACTTTCATATATAAGTAGGTAACTTCATGTCATATTGTGTTTACATTTGTAATATTTTTAAATATTCAAATTACTCACTTACCTATACTATATATTATGTTACATATTTGCAAAATGTTTGATAACAACTTCAATTGCTTTATTTCAAGTAAAGTATCATTTTCTACATTTGTAGTCAAGAAGTAGTAAATCATTATACAATTTTGTAGAAGTATGCCATTAAAGTAATCGATCAATTTCCTACAGAAATTATAGCTTTTCTTCAGTTGATATTCGAAATAATTGACGACAAACAGCCAAAGAATTCTAAAACGAACTTAGACTGCTACTTTTTCATTTCCTACGAAGTACTGCTTGACTACAGTGAAATATTTCATTATTCGTTACAAACCGTCTTGCTACGTGTTAGTATGAATTATTAGAAAAACGTTAACGTACTCGATGTAGTGTCGCTGCTCTGTCATCGGTCCATCCAACTGCTTATTACGTCCTTCCATTTTCCAATTCTCTGTCATTATAAATTTCTAATTCATACCTTAACACCAGGCTTGTCATTGCACTGTCTATTTTATTAGAACTCAGCATTTCGATAGTTTAACTAAGTAGGCTAGCTGTAGCAATTACACTTTTCCCGTAGTTACTTTGACTTCCAATGTTCTTTTAATTAAATGCTAGCCAGTTTCTCCGTTTTATTCAGTAGTTTTTTAAACTTCGTGTTTGTTTTGTTTTTGTTTGCTGGAGTTATTACTAGAGATATTTATAGAAATTAATAGAGATAATATGAAAAGAGATTGTACTTTTCATATACCTATGAGTGATATTTCCTTTTTTCAATGATGTTATAAAAAATATATCACCGTTTATGGCAAGTACATATTTTAATTTAATCCTAAACCTCATTTAATTAGCTATGAAATGCGCGTTGCAATAGTAAGCTGCTTAAATTTATCTTTATAATTACTCAAAATATTATAACACATCTCTAAGTTTTATTTTAAATCTCTAATTCCCTGGAGAAATCTGATTTATCTTCATTCCATGAACGCATCCACTTGAAGTGCAGGTAACGTATTTTTTGCAAATCTTTAAAACATTCGCGACATGTGGTTACAATTTTGCGGTCGAAATCTCCTGTGGGTTTTAACATGTGCCACGAAGACCCGTTTCAAGTGTGGTGTAAAATTTACAGTGCGTGGAATATTAATCATGGTGGTGACAGATAAAACACACACGAAGCATTTTGGTATGTTTTCTAGGGGATATAGAATAGAAAATGTTTTGCTATTTAATGCAAGTTGCGCAATGTGAAAAGTATTTTCTCTATCCATTTTTTCTCTTGAGTGACAGAATATAACACTCGTATGTGTTTTATTCTGTCATCTCAAACATTCTACGAGAACTTTTGTTCAGAAAACAACGGAATCAATTAAGGCACCATGTGTAAATAAATAGCCGTTACGTCGACCTGTAGTGTTTGCACAATTACCGACCCCTGCAGACGAGCTTCGAATATTGCTTTGTCAGCAAAATGTCATCCGCAAATCAATGCTTCTGGAACTGTGACTCAGTTATCAAGATTCAATTTACGTAGAGGTTTTTCAATTCGATGTTCTTATGATGCATTATACATACATTTTTGGCGTAATTGCTTGGTAAGCATGGTACGGTAGACATAAAATACAATATAATAAATACAATACAATAAATATAATAAAATACAATACTTTATTTTTTTCCAATTACATACATTTGTAAGTACAATAAATAAGAAATAAACAGATACAATAACGAGGCACAACATCAGTGGTGCATGTTTTTCCAAGCAACCTTTCTGTGAAAACATTATGCAAACAGAAATGGACGATAGGTAGTGGATAATTCATAAACAGATATTATTTTTATTAAAAACATAAATAATTATAATATATCCAAAAAATGTGTCATCAGCTTTAATATAAATGCGAGCTTTGCAAAATGTTAGAACCACAGGAATAGGAATATTTATTATTCCTATTTCTGTGGTTAGAACCATATTGTGCTGAATTTTGTTGTGAAACAGACTAAAATTTATTCCACAAAAGTATAAAAAATATTCTATAATCAATCAATTAAAAAATATATTTTTAAATTCATATAAGAGTCAAAACTGTTTCAAATTATATTGTGCAGCTTTGACTTCCCTTGTTTGCTTAGTTTTGTTAGTAAATTGCCGCAAATAAGTCTGTGAAGCGTGAGGGGGCTGACTTTTACCGAGTTTAGCCTCTAATTGGCTCTTTTCTGACAAAATATTAGTTTGTTTAGGATTTACTATTTCATATACCGGAGACTTAAGGATAAGAACACATATATTTATGGGGAAAACGAATAAAGTTACTTGTAGTACTATTAATTATTCTGTACATAGGACCAGTTTCAAGTTCTTAATAATAGAGTCTATGATAGATAGAGCCAATATGGAACTCATATATCAGATATAAAATTATTATACATATCTGATTTTATTAGCCGATGAAACGGAGCCGTTGTATAATAAATGAGTTTATAACATTTGGAAAATATAGTACTCTCAAGTTTGCAGATATTCTTACAAAGATAGTCAGCCAACAAAGACTCGACTTTGCATTACAGCTTCTACATATCATAATATAATGTAAACAGGGATGCAACTTTATCATACGCTTGTAGAAATATGAAAATTTAAAATATCATTTACTCACGAGACGCTGAATTCCACTGAAGCTTTTATATTCCCATTTAAGTGCACAACGACGTCTTGCCCATACACTACTGTGAATGTACCTACACATATTTCGTGTATTGCACAGAATTCCAAGCAATTCCTTCGTGGGTTTTAGAAAATAAGCTTGGCTCTGCATTCGCGAATTGCAGAACAACACTCGTTGCTTCGCTTGCAACGTGGTAAATCGAGTTATAAATCACATGTGCGCAAGCCGAGGGAAACAACAGGTAAATTTCGCAAAATTCGTCAACAATAAGCTGTTAATCTGCATTCCCAAGAACTTGACACGTCGACCCAATCGCCGTTTAAGTTCGATTAGGCACGTTTTTGCCCACTCTTTGGAGCGCTCGCTTATTCCCCAATGTTTGTTATTGTAACAAATGCCTAAACACATCGTTTGTTTTGGCTGTCGAGAACAAAGACCTTAAGCTTTTTCTTGTGTGGACTTCAGCTTGAAGTTTTTACGTTGCGCACTTGATGGTTTATTAGTCTTGCACAACTGCTCTACATGCCTTAGGCGTAATCAAAACCTCTTTCAACTTTTAATATTTGAGACGAGCGGATTTTTCTTGAGCTATATTTTATAAGATTGCTGAGGTCTTGCTCATTTTAGTGTAAAAGACTCCGCTCTGCAGCTTTGAAGTAGGTCATGCGATCGTCGCGTCGTTTCATCTACTCGTGGCCAACTTAATCCTCTTTTGTCACTACTAGTCCGCAATTTAGATCTGCTGTTAGCAGCTAAATATCAGATTTAAAGTTATAGCGAGCATGCCTATCTTTGTAATGAAAACATGTATATTAAACGAAATTTCAAAAAACATTCACATCAATCTTAAATATATATATGTACATTCCCAACGTGGTAGGTACCAAGAGACTTTTCATGCTTATATTTTATTACTGTCGACAATTATGGTAGACAGACAAAAAGGGTAGCCTGGCGGAGCTATATTGGCGTTCCGCAAGGAGCCACATTAAAATTTCCCGCAATCAATAGAGCATACAAAAACACGACAAACAACTCGGGGAGACGTTTTCGGAGATTGAAAGCGACATTTCTTCACAAACTCCGGTTGGGCTGGATTGTCGGAAGTTTTGATTTATGCGCATTTTGATGGATTTGGGGAACTTCCCGAAGGTAAACCTACAATTTGTAAAAACTTCATAATCTGTTCGAGCCAGCGCTGTAAGTAATGTTCTAACTTACTTAATAGGCACTGAACTTAACTAGGTACCTATGTTTTTTAGCAATATGTTAAATTGATGGGTTCTACACTTTGCGATCACTTGATGTTAGGTGCGTACTGAACTTTTTGTCCATTAAACCCACAATGGAAGCGCAAAAAGCATGTTACTTTAATGGAATATTTTGCCCTTCTAGTGATGTTACCAAAAACTATTCTCTTTACCAATTAATTTGCAATATCAAATATTGAACTTTATAATAACAACTCGTTCTTATTTTATACTCATCTCGTCATCTATTTAGGCATTTCTTCCTCATTTAATAAAATAGATTATATTAATAAAAAGTTTATTATTCAAAATAATATGTGTTGGTGGCGTTGGTGCATAATAAACAACATGCAGCTTTAGTTAATATACAGTGGTTGTACCTTTGTTGATCGCTGTACCCTGCACTAGGTCTAAAATGCCTGTATTGCGGTTCGCAGTGACTCTCTGGATGGTGCCTACTATATTAAAGTACTATATATTATATACTATATTAAAGTCTATTTTAACAATGTATCATCATCATCATCATCACCTATTTCTGTCCACTGCTGGACATAGGCCTCAACAATGAGTACCTGCTATTAGTTCTACTCTTTTTTAAATAAACCTCATAATAAAAATTACCTCCTACACAATTGATTTATTTACCTGAGGCAAAAGTATCTCTAAAAGTATTTAATAAAAACATAGATTCAATTTAATGAATATCGGCACCCTCTCCGCTTTCAATGGTTATAAAGAGCATGCGGATCCGGAATCCGTAGTAGTGTGTCCTTTGTGAGATTGAACGAACAGCTCTACGGTTTCTTTGAGAGCACTTTACTCTTTGATTTAATTATTTTATTTCTGTTGAGGTTATAGTTTCAAAGGCTTCTGTTGAGAATTTATAATTACTGTATTAAAAATAGAATACTAGCTTATAACCCGCGATGTTATTCGTGTTATTTTAGTCGTGTTATTAACTTAATTTAAATATTTCTAGCCGTTGGAAGAGTAACAAGCGTACTAATGTAAACATTTGCAAATTTTTGTTAATTTGTTTATTATATTTAGAATTTGAGCTAGTTTATTGATGCATCATACCTATTTGTTTAGCGTTTCTCCACTGTACCATTGCCTCACACGAATATGTAGTGCAGAATGCAGAACGCGTTCATAGAGGGAACCTATCATTCCCCAACTTGAAGACTTGCAGATTGTACACTCCAGAAAACAAATAAATTCAGCATAAAAAGCTAGGTTTAGTGACAATTAAAAACATACGTACAATATTTTCTAGAAGCGATAATTAACCGCTGTATGTACAGTAGGTACATCAAATAGTAGAAGATTTATTAGATAATCAGTTATAATAAAAAATAGATTGTTGCACGACGAAATTTATTGTTTGGCGAAGATTAGTGGATAATACCTTTCTTTTAAATCGTTTATTTTACTTTCTCCTCAAAATCTATTTGTAAGACCTATTATACAATATTATCCTATAAATAATCCTATTAATAGGTACATAGCATGACAATGAAGATATTTACTCCAGTCACGCTTGTTTTATAGCAGGTGTTTTCATCTTTTTAGGGTTCCGTACCTCAAAGGGTAAAAAAGGAACCCTTATAAGATCACTTTCTTGTCCGTTTGTCCGTCTGTCTGTCCGTGTTTCATCACCAATTTTCTCAGGAGTCGGTGGACCTAGCAAGTGTATACCAGATACTGAAGTAGTAGTCCCTATTAGGGTACACGATTAAAAGATATGGGCAAATTTAGATAAAAATAACCGGCCAGGTGCGTGTCGGGCCACGCGCAGTGTAGGGTTCCGTAGTAGTCCGTTATTCAATGCAAGTCTTTACCCGTTATAAACAAGCAACTAGGTACTTCGTCTTTGTCACTTTAAAGGATTTATTCTAAGGATTTTGTATTTGGTACAAAATTATGGAACACCCAAGTTCAACGACTATTACTGCTAAACTAATAAAGTTATCTCAACCGCTATAATTTTCCTTTAAAGTTCATGAAATTATCACTATTATCACGAATTTTTCCAGATTTTTCAAGCTAAAATTTTAGCTTTTAGAGGGGGGGGGGGGGGGGGGAAAGCCCTACTGAAACAAAAATTTGCACTTAAAATTTTAATATTTCGTAAATGGTGCATTCAATCGAAAAATGGTATTAGCAACCCTTAAGTCATTTTAAAAGACCTATTCAACAATACCCCTCACGATGGGTTAGACGATAAAAAAAAATCATCCCCACTTCTCATATAGGGGAGCTACCCTAAAAAAAATATTTTTCACAATTTTATTTCAGCACTTTGTCGGCGTAATTTATATACATACCCCCACAAAATTAAAGCTTTCTAGTATTAACGGTCTCTTAGCAAAACCTCGGACAGACAGACAGACAGACAGACGGACATGACGAGACTATAAAGGTTCCTTGTCAGGTCTACGGAACCCTAAAGAAAGTAATTTACCTTATTTTTTTACTTTTTTTATTTTTTGGAATTTTCCCTTCCCTTTCCGTTTAGGACCTTGCTTTTAACCAAAATTGACAACATTAGGTCCGGAAGTACCCTATAGGTTTTGGGTGGAAAACCTATAGGGTACTTCCCATTCACCTAAAATTATGAAAATTGGCAAAAAGCAAGGACTTGGAGCACTTATAAAGGAATAAATCTGAAAACCGTAAATATGTAGTTTAATAACAAAAAAAATATTATTTGTAGTATTATTTATTATTTGTAGTTAGTGCAATACATTTTCTATGGATCGAACTACAAAGTTAAGTTTGTCCTTTAACCTAGTATGAGAAGTTGGTATCGAAGCCTCGTTGGGCGAATCCAACTCTAAGGCGAGTTGGATTCGCCCACCGAGGCACCAGTTTTATTTTATTTTGCGGGCAAAAAAGGCTGAATCTGTTTACGTCGAGGTTTTGAATTCTTAAACATTTTAGAGTCTAGTTACCTACTACTATTTTCCAATGTAGTGTTGTATGTAAAATTGCATATACTTTCCGAATTCTCTTTTACGTTTTGAAAACAGTGTTACTAGCCTTTAAACGATAAAAACAACACATTCAATTATTTTCTATAATTTATTTATTGTTATAAAGAGAAAACATTGTTGCGGTCCGCATATTTA
The DNA here is from genome assembly GCA_954871355.1 of Cabera pusaria. NCBI lineage: Eukaryota > Metazoa > Arthropoda > Insecta > Lepidoptera > Geometridae > Cabera > Cabera pusaria. The sequence continues at coordinate 10,198,784 of OX940900.1, read as the reverse complement.
CTACTGCTACATTAAAGCTTCTTCCGGTGCCGACTTCATCTAGATAAGTGAATTTATTGAAGTTGAAACTCAGCTCTTTGTTATCGCTGGCTTGATAACATTGATTTCATTTAGCATTGTTTTGTGAGATAGAAACTGTAGATTATAATCATTCAAACCTATGAATAGAAATATTTTTATTAAATCTCTAGATATAGGATCTTTGCCCACGGCGTTTTTTAGAAAGGCTTCCTAATTATAGTGTAGCGCGTTGAAGTGACGTACGCTGTAACATTTGTAAATTTTTTGTAGTATTTAAAAGTATTTACAATTAACAAAGGAAATTTGGTACACAGATAGTTTGCAAACTTTTAACATATAACTTTTGGTGAGAAACATCTAATAGCGCGGTACGGGAGTGATGCCGACTCTTAGTGCCGTGGCAAAATTGTCGGCCTTATCCTATTATTTATTCAGCTAATATGTTTACAAATGCCTGTAAGCGCGGGCAAATTTGCGAGGCGCAGCTAGTGCAAAATAATTATAAGATTGATTGGAGCACTTAACTATAGCAAGACAAACAGACTGTACTGTACCATGTTTGTTTTTTCGATTTTGCTAGAAATATCCATGTCGAGAAACAAATAGTGCATCAGTAATTGCATCCAATTACTTGATGCCGTCACAGACTAGTTTACAGATGTTATACGGATATCCCCAATATCCCTCAGGAAATTCGCGAATCACCGCATTGTCCGGTTATTATGTCAAAATAGTGATGTACGTGCGTCGATTTACAATGTAAGCAGACAAAAGCCGGCCTTTGTGGGGCTTGAGGAAATTGCATCCAAAACTCCATTTCAATGCAATGTGGTTCACGCGCGATCGCACCAATCGGTTCATTTGGTAACCCTAGTAGTGAAACAGCGACTGAAAGTTCAATTCACGAAAGGTTTATTGAAACTGAAATGGTTCAAGGATTTCTTTTGAAAAAGTGAATTTAATAGAGAAATGAAGTGATTTCGTATTTATCAATATTCTTCTTGCGATGCGATACGAATAATCGTAATTGATACCTATTACAAAAATAGTAGGTATCATTAATGTCATTGTCACACAGTGAGGTTGTTACTACGGAATGAAATTGTTGAATGAAAAGTTGAATATTGGAGGTAGTTTTCAAGCAAATAATACATTTCTAATCAGTTCGTTAAGTTCATTAATTGGGTATGGTAAAAGAAGCTTCGCAAAATGAGCTACCATAGTTTGCTATGTTACAGGACCCGGCGGTAAATATAATGTATTTCGTGACGACGCTACTCATTCACTAAAGTACTTACATAACATTGCTACGAAGCCAAAACTAGCCGATTATTTACTTCTTTAGCTCGAAATGCATTACCTATTTATTGACGGGTACTGTATGTAAATGGGAGTCAATTTCATAATATAGTCTCACTATCTTCTAATGCTATTCATGAACATATGAAATTATATACTTTAGAAAACATCGAACCTTGATTAAACTTAGATAACGATCAAGCGCTTAATTAAGTATTAAAAGCCACCTTAGTGATTCAGCAGCCCAGTATCAACTAGCCAACTACTTCTAAATAACTGCAACTGCGCTTCGAAACTTTGAGCTGTAAATGTTGCACAACGTTTACGGTCCACAGTTTCGTTTGATAGCTATTCTGATACAGATCTTTCACTGCATCCGCCAGACTATTATCACCTTTATTAAATTGAAATAAGGTGTAGATTTCTTCAACAATAACAGTGGTACTTACTTTCGTCACAGTACTTGCAAAGTTGATAAAATGGACAGACGTAACAATGTTGAGAGTTTATTTATTGCAATGTAAACCGTTGCTGTTTTATTGTTTGATTTTTTTGTTGATAATTTTCTTCGATTTCTCAGGTAGTTGCGGTTTTTACAATTTAGCAACTTACAATAAATATTTTTTAGGACTCCTTGCATTTTTTTCTGAAAAATCCACGCCTAAGCAACGCTTCTTTTACTCATTGGGACAGTGAAATTTTTTCGATGAGTATTAGGGTGTTTATATGGGTATAGCTTATATGGGTAGCACAGTACATCATTTACTTATGTAAACAATTATTAGTAACTTATCTGCGGTAATACTGTGTAGACTAAATATGCTGTATGTCTGCGGATAACCTTGGCATAGGCTTAAGGACCTCTCATCAAATCAGAATCTCATTAAACTGAATTAATTACGCAACAACGATGGCGCAATATGTGACCATTACCTGATTTATGTCCTATGGTAGCTAGTAGGCTAGCCACGTGCTTGAATAGACCGCATTCCACTCCGTTACCTAGGTCATTAGTTAGCTATATATCGATTGGTCTACTTGGGGTAAAATGGGTAGCTGTGACCTAGTTAGTCTACTGACTAGAATTGATGTTTTGTCAAGAGACTGTTATATTTGTCTGTACTGTCTGTGTCTGTAGCACTTGAGTAAAGAAAAGGTACAGAGACAAACCTTGTAAGGAACGGACAAAACGTTTACCTATTCTTTTAGGGTTGGTACAAAAAAAAACAAGAAAAATCTTCATCGTCATAAAATCCTCCTTCAAGTAAACATGACCTGCTTTTTATTTTTCAAGCTTCATCATTGTCGACAACAATTGATTGTTGTCGACAATGATGAAGCTTGACATGTCATGAAATGTCATAAATGTCATGAAGTATCACGAAATGTCACAAAATGTGACAAAATGTCACAAAATGTCATAATATGTCACAAAAGTCATGAAATTTCATTTTATGTTATGAAATGTTACGAAACGTCATGAAATATCATACAATGTCATGAAAGTCCTCCTTCATACTAAAATACTATTAATATATAAATTTCATAAATTATAGTTAATAAATAAAATAATTTAAAAAAATACTGATAAAACTGTAAATTCTAATCTTAATAAAATAATAAATAAATGTTTATATTTTGAAACAAAAATTAAATTACCAATAATAAATATAAACATTTTTTGTCATGAAATGTCACAAAATGTCACGAAATTTCATGAAATCTCATGTAATGTTCATTAAACCTCCTCAGACAGGTCACTATAAAAAGACATTCATAAGCCAAACATTTAAATATCTTTTTACCGCGCTAGGGCGGAAAATACCTACTTTGCGCGCACTTATCGAAGAACCAACCATCACTTTTCGAATAGATGGGATGAAGAATAATATAATATAACACGACGCGTTGCGAGCGACAGCCTTGAGTTAAAGCACCAGCCGAGCCACTGTAAACCGGTTTCACTCCGTACGTGACAGACGGCACACAGGCCGCTAGTGCTCAGGCACACACGCACGTCTACGTCATCATCACAGCGCAGTTGTATGAAGCTTTGTCTCTGTACCTTTTTTTTACTCATGTGGTCTGTAGGGTATCCTAGGTAAGGGTCCCCTAGTAGTAGGTATACTACATGGCGATCGGATGCTGGCTAATCATCTTTTTCAACACTTCAAACTATCTGCTGTCGGATGTCCAACTTACCAGATATTGGTTGCAATTTTGTCAAAGGCTTACTCATTTTGTTAGCAAATCTCCGTGTGGTGTGTATGCTCCTGTTTCCACTTCATCATTTGGTGCAATCGAGGTTGGCTTTAAAGTATTAATTACCTTTTCTAGATAATGATGGTGTATTCAAGTACTCAGGCATTATAGTACATAAAGTATTGAAATTATTACGAACTTATCGAATATTCTCAAATGCCACTTGGATTGCGCAGAGAGATGAAACAAGTGGCATACATACTAATCTATTCTGAAATTGGATTTTTTTATGCAATGTTACTGTACCTAAAATAGACCAAAACAATTGTTCTTGGGTGGCGTACAATGAATGCAGATCTTCTTTCTATAACAGGGCTTCCTGTTCCCTCATTTCCCCTCCCTTCGGTGACACTTGCGGAATTTTGATAGAGCCGACAAATCAACATCCGAGTTGAGAATAAACTTCAGATACAGTTACGCACGTTACGGATAAAGTTTTGGGTATTTGTTATGCATCGAGCTTTATTGGGTTTGATAGGGTTACGGGTCAGCCCGAATTCGTTTGTTGATATCCATTTCGATTCGTATGAGGTCAGCTTTGATGTTATAGACTTGCCTGTAGGAATTTTCAATGAGCTGATATATAAATTTGTCCCTAAAATCGTTTGCTAGTGTAATTTTTCATCATCTCATTTTTTTCTGAAATTTGTGCGTGCAGGCTCAATACGATGACTTAAACGTTGCTTGTAAACCGTATTCTTGCAAATAAATTATTTGATTTGATGAATTAGGTCTTCAGATCCGGGGTTTGTGGTCTGTGCACCCGTTCAACGTTTGTGTTACAATTTAATTTCTGCACTACTTGTGACTGTGATCAAAGCTTTTTTAAACAAGCTTTAGTATAAATGACTTATACAAAGACAACACTGTATAGTCTGGAATAAATAAATCTCCTGAATAATAACGAGTTCAGTGTTTCTCCTTATGTTTTATTGTACGGTGACATAATTATATCGTATACTAAACTTATAATTGACCTTAATATTCATCAGCTATTAACAAAACAATGCCAACGAATTGCACGAAACGCGGACATCAAGATAATCTACGGATGATACTAGTAATCCAGGATTGCGAAGCCAAATGCTGGCATTGCGGTAAAATTAAATTATCGTACATATTTCAAATATCTATAGCACGTGTTTAGGGAAACGGCAGGCTTATTTATTTAACAGTTACATTATAATTAATCTCGGCTAAAACTATGCTGATCGTGATTTCGGTTTTGATTTGCGCGCATTATTTTCTAACGCTTTTTGGCCGCTGAATATGTTTGCGCTGTATATCAAGTAGATATCCCCAGAATTTGATGAAATATTTCAAGAAATAAAACAATGCATTTGTGAGATTTTATCTATTTACTAATTTTATTTCAGATTAAACTTTTTACCGAAGACACTATTCCAAGAAGTGGCTCAATATCGCCTACTTGACACATTTAATGTTTAAACCCTAATACACATCAATTCCAAATTAATTAAAACATTAGGAACGCAAATTACTAAATGAAATAAAGGCTACCAACGTTTAGCGAAACAATCATCCGAGCCAACAAATTACAAAAACAAACATCACGCATAATAATGAAACCCATTTATAATCAACAAGAGCTTTAATTACCATACAGCAAATATGCATGGACCAAATCCGACCTGCAAATATGAACATTTTGTAATTTACCGCCTCTTTATAAGAAAATCGTGTAAATAATCATAGATGAAGTACGTGGACTTATTCAGGACAGGGGCAGTATGGCACATTAATAATTAGCCTTCTTACCTATTTTTTAGGGTTCCGTAGTCCTGACAAGGTACCCTTATAGTTTCGTCATGGCCGTAAAGTGGGGATGAATTTTTTTTTCGTCGTCTACCCCATCGTGTGGGGTATCGTTGAATAGGTCTTTTAAAATGACTTAAGGGTTGCTAATAATATGTTTCGATTAATTGCTCCATTTCCGAAATATTAAACTTTAAAGTGCAAATTTTTGTTCCAGTAGGGCGTCCCCCCCCCCTCTAAAAGCTAAACAGCTAGCTTAAGAAATCTGGGAAATTTCGTGATAATAGTGCATCTCATGAACTTTAAAGGAAAACTATAGCGGTTAAGATTATTATAATATTATTAGTTTAGCAGTAATTGTCGTTGAACTTGGGTGTTGGATAATTTTGTACCAAATACAAAATTATTGGAATAAATACTTGTGTGTGTGTGTGAAAGTGACAAAGACGAAGTACCTAGTTGTTTGTTTATAACGGGTAAAGACTTGCATTGAATAACGGACTACTACGGAACCCTACACTGCGCGTGGCCCGACACGCACTTGGCCAGTTATTTCAATTCAATATAGTCAAGTGTTTGATCACTATCTCGTATGTCTCAAGCTGATTGTAAGCTGATATATTTTTAACATTAAATACTTCTTTGTCTATCTAGTTTAACAGAATATATAAAACAACAGGTTAAGGTATTTTTTGATCATTCCATAATAACCAGCATGAAACTCAAATTATGATTTTTCACAAATAATTTTTTGTACTTCATTTAATTGCATGTAATTAGGTAAATTCACAATAAAACAGTTTATTCACATGTCATTCGTTAATGCACCAAGAACCAAATCAGGTGAAATAAACATCACTTTCAATATTTTGCTTAGGTATGTAAAAATGAATTCGATTATAAGCATTCCATCGTGAATAACACGTTAAAAATATTTACACATAAGAATTACTTCCAAGTAGGAATAAACTTTTTAAATTTTATATTTTCCAAACCCCAATGCAACAAATCCTGATTACGCCGCCTACAATAAAGGGTGTGTGTGATCTATATGCAAATGATACAACCTGCTTATTATATTTTCCGCGGAAAGGTAAGCCATGAAAATATGCGATACTCTATCAAATTTTATTGAAGCACCCTGCCGTGTGTGGCGCTATGCAGACGTTGTTTTCGTACGGGCGGCCTTTATGAAAAACATGTTTTCCAGTTTTGTACCGGCAATTTCATATATTAATGGCCTCGTACTTGCTCTGTTAGTTTTGAAAAAATAAAAAGTTATAATATTTTTTACTGTTCTATTGTTATTTGTTTGTCCTATGAAAATATTATTTACTTGACTAAAGGTACGGCCACACCGCGGCGTCCTGCGATCTGTGGGCGCGATCTTAGTACTTTTCAATTGTTTTCTGATCGCGTTTGTTGTGAAACAGTCGGTACAAATACTACTGCGCTATCTGATCGCCACCTTGATCGCGCACGCAGGACGCTGCGATGTGTCCGTACCATAAGATTTTTTTCAAACCACAAACTATATGCCGCCTTGTGATTATAATATTCTAGACTTGTAGTGTAAAAGAGTATAAACCATTCAAATTGATATTATATTCATGTCACTAGAGTATAATATCCAAAGCATTCTCACAAGTGCTACAGCCAACATAAGAACGGTTATTTTTATATACCGATGAATTTAATACCTCTGTATATTATCTCAATTTACGGCATAAAATATTGAATTTGAGGTAAACATTTAAGTCTATATTGACTGTCACTGACTCACTGTTAACGTTAAGTTAATAATAAAACTCCATTAAATACTGCGAAAATATTATTATTTCCATAACATTTTCACGGCACAGTGGTTTACAGGCTTCAGCGAATATTTAATTGCTTTCCAAGTTTATATAGTAGTAAATCGGAGTAAATTGCAGTAAATAATAAATTACAACTTTTACTTTTATTTGCAATTGGCAACACTGACTCGTGAAAGCGACAATTAAACAAACAATATACGATAAAAACCGCATAATTACCAAATTTCAGATTCGATTGAAACTAATAGCGTTCTAAAAATAATTTGAATGGGTTACGAATAATCGGCCACAAAATTTAATTGCATATTAAAATAACAATGAGCGAGTGAAAATCACTTTGTACTCGTATTGGACAAAAGAGATTACTGCCCGTCTATTTTATTACTAACTGTGAAAGCGACTTGTCTTAACAAATTAATCTAGCCGCGTCCGCCCGACTCACTTTGCCCTCTTCCGGTGTTGCCACACTTCCAAACTCACCCCAGTTTTTGGGAATTTCCCCTAACGGAATTCCTTATTCATTTGTGGGATTATATTAGACCTATTATCCCAAAATAGACGTTGAAAGAAAATACAATTGGCTGGTTTTATTAAACTTTTTTAGTAGCGATTTTGTTAGATATATTTTGTAAATCGTCTCGGTTATGTTTCATTATATTTTAGAAAATACATGAATTTAATTTTCAAAATCATTTATATAATATTAAAATGTTTATATATTTATTATTCTTTATATTCATGGTATTTTATTTACTCACTAGAACTTTTATTATATTATATTTGATATCTTCTAGTCGCCACAAAGCTACATATCTTAATTTTCCGTTCAGTAAGTTACACATTTTCTCTGGAACTTTCTTCCATTTGCCGTCATTCTTTTGTCGCATTGTCCGCTCCGTACACAAGCTACAATATCTTGTAAACCTTATTGTGTTCGAACTTATTGGTATAGTAAAGCGTATTTCTATCTAAAATTCGTATCAATATGAAGAATATGTTTTTTTTTCTGTGATCATCCAATGTTTTACTTACAGTATTACATCATTATTACTATCCATATACCTATTTTTACACGTGGTTTTAGAAACTACTACACTGCACACAAATCTTTATATTATAAATATTGTTCATTTTAAAAGATAGATGTAGTTCCTAGGACTTTTGTATAGAACTACTAAAGAGAAACATTTTTGTCACCACTATATTCGCTTATAAACCGCTAAGTCAGCGCATGCCGATAACTCAACGCATCAGCCCATTTTTTACCGCCGACGCAAATAAGGGGTAATATAAGTTTGACGTGTGTATTTGTGTTCCTGTCAGTGACATCGTAGTGGATGATTCGATTTTGATTTAGTTTTTTTTGTTTAATAGGTGTCTTAATCGAGAGTGTTTAATATTCAACTCCTTGCCAACGTATAGCAGAGATGTCGAGTTTGGGCTCATCAGAATGGTATCAATGAACAGATTATGAATGGATCGGTCGGGGTGGTTTTAAATTTTGAATTTAAGTATTTTTCTCGGAATTGATTGACAAATTTTGTTTTTTTATGATGTTGTTATTTAATATCAAAAAATATTATTAATCGATATCAAATATAGCCTATGAAAATCAAAATATTATAGCTTTCTACTAGTGAAAGAATTTTCAAAATTGGTTCAGTAGCTCCAGTAGAGATTCATCATCATCATCAACCTATCTCTGTCCATCATTGGACATAGGCCTCACCTATGGCACGCCAGTCAACTCGATTTTCAGCTCTTTGTTTCCAACCGCTGCCGCTACGCTACGTATGTCGAGCCTAGGTCGCCACTCTAAAACACGTCTACCCTAACGGTCATCGGTTCTACGACAAAAACGACAAGCCCAGATATTACTTCCTACAAACAAACTTAGAAAATACTAAATTATAGATATTGACTTTTAACCAAATACAAAAACGAAAGTCAGAAATTGTGGTTAGCTCTGCTATAATTTGATATGGCCCGTTAATCTAATAATGACTTGCTGGCTTTAAATAATCTTACCTGAAATTCATAGCTGTCAACCCTCTTCGGCTTAGCAGATGTCATGAATACGCCTATAGACTGCCTTCCCCTTCAAACCGGCTCAATTTATCGAAATACCAATAAATTTAGTATTAATTACAATAACAGAATCGCGATAATCAACAAACCGGCATAGCCATTAGTGATCCATCAGTTCATTAAAGGTTTCAGGAAACCCAAATTATTGGAATGGAAAATTGGATACACCATACTATGATGTAGGTATCTATAGTATAGACACGTCTTCCTGCCCCGAAATTTATCCGAACGAATAAACCCCACGGATTATTAAGTCTTCTGATTAACAAAATATCCCCTCACTTTGATTTTGTACGCAATGTGAAGAATACCCGTATTTTTCCATTACGAATTCGATGAATGAATGGAATGTTCGAGATTTTTTTCCCATTCTTTCATTTGGTTTCGTTCTTGTGATGAATTTTCCTGCTGCCAAATGTTCCTCGACACGGGTATTGTGTACAAGTTTTATTAAAAACTTATTTATACAGAAACAAAGCAGCAATTAGTAGGTCGATGCTTCACCTACGATGTTATAATGCTTAAGGGTAGTCAATGTAGCCACCCTTTAGGCACCATTTTATCCTACAGAGGTTTGTTCATTTGTTTTATTTTTGTTCGGTTTTTTAAACATGATACAAACATTTACACTACAAGCTAATGTAGTCATCTTTAAGTACTTGATTATTATGTCATAGTCAAACGTTTGACCGCCATGTCACCAAATGCTATGTGACAAAGCGACCTAAGCGGCTTTTAATCAAAAAAGCTTTCGCTGCACCTTGATTTTTCATTATATTTTGTCATAAAAATAGCAAATTAATATAGTTATAATTTATAACGTTAAATCCACTGGAAAACCTTTGATCCTGCTTCCTACTCTCAAGCTTATCAGAATCGACCTAAAATAAATCATATGGAAAATTGAAATTTAGAAACATCAATTGAAATACAGATTAAACGTTCGTTCGAATAATATCCACCACTAAGGTGTAATTTGACATGTTTACTAGAAGTGGACGGTTTTAACTTTATTGTAAATATATATCAACAATTTGGAGATATCTTGAGTACACCTTATTATATTATTTTATTGTATAATCACGTTAGATGCGAACATTTAAATATTTGATACTATAGAAACCAATCAGAAGTTAGAAGTTAACTCTGGGTATTTATCTCTACCAAGTCAAATTTTGTCCAAATCCGTCTAGCCGTATCCGTATGAAATAGAAAGAAATATGTACCTGTAATAACACACAAACACACTCACAAATGTTCAAAAACAGGTGACGTGCATTGGTTGATTTTCATTTGTATGTATGAACAGTTTTCAAAACAAACTATATTTTAGCTAGTCTAACGAAGAAACTGGAACGCTTTTGATGCACTTTTTGAATGGCTTCTTGCCTTCTATCCTATTTCTTCTAGTAATAAATTATTAGACTTCTTAATTTTCCATTATAACGAAGACCTAACGATGTTATGTAAGTATAATAATAAACTTCTTTTTAAAAACCTCAAGCTCCTTCAACAAGTGGTGTCGTTGGAGAATAGTCGGTTTTAACGCCAGAGGTACCGAGTTCAATCCCCGTCGTGCACCAATAGATTTTTCTATCGAAAAAATTATGTGCGCTTTTGACAGTGGCCCTCCGGTGAAGGAAAAACATCGTTAAGAAACCCCCAATCTCTGTATGGTGGTAGGACACTATTTAGTGTCCGCCTGGCCAGCTATCACCCTTAAGTTAGAAAATCTGTCGCCAAAACATCTAATGTGTTCGGGCAGCTATCCTTAAGAGCCAGTTCCCATTCTAGGCTTAGCGTGCTACCATACTCGACCACATCATCACTTTGCCAACAAGTGAGATAGCGGCCAAACGCTAGCCTATATGATATAACAAAAAAAAAACAAGTACCTCTTATTCTGCTTACGTTTTGATAGATTAGATACCACACGTGTCTGTAAAAATAGTACTCCAACTTTGACGAACTGAAGCCGTTCACCTTGATTAAAATTTCAATTGCTATTTCCAATAGGGATTCCTTTCTTTTATTGCTCTGTTGAGTTTTCATTGACCTTTCTGAAGAATTTGATTCGGAAAAGGTATGCGATTACGTTACCAGGCTTGGATTAACTTGTACGGTTGTTGTTCTTATGCTAAATTATATGCTTTACCGATTATAAAGCGTTGTCGCTCCAGGAAATTTTACGCTTCCGTCGACTTCTGTTTGACAAAGTCCTAATTTGGACCAGACAATGTGGCTTTTTGTAAATGTAATTTTTATTCCATTCAAAATACGACTGTGAATTTCCCACGTTGACTTAGAAATAGCATTCATAGATATGGGTCAAGAAAATTGAATTCAGTCTAATAGATTTCGTATTCACTTTATATTCCTCTGTCGAGGAAAAGAGGCTATAAATCAATGTTTCAGTCAACAAAAGGCTATTCTATTTCAACGGGCATGATAGAATAAGTATGTTTCGCATTGAAGCCAACAATAGCCGAGATAGAATCCTCGCTTCTTGTCTATAAGTGTCGATATAAAATGTGAATGTGCAGTTATTGTTATCTATCGAAGGGAAGACGCGAGATACGAGTCGCTTAGATGAAGTTTCGATAAGGCTATGTGCTGTAAGTAATTGGAGGAGACGTAAGGGGGAGTTTATCGAATGCCAATCGAAATAAAACTGCGTTCGATTGCAATCTCCTCTGTATTGCTATGTCGATGTCTTGAATTTATGTATCGAAGTATGCAATGGTATGTCTAATGTTAGAAATGGAACCTATTCTCGGAACAGCGCTGCAGCGATTAATAATTCAAGTCAGTTGTAAGTACCTACTCTTATACATAGATAACACTGTGATAGGTAAGGTTCAGTCACATTAGGTTGGGTTTTGTAAAGCAACATTTTTTGAAATAGAATTAAAAGTTAATCGGTACGTGAAGTTGAAAAGCGTTCAAAGTTGAATAATGATAAATTTTTGACGTCTTTACTTACTACTGAAGCTATCAAACAATGCACACATTATATTGTGTCTGTAGTATATAAGGTGTGTTTTGTGGAAAAGACTTTAGCTCAGTTTGGAGCGATCGTCTTATATTTCCTTCGATAGGTACATCTTCTCTCATAATTTTAAATTTTCTGTCCAAATAATTTAATTTAAAGATTAACGAAGTAGGTTAGTAAAATAATTGTTAACTATTATTAATTGCAATCATACCCTTTATAAAATTACTTGCAATGTAATTTTAATCAAATTGCGAATGAACATCATTTAATATATTTTTAATCAACAAAATCAATATACAGTGTTCGTAATTTCATACTTTCACATCACGCTTTCAATTATAATAATGACTTCTCCACAAATTAAGTATTTAGGTACCTACTCACAACATTTTTAGAAGTATCTAAAGGTACATTCGCGTACAGTTGTGCGTATCCAGTTTCAAAACATTTTCGGTTGCAAGTGTCGATTATTTTTCTAACCAAACAGAAGAGCCAAAACCAAAAACAAAACATAATGCTGCACACCCCCGCAATATTATAATTTAGAAATCCTCTCCATCCAAAGGTTGTCTGGTAGAGATCGCTCTAAGCGATAAGACCGCCCAATTGTACTACCGATATGTTATGTTCTTCTGTTACTTTTGTTTGTTTTTTTGTTCTTGGTGTGCAATAAAGTATTATTCATTCATTCATTCATTCATAATTTTTGGTTTTGTCCCTTCTTGTCATTGGTCAACAATGTCAACATAGACAGAAGCGAGATGCCAATTCAATAAGAGTGCACAGGAAATTATTCCTTAAGGTGGATACGCACAAATGAAGGCGATTGTACCTACTCAATTTTTTTTTAATATTTACCTGGCGATCCCGTCCCGGCTGCGCACGGGTGAAATTTACAACACTTGCTTTCTCGCTTGACCGTTTTATCGCCGACTTACGTTGTTAAATAGGTCTCCACAAAAAGTCATTTTATTTAAACATACAACTAGGTAGGTAACCTATCTCTTCGAATCCGACGTCAAAAAATAGTTCACTAAGAATATTTTTTTGCCATCGGTTTAGTAGATTCGTAGATTACAATATTTTGTAATCTTATTAATTAGTTATAATTAGTTATTACTAATGATACACACTTTACTATATAAAAACCTATAATAATAAGTATATTTAAGGTTTGACTTGGTATCTTTATAATATTAATGTAGACGAATTGGTAATTACCTAGACGGAACAGTATTGAGCGAAATAATTTCAATTTTATTTATAATTGATCGTAACGGTAACATAAGTAATTAATTTTATAATTAACCTTTATTATGTCTTTGTTGCAGGTATAGATGGGATCATTTCAATAAAGAGTTGTTACCTGAAGTAACTATAAAAGTGCAGTAAGTAGGTATTACTGTTATAGTACGAATAGTATATAATACAAGTATAATTGCATACTATAAAAAACTTTACTTATAACGGAATTGCGATAAACTTCATTATAAGCTAGTACTACAACTTTACAATGTAAATTCATTGAAATGGTTGAAAAATTTAACACTGTCACTACGAAATAGCATAATACCGTAAGCAAGTAAAAGAATCAGGGTGAGTAAAACACGGCGTTCCTTTTAAACAATTACACGTATTTATTATCTACTTTCACTACTATCATACTAACGTTTTACCCACGCCTTAAAGTACCAAATCCAACGCTCTTTTAGTGCCTAAAAATAAATGACCGGCAATAAATATATCATTACACTACAAGCGTTTTGAACAGGAAATTACTGGTAACATTGATGAGATATGAATGTTCCTGCTTCACACGTTCAACAAACTCTTTTAATTGATGCTTCCCTAGTACAAATATGGGGTAAGTGGTTACATTAGTTTAATTACGGATATAAGATATGAGTTTTATTGGCGTTAAGAAGATGAACGGATACTAATCAAACGGTTGTATTATATATTTAGAGTAGTAAAAATAATTGAGATCGTGGTAATTATTAGTAGATATATTATAATTTTGTCTCGATCTATATAGTCAATAATCGTACGTTATTATAATATTATTTCAGTGGGTTGGTTCTTACCAACCCGTTTGGTTTAAAAAACACGAACTGCCTGAATTCATCAATATTGTGATAGCAAGCAATAAAACGAGGTTTCTATTAAATGATATGTATTTTTAAACATACTTATAAATTTGATGGTATACCAATCATTGTGTGGACAGATTTACAGTTTCCGTTTACCTTTTCAGCGCTACAAAATTGAATTGCAGTCACAAACAAGTTCATCGATCCATTGTAATATTAAATCAGTAATCCTCCATTCCCAAATGGAATTTGGGTAACAAACAACACAGGAACAATGATCTTTTGTTTCCCGTCTGTCAATAAAATATAAGCTGCTACCAAAATTAGTAGCTCAAACCTACACAAAGGTTCTAACAGTTTTGCCTCTCAACAATCGTCAATCAAGCACGCTCTGTTATTATGAAAGAAATTTGTTATAGGAAGTCCTTTAACGGATTTTTTTGAACAAAGGAACGTTCTATTTTAGAATTCGGTCGATCACGTCACTACGTTTGAAATATTTAATACGTGTGGGTAGTTTTGTTTGCCTCAACTTTAGCAATTAATTAATAGACGACTACTTCTAACATTTCTTGATTATTATATTAATATGAAGTTAATATGTATGTAAGTAAGTATGTACATTTAAATTTGTAGATGTCTATTGTGGGAGTTTGAACTTTCCAAGCCTGCGAAATTACTTAAACAATCTAGAAGACAAATCTTACTGGACTGTTTTAATGTGCTATTAATTCTAATAAATAAACCTATAAGTACATATTAAATAAACATCGTACAACATGATTTACAGCCTCAAAAATCATTAAATTGACTTGTTGCAAACAATCAATGTACAAAGATAATTAAGTTGGCCACAGTGTCACAATAATGCAGTGATACTGTTTCCGACAAATTTACTCAAAAGTGTCTCTTTTTTAAAGTTTAATTATGAGCTAAAAATTTTGATATTTACTGTACTTTACTAGAAGATATTCTGGTACAGAATACGGTGGATACGGAAATGACAATAAATACATTTTCTTAAGTTTTAATACCCGTAACTATTCAAAAACAATACTATGAGTTCACAAAGTGCTCGCAACTTTGTAAGTGGGATTACGTCAGCATGCGTCACCGCGTCACGGGCTATCGAGTGCCTGGGGACGTCAAACAAATGAACGTCGCAAATGATTTATGGATTCGATATGCACATGCTCTCGCGTGTTTTGGAAACAAATCACTTAGAGAATATGGATTCGTTTGTTCACTAACATGATTACATGTTTTTGTATTTAAAATTGGCTATGGATAATAATAACCATGCATCATCAGTGTTTATATGAAGCAAAAATGAAGTCGTTTGTTGGTTGTATAAAGTAGGTACTTAATTATGTATTAGGTTGATGGTCAAATTCTACAACATTCAATTTAATTTTGCTTATAATTTATTGACATTTTTTGACACTCGTATATAATTTTCTCGAGATGTAAATTTTCTTGAAATTTATAGTTACTTGTGTTACAGACGTATATTAATTAGTTACGTGCCGAATCCCGTCGCGCGAGGGACGCGCGGTAGGCCTGACTCCTGTGAAAAAGGACATCAAAAATGTCCGAAACGTGTCGGAGTAATTTCGACATCTTAACCCGTGAGTGTAAAGCCGTTTTAAATAATTATATGTATAAAAATTAATTCGTAGTTCTTAATTCGTGAACTAACATATAAAAATCTAAAAGTATCATATTTCTATAGATTTTTTTATTTTTTCATATTATCCTCTGTTCCTGAAACAAAACGTAAATTTATAAACATTTAGTGACGGTTCTAAAATCTATTATAGTTATAATATCCAAAGAAAGTCATAAATATCTTTAATTCATGAGGTCATACCAATAAAGGCAAAGCGTGAACACGACATAATTTTACGAGTGTATTATTACCCTGGATATAAGTCACATTCGAAGCACGAAATACGACCAATCATTAATATACTTTTATTGTTCCTCGTAAAATGATTCATTGAACAAAGATGCTGTTGTAAAGTAATAGCATTTTTTAAGTGTTGAATTGGAGAATTAAGGTACGGCCACACCGCGGCGTCCTGCGATCTTAGTAGTTTTCAATTGTTTTCTGATCGCGTTTGGTGTGAACCAGACGGTACGAATACTACTGCGCTATCTAATCGCCGCCTAGATCGCGCACAGGACGCTGCGGTATGTCCGTACCTTTAAAGAATATTAACTGAATTGTGTGACTGTTTAGAATATGTAAGCCAGTCGGAAAATCCCTATGTCGGAAAGTCACTAGTTTCCAATCTAGTAAAACACATTTTGCTTTGATAAGCCTTTTGTCATATTGGATTTACTTTTTACTTATTCTATTATTTTGTGACGAGTTAACTAAAACAATGACAAACCTAAAGAATGCATAGTGGTAAGCAATGGACCCTTATTCATGAGAGGTGTGTAAACTATGAAACATTCAATTTGATACGTATTAAATTGATAAAACTTTTATATTATACTAGCTGTGCCCGCCTGCGACTTCGTCGGCGTGGAATAGTGTCTTTGAGTAGCATTTTTAAATATTTAGGCTAATTATTTCACAAATAAGACACATGCGTATCCCACCTACACCGCACCGTACCACGCCGCGCAAATCCCCCTCCCCTCTCCCTCCCCCTCACCCTTCACCTGCCCTCTCCCTCGCTCTTCCCTCCATCCCCTTTCCCTCACTTCCCTCTCCCCCTCCCCTTTCCCCCACTTCCCCTCCCCTCCCCTCTCCTCTCTCTTCCTCACTCTTCACCCTCCCCTCCCCTCTTCCCCCACTCCCCTGCCATAACTTCCCTCCCCCCTCCCCTTCCCCCTTCCCTCACCACCTCCCCTCCCCTTTCCCTCACCTCCCGTCCCTCTCCCACTTTCCCCTTCCCCTCACTTCCACCCTCCCTTCTCTCCCCTCATTCCCCCTTCCCCTTCTCCCTCCCCCTTCCACAAACTTGAATGACATATTAATTTATATCGAATCAACAGCCTAAACAGTAAGTTTCAAGATTCTAGCTTTAAAAATGACGATACTTCCATACGCATTCAAAAGTAGCCTATGTTCTTACTCAGGCTCTAGACTATCTGTGTACCAAATTCCATTTAAATCGGTTCAGTAGAACATTAACATAAAGCTTACATATTTCCATACAAACTTTCATCCCCTATTGTTATTTTACACTCTTGAGGGTAAAACTTTTAGAAACTTTGAATGTCATATTTATTTATATCAAATTAGCAGCCTAAAAAATAAGTTTCAAGCTTCTAAAATGACGATACTTCCATACAACTTTTCATCCCCCCTTTCAACCCGTTACAACCCTCTTTTCGCATTAAAAAGTAGCTTTTGTCCGTTCTCAGGCTCTAGACTATCTGTGTACCAAATTTTATTGAAATCGGTTCAGCGGTTTTGGCGTGAAAGTGAGATAGACAGACAGACAGAGTTACTTTCGCATTTATAATATTAATTAAGAAGTTAGGACTAGCTGTTCCGGCAGACGACGTCCTGCCCGGAAAAACTTTATCTATGTGTGGCGCCATCTGTCGAAAATTGGTCGTACCACCTCAAAAACCTTCTTTGGCTCGCGCACAACTACTTTGCTAAAAATCATGATCAAATGCATAGTTTACGATTCTATAAAGGACATACAGACAAACAGTCATTTTTATATAAGAGAAGATAGTCGACTCATCTCCAGTCGACTCTCCACATCATCGCTTACTACCGGGCGAGATAGTGATGAATCGCTAGCCTATTAGATAAAATAAGTTATTTTTCAAAAAAAATAAAACCGACTTCATAACCACAAAAAGGCACTCAAAAGCGAAAAATAATTTACTTAAAATTATTATAAGCGTTACCCACTTCTCTTTTTGAAGTCGGTGCCAGCCAAACCTTTTTAGTGCAAAAAAAGTTTTAATGAAATTACATGCATCTATTAAATTTCGTGTCTGGGCCGTTATACACTAACGGATATATACTTTTTGAAAATGTCAAGTATGTACCCATAACGGTTAAGAATATACAGATCTGTAAAGTGCGCACATATAGACACACTGACGGACGGACAGACGGACGAACGGACAACAAAGTCTCAGATAGTGTTCATTTGGTACCCTTTGGGTTCGGAACCCTAAAAAAATTGACTTTAAATGCCGCGCTAAAGTGAAAATATTCACTAGTAATAATGATGTCATCAAGGTATCAAAGGACAATGTCCAAAATGGCCCTGTACAATTAAAGCATCTGACACACACGATAATTAATTGTCTATTTTATTACAGTAATCCAAATACTTTTATAACACGGACTAGTTGTATTTCAAAATGAATATTAAAAAGTATTATTTGCGATTATTAACATTAATTGCCGCCATATGGCCAACTGAGTACTGAATCACTCTACTACGTTATAAGAGGCACTTCCCTATATTGTGGATACCCGAATTATGAAAGCACTGTGTAGCCAACCTAACAACGGAAAGTATTATTTACGTAGTAACTATTATATAATATGTGGTTTTATGCTTATAATTTTTTTTTGCTGTGTTGATTGGTACAAAGTACGTTCATAATTCTGAGTTATTTAATAATGTATGCAGTGTCGCGGGACTGAAATGGCCGCCATCTTCGCCAAATGTCATGTCATGTCAAAAAATATTAGGTATGTTTAAAAAAGTTTGCACCCTAACAAGACTTTGCCCGGTAGCACATTCCTGTGAAGACAAATTATTTATATTTATATATAATTATTAATATATAATTATTTATTGAGGGCCCTGTGGCGTAATTGGGAGAACGGTCGGCTTTGATGCCGTGGTACCGAGTTCAAACCGCCGTGCACCAATGAATTTTTCTATCGAAAAATATATGTGCGCTTCTCACAGTGGCCCTCCGGTGAAGGAAAACATCGTTAAGAAACCAATAGCATGGTGGTAGAACATATCTAGTGTCCGCCTGGCCAGCTACCACCCTCAAGTCAGAAAATCTGTCGCCAAACATCTAACGTGTTCCGGCAGCTATCCTTGAGAGCCAGTTCCCATTCTAGTCCACTTCTCTATCTTCGACCGCATCATCACTTAGCATCAGGTGAGATAGTGGTCAAACGCTTGCCTATAAGATATAAAAAAAAATTATCCCCACCATTATTTCTATCTCGCTCACAGTTACCGTAAGAATATCTTATATGCAATAGCAACCTCCATTGTGTATAATCTTCTTGGGACTCTTCTACTAAAACTAGTACACTCTCCTATGTTTGAGGTATTTATCTCCATATCTCTGGTGATACTAATCAGATCTCGATAAAATTAAAATGGGACCACCTCGGAAACGTATCCTACCTATTAAAAAAATAATCATTTGAATCCGTTCACAATTGATGGAGAAATCGGGTAACAAACACAAAAAAAAAAAAAAAAAACTTGACGAATTGAGAACCTCCTCCTTTTTTGTGAAGTCGGTTAATGAGTAATAATAGTATTATCCTCCTTCAATTGATAATTCAATGTTAAAAGAGTATTCAAATATTCTTATATAATGTGTTTTTCTTGGTAAAAACTAACACGACATCTTGAATAATATTGTCTGGTTTGACCTACTGCCTATTATCCTGTGGTAGTCCTAATAACATATTAGTCGGTTGTGTAATACCGACGCGCAGATGTAAGATTTCATAATACGGGATTAAGTGCGGTGCTCGGTGCGAACACGTGTAAAGGGATTGTTATTATTACGACATATTTAACTGGTGATAATAGATTATGAAAAATAACAAACATTATATGAGGGTCCGAGCTCAGTGGCGTGCCATATGAGAGGCCTATGTCCAGTAGTGGACGAATACTGGCTGCCAATTATGATAATGAGGGTACGATCGTAAAACATGACTTTTTTAGCTTTTCACGAACTAACAATCTGGTATCATTTATAGAGGTGTGGCAAGGATGTATGCTCAGAGTACTTCGAACTTGCTAATTGATATAGATATAGGCAAAGTATAATTATTATGACAATATCCCGCCTCACTTGCTACTAGAAGGTAGCTCCACCATCAAGATGAAAATCTGTCGCCAAAACCTTACGGTACTCCCGGTACTCCGGTAGCACAGCCTTTGAGAGTCAGACAATTCTAGGCTAATAGCGTGTTTACCATCCTCAACCACATCATCGCTTACCACCAGACGAAGATCGTTTGACCACTAGGTCAAAGGCTAGCATATCTCATAATAAAAATATATAGAAAATATCTGAATTACAAAATCAATGTAGCAAAAGGCGGTTGTATCTCTGAAAGCTATTCTTTCCAAACAACAAAAGTCCTTACTATCCAAATGTTGTTCGGAAAAATAGTTTTCAGATATACAACCGCCTTTTCAGGACAATAGTCTTTACTATCTAAATGTTGTTTGGAAGAACAATAGTCCTTACTATCCAAATGTTGTTTGGAAAAATAGCTTTCAGATATACAACCGCCATTTGCTACACTGATTTTGTATAAGGAATTTTAATAGTTATTACATGTCCATAACATAAAAATAAAGATTTTTAAACTTGTGATACTCATTAGTACTTATATTGTGCAATATGTAATATTTTTAACGTAATATTTATTTACCTAGATTTTACTCGGATTACGCCACGTCACGCTACGCTTCTACATTCTTCTACATTCTTAATCTAAGATTTCGAAGAAGTATCTTTAAATAAGTTTTTTTTAAATACTTGTATATAAGTTCATACTTCCCTTTCCCTCCCAAGTAATTCTCTTTAATGTAATACATATACGAAAAACATTGTAAGCAATTATACCTGGCTCCCAACAACATATTTGTGCCAAACCATGCCCACAAAATCTCTCTCAGATCACATGTTAATATTCTACTTCGCCATTGTAACGAATACAAAACGTTTTCAAGGTAAATCGATTTCAAGCTCGAGTGTGCGTTGAACCTTACAATCGGTCTAAGGGCCGTTTTTGTATGTCAGTTTTTCACGTGCAATTGACGAAAAAAACGCATTGAGTGAATAATGACAAAGAGTCGATTAGCGTCGTGGTGTCAGTAATAATCAAAAGCTATTAATTTATACGGCATACGAGTTAAACGACAAAAAAGAAAAATAAATCAACGCTGGTTAGAATTTTTGATGTTACCGCTTTACAAATGAGCAGTTCCAAATTGATCATTATTTTAACTTATGGATGTGAAAGTTTAAATCGCAAAGACAATAATGTAACTAACTTATTAAGCAAAACCGTAATTTTTGGCACTGTCACATTAATATTACCAAATTCGTATTCATCCATGATTTATATTTGATTTTGGAGTGACAGTGGCTGTAAACAGTGTAAACGGGATCAAGAGCGCTAAACGCCCACAATCGGTAGTTTCTGAACTACCGAACTTAGAACTCGTTTTAACTGTAACCGCGTTCAGTTTGTGGTGGTGAAATGCAAAATGCTCGTTTAATCTCAGTTAAACACGTAAACCGAGTTAAAGTCGACCTGATCGCATTTATATTCACTAGTAAAATCGGCCCTAAGCGTGTAATAGACGTCATATGCAAGGCCTTAGCTCTTTGTCTTAGAAGAATAATGTCGAAATCATTTTTCATAAGAACGTCTCTGCGATAAAAACGTGGTTGACGTAATAGCCGTAACATTAAAGCCATGCTTTCACATCGGTGTTTAGTAGAAGAAAGATATTTGGGTAGTATACAAAAAACAGACAGTAGCATAATATTGGCGACTAGCATTTTTGTCACTTCACCGGTCGTAATAAGTCAGTCAAATAAATATTTGATTTAGTTTTAACAATTATTTTTTGCTTAAACAAAAATGCCATCCGATTATATTTAAATATTTTATTTATTACATTAAATATATACATTTTCTATAAATATGTAATAATATAAGTAAAAAAAGTTGAATACTTATATTACTCATACATATTTTTATAGGTTTTTAAGGCATTAAAGTGAACCCACTTCAGACACAAGCATAATATTTAGCTTAGTTGAAGGGGTTAACAAGAATACTTGTAATATGCAACCCAAATTAAGAGTAAGCTTTTTAAAAAAAAAATTATATAACTTGTACAGTAAAACAATAACTGGATGACATTGGTGCGGTATTCTTGTTACTAGTTGGTACATACAAATATGAGGTGAGAAACTGACCAAACGCTAGCACAGTCTGCGATAAAAAAATATCACACATAGTACGATCTATAATACGGGGAGTACCCGTATTCAAGAAAATTTTAAATAATATGACCCACGAGTTCACAAGTACTGTGAGATCTCATAGTAATGTTTGTGAATATGGATTACAGCCTTTTTTTCCATAAAAGTGTGCAAAGCCTTGCTACTGTTTTTAAGTCCACGTGAACTCGTATTGAAAGAAAGATAGCGTCGGCGGAGTGCTCAGCAGATGATTGTGTTTAAACCTGTCATCAGATTCAATATACCATTCCGGTCTCTAGAATCATATGGAATAATGATTTTTTAAAGGAAATGACTGAGTGAATTACGGCATTTGAACTTACATTACTTAAGACGTTGTTTAGAGAGTAAGTAAAAAGTAAAAGTAGCGGAAAAGATTATAGGCTACGAAAACGTAGCAATGGCGCGTAGCGGATAGAAGGGTCGACGACATTGTCTGACGAGAACAGTTTAAAAGGACATCAGCCCTATTCAAGAATATTTTAATGGGCGCATAGTGGTCTACGTCACTCAAGTATTGTCAATAATATGGGCGTGACAAGTACTGAAAGACCTTATATTATTGTTTGTAAATATGGTATTAGAAGTGAAGAAAATTTAGGTTTATGTCACACAATGGGATCAGTCACATTGAAACAATTAACTGTATCAAGATAAACAATTCAATGCAAATTAAAGGGTTTTTGTAGTATAGTAGATGTCAAAAGTCGTAAAGTAAGCTTTAATACGTTCCTATAATCTGGTAATAAAATGGCTTTTATTGTTCTTTCCGGTACACAAACTATAAGATGTGGAGTGGCGATGCATGCTATAACTAATCTGCAGGGGGCAACCACGGGGTATCCTTACGTTTCTGCTTTGGGGGAGTAAAAGAACATAAAATCTATATTAATGTAGTAAGTTTTATGGCAGAGAACTTTCCTGGTTAACTAGATAGTCTATATTTCTAATCCAAAAAGAAATTAACTTAGATTAGCCGTAGGACCGATTGGAGTTCTCGAGTTCTTAATTATCCTCAGCCATAAAATTAATAGGGGCGATAAGTGGAGTAATGAGAGTAGGTAGATGAAGATGAGAGCCGCGTTGGTGTAAAAGATAGACTGCTTGACTTCTAAGCTAAAGGTTAAAAAAAAAAGGTTAAAAGCCGGTTTAAACCTTAGCACAGGTGTTCGTCTACAGGCAGTAAGAGCATATTGTATCGATGTTCCGCCTGTCTTGCTACCTAAAAGTTGCTTACCACTATCAAGGAGAAAATCTGCCGTAATAAACTTACGGTGTTCTATCAGCACAGAGTTCTTGAGAGTCAGAGTATTCTAGGTCTAGCATGGTCACCATCTTCGATCACATAATCACTTACCACCATGCGATACGGTCAAACGCTAGCCTGTAACATATAAAATAAAAGCTTGTAAAAAAAGATTGTTATAACTCATTACCAATAGATGATGATACGAGTATTATCTTGTTAGCCTATAGTTTTCTTTTACCAAACATAAGTCTCTCCAATTTCATGCTACAAGCATGTTCCTCAAAAACGTGCATCAAGGGCTTTCTTTGCGAACTTTGAAAAAATAATTATTTATTAATTAACTTAACTATTCGTTTTTTTTTACTTCAAGTTTGCGACGCTCTTAATAGTACAGGGTACATGTCAATAGATATAATTACACTAAGTGGTTATTTCTATTGTACATTGTATGGCAAAAAAATAAATAAATAAATAAATTATATAATATAAAATATCTCGTCTAATAAACAACTCTGTTATGTGCGATTAGAGATAGGTACCTATCTAAGAAGACGACTCAAATGCATATAAAACAGATGATCGAACCTCTAATTAAAAAAAATAATTATCTATTAGTAACAAAGAGTGATGCGTTTGATAAAAATATCAATAATTACTCCATAAACATGTAGACCACGTAACATAACATTGACATTCAGGAAAGGGAAATTGAAGAAATCGGATAGTCGAGACAACCGATATGTCTCAGGGTTGGCAAACAAGTAACCCCAATAGAAAACAAATTGACAATTCAACGACACCCCTTGGGCCAGATATTTACAATTCAAAGAACTCCTCAATAAGCCA
Organism: Cabera pusaria; assembly: GCA_954871355.1. Lineage (NCBI taxonomy): Eukaryota > Metazoa > Arthropoda > Insecta > Lepidoptera > Geometridae > Cabera > Cabera pusaria. The sequence continues at coordinate 10,174,097 of OX940900.1, read as the reverse complement.
GCGTATGGGAAATAAGTGCGTTTTCCAAAGGATTTGATTTTGATATGAATACCTCCCCCAGTATAAAAGTTGAGGTGCTGATAACTTCTCAATTGTTGGATAATACACACAGCAATTGTGATTGTTGGTTGTTTGCTTTTTTCTATCAGAGAAAGTAGTAGGATTAAAAAGCTACAGATTTTGCTATGAGATTTCACCCGCGTGTGTCATTCTCTCATGTTCACTACAAGTTAAAATACTAATTTCCTTCGTATCGGACGTGACATGCCATTCAGCTTCGTTGGATTTATTGTTTATGAGATATCGTGATATGTCAGTCAGCTCTAATAAATATAAATTGTTAAAAGGAGCAGACAGTGGCATAACATACATACATCAAAACTAAAGACGGCGCCACGTTCAAATGTAAATTTTTAAAGTTTTAACTTTTGCGTGAAGTCCTAGCAAAGTTTATTTACCTTTAATTTCTAAGATTTATCAGTTCATGGTCGAATACCTTCGCTTTCTTTGTCGAATCGATCTGTCAAATGTAATTGAGTTATTTCCGTTACAGTTTAATAGGCATTCCTACTCTAACTGAAAGTCAACGCACGATTATGAATGCTGGGAACATAATACAAAGTAGTTATGAGTTTAATTATAAACAAACACGCTTTAAAAGATATAATTGTAGGTACAGTTACAGTGTTAGCTTTATTATATATATTTATTTTATGCTTTCCAGCCATGTTTAAATATAGCTCACTAATTGCGTACTGTGACTTCGCTTGTGTTAGAAATCCATGCTCTATTTTTATACAGGACAATGTAAAACTTTAAACTTTCGCGATTTGAACACATAGTTATAAATATTAAAATTCGGGGCTTATCGCGCTTAAAATATTAATTTTTATTTAACTCGACGTTTTGACCAAGTTGCCTTGATCATGGTCAATATTTATAACTACAGGACTACTAACTACAATGTTTGTGGAATTGCGTCTTTTAGATCTGCACCCTGATTCATTTTAAATATTGATAAATCCGTGAGCTATTTTGTCGCGGAAACTTTTCCGAATATAATCACTGTTTTTTTTATTGAAAGATCTAAGACCGAATTTGCTTTCGAATGATTGAAAATAAACCTGCTGGATAAGGAACAATACAGAAATAAATTTACAAATCGACATTTGTATTTTAGTATATGTAAAGTTTGAAAAGGTCATAAGGAAAATTTAAACAGTTTAATAATTGTTAGGTTCTAGTTACTTTGTAGTCCTCAAAATATAAAGAAAATATATACATCGTGCGCGATAATGTATATTTGGAACACTATCTATCTAGATATTAGAATTATAGTGATGTGTACTAAAATGCCATTAGAATATTTTTCATCGATGCTTTTGCTTCTACACCTTCCTATTCAACCTTTCGGGTATTCACTTAAAAAATATAATCGATTTGGTAGTAATCACTTCCGGGGTATTCGAGCATATCCGGCTTTCATTAAGTGCGGTATCGAGTAGCTTTAGAGAGTTTTATTGTGCTATAATATTCGTATACAAATGCTATTGAATTTAAAGATGTCGCTTGTACAATGTGGTGAATCGGATTTGTATACACACTACTTTTTTATCACGAAGTAAATAATAATCTACTTGCCAATATTAGAAGAATAATAAAATATGGCATAGGTATAGTCCCGTAATTTTCAACCATTAAATATACTGGATATTAAATGTCCATGAAAAACATTGAAATAGTGATATGCAAATCCCGAATAAAAAATAAGTAAAGCTCCATTCACAGTGGTCCATTAGTAGCTTTATACCCGCTCTTATATTTTGCGCATTTTGTGTTGTTTTGAGTGATTAAATGATTTTGAAACAAGGTAGCCCTTAAACGCATGTCTGATGAGTTTTTCTGATAAATTTATTAGTTTCCTATATAGTCAATTTTAATCGTATAGCATTTTGAATCAGAAACTTAACTTAGAGACAGTCTCTATAGATAACATTTTTTTTTGGTGTATTGCAGAAGCAACATCGTTAGAGTCAACAGTTAATTTAGTTTGCCTCTTTCGTTCATATTTTATTTATTGTAATAATTAATATCACTTGGTTCTGAAAAATATGATAAAATATAACTTTTTTCACCTGAAAATTTCCTTAAGAACTTACCAAGGTTGACTGATAAGCACTATCCCTTGGACTAATCAAGTTGTATTAATGGACTTTAACTTTAACCGACTCCAAAATAAAAAGAGGATGTTTCTTAATTCGACCGAATATATATTTTATTATGTATGTTTGTTCGCGGATATCTTCGTCGTTTTTGAACCGATTTTGATGTTTTTTGTTTTTGGAAAGGAGATATTCTAAAGTTGGTGCCATTGTAATTTCATCGAGATCTGATAAGTATCTCCAGAGATATGGACATAAACATGTCAAACTTAGTACTGAAAATTAATAGCGCGGAATTTGAAATCGGTTCTTTTAGTTTTTTAAACGATCTTATCTATCGATGGTTTTATTTGATTTTATTTTGTAAATTGTATGTGCCCTAATGAACATGTCTTGCCTACTTTTCGATGCAATTTTGTTTGTACTTACAAGATTGATACTTATCAGACTATTGTTTTTAGCGTTGTTTCATTATGAGAAGTGTTAATTAATTTGTACCTAGTCTGTCTTAATTCAACTAAACTCATAGTATATACAATATAGTTCATATTGTAAAACTGTGGTATGACGCTCACAGTGCTAGTTCAGCAGTCGCGAAATACATTATTTTAAATTTGCATTTCAATTCTGCTTCTGTTCCTTTTTCCGCTGCTTTGAATTTGTTTATTTTTTTAGATGAACTTGCAGTGGACTTTACTTTAGCCGAATAGTATAAAATAAACATAATAAAGTACCTAGCCGTGAAAGGGTCAAACGTTTATCGAAGCTATTTCCCAGTTCAATTGAAATTCAGATTAGAGAATTAAGATTCCAGAGGAGGCAGCTAAAATGTTTTTGCTGCAAGTAGCAAGAATTAATGGGCCCCTTTTGTGTAAGCTTGATTAAGTCGATTAAGATCGCTGCGGAAAAATAATAAATGGAAACCGGGCTCACGGTATTATTAGATAGATAAATGGCTTGTTTGTGCACTAAATTAGTTTTGATTAACATCATTAGAGGCTGCGTAAGGCATTCAAAATTATTGTTACATACACATTATGACACAAAGAATATAAGAATGTTGCTTCTTAATAACTTATTTAAATTTCGACATGAGGTTTGATTCTACATTTAATTTTGTTTAATTAAATTATACATTGTTAGTAGAGCGCAAGAAGAATCAAGAATCAAAGCATTCATTCAGTATGTAGGCAGTATTAATATACGCACATATACACGTCAAAATCATAAATCATAAACAATTATCAAGTAAACATATCAAAAGCAGAATTTTAACGAATTAAATAAAACATTAAATTAAAAAATCAAAAAACCCGACTGCGCAAAAAGTGAAGTGTTAAAAAACGAACTGAAAAGAAAAAACAAGTAAGTCTAGTAGTTTAGACTTCTGTTTAGGGATATCAAAAAACTATACCATTTAAATTCTCATAATATAGATACGATAGGTTTTAAAAAAAAAATTTTTTTTGAAACCCAAATTTTGGCGTCTGAAATACGCCATTTTGAATTTTTCAATTTTTCATGTTTATGTTGACACTCGCGCTAGCATGGCGAATCTATTGACGTGCCAATTATCAAAATCGGCCCACGCGTTTGGTCTCTAGTGTGCCACAAAGGAACAACATATATAGACTGATAAACACATTACCTCTCCTTTGCGTCGCGCAGTCGGGTAAAAACAAACAAAAGTAATGAACCATTCAGCTGTCATCCAATCGTTTACGACAGAATATTAAAAAAATATTAAAGTGGGCTAAAACCAACCATACATGTAACTTTGTGTTTCAGTACTTCCAGACAATTTTTATATAAAATAAATAATAAAAGTGAAATAGTGAAACACAACTTAAAGAAACGCATACGGAGATTGTAGTTACTAGTTCTTGGTACTAGTAATTCACTCTAAGCTAAAAACTATCGTGAAAATGTTGTTTGGTAGAGATCGCCATTAGCGATAAGAAAGTCCATTATGACACTTTAATTTAAACTGTTGTCTTCTTCTCTTATATATAAAAATCAATTGCTGTTCGTTAGTCTCGCTAAAACTCGAGAACGGCTGGGCCGATTTAGCTGATTTTGGTTTTGAAATGTTTGTCGTAGTCCAGGGAAGGTTTAAACGGTGAGAAAATTTGGAAAAATTGCAAAAACAAAAATTTCATTTTCCCATATAATCTGTTCTGCCTATTTTCCTGTCAAACATATGGCGTCCGTCCCTTCTGTACGGTAGGGTAGACTTTTTTCCACTCACGAATTGAAATTTGAAGCACGTATTAAATTAAGGGTTTTGAATCGACAACATAATATATCCACATTACTCTGATATATTTTTAATTTTGATGGTTGTCCCAGGTTGTCATTGTTGGTCCGTACAGAAATTTTTGTCATAGTATTGACATATTTTGATGCTTGTCATTATAGCGCTTCCATACATGGGTATTCGCTATTTGTGTATAAAAACCGAAAAAAACAAAATAAAATCAAATAATAAAGGGGGTCCCTATACAAGAAACGAGTTTTTGAGGCTTTTTATGCTCGATCTTACAAACCTTAATAGACGAAGACTTGAAATTTACTCATGGTGTGTATTGCAATGGCTGCATGATCAAATAATAAGAACTAAATTAAATTAAAAATAAAAGGGGGTCCCCATACAAGAAACGTATTATTCCGGCAAATATTTTTCAATCGGAACCCTACGTGTGCAGGTCTGATTTGCACTTGGACAGTTTATTTATATTCGCGGTACGAAGTTCGCCGGGTCAACTAGTATTTTATATAAGTTTAGTTGATAAATGAGGTGGAACAATAAAAAGTTTATCTAACGACCTTGAACCCTTTAAAAAAATCACATTTCCATTGTATGTCACACACACTATGGCATGAAGTTTATAAGAATGTTCGAAAATATTATTAAGTATTGGCACTTTTAAACAATAGTTGTATTAAAAACTTAGTACAATTTTCGGGTGTATCTCTACGATTGTATTGTTCTTGCCTTGCCTTATAATATAGATATATAGTACATACTCATAGGGCCAGTTTCAACGGTTCCTGATAAAGTTTCAGATAGTTCTCTGACAGATGACGCCATATAAAAGCTGTCAAAAATCTGTCAGATATGCTACAATTAGCGCTATCAGGAATCGGTGAAACTGGCCCATAGTCTTATAAGAAAAATATAAGTAAATTTTGCGCCAAGAATCTTCTGTATGTACATAAGTATAATAATAATAATAATCGTTTATTGTATGATCATAAGTATGATCTTTCCATCGCGAGCTTTTCGCAAAAAGATCGCATTGAGCTTGAAGTCAACGAACTTTAGATCGGAATAAGAATGTTTACATTACCAATGGAACTCAACGGTGGGAAATAGAGAAAGATATTTTTGCGTTACGATTTTTATGTTGTTGGCGATATTCGATGGAATTTGCTAGTTTACATCGAAATAGCATTCAATAATCGCTAGCTTCTGTAAACTAGAAGTAGTACTCTATAAATCATGTTTTCGGATGAAATTGTAACTAAAGCTGGCATTATAAGCATTTTTGAAAACAGATAAAGTCACATCCTAAATTACTGGATATGAAATAATTAAAATGAATTCGGTAGTATGCTACGACTAGATAACAAAGAACGTATGCGTTTCTCTATGTTGTGTTTCACTATTTCACTTTTTTTTTTTTTTTTATATAAAAATTGTCTGAAGTACTGAAACACAGTTACATGTATGGTTGGTTTTAACCTACTTTAATTTTTTTTTAATATTCTGACGTAAACGATTGGATGACAGCTGAATGGTTCATTACATTTTTTTTTCTAATTCAAAGCGTTAAATTCTGCTTTTTAACCGACTCCAAAAAAGGAGGAGGTTTCTCAATTCGACCGTATATATATATATATATATATATATTTTTTTTTTTTATGTTTGTTCGCGGATAACTTCGTCGTTTATGAACCGATTTCGATTATTCTTTTTTTGTTCGAAAGGAGATATCCCAAGTGTGGTACCATGGTAATTTTATCGAGGTATGATAAGTATCTCCAGAGATATTGAGATAAACATCTTAAAATTGGTACTGAAAATGAATAGCGCGGCATTGAAGTCGGTTGTTTTTTAGTTTTTAAACGATATTATGCTATGTTTACTTGATAATTGGTTATGATTTATTTTATGATTTATGATTTTGACGTGTATATGTGCGTATATTTATACTGCCTACATACTGAATAAATGCTTTGATTCTTTGATTCTTTGATTCGTATAGGTGAGAGATTTTTATCCGGCAAAACTTATACCGCTGCATAGATGTTCAAATTTCACTTTGCTGCAAAATATTTATTGCTATTTTGTTTTTGTGGCTTAAAACACATTATCAGTAGTATGAGCTTAACCCCATTTTGTTACTCTGTGTGGTTGTAATTTTGCATGGTTTGATTCACATCCACAAGATGTTGCGAATGGCTAAATATTTAGAGAAACTGACAATGTTTATATTCGCACATCGGGAGTAAAGTCCTCTATGTTTACTCTATCGTATTTGGTATGTTTGTATAAACATGTGTTCATTGGACTGCTAGATAAAGTAAGGATGACGCCTTTTCGTCAAAATAGAATGTATCATCGATGACGCCATATTATTTGTTTTTTGCATGAAAATGAAGGAAAAACATTGTTAGAAAAACCCTGGCATGGTAGTAGAGCACTATATCCGTCTGGCCAGCTACCACCCTCAAGTTGGAAAATTTGTCGCCAAACATCTTATGTGCAGGCAGCTGTCCTTGAGAGCCAGTTTTCATTCTAGGCCTAGCGTTCCACTATCCTCGGCCGTATCACCATTTACCAATAGGTGAGATAGTGGACAAACGCTAGCCTATACGGTAAAAAATCAAAGGTTAAAACGGTAAAAAAAGAACAAATTGAGTGGTTAGCACCGTTCAATAACTTACAATATTTGATAAAGAAACTATGCAGTACATTTCACTTTTTGAATGTTCTTAAAAAAATAAGTTACAACTTAATTACTGAGTCTTGTAATAAAGTTATAATATAACGTTAAGTAAATTTAAATGTTACGTATTTCATTTATGTAATACGCTAAAAGTTGAAACTAAATTATTAAACTTGAGTCTAAAGTCTTCCTCCGCTATTACAAACACCATATTATACATTTTTATGACATGGATTAATAACCCGATAAAATGAGTCTGTCGAAAGAATATCAATAAAAATTACTTACCCACGAAGTTAAGTGTCGAAGAAAGCAGATACTGAATCCTTTGTAATTCAACAGAGCGCGAATTTATTAAAAATTATAAAATACGACACATCTCTTGACCTGGCATCGTGTTAAAAATCTTCATCAATATTTATTGCCTGTAAGTTAAGACAGCTCATTAGAGTAAACATCTTTTACGGTTTCTAATTTCACCATTAAAATCTCATGGGCTTCATGCCGACTTTCACAAAGTAGATTAATCACATATAATGACGTCACTGTCAGTCATCGGATCGTCAATCTTACTTGATTAACTGAGGTCAGTCGAGATCACATCAAGCTTAGAACGAAGAGTCTATTTTTGAAAGGTTATGGTGAAGGTGTTGGATTTTCTCAGCCTGGATTATCAACTGTGTGTCTCTACAATTGTATGTTAATCTCGTTTCACAGGCTTGTTAGTTTCATGTTTTTAAGCCATATACTTTTAAAACAAATTACCGTTGTCTAGTTTAAGCTTTCTTTTAAAACACGTTGAAACGAGATTTAATATAATTTTGAACACCATTTTTTATTATAAAAATAATACTTACCTTGAACCCTAAAGGTGTGTAAGTGTGTCCGTAACACACCATAGCGTCCTGCGTGCGCGATCTAGGTGGCGATCAGACAGCGCAATAGTATTTGTACCGACTGGTTCACATCAAACGCGATCAGAAAACAATTGAAAAGTACTGGGATCGCGTCCGCAGATCGCAGGACACCGCGGTATGACCCTACCTTAAGACTCTTACTCGATATTCAGTTTTGCAAAAAAATTTAAAGACAGGTTATATTCCTTCCATTTAGTTGTAAAATATACAGTTATATTTTCTTCGTAGACATTATTATATTTTTATCGAATTTATTTGGGACTTTTCTGTAAGTATTATTATTAGTATTCTCTTTACAACACTCAAAGAAACATCTAAATTGATGTAAACCTTAGAAATAGATGAGATTGAACATAACTACATAGAAAAGCATACTGACATGCACGCATTATGTGCCTCCTGTTTGCAAAATTGGCCAAGTAAGTGTGAATCTTATATTTATATATATATACAATTTTTTAAAGGTTTCTTATAGTCATGTGGGTTGCACATTACTAGTATTCTTGTTAACCCCTCCAACTAAACTAAATATGCTTGTGTCTGGAGGGGTTCACGTCAATAGTGCAATGGGTGGTGATCAAACTCACGACCCCTCGATCGCCAGGCCGACGCCTTAGCCATTGGGCTATTGCCGCTTCTTGGCTAATTCAGCAGTTAACTATGTTTCTTGACAGTAATAAACCTACCAATTGCATATCCACCATGTCAGTAATGCACTTTCACATATCCTGTAGTCACCCCAACCCTGGGGTGAAATCAGGGGTTGATTAGCCCCGTCTAATGTCTGCTACAGCTTAGATTAGGATTGATGGCTGCATTTCGTGTTGTCCTTCAGCTTGATTGCGGTCCTGAGGTCCAACTAGATTACGGATGAGATGTTGATTGGAGTATAAAGATTGTTGACCTTTGTAAATTCTAGTCGAGGCGAGTAGGTATTTATTGCATTACTAATGGTTTTAAGAACTTTTTGTGTAGGTAGGCTTAATTTATTCAGATATGTATTACCAAATAGCATCTCAAATTTGGACAAGAAAGGTACAATATCGATTGTAATAGAAATATTCAAAGAAGGAATTTCCAGCTGTAGGATCAAACAGGCTGCCGATAATGATGACAATAATTTAATAATTGCTATTATTTTCTTAGATCCTGACGCAAATGAATACAAAATTATAGCAAGAAATATATGTGTATATGTATATACTATTATTTCAGACCGAAAAGCCAACGATAAAAATGATAGGACGCAAAAGCTTTCACGGCTACAGTGCCCTATACATTTAGCACTAAATTGACACGCAAAATACGTTACAGTCCAGATGCTTAGTAAATAGACGCTATCATGAAATAGAGCTACTCACAAATTATTTATCGGCGGTAAACAAAATAATGCAAAGTCGTTTATTAACACTAAAATGCTGCAACGGATGAATCTGCGTAACATTATTAGGATTTACAGTAAAATCATTATCAGTATAATATTCAAATAGCTGTCACCATCCATTACCACAGCTCAGTGACCGAATATGTTCATTGCGCCGTGAACGCTTCGTCAGCATATGTCCAAAACATGTTCCAAATGTGGCATCAGTTTGTACCGATTATGTGGGTTAATGATATTAATATAAGATGATGTCATGGGAAGTGAGGTTTGTGACGTCACGGGCTGACGTCGCTTGTTTCTTTCAACTGAAATTAATTACAGAACAAAGTTAATTGCAGACTATTTTAAGCGCACTTTCTTTTGTTTTATTTTTCCAAGTGTCACGCTTCGGTTGATCAATTATGGTAAAGCCGGTTAGATGGAAGCACTATCGGGATTGCGAGAAGTTTGTAATAAATCCATTCTATAATGGCATCAGAATTCAGGATATTCATGGTTAAATAAATAGAGCATCACTCCTACACAATGTGTTGTGTAGTGTTAAGTTTGTTTAGAAATGAGTAGTGGTTGTGCTGTTCTGAGCTTGACCGTATTGACTTGAATTATTATCATACATGAAAAAGAAAAACACAATATTAGACAATTATTCTTACTAATAAGTTATTATTATCATAATAAGGTAACTTGCGTCCTGAGTATCGAAAATTTACCAAAGTGAATTTTCACACTCCGTTTGACCCGTAAAAATCATCCCCTATTATGCATATCCAATTATTTATAGTTTTTAAATATGTGGCGAGTAGTAGTATTTTGGTCATATTGAATTTAATATACGAAAGCTATGCGTCTGTTGTCAAGATAACTTAGATTTAAACAAAGATTTCATTTTTAAATTCGAAGTTGTCGTATAGCCAACATTCGCCGGAAGTTCAATTGGTTTATTAAAGCTCTTGGCATAGTTCAAATTGTTCATTTATTCAGCTTTGTTTGAGGTTTCCAGTTTATATCCGACAGTGCTTTGTTACCGCACTGCGATGTTTAAGTTTTGTTTATGGTTTAATACAGATAGATATATTTTCCTATTGAAGTTATATCCATAGTTCATGGAAATATACAATACAATACAATACAACACAATACAATACAATACAATACAATACAATACAATACAATACAATACAATACAATACAATACAATACAATACAATAAAATACAATACAATACAATACAATACAATACAATACAATACAATACAATACAATACAATACAATACAATACAATACAATCCATTACAATACAATACAATAACTCTTTATTGATCACCAAAATAACAAAACTTAAAGTAATACAACAATACAATGGTAATACAATCGGCGGTCTTATCGCTAAGAGCGATCTCTTCCAGACAACCTTAGGATGGACTGGAATAAAAATAATTTATGGACGGCGGTGCACAATAAAAAATTAAAGATATCTGCTACATATTTTACTAAATGCCTACTTACAATCTAATTCGGATTCTAGTACATATATAAGTATAATAAAAATATACTAATATATATAGGTATAATATTACTTAATAGTGATTAATTACTAGATAGTGAAACAACTGTAACGTATTAAAACTTCTAGTAGAACTTTGATAAGAAGTGATCAGAACTGTGTAGAATGGCGCATTAAGGAAGAGGCGTCAAACAGTGGATTGAAAAGGCCCGATGATGACGATGATGATGGTGGTAGCAATATCATATCACGTGAATAGATAGGCATACGGCCGAGCAAAATCGTAGGTTAGCTACCTATCATTTGACAGAGGGCTATGACCATCAGTGGGATCAAATAGGCAAATGTTAAAATATCTTCGACCAAATACCTATTTTGCGCGCAATTATTGCGTAACCAATCGCCGTTTTTTGAATTGATGGGATGAAAAATACTTTGTTATTGTTCATCAATCAAAATAACTTACGAAACAGTAAACTATTAAAAACTCAGTACCTACACTAGCCGGACTTGTTGCTAAATCTCTTCAATCTCAAAATCTCTTCCAGTCAACCCATATATATTATGTTTTTTTGAAGTGTTATAACACTTTATATTTTTGTAAATTGTTAAACACAAACCTATGTTTCATCTTGTGCCACCAATGCATAATTGGGTTATAAAATGCAATCCACTAATTTCGTCGTATCGATATATCGAACGTGGCTTAATTGGTACAGCAACTGGACATGTTATCCAGGAGGTTGCGGGTTCAAGTCCCGTCGGTAAGATGAAATATTGGATTGTGTTTAACAACCTATTTATAGTCGTATACAGTACTATAAATCTTTTTTTTTTTTGTATACCACCATATTCGACCACATCATAACTTACCAGGCGAGATAGCGATCATATGCTAGCCAATATATAAAAAAAAAAGCTGAAAGAAAGTGGGTGATCGTGTAAAAAACGCTACTGGTCTAATAATAAATAAAAGAAAGCATCATATACCTAACGTTTATATAGCTTCTAGAAAAGTAAGTATGCAATTCTCGCAATCGTCTCAAAGTGCGACAACAAATTAGCGCTCTTGTTCCCGCCACTCCATCACATTCTTACGATCGACAATTTACAAAAATTCATTGTAATAAAAAGGAAGTGTCTCGAGACTCGACTGGCATTCGTACCCTCCCAATTTTGCATCGGTCCATTAAGCGAATGAGTCAGGGATGCAGACGCCTGTTATTGTTACTCCCAACAACTCATTTGAATGGATGTGGGCGATGCCTAATGGAATCAAGTGGTGACAAAATATTTCCTATTGTTCGTTTTGAAATTATGCCAAAGAAATGTTTAGAGTTGATTTTTAGAACGGGAGCTGTATGGAAAATCAAGTAGTAAAATATATTTTCAAAAACTTAAAAATGGCCGTGAATTATTGATATGTATGCAGTTGCTCAATATATTTTTCATATTTCTGAAGATTTGTATTAGATATTATTCTTTGTGTGATATTATTTACTTTTTGACCCAAAAATTACCTCAAGTTGGATTATACAGGAAATAATTATGCGTATTTATACATAAAAAATATGCGCTCTTTAAGAGGATTCTTTTGCTCAAAGGATCATCATAATCATCAGTCTATACTATAGTCTGGTTCATAACTGCTGTACACTCCCTGAGGTATGCGCGGCGAGGTGGGAGCCGGGGAAACAGACTGTGGGGACGGCAGACTGACGGAGCGCGTCCCCCCCGTCTCGCCGCGCGCATACCTCAGGGAGTGTACAGCAGTTATGGCCAGACTATAGTCCACAGCTGGACATAGGCCTCTGTACGCCACAGAACTACGATCCTCGGCTAATCTCATCCAGCTTTTGCCAGCCGAACTTGCAGAAATCATTGCTCCACCTAGTTTGAGGGCGTCTAAAGGTACGACCATACCGCGTTCGCTTAACATTAACGTTTACCAATTTATTCATAGTCTCCACTCAAAAGATATTGCTCAAGAATTAATCCACATTCGAATATTAACGTATTGATTTTAACAGTTTCTATAATTTCTTTAAGAAAAAGTGTAGCCGTATTACAGTTAAATAATAATGAAATAAAACGTTTTCACAGCATACTTAATGGATACCTACGTTTTATAGATGTTAAAAACTTTATATGCATTAAATAATTTTATTACTGTACGAAAATAAAATGTAGATAGATTTGTAGGCGTCTAGAGATATATTTCTAAGTAATTTCATCATAAGATAAAAGGAAATGAATTCTTGATCGTTTCCATTCCATTGCCTGTATTGTTTGGGGTCTGAATGGGGGCTTTGCTGGTGACTGATGACGCGCATTAGATATTGGATTTTTTAATATCTTTTTAGTATAAGAATAATATGATGGAGATAAGTTATTTTTCAAAAAAAATAAAACCGACTTCATAACCACAAAAAGGCACTCAAAAGCGAAAAATAATTTACTTAAAATTATTATAAGCGTTACCCACTTCTCTATTTGAAGTCGGTGCCAGCCAAGTCTAGTAGATAGATAATACCTACATGTATCTACCTACTTACTAACCTACTTACTACTACTACATACATAGTGTCTATCTAATATCCAATAGACTTGGCTGGCACCGACTTCAAATAGAGAAGTGGGTAACGCTTATAATAATTTTAAGTAAATTATTTTTCGCTTTTGAGTGCCTTTTTGTGGTTATGAAGTCGGTTTTATTTTTTTTGAAAAATAACTTATTTTACCCTTTTTAGTGCAAAAAAAGTTTTAATGAAATTACATGCATCTATTAAATTTCGTGTCTGGGCCGTTATACACTGACGGATATATACTTTTTGAAAATTTCAAGTATGTACCTATAACGGTTAAGAAGATACAGATCTGTAAAGTGCGCACATATAGACACACGGACGGACGGACGGACGGACGGACGGAAGAACAGACAACAAAGTCTCAGAAAGTGTTCATTTGGTAGCCTTTGGGTTCGGAACCCTAAAAAAATTGACTTTAAATGCCGCGCTAAAGTGAAAATATTCACTAGTAATAATGATGTCATCAAGGTATCAAAGGACAATGTCCAAAATGGCCCTGTAGAATTAAAGCATCTGACACACACGATAATTAATTGTCTATTTTATTACAATAATTCCAAATACTTTTATAACACGGACTAGTTGTATTTCAAAATGAATATTAAAAAGTATTATTTGCGATTATTAACATTAATTGCCGCCATATGGCCAACAGAGTACTGAATCACTCTACTACGTTATAAGAGGCACTTCCCTATATTGTGGATACCCGAATTACGAAAGCACTGTGTAGCCAACCTAACAACGGAAAGTATTATTTACGTAGTAACTATTATATAATATGTGGTTTTATGCTTATATTTATTTTTGCTGTGTTGATTGGTACAAAGTACGTTCATAATTCTGAGTTATTTAATTATGTATGCAGTGTCGCGGGACTGAAATGGCCGCCATCTTCGCCAAATGTCATGTCATGTCAAAAAATATTAGGTATGTTTAAAAAAGTTTGCACCCTAACAAGACTTTGCCCGGTAGAACATTCCTGTGAAGACAAATTATTTATATTTATATAATTATTTATTATAATTATTAATATATAATTATTTATTGAGGGCCCGGTGGCGTAATTGGGAGAACGGTCGGCTTTGATGCCGTTGTACCGAGTTCAAACCGCCGTGCAGCAATGAATTTTTCTATTGAAAAATATATGTGCGCTTCTCACAGTGGCCCTCCGGTGAAGGAAAACATCGTTAAGAAACCAATAACCCCCGCATGGTGGTAGAACATATCTAGTGTCCGCCTGGCCAGCTACCACCCTCAAGTCAGAAAATCTGTCGCCAAACATCTAATGTGTTCCGGCAGCTATCCTTGAGAGCCAGTTCCCATTCTAGTCCACTTCTCTATCTTCGACCGCATCATCACTTAGCAACAGGTGAGATAGTGGTCAAACGCTTGCCTATAAGATATAAAAAAAAATTATCCCCACCTTTATTTCTATCTCGCTCACAGTTACCGTATGAATATCTTATATGCAATAGCAACCTCCATTGTGTATAATCTTCTTGGGACTCTTCTACTAAAACTAGTACATTCTCCTATGTTTGAGGTATTTATCTCCATATCTCTGGTGATACTAATCAGATCTCGATAAAATTAAAATGGGACCACCTCGGAAACGTATCCTACCTATTAAAAAAAGTATCATTTGAATCCGTTCACAATTGATGGAGAAATCGCGTAACATGCACACAAAAAAAAAAAAAAAAATAAATAAATAAAAAAAAACAGACGAATTGAGAACCTCCTCCTTTTTTGTGAAGTCGGTTAAAAATAGGTATGATTTAAAAATGATGATAAATATCTTCGACTTACTCAAATATTTTATTGTGTTTAGATCTTAAAAAGACTACTAGACCGAAGATCGGGCTCAGTGCCGCATCTTGGGAGAGGCCTACGTCCAGCAGTGGATTGACACGGGCTGATGATGATGATGATGAGATCTTAGAACTTTTTCTAAGGTAACGGTCTAAGGTTTCTAAGCTAAGTCTATATTAGCTACTCGAATTGTCCTTATGTAAATAAAATTGATAGCAAAAACAAAGTACATAAATTAAACCTTGTATGCGATTTATTATTTCATCATCATCATTATCCGCCTATCTATGTCCACTGCTGGACATAGGACTCACCTATGGCACACCACTGAGCTCGATCTTCAGCTCTTTGTTTCCAACCGCTGCCAGCCAACTTGCGTATATCATCGCTCCACCTAGCTGTAGGGCGCCCTACACTACATTTACCGAGCCGTGGCGTCCAGTCTAGAACACGTCTACCCCAACGGTTATCGGTACTACGACACGAGCCCACTGCCACTTCAGCTTGATAATCTTTTGAGCTATGCCGATAACTCTGGCTTTCTGACGGATGACTTTATTTCAAATTCGATCCTTCAGAGAGGCTCCAAGCATAGCCCTCTCCATAGCTCGCTGAGCGACTTTGATTTGGTTTATTTTAATCTAATGTAATCCTTTAAACTATATTATCTCTATCAAGCCAAATTCAGAGTAGGTGAAGTGTTTAAAAAGCTGTCAGAATTCAAAATATAACATTAAAGGTTACACACCGCAGCGTCCTGCGTGCGCGATCTAAGCGGCGATCGAATAGCACAGTAGTATTTGTACCGACTGGTTCACACCAAACGCGATCAGAAAACAATTGAAAAGTACTGAGATCGCGCCCGCAGATCGTAGGACGCCACGGTGTGGCCGTATCTTAAAAGTTTTATGTAAATTACTGCTGTAAACAAAAGGTACGTAAATGTATATTTATATAAAAGATTAAGTAGCTTCAAATCAATATGGTTTCCAAGTAAAAGTAATATAGTTGGCTCTCAGTATTCTCCACGGCAACATATTGTTGAGAACATAATATCGCAGGGAACGTACTTAGGTTGTTTGCTTCTAAGGCTTATAATATAATACCTATCACTTAATTTATAAAGGGCTTAGTTACCCAAAACTATAAAATTATTATTTGCCCTTATTTGTGGGCGCGTTCTTTATTTAATGCAATAACATGAGTTTAATATTTGACTAACTGAATCTGTGCTGAAAATAATTTACAGCCGGGAATCGGGTTGGGAATGACCTCTGGTCGAAAGTTTACCCTCCAGCCGGTAGTTAGTCGGCGGTCTTTCTATATGTAATTTTATAATAATGCGCTGAAAATCCTTTGCGATACTTACTTGCACAAAGGTAAAATACCCAAGCTCTAGTCACTTCTAGTTTAGTATTAGTATTTAGTATTAGGCAGACTTAGTTGAACCTAAAACTTCAATAGCCTACTCAAGCAATTCACAGAAGTCACTATAAAAGCTGAAAAAAATTAATAAAAGAGATACTTAGTGGCAGATCTAAAAAAAGTAACTCGTTTATTGAAAAAACGCTTTAACCAGCTCAATGGTGGAATTATATTTGTCTGGAATATGAATACATAAATAAGACGAAGCCTTGGGGAGTTATCTCTTGTCCAATTCACATAATGCATAGTGATAAGACAATATCTAGTGTCCGTCTGGCCAGTTACCACCCTCAAGTTACAAAATCTGTCGCTAAACATTAATGTGTTCTGGGAGCTATCCTTGAGAGCCAGTTCCCATTATAGGCCTAGCGTGCTACCATCCTTGATCGCATCATCACTAACACGTGAGATAGTGGTAAAACGCTAGCCTATATAATAAAAAAATGCATCACGTCTTCCGAATCTATAATAGTCTTATTTGCCTCGACTAACGTTTATGTTGCCGTCGCGATTGTTCTGCGTAAACTCAAGAAGAAACCTAAGTCGAAACAGTCCATAAGAAAGAGCACTGAATATACGAGTAAGGCATAAAGAATCAAAGCCAGCTAAGCGCAAAAAAAAAAAATCTGAGTATGCAGCCATATAGTAATGAAATATCACTGTAATGACTGCATACCTAATTAGTATATTTTTAGAAAAATTGGCGATTAGCTGCCTTTGATTCTACATGCCATGCCTCATATCATAGTAATTTTTAGTTTTGATATTATGGTGAATTTGTAACATTATTTTTGTAAATTGTTAAACACAATCCAAAATTTCATCGTACCGACGGGACTTGAACCCGCAACCTCCGGAATAACATGTTCTGGTGCTTTGCCATTTAAGCCACGGTGCGAAGTATTATTACGACGAAATTAGTGAATAATTTACAAAAATATAAAGTGTGAAACACTTCAAAGAAACATAATATTTAATTTGTAATATCGTTAATAATAATATACAGGCTATAACTAGCGTATAACTTTAGTCGAATTTTCTCGACCTAGGTTTCGAGCGAGTCCGTGGATCTTCCTCGGGAGTGAAGGTCACACGGTGGATCGCGATGTAAACGCGTGAGCCGGTATATAACATTAATAGTATATTATAATAGTCGGTACTTTATAATCATGATTCAAACTCACAAAAACTATTAATCTTAAACAGTCTCTTATTTATATTTGGGCACATTTTATTGTAATGTATTCTAATTTATCATACCCACACAAATTCATAATACCCAAATTGTATTTACAACCCAAAAGCCCCAGACAATCCGTCTTGTAATCTTCAAAATCCGACAATCATCTTGGCAGAACTTATGTCATTAAAAGATTGAAAGATTACTTCTTCAATTGCCTTGGGGTAAAAATCACCCCACAGGCGGTGGAAGATTCATCTCATTAGTTAAATGGCGCGTCAGACTAGGCCGGGAAATGAGCTAGCTCGGGAATTTCGTCAAATTAGATTTCTCGCAGAAGGATATTTAGAATATTAGGAAAATTGAAAATGAGGATCGGGACGTGGATTTTGGGTGAAGCTGGAAAACGTGACAAGGTACAACTCTACTTTTGAGCCTTTTGTTCCTTTTCAACTGACTTTTAAAAAGGATGAGGTTCTCAATTCGTCTGTTTTTTTTTCATCAATGTACGGTACGAGATTACTTCGCCAATTGTGAACCGATTTGATTGATTATTTTTGTTACAGGTAGGTTTTATTTCCAAAATGTCCCATTTTAATTTTATCAAAATCTGATAAGTATCTTCGGAGATATGATGATAAATGACTCTAACTTGCTACTGAAACTAGCACGCGCGGCATGGAAATCGGTTTTTTTAGTTCTATCTTAATTGTTCAGAATTAGTTACTATTTCTTCTTTGGACTACGAAATATCACCTCTAAAATGTTGAGTCTGCTACAAGTTTGTTCTTAGGTTTCGAAGTTAGTTTTTTCATGAAAATGTTAAACATCTTGCATTCGATTCATAAAATAGGGAGGTATCACAAACTGATAAAATGATTCCTTGATGTTTTTGCAGAATACGTTTCGTAAAATCTGACGTTATATTTTCACTACAATATCATAATTGCGTACAGCTTTCTGATCTGTTTACCGGTTTCGCATAGATTTTTCGTAGTACAAATATGATGTTATTAAGATTTAAAAATATTAAGGTACGACCACAACGCGGCGCATGCGCGATCTAGGCGGCGATCAGATAGCGCAGTAGTATTTGTACCGACTGGCTTATACCAAACGCGATGTACGGCGATCAAAAAACAATAGAAATTCAGATCCCGAACGCGCACGCGGACGCAGGATGCCGCGATGTGGTCGTGCCTACTCATTGGTCTATTACAGCTTGTGAAAAAAATATGTTTGTCTATTAAAGGCTAATATCGGTAACAAGTCTTCTTAATAAATTAATAGACACGCTGTTAAAACTCGGCTACTGACTATAAACATAATAATGCTTCATGCAACTGCAAGCCCGAGAGGGAGATTATTGAGAAAGTTTTTAACAAGATTGGGTTTGATTAGGGCTCGCTTTTCGAGATGAGATCGTGATGGGTTCGAGTCTCACGCCCAGTGGTTTATGACTCGTAAGTTACTTACGCTATAAGCTGTAACTCGAGTCGTGACTCAGAGTTCATAATCGAGTTTTATTTGAGTTGTGCTGCACGTAATGTATGAGATGTCACCTCGTGGTGATACGTAGATCAATAAGATTGATACTTACTCGTTCAAAAGTGTGAAACTATTAATACTGAGTTATTTATAGTTAATTATAAGTCTGAAACCTTTTTGAGGACTCAGTGGGCACAGTGGGAGAATTGTCGGCTTTGATGCCAAAGGTAGTGGATTCAAATACCCGCCGTGCACCAATTGATTTTTCTATCAAAAAATGATGTACGCAATACGCAATGGCCCTCCGATGAAGGAAAAACATCGCCGGCATGGTGATAAGATTCAGTCCAGTAACCACCCTAAAGATGGAAAATCTGTCGCCAAAAATCTTATGTGTTCTGGCGGCTGTCTTTGAGAGACAATTTCCATTTAATAACGTGCTGCCATACTCGACCGCATTATCACTTACCACCAGGTGTGATAGTGGTCAAACGCATCAGATATATACAAAAAAAAATATTTTTTAACCGACTTCAAAAAAGGGGGAGGTTTCTCAATTCAACCGTATATATTTTTTATCTTGGCCTAGAATGGTCTGTTTCAAGGGCTGCGCAGTTGAAACATGGTGTTTTGTTACTGCCTTTTTTTCGTTGAATAGCGTTTATTTAATTAAGGTGTTCCATATTTTAATGCATATTAGGCATTGCTCTTTCATGTTGTTCTGCTTTCAATTCTGTTCATCCAAAGGTAGTCTGGATGAGATCGTTTTAAGCGATAATACTGACAATCATACTACTACCCCGGTTATTTCAGATTTTTGTTTCTTTATGTCACATAGAGTACAATAAAGAGTTTTTCTATTATTATTACAATGTTTCTATATTTACCAGGTAACCAGGTCTTTACTCCGCGAATAATGTAATCCCACCAAACACATTATCATGTAAAATGTTGCCAGGACGAGATCATGCAGCTCGAACTGTCAAAAGTTTTACATTTTTTTTTGTTGTTTGTGTACTAATACTAGCTTGCATACAAAATTTCAGCTTTCTGGGACTTCAGGAAGTACCCTAAGAATTTTTATGATCACCACACCAGTGAGTGAATGGCGAAATCGGGGTTTCATAGATACCAATAAAATCTAAACTATTAGAGTTATGCAATTGATACTTTATATGTTTAATAAATCTACTATTGACATCATATCCCGAGAATTTTGTTTAACTGGTATAGTCCGAACCCAAGTTATGAGGATTCCAAAATGCGACGAAGCACTTCGAGTAAAAGGTGCGCTTGCGCTTCGCTTAGCTCGTCTTGGGGGCACCACCGGTCCCCCTGATTCGTTAAGATAATAATGGAAGTTGCTTACTGAATACCACAACATCTACAACCCATAAACAAGTTATTTCAATAGGTGCTGCTATAAGTTGGATTAATTAATACATTAAAGGTATCACTTAAGGTAAGGCCACACCGTGGCGTCCTGCGATCTGCGGGCGCGATCTCAGTACTTTACAATTGTTTTCTGATCGCGTTTAGTGTGAACCAGTTGGTACAAATACTACTGCGCTATATGATCGCCGCCTAGATCGTGCACGCAGGACGCTACGGTGTGTCCGTACCTTTAGTTTATAATCCTATAATAATATATGCAATGACTTTTTTTTAATCTTGGAAATTTTTATTTTATCAGATATCACACATAAATGTTTAAAACTGATGCAGAAATTGATGCCTCCGTTTCGTTCTAAGCCCAGCAATATTTCAAGCTGCGAGCCACCAGCCGGCAAACTTTTAAGTCAGCGAGGAGAAATTTCCTTCGATATCCCTCCTCTGAGATGCAATATTTATGTTTGTACAACCTTAAAGCTGTACGACACAACAAGTTTTTAGTCTTGTGTATGGCTGCATTGACTTACTATATAGTAAAATAAAAACAGGACAGGTTTTTAGTCAATTGAATTTTTATACTTGAAAATAACAAGAAAAGATTTTAAAATTATTAAGCTAAATATTAATGGCAATTAAAGCGTATTTTATTGCATTTCGTAAATATCTAGGCGCACGGTAGACACCAGTCCGGCCCGTCGCAAGCAATGTGTGTATTATTCAAAACCATTGATTGGTGAAAATCCATTGGTGCACGGCGGGGATTGAGCTCGGTACCTCTGGCGTTAAAGCCGACCATTCTCCCACGACACCACTGGCCCTCAATTAGGACTTATTCACTCACTGACTCATACAAACTATAGGGTACTTTTCGAGGAAGTAAAAACTTGAAATTTGCTATGTGATTAGGTTTTGAAACACACGTAAAGAAAAAACTCTGAAAACCAAAAATTTTACTCGGTCTTGTCCATTCATTGTACTAAGAAAAAAAAATAGATTACACAAAACACTTGTTGTAATGTTAAAGATTTATGGAACGATATCCATAAATTATTAGTTGAATTATGAATTATAGTATAAAACTAGAACACAATTTAACTCGACTGAACTTCGCCTGAAAATCACATAACAGTTATCGTTAGCAATCAAATAAACGGGCTGTTGATTCCATTAAACTAAATATTTGACTCAATTTGCCAGATCAGTTAAATCCCATCCAACCATCAAATTATAATAAACCAAACATTACACAAGTACTGTTCATATTCAGCAAACTATGTATTTGAAAAATCTGATTATGGTGAACAACGCTCTTTTTATTTCAAAATTATTCAGTCTACATTGCGCTTTCAGTGTTTGCCGAACCTCAAATAAAACAGAATACAAAGAAAGCCGCCGGTGTTCACACCATTTTTCCTTTAGTGCTTTTATCCACAAAAACAACCACAGTTTAGCAAGACGAGTCAAACCGAAATCCTGCCTTCCCAGCTTTGGTAAACTTTGAAAGAGAAAAACTTTTCGACCGTTAAATTACAACAGGTTTTTGGGAGAGTAAAGACTGTGAACTTGCTTAAAGGTTTTCATACCTTTCCTCGTTACTGAGTTTGTTATATGATAAGGTTTCATGTTTTCTTTTAAAAATTACTTTTTAGTATCGCGAAATGCAATTGGATGATTTACACAACAAAACTGGATATAACAATAATGTACGAATTTCTGAAATAAATGATTTAAAATTATTATTATAGCTTTATGAGGTGCAAATATCTACTAAGATAGATAGAAACTCTTTATTGAACACCATAGAAATAAAACTTAAGAAATAAACATTTAACAAAAGGTGTAACAACAGGCGGTCTTATCGCTTAAAGCGATATCTTCCAGACAACCTTAGGGTGGATAAAGAAAAACTTAACAAACATCCTAAGATAATTACGATATGAATTTAGGGTATGAAATCAGAGAAGACATTTTAAATTGAACTTATTGTGGACTAGCAGCCCGCCCCGGCTTCGCACGGGTAGAACATATATGTCTACAAAATTTGCATCAGTTTGTTGTATCGAATATAAAATATGAACATATTTAACAATCATCGTCATATTTCAACCAATTTACACAAAACCTTAACGAGTTATGCACCTAAACCTTCCTCATAAACACTCTGGCTATTGGTAAAAACCGCAGGATAATCCGTTCAGTAGCTATTGAGATTATTGCGAACAGACAAACAGACGCAGTGATGGACTTTGTTTTATAATACTTACGTAGTGATAATGGACGGCCCTTTGGCGTAAAGGATAGTTACCCTGATTCTGACCCGACGGTCGTTGTTTCTAATCTTAGCTATATACCTACCAATAAAAGTTTTATGTGCATTCATGAATCAAGAGTTTTCGTACAGTGGTAGTGGGATCATTAAATCTACCAAAAAGTAGCTTACTACCAAGGAGAACATCTGCCGCCTTAACCTTACGGCGTTCCCCGACGCAAAAAGTAGAGGTAATATACGCTTAACGTGTGTATCTGTATGTCTGTCTGTAGCATCTTAGTACCTAACCGGATGAACCGATTTAGTTTTTATTATTGATAGTTTTTTTTGGTTTGATAGATGTCTTCATCGAGAGTGTTCTTAGCTTTGATTCATGAAAATTCGTTCAATCGTTATAAAACTATCAGCTTTTTTCTAGTTAATTGCGCTATGAAATCAACTTTCATAGGTCTTATCAATTCGAAATTTTATTAATTTTGCGATGCGTGTATGTGAAATTCGTGATATCTTCTATAGTTTTCATTTGAATTATATACTGTAAGGGATAATTTGAATCTATAATATGTGGCCAAGCTAATTAACGTAATTATTTGGATAAAGATTAATACTATATACTTGAAAATAGCCTTGGAAGTTATGTAATATTTTTTAACAAACATTTTAAGATTAAAATGGTTACTGTGAGTCAACCTTAAGATATAGACATATGCCGTCCCGGATTTTGTAGGTCTTATTAAGTTGTACAACTCTTACATAGAAAATATTCTTCTATCTATTTTCAATTGACCAGCGTTCGTAAGAAACGTGTTTTTTCGACAGTTTTTTTGCCGACTTAGGTTGCAAATTAGGTCTCCACGAATGTACCTTTGATTTAAACGGGATAATATATAGCCTATTTTCATTCCGAAAGTCCATTCTATGTATTAGTGAAAGATTTTTTTTAATCGGTTCAGTAGTTTTTGAGCCAAATCATTACAAACATACAAAAATACAAATGTTCTCTCTTTATAATATTAGTATAGATGAGAACGGAGAACGCCACTAGTAAACAAAAATAAATTTCAGAAATCAGGGCATATCCACTTTAAAGTAATAAGTAGTTGTATACTCAATAATATAATAATTCTGTAACACCAAAGGTCAGAAGTATTTAGTTTCTATCTCTGTAATTCGTAAGATGAGACAGAATTGTGCGGTTTGTACACCGATACCCATCATTAGGTCATTATTATTCATTTAATTCAATTACAATATTCCTGTTATTAGCAAAGTTGTTTCAGTACCATAATATAGTCAATAGTATTTTACTTATGGAAAACTTCATAACAAATAAATAACTTCATAAAAGCTCGACTTATTCTTTCGATTTATTACTTTATATTTGAAATTCGTTAATATTCATTTTGTGCCAGGTATTATCAGTTAGGTATTATTAGTATTATTTATCAGTCATCTACAAATAGAATAGGACTCAGAGTAGAGATAAAAGCCCCCAAATCGTTTTAGGAATCAGTTTTACCCACGTAATATTAACTTCTTGCGTCCGTGGGCTTTGGTTGACACACCGCTGCGTCCTGCGTGCGCGATCTAGGCGGCGATAAGATAGCGCAGTAGTATATGTACCGAGTGGGTCACACCAAACGCGATCAGAGAACAATTGAAAAGTACTGAGATCGCCCCGCAGATCGTAGGACGCCGCGGTGTGTCCGTACCTTAATACTACACGTGATCTCTGCTTTCAGCTAAATAAGTGACTACTATTGGAACCTACATCTACTACCGATTGACCGTGGCTCAAACGACCCTAACAACATTTTCCATTTCTAGACAAGCATTAACATCAGGTGAGATGATATAAAGTGCTTGTTTTTCAAGACAATAAGTTTTTAAGCATAGGCATTTATGTCGTTACAAATCAACCAATATGAAAAACAGCAAGCAACCACGAAATTTAATTAATAATATCATATCATTATCTCGTAAGATTTAATAATCTTGAAAAGGAAATATCACCAGTCCTTATCCAGCGAAATAAAAATGGGTCTAAATAATTTTACCTCAAAAAGAACGCAAAGCCTTATTTTCTGGGTAAGTAGCTACAGTACTAAATTGTTTTCCCTTTTCGTATTACGTATGCTTAGCGAGTTCACGGTCTTTATTCCGCTATCAGTACATTTCACCTTTATTTGCCTTTATTTTCAGGAATGAAAAGCGACATAGCTCAGGAGTTGGTACGAATAGAAATCTAACTTTAATAGGTAGGCCGCAGACATAATGATCGACCCAACCTTCCTGAACCGTGAATAGTATAAACCTGCTACGACGTACAGTACAATTTGTATCTAACCATAATGCTACTTAGAATCCACGCAAATTGTTCCGAAGTGTCTCCCAAAATGTATCCTTAGTACCTTTCAGAAATTACGCTCACTTTGCCTAAAACAATTTCGTAGTTACACGTGCGCCTATTTAATTTGACAGCCCAATATTTCCCTTTCATTTTACTCTACCCAAATGTTGCCCACATCATTTCATTACTGTGGCCCATAATTTTTAGCCAAATAACCGGCAGGTGTAGAAGTTATCATTACGAAGAGATTAAGTTCCCCTCGCGCCTGTCCCTCTCTAACCTATTATCTTTTATGCCATCTCTCTTTTTAACAGACGGTACACAACAGGAAAAAAGAAAAACAGTTCTCGTCCTCGTAGTTATTTTTTTATTAGAGAAGCCATGAGAAGTACGAGCTGGGGTTACGTGTGTACCTTTCTTCGATCACGGTTGTACGCGATGGCGGCATTCATTACTTATGTGTGTTACTCGATATGTTTTAATTAAAATTGTGTGGATACGTTATATTTAATGGTAATTAAAGACGCGGTGTCTGGGCATAGGTAAGCGAAAAGCGATCTTTTATCGTAAACTGAAACTTGAATTTGAAGCCTTCAGGCCTACCAGACCGCTTATACATTTTGACCAAGTACAGCTACAGAACACAACAGCTATCCTATCAGCCTTTATGAGCTTACTTGCTTGCTAGGCAAGAATCAAAATAGAGACCTGAAGTCATTCTTATTTAATTTGCTTTTATTCTACCAACATCAAGCCGAAAACGTTACAAATAATATTTAAATGGACTATAAATAACAAAGCTATTTACAAAAATACCATTAACAGCATTTCCAACTGATAAAAACAGATAGGAACTTTCTAGAATATTAACGATGAAGCCCGGCAGTTCTTTTTGTTTACGGTGACGTTAAAAAATGTTTGCTCTCTGTTCAGTCACGTACCACGCAGATCTATCCAACTTTTCGTGGGCTTTCTGGCTCTACAAGTCTACTTACTATTACCGATCCGATATTAAAAATAGTTCGGATTTGCGATTTTAAGTGATATTAAATATACCTTTGTAGTTTAATATACCATTGCTGATAGGGAAGTTCTTGACAACTGTTTCAACGGATTAAGTGGGGCAATACGGTTTGAATTGGATTAGAATTATGCTTGTCTGGCATCGGAAGATAGAAGTGAACAGTTTTTTCCCCTATATAGCGCAATAGGGAATATGCATGAAGCTCAGATTTATTGGAAATAATTTTTTTCGATTATTTGTTGTCCTGGAGTTATATGTAAAACCTTTTTTTTTTATTAAATTCCATTTTATTTGCTTAAAATAACAAATTAAAAATGCGATTTAAGCGAGGGAAATTTAAGTTTCTAAAACAGACCACCATTGGTCGAATCGAAAGTTGACGTCATTATGCACTACTCCACGTGATAGAAACATTAAGCGCGGGAACATAAAAATAAATTTATTGTGTGGTCTTATTGTATTTATTTCCAAATATTGTGTTTGCCGCGTATTATTGTGTAATAAAACTGGCCAAGTGCGAGTCAGAGCCGCGTCGCACACTGAAAAGGGTTCCGTACTACAGTACAATACGAAATTTAACAGAGTTTCAACCTCTTTGTCAACTTTTCTCTGTTCCAACCAAGAACATTTTGTTAGGTATACAATTTCACGGAAAATTTCGTCAGCGCAATCTAGAAAGACGGGTCTCGTTTACTAGCGCCATCTATGTTAATTTTGCCGAAACTAATTAGTAAGGTTGTTAGCTTAACAACCACGAAGGAGTTGTTAACACCCAGATGACACTTAGACTTTCATAGATGGCGTTATACTATAAAACAAGTTTTTGTATGGGAACCCCCTTTAATATTTAACTTTATTTTGTTTTTAGTATTTGTTGTTCTAGCGGCAACAGAAATACACCATCTGTGAAAATTTCAACTGTCTAACTATCACGGTTAATGAGATACAGCCTGGTGACAGACGGACAGACAGACAGACAGACAGACAGACAGACGGACAGCGGAGTCTTAGTAATAGGGTCCCGTTTTACCCTTTGGGTACGGAACCCTAAAAATGTATATTACTAACCATTTAATTTAGATAAAAATGAGTACGAGATTAGAGAAACTGTATAATTTAATAAAAACGTGCCATTGGCTAAATACAATAATCGCGCGGAGTCTTAGTTAAAGAAAAAAAAAGCTAGTTTGCTTCAAGCGCCGTGTGCGTGACGTCACAATGCATTACCAAAGAGCCCGGGAAATGATGGCGTTTAAACTGCTCAAATTTGTTTGTATATTTAAATGTTTATTTAAAAAATAATAAGACTATTTCCAGCAGTATTTTATTTTTTTATTATGTTATATGGATGTAATGAGTGAAATAAAAATATTAAAAAAAACATGCATATTCCCTACGATCTGGCCGGCACTGAACATTTCCGCAGTAGGTACTATTAGTAATACTATGTTACTTCCTTCCACAGGAGGTAGGAGCATTATGTCGATGTCTATGACGGCAAAGACAATAGTTCCAAAACTTGCACGGTTCTACCAAATCGGATCGCATCTAGTAAGTTACAAGTCAAAAGTGCAGGAGCTGACATTTACGTTTTCATTCGAGGGGAGCTAAACTTTGACAGAGATAATATCTTTGTTCAGCTTAATTAACTTTATTATTAAAATTTATTTTTGCAACCGTGCCTAGCGTTCGCACAGCCTTTTACCTGGTTTAATCTGGTTTCCACCGGTTTAAAAGCTTAACATTTTATAAACCGTTGTAAAAATATAAAAAATCTAATTTCTTATATTTAACGCGAGAAACCTTTGCAAATTCGTAGTTGTTTTATTAAAAGACAAAGGAGTGATTTAATATGGACGTGGCTGGGACCAAAGTTGCTTACATTAGTCTCGGAAAGGGCTACTGCAAAACATTACTAAATTTTCAGTGGGTACTCCATAATTTTCACATTTCAATGCGGTGGGCTTTAATGGGTTATGGTTTAACCGTGCGTAAACTGAATGTTAATTATGCAATAAAAATAATTTAGGATACAGTTTGTTGAATTTACATTAATAGTTAAACAGTTGTTATACATTTATTTTGTGGATGGATAAGTTAATAAGTGATAAAAATATTATCTATCGTATCTTCTTCTAAATTAAAACAGTATGTAGTAATTTTTGTATAAAGTAATTATGACCATTTCCCACCAGAACAAAAATAAACTGGCCAAGTGCAAGTCAGACTCACACTCGTAGGGTTCCGTAACACAGTAAAGTATTCTATAACTATGATTTTTCGCAACTAAAAAATTAACTTTGTTTTTCATAGTGTTTGTATGAAAAACAAAGTTATCTTTGCGGTCGCTATATCTCAAAAACTGCTGCCTGTATCTCGTTCAAACCAATTTTCCTTGTTCGTTTTTATTGAGATCTACAGCATGTATTTTTTTTAGATTTTTTACTCCCATACTTTAAAAGTTAGAGGGGGGGGGGACACACTTTTTACCACTTTAGACGCGCCTATCTTTCAAATTATTGACTTTGAGAAAAAATGATCTTAGGAACGTCAATGTCATTTTTAAATACCGATTCATAGACATCCCACACGTAGGGGTTTGAAGAAAAAATTTTTTTTTTGGGATGATGGAAAATCGGAAAGCGGTTCACAGAATACATCTATTTATTAAGTTTCAATTCTGTAGTCTTAACAGTTTCGGAATAAAATGGCTGTGACATACGGACGGACAGACAGACAGACAGACAGACATGACGAATCTTTATAGATTCGTCATGTCTGTCTGTCCGTTTTTTGGGGTTCCGTTTTTTGCCATTCGGCTACGGAACTCTAACTAGGTTATATTTAAAATAGTTCCTATATAGATTATAAAATAAATGAAAGTTTATATTGGTTATAATTTTTGTCACGTATAACATTTTTTTTATTATTTTCTTACTATACTTATCCGTTTTCTAAATATTACCAAACTTAAAACCAAAATACTAAAATATTACTATACCATTATTTATGGGCCCTTTGTTTTATGACTATAAAAATACTGTCTGGCTGATTTATCATTAAAAATCACTTTGTACGTAATTATAATATAATACAGTAACATACCATACTTTGGATTATGACAGCAACAAACGAGATAACCAAGGCAGGACCGCGTAAAATTATTTACTAAAGTAGACCAAATTTATTCAACAAGCATTTTGCCTTATATTTCCTTCTTGCTTGAGCCCCTGTGAATATAACCGGGATACCTCTACTTTTTCAAGTTTTCCTTAAGGATCTAGTTTTGAAATTCCCACATAAGTCAGAGCAGGTTCTCGAGGTCCCCCGTTTGTTACTACTGACATGCCCATTATTTGACCACCATTTTGCATTCTAACAGCGCGCCGGGCTTTTCCGCAAAATAAAATTATATTCACGGGATGCTTTTTTGAACTTTTGTGTTGGGCTGATTTTAAAGGACTTTTTTCATCTCAAGATTCATTGACGGATTTTAGCTAAAATACTTTTATTAAATACTCGTATCATATGTGCTTGATGCTTGATAAACCACAAATAAAATCGATATTACTTAATCGATTATGAAAATTATGTGACGAATATTTTTGTTATGGCAAACAGGAAACTAATTTGTTACGTAATAATTTATTCATTCAATAATAAAAAATAAAAAAATCTCATAATTACGCAGTCAAACAAAATATAAGACTGCGAGGAATTGACGGACAAAATAGCCTTTGCCTTGCAATGAAGAATAAGGCTTTTGATTGTGATTCATACAAGCACTAAATTCTAAAGTGAAATCATGCTTGTCTGGAATTTAAAGGCACCACAGTGACGAGATACTGAACAACTGATCCCTGTATCTTCTAAACTGGCTGGCACGAAACATTTTGACGAAACTTGGCAACATAAAATATCTAAAAATACGTTTTTTTGAACCGGCAAAAATAAGCCTATTATTATAATGTGTTTTTATTGTTTCAGGTAAACATCGCTGATAAGAATTTCATCAGAAATTTGTCGAACTTCACTTATGTCAAACGATGAATTATTCAGGTAATTCTTCACAAGAATTCCGTAGATTACAATTGAAGCTACAATTGAAGCTAGAAATAGGATCTAATATTCTACAGATTGATGGTAAAATGATGATTTCTGCGGCTAAGATACACATTTTCTAAATTATCTGCTTACGCGTAGCTTCGTAGATGCTACAATAGCGTAGACCTAATATGCTATATAAATGTGTGAGTTACATATCATAATGTTTATCTCACACTTATACTTCTTGGGACTTCCCTGAAAGCGTTGCTTGGGCTTGACTTAGAAGGGAACGCGGGGTGCACTTTTCCATACAAATTTATTCCCCTGTTTCCTCTCTGGAAATTGCTCCTGGAGCAAAATTTGTTTCTACAAAAAATCAAGGTCTCCCCCGCTCTTATCATTTGCTTTTTTTGACCAACCAATTGCAAAAAGAAATATAAGCCTTCTAATCTCCTCTTTAAGATTTTTGAAGGGTCATATATCTATTCTATGCAATTGGTTGGTCAAAAATGATAGGGGCGCAGCTACAGCAGACCTTGATTTCTTGTGGAAACAATTTTTCTGTAGAAGCAGTTTCCAGGGAGGAAACGGAGGAATACATTTGTATGGAAAAGTGCATCCCACGTTTGCGAAATGCCGACTGAGTAGTATTATGTATTGATAACATTTACTATACCGTTAATAAGGAAAGTAATAGCATAATTACTGAAGCGGGTCACATCTAGATGTGGTTAGCAAAGGACTATAATATTAGAAGTAGCGTAAACGAAAGAACTATGCCCAGCAGTGAGTGGAATAAGGCTGAGATGATAATTATAAGCAAGATTCTTAATTAAGCAGGTTTTTTTTACCTTCGCTCAATATAGCGACATGAAAATGTGTTATCGCCCAAACACATACGCTTACACAATTCTTATTCAAGCAAACACCTGACCCATCTCAGGACGTATCGTGGAGTGGAATCCTTTGCCAAATGAAGCGTCACATCTCGGAGAGGGATATCAAACAGGATTTGGTTGAGGATTATACAAACAACCGCCCCTTTGTTGTTATAAGCCGCCTCGCTTAGCGCGTCACTTCGCTTGGCACCTTGAAAAAATACTGCTGGAGGCAATATTTTAGAATATTGGTGATTTGTTCTGGGTTTCTCTATATTTATCTTAGTTAATTATTATCATGATCTACTATGTATGCTTGTCGGATGATCTGAGGCTAAACTCACACACACACACACACAGAGTGGGTTCCATATATATCAGTATGAAATGGATGCCTTTTCTTGCAACTGGAACCAACAAGATGATCTGTGCAATAAACAATAGACTGTGATATATAGAAGGTGGAAAATTTTCTGCTCTACAAGGAGACAATACAGACTGAAAAAAATAACATTCGAGTTTCGACTTGAAAGATTTTCCTCGATTTTTGATATGAATTTTACTTTTTTTAAACAGATGGTAACGTTACATATGTTGTACCCATAACATTTTTTTTGTAGTTTATCATTACATTATTGTAAAAGAAAATCGGTCTCAGATAATCAGACTTGGATTTTTAACGGAACATTTAAAAAACATTCTCTGGGTTTGCAAGCGTGCAATGGAGCGTAGTATATTGGGTTGTTATTGTAGTTGACTTTCAGACCGCATCAGAAACAGTATATTGCGCTTCGAAACTCAAACCACCGACTTTTGTATAAAAGCTGCCAGCCTGAAGTGGAACTGGGCTGGACACGTCTGTCTTATGTCGGACGAGCTGTTGGCTAAGCTCACTACAGTGGAGCCCACACAACGTTAGATGACGGCAGGCCCAGGAGGAGATGGCGGGATGAGATAGACTCCTTTCAGAATTAATGGAAATCCATAGCTGCCGAACGGGATCAATGGAAAGAGAGTAGGGAGGCCTTTGTGGGACAAAAACAGCGGTGGGGGAAAATCGATTGTTCTCTACGCAACTGCCAAATAATGATTAAAATAAATAGGAAAACATGCATACTTTATATATATTGCTATTATTACACGAAAACATTTTTAAATGAATTATTTTTCCACGAAAATGAAAAGCGTGTTAATTAACATTAATTCATTAATCGGGTTATACAAATTTACTGATCACCATCGTCCTCGCGCCATTGTAATGCAATACGTCGTTATTTATCGCCTCTCGCCTGGGAAATGCAGTTGTGAAATAATTGCATATTAATCAACTACCAGTAGATAATAAAAACAAACATTTGTTTATTTTTCATGATGAGCAGACAAGAAGTTGACCACTCCAGTTTCTTTGGTTTTCTAGTTTTAAGATGGTAAGCACGCTAGGCCTAGAATGTGAACTGGCTCTCAAGGATAGCTGCCGGAGCACATTAGATGTTTTGGCGACAGATTTTCTACTTGAGGGTAGTAGCTGGCCAGGCGAACATTAGATAGTGTCCTACCACCATGCGGGGATTGTTGATTTCTTATCGATGTTTTCCTTCACCGGAAAAATCCATTGGTGCACGGCGGTTTGTACTCGGTAACTCGGCATCAAAGGGTCAACTGGGTCAACTGGGTCGTCTGGGTCAAGGGCGGTCTGTTTTTAAGTGACAATGTGGTAGATAGGTGGAATTGTGCTTGTCTGGAAATGAAAGACAGAGAGGCGAGGCACACGACCATTGACTTTTTGAAATTTTTAACACGATGAGTGTATTTAGCCAGTCTCAAAGTATAAAACGAATTTAAGTTTTTGTAGATACAAGTCATAAAGTCAAGTGAAAGTCACAATTAAGTCAAGTTAAAGTCGTGGTCTAGTGCAAATATGAGGATTTTACTGAAGGCTTTCGGTGGAGTGACTGTGACTACAAATTGGCATGTTTTTCAACATTGTGATGGTTTCCTACATTCGTAGACATATTCGTAATTTAAATTCATTACACACTAACTACATAACACATCTCAGCACATTTCAAGGCACCTACATCGATAGTGATGGATTACTGAAAGCCTATATGCTGAAATATTGTTGTTATTCGTGTCACATCTAGAACGTACAACTCAAAGCAGACGTTTTGTATTCATAGTGCTGGCAGACGACAGGGGCTTCGATTTATTCAGAGCCTGTAAGAGTGAGCTTTCTGAACGTGAGACCTGGTTGACGAATTGGTTATCTTCATACGAAAACTTTGACTGTCTAGAATTTTACTACCGCTGTCATTATTTTCCTTATCAGCCTTAATCCAATTCACGCCAATGACTTGATTCTCAACAACCTTGATAACAACACCAGCTCTTGCCAGCCTTGAAACTTAAAAATATCATCGTTCCATTCCATAAAAAAATAAATATAAATAATAGCAGGATTTGCACGAAAAAAATAACAATTGTAAAACAACAAAATAATCATCAAAAAAGTTTGAAGTTGGCGGCGCCACGAGAACCCATTTATTATGCAAAAATCTCATTGTAATTAGGTGTAAATCTCGCCAAAATCTCACGGTAATTTATTAAGATTATTTAATTGTCGCTTCACCAATAAGATTCACATACATTCCCACACAAAAGATCGATATCGTACAAAAGCTCTTCCGTTTCGCAAAAAAAAGCTTATACGTACCACCTGTCACCAGTCAATGCGTCTTCCCAACGGAAACAGCGGCACTGCAAAAAACGTTAAAGATGACAAATTATAGAATTGACAGATGATGAAATCCACCTACCCAAAATCTACACAAGATGTCCATATATAGGCTATTTTTAAGTACGACGTGTTCGTGCTATTCCTACATTATGCATGATGTTAATTGACTATCCAGAGGCATTTTAAATTTCAAAATCTAAGTGGACACGCTTTGCGGTTAAATTGCTAATACTTGCATATGTATAGGTCTACTTTAATAAAACGAATCATCATCATCTTCTTATTAAAGAAGATGTATTTGATTATATAAGGAACATAAACAAATGGGAATACATGTTGCGTGGAACCCAAATGAATTGAGATTAGGGCGAGGTAATGACGACTTTCCACTACTGAGTATTTGGGGTCCCTGTGCAAAAACGCCCGTTTTTTACGTGTTCTTAAATCTATCAATTAAACATCCTTTGATCGTTTTGCCTATTCTGAACCGTGATAAATTAACATAATTTGCTGTCGTCACGTCTAAAAATATCTCAACGAAAAAAAACATTTAAAGAAAATGTATACTAATATTTTTGTAATGTACAAGTTCCCATAGGTGGTAGGAGCATTATATCTATGTTCCGCCTGATTTGCTACCAAAAAAGTAGCTTACTACTATCAAGGAGAAAATGTGCCGCCATAACCTTACGATGTTCCGGCAGCTGCATTCATCCCTTGAGAGTCAGACCGTTCTAGGCCTAGCGTGTTCACCATCTTCGACCATATCATTGCTTACCACCAGGCGAGATGGTAACGCTAATTGTTTAGCTCGTTTTCGTCAACATGGGTTGAGCCAACCAATATCCGATACAAATTTGCACAAACATTATGACAATTTGTTAAACACAATCCAAAATTTCATCGTACTGACGGGACTCGAACCCGCACCCCCCGGATTACACGTCCAGGTGCTCTGCCAATTAAGCCACGGTTCGATACATCGATACGACGAAATTAGTGGATTGCATTTGTTAACCCAATAATGCATTGGTGGCGCCATCTATGACTACTTATTACGTAAGTTAATCATTCGGAAGAAATCATTACAGTTTTCAAATCCGACGAGAGATGTTGCACTGCGTAAATCAAATATTATGTTTCTTTGAAGTGTCTCACACTTTATATTTTTGTAAATTGTTAAACACAATCCAAAATTTCATCGTACCGACGGGACTCGAACCCGCACCCCCCGGATTACACGTCCAGGTGCTCTGCCAATTAAGCCACGGTTCGATACATCGATACGACGAAATTAGTGGATTGCATTTGTTAACCCAATTATGCATTGGTGGCGCCATCTATGACTACTTATTACGTAAGTTAATCATTCGGAAGAAATCATTACAGTTTTCAAATCCGACGAGAGATGTTGCACTGCGTAAATCAAATATTATGTTTCTTTGACGCCACCAATGCATAATTGGGTTAACAAATGCAATCCACTAATTTCCTCGTATCGATGTATCGAACCGTGGCTTAATTGGCAGAGCACCTGGACGTGTAATCCGGGGGGTGCGGGTTCGAGTCCCGTCGGTACGATGAAATTTTGGATTGTGTTTAACAATTTACAAAAATATAAAGTGTGAGACACTTCAAAGAAACATAATATTTGATTTACGCAGTGCAACATCTCTCGTCGGATTTGAAAACTGTAATGATTTCTTCCGAATGATTAACTTACGTAATAAGTAGTCATAGATGGCGCCACCAATGCATTATTGGGTTAACAAATGCAATCCACTAATTTCGTCGTATCGATGTATCGAACCGTGGCTTAATTGGCAGAGCACCTGGACGTGTAATCCGGGGGGTGCGGGTTCGAGTCCCGTCGGTACGATGAAATTTTGGATTGTGTTTAACAATTTACAAGAATATAAAGTGTGAGACACTTCAAAGAAACATAATATTAAACATTATGATGTTGCATAGAATAGCGCAATTTTATAACATTTTCGACCTAAGTTTTTTTGTACTTTCTATTCAAATGTAATTGCAATTATTTATCCAAACAGTGGAACGTACGTGATGCCTCGGGTAGTGGCGGGTAAGTGACATGACATATTAGGCGAGGTGCACACCTGAGCTCCCGCCCAAGCTGTCGCCAGGACATATGGGCCACTCCGGGGACACCAACATTGCACGTCTGTTACAAGCTTTAATTCATTACAGGATTATTTGTAAGGGTGGATAATGTTGCAAAGTTAATTGCTACCGAGAATGATTAAATTGTGGTAATAAATTACTGCAGTAGGTTCCACTGTTACATGAAAGGTACTTACATCAATAATTTATTACGATTTTATTTATATCACTAGTCTAGTTACTTTACAAATATGACAGTCAGTTTTAAACTTTTTAAAGTCTTCTTAGCTAAACGGCTTAGCGCATTTGACTGAAATTTTGTACAGAAAAAGCCAGTTGGATTGAATAGAACATAGATACTTAAATCTGTTCTGGCAATTCCGCGGAGTGCAACTAAATATTTTCCATATAATCAGTAGATACTGATTATATGGAAAATATTTAGTTATTGATGATATCTCATTTTCAAGACTGGCTCTTTTAACATATCAGAAATAAATAGTACAACGTATCAGTAGACAAAACTAAGTTAAATGTATCAAGCGCAAAATTGCTTACATACATTTTTTGTGTGCTTGTAGCTGTGCCCCGTGACTTCGTCGCTGTTAATAAGTATTCCGTGGCCAAATCCATAATATTGGCTGTACTTATGCAAAATTTCAACTAAATCGGTCCAGCCGTTTCACCATGAAGAAGTTCCAAACAAACAAACAATTATATAAACTGATTTCCGCATTATAATATTGGATTTGAACTACAAATCACTATTAAGCTTTCACATAATAATATAATTATTAACCATCGACGTCATTGCTAGGACATCGATGTTATTAACGCTAGGCTAATAAAATATTCGGGATTGTATTGTTCGAACCAAACATAGACAATGCCAATCGCTAATGTTTATTTTTGGGATAGATTAGTGAAGCTGTTGATTGAAACGATTTCTGTGTTCGTATTAATTTATTTATATGGACAAATTAAACCATTCATTTATTTTTAATTTGTGCCTGCAGTTATGCTGCAATATACAGTTTTACTTAACTTTTAAATTCTATTTTAGCTTTATTATAGTGAAACTTTTATTACATCGCCTCAATTTTTTTTGTCCCTCAAACGCATTTCGCGACATGCATGATTTACCGGTGCTGATTGGTGGATATGATTATAGCCGGTGCTGATTGGTGCATATTATGATGTCTGACATTTAGATCTAGTTGCGATCCGTGGACGCTTCTCATGTCAACCGCTATCATAGTAGCTAGCTACCATAGCTACACATTAACAAAAGTTTCACTTGCATCGTGGTTTCATTAAAAAAATCACACTTTTTACAAGCTTCTATTTAGTTTTAACTGTCCCGGTGTTTGTCATAACATCTTGCAAATTAAATTTAATCCACTTCCCGGTTACCGATTGAGCTGAAATTTTGCATACATGTGTAAATTGCGTGAGAATGCAATATTATGATGACATGGTGCTGATCTGATGACGGAACTGGAAGGTGTCTAAGAGAACTGTATGGGCCTGTTGAATTTGTCTTAACTTACTGTGGTCCTAGGTTATTTACACTTTAAAGGATTTATTCTAAGGATTTTGTATTTGGTACAAATATATCCAACACCCAAGTTCAACGACTATTACTGCTAAACTAATAAAGTTATCTCAACCGCTATAATTTTCCTTTAAAGTTCATGAAATGCGCTATTATCACGATTTTTTCAGATTTTTCAAGCCTATAGTTTAGCTTTTAGAGGGGGGGGGGGGGGACGCCCTACTGGAACAAAATTTTGCACTTTAAAGTTTAATATTTCGTAAATAGATTATTCAATCGAAAAATTGTATTAGTAACCCTTAAGACCTATTCAACAATAACCCACACGATGGGGTAGATGATGAAAAAAAATTCATCCCCACTTCTCATATAGGGGAGCTACGCTAAAAAAAATAATTTTTCACAATTTTATTTCAGCACTTTGTCGGCTTAATATATTATATACATACTCCCACAAAATTACAGATTTCTAGTATTAACGGTCTCTTAGCAAAACCTCGGACAGACAGACAGACAGACAGACAGATAGACAGATAGACATGACGAAACTATAAGGTCTCCTTGTCAGGACTACGGAACCCTAAAAAGCTAAAATTAGGTACTTCTAAGCCGCAGGATAATTATAATGAAGAAATATTTTATTAATTAATAATTTCTAAGAATAATTCTGGATACTGATAATTTTTCATGATAATATGTAATAACAACTTGTATCTACGACTTCTCCTTATCCTACGAAACATAATCAACACGAAATTAAATGGAAGGAGGAAAATACGAAATAAGGGAACGATAATTTCAATCGTATTTCGATAAAGCAACGGAACTACACAAAATTTATTGATATTTGAATAATAAACCTATTTTTGTTTGACAGTTTTTTTTTCAAGCAATATGTACAATAATATTTATTCGTCACTTTTAATAAAAAGACAACAGAACAAAATAAACAGATGTTGAGTCATACAACAATCGTAAGTGATCTTTATTGTCAATATAAACAATTGAACTCTTTACATTTAAAAGCTGACGCATTGACCCGTTTCATTTAGTCTATAAAAGTGGCAGATCAATAAAAAAAAATAAAAAGCATCAATTAATAATGAATGAAAGCACCTGATCATTCCGACCTTTTAGACTCGTTAAATATTAGCGATTCAATAATTCGTTGGTTTAGCAGCGTAGAACTATTATATATTCTGTGGCAGCGTCTAGTATCGAATCTTCGAGCATTTACCAATGGAGATGTTAACCTTGTAATCCACAAACATTTCTTTCTGCCGATACTTACGGGGGACGAGGTAAACACGCATTGCACACACACAAATCACTCACTTTAACGATCCCGCACACAAGCTTGAAACACGCACACAGTATTAAAAATACAGCGTAGTTACGCATGCTCATATGGCCAATAATGGCTATATGGCCAGCAGAGGGGTACGCCTTGCGTTAACATATCCATTGGTAAATGCTCGAAGTATCGAATGGAACAATTAAGTTTTCAGTCGCCGCCGCTGCACGTGCCGTGTCGCCTCTGTCGCGCCGGTTCGTTACGGGCCGGGACGTGAGGAACGTACTGAACGGTCGTGTGTGCGTAGCTTTATTTTGTTTATGTATTTTGTCTGTCTAGGGACGACATGTGAAAGCGACTTCATTGAAATTTCAAACTTTTTTTTTAGTTTTCGCAATTGTATCATGCTTATCTGCGTAAGTTGTAGACAATCAAAATTCAAACTGTACGCAACTGCTTACTAAGGACCCTGAGGCCTGAGCTTATAATTATGATACCCTCTACTCTCCGTAAAATCACCTAGGTAAACATATAAATACAATAATGAATAAAATTAGCTGACGATAACTTTTAGTCTCAGAGTACCAATTTATTTTTATTTAAAATGACTGGATCAAAGCAAAAGACTTCCAAAATAAGAGCGACCTACTTCGAAGCCAATAAAGGGATACTTTTTCTTCGGATTTTCACAAATTAAAAGAGGGGTTGCTCCTTTCCGATTAACTTTATTGGAATTTATTGCAGGCGACGACTGGGGATTACTAATGAGCTAGTCAGAATACTTCTTTATCTTTTTATAATTCTACATTCAGCAAGCTATTTTAAATACCTTTTTTCGGCATTGGATTAAAAATGGAGATGTGATTCTCAGCTTAGAAGTTTAAATACTGTGTTATTTTTTTCAGGTTTTATTAAATTTACTGTTGTTACTTCGCGGTGAAAATAAAAATAAATCTAAATAACACTACCTGCTCATTTAATTTAAGAACGAATAGACTTTCTTTACAGACTAACTGCAAACAAAAAGCCATATTATAGAAAGCCTTTGATAGTTTTATCATAAAAAGTTAAAATCAATATCTCACGAACTCCAATATTTATCTGAACGACTTCCCTTTCCAGACAAAAGATAATTCGCAATATGTCCAATATGGCTTCTACCAATACTTCTAACCGCCAATTTGCTCCTGTTCATGAAAGCAATCGAGACCGGGGTAAATGATAGTTATTAAGGTCCATCAAAGGCCATTGTGTTTATTTAGAGCCAACCTTGGATACTTTCTTGCAATTAAGTGCGATGACGGTTTCATAATAGAGGCGATGGCAGAGCATCGCTGTTCGCAAATTATATACTGGAGTATATATTTTGGGGAAA
Organism: Cabera pusaria; assembly: GCA_954871355.1. Classification (NCBI taxonomy): domain Eukaryota; kingdom Metazoa; phylum Arthropoda; class Insecta; order Lepidoptera; family Geometridae; genus Cabera; species Cabera pusaria. Next base: position 10,133,636 of record OX940900.1, on the reverse strand, counting down.
ATACTGCTTCGGGGAAGCTAATAATAGTGTGAAATTAATTGCGTGTAAAGCTTCTGCAACATTACATCTTTCTTATTTTTTTGTGACTTGGTTTAATATTAGTAATCTATGTAAAGATAGAATTGTTTCTCTCGGCAAAGTAATTAGAACTAGTTTTACTCACGACGAAACCGAGGAGGGTAAATGCAATTACGGTAAGAGGTTGTTTGTGAAAAATACAAATGTTCCTAATTAATCGAAGTCTTACTCAAGATCCTGCAAAATCTTCATTTACAGTAAGTAAATTCTCGTTATCGTACCGTATAGGTTTATTATACATTATTCTATAAGATCGTTTCAAAAACCAAAAGAACCGACTTCAAGTGCCACGCAATTTATTTTCAGTGCCAAGTTTGAGGTGTTTATCTCCACATCTGTAGAGGTACTTATCATACCTCGATAAAATTACCATGATACTACTACACTTGAGATATCTTCTTTCCAACAAAAAAATTATATTTAAAATCGGTTCATTAACGACGAAGTTATCCGCAAGCAAACATTAAAAAATATATATATACGGTCGAATTGAGAAACTTCCACCATTTTTTTGAAGTCAATTAAAACATAAAATGAGACACGTGAGTTTTATACTAAAACAAACCTACGATATGAAAATCTACCATCCATAAAACTCCAGTAAGTATACTATATAAACTTAATTAAGATCGCTTAAAAACTGACTACATTCTGCGCAAGTAATTTTCAGTAGCAACTTTGAGGTATTATTTCCAAATTTCTGGGGATACTTATCAGATGACACACCCGCTCGAAAAAAAAAAATTCGAAATCGACATTTAAAATAAATGACGGAGTTCTGAGATAACAAACAAAAAAAATACAAACGAATAGATCTTAATTCCATTTCTATCATAAGGAGGATCTCCTTCTATTTAAAGTTGGCTAAAAAACGAATAAGTAACAGTGAATAAAAGTTTTCGTCTATGTTTTTTTATACAGTAGATATGCAAGTGTTTGACTATGTATTCAAAGTGAATAACAAAAAATGTGTATTACTTACACCACACATTAATAATATATTCAAAGTGAGACCCTACACGACCCCGCTTTCTAATTATTAATCTCTTAACTCTGAGAGAAGCAGAAACTTAATGCAGTGTTAATTCTTGGAAGTTGCAAACAAACTGTGAATTTTCGGGGAAAACGCTTTGATGTATGGGGAAATTAAAATAGATACGTCATACTCGTATACTATTTAGGTAGGTATTTTGTACTACGTAACATTATAACGTAAAGATTAAAATGTTGATTAAGTCTCGTTCACGAAGAAACTAAGTGAAACACTTAATCTATCTTCTTAAAAAAACTTCAAAACAGAGTAGGACATCAATTAATTATTTTAGTATGCCTGTTACCACAGAACTCCATAATTTATTAACCGAATTGTTTTTTTTTCACAAAATAGTCTTTCCGTTTTTCTTTTCCCGTTTAGTCCCATAAAGTAGTTTTTTTCTTATTTTAATATTTCTTATTTGTTTATTATATATATTACATAACGTAAGATATAATAAGATATATATAAGTCATATGGTAAGATAACGTGAGATAACTTATATTATATACTGTACATACACAATGTTTGCGATTTAAAAATGTTTCTACAAAAATAAAAATATGTAGGTATAATATGACTCTGAATTATGATATAAGTCATAAAGTCAATAACGTACTAGTATGTTTACCAAGTAAAGAGTTCAATTCAATTAAGTTTCTTGTCTAGAATCAGGCCATCTTATGTATTTCAGAGAGGGAGAACAACCATCCCAAGGTGGCGTCGGGTTCTTGGTCCATAGGATCCTCTCTGATAACGTTTTAGAAATCTCCAGTGTGTCGACAAGGGTAGCGTATCTTGTGATTAAACTCACCGAGAGGTATAACCTCAAGGTTATCCAAGTATACGCACCGACTTCGGCACACTCGGACGATGAAGTGGAGGAAATGTACGAGGACATTTCCAAAGCCTTGCACAGAACCCAAAAGGCCCACTTCAACGTTGTCATGGGGGATCTCAACGCAAAAGTGGGAGTACAAACAAGCGGCGAATCGGTAGTAGGACCACACGGATTGGGAAGCAGAAATCATAGGGGGCAAATGCTCGTCAACTTCCTAGAAAAAGAGGGGCTTTTTCTGATGAACTCTTTCTTCCAGAAAAATCCCCAGCGGAAGTGGACGTGGCAAAGCCCCGACGCTATGACCAAAAATGAGATCGACTTCATTATGACGGACAAAAAGCGCATATTTAGGGATGTCTCAGTGATCACTAGGTTTAAAACCGGCAGTGATCACCGACTAGTCCGAGGCTCTCTAGATATTGACTGCAAACTTGAACGTGTTCGTCTAATGAAGTCCACGCTCCGACCCAATATGCTACAATCCGTGGTCGGGTCTGAAACGTTCCAGCTGAAACTGGAAAACCGATTTGCTGCACTGGAAACCACAATTGACGTTGACCAGGATCTCGACCATGTGGTGGACATCCTCAGGGAGGAAGGGACAAAATTCTGTGAGACGCGAGGTGCTGGCAAGAAGTCCAAGCTTTCAGAGGAATCTCTGCAGCTAATACAAAAGCGACGTGATAACCCTGCAGTCACTTCGTCAGATCAACGGACCCTAAATAAAAAGATTTTTAAATTGGTACGACGTGACCTCCGGAGCTCCAACACACGCTCAATTAAAGAAGCGATCGAGCAAAACCGGGGGTCAAAAGTCTTTGTCCAACAGCTGGGCCGAAGCCATCTGACGAAGTTGACCACTTCTAGCGGGAGTGTCGTCGCTTCTAAGCCGGAGATTCTTAGGGAAGTAAAAGACTTCTACAGCCAATTATACACCTCACAAGCGTCCCTTCCCCAACCCGGCATCGAGGATCCTAGAGCCACTCTGACCCGCCACTACACCGAAGATTTGCCAGAAATCAGCCTAGATGAAATTGTGATGGCTCTCAGGCAGCTTAAAAACGTAAAAGCCCCCGGAGAGGATGGAATTACAACGGAGCTCTTAAAAGCCGGTGGAACTCCTACGCTACTACAGCTTCAGCGTATTTTCAATTCCGTCCTCTTTTCGGGGAGAACTCCGAAGACATGGAGTAAGAGTGTGGTTGTTATGTTCTTCAAAAAGGGAGACAAAACCCTTTTGAAGAACTATCGACCTATCTCGCTCTTAAGCCATGTCTATAAGTTGTTTTCTAGAGTCATCACAAATCGTCTCGCGCGTAGGCTCGACGAATTTCAACCCCCCGAGCAGGCTGGGTTTCGAGGAGGATACGGCACCATAGACCACATCCACACAGTGCGGCAGGTTATACAGAAGACTGAAGAGTATAACCAGCCCCTGTGCTTAGCGTTTGTGGACTATGAGAAAGCCTTTGACTCCATTGAAACCTGGTCTGTTCTGGAGTCTCTGCAACGGTGCCAAGTCGATTGGCGATACGTCCAAGTGTTGAGAGGTCTATATGACACCGCAACTATGACCGTCCAAGTACAAAATCAGCAGACTGAACATATCCACTTACATCGAGGAGTTAGACAAGGAGACGTTATTTCCCCCAAATTATTCACAAACGCTCTAGAGGATATGTTCAAAACGCTGAACTGGAAAGGACGGGGCATAAATGTCAATGGCAATTACCTCTCACACTTGAGATTTGCGGACGACATCGTCATCATGGCTGAAACCGTGCAGGACCTGCAATACATGCTGACCACCCTCGCTGATTCTTCTGCGCGCATCGGTCTCCGGATGAACTTGGATAAGACCAAGATCATGTTCAACGAACATGTTATTCCGGAACCGATTGCCTTAAATGGAGTCCCTCTCGAAGTTGTTGACGAATATGTCTACCTTGGGCAAATCTTGCAATTGGGCAGAAACAATTTCGAGAAGGAAGCTCGCAGAAGGATACAGCTTGGATGGGCAGCATTCGGAAAACTTCGTCGAGTCTTTACATCGCCCATACCACAAAGCCTGAAGACGAAAGTCTTTAACGAGTGCGTCCTTCCTGTTATTACCTACGGAGCCGAGACGTGGACACTGACAGTGCGACTAGTTCACCAATTCAAAGTCGCTCAGCGAGCTATGGAGAGGGCTATGCTCGGAGTTTCTCTGAAGGATCGAATTCGAAACGAAGTCATCCGTCAGAGAACCAAAGTAATCGATATAGCTCAGAGGATTAGCAAGCTGAAATGGCAGTGGGCCGGTCACATCTGTCGCAGAACCGATAACCGTTGGGGTAAACGAGTTCTAGAGTGGAGACCACGGCTCGGCAAACGTAGTGTGGGACGCCCTCCAACTAGATGGAGCGATGATATACGCAAGCTGGCTGGCAGCGGTTGGAAACGAATAGCTGAAGATCGAGCTCAGTGGCATGCCATGGGAGAGGCCTATGTCCAGCAGTGGACGGAAATTGGCTGATAATGATGATGATGAAGTTTCTTGTCAATAAGTTATGTGATAGTTTGTGTATTAACTAGTTCTATGTAAATTAAAGATAGCGAGTGATTTGTGTATCGTTACTATGTTAAGAATATGACGCGTCTATTACAAATAAGTCATTGGATAACATCACCGCATGTAAGACTACGTAGTACTATTATTTATTCTGTGCTTAGACGCTGACTTAATAGGTATCTAAGGGAGCGAATAATGCGGGTGGCGCACAAAATGTATACATGAAAATTCGTTGAGCATGGTTAAGTCCCACATTCCACGCATGAGCATAATTTTAGGTGCATATCACGTAATCCTAGTTAATTTGTACTTAGTGAATACAAATATGAATTTGTCACTGGACAAAGTAGCTGTTTTACGGTAGCACGCAGTATCTAACTAAAACATGAATAATTTAAGATCGTTTAAAAAACCAAAAGAACCGACTTCAAACGTCGCGCTAGTCAAAGTAGCCAGTAGACGTAGTAACTATTACTTAATATGTGCCAGTAGTTAGTAGTACGAGTAAGGGCCGGTTTTTTGATTCATAGTTAAGCCAACTAAAAGTTAAAATCGGTGACAAATGGTTAAAAGTGCAGTAATTCGGTTTTTTGATTATTAGTTATCTTGACCATTGGTTAAATATGCAACTATTAGTCAAAATATTTAACCACCCGCCCAGCTAGGGTTAAACAAGATGGCGGCAAGTTATCTCCCATCTCGCAGCTGACTCGTGCTTGTGTTGTGTTAATCCTTCTTGTTGTGTTATTTTTGCGTTTATCAGATTAGTTTAATTAAATTGCTAATACCTTTAATAGAAGGTAGATATTATGAATTCTAATATTATGCGTTATTTTAACATCTCGGACAGTTCATCTGATGATGAAATTATCGTCGATTATGTTTTAATAAGAAGACCGAAAATATTTCGACCAAGAAACTCGCCTCTAGACCACTGGGATGACGAAGATTTTTCAAAACGATACAGGCTTTCAAAAGAAACTGTGGTGTGGGTCGTTAGTCAAATAGGAGCAGAATTAGAAAAACCAACGACAAGAAACCAGGCTGTGTCACCGCTAGAGCAGTTACTATTAACACTCAGATTTTATGCGACGGGAAATATGCAGCAATGCTCCGGAGATCTCTTTGGAGTATCAAAATCTACCGCCTGCATAATAATTCATGCAGTTTCCAGACAAATTTGCTCTAAATTGAAAGAATTTATAAACATGCCACATACCACGGCAGAAATTAGAGAAGTTGTCAGGGGTCTCTACGCTTTAGCCAAATTCCCTAGTGTAATTGGAGCTATAGACTGCACCCATATTCGTATTGCAAGTCCAGGTGGTCAAAATGCAGAATTATATCGCAACAGAAAAGATGTGTTTTCTATTAATACACAAGTCATTGTTGACGCTAAAATGAAAATACGAAACATTGTGGCAAGGTGGCCGGGATCAGTTCACGACAGTACAATTTTTAATAATAGTAGCATAAAACACCAAATAAGTACTGGAAAATTTGGCAGATGCTGCCTATTAGGTGACCGAGGCTATGCCTTAAAACCATATTTGTTAACTCCACTTGCCAACCCCACAACACAGGGTGAGAGACTCTACAATGAGAGCCAAATAAGAACAAGGAATGTTGTCGAAAGAACATGCGGAGTGTGGAAACGAAGATTTCCTTGTGTCGGATTAAAGTTAAGAGTAAAATTATACAATGTTCAAGCTATCATTGTGAGCACAGCAATTCTACACAATATTTGCATCGAAAAAAATGACACATTATGAGCATTAGCAGATACTCTATTCACCAATCATAATGTACAAAATTCTGAATTACCACAAAGTACATTACAATATGTGACGGAAAGTGCAAGTGATCGGGCATATCGGCAACAGCTGATAAACAGCTACTTTGAGTCTCTGGCAAACGTAGACTAACAAAACATGTCTGAAAACAGTTATAGAACTATGCTATGACCTACACTTTATATGCAGTAATTTAAATATAAGAAATGTAAATAAAAACAACAACTTTAATTATTTTTTTATTTTTTCTATTTCTAACCTAGTTTTTTCTAAAAGTAATGCATGCATTTTTTTCTTAAAATCAACTTCTAAATCATGCAATTCTTTCTGTTGTTGCAAAAATATTTCATGCTTGATTTGCAATAACTCCAGTGTTTTATCATTGAACGTTTTTTGCAAAAGCAATGTTTGATTATGCTCTTCCAAGGCATATTGAGAAATATTTATTTCTCGTTCCTCCTTGTGCGATAAAAGTTCAATTTTTTTGTCAATATGAGATATAATTTTTTTTCTCGTCTCAACAGGTGTAAATGCCTTCTTTTTTCTACTAACAGGTGTTACTGAAATCAATAAATACAGTAAATGTTAAAAAAAAGGTAAATAATTTATATAATCACCTAACGGCTGTTCCACATATTAATATCTCTACTGATCTATTTAAAAACAAAATCCATTCTTCCCTACCAGTGATAGATCAGTAGGGATATGGTGGTGCTGCGGCCATTTATTGAGATATACTTACATAGTTGCTTTGAAACTGGTTTCCTAAGCATAGCTCGTGGAGTTGAGGTGTCAAAAATGCTCCCTTGTTCGACTTCTTCTAGAAAGGAAATTAAATTGTAATGTATTAGCGATCTAAACCAACAGATAAAAGTTATTTTTATTTAAAACACACTACTAAACCATAAACCAATTTCAATAAAAAAAATATGGAAGCATCTAGGACACCCAACTTTTTAAACAAAAATAATTATAAAAATCAGTCCAGTCTCTATCTCTATCTCTACTAAACTGATTATGATGAAACTTGCACTGTTCATTATTTTTAATAAAAAATAAATCTGTTATTGGCCTTAAGCTTCACAATGTCATTATGAAACTATGTTAATTAAGGGCTGTGGATTTTGTTAATAAATAAATAAATAAGTTAGATTATACCTAATCCAACAAATAAAAAAATTACAATCCGACTTATCTCCAAAAAATTGTGGGTGAAACCACAGGACACAGCTAGTGAAGTATAATTTCAATCTTAACTCATAACTATAATTGTTAATATCTGTTAACTGACCTGCTTCTTTATGTATCTCCGACATATCCGGCACTTTGCGCTTGTTTGTCTCATTTTCAACAGCCAAACAGGTCTGTGTATCATCTAAAATCAAACCATAGAGTGTGTATTGATACAAATAATTAAGATAATTTAAAAAATAAAACAACCGACTTCATGCCCCGTGAGTCAATTTCAGTAGCAAGTTGAGTAGCGATTAAATCAATGGTGGTCCCATTGATTTAATCGAGATCTAATAAGTATCTCCAGAGATATGACAATAAACATCTCAACTATAATAATAATAGTAATAATCTGAAATGTACTCTACCTATTAAAGAAGAATAATTTGAACCGTTTCACAATTGACGGAGTAATCGCGTTACATACATACAGACAAATTGAGAACCTCCTTCTTTTTGGAAGTCCCTTGAAAAGTATAGTAATATTTAAATGTATCATTGTACTCAGAATTTCAAAACAATCCTATTAATATTATACATAAGTTGTAACGAGGTATTTCGACTCGTTACATATTTTTCGTTTGGAAGCACATTTCAGCTTCTAAGACTGACAAAATTACCTTTTGGTTTTAAATAATTTAGAACATTTTCGTATTTAGCCATTTTTAGTCGATTTTAAATAATCGAGTTATTACTTGGTCTGTGGATCATTCAATATCCTATAGACAATCTTTCAAAAAAAAATGACTTTGACATCTGTCAATTCTCGATCGGAGACGTGACTTTTTTTTCTTGTCCCTGGGGCCTAAAAAGAGCTAAACTTTTTGTATTTTTTCTTAATCAGATTTTACAAGATTAATCCATCTTGTTAATTAAATTTGCGATGATACTCGGCGTGCTTATGGCGTAGTGCCATATGATAACGTCGTGATTTTGCGCCTTTGGCGCTGTTTGTTTGGACGACTGTCGTCTACTGTTTGTGCGACTATGGGTGTCGTCAACTGTTTGTACGACGCCGGAAGACGTCGTTATTTTGAGATGTTTGTTCGACGCACCACGTTTGGATTTCGTCGTAGTTTTGAGCTGTTTGAGCGACGCTAGATGTCGTCGTCTATTTTGAACGGTGTGCTCAGACGCCACCGGACGCTGCAGATAAGCTAATTTCATTATAACTCTTTTTATTACCCTTAAAACTTTAATTTCATATTAGCAAGATGCAAGAAAGACAATAACCAAATTTCAGTTGTAAAATGTAAAATAAATTAACCTAAAAAGTAACGAAAACCGAATGGTATTTATAGTCAAATGTTTAGACATAGTATTCCGGCTTTAACTAAATAATGTGTATCTCATTCTGGAGGTAAGGGACGTTTCGAAGTATTAAAATTTGTCATACAATCCCAAAACCGTGTTATCATTTGCCAGTCCCCCGGTCCGAGATTAAAAGTCTCAATGACACCGCTGATTTATCCTGGTAAGTTTTAGATCTTGGTAGAACAAGGGCGCTCGATATTCATAAATACTGTCTACCTAACATTAATTTTTAGCTTTTTATACTCTATAACCTTCATGTTACAACTAGTAACATTTATATTTTTATAAACCAAAATTTTTTTTTATTACAATTAGCGCGAGAACAGGGACCGGAGTTACCTCCACATATATAATCTTTCTTGCATCTTATTTTTGTTTTTCTTGTCACAATTTAGTGCAATTTTTGTTATTTTTTAGCATTTTTACAGTTTTTGTACTTTGAAAACACAATTGTAACTTTGTTTACAACTTTTTTTGTATTTTAACAAAACTAATTAACATACAATGTTCTTTATATGTCTTATATACTGGATAGACTAATCTAAGTGTGTACTTACTATATAATAACATTTGAGATATGCGTTGTTTACATTTTGTAAGGAACTGACCTTGACCACATTGAAAGTGCTAAGTTTTTGTTTGAATTGATATAACTTTGTCTTATATAAAGTTATAACGTTTGTTTACTGTTGAGAAGCATTAAGCTACATTCATATTAGAAAATACTAGCTTATTAACATAATTATTAACTAGTTTATTGATTTTACTTTTCACAAATAGATATAACCTTAGCCGTTGTTAATAATATTGAAAATTGAGATAAATTGTGAATCTTTTTTGCATCTTACATACTTCACAATTTGAATGTTTCTTTGTACATTCAAATTTCTTTAAATACTTTTGAACATTATTAAATATTAACATAAACTTTAAAACATAATAACTTAAATCGGTTTTAACAAAAAATCTTATAAACTTTGATGAGTTTTAACTATTCTTTGAATTTTTAGTTGGTTGTTTGTCTTTGTTTCTTTAATATTTTTGATTATTCATCATGACTGACAAACAGGTTCAATTTCCACCCTTGTTGGAAGAGAATTTACCTGGTACTTCTAGGGATGTTATTTCTAATCCGGCGTTGGATAATTTAGTTATGCAGAATACAACAGAGGCTGTTGACCCTTTCTTACCTAACCTTGGTCATAGTAGCTTGCATAATTTTACACCTTTACCTTCGTTTAACTCGATGAATGTTCAACTCAATGAACAATTGAAAAAGCATTTGCCTTCAACAAATAAACTTCCTGATTTGAAGCGTAGTAAGATATCTTTTGATGGGAAAACTTGTGTTAGAGACTTTATCACTTCGGTTGAGGAATATTTTTTGTATAAAAACTTTGATGAAAACTTTTTAGTCGGTTCTTTTTCTGATCTGCTCACTGGAACAGCAACGAAATGGTTCCGTAGTATTCGAATTAGGGTTTCTTCGTGGACAACACTTAAAACTGAATTGTTGAACAGATTCGACAAACCTGAATTTGATTATCATTTGGAGTATGAAATGAGAACTCGCAAACAACGGAGTAATGAGTCACTTCCTGATTTCATTACTGAGATTTTAGATATGTCTAGCAGATTAGCTAATCCAACTTTTGAGAATGTTTTGATAACTATAATTAAACACAACATGTTACCTATTTACACACCGTTTTTATTTGGAAAATCAATAGACACTATTGAACAGTTTATCCGAATTAGTAAGGAATTAGAGATTTTAGTTAACCGAAAACCTGTAAAGGAAATTAAACAAAACTTTCATGCGGTTGAAACCAAACTTTCTTGTTTGAAGTGTAAGTCGACAGACCACACTTATAAAGAGTGTACAGAGATTCTTGGACCTGTGTGCTTTAAATGTCATAAACGAGGCGTTTTGACAAAGAACTGTGATACTTGTCATTCTGACAATATTAAAAATAATAATAATTCAAAAAACTTGTAAGGCATCGGGCCCAAGTTTTTGAAGAAACTTCAGGTGCTCCGATATCCAATTATAAACCTAATGATGATACGTGTAAAAGAGAATTTTCAGAATGGCTTGACTATTTAAAAACATTTTTTTTCTGTTCATAAAGCGGCTCCTATACTTTTTACTAAACAAAATGATACTAGACCATTTTTAAAATTTACCATTTATAATGAAACTTTTTCTGGATTGCTAGATAGTGGTTCAAATAGCTGTGTTTTAGGTAATAACCAACACTTGCATTTTTCTAAACTAGGATTTCAAATTAAACCTATTGATGCCTCCGCTTGTACTGCTGACGGTTCATCAAGAAAAGTTATCGGTTCTATGCGATTACCGGTTACCGTTGACAATGTTTGTAAACTTGTAGAATTTTTAATAATACCCTCTTTTGATCCACCTATTATATTGGGATTTGATTTTTGGTTGAAATTTAACTTAGCTAAAGACTTGTGGAAAAATATTGAATATGTTCACAATAATAAAATTCAAGTGAACGCTGTTACTTCTACAGTTCATTTAACTCCTTCTGAGAAACAACAATTAGATGAAACCATTGCTTTGTTTGAAGATATTTCTTATGAGAAAAAAGGTTTAGGCCTTACCACCCTTGTGGAACATAAAATTAACGTTACTGGCGAACCTTTTAAAAGTAGATATTGGCCGTTGAGTCCTGCTAAACAAAAAGAACTTTATGATGAAGTGGAAGTTTTATTAAAAGAAGGAATTATAGAACCTTCAAAATCTCCTTGGTGTTCCCCTGTATTAGCCGTCGATAAAAAAGATGGTGGAACCAGATTATGTTTAGATTCGAGACGATTAAATTCAATAACTGTTAAAGATTCTTATCCTTTGCCGTACCCTTCTAGGATATTAGACAGCCTTCGTGGGGCTAAATTCATATCTACCATAGATCTTTCTAAAGCATTTCTGCAAATTAAACTTGAAGAGTCCTCTCGTGAAAAGACTGCTTTTGTAGTTCCTGGAAAAAACTTGTACCATTTTGTTCGGATGCCTTTTGGAATCACCAACGCACCGGCAGAGTTACAACGCTTGGTTGATAAACTCTTTGGACCTGAATTTGACAATGTCCTGTTTAAATATTTAGATGATTTGATTTTAGTAAATGATAATTTTCAAAATCATATAGAGTACCTTAAAAAAGTCCATGAAATACTTAAAAACTCAGGCTTAACAGTAAATCTTAAAAAATGTGAATTTTGCAAAGAAAGACTCCGTTATCTCGGTTATATTGTAGACAGTCAAGGCCTACATACTGATCCGTCTAAATTAAAAATTATAGAAAACTTTCCACGACCAGAGTCCGTAAAACAACTTAGAAGCTTTTTAGGATTATGTTCATATTATCGACGTTTCATTTGTAAATTCGCTGATATTGCCTCCCCTTTAACTAAATTAACTTCCGGAAGTAAAAAGATAAAACATACTTTTGTTTGGAATGAAGAAGCTGAAGAAGCCTTCATTAATTTAAAAAATGCCTTAATAACTACACCTGTTTTACAGTGTCCTGATTTTGAAAAACCTTTCTTTTTACATTGCGATGCTAGTTCTGTAGGAATTGGTAGTGTTCTGAGTCAAGAAGACGAAAATAATGAACAACATCCAATTGCTTATTATTCAAGATCTTTAAATAAATGTGAAAGAAATTATAGTACCACTGAACGTGAACTTTTGGCAGTTTTAGATTCAATTGAACATTTTAGACCTTATGTCGAAGGAATGAAATTCACAGTTGTGACAGATCATGCTAGTCTTAAGTGGCTTTTAAAACTTAATAACCCTAGTGGACGCTTAGCTCGATGGGCTGCACGTATTTCTCAATTTACTTTTGATATTGTTCATAAAAAAGGATCTTTACATCAAGTTCCTGACGCTTTATCTAGAATCAATATAACTTCAATATTAGTTTCCGCTATAAATATTGTCTCACCAGATGAAGATATAGAAGACCCTTGGTATAGAAAAGTCTTTATAAATTGTCAAAAATACCCTTCTAGAATGAAAAACCTTCGAGTAGAAGATAATACTTTATATCGTTACTGTAAAAATAAATTTGACCCTAATAGTCGTTTAAATTGGAAAATTGTTATACCTAAAGAACATGTTTTAGATACTATTCGTTCTAATCATGATGATATTAATTCTGGTCACTTTGGAATACATAAAACTCTTAATAAAATAAAACAACATTATTATTGGAAAGGAATGTTCGGAGACGTTCAAAGATATATTTCTTCTTGCGACATTTGTAAAGCTTATAAACATTCAACTTCTGCTCCTGCTGGTAAGATGGTTAACCCTAAGAAAGTTGATCAACCTATGGTAATGTTATCTGTTGATATTATTGGGATTTTACCTAAATCTTATTCTGGACATAGATTCATTCTTTCAATTGTAGATGTTTTTACTAAATATTGTTGGATATTTCCAATGATAAATGCTACTTCTAAAGTAATTTGTAAAATCTTTGAAAAAGAAATATTTCTTAAATTTGGTGTACCTAAAATTTTAGTGGCCGACAACGGACCCCAATTTATATCTAAATATTTTGTAGATTTCTTAAAAAATTTCAACATCACTAAAATATTTTATAATGCACTATACACTCCACAGAATAATCCAGTAGAAAGATATAATAAGACAATAGAAACATGTATTTCTTGTTTTGTTAAAAATGATCATCGAACTTGGTCAAGGTTTTTGCCTCATGTCCAATTAGCTTTAAATAGTAGTGTAAATCTTGCTACAGAGTACACTCCTAACTTTTTGATGTTCGGTAGAGAACTTATTTTTGATGCTCTTTACACCGTTTTAGTAACTCTTTTGATAACTTAGATCAACTTGAGCTTGGTACTAGAGATACTTATGCTCACTCTTTAAATTCACTTAGTGAAGTTTTTGTTAAAGTTCAAGCTTATCTTTTGAAAGCTTATAAGCGTAATGCTCTTTATTATAATAGGGGAAGAAAAGTCATTTCTTTTGATGTCGGTGATGTAGTTTGGCGTAGAAGTTTTGTACAGTCCAATGCACCTGCATATTTTTCGGCTAAATTAGCACCTAAGTTTATTAAATGTGAAATTGTAGAGAGAATTTCTCCTAACGTTTATGTACTAAAGGAATTTAATAAAACAAGTACTGGACGTTACCATGTTAAAGATATAATTAAATATTAAAATTTTCATTTTTGGATTTAACTTTTATTTAACTTTGTTTTGGTATTCTGTTTTGGGAGGCACGTTGATTGTGGAAGTATGAGATTTGATGTATGGAAGAGGACGTGCAGGATGAAAGATGATTATCTGAAAGGAAACCAACACTTTATTCAAATACAACTTTAAATATACTAAACCTAACTTAGGTCTATTTTTGATACCTTCATCTTATTTTTGATACTTTTATCCTACTTATAAACTTTTACCCAACTTTAAAAGCTACATCTGACGATTATATTTTCTTTTAGAAATTTTCTTGGCATCAAAAGATCTTATGTATATTTTATTATTTTGGTTACTTTGAAAAGCTTTTCACTTTTCAAGTACTCAACTTTCTTTTAGATACTTTGAGAAGTTTTCCACTTTTCTAGTATAAATATTGTTTTAGATTGCTATGAAAAGCTTTCCACTTTTCAAATAGCCTGCACATAGTGTAAATACATTTTTAATATAGATGTGTTTCAGTCTTTGTGAAGCATGTTATATATTATTTAGATTATTTAGTTTGTGTTTGTTGTAGACCTAAGCCTCGGATTTGACACTTAGAGCTCTACATAATTTCTACCCGGATTTGCCTCTCAGATTTGACTCTTTTTGAGCTTTTGTCTCAGTTAACCTTTTTGGGTAATTTTTTACTCTTCATTTTTTCCTCGCTTTGACACTTTTGGTTCAAGCGTTGGAAACTTTAGATATTGTGAACGGAAAGTCGGTGGTGTTGAGCCGGTCACAATACAACTTTGTTGTTTTCCCAACAAACTTTTGTTAACTTGTTTTTGTGCACGGAATGTCGGTGGTGTTGAGCCGGTCACAATATACAATTTTTGGTTTTTTTGACAAACCCTTTTATTAATTTGTTAGTGTTCGGAAAGTCGGTAGAGTTGAGCCGGTCACTACTTATTATTTTTGGTTCTCTATTTTTATGAGAATAATTTGAACTTTTGTTGTTCAACTTTTTCATTGAAAACTTGTTCACTGAATCTTTTGCAGTGAATAATTATCTATAGTCGGCAGCTAATGCTTAACCGTACTACAATATGGATAACCTTTGTTATTACCTTTTAATTTAGTTAGAATCGTTCTGAGATTATAAAAGATAGAGGCGATGGTGCTTATCTACACTTTTGTTAAATATTTCAGAAATATTTATTTGGTTTGTGATACAGATAAGTAGATGGAGGCTATGGTGCTTATCCACTCTTGAGTATAATTAATTTGTGATGGATTTTAGGATTGAGTCATATTGATGGATTAGTTTTGGTAAACCTTTACATTGTTTTTCACTTGGTTAGAAAGTTTTTATAACTTGTTTTTCTAGAGCAACTTAGTCAGTGGCTAGAAGCTTAACTGATTTAATGTTATGCTTTATTAGTGTCTTCTTTTAGTTTGAATAAATTTCATATTTTGGTGGCGGAATATTTTCTGTTTATTAATTTTTTTGAATAAGTTTTTGTTAGGAATTTTTTGGGAGTTCTTCTCAAAAATAAAAGAAGTTTCATTCTTTTATTTTTTTTTGGGAAGGTATGTACTGTAACGAGGTATTTCGACTCGTTACATATTTTTCGTTTGGAAGCACATTTCAGCTTCTAAGACTGACAAAATTACCTTTTGGTTTTAAATAATTTAGAACATTTTCGTATTTAGCCATTTTTAGTCGATTTTAAATAATCGAGTTATTACTTGGTCTGTGGATCATTCAATATCCTATAGACAATCTTTCAAAAAAAAATGACTTTGACATCTGTCAATTCTCGATCGGAGACGTGACTTTTTTTTCTTGTCCCTGGGGCCTAAAAAGAGCTAAACTTTTTGTATTTTTTCTTAATCAGATTTTACAAGATTAATCCATCTTGTTAATTAAATTTGCGATGATACTCGGCGTGCTTATGGCGTAGTGCCATATGATAACGTCGTGATTTTGCGCCTTTGGCGCTGTTTGTTTGGACGACTGTCGTCTACTGTTTGTGCGACTATGGGTGTCGTCAACTGTTTGTACGACGCCGGAAGACGTCGTTATTTTGAGATGTTTGTTCGACGCACCACGTTTGGATTTCGTCGTAGTTTTGAGCTGTTTGAGCGACGCTAGATGTCGTCGTCTATTTTGAACGGTGTGCTCAGACGCCACCGGACGCTGCAGATAAGCTAATTTCATTATAACTCTTTTTATTACCCTTAAAACTTTAATTTCATATTAGCAAGATGCAAGAAAGACAATAACCAAATTTCAGTTGTAAAATGTAAAATAAATTAACCTAAAAAGTAACGAAAACCGAATGGTATTTATAGTCAAATGTTTAGACATAGTATTCCGGCTTTAACTAAATAATGTGTATCTCATTCTGGAGGTAAGGGACGTTTCGAAGTATTAAAATTTGTCATACAATCCCAAAACCGTGTTATCATTTGCCAGTCCCCCGGTCCGAGATTAAAAGTCTCAATGACACCGCTGATTTATCCTGGTAAGTTTTAGATCTTGGTAGAACAAGGGCGCTCGATATTCATAAATACTGTCTACCTAACATTAATTTTTAGCTTTTTATACTCTATAACCTTCATGTTACAACTAGTAACATTTATTTTTTTATAAACAAAATATTTTTATTACAAAGTCCAAAAGTTGTTATAGATAGTTATCCGAAGTGAGGATTCATGAAATTTATAACAGTGAGAAGATTATAGTGTGAAGTAACACTTGGCTTTGGCTGTAAAACCGATGCAGCTAGCTGCTATGATAGCCAATCATCACTATTACAATGATTAACATAGCAAATTTGGTAATCATGCAGTTTGTAACCCAATAAAAATATGTGCAATATGATATTTCTTAAATACTTACTGTGTGGGAGAGATTCTATGTCCATAGTAGTATCTATCAAAATCATCTTTGTAGAAATTTGTGAGTTTGCAGTATTTACTGAAAATTATATAAATCTTTATAACTGACGTGTTTAGATATAAACCATTTTCTATTCTATCATAAAATATTAAAAATAATCATTTGAATCCGGAGTTTCATATCATATGAACATTTTAACTAAATAATTTTTTGAACTGATATAAGTCTAAAGCTGCACTTAATATTATGTTGCATCAATTAAATAAGGTTTTACCTGAGGCATCACTGTCGAATATGGCAGGAAGGCCTGATATTGACTCCCCCATTATTGAATTGAGCCACTCTGTGGCATCTGACGGTGGTGGAGGTGGTGGCCCTCCTCCAGTTAGTCGCCTTGCATTTCTTTCAGCACTCATTTCCTAAAATGAAAGATGAAGATATTTCGTTTTTTTTTTAAATTTTGTTAGCCAGTAATTTCATGCTAAGTTCTATGAATTTACCATTCTGGCTGTTTTTTTAATATTGTTAAATTTTTGTTGTAGCTGTTTCACTGTTCTATGAATAATTGTATCTTCATTAAATTTTTCGGCAAGTGATCGCCAAGCCATTTCCTTTTGGAGATTGCTGGCATGATCAGTTTTTTTACTAGTGATTAGTGGATAGTCTTGCAGTAGTAATGTCAGTTTCGTAGTCTCTTCCTTGGAGAAATTGGAGGAACGATCTCTGAAAATAAAACATATCTTTAAAATAATGCCATGCAATAAAACATGATTTAGGAAACTACAAAATTGATAACAGGTACTTACTTGCTAGGTCCTTTACTGTTAGGTATTTTACTGGTACCGGATTTGTCCATTGTTTTGTAATTATTTTATTTATTCAAAGGTGGATAAAGTTATGAAGTAAATAGTAAATACCACGAAACGAAATCAAATTAAACGAACTACGAACAAAATGTCATCAACTTTGCACATGACATGTGACACTGACATGACACCGACATGGACGTTTTGATTTTGTTAAATTTGACATATATTACGCTGTCTTGCCATGTAAAAAAAAACTCCCGTTCATATTAATGGCTGATTTAAGGGTAAACAAGTTACCTTTGCAAGGGTAACATTATTAACTATAGTCAACGTTAACTAAAGTTAAAATGCTATTGAAAAACGTAAAACTGGTTTAACCATTGGTTAGTACGTTAACTATAGTCAACGTAACAAATAGTTATGTCGATTTTGACTACGGATCATAAAACCGGCCCTAAGTCGTCGAGATAAGTAAATGCGCCGTAATACAAATGTTGATATATTAAAAACAACTCGGCCGATTTCGTTGAAATTTAAATAGGACCACCTGGGAAGGGTACCCTTTGAAACAAAAAAAGAATTTTTCAAATCGGTTCAGGCGTCTTCGAGTAATTTGACTTTTTAAATTGGACTCGCACTAGTAAGGTTCCGTACCACACTACAGTATTTTATAAGATCGAGCAAAAAGTACCACTATCATTTTTCGCCAGCAAAAAATAATAATTAATGAACATTTTATTTCTCATAACGCCATCTAACGTCTAACAAATGTGTTAGAGATCGACATTTAAATATAACGCCATCTATGGGACGTTTACCTAACTTAGCATTGATAGATGGCGTGAAATGCCGAAAAAAAAAACGTTTCTTGTATGGGGACCCTCTATTATTTTTAACTTTATTCTGTTTTTAGTATTTGTTGTTATAGCGGCAACAGAAATACATCATCTGTGAAAATTTCAACTGTCTAACTATAACGGTTCATGAGATACAGCCTGGTGACAGACAGACAGACAGACAGACGGACAGCGGAGTCTTAGTAATAGGGTCCCGTTTTACCATTTGGGCACGGAATCCTAAAAAAAAGATTCCAACGCATTGAGAACCTCCTCCTTATTTATGAAGTCGGTTAAAAAAATCAAAATTATACAAATAATATGACAACTAGTGTTTTTATGACATACCTTACTAATTGCACCTTCACACTCATTCTATTTACCGTGAGAATACTCATATAAAGCAACAAACATAAAACATAAAAAAGAAGGTTACATAAAAAAAAATGAAAAAAGGAGTGACATTTAATTTTGGCGCTCACATAAAGAACTCACAAAGGGGAAACACTCCAAAGTTTAAAATTTCACAAACGGCAGACAGTACGTACGCACTCGGTAAAATGTAACATAAATAAACTCGTATGGTTTTATAATGTGTTCCGCGATACGCAAAGCTTATGCATTCTCTCAGACAGGCTGTTTGGTAAGCACCAGGGTATGCGATGCGAATTCGATACAGATCAGAATTTAGCTCTGTTCGTTTGCGAGTATCAAATTACTAAAGATTAATGTATAGTTGTCTACACATTTCTGTATCTTCAATTGGAACAACAATGTGATAAGACCTTAATATTTGGGTTTATCTTGAATCATAGAAGTGTGTTATTGAAATAACTCAATGATGTTCGAGCTTTGTATAAAATATTGTATTAATATTAAAATTTGATTTCAAGCCACATTTTACCCAGGTAAATTTCTCAGTCTGCCAAAAAACACATTATTCGAAATATAAAACAAATACATAAAATTAAATAACACGATTAAATTAACAGCGAAATATTTTGGCATGTTTACCACGTGATAAAATGACTGCAACGGTTGACTGATTACAGTAACAATGCCTGGTAAAATAGCAAAATCTCCAATATCACATTATTTTCCCCACCGCCTCAAAAACAAATATTTACAAAATGACATCAAAAACGCTATTAACTGCGGTAACCCTGGAAAACTTATTCACCTGACAACACATTACGCCTGTTGCTCGCGAAAACATTCGAAAAAGCGATAATTGGCCTCTGCTCAACTTTTGACTTTATAGGGGCTGTCCTTATAAGTTCGTGTATATTGATTATATTTTGACGTAGCTTGTGCGAAAGCCAGCAATACCAAAGGATTTATGAATTTCGATTTGGGACTTAACGGTTTGATTGTTGTGTAAGACTAATAACTTTCCGAATGTAGGTAGTTTAAGTTGAACCACTTTTGAGCCGAACCTATATTGATAAATAAATTGTCCAAACGGTAATTATGCGATAGCTAGATGGTTGATAATGAATAATTTACGATTAGATTCATCATCCTATTGACTAGTTTCCATCAAACAACCTGATAATGAAAAAGTATACACAAAAATTGTAATGAAAATAATAAATATAAAATAATAAAACAAAACATAAACTGAACTTTGACCAAAAGGACATCTTTCCATCGCAATACATATAGCTGTTATTTCTAAAAGCGGTTGAAAATTAAAAAAAACTTTGGTGAAAATCTGAAATCACATAGGTAAGTAAGAATAACAAAAGTACTCGTACATTGCTACTGAGGAAAGCTACAACTTGGACCAGATCGTCAAGTAAGATAGAACTCAACCGCATAAAATATCATTTTACAACGTAGCACATTGATGCACAACCAAAATCCAACCAAAATCGAAAAAAGAAAATCCGTTAATTTTCGAGCAATTTTGCTGTACACTGTTAACGTTATTTTCGCTACCTTATTTTCTGGTCAATCATAACACAAGCCTACCCTACCTATCACAAGCGTGTGCTTTTGACGAGGGCTCAGGGCGACGCGACGGAAAATTGAACGGGAAATATAATTGGAAATTATAGAGCCCCTACTAGTGCAGCCGCAAGCCAGAATTTGGCTCCCTTGGATTAAAGTTAAATTAGAAAACGACCAATTTTTCCTGGCAGTTGATTAATGTGTTAAAACTTGATTAATAGGGATGAATTTCTTTTCAGTACTTCGCTGGAGATTTCTTTTTTAATATCAAATATCAATGCTACGCTCGGCACTGCGAAGGAAATACATTTATTAGCTTTGTACACGTTTGTACATATTTAATCTCATTGAAAACAATGTGGGTAACTTTTCATTTTATTTTGAAGTTTCTGATAATTATTATTTAATATAATAGTTGCCCTTTTAACTCAGAGCTATGAATTTTGCAATTGATACGAGATACGTATAATGTTAGGGTATCTAAATTGTATAATATATTATGCATATTTCCTGTCTGTCATAAGTATTATACAGGCAAATTTCTTTAAACTAGATTATGATACGGGTCGATACACACTGACGTGGAGTTGCAAGCGCAGAATGTATCGAAATCAGCTTACTATCAAACTTAACTCACAGCATACAACGTTACAGCAGCGTAATCCTAAGTTATGTACTTATGTATAAATAATATAAAATCATTCACACCAATAGATATCCTTTAATGTATAAATAATACCTACCCTAAACAAAGGAATACCTTTTTTGATAAATCTATGATATTTCTTTAGAAAAATTCGTAAAATTTTTAAAAGAAATAAAAAACCGCCAATACCAGAGGCTTGATCTACATTTAGTTTCTTTTTTTAAATATCAGGTTAGCGTTTGGCCACTATCTCGTCTGGTGGTAAGCGAAGATTTGGTCGAAGATTGCAAACACGCTAGGCCTTATAATGGTTTGACTCTTAAGGGTACTGTTAACTACGTCGCGTTTAATGATATATGAATAGCTAAATTTCAGTAAAAATGATAGAATTTAGTAGATAGATAAGTCGCGTTTAATAACTTATAAATTAGTTGTAACTTCATGAAAAATAAGTTAGAATAACGTTAGACTAAGGTAAATTATATACAGTAAATCATCCAAAAAAGTAGTAGGGTACGAGAAAAAATTGTAATTAATAGGTAGGAAAACTCTTATTTATCACCCTCACCTATTAGCATTAAAATCAGATAGGAAAATGTAAGCAAGAATGTATGACCAGCCAGGTCTGAACATGTCCAGACTTGTTCACGACTTGACCTTGAAATGTAACTCAGATTTTAGTACCAAGTACTGTGAACTCTATCGCAATATGCGATAGTTGGACAAGTTACTTTTAAATATAGGTAGGTACATTTGCTAGTAAAGTTCGTTCAGTACAGTTCAGTTCACATTAAGAAGCCTAAGGAAAAGGAAATAAAGAAGCCTTCAAGAAAAAGTGTTTTAGTGAATCCCTGCCAGGGCATACTTCAGGCAGAGCCAGCCTCAAGAATAGGCCCCCCTTTTTTAGGTACTGTGCTGCCGGAACACCGTAAGGTAATGGCGGCACATTTTTTCCTTGATGGTGGTAAGCTACTTTTTGGTAGCAAATAAGGCGGAACATTGATATAACATGATCTTTGCTATATCCTATGGACAAACCGTGCTAGGATTTAAACTGGCAACTTCTCGATTAGAAGTCAAACCATCTATCCTTTACACCAGTGGGGTTCTAAATAATATCACGATACAAAGATTCTACCGATTGGCAAACAACCTTACTGTTGCTGCTATTGGTCTCTGAAATGTAAGTCGTAGAATATATATTTTCAGAGATTACATAAAATATATACCTGAGAGATATCACTCAGCCTCAGATTCTCAATTTCATGCTCAGCATAAACATCCCTTCCTAAGCTTAGATGTTTGTGCGAAAACTCGTTAATTAAATTCCCTACGCAACAAATCCAACTTTCCGGCTCGTTGGCGATACCTAAATATGGAAACGTGAGACCTTTTCAAAGGGTACGAATTCACACGTGATTATAAAGCACCTGTAGGTTACACACTTATGTGGTTCGGGTTAATCGATGTCTTCTGTCGACAGAATGAGATCGACGTTAGGTGAGTGTGGAAGATTTTTTTTCGATATTAGGTAGCAAGACAAGCCTGATGGTAAGCATTGATATCTACCTCTGAAAGTTTTATGGCAAGAATAATATTCGTCCAAAAGCGTCAGTCACACTCATGTCTTACATTTTTTTAAAACATGATTCCATAATTATAATATTTTTTAAGATAGATAAGATTGGATAGTAGGATATATAGGATAGTGTCGTGGCGGACTTTACAAACATACAAATCACAGACACAAATTACACTTAGACTCAGCACTATTATTTGTACATCACACAAAAAATGTTCCCATGTGGGAAATTAACTCCACGACCTTTTCTATTTTGTGGACAGGCTCACTAACCACTAGTCCAATCCAAGTAATCAGTCAATGCATCGTTTCTATTCGTTTAAATACCGGCGGATATAAAAAGGCAGGTAACGTAGGACAATGACATTCAGGTCATTTTATTTGTTAAAAGTACTCGTAAAACTATGATTAACACGTATAAAGCATAAAAGTTTTACCAGGCAGAAGTACCAGACTGCAAATGGTGCTTAAATAATAGTTCGTCAAAGTTATGTACAAAATTATATACATAAGATCGCAGAATCTAGTTTACTCAGCGTGAATGTCTCATACCTCATGTCTTCCGGGGATATGTTTGTTTGTCATATATGTCAGCATAGGGGGCGTTGAAAGCGTCAATTTGTCTTCATAATCCTCGTCTGTATACTATCTTTCGCAAACACTGCAAAATACGTGAGATTTGTGACTAATATTCCTAAGAAGGTATATAGCACGTTCGATGGTTCTATGCCCCTTTTTGGTTCGAATGCACATACTCGTAGAAGTCTCCTTAAGCTGGTGTTTGAAGTAATCGTACTAGTTTCCAATATAACATGATCCGTCTCTGATTGGTTTTATCACTGTTTGTGTTTATTCTTAGGAACAAGCGAGGTCGGTAATGCGTTTCGGTCGGCAATTCGTGCGTGATAGATGAAGACGTTGAGATTTTCATTTCGTTTGAAATATTCATACTTAAAATAATTGAATTTTAATAACTTTGAGTTTAATAAATTAAAATGTAAACTTTTACACTACAAATTTTTTTTTTTTATCACGAGTAAATATAATTTTAATAAAGTCTAGTCATTTTAATGTTAAATATTGCATTGAGTCGGCCATGTTCACGACATACATTTCGATATCGCTCTAAATCCGAACTCTTATGAAAGTTTAAATTGACGGCGAAAGTTTTGCGTAATCGGTAATTCCACATAATTATAATCTTTGCGGTATTATTCGTTTAATCTATGCGGAAATTGAGATTTATTTTGTGAATATAAAGCGGACTTATTGGGAAACATGGGGGATGCGATAATTAATCCAGACAGACAGATGTACTGCTTCGCGGAATACTAATTGTGACGCCGTGCTTGTTAATGACACTTGGGACTATATGTATCTATTATAACATAGCTAAGTAGTTGTGCCTGATGTAGTTTTCTTTCTAATTATATAATCAAAAACGTTCGCGAACCGATTAGTAAACATTTGAGATGAAAAAGAGCGACCAAGATTAAGCTCTTGCCAAAACTACTTCACAATCTTAAGTAAAATGAAGTTACTTGGTTACGACTGAATTCGGCATTGCATCAAGAAATATTTCTTCTAAAACTTATAAAGATTGAATTTCCTCGGCATTATTTGTACAATGCTTTGTAAGAATGAGCTGATTACGATCAAAGCCTCACCGCAAACCCTAGAACGAAAAGCTTCCAAGAATCTATCAAAAAGGCTGCGCTTTAACAATTTGGGAACTCTAGAATTAAGGAACACGGCTACGAGTTTCCTTCGCTAGCGGGTTTCACATCTGAGTACCTAGTTGTTTGAAGCAAGATGAAATTCTCAAGCAATTTCGCGTCGACGGCTTAGAGCAAACGCTTCCTTGCGTCCACAACAGAGCTCCATCGAGTTTTGAATAAAAAGGAGCTCATCTCTAGCGTGTCTTTATGATACTCAATGTCACCTTTTGTGGGATTATGTTGCTTTGTCACGGTGTTTGGAGCGTCTCAATTTTACACTATTTTTCTGGATGGGCTGCTTTGACTCACTCAATTTTGGCTTGGTGAATCTTAAAGTCTTGTTTAAGGAAATTTTGCCATTGAGAGCATCCAAGTCAATTTCCATAATTTATACCTTCTTTCAGTATTCTTATAGATTTTATAAAAGCGCCTAGTTGAATGTTAGGGTATTTACTGATCAAACAGATAACATCATAGAGTTCAATGGCAAATGGACTTGTTTAACCGGTTTCAACACTGCAAATACCGTCTTCAATTGAACGTAACTAGCGCGTAGGTGACGAGAACTTGGTCATCGTTATTAGGACTCTGTCATCATAGCAGTTCTGAACACAATAAATACAAAATAACAAATTTACTATCCGTAATTTTGCCATTGGTTAAAATACAATATGTACCTTAATTCCAAACCGTTTGCTAAAGATATACAAATTGATTGCTTATATAATAACTAATTAATATCCAAGAGTAGGAACAAATATTTTAGAATTCAAGGGCAATTAATTTTCTTAAGCTTTTTGACAAGCAATCAAAGAAGGTTTTGTGACCCTTCTATTCATTCTCAATATCGTGACATTGCGAAACTTCTAAGTATTTTAAACTTTCCGAGAAAGTCAATTTGAGATGAAAAGTTCAAGGGTGGCAATAAACAAATGCGGGGCTGAAATGATCGGTTTGTTTGCGGACTATAAACTGAGGGCAGGCTTACACCCTACCAGACTACGGGCAGGAACCGTAATTAATGGACTGCCGTCGGGCCAAGGGTGAAATTGGATCAATTCGCAAGCTATTCTTAGTATTGAAGACCGAGTAAACAAACGTTGATTAGACAGAAACGAATCCTTACACAAAAATAAAACCATCCTTTTCAATTGCAGTAACCCTAGAACGAAACCATTGTGGGCATTTTTAAATTTCTACCCAAATTTATTAAGCTCTAGGGACGCCGTAAATATCCCTCGCAATAAAGGAGTCCAAAATGCGTCCCATAAAAATTCTACGAATTCAGCACATATTGAGTGGTCTCGAAACTCTCGAACAGTTAAGTATAGGATGTACGGCGGAGGTGGCTGGCAGCATCCGACCCTCGTATTTGGCTATTGTTTTAAGTGGGCTACACTTCGTTACGCCCCAGCCCTTAGTTGGATTTTTAAGAACGGTCTTTTAATACTTTTTTAACGGAAGAGCCCTTGTGCTAAACT
This sequence comes from Cabera pusaria, assembly GCA_954871355.1. Classification (NCBI taxonomy): domain Eukaryota; kingdom Metazoa; phylum Arthropoda; class Insecta; order Lepidoptera; family Geometridae; genus Cabera; species Cabera pusaria. The sequence goes on along the minus strand of OX940900.1, from coordinate 10,107,679 downwards.
GATAATGACGGCCGAACGCAGGGGAACCCTATACCCCTGGTACGGCGATTTTACCAAGGTTTTAACGATGGAAATTTATTGTAACGGTTGTAATGCCTTTCTTAACTGGTAATAGGAACGTTAATGTTAATCCCGAGGACTTGAACACCTGCCTCGGTATCGTTTCCGTAAGTGGCTGCTTGAATTTTGGATGCTCCTTTGGTATCGCCTACAAGATCTTTCAGATATTTAGCGCTTTGCCTGTAGTTGTCTAAAGCTACAAGTTGTAAGCTATAATCTTATTCTTATAATGTTTTTAAACCATGAAACTGTCAATTCTGCCTAAAGTAATAATTATAGGTAATTAATTAATTTTCATGAATCATTTTAACACAATAAATCTTCTTGCCTTCAATTAATGTCAATTAATCTTCTTGTCTGTGTTACCAAAAATAGAATCAGTGATCTTAAAGACCTAAAACAATTCATTTATTTTAAAATATATTTTAAAATTCATTTTCATCAATGAAACAACGATATACTCGAGCGTAAATAAACCTAATTTTTTAAATATTGAATAAAAACTTTCTATATATCCTATAAATATAAATTTAGAGAGTTGTAACATAACAACCTTCCCAGACGTAGTTACTAGTTAGCCTCGGATGACTGGTCTGGCTCGAATAGTTTGCAATATTTGGTTATATGAGTCACTGTTTCTCTCTAACTCGCTGGTTGTCATCTCCCCTTTCCGCCTAAAGAGTAATTTATCCAATTTCCCTCAATTACTACCTTTTCAGTAAAGATCACATGTCAAATGGGGTGAACTGGCGTCAGATTGTCAGCTACATATTTTATGATGTGATGAAAGTAATCTAGTTATGTTGTACCTCTATGAGGTTTGTCGGTGATTGCTTGTTTGTTGATAACTATTGAATTACAGATTGAAGTATTTGCTGCTTTGTTTGTTTGTTTAGGGTAGAATAATTATGGTAATGTTATTGTTAATAAAGTCAAATAAAATATTTTTTATTATTGTTGTTGCGATTTTCATAAAACAGTACATTATATGGAATTTATCGGCATTTCTTTTCCTGAAAAAAAAAATACTTGGACTTAGCTTGCTTTCGAATCGGGAGGTCACCGGTTCAAACCCTAGCCATGCACATTTTTCTATGTGCATTCACGGATGTTTACTCACAGGCGAAAGAGCATTATATCGATTATGTTTCGCCTGAGTTGCTACCAAATAAGTAGCTTACCACTATCAAGGAGAAAATCTGCTGTCATAATCTTATGGCGTTCCGGCAGCACACATTCCTTAAAAATCAGACTATTCTAGGCCTAGGCGTGTTCACCATCTTCGATCACATCATCGTTTACCATAGGCGAGATAGAGGTCAAACGCTAGCCTATCAGATATTAAAACATATATACATTTTAATCAATTCGTGGTAATGACACTTAATCAACCTGTTATTATACCTACCTACATTAAAATACCTTTGTCAAGAGTGTGGTTACTAATTACGTGTTGAAATTTGTTTAGGCACTCGATCTGAACTTTTTCGTATTTTCAGAGAACCTTTACCTTTTAACGTTTGTAGACAAACTTTTGTGGTTTATTTTAATAGCAACCGCTCCAACCCTTATCCCACACGAAGCAATCACATTCATTGCAACCTTCCAAAATTACCTTTCCTAATTTGTGTTCACCGTTAATTCGTTGGATTCCCGATTTTCTTCTCCACTTCGCAGCCATTTGTATTTGTTTCGAGTTTCTACGCTCCCTCGAGCAACGCATCCAAAGGGGAAGGTGGGCTTAATTAGGAAATAATGCCTAAGCGATTAATCACTAGGCCCCTTACGCGTTTACATACCTACGAGCTTGTAGAAAGTCTTAAGACTCTAATCGTTCATATAATAAGATCTTATAAAAAACTAACACAAACGACTTCAAATGCCGCGCTATTCATTTGTACCAAGTTTGAGATCTCCATAATCTCTAGAGATACTGATCCAATCTCAATGAAATTACAATAGTTGGGATATCTCTTTTCCAACAAAATAAGAATTATGAAAATCGGTTTATAAATGACGAAGTTATCCGCGAATAAACATTATAAATATATACCGTCGATTTGAGAAACCTCCATTTTTTGAAGTCGGTTAATAAAAATTAAGATCTATAAGAATTTGAATTAACATACAACAATACAACAAATCTTGTCCACTTTTTTGTTCTCTAAATCACCTTGGCAAAATATAATTTAGATTAAAATATTATTTTATAGTATTTTAATAAAAAATATTATGTATTACATATTCATTTAATTTAACAAAATATGTTTCTGCTCTGTACTTATTGTATTCTCTGATTATATTTTCAGTGATATTTATATCACTTACATGACACATCACTTTCTTTAACATAGTATACCAATTCGTGCCAACCCAGTGCTTTTGAACCATTCTAGCGGTCTTGAACTTGATTTCCAATGGGACCGGTCACGGGTTGGGGTCTCCGGTAGACCTGAAACTGTTCCGGTTCGTTTCACATCGCCCTGTTATTTGCGTATTGTTACAGTCAAAGGTGAAATTGGGCGGTTTGTCCCCGGGAATCGAAAATTGTAGGATTCTTTGCCAGAAACGACCTTAAACAATGTGCATTTTTTCTGTTGTAGCATTTATACTTGTAGCTCCAGCATTAAAATGTGTATGCGTAAGTAAAAGCAGAATATTATGAATTAATATTTTAACTCAACATATTTCGTTTGACAAAATTGCTTTGTTTTTAAAAAGTAAACAATGAAACTTATGTGCAATTATATTAACGTTAACTTCAATATCTTAAAAACATACTTAAAGCAGTGGTTGCTTTAAAAATAAGTCTCGCTTTTCAAAAACCTACACTTTCAAACTCAAAGTGCCCTCTAGTTTGACTTGGTAGTTAATGAGCACTTCAACTCAATATTAATTAAGCTTTAGCAAAAGGCATCAATTAAACCAACTTCTCGAGCACTGACAAATTTCCACAGCATAATGAACTAGTCAAATAACTAACAACTTGGTAAACAAAATCCTCTTACTTGTTAGGTATTAAAACATAATTGGTAATATAAAACCGCTCGAGGTTGTGTCTGTTATGAAGTACACAAATTTTGGCAAACCCTTTAATCCGCAAGGCGGTTATTTCACTTTCACTTGTCCCCTCAGTGCGCACAAGCCCCTACTTCCCCTGCAGTTGATGAAATTCGGTGCCTTGAAGGTATGAAAGTAAATAAACAGTATGGATTAACCTGCTCCACATCGACTTTTCGCCGATATTATTTCACATAACCTTGTACTATTCATTATTCTGTGACATAACATAAAATATATAAACCACGTTTTGGTACTGACTTTTTATCATCATCATCATCATCATTAACAGCCAGTATTCGTCCACTGCTGGACATAGGCTTCTCCTATGACACGCCACTGAGTTCGATCTGCAGCTCCTTATTTCCAACCGCTGCCGGCCAGCTTGCGTATATCATCGCTCCACCTAGCTGGAAGGAGTCCTACGCTTCGTTAACCGAGCCGTGGTCTCCACTCTAGAACTTGTCTAACCCAACGGTTATCGGTTCTGCGACAGATGTGACCAGCCAACTGCCACTTCAGCTTGCTAATCCTTGGAGCTATGCCGATAACTTTGGTTTTCTATCGGATGACTTAATTTCGAATTCGATCTTTCAGAGATACTTTTCCTCCTTTCCATAGCTTGCTGAGCGACTTTGAATTGGTGGATCAGTCACACCGTCTGACTGACTCACTGAGTCTTAACACATTATAAATAAATCGGCCAAGTGCAAGTTTGACCGCACAGAAAAGGTTCCGTACTACTGTACAATCTATACTTCTATACTAATATTATAAAGAGAGAACATTTGTATTTTTGTATTTTTGTATTTTTGTATTTTTGTATTTTTGTATTTTTGTATTTTTGTATTTTTGTATTTTGTATTTTTGTATTTTTGTATTTTTGTATGTTTATAATGATTTGTAATGATTGGCTCAAAAACTACTGAACCGATTTAAAAAATTCTTTCACTAATACATAGAATGAACTTTCTTCTTACCAATCAGAAGAGCCAAAATCAAAAACAAAACATAATTTTTGGCTTTGTCCCTTCTTGTCATTGGTCAACAATGTCAACATAGACAGAAGCGAGATGCCAATGCAATAAGAGTGCACAGGAAATTATTCCTTAAGGTGGATACGAACAAATGAAGGCGATTGTACATTCGTGGAGACCGAATTTGCAACCTAAGTCGGCAAAAAAACGGTCGAAAAAACACGTTTCTTACGAACGCTGCTTAATTGAAAATAGATAGAAGAATATTTTCTTTACAAAAGTTGTACAACTTAATAAGACCTACAAAAAAGTCCGCGACAGCATATGTCTATCTCTTAAGGTTGACTCACAGTAACCATTTTAATCTTAAAATTTTTGTTTAAAAATAATACATAACTTCCAAGGCTATTTTCAAGTATATAGTATTAATCCTTATCCAAATAATTACGTTATTTAGCTTGGCCACATATTATAGATTAAAATTGTCCTTTACAGTATATAATTCAAATAAAAACTCTAGAAGATATCACGAGTTTCACATACACGCATCGCAAAATTAATGAAATATTTGCAATGAAACCACAGATTAGGTCATAGTTACTACTAAAATATTATTATAAGCTTAGCTATGCTGTAGATCCCCACCGATCACAATCAATTTGAAGTCAATATAGTATAATAATATGATCTATTGTGTAAAATAATATTCATCTATATATATAATAATATAATATTTTAAACCACCCCGACTGATCTATGTATACCTAATCTTTTCATTAAAAGCATTGCAATGACTCTAAACACGACATTTAAAATCTAAGTTGGTGAGGATTTGAGTATTCTGTAGAGTCCAGGAGATCCCTCAGCATCAGGTCAATGCTTCCATGTTCTTACAATATCGTTGAAGAAGAAGATTTTCGAATTGATCAGACCTATGAAAGTTGATTTCATAGCGCAATTAACTAGAAAAAAGCTCATAGTTTTATAACGATTGAACGAATTTTCATGAATCAAAGCTAAGAACACTCTCGATGAAGACATCTATCAAACAAAAATAAAACTGGCCAAGTGCGAGTCAGACTTTGTTCCGCACGCGGAGGGTCCCGAACGCCATCTATCGAATTTCTAACGAACTTCTAACACCAACTAAGTAAACGTTAACACAAAGGTAGAATAGTATTATATAGTAGTAATAGTAGTAATAGTATTTGTAGTAATTAATATTATTAAATATCTGGTTGACCGAGCTTTGTTCGGTATTTTTTGCCACTTAAACAGACAAATGACTCTTACCGACATCTATTGACGAATAATAATACTATTTTTTTAATTGAGAGCAACTAACTGCTTTACTGATAGAGTACTTCTACTCGCCAATAGATGTCGGGAAGAGTCATATTTTAAGTTGATTATCAATAAAGTTGATAATTAAAAACACGAATAAAACAACATTTTCTGAAAATGACTCCTAGCTAGATCGATTTATCGCCCCCGAAATCCCCTGTAGGTATACTAAATTTTATTTAATCGTTGGAGCCGCTTCCGAGATTCAGATTAAGGTAAAGATGATAGCGCCATCTTAGCAACTAGATAGGTGGCGCTGCGCTATCGTAAATAACTTTTTTTAAACTTTATTTAATTTTTAACTTTGTTCTGTTCTTAGTATTTGTTGTTATAGCGGCAACAGAAATACATCATCTGTGAAAATTTCAACCGTCTAACTATCACGATTCATGAGATACAGCCTGGTGACAGACGGACAGACAGACAGACAGACGGACAGCGGAGTCTCAGTAATAGGGTTCCGTTGGTACCCTTTGGGTTCGGAACCCTAAAAACTATGAATAATAAAAACAAAATCGGTTCATCCGGTTAGGTGCTAAGATGCTACAGACAGACACACAGATACACACGTTAAACGTATATTACCCCTACATTTTGCGTCGGGGAACGCGTGAAGTTACGGCAGCAGATGTTCTCCTTGGTGGTAAGCTACTTTTTGGTAGATTTAATGATCCCACTACCACTGTACGAAAACTCATGATTCATGAATGCACATAAAACTTTCATTGGTAGGTATATAGCTAGGATTAGAACCAACGACCGTCGGGTCAGAATCAGGGTAACTATCCTTTACGCCAAAGGGCCGTCCAATATCAGTACGTAAGTATTATAAAACAAAGTCCATCACTGCGTCTGTCTGTCTGTTCGCAATAATCTCAATAGCTACTGAACGGATTATCATGCGGTTTTTACCAATAGCCAGAGTGTTTATGAGGAAGGTTTAGGTGCATAATTCGTTAAGGTTTTGTGTAAATTGGATGAAATTTGACGATGATTGTTAAATATGTTCATATTTTATATTCGATGCAACAAACTGATGCAAATTTTGTAGGCATATATGTTCTACCCGTGCGAAGCCGGAGCGGGCTGCTAGTATTTTATAAGATCGAAGACAATAAAATTCTGAAAAAAATCGTTTCATGTATATACCCCCTAATTTTTAATACCATTTTGATTAAATTATTTTTTTGCCATAACAACCATACACTCTGTGACTATGTCATTTGTGTCTACTATAGTCTGTGCAAAAATAGAACCGTTGTAGAAATTGAGGTCGCGTGTTCTAATTAACTGTTTTGTTGCGTTGACAACACTGCTTTGTCATTGCCAATACGACTAAAAAAGTGTAATACTTAGTAGATACCTACTCTTATCATTATCGGGATGTGGTACAAGGTAGGTATGTACCTTTTCTTATCTTTGAATGTTAGTTCATCGTAACGCTACGACGGTTCTCTTTTTGCACAGACTCATAAAATCGAGTGAAAAGCGCGAGAAAATACGTTTCTAGTAAGTACAATTTGTAGTAAGTAGTATAGGTATAGGTAGTATTTGTTGTAGTAGTAATTTGTAGTAATTTGTAGTAAGTTCACTTTGTGAAAATGTTAAGTGTTCAGAAGATATAGCCCTGCAATGGACGGATGGAAAACGGAGTCTCAGTGATAATAAAATCCCATTGGCACCACTTGGGTACGGAACCCTAAAACGTTTTAAATTAAATCAGATATAATGTTATAAAATGTGGAAGAAAGCTTTATGAGCAGTGTGTGTCAACCACAGAAATATTAATAGTATTCTATTATAAATATTTCTGTGATGTCAATATAATATTATAAGCTCCAACAAACATTTTCCTACGAATTTTTAAATAGGCGTTAACACGTCTTGACAATGAAGTTTCCATACTGTTTATTACGGAGAGCATGTGAGCGTCACACTGTAAGCTTTTGATGCGGTATTTGTATTACTTCTCAGGTGTACCGTTCTTTGTGGAATGGATCTCTTGGGGTTAGGTGTAATGGAGTCGTTGTTATTTAAATGCGCTTTTGCGACAGGGGGGCTATTGATATGCATTAAAAATAATCTAAGACATACAATTTAGTGACTTTCAATTTTCATGAATTTTAAATTTTCATTACTTTGCACCGGGATTAAGCGAAATAATAATTATAAAACATTAAGAGCCTCTTTCACCGGTTCTTGATAGAATCCCTGATTGCCAATAGGAAATCAGTTGTTCTTGTTCTATACGCTAGCGTTTGACCACTAACTCACCAGGTGATAAGCGATGATGTGGTCGAAGATAAGAACATGCTAGACCTAGAATAAAATACTCTAACTCTCAAGGGCTGTGTGCTGCCGGAACTTACATAAGGCATTTTCGACGGATGCAATGTATATTAATAGGTAAATTTATCATATATTATTATCCAACATTGGATACATAACTATCTAAAACATTATTAGAAATTGAGGCCTAGTATTAATTTACAACAAGATAATTTCATTGATTAAAGCATGTTAATACTGAAACTTTGAAAATAACATAATAAATATAATATTACTTGCAAATACATTGCAACAAAAATGTTACTACTCGCATATCTTAGACTAAAAATAATCTTGTACTTATAAAAAAACTAAAAATGTACATTTGAAAAGAAAGTAACCCACACTCATAATATTTCGACGTACCCTTTCCATGTAGTCCCCATTATGGCGGTGTACATATCAGCTCGAGATGTGTTATGTATGTCCTTCTTTGTAGTCTGAAGGCACATAGAATTTTTTACAAAGTTTTTAAGTATTCAGGGCACGCCTCTGGGCCCCCTTCGCTTATCCTCGAGTTTTTCCCAACAAACGGCGATGGTTGCATTTTTATGACGTTAAGTTGGAAGTATGAGCTACAAGATTCTTTATGTTATAGTAGTCTGCAATCTGTGGAAATATTGCTGTTTATTAGAAAAGAAAAGTTGTGCTTTTGAAATGTACTATTATTGTTTATCTCTAGCTAGAAGTTTACTATTTCATGGTTTGGGAGTTTTTTTTAACACTATGTGCTGCTGCATGCTGCATGTGTGTATTTTATCAGATGTGAGAAGCAGTGAAATTTTCTTTCACATTATTGAAACTTTAGAATATCAGCTAAATATGATGATGATTAGGTACATTTTACAAAATCGTGCAGTTGTTCAACTGCGAACCCAATTAATTTTTTTTTATATCATATGGACAAGCTTTTGTCACGTGACGATGCGATCTACGATGTGCCACTGGTCACTTGCATAAAAGGTACCTATTCACTCTCGACTTGAAGACTCCTGGATTATATGTATGTGGAGAAACACGATATTAATCCAGTTAAACGAGTTGCTGCATTTTTTTACAGCGGTTTCGGTTATTAAAAGTATTTTTAATACTAAATAATATTAATATTCCAACCAAATCACTAAGAACATTATATTGACACATTTCCCATAGGTAGAATAAAGATGTGAGAATTTTCTTCGAAACATGTTTCTGACCTCGAAGTCCTATAAATTGGCTGAGGGAATTTCTGTGTATTCCCTTATGGAAATGTAAGTTAGGTTGCCAATAGAAACTTTCATGTTGATGTATATGAGTATAACCCAAAAAATTAACCTAACATGACTAAATGTACCCTATCTTTTTTACTTACAAACCAATTTGTAATGGTCGGTGATATTGAGCAAGATTTGTTATATTTTCAACCGACTTCCAAAAAGGAATTAGTCTGTAAGTTATTTTTTTCAATGTAATTTACGCAATTACTCCGTCAATTGTGAACCGATTGGAATTATTCGTTTTTTTAATTAGTAGAGTACATCTTCACGGTATTTCCTTTATAGTTTTATAAAAATCTGATAAGTATCTCTAGAGATATGGAGATAAACATCTCAACCTTAGTACTGAAAATGAGATATGGAGATAAACATCTCAACCTTAGTACTGAAAATGAACTTCGGGCCTATATAGTTATTGGTACGACTTTAGTTCTACTCTATCGATTTAAGGGGTGAGAGGGGGGATAGAGGGTGAGGGAAAGGGGTAGAGCCCCCTCCATGAAGGAAAAGTTGCGGAGACCCCCCTTTCAGAGATATGATTTTTTTTGTTTAGAACATGCAACAATGAAATCATCTAAATAAGTGAAAAATTGGTAGGAATGTTACTTTAACTGACATCAATTTTAGGGGGAGAAGTAGGTGGGGGGATGGATAGAGCCACCCCCTGAAGGGGAAGTTGCAGAAACCCCCCCTTTCGGAGATATGATTTTTTTTTTCTAACCAAACTTTTTAAAATTTTAAAATATTTGCTGGAGTAGGATATGGAAAGGGTGGGTTGATGGGCTCATAAACTAAATCTCATGTACGCATTATGTCAAACACTTAAAATAACAAGAGACTTTTCCTTCTCCGCAACTTTTCCTTTAAGGGCTCTACCCCTCCCCCCACCCCCTTACCCCCCTCCCACCCTTAAAATCGATTGGAGTAGAACTATAGTTGAGCCTAGTTATTCATTGATGACATGACTAACAAAAATTGTACGATTTGATAAGTGTTCCTAATAAGGCAATAAAAAACCAGTGAAACTACGTGTTGTAAACAATGCTCTCTCAATCTAGTACTTCTTTTTCTGTGGATAATACATATAATTTAGCAGACTTCAATTCCAAGTTTCAAACAAATTATGTGACAGTAAAAGTATCTGAAAAATAAATAAAATATCTAATATCCAATAATAAAATATCGATAGCTAAGTAAAGTTAAGAAAACTAAGTAAAGTTAAGAAAACTAAGTAAAGTTCTAGTGTAAGTTACGCAGAAGTAACTTTGTTAAAAGAGAAGTCACGTGCCAACGAATAAATTGCGGTAAAGTTCATTAACGAGCAGCGTTGGCACGTACTCTGATAAAATTATGGTTTTGCATATGGGTACTTGGAAACTTTTAAATTGAGGCTATTTTTGTCGTGACCGGCCAATAACCGAGTTATTATTAGCATATAGTTACTTTTTACTTGATTATCGATTAATTTTAATGTAAGCTGTCCCCTCGTTGTTTTCTGTTGGTTTTCATATAAAAGGTAAGCCTTTGTTGTAATTCAGCGTGTTTAACTATTTCCATTCCATTTCATATGAGTGAATTTCTATAAAGGAGTGTCACATCCATAGACCTAAGATTCGCTACGTTAATAGTGAATCCTAGGTTGTGTGGTCACACCTACTATTTTAATTTTATTTTATTTAATAACGAATTCCACAGCACTTTAACATAGTTTATGTAAAAATAATCTATACTAATATTATAAAGAGAGAACATTTGTATTTTTGTATGTTTGTAATGATTTGGCTCAAAAACTACTGAACCGATTTAAAAAATTCTTTCACTAATACATAGAATGGACTTTCGAAATGAAAATAGGCTCTATATTATCCCGTTTAAATCAAAGGTACATTCGTGGAGACCTAATTTGCAACCTAAGTCGGCAAAAAAACGGCCGAAAAAACACGTTTCTTACGAACGCTGCTTAATTGAAAATAGATAGAAGAATATTTCCTATACAAGAGTTGTACAACTTAATAAGACCTACAAAAAAGTCCGCGACAGCATATGTCTATCTCTTAAGGTTGACTCACAGTAACCATTTTAATCTTAAAATTTTTGTTAAAAAATATTACATAACTTCCAAGGCTATTTCCAAGTATATTGTATTAATCCTTATCCAAATAATTACGTTAATTAGCTTGGCCACATATTATAGATTAAAACTGTCCTTTACAGTATATAATTCAAATGAAAACTCTAGAAGATATCACGAATTTCACATACACGCATCGCAAAATTAATAAAATATTTGCAGTGAAACCACAGATTAGGTCATAGTTACTGCGAAAATATTATTATAGGCTTAGCTATGCTATAGAATGGGAACTGGCTCTCAAGGATAGCTGCCGGAACACACTAGATGTTTGGGGACAGATTTTCTAACTTGAGGGTGGTAGCTGGCCAGGCGGACACTAGATAGTGTCCTACCACCATGCGGGGGTTGTTGGTTTCTTAACGATGTTTTCCTTCACCGGAGGACCACTGTGAGAAGCGCACATAATTTTTTCGATAGAAAAATCCATTATATATATAATAATATAATATTTCAAACCACCCAGACTGATGTATAATCTTTTCATTAAAAGCATTCCAATGACTATAAACACGACATTTAAAATCTGAGCTGTAAGTTGGTGAGTATTTGAGTATTCTGTAGAGTCCAGGAGATGTCCCAGCATCAGGTCAATGCTTCCATGTTCTTACAATATCGTTGAAGAAGAAGATTTTCGAATTGATCAGATCTATGAAAGTTGATTTCATAGCGCAATTAACTAGAAAAAAGCTCATAGTTTTATAACGATTGAACGAATTTTCATGAATCAAAGCTAAGAAAACTCTCGATGAAGACATCTATCAAAAAAGAAAAAATAACAATAATAAAAACAAAATCGGTTCATCCGGTTAGGTGCTAAGATGCTACAGACAGACACACAGATACAGACGTTAAACGTATATTACTCCTACATTTTGCGTCGGGGAACGCGTGAAGTTACGGCAGCAGATGTTCTCCTTGGTGGTAAGCTACTTTTTGGTAGATTTATATTAATCCCACTACCACTGTACGAAAACTCATCATTCATGAATGCACATAAAACTTTCATTGGTAGGTATATAGCTAGGATTAGAACCAACAACCGTCGGGTCAGAATCAGGGTAACTATCCTTTACGCCAAAGAGCTGTCCAATATCACTAAGTAAGTATTATAAAACAAAGTCTATCACTGCGTCTGTCTGTCTGTTCGCAATAATCTCAATAGCTACTGAACGGATTATCATGCGGTTTTCACCAATAGCCAGAGTGTTTATGAGGAAGGTTTAAGTGCATAATTTGTTAAGGTTTTGTGTAAATTGGTTAAAATATGACGATGATTGTTAAATATGTTAATATTTTATTTTCGATGCAACGTTTGTTGCATTTGATGCACATTTTGTAGGCATATATGTTCTACCCGTGCGAAGCCGGGGCGGGCTGCTAGTAAATTATAATTATATTGTAATATAGGACTTATCGCGCTAAAAACATACATTAATTTACCTCGACGTTTCGATTAAGTTGCATTGACCGTGGTCACGAGAAGACTGAAGTTGTGGGTATCAGCATTGTTATGATTGAGAGTAGTTTGAAACTACCCTCACTTGATATTAAGCAGCGTTGCCATTGCGACACACAATACTGACGACATTGGCAGATTTTCGTTGATTTAAACTTCGACTGGAACACTTGCTGGTCACTGGGTTGTGGCCAACTTAAAACCATCCTCCCAGTTGAAATCCGGAAGTTTTTTGATTTGAACCGCTTCATGCACAATGCGGGAGTAATAGTAACGTTTGGTGGAGATAGGGTCGTGAAGTTCAATTCTAGGTCTGTGGGTAAAACTAATACATGTATGTATTGATTCTATTGCTACGATAGATTCTGTATTCTAACTATACCTTTTTAATTGTCCACAGGATGTTCAGCACAGAATCTGAAGATATTTCCAAATCAGAACCAGCAGACGGTGGCGGTTGGCAAATCGGTGGTGCTGACCTGCCAGGTTGAAGCCACAGACCCCTCACTGGTCACACAGCCTCAATGGAAGGACCCTAATGGGATGGATATCAAAGAAGCTGCGTAAGTTTTAATCTAATCTCTTTGAACATTCATTTTAGCTACCGTATTTAGGGTTCCGTAGTCCTGACAAGGAATCCTTATAGTTTCGTCATGTCCGTCTGTCTGTCTGTCTGTCTGTCTGTCTCTCCGAGGTTTTGCTAAGAGACCGTTAATACTAGAAAGCTGTAATTTTGTGGGGGGGGGGGTATGTATATAAATTACGCCGACAAAGTGCTGAAATAAAATTTTGAAAAATATTTTTTTTTAGGCTAGCTCCCTATGATGAATGAGAAGTGGGGATGAATTTTTTTTCATCGTCTACCCCATCGTGTGGGGTATTGTTGACCATTACCATACCATTTTTCGATTGAATGCTCCATTTACGAAATATTAAACTATAAAGTGCAAATTTTTGTTTCAGTAGGGCGTTTCCCCCCCCCCCCCCCCCCCCTCTAAAAGCTAAACAGCTGGCTTGAAAAATCTGGGAAAATTCGTGATAATAGTGCATTTTATGAACTTTAAAGAAAAAATATACCGGTTAAGATAACTTTATTAGTTTAGCAATAATAGCCGTTGAACTTGGGTGTTGGATAATTTTGTACCAAATACAAAATCCTTAGAATAAATCCTTTAAAGTGACAAAGACGAAGTACCTAGTTGCTTGTTTATAACGGGTAAAGACTTTTTATCATGAGCCACATCCGAAGCCTATTAAATATATTATATATATATATATATATATATATATATATGTATATATATATATACATCCATCATGAAATTACTTCACGAGCGTCTGGACATGATCGATCGCACGATGTGGGCCAACACTTGCAGATATGTGGAGGAAACTATATATAAATATATATATATATATACGGTCGAATTGAGAGACCTCCTCCTGTTTTGCAGTCAGTTAAAAACAGAAAATAAATTAATTTGCGTTTCTGAAACCTGGCTTTACCTTTAGTAAGTATAATAATTAGAATTACAATTTCTATCCAGGGCCGGAACCCGACCAGAGATCTACACGGAGTCGTTGCCATCAAAGCAGTTGCAGCTGCTCTACATATCATCAATAACAGCTGCTATGGCTGGAAACTACACTTGCATAGCCACTTATACAAACATGCCTTTAAGCGCCAGTGTGGTTTTGGATACTTTCAGTAAGTTATATTTTCTATAATCGTTATATATCTATTCCAAAATATTTGGGGTTGAGAAACATGTATACTGCAAAGTGATTTGGCAAAACATTCAACCAAATATTAATTGACGTGAAAATTATGTTACTGGTGACGATTGGCAATTTATCGATTGGAATTGTCAAAAGGAATCAAAGTTATCTTATAATACTTTAATGCCCGTTTGCACTAAACTTAAGAATCGCCTAAGTTTTCAAAATATCTCAATAAAAGCAACATCGGGAATCAAAATCTCAAAATATATCTTGCAGATAGGCTAATGATCTTATACTTATCTATATTTTGAGATTTTGGTAGCCGGATTATTTTATTTTGTGATATTTTGACAAGCTAAGGCGATTCTTGAGTTTAGTGCAAACGGGCATAAGAGTTTTGCCTTAAGATTTAATAATTTAACATTTTCCTAACCATATATAACTGCGTGTTCACATCTGTCGGGTGTAGGATCCGATCTTTAATAGAATTTTTCAGTGGCAGAACAGTTTATATGAAGCTATTCACACATGTCATGTTATGACAACCCGATTAAAAATCGGATCCGACACCCCACACATGTGAACACGCGGTAACAATGACGCAAGAATTAATGTTGGATATTACGAAATAATATAAGGGTACTTTTCTACGCGTATTTTATGTCTGGCTCTCGTTGACTTATATATGGAATACGATATGAGAAAACACAAGAGAAATCATCGGTGAAAAAAATTACCCTAGTAGACTTATGGTAGGATTTCATCCAATTCAATGTATTGCTCTTTTGCAGTTGCAATAACATGGAAAAATGCAAATGAAAATCAGTTTGCAACGAAAGGGACAGACTTTAAAGTGATGTGCGAAGTTATTGCGGATCCAGCACCTTCCATTAACTGGTTTAAAGATGAGGTTCCTGTAAGTAACACAATAATTAAATAATGTTACGTTTCTGGCAACGCTAACTTTGAATTACATTCTCGGACAATGCAAATTAGGTACTGCAAACTTCAAATCTCCTTAATACATGCAGTTACCTAAAGACGGGGGTCTAGGAATATTTCCTTTAAGTGATTATGAGTAATAAGTAAGTAATATGAACATTCTCAACTGATTCTAAAGACCTTCGGTTCAGTGGCTTAGACTGTCAATTTTCCATAAATCACTCATTAGACCCCGTGAACTTTGATTACACACATAATCAAAGGCTGTGGCAAAATATAACTAAAATTGTCAGCAAAATCAATAGCTATGAAGAGGAAACAAAGAAACCAACAAACTGACTTTGGCAATTCAAATTGGAGGTATATGTTAATAATTTAATTAATCTTATAAATTTTGATTTACAGATTGTACCAGGAGAAAGATACGTGACCGCAACAAATGGACTGTTAATCAAAAACGTACAAGAAAGCGATGACGGTACTTACAACTGCAGAGCTATGGTCATACAAACTGGTGAACTCGCTGAAAGGAATATCAAAGTTGAGGTAAAATATATTTCAATATAATCAAATTCTGCTTAAAACAAACAAATTTTTAATGTATTCCTTATTACTAAAGCAGTGAAACAATTAACACATATTTAAAAAAATCTACATGTTGATAAAACTCTATGAGGGCCCCAGACTTCTAAGTGAGAAGTCACCGGTATAAATCACTGGTTTAAGCACAGGTGTCCATCCACAGGTAATAGCATTAAGGTTAAAATCTTACCTTACAGTGTTCCGGTAGCACAGTCCTTGAGAGACAGAATGTTCTCCATCTTCGACTACATCATCGCTTACCACCAGGTGAGATAGTGGTCAAACGAGCTATAACATCTATAAGTATCTAGTCAAAAACGAGTTCGAGTCGCGCACCGAGGCTTCCGTATAAACTTGTTAAAAACGAGGTTCAAGTACAAACTTAACTTTGCAGTTCAATCCCTAGACCGATGCCTAGACACTGTTCATGCACCAACCGCAAATAATAAGTTGTAATCGTAAATTTGCTTTTTTATTGTTAACACATATTTACGGTTTTAAGATTTTTTCCTATATAAGTGCTGCAAGACCTTGCTTCTTGACAAATTTGAAATGATACTAGGTCTACGGGAAGTAGGTTTTGATTCCCTTGTGAAAATCGCAAAATATGCGAAAATATACAGAATAAATAATCATATCTTTTGATAGTGTTGACATACAAGTTCAATTATTTCACAGCTGAAAGATACTGTAAACTTAAATATTTGATATACGTTTCAACTTGAAACCTTTGCGCGTTCCTGAGAAAAGGGGTCTTGACAGACGGACAGACGGACAATAAAATGATCATTTAAATGTTCCTTTTTCCTTTTGAGGTACGGAACCCTAAAAAAATATTCATGTGTTTATTTTTTTTATATATTAATCCTTTACATGTAATTGTTAAAAATGGAATTAGAAATAAAAAAAATAATACTGCATTTTCCCTATTTTAAAAATAAATGGCAGCTAAGCTAATCAATCAACACCATAATCCTTTAACCCCAAAAACTTTAGTGTCAGGCAGACTGTAAAAAATATTCCAAATTATTTTTTACATGAATAAGAGCGAACGAAGATGAACTAAAATGAACGAGATAAAATGAACTTGTAGCAAGTTCATTTTATCTCGTAATAATATGTGACATAAAAGAACTTCGTGTGATAATTCTATTTTGTCTTCATTTTAGGTATACACTGCGCCAGAGATGGAACTGAGAGAATCAAAAGTAGTTATTAAAGAGGGAGAGCGGCATTCGATTACTTGTAAGGCTCGTGGTAAGCCCGAACCTACTTACACATGGGTTAAAGCGTCGACACATGAGGTAAGATGTTCTTTGAATTTATTCCATTTTAATTTAAAATTTAAAAAATAAGCATATTGAATTTGGCATTTCATTTACATTGAAGCTATAAAAATGTTTGACTTAAGTCAACATTTCTAAACTTTAATGTTTAGTAATTTTCCAATGTACCTAAGTTTAGTTTAACAATTTCATTTATTAGTATTTTTTCTGATGTTTTAGAACTTGGCATCAACATCACGATTCAGTGTAAATCACTTAACTGGTGTACTCAATTTTGAACATGTCGAAGCCAGTGACTACGGAAAATATGTATGTAGAGCAGTGAACGAAGCCGGACAAAACGAAACCGAAATCGAAGTAGAAGTTTTAGTAAAGCCAAACATTTTCGAGCTATTGAACACAACTTCACCAGAGAAACAAGAAGGGAAACTAGAATGCAAAGCTACTGGACGCCCTGCTCCGAGAATTAGTTTCAGGAAATTATCGAGTCAAGAACGTTTTCTAAATGGACCGAACGACAATGGCAGAATTCAAATCGATACGAATTCACGACTGACTGGTGATCAGTTTGAATCAACCGCTACCATAACGATTTCGAATTTGAATAGAACTGATGATGGACTTTATGAATGTGTTGCTGAAAATGATGGTAACGTTATAAGCATTGTAAAATAAAATATTCTATTAAACATTCTGTAATATTTTGATAATTTGTATAATTATGAATACATAATATGTGTGTTTTCAATATTAATACAATAATTACTTTAATCTAAATATTTTACAGGTGGCGAAGCTAGGAAAAATGGACTGTTGACTGTTCAATTTAGGCCTTCTTTTGAGAAAATGTCGACGATGCCAATTTGGAGTTGGAACGGATTACCCGTGAATCTGACTTGCGTTGCTGAAAGTATTCCTAATGCTACAATTAAATGGAAGTTCGTGACTATTTTCAAAATTTAACAAACTTGCATATATTAATCATACACACAAAACGTTTCTTTATCAACTGTATTTTTTAGGTTCCGTGAGTTGGACTTGGTAGAAAATCCACATATCAGAATTTATGGTTCGGGACCAGTGAGCATTGTGCAGATTACTCCATTAGATAGGCAGTTATATGGCAATTATAAATGTGTTGCCACTAACCTTCTAGGCGAAGCTGAACATATCATTCAGTTTAGGGAAGCTTTTCCTCCGGGCCCTATTCCTCAAGTAAGTACACAATTTCAATTTTGGTAATGAAGATTGCAATTTCGAAGTAGATTTACCTTTGGAAAAAAAATTCAAAAGTATTAGATGAATCTGGATTTTTGTTTATATTCTTTAAAGCTGTGATTTAAGAATCATCATCAGAAGAGCCATCATACAACCATTAATTTAACCGTGTGAAATTTTACTCTAAATAATAATTTTAAATTATTAATTACTTTGTTTGTATTCTAGGCCAAACAAGAAACGATAACTGCAACATCGGTGTCCTTTGGTATCGTCGGACCAGCAGAAAATATGGGGCCTCCAATTCTTGCGTATACAACCCAATACAAAGAGAATACTAACTTTGACTGGAACCTTGCAAAGAACAGAACTTGGTCTGCCAATTCTCCGTATATCGTTGAAGATTTGAGGCCAATGTTTACTTACGACTTTAGATTTGCTGCTGTGAACCAAGTTGGCCCAGGCAGTTGGGGTGCTCCTCTGACCGTCATCATGCCAAAAAGGTAAGTACTTGGTCTATCAAAACATATGTTTATTTTAATTATCGGTCTTTATAGTTAAAGGAATATGTATAATAAGGTCTTTTGAATTTTTTTTTAGATCTGCGCCAGAACAACCTAAATGGAGAGAAAACATGAGCTCAGAATCGCTGATCCATGGTAAATATGCTGACAGATATGAACTCAAATGGCGAGTGCCTGCTCATAATGGAGAGCCTATCGACATGTACGACATCACATACTGCCCTGTAAGTTTTAATTTCAAGAAGTGTTTCCTTACATGAGGTAAAAAAAAACTATAAAGATTGTTATGTCCTCTAACAAAGATAAAGCAGTACATGTTTCTACTATTTGAGTATTTAGAACTCTAATAATTATTATGTTTTTATCAGGTTATGAAAGTGAGCGGTGAGTGGCAATTAGGTGCAGCATCTCCATGCCTCACTGATGAGCTCAAATCATCAGAGTCAATTGTGTATGAGATCCGTGGGCTGCACCCTGACACTCGATACCGTATCCACCTCCGAGCTCACAATATCCTTGGATTCTCACAACCAGCTCAGCTTTACATCCAAACTGCACTTGGTGAGTACAATCAAGAGAGTAACGAAGTGCCCTTACAAGCTGGGTTCTATGACGTTTACACAGCTGCGGCGTCTGAACCTCCTAAAGATTCATCACACACCATCACTTCTTGTGTTCACTTCCTTTTCGCATCTGTTGTCCTGTGTTTGTTTTTGTGACTGTGACTCTAGGAACAGTGCAGTGATTTAATTTTAATTTCGTGCCTTAGACTTTCGTCTTGATTTGTTTTCATTAATAACTACCAGTGGTTTATTTTGCTTTTTGTAAGTACAATAGTAGTAAGCAGCTAATTTATTTATTTTCCGTTCATTGCATCTATAGTATCTTTACTTTTGATGGTTTTTCATTGTCAAGTCTTGCTTTTACATCATTAACAACATTAATGTTAGGTACAAATAATGCAATTAAAATAACCAATTGTGCAAAAATTGTGATGTTTGAGAGTATTGTAATGTTTGGCATGAGTTTTTTTTTGTTTTGTAACGAAATAATGCTTTCGTTTTGTAATTTGATTATTATATTAAATTGGCATTTAAATAATTTTAAAATTGGCGATCTTATATTATGTTGGTGTTAATTTCATTAATGGTAAGTTACATTTACTTTTTTAAGTTAAAGATTATTTACCATAGAATTGTGCTTTTACTATCTGCTGTATGATTATCATGATAAAATATTTTCTAGGTAACCCAAACGGATGTCCAACTCATTTCACATGGTCTGAGACTATAATGGAACTTTTATCTACAGTGCTTATATTATATTTATTTTAAAATTATGGCATCTAATAGGCAACATCCTAAAGTAAGTCCAAAGACGACTGTTGTTATGTAGGAAAAATATTCGTTGTGATAAATCAATTCGTTATTGTGTAAATAACTTAATTGTTAAATCTATTCTATAATTATTACAGGAAAAATACTGAAAAAAAGTTATGATTTTAGATATATGACTCTTTTTTATTTTAGTCAGACATCTTGATATTCTAAAATCAAAATGAAATAAGATGTCTACATTGTTTCCAAAAAATTGCAAATCGATTGTTTCTCTACAGTAGGTAGTTCAATAAGTGTATAAAATTAACACTGCCAAAATATAAAATCGTAAAGAGTGTTCTTAAGCCAAAAATAACGTGGCAAAACTTACATATTAGGAATTTGTATAAGAATTAAGGATTGTGTACGACTTTTTGATGACTGTTTTTGTCTTTTTGATGTAGAATAAAGTTAAAAAAGTAATGAGAGCTATGTCGTCCATCTCAAAGATAGACTTAAGGAATGCTAATGAGGAATGATCATCAATAAATTAGTTATAATCACCTGCAATCTCATATTGGTAAAGAATATAATTAAGATATTGTAGTTAGGCAACAATTTTACTCTACGACACATTATAGATTACATTGTGATCTGTTTAGAATGGAAAGAGATATGACCAATGTGGAAAGAAAATAAATGTTTTAAAAACAGCTTCTATTTTTTCATATCGTATTACGATTTTTTTTATTTATAATTAATAACACTACTGAAGTAAGCAGTACTAACAAAACTAGTAGTACACACAACAAATATAATATTATACTAAAATACCATAGTACTAATTACAGAATTCTAAATGTATAACTACTATGACATATCAGTTAGTACTATTTGCTATCTGGATTATCTATGATAGTTTTAATGCCCCAATATTCCAAAAGTAGTAAATCCTTAGTAGCCTAATTCTAATTAATAACTACGATTGAAATATAACCCTAATCACTATTTTGAAGAGAAAGCTGTCAAGATGCTTTTCAAGATACCATTATATTTTGTTTTGTTCGTATGAAGTGTTTGTGTCGCCCTGACTGAAATTTGGGTAAATATATTTTAAATTAATATGATATTTATAATAGTAAAATAATCCTGCTAGCTAGACTCCTTTTGAATGTACTAATTACAACTTGCATGCTCTCTGTGTACACTCCTCAGATAAAACAGAGCTAATTCACGTCAATCTTTTATGTAGCATGACCTGACGATAGACTTATCGTTTCCTAAACCATTTATACATTTAGTATTTTATTATTTTTTTAACTCTTTAGATCACGTCATATTAGATGGCATCTATTTCTAGCTAGTTTATAAATATCACTAAATTCTAGATGTTATCAGATTTTTTTTTTCAATCATGAATGAGTATGCTGGAACTGTCAACTCATTACAACAATGGTATCATAATATTTCTGGCAGTTCCAATAAAATCATTCAATTGTCTATATTTCTGTAGATCCATGTTACATTGTTTTGTAGTTCGAAAATCTTTTATGGATACATTTTTCAAACTACAATCCGATAAGAAATGAGGGTTAAAGGTGATGGTAATAAGAATTATTCGATATATTAAAAGCATTTATAATTATTCTTTATCAAGTTAAAATTAAATCTTTACTATTATATCTATATTTCTTACTTTTAATTATTAAGTATATATTTCGCTTCAAAGATGAAACCATTGTTATGGGGTTTGAACATTATATTTTGCTATGAACAAAATTTATTTGGAATGTTTGCATCTTGACAACTTTTCTTTTTATCAAATTATTGTCGTTAATTATAAGGTTATCTGATTTATGCATCATCTTTCTCTCATGTCTTTCTTTATTCTCATATCATTCAAACCCCATTTCATTTCAGTGGAGAGCTTTCTGTTGTATATTAAACAATCTTGGATTTCTGTTATGATAGATAACAAACAAATAGTCGTGTTATTGGTGATTGGGTGCACGTATGGTATTATTCTGAAAGCACTCCTTTTATGTCACCTCATACCTTTGATTGTAACAAATACTATTATCCAGCATCGGAACTTTATTATAAGCACCAATTTGCATTTGTTACAATCACTATCGTTTCATTTAACATCTTCGGCTTCTTTGACATGATGCATAAACTAACAATAGAAAGAGCAGTAGATACCTAGTATACTGCATTTTGATTAAACTGGATTTGAGTATATCGCTTCTACTGCTCTGTTTTCTTACCATCAAAATTAAAATTAATTTGTGTCTAAACAGGTGTCGAACACTCTGGATTCGCTCCATCTCAACTGCTTTCGAGCGGTGCAATCATTGGAGTGGCTTTGGCTGGAGTGTTCATCTGCCTCATCATCGTGGATCTGCTCCTGCTATGCTTCAGGCGGCAAGGCGTCATTGCTACTATTTGCGGAAGACGGAGCAAGAAGCACCAGGAAGACGAAGCGAAGCTTGGCAGGTAATTAGCTTTTATTAGTCATGTTAACTAATTTAAATTCATACATTATTTACTAAATACTCTTTATCAAGTTAATTCGACAGCATTTCATTTTGTCTTTCTTGTTGTTATCGCCTGCTCGATCCCCTATTCCCTATATGTGTCGATTAGAGATGTTTCTGCCCGCTAGTCTGTACGGTTGGCGCTTCCCGCTCCCTTATTGCAGCACGAAGCCGCGCGCGCCGCCTTCTCCCGCGCCCCTGCCGCCGCCGGTCAAGCTCGTGTCCACCCCGACGTAAGGCACCACACTACTGCCATAGACTGTCTGCATGCTTTGATTGTGCGGTACACGGTTTGGCCCTATATCACGAGAATTTTGGTTGCAAACGCACCTGGGCCTACTGTATATAAACCTCTCCGTTTTGTTGACAGAGTTGCAGAGCTTGGCGTTTTGCCTTGTGTGAATATGGCTGTAGTTTTTGTTGTGCTTTAGATTAAACTTGTTATTTGTAGTGTATTATACAAAGCAGTCGTCACGTATCTTGAACTAATAACAGGAATACAAAATGATTATTGATTGTTATCGTTAAAACTAACTTCATGAGAATTTACATCTGGAACATCTCTTACGACAGTTTCAATCATTCTGTTGTTTTTTGTTTTGTGTCCCTTGTTCGTAAAACTTAGAGTCATAGCACTTTCTGACCATGTTTTAATGTAATGCACATCCACTAACATTAACATTTTGTCTCTCTCCACGCTGCCCACACCATGAGTAGTTATATACCGACCACACCAGTGTAAGACATAACATTTTCATTCAAATTTAATATCTTAATCTTTTTTAATATGGGATATCTGATTGTTATCTTTATTTTTATTTCTGCGTGCTTAAGCATTTACTTTGTTTAAATACTAATCATTATCAGCTGCTTTTTGTAATTTTGCGATGTGTCTTTGTAATCTTAGTTATAACTTAGATAAATTAAATAGCTTGTTGGTTTTGTTTTGTTGTACATAAAATGCTGTAAATAGCTTCAAAGTTCTTGCGATTTGCTAAATGTGTGTTTTATTCTAACAGAGATGAAAAGGAGCCACTCAGGGACGATGACGGCATTAAAAGAAACTCTTCAGTAGAATTCGATGGCCATAGAGTATACGCTACCAGTGGAGGTCCTATTATTGGCAAAAACTCTGCAGTATAAACATTTGACAAATTTACTAAATGTAAGCTAATTTAAGTAAGACTTTGTTCAGTTCCAACGTTTATACGAGTAATTGTATGCTTGTGTCTTGTGCGATGCGCAACCAGTATTCTTACTGCCAAATGAATTATAAAAATCGCGGCTTTAAAAGTATATCATCACATTTTGCTATTTATACATTTTTATACTGTGTATTTTTTAATCTTTTACATTATCAGATCCACTGTAATCAGAACCTAGTTAATGCAACTGCTGCTTTCAAAGGTACAATCTGTGCCTTCTAGTGACCGTATATTATGTACCACCAATTTTGTCGATATAATGAGGGTATAACGCGTTAGTTGGTAAGTCTTTGTATATATTTTATATCAATGTATTGTATCAATGTAAAGATGTCAGACAAATGTATTTATTTTTAACAAACTGTCACAAAAATTATGCACAGAACGTGAAACGAAAACAGTTTTTTAGTTTTTATATTATATTTTTGTAATAAATACTGCAATAATGTTTGATTCGTAATCGTAAATATAATATTTATGATAAGCGTTTTATATAGTTCATGTTTGAATATATGTATCTCAATAATTATAATGTACGATTACTTACTTTCAAAATAGCAGATATATTTATTATAATTTTAGTACTTAAAGAATTCGTGATCCGAATTTTCGACTCATTTCGATCAGTCAAATATTCTTTGATGTGTATCATGTAAGTTAAACTTTAATAAGTACCTTTTTTAATAATTAAGTCATAGTATTTAGTGTTGTAAATAAAAAAAAAAGTATTTTGTAAATACTTTCCTATTTTATTATGCTACTTAAATATTATGTTTTGTCTCATGCATTAAAAAAACATTCCACAAAAAAATAACAATAAAAACGAATATATTTTATTGATAATTAACAGATATCGCAGATAAAAAATAACAATATATTTTTCGAATAATATTTAATTTCTTATTTTAAAATGTAATAGAGACAAAACTTAAATTGTAGTTAATAAAAATTTGCTTAATTATGTAAGCCCCTAAGTTAAAGCCACTATTTAGTTTTAAATTTAAATACATAATTAAAATATACTTAGTGATTTAATTGAAATATGATTTAAGTAAACTATTTACGAATTTGATATTATACAACTTACCTACCGCTTACAATATAAGATTATCTCATGATTAAAAAAAGATGTCAAGTCAATACATAATACAGTAGAAATAGAGTTAGAAACATATATTTGTCATTGATTAATTTAGAAAACATAAATCCATACATTGGCCGTTAAAAGGAAAAACATATTAATGTTATTACACAGTTATTAACAAGTACCGAAATACTAGAATGATTTAAGGTAACAGAAATGCTAAAATAGTATAAATTCTATTGATTAAGGCATATTGATTCATTCAATTAGTTATTGTAAGCTTTTTATATCTGATATGCCAGCGTTTGACCACTATCTTGCGTGGTGGTAAGCGATGATGTGGTCGAGGATGTTTTACTCGGTAGTAGTAACCTTAACCATCTATTAAATCATTAAACACTTATTTTACCGTTTTTTTATATCTAATGGTCCTTAAAACTATCTACTTTACTTAGACATTATATCTAAATTCTACTGTATTAAATATGGACTAAACGTATAGAAAGATGCTTTCCTAATAATTATATATATACTTGTAGATCTAATTTTAAGTTATTTTTATACACATAATAGTGAATTGATATACCGATGACTGTAAAAATAATCACAATTTGCTAGAATTGAAAGCTATTGCTTAAAATGTCACTACACTGAGAATTTAAGTTAATTATTTAAAAAAAAAATTCAAAAAGATCGTTAAATCCCATCCCTACATATACGAGCTTTTCGAAAAATGTGAACAAAATCCACAGCTTTTTACGTCGATGAAAAAATATATTTTTTAAATTATTTTATTTCACTGTATTAGTTGAAGACCTAGAATGTGTAAAGTGATCATTGCTGGCTTTTGATACTTTGATACTTTGATATTCTCATAAATGGTTGATTCATATCTTATGTAAAATTTTGACAGACACCAAAAGCAACCTTTACTTACGTCGATCCGTCATTTAATTAAATACTTTCTATCAAAAAAACATGATCGTCGTCTGTAGTTACAAAATGTTCAAACTTATTGTAATTAAAGTTAGTATGTAGAACTGGTAAACATATAGTCGTTTGAAAACACCAAAAAAACAATTGGCTTATAGATTATTAAACCTGATATGTACTGTAAATTTCTACTTCGGACTCTTTACTTTAGTACTTTGAATCTGAACAAAGCAGTATGTTATTTAGTAAGAAATATTATGTGACGATACGACTGACAGAATTCAAAATTCATACAAACACTATATCAAAACGACGCCCGGACTCAGGCCTGAATCCGCTCTAGAGGACGCGATTTTCTATCATCATCAATATCATAATCGGCTAGTATCAGTCCACAGCTGGATATAGACTAGATCTTCCAAGATTTCCAATCAAATATGTAGCGTCATTCGATGTGACCTCTATGTGGCTCTGTGTCGTTCTTTTTAGATCATAACTGGTCGGTGTATTTACCGACCTTCAAGTGCGTAAGTTCTATCTATCTAACTTAAGCTTTCGGACGCCAGTTATGATCACTAAATTCTGAAGACCATCAAATAAATGCACAATTAAATAGGTTTTAGCATCACATTGTTTGATGCTTCAATATAATAGGCATGTTAAAGCTTACTGTTGTTTTGTATGTATGTCGGCTTCATGTATGTTGATGTTGGACGAAAGTGATACTGAAAATGCGTTTTTTATTATAATAAATGTATGAAAAATGCTTACTTGTTTATTGTTGTTCCTTAGACGTTATTTAGTAGTATTTACCGGAGTTCACGTATTTTGCAGTTCAAAATAAAAATAATTTATTGTCACTCCCAATATTACATATTAATTAGAAAACAAGAGTAGTGACTGGAAAAGAAGAGCCGAAGATCGGGCTCAGTGGCGCATCTTGGGAGAGGCCTACGTTCAGCAGTGGACTGACACAGGCTGATGATGAGTAGTGACAACAGTATTTATATATCACTGTAATATTTTATAATTTGGATATAGATTCATCCCCAACTCTGATAGACTCTAGTTGATAAACATCGGTATTCGGAAAAAATACTGCGAAATACATGAACTCCAGTAATTTTAGTAGGTAGTGAGTAATTAATAAAGCAAGAATTAGAATTATTTTTAATTATTTAAAAAAAGAAAATAATATCTATTACATTTTTAATAGATAATTTCGGAGTGGCTGATATATTCACAGCTGGAACATATTGTAGATTCCTTAGGGATTTTTTGTTTATGAAGGTTTTAAAACTAGTCCGAAACTAGCAGCCGACAATTATCATGTACAAAATGTGGAAAATAAAGATAATCAGCTGGCTAATATCCGGTATAGGTGGTGTAGCTCATAGGTCTTAGAATATTTTAAATATGAAGCCAGATATGAAGATATGAAGTTGATGCCTTTTGTCGCGGTCTCAAAAATTATCCAGACAAGTAGTTTTCCTTATTTCGGACTAGCACTTGACCAATTGTTGGAGAGAAAGCGGGGTGCACTTCTAGAGCAAATTTTTTTTCTACAAAACGTCAAGGTCTGCTGTAGCTACCTCACCTCTACCTATGTATACCTCTACCTGTACCTACCTCTTAAGTGACGAAGCATTCTTAGTTGGAATCGTGCTTGTCTGGAAATAAAAGAAGGCAACAAGACGAGGCCCGGGACAGTTTTTTTTAATCCAATCTACATAGCTACCAAACTTCTCTTTTAAGCATGGTCTGCTATTTTACGTTTACCTATCTGGATATAAAAATATGAAAGTTATGTGAGAAATTTCGTCATAGTTCACCAATTCCAATTAGTGTTGTATGAAAACAAGTTAGTAATGTGACGCCCGAAAAATATATCGACAATAGGCGACCGACCCTTTACAAATCCAGTGCTGAATGCATTTTTTTAATCGGTATTCTTATACAAAGTAATCTTACATAAGGGGATGCACAAATTGCGATCGGGGCCCTACACAATGGAGTAAATGTTGTGTAACAACACTTAGGAAGGTATTAATCGTAGTGGTGTGCGTCTATGGATATTGCGCAGGGTTAGTAGTTATGCCATCAGAGAAGCAGAACTCCAAATATTCCAATTGAAAATGATTGATGTTTAATAATATTATTTTTTGAATCTTAAATACCCTTTGTATGTTCACAAAATCTCTAGAGATATGACGATAAACTTGCTACTGAAGCACGGCATGTGAAGTCAGTTTTTTAGTTAGTCAGTAATTTTTTAGTCAGTTTCTTAATTTTTAGACTCTGAAATTTGAGGTGGATCCAACATGCAGGTATGTATTATTCCTTAGGCAGACAGATTGTGGCATTATTTCTTTAATCAGCTCATGCATTTTTCATATATCATACTCTTTTGTTTTAAAAGAATTTATGTTTCTTATGACGGAACGTTTTCAAAATTGAAAAACAAATAAAAGGACGGAAGAAAAGATGGGGAAGTCAGTCTGGACAAAGAAATGTACGAATAATGATAAAAGTAGAAAACAAGATTCTGTAAGCAGCAAGAGAAAATGAAACTGATGGGTCTTCCAATGGTTATGGTAGAAAATCTTCTATCGTATCTCTCTTACGATGAAATCGTTAAAACAGAATTGTATCCAGAGCTTTCAATGAGATGCATGATAGATGCTGGCGTCCTGGAAGCCGATGGGGGAGCCAGATTCGACCAGCAGCTAGCGGGTATTGACCCTCAAGTGACCATCGACATAGATCCGAAGGCACACCAATAGCTACGTCCATAAATGATGTTCATACGGGAGGAGCTGCGACAAGCTAAGATTGCAGACTTTGGCTAATGAATTGATATACGACACAAATTATGTTCATACGGGAGGAGCTGCGACAGCTCAGATGCAGACTTTGGCTAATGAATTGATATTCGTCACAAGGTCTATATAGAGGATTTTTGTAGAAGAGCAGTGATAAACTCGTAAGTTTTATTTAAGATTAGTATCGTAGAGTATAGTAGAATCTATAGGAATATAACTGTTATAACCCGTCTTTTGTAGTTTCCCTTGTCTAGGTTCCCTTGATCCCCGTAATGAGAGGTAGGCCTCCTCCAGGCACTCCGTTACGTGACATTCCGTTACGTTACATTACGTTAAGTTACAAGATGCATTGCAAGATTTTTTTTTTTGTTTTTACCCTGGAACATGAAATGTTTTGGGTACCTACATAACATTCATAACTAACTAACATTCTATGACAGGTATTTACTGCCTAAGCTCTATCCAAAATAATATTTGATAGTCATGGCATCCTAGCTAGAACCAAAGAGAATATAAATACTACGTGCTAGAACTGACTTACTTTCGATCAATTTTCAAAAACATGCCAAATATCAATGAGTCACGGATACAGGCTGCAGTCAATTGCGGCTTCGTACTTTTGGTAAATGGACATTGCACAATGACACACCCTGTATGTTTATAATTTATGTTCCGTAAAGAAGGGGGACCAAGCGTGCCCTATCTGCCGAGATAGTGATTGATAAATTTTGATATTGTTTACATTTTATGACTTCAAGACTTGTTGGTTTATTGAGGAGATAAGAAAATCTTAGAAAATCATTTTTACTTATTAAAAATTATTTTCTAAGATTTTCTAATTATATAGAATAAATTTCGATTTAACCAAATTTTTCTAAAATGTTCTATTTAAAGTCTATTTATTTTGAACATTGTTTCTTGTCACATAGGGCTACTATATTCATGAAGCTGCAGAATAAGAAAAGAATCGATGAGGCTTCTGCACTTTTTGTAGAGATTAATGTTTATAATTTGTAATCGCAATGCAAGCTAGAATCGACCCACTAAATGTCACATCATTAGTAATTTTGCCATGATAATCGCAACGCTATTACTTGGTTATTGACATTGAGGTTAAATTAAATCTTAATATGAGATGTGAATTTGAAAGTTTTATGCTGCAAAACCTATCAGAAAGAGAACGCTATCAGCTGTTCAAATGTTATGTTAAAAATGATTTTATAAATGCGAGATTCTTCTTTTACATAGGAAAAGGCAGAGCTGTCGACACTATAAAGTCTGACACGATTTTAAACATCATAAATCATGGTCACTCCCATAGATGGACGCAAAATTAGGGATCATGCCACGCGCCCGGACTTACGTGCGGTTCATAATAGGTCCCTTTTAAATAATTACCTATCCAGTAGCAGATGATACGGATTACAGAATACACCCCTCGTAAGTAAATATGTCGGTCGAATAATACAGAACAGTGATATTAGAATACACCCCTAGTTCTTAGTTTAGGAGGTAATGCAGTTACATAGTTTTTGAAATTCAGAACAAAATATATAAACCTTAGATTTTTATTTCAAACAGACAAGCACTTGACTTTTGTAACAGGTGATTTTAAGTGACGATGCGATATAAGTTCCATCTAGCAAGGTTCCAATCATGCCGGTCTCGAAATTGACGACAGCAGTTAGACGAGGCGCTGGACAACGGAATTTAGTAGCAAATCTGTCGCCAAATATCTAATGTGTTCTAGCAGTTATCTTTGAGAGCCAGTACCCATTCTAGGCCTAGCGTGCTACCATCCTCGACCGCATCATCACTTACCAACAAGTGAGATAGTGGAAAATCCCTAGCCTATACGATTTAAAAATATATATACATATCCACACAACGCAACTATCCTCACCCGTCTTCTTAACTGGCTGGCTAGCAAACATAAGAACATCACGAAACGATACGTAAAGTGTCAGTGGTAGTACAGGTGGTCAATCCACGGGCGAAACCTTACCAAGTGCTCACCTGCTAATTCCAGGGATTATGAAGTCTATGGTTGCAGATAATAATGAGACGACAATGACGATAATGACTCTTGGTGCCTTATATTCATATTATGAGAGACCCGTTGGCGTAATAAGAGTCGCGTTGGCGTAAAGGTAGATGCATTAGCCTAGGCTTGACTTCCAAACGAAAGGTATTTTTTGGATATTTTATAGACAAGCGTTTGATCTGTATCTCGCCTGGTAAGCAGCAGATTTTCTGTTTAATAGTGGTAAGCTACCTTCTGGCAGCGAGTAAGGCGAAACATCGTTAACAACACAAAAACCTTACGGTGTTCCGGCAGCACACAGCTTTTTAGAGTCAGAGTATTCTAGGCCTAGCTCCACCATCTTCAACCGCATCACCGCTTACCATAAAGCAAGATTGTGGTAAAGCGCTATTAGATAGATTAAAAAATATACCCAGTAGTCATGGGAAATTGGCAGACAAATGTTGAAACAAAGTGTTCATTAAATTTTGTCATAAAACTGATTGTTATTGAACAAACTTATGTGTAATTTATTTATTAGTCGAGTTTGAATATTATTATTAAACTTTCGAGCATTTGCAATGTTATTCGTCAAAGTCGATTGCCACATTGAATGACAGAAAAAAGCTCAGTCCCTGCCAAAAACTGTGCGCTATCCACTCTGTTATAAAAAAAACTACCTCGTCTCATTTTGTATAACGATATTGCTTTAGTATACACCCCTAAATCGATAGGCAACTGCCCTTTTAATTAAGGTATCGTTAAAAAGCTTTATTCCGTCACGGAACGATGAGTCAGTTCAAAGTGTCAATGACGATAATTAAATGAACTCTGATTAGAATAAGGGTGATATAGATACTACTAAAAGGGATTGAGAATGAAAATTATTTTCTTATTGTTTTTTATAGCTACGTAATCGTAGATGCCAATAATACCTAGGTAAAGTTTTGGGAAAAAAAGGCAGGCTGAATGAAATAAGATATCGAGAAGGTAAGTAAAACTGATGTAAGTAAACCTAGTTTTAAGCTGTTATAAGACAAATATAAATTAGCTATCAATAAGGAAATATGCAGCCATAACCTTACGGTGTTTCGGCTAAGTTAAGTCTAGCGTGTAGACCATCTTCGACTACAACATCGCATACTACCAGGCGAGATATTCGTTAAAAGCTATTCTATTAGATTTATATCTTATAGAATAGCTTTTAACCAATATCTTGCCAATATTTTATAATATTAATTTGTGCGACCGAGCTTAGCTCTGTTTTTCGGTTTCGTTAAATCGCAATTTCACATTTAATCAATAAATCAAGTAGGTATTAATAGGTAAATTTTAAATCCGAAAACCTTATCTAAATTCAAAATTTAATTAACAATTTAATCGTTAGAGCTGATCTTGAGATAAGTGAAATAAATACATATCAGTATGTTATATTATACAAGACATTTAAGGGTATAAGAAAATCATCTTTGTAACTGCCAGTACCGAAAGTGGAAAATCATTTTAGCAGATTTACTAAGACGAAAGTCAATATGTGAGTATCACATGGGTTGTAAGACCACCGATTGATTTTAAATTCAAAGGAAAATTTATTTAAGTAGATACATTTAGCATCATCTAATTAATAATGTTTAGTAATGTAACTAAACTACGAGTATTCTAAATACCTGAGCATAGAAGAATACTAATTATTTATGCACTGGCGCGAGTAACATTTTTTCATCAGGCGCTTTGCCGCACTATTAGTTTAGGATGTGTGAATTGTGATGCCTCAAATTAAGGAATATACAAGTCCCTAACTAGAGATCTAGACCCTACAGAGATGTTCCTAAGCTTCCTATTAAACAACCACCGTCTATTGACTCAAGATATCAATATTGACTATCCTAGTCGTGTTAGTGTATCACCGCTCTATCAATTTAGCTCAGCTATTGACATCTGACGGCGATAAGTTATCCATCAAAGTGCCAGCTAACCCCTGTCTAACGTCTGCTGCGGGTGATAAAATAACTTCTAGGGAGTTTGTTGGGTTGTGTCAATATAAAGAGTTTACTTATAATTAGTCTTCTAGAGTTACGTGGTAACCATTAAACTTATTTATGTACAGACAGCAAGACATGTCTTACAATTTGGTAGAAGGGAATCCCCAGTTTTTGATTATTATTATTATTTATTGGATATTGAATGGCAATATTATTAAACTATAGATAGATGACATTAGATATAATATTTTTATCTTCTTTCTGAGCCAAGCCAAGCCAGCTGCAATACATTTGATAAAACTTTTAACTGTGCTCTATTTTTAGGGTTCCGTAGCCGAATGGCAAAAAACGGAACCCTTATAGATTCGCCATGTCTGTCTGTCTGTCTGTCCGTCCGTATGTCACAGCCATTTTATTCCGAAACTATTAAGACTACAGAATTGAAACTTGGTAGGTAGATGTACTCTGTAGACCGCTTTCCGATTTTTGTAAAAAAATAAAAATTATAAAAGTTTAAGGGGCATCCCATACATCCAATACATGGAAATTGAACAAAAAAAAAATATTTTTCATCAAACCTATACGTGTGAGGTATCTATGGATAGGTCTTTAAAAATGACATTGAGGTTTCAAAAATCATTTTTTCTCAAAGTAAATCATTCAAAAGATAGACGCGTCTAAAGTGGTAAAATGTGTGTCCCCCCCCTCTAATTTCTAAAGTAAGGGAGTGAAAAATCTAGAAAAAATATATTCTGTAGATCTCAATAAAAACTTTCAACAAAAATTGGTTTGAACGAAATACAGTCAGCAGTTGTTGAGATATAGTGACCGCAAGTATAACTTTGTTTTTCATACAAACACTATGAAAAACAAAGTTATTTTTGTAGTTGCGAAAAATCATAGTAATACAATACTCTACTGTGTTACGGAACCCTACGAGTGCGAGTCCGACTTGCACTTGGCCAGTTTAACTATTTTAATTTCATGGAATATTTTTAAAGTGAAAGTGAGTTAGTACTTGAATGTTAATATTATTTTACTTGGATATTCTTTGAAAGAATTTAATTTCAAAGTTTAAAGCCATTTATAGCAAATCCTAACTAATATTATAAATGCGAAAGTAACTCTGTCTGTCTGTCTGTGTCACTTTCACGCCAAAACCACTGAACCGATTTAAATGAAATTTGGTAGGTACACAGATAGTGTAGAGCCTGAGAAAGGACATAAGCTACTTTTTAATTCGAAAAAAGGGTGGGAAGAGGTTGAAAGGGGGCATTAAAAGTTGTATGGAAGTATCGGCATTTTTAGAGCTAGAAGCTTGAAACTTATTTTTTAGGCTGTTGATTTGATATACATAAATATGACATTCAAAGTTTGTACAAGTTTTACCCCCAAGGGTGTAAAATAACAATAGGGGATTAAAGTTTGTATGGAAATATGTAAGGTTTATGTGAATGTTCTACTGAACGGATTTAAATGAAATTTGGTACATAGGCTACTTTTTAATGCGAAAAAAGGGTTGTAAGGGGTTGAAAATGGGGATGAAAATTTGTATGGAAGTATCGTTATTTAAAAAAATTAAAAATGCTACCCAAAGACACTATACCACGCGGACGAAGTCGCGGGTACAGCTAGTAATTCATAAATTGAATTACTAATGGCCGGTTTTTGAATTAATTTAAGGTACAGACACACGCAGCGTTCAGCGTGCGCGATCTAGGCGGCGATCAGATAGCGCAGCAGTAAAACAATTGAAAAGTACTGAGATCGCGCCCGCAGGACGCAGGACGCCGCAGGGTGTCCGCAACTTTATTGAGAGTTTATCTATTCAATAACGATACAATTGAGTAGAGAAACTCTCAATAAACCGACCTCTAAAACCGGCCGTTAGTGATTTTACTTAGTAATAATTTATGCACATCAAATATTTTGCTCAGCTTCTTCTATGTTCAACTTTCACGCCATATTAACTGCTGACGTCCTCCGCTCTTCTATATTATTTTAGTGTTATAATTATGTATCTATTACTTTTAGTAATAGAACTTCTGCTAGTTGGCTTCGGTTCCGCCACTTATACCAATTATTCAAACGCGAAATGTTTTTATTGTTGTTTTGTTTGAAATAACTACTTAGTGTCTAGTAAAATAACATCTAGGATTCAACATCTATCATTAACCAAATAGTAAAAGTAAACCTAATTCACGTGAGAGGATAAGATTAAACATTGGTTAAATTATTCGTATATCGTATAATATTGCCAAAATAAATAATAAATACTATTCTTACCCAATAAATAGAAGATACAACGAGAAAAATATCTAAATTTACTCCTGAGCCACTATTATACTCAATGAGTTCTAACAATAAGATACCACATAATGGAGTACCTATTACAAAGTCACCAGAGCAATAAGTCAACCCTAATACGTTTGCAAAAGTTCAAGAGAATAAAAGCTATCTCTCTTTCAGTGAAAACTTGACTACGTATAATAGGGTTACCACGGAACGTTCCTTTAGCATCGCGGTTATATAAATGGTCTGTTATTATTTCTCAGGGCGCTACGGTCTCATTCTAACGGTATAATAAATTTAAAAGACCATAAAATACCTATGGTCGTTCTTGATACATTGCCTGTATACGGTACGTGTCTTTCCGTGTACCTTTTTTCAGCTTAGTGGACAGTATTCGGAAGATAATGTTGACAAATACGCAAAGCTCACAAATGTTAAGGCTTGAGCTTTAACATGAAACAACTGGATAGTATAACGAACAAATTTTGTATGACAAACAGTACAGCGCGTACAGTGGTTTTCACACTTCACATTTAGACCAATCAGGAAGCCAGAATAAGTCGAAAACTTATTGAGATCTGTTAAAAGTGCTTACGAAGAAAACTCGTACTAAGGGTACTGAACTCGTGACCATATTGTAACTAAATATTATGTTTCTTTGAAGTGTTTCACACTTTATATTTTTTGTAAATTGTTAAACACAATCCAAAATTTCATCGTACCGACGGGACTTGAACCCGCAAACTCCGGAATAACATGTTCCGGTGCTTTGCCAATTAAGCCACGGTGCGAAGTATCGTTACGACGAAATTAGTGGATTGCATTTGTTAACCTAATTATGCATTGGTGGCGCCATCTATGACTACTTAATACGTAAGTTAATCATTCGGAAGAAATCATTACAGTTTTCAAATCTGACGAGAGATGTTGCACTGCGTAAATCAAATATTATGTTTCTTTGAAGTGTGAAACACTTTATATTTTTTGTAAATTGTTAAACATGTTATTATTCCGGAGGTTGCGGGTTCAAGTCCTGTCGGTACGATGAAATTTTGGATTGTGTTTTACTTTAGTGTGTTTTTGTGTTTTACTAACTTACGTATTAAGTAGTCATAGATGGCGCCACCAATGCATAATTGGGTTAACAAATGCAATCCACTAATTTCGTCGTAACGATACTTCGCACCGTGGCTTAATTGGCAAAGCACCGGAACATGTTATTCCAGAGGTTGCGGGTTCAAGTCCCGTCGGTACGATGAAATTTTGGATTGTGTTTAACAATTTACAAAAAATATAAAGTGTGAAACACTTCAAAGAAACAAAGTTTTGGTTTACGTAGTGCAACATCTCTCGTCGGAATTGAAAACTGTAATGATTTCTTCCGAATGATTAACTTACGTATTAGTCATAGATGGCGCCACCAATATTGTAACTACTTCAAAACGGTGATATTATTACTAGAATAATAATGCTCGCGCTCTTACAAATCGATCCCTCTGGGATGAAACGTCGTAAAAGCCATTTTGACCAAAATCTGTTTTCAGTGGTTTCTTAGTCAGAATCGCGCGCTCTATCGATCTGTATATTTAAAATGTTTAAATTCGCAAAAAAATGTCTTTTACAACACGCTACGAATTCCTCTCTAAACCCGGGTTTCTTATTTTAAAATGTCGTAATGAGCAACTTTTAAATAAAATTTTCAAATTTCTGAAGTAAGAGACATATTTTTTCGTTTCATGGTTAATACGACATAATATAATACAATGTAAGAAAATAATACTTTTTAACTTTTTGTAATAAAAGACACAAGATTATCAAATATGGCTTTTACGTCAATTTTTTAAGTAAAAAATTAGAAATAAACGATGTCAATTTACGTCGTAAAATCCACGACTTTTAAAAATATGGCTTGTACGACCATTTTATTATTAAGAGACTATTGAAAAGTAATGCTAACTTTGGTCTTGAGCATGAGCAAAGAGCATGACGCATTTTTATTTGGCTTATTACGGCTTATACACATTTTTCTCAGGTCATCTATACAAATATTTAATATGCATGAAAGTGTAAAAGACCCCTTCAGTACTAAACGTAGAAACAAAAGGCCATTTTTCAGTACGGCTGAAAAACAAAAATGGTAAAGTTTATTTATTGTATATTTTTTTAGAATATTTATTATAGATTAACACTATATCTCATTAAACTAAGGTTTTTGAGTTGTTTACTAAATAGAAACCCAAAATAACCTACATTAATTAGTTCCAGAGAATGCATGGCTTTAACTACAAAATAAAAAGTTTTAAATGGCTTCTACGTCGTTTTTCTTCAGCTTGGTAACTGTAACCTTTTTTTTATTGAGTTGCATAAGACCTAATCATTGGTTTTATCACAGGGATTATCGAATTAAAAGACAATTATAATAAGAGGAAAGTGTAATTTAGTGTTGTAAATGAGGAACACATTAATGACCAAAATCATAGTATTTTAATATTTTTTTATTATATAAATGTAATATTGTACATTTTCTGACAAACACCAATAATATTATCAAAATAAAATCAACGCAACCTCTAAACTATGCCATATAGGCAGTAAATAAAGGCTTGTTTATCGGTTTTCTATCGGATACATTTCGGAGATTGTGCAATGGAACTGCATGATTTGATTCCACCATCCCCATTTTATAATCGGACATCCAGAGACACTAAAAGGCGCCACCGATTTATGGTGGATATACCATCTACCCGAACGAAGCGATTTGCTTCTTCGTTCATCATACGAACCGCTAAGGAATGGAATACCCTGCCTGAGTCCGTGTTTCCGATTAAGTACAATATGGGGGTCTTCAAATCGCGAGTGAATAGGTATCTTCTGGGTAAGCACGCTACATCATCGATCGCATCATCACTTAACATCAGGTGAGATAGTGATCAAGTGCTACCCAGTTCGATATAAAAAAAAAAAAATTGAAACTTGTAATAAAAATCGTCTAATCTTCTGTTTTTTAAAGTAGTTACAAAAGGCCATTTTACCATTTTTGTTTTTCAGTACGGCTGAAAAACAAAAATGGTAAAGTTTATTTCTTGTATATTTTTTGATTTACTTAACCTATAATTTTTATTATAGATTAACACTATATTATCTCATTAAGCTAAGGTTTTTAAGTTGTTTACTAAATATAAAACCCAAAATAACCTACATAAATTAGTTCCAGAGATAGCATGGCTTTTACTACAAAAAAAAAGTTGTAAATGGCTTCTACGTCTTTTTTCTTCAGCTTGGCAACTATAACCTTTTTTTTATTAAGTTGCATAAGACTTAATAAATGGTTTTATCAAAGGGATTATCAAATTAAAAGACAATTATAATAAGATGAAAGTGTAATTTAGTGTTGTAAATGAGGAACACATAATGACCAAAATAACATTATTTTAATATTTTTCATTATATTAATGTAATATTGTACTTTTTCTGACAAACACTAATAAAATTATCAAAATAAAATCAACACAACCTCTAAACTATGCCAAATAGCCACTAAATTGAACCTAGTAATGAAAATCTTCTAATCTTCTGTTTTATTAAAGTACGAGATAAAACTGCGCATTGTGCACACACGAAAACAGGTAAGTATTAAACAATCATCAGCATCATCATCAGCCTATCTCTGTCTGCTGCTGGACATAGGTCTCACCTATGGTACGCAACTGAGCTTGATTTTTAGTTCTTTGTTTCCAGCCGCTGCCAAGCCTTGCAAGCTGTGGATGAGTTTGTGTGCAGTGGCAGTGCTAAGGCAGATAGCGATGATGATGATAGTAATAGTGATACTGTTTATACTTATCGTTGTGGTTGCCGCGGCTGGTATTCTTCATCTGTGTCTCGGTCGTATAACTTGGCTGTGGCTCTTATCTCATCCAAGACCGGGCACTGTGAGATCCCATGTGTCACGGTCTCATTTTCAAGCATGCAGCCGTGATATTGCTAGCACATGATGCATGGCTTTTCGTCCATCTTACCTTAACGTTATACTCGGTTGCCAGTGTTTGCAGAGTATCGTGGCATTTCGCCACTACTTTTGATCTTGTTGTAGGTCTCCTGAGTATGTATAAAGTGGCTGCACTATCAATGACAAATTCTATACTGACTTTATCTTTTTCATTTTCGAATTAAAACTGATTTATGGACACAAGAGACAGTAACAGTCCGTTTGTTTCGGCTTGTAAGACGGTTATAGTCTTGGTTAGCGCTATCGATGCCGAAAGTCTCATACTCAGTTATTAGTTCATACTTTTTACTATCTAGATGAGTACTGTCTATCCTGTCTATGACTTAAATGGCTTACGAAATGATCATTATCGCTTTTTACAGTATTTTGCAGTGGTTTGTGGTCGGAGGATATGTTCAAGACGCTGAATTGGAAAGGATGGGGCATACATATAAACGGCGAGCACCTCTCATACTTGATGTTTGCGGACGATATCGTCATCATGGCTGGAACCGCGCAGGACTTGTAATACATGCTGATCACTCTAGCTGATTCTTCTCCACGCATCGATCTCCGTATGAACTTGGATAAAACCAAGATCATGTTCAACGAACATGTTATTCTGGACCCGACTGCTTTAAATGGAGTTCTTCTCGAAGTTGTTCACGGATACGTCTATACCTAAGCCAAATCTTGCAATTGGGTAGCAATAACTCCGAGAAGGAAGCTCGCAGAATGATACAGCTGAGATGGGCAGCATTTGGACAACTTCGTCGAGTCTTTTCGTCACCCATACCACAAACCCTAAAGACTAAAGTCTTTAACAAGTGCGTCCACCTGTTGTTACTTACGGGGCCGAGACGTGAACTCTGGCAGTGCAACTGTTTTACCAATTACAAGTCGTTCAGCGAGCTATGGAGGAGGCTATGCTCGGAGTCTTGTTTAAGGATCGAATTCAAAATGAAGTCATCCATTAGAGAACCCAAGTTATCGACATAGCTCAATGTATTAGCAAGCTAAAGTGGCAGTGGGCTGGTCACATCTGTCGTAGAACTAATAACCGTTGGGGTCTACCCCAACAGTTATTGGTTCTAGACTGGAGACCGTGTCTCGCCAAATGTAGTGTAGGGCGCCCTCCAGCTGATGGAGCGATGATATACGCAAGCTGGCTGGCAGCGGCTGGAAACAATAAGCTGAAGATCGAGCTCAGTGGCGTGCCATAGGTGAGACCTATGTCCAGCAGTGGACAGGAATAGGTTGATGATGATGATTACTTTACTATATAGATTTGTTTTAAGCTATGTTTTGTTGAATACTTACCTGTTTTTGTGCGTGCACAGTGCGCAGTTGTATCTCGTAGCTTAATAAAATAGAAAATTAGAATATTTTTAATACTAGGTTCGATTTACTGCCTACTTTGCATAGTTTAGAGGTTATATTGATTTTAGTTTGATAATTTTATAAGTGTTTGTCAAAAAAGTACAATATTACTTTTATATAATGAAAAACATTTAAATTATATGATTTTGGTCATAAATGTGTTCTGCATTTACTACACTAAATTACACTTTCTTCTTGTTACAATTGTCTTTTAATTCGACAATCTCTGTGATAAAACAAATTGTGACATCTTATACCACTTAATAAAAAAAAGTTTACAGTCGCCAAGTAGAAGAAAAATGTCATAGAAACCATTTACAACTTTTATTTTTGTAGTAAAAGCCATGCCATCTCTGGAACTAATGAATGTACGTTATTTTGAGTTTCTATTTAGCAAACAACTCGAAAACCTAAGCTTAATGAGCTATAGTGGTTTATTACAGATTAAATAAATCAAAAGATATTCCAGAAATAAACTTTACCATTTTTGTTTTTCGACCGTACTGAAAAATAGCCATTTGGCTTTTACTACGTTTCATCCCAGAGGGGTCGAAATATTGTCTAGCAATATACAACGAAAGCGAATCGCTTTTCCCTATTTATTGTTTTCTTTAAGCATCTGTGCAGAACCAATCAATCAATATTTTCCGAACCCCTTTTGCGTCACTAATAGGTACCTCAAACTCAAGAAGTGAGTGATTATGATTTGTCCAATGAACGTTACTCGAACCTGCTTCTCATCACTCAAAGGAGATTAAAGTTTCCTTCTTCGCAACGATAAATTGGCATTGAGTATGGGGGAGTCTGTACTGCGTCTAGACGCTTCCTATAAACAGACGCAAACAAGAGAAACTTTGCAGGTGTTGAGGTTTATAGGGTTGTAGCTAAATGAACGAGCCTTCGAAATGTTGCCTCTCAACTTTTGGGAGCATAACTATTATTTATTCCGTGGTTAAACCAAACTAAATAATAGAGGACCAACATATTATTGTTTAGAGTTTATTACATATTTGTACCTATGCATGAATTTACACAATAGAACAAACATCTTGTTTAAAGGTGAACCTATTTGCATCTACCTATGCATGGGTACAGTCTGAATAGTTCTCATAGTTGCACTTTTCTTTAGCAGAACATTAGAAATCTGTAAAGCTAGTGTTTTCCTAAAGAAATGCATGCATATTATTAATAGATAATATCTATTGCTATATATACTTATGGCACGCCACTGAGACCGATCTTCAGCTCTTTGTTTCCAACAACTGCCAGCCAGCTTGCCTATATCATCGTTCCAACTAGCTGGAGGGCGCCCTACACTACGTTTGCCGAGCAGTGGTCTCCAATCTGAAACACATAAGTGGCGGTGAAAAGAGTAAGGTGAGCAGTGGACAGAGATAGGCTAAAGATGATGATTGTGATATATATATCAACTCAATTACTTTACCGAATACACTTTATGCCATGTAAACCAAACTTGAAAGAATTAATAGAGATGAAGAATCATTCATATTTTATGTCAGCCACTAATATTACATGGCTAGTTTGTTTGTAAATTCTTTATTGCACAAAATAAGTACAAAAGGAGGACTTAATGCTAAAAGCATTTTCTACCAGTCATCCAGCAGCGGTGGGGAAAATTAGGGGAAAATTAGGGCGTGCTAGTCGGAATCACTCTTGAGTGATTCAGACAGAATGTTGAGCTAGGTTCTGAAATAACAGTAAATATTTTGATATAATATTATTATGTTAGCAATAGTTCATACTTATTGTAATACATAATATATACATACATACAATATATATATTCATATAAAATAGGTATATAGATATATACATACACATACACATATATAGACATAAAATATATGAAAATTACAAATAGCCGATTATACATTCCAATACATATTGAATGAAGATGATGAATACAATGAATAATGAAGTTGGTGCTGTGGAACGGGGTTGCTAGAAGCAGTGTGTCAGTAGAGCGCAAATCTCTGTCGCGTGTGTCTGATATACATTTAAATTCTTCCTTTAAATATTCCAGGGCCAACTTATCTCTTAAAATCAAGAAAAGAACGCCTAAAATTCTACAGCTACG
This sequence comes from Cabera pusaria, assembly GCA_954871355.1. Classification (NCBI taxonomy): domain Eukaryota; kingdom Metazoa; phylum Arthropoda; class Insecta; order Lepidoptera; family Geometridae; genus Cabera; species Cabera pusaria. Next base: position 10,065,133 of record OX940900.1, on the reverse strand, counting down.
CCTTTCACGAATGGGGAGCCACTGGATTTTAGCCCTATATTTAGAAATATGGTCCAATTTCCGAAGACCGTAGATAAACCGAATACCAGTATTAAGCAAACGGTCTAATTTGTTAAGCAATTCTTCGCTTAAATTAACGTAACAAACATCAGCATAATTAATAATAGGTAGAAGCAGCGAATTAACAAGAGCAATTTTGGTACTAACAGGAAGAAACATTTTTGAAACGTAATATGGCATGTAGACACCCATAAAATTTACGGGATACTTCATTTATTTGAGCACTCCAATTGAAATTCATCATAATCAGCCAGTGTCAGTCCACTGCTGAGCGTAGGCCTCTTCCAAGATACGCCACTGAGAGCCCTATCTTCGGCTCATTGGGAGGGATATGCTCTAATCGCCACGCTGGGCAGGCGGGTTGGCGATCGCAGGACGTAGCTCCTAGCACTGGTGACGCTGCTGCCCGTCACCGGCCTGAAGTAATCAGCTACGCCATAATTTGAAATGGTTATACAGCCAGGTCGCCAGAGCCTCGTTCGTTGGCCAGCCGGATGCACCACGGGCAGGTGAGGTTGGCTGGAAGCACTGAGGTTGTATTTGTGCTGCCATACATCCCTGTGCTCCCAAATACATCATGTAAAGTCCTCTTATTATTCTCACCACTGAGCTCTGTTTTCAGTTACTGCTATACACTCTCCCGCATCCAGATACATCTATACAATTCCGCAGATCGTACGTCACGTCTGCTAAGTAAATGAAAATAGTAACTTTTTATATTATTTCCATACTGAAATATTTCTGAAAAAGGCAAGCAAAATCTCTGTCACAAAATATTGTATTTTCTAAAACGTTTCTTCACCAATAGAGATATTATGAGACCGTGTGCCGATAATCCCGGCAAGGATTACCAAATACTAATCAGCATGCATCATCACGAAACAAGGGTCCAATGGTATCCAAAATAACGGTGTCAATTAGAGTAACGTCATAATCCTCCCCTGTTTGGGAAACGTGGTAAGGGTTGTACAAACAAACAATATTAGATTAATATATACGGTTTACGACCGGAAGTGTGCGATGACTATATTTATTTGTCTTTATAGGATGATAACACGCAAAAATTTGCGGTCCTAATTAGATAGGGAAAGAGAGAAAGAATTATTATTCTTTCTCTCTTTCCCAGACCAAAGACCAGTTTAGCGGGCCTTGTTACATGCCAAAAAGTATGGGATGTATTTGTATGTAATAATGGGTTAGTTTTGTAAAACTAAGGCTGAGTTGCACCATCTTACTTTAACCGTAACTATAACTATTAACCGGTGTTTTTTTTTATGGATATATGACAGATTTTTGACGTTTGTTACAGTGAAAGTAATTTGGTGCAACTCAGCCTAACTGATCGTAATCAGAAGAAACAAATGTTAACAATTAATCGGATTGCGTGATGGGTAGTAATTTTTGTAAAAGTAAATTGCAACCTTGCAGATAAAACATCAAAATCTACCCAAAGTACTGAAATATTATAATATGCATAATTATTTTAATCTTACTACGCTGAATATAGCGAGATTCTGCTACATATGCGTAGAGCAGAATGTTATTCTCTTCAGCGTAGTTAGATCAAACCAAGAATATTAATAACCTGGTGAAAAACCACCAACTACCACAAATCTGATACAACTTGATCACATGACTAGTCGCAGGTCAAAACCCATTTAATTTTAATCGTGCTTGAATTATAGTTTCTTGTTTTAAAGTATATTATGTCTACATTACGCTTAGTTTTAATATTATAAACGAATACATTACAACAATTTTACGCCCCTATCATGTTTACACATCATAAAAGCTAACAGCTTCCAAATCAATACACCGCCGATTTTAACATCTGTCGAAACTACGCTACACGGCTAAGCATTTGTAAGGCGGTGTGGTACCAGTTAATATCGGCTTTAGGTGAGGTTCGGTACATAATACGGATCCGGTCAATTGCTTGACCATCTGTGTAGTGGGGTCACGATTTTGATAAACGTTCGGTCACGCCAATTTTGGTTCGTGCTAAGTTGCCTTTGGTTGTTTGGGATTGGGCAGATAAATTTGGAGTTACTGGTGACTGATATAAAATGTATAGGTAGGTACTACAAACATTGTTATTACTTAAGTATTAAAGATACTAACAGTACCTAGTAGAAGTATATTCCGTAGGAATCGATTGATGAGTTAATCGATTATTCAATCTTCAGAGGGTCAAACAATCTGTTTTTCAAACAAAAGCTGTCACAGATTATGACTGCTTATCTACTAACTATCAACCTAATTGTAAGCTATTCAAAACCAATTTTCAAACAGCACTATTGGCATCCCAGCAATCGGGTTTCCACTATACGGAAGGTACTACCGTAGCTAATACAGCGCCTACCACGGCCTATTGTGATGGACCATCCTTCGACATGCTGTGTATCCAGATATAGTGACAGCTTACCCCAGATATTGTCAGGTATAAATCAAATGTGTATTGATAGGCGTTACATGTTGAAATTATTGAAAACTTCGGCAGCATTGTGTGATAGGCTGTGCAGTGACGATACAGTTTGGTAATTAATTATAATAGGGTAGTTTATTTGGTATATGGTATGTATAGGATTATTGGTAAATATCTATTGTACTCGGCGATAAATGAGGCACTTCAAGCCAATGAGAGAGATATTGGCTAGTTTTGGCTTCGTAGAACATCTCGAAGTGCATTATTTACCGACCGGTAGTGAAAAGTCCTCTAAAGAGTAAGGATTTACAGACTTCTTTCTATATAACACAACGTTTGCCTACGACTACTTAACATGATATATATTTCGATTTTTTAAATATTTTATAGGCTAGCGTTTAACCACTAACTCGGCTGGTGGTAAGCAATGATGTGGTGGAAGTAGGTGAACACACTAGACCTAGAATGGGAACTGGCTCTCAAGTGCTGTGTGCTGCCGGAACACCGAAAGGTAATTTAAGGTTAAAGTTTTGAATTCACGACAAAAACGATTAATTATTAAAATTGGTAGAAAAAGTGGTTTATTATAATGTACAGAAATTGCTCTCGACAGGTTTTTAGGTTAGGTAAGTTATTTATAAATACTGAACATTAATATTACAAATGCGAATGTCAGTTTGTATATCTGTTTGTTTGTTACCTCTTCACAATCAAACAGCTGGACCACAGGTAGCCAGTAAGGAAAAACAGGAAATAGGGTACATATTAACGCAAGCTAAGCCGCGACACGCAGCGAGTAGGAACTTAAAAATGTTTTGAACCCAATGTGACGTCATTTGAACATATTAACGATTTACAACACAAATATAGGTATTTGAAAGTAGCAAAGGTGCTACTTTCCGCCCATATTAAAAACATGCGGGGCATTCTTTGGGGATTGCACATAGAAGTGAAAACTAAGTAACTTGTGAATTATATCGACGATCGGTGACGATGACGCGAGTTTCACGCTTTTTGTTCACCCAAAAAGTACACATAATATATACACAGTATTTGTTCCCGAAAAATGCTTAACGCGGCTAAAGAAGTTTTAACTTCAATAATCATGCAAATACGTAATGACTCTGACAATAGAATTCAGTCCACGAAAATACTCAAGCAGTATTTCAGGTACTACATAAATTATGTAAATCTAAGACGCGGCTCGGAGCTCTCCATCTATAGTAATGAATCCTACACATAAAACTCTAGGCCTCGACTAAACCGAGTAATAAAACAACCAGCATTTTGTTGAATAAGAATGGGAATGAAAACATCGAGCTAATGTTGTATTTGTATGTATGATAGAAGTGACACTAGCTTATTAAAGATAGAAGATAATAAAAGTTCTTAGATCGAAATAAATAACTAATTCACGGTCATGAAGATTTTGACGAACGCATAGCAGTGGATTTGACACAAGTAGGTAATGTCAATAATATACACTGACGGACTCATAAACTGCATCAAAATTCAGGATGACTTTCGAATTAGTTGAATGGTCCTTTCCAGTATACAAACATACACTTAAGGATATGAAGTTAACGAACTAAACTATAGGTGTCAATTTGAATTTGTATGAAAAGTTTGAATACGTGGTTAAAATGTTTATTTCAAAGGGGTCTTTAACATTTGATGCAGCTTATGAGTTCGTTAGTGTATTTGGTTGGTTATGGTTTGACGGCTATGTATGAATATGTAGTATGGTAGCCAGGAATTACTATGAGTGTCACCTCTTATTTATCAACTGTATAAAGTAAAGAGAGCCCAAAAGAATGAAAGCACACACATATACCCTCTGGGACCCGCTTATTTTGTGCCCGCTTGATGGGGTCACGTAGAAAAACTTTTTCGGTATTTAGCTAAAGGGCAACTTTTGTAAGAAATTTCGTGGAATTGAATTATACGAAGCGAATCTGACTCAAAAGGTCCACGTTACGTTTGTGACCAAGAATAACGTCGGGAAATGCAATTTTAGTAATGGAAACTGGTGAATGTAATACCTCTATGTAAGAACTATAACTATTCTTCAGAAATTGCGATACTACATAAAAACACAATAAGACTAAGTAAGGTTAAAAAAAAAAGTTGTTTGTACCGTTTGAAAGGGAGGTAAATAAGGTCAGTGGCAGTGGATGTTGCTTGACTTCATCATCATCATAATCAGCCAGTGTCAGTCCACTGCTGGACGTAGGCCTCTCCCAAGATACACCACTGAGCCCGATCTTCGGCTCATTGGGAGGTATATGCCCTAATCGCCACGCTGGGCAGTCGCGTTGGCGATCGCAGGACGTAGCTCCTCGCACCGATGATGCTGCTGCCCGTCACCGGCCTGTTGTATTTAGCTACACCATAATTTTGAAATGGTTATACCGCCATTTGTCGGTCGCCAGAGCCTCGTTTGTTGGTCACCAGGATGCACCACGGGCATGTGAGGTTGGCTGGAAGCACTGATGTGGTATTTGTGCTCCCTTACATCCCATTACATTATATTAGTAAAGATCTATAAGATCTACGCGTGATCCCTAAGTGGTGCTTAATGGATGACCACTGGTAGGTTTCGACCGTGGCACTAACCACCCATCGGATAAACATAATATATCCTCAATAGTTCTTCGAGTGCTAGCGTGATGCAAAAACATTTCGAAATTCTTCCATTTAACTGAAATCTTCAGCGTGGAAGACAGGTTGAGATTAATGGGTTCAGTGGATTGAACTTAAGTCAGTTGTCCAGCATCTCTTCTCACTGCCGTCGTACTACGTCTCACAAATCGCAATATTTGCGCGCTATACCAAATTATTTAAAAAAAAGTACAATGTTTCACACTAACTCATAAGGCGCTACAACAATCAAACTTATACTCAGAATGTAGGTGCTATTTAAAACGCTGTTTCCTTAAGCGAGGAATCCATACTTATTCTATCTTATCGTCCTTACTCGTTAGAAAAAACCCTTAAAATTTCTAGAATGGCCACAAAAGAAGACTATCTCTATCTAAACGACTTTAATTCTCGATCAAACAAAAGCTTTCCACGCCATTACCTACAATTTAACAATCTTGCCGCGTAGATGGTGGAATAAAATAAATGTAAAAGTTACAACCCTTCGCATTTATCTATAAAAAAAAAACTAGAAGCAACAGCTACTATACAATTGTATAGTAGCTGTTGCTTCTAGTTTTTTTTTTCATCGTACTATAATTATAGTACGATGCAAACTACGCCAACAAAATACAGAATTTACTAGCGTATTTTCAATCATACTTATACAGTAAATTAACCAAGTAAACTTTTACTAGATTAATTTACTATATTGGTAGCAGTATTGGCAAATATTCAATATTTTTTTGTAGCATACCTAACAAGCTCTTGACTACGATTTTACCAAATGCAAAGTGAAAATGCGTTTATGATGATAAAGAAATGGACGCGTATTTGTATGTATATAAAAGATGGCACTTTAACCTTATCAATCGAAATAAAAATGAAAAATCAATTGGAGTTAGCTAAAATTGTATTAGATTAGAATTACGCCGGTTCAACAAAGTACATTACATTCACCTCTAGAATTATATAACACAATGCTGACACCCTTTTATTTGGCACGTTGTAAAGTTTTACAACATGGCGTTTACTTGCGAGTTGACCCTTTTGTAGAACCGAGTTTATAATTTAATTACTGCGCCCTTAGGAGTCGTTATCTAGACATGCTGGTGGCTGCTTTGAACACTGTTTTGGTATTCTATGTTGATGGTTACAATGAACCTGAGTTGAATGGAAAGAGAGAATAAAAGCTTCTTTCTGATGAGATAAATTATATTTTCCTGAAATCAAATTTGACCACTTATCAAGTTCATTATTGTTAATTATTTCTAAGATTGTGTTTTAGATTTCAAAAATTACTATTTGAAATTGAACGTATTTTTTTCTAATTATTAAAATTAACCCTGCGGGTTGCGTTTAAAATATTTAAGATTTAAATGAAGTTTTAGTTTTTTCGAGATTATGAATTCTCGTATAATGAGCTCTCGCGTTCCTTCTTATGGTTATGTTCACTGTGATTAATTTTCACTTTTAGCTTTATTAACGTAATATTTAGTAAAAACAACCTACAATTATGATTACTTTCAATCCAAAAACACGACTGATCTGCTGTAAGTTGGCGAGGACTTGAGTATTATGTAGAATATCGAATTTATCATACCTATGAAAGTTACTCTCATAGCGTCATTGAATATAAAAAGAGCTTATAATCTAAAACGGATTAACGAATTTTCAGGAATCAAATCTAAAAGTCACCAACCAAACAAAATAAAACTGAATCAAAATCGCTTCATCCGTTTAGGCGCTACGATGCCACAGATAGACACACACATACAAAGATACACACGTCATAAAAGACGGGTGCTATACACCCATCTTTTTTTGTCGGGAGTGAAAAATCAGAAATCAATACTACTTTTACTTATAAAATCGAAAATCTGTCGCCAAACATCTAATTTGTTCCGGCAGCTATCCTTGAAAGCCAGTTCCCATTCTAGGCCTATCGTGCTTACCATCTTCGACCGCATCATCACTTACCAACAGGTGAGATAGTGGTCAATCGCTAGCCTATAAGAAAGTAAAAAAAAACAAGTGCCACATAGTTCAACAGAGCAAACTCTAAAACATACCTATTACCCAAGATACATAGTCCAAATGTGTATCTACAAACATAATGCACTAGCTTTACTGCTTAGTTGGGCAAAGTTAACAACAATTACCACCTGTTCTCTACCTGTCTAAGTACCAGACTAGACGGAAATGGACCAGTGTGTAAGACCAACACAAATGCGGTAGTTCACTCTCTCTTCGGCCTCACAGCTGAGTCTCGAGGGGGATGCTTTATTGTACTGCCGTTTGCATTGGGGTCTTCTGAGGGCCCATTGTGTGCACTTAGCGTAGTGCCTGTAACAGTGTACAAACTGTACAAAGTCTTATGATAACTATTGACGTGGAGATGATGACAGTGTGTAAAGTAAGGCAATTCATCAATTGATGATGAAGTAATAATATGTAAATAGATATCTAGATAGATTACGATGAATTGCACTTAAACTTAGAACAGGGTACTATAGTGATTAAATGTGAAAGTACAATCGGTGGACTTATCGCCAATCAGCGTTTGATCACTATCTCGTCTGATGGTAAGCGATGATGAGATCGAAGATAATGCACACGCTAAGCCTAGAAAACTTTGACTCTCAAGGGCTGGTGTGCTGCCGGAACACCGTAAAGTTATGGCGGCAGATTTTCTCTTTAATGACGGTAATTTATTTTTTGGTAGCAAGTCTGGCGGAACTTTGATATAATTTGCTCTTACCACCTGTGTAAACGGAACTAAAGGAACGACCACACCGCGGCTTCCAGCGTCCGCGTGCGCGTTCGCGATCTGATTTTCAATCGTTTTCTGATCGCCTTAGATCGTGTTTGGTGTGAACCAGTCGGTACAAATACTACTGTGCTATTCGATCGCCGCCTAGATCACGCACGTAAGACGCCGCGGTGTGGTCGTACCTTAACACTATTGTACTTTAATATAGGTACTCGTATGTATAAAGTTTGCGACGGAGAATTACTCTTCGTGCCGATTTCGCTAACAAGTTTAAGCGCCTAATGGAAAATGTTTTCTCACATGAGTTATTGGTATAAATAAACAACAAGGCACGGTGCAAGTTGCGGCCAAGTTTAGTTTCGTCGCAGCTCCAACTCGGTTTCGACTTGTTGATTAGTTTTAGATATCCAAAGTTCGATTGATACAACTTGCACATTTAATTAGTGGTTATATATAGTTTACTGTAAATTGGTACGCGATTCTTGTTAAGATACATTTCAGGGTTTTAGCAAACTGTGCGTCATGTCGCAGTGACTAGACTGATCGACTACCAATAGACTCGATAGAGATAGAAGATCGCCCTGTTTGCGCGGGCTCTAACATGCGGTTTATTGTGCGAGTCAGACTTGTACTACGATTTATTCGGTGGTCAGACAAAACACAAAGATAGACAAAGATCTATACAAAATAAAGATGTGATAGACGGACGGATAGCGGAGTCTCAGTAATAGGGCCTCGTTGGCACCCTTTAGACAAGGACCTTGAAAATGCCTACATGAGAGTAATATGAGTGTAGTATCCTCAAACGCTTACTTATCCAGTATAAAAAAAAAAAAAACCTCAGGATACACTAGACGCAGTTATAGATTTTAACGTCTTAACGTTAACATCGCGTCAAATAAACATCATCATTGGTAAAGGTTCGACCACACAGCGGCGTCCGCATGTGCGGGTGCGATCTGATTTTCAATCGTTTTCTGATCGCCATAGATCGCGTTTGGTTTGAACCAGTCGGTACAAATACTACTGCACTATTTGATCGCACCCGTGTACGCGGACGCAGGACGCCGCCGTTTGATCGTACCTTAATCGTTTCATTTTAATATTATTCTATAGTAAAGTTCATTGATACTATTTATTACAACTAACTTAATAAATATAGTACCACACAAATATAGTACCATAACAACTGAAAAATACAAAATTCCCTGAAAGAGATTTAAAACTTTTTCCTTCATCACTGTAAGCGGATACCACATTCATTCAGCATTCGAAACAAGAATAAGTAATAATAAAATTATTCTTTTCCTGCAATATTTAATTTTATGGTGTGGAAAAAGCGCTGAGGGTAGAGCAGGACAATGAGATGATTTGTTACGCAGATATTATCTAAAGAAAATTTCCATGTAAAACGTAGGTAAAGGGCGGGTAGGTGAAGAAAATATTCTTTGTTCTTTGTACATTTATGTGGGATTGAAGATCTTTTATTAGGATTATTTATTGTGCTTTTTAAGATGGCATTAACGGGCTCTTTGGTAGTCTTATTTACATGAGCGGAATGGGTTTTCCCCGACTGCGCCAGAAGGAGGGTTATGTTTTTGGAGTGTAAGTATGTATGTATAGTTCTTTGGTACGGTATGTAGCCTAAACAGCTTGAAGAGTTTTAAGCTTCAGAGGTGTCGTTAGATTTGTTTCTGTGGTTTTAATTGTGAGAGTGACACTGGGTATATGAAAATAATAATACTACTTAAATTCAAATTTTAATACCACCCCCGACAGATCTATTTACAATCCATTCATTGAGACCATTTCAATGAGCCCAACCACAACATCTCTGCTGTAAGTTGGTGATGAGTTGAGTATTATGCAAATTCCAGATGTCCCAGCATCAGATCAATGCCCCCATGTTTTTACATTATCGTTGAAGTAAGATAAGACCAAATTTCGAATTAATCAAACCTATTTCAGTTGATTTTAAATCTTCATCATTATGATTAAATGATATAAGGTAACGGTTAAGCACGACGCTCGCCTGATGGTAAGCGATGACGTCTACCTATTACAGATGCAGCGACATGCAAAATTCGGGACTGCCACATCATCCAGATAAAAACTCATAGTCTTCAAACGGCTGAACGGATTTTCATGAGTCAAAGCTAAGAACACACTAGATTAATATACCTATAAAAATAACTAAATCCATATCGGTTCATTTTTTAGGCGCTAAAATGCCACAGACAGGCACACAGATAACCACGTTAACTTATAACACCCCTTCTTTTTTGGCGTCGGGGGTTAAAAATAACATTGCCAATTTTTGGCGCAATATAATAATATGTTCAAACATGTGTTTTTCCTCTTAATATATCGAGCTGGTTATAAAAATAAAGGGAGTTAATAATTAAAAATATATGGCTTAGATATGTTAAATGGCTAATTAAATAAATATTTTTTTGAATAAATGGCTTTAAAAAAATAGATATAACTTATATGTTTATTTGTTTAAACTTTTCAGTTTTTTTATTAAAGAAGTTTGAAAATTAATAATTAGGTACACAAGTTTTTACGTAGTTCACACAATTGTAGCCGACTTTGTGAAATTTTAATCGTTTATACTGCGAATAAAATCAAAATAAAATAATATAAATCTAGCGGTGCTGTAACATTTCATGAACTTATAAGTCTATTTCAATTTACAAAGCGCCACATGCACCGATTGGGCACGCAAAACAAACGAAGATCGTAAGGGTAAGTTCGACCCCGGGTCACGCCGGCCCGCGGTCATTTTAGACCCCTAACCCCAAGTATTGTATTGTAGATTAATTAATTATCTACGGTCGATGGATACTTTCTAACTCAGGGCTGTGGTTATCTGAAATGACAAGCAACAAGTTAACGTTATTTTAATAAATAAATCTAAATCTGATTCATTTTTAATGTTATCAGAATATTGGAAAAATATCCACCTTTGTAAAATTTTCCATTTTTTGAAGATTTTACAAATTACTGTTTTATTTTTTGAATTATAAATCTTCAAGGTCAAACGGTTTCAAAGCTTTTGGTGAGAAATTTTCTATAATAGTATCCTACATTAAACCCACAACATGTACGACAAGCATTCCATGGAACATAAAGTTCTTACAATTTACATACAAACATTTAAATATAGCAAAAAACCGTTTAATTAAATTGATTATACCTATCTACTCAAATAACGTCATTATAAAGCTAGATCGATTCAATTATTCGATAATCTGGAATACAGAGGCAACCCTAACAGAGTTTCAGCAATGCGGAACCCAAATTCATTATCGAAATTAATGATTGCTCCTTTGACGGGAGCATACTGTATTCATTACTTATAGGTCGATTTCGTTAATATACTTTGATTTGGTCCTGTTAATCCTGGTTTGTTAAAAACTATGGTCATTTAATTAGGAATGTTAAAATTGAGTTAACGATTGACATTTTAGACTTGAATTTTTTAAAGTTTTTTTTATTGCATATGCTAGCCTTTATGCTATAAAAAAACTTTTAATGGTTAAAATGTGAATCTTTTGGCTATTATCTCATAAGTTGGTAAGTGACAATGGTCGAAGATCGTACTGCGCTAGGCCTAGAATGAAAACTGGGATCTGGAAAGTGGCTACATAACATTTGAAAAATAGAGCTACCACAAAATTGAATATCCATTATACCTACTTAAAAACCGACTGGGCTCCGAAAGCATTCCTTTATGTAATTGAAACTCAAAATTGAATATATTAAATATTTTGCTAAATTGCATTCTAACGGCAAATAATTTATAGGTACACAATCAAAACTTCATCATCATCTCTACTATATATAATACAAGTTTACTCGAAAGGGGTTTGGGTAAATTTGTTCGAAGCTAGGCTTGATTATTTGTGAGCGGCCACTTTTCTATTTAATAGTACTACTATATTTAAGATATACAGCTGAAAAAAATCGGTTCTAAGTTACATCGGAGCTGTGATATTTAAGATCAAAATCATGCTGCACGAACTGAAGAAATTTATGAAAACGTAGATGATTTTTTAATTAATTACTTTTTATGTACAAAACATTTCGATTAACAATATTTAACAAAGTGTTTACAATAATATACATTATACATAAATCTACTAATTAGGTCTTATATATATGAGTATATTCGACTTCAAAATGTTTAATGTATCTCCACAGAACATTGTGTGTATCTCAACGTAACCAGTGAAAACTATAACGTCATCCAAGTAGTCGTGAGTAAATACATAATTTTGATTTTGTTGATTTTTTTAATTGTGATTAATCGATGCGCTCGGGACTCGCTTACATACGCCGGGCCCGGTCGCGAACTATAGGTACAACCTATTTTTGAATAGGTTTTAAGTGTATTGTGCACGTAAATCCAAAGACTAAGAAAAAATAATGCATGTTTTAATTGGTTAAATTTTTCACATAGTTCGCCTCCAATGTAGGTTAAAGAAAAAAGTTTAAAAATAAAAGTGTTTTTTTATTACATACTATCTACTGTATTGGCCGCATACTCAAAAAATCAAGTCACTTTTACCTAAACCCCTTTACGTTTTCTTAATTTACCGCCTTATCACTTACCAATAGGTGAGATAGTGGTCAAACGCTAGCCTATAATATATGTAATTTTCATTGCAGGCTAAGTTTAATTTAAAATTTTCACAGTGTAGTCGACACCACGAAACTCGTGTTTGTTAAACTAATGTTAACCAGTAAAATCTTGAATTATTAAATTTCCTTCAGTAATATCGAAGCTAAAGTTCCGACATTCAGCATGACGAATATTTGCAATGCAGCCTCCAAGTTGTATCTAAGTCGTAGTTAAGTTTGCAGCTATTAGTCATGGCACGTCGCATATCCACGGCGCATGTCATCTTAGTCTGACTATTCGAGATAATAATTCACAATACTAAGTAATTAGTGCCAGCCCTGACAAAATATAAGCTTACGGTGTTTCTGGAGAATATGCATTAAATATTGTACTCTGGTATGGAACCCTACGTGTGCGAGTCTTACTCGCACTTGGCCAGTTTATATATTTACAGTACAGTTTATATATTTGTTTGTTTATTGCATTTCTAGTGATTGTTTGTAACCTGTAAACGGCTTGAATGATTTGGCTGAAATTTGCACAGGATAGTCAGTATGGTGAAATAAGACATAGAATACTACATTGCAGTAGAAATCACGTTATTTATAAAGAAAGGAAGCTTCTAATACCTTTCTATACTTAGAAGAGACATACAACTCGCGTTGTCAAAACCATCGCTTTTCACAAGAATTGACTGAAAGCATATATAATAGAATAATTAAGACAGTTCAAAAACTACAACAACCGACTTCCATGCCCCGCGAGTCAGTTTCAGTAGCAAGGTTGAGACGTTTATCGTCATATCTATGGAGACACTTGTCATATCTCGATGAAATAACAATGAGACCACCTCGAAAATGTACCCTACTGATTTAAAAAAGAATCATTCGAATTGGTTAAAAATTGACGGAGTAATCGCGTTACATACATACGAAAAAAATAAAAAAAAACATACGGCCGAATTGAGAACCTCCTCCTTTTTAGAACTTGGTTGAAAAATAAATCTTTATATCTCCATGAGCAAAGCTTTACAGACAGCCCAGCTCTTTATTTAAGCTTATTCTATTTTTGTAAGGTGAAGAAGTGTGAGTGCCTTATCAACTCGGTGCAGCTCTGCGTTGACTTCATTTCGTAGAAAACCAACGTGTAATTGTTGGCTACTGTTGACATAATATGTACCTATACCACAGACGAGTATATGTCAAGCCTATACTGATTTTCAACCTTTTTCAACCGACTTCTAAAAAGGAGAAGGTTCTCTATTCGTCTGGATGTTTTTTTATGCATGTTACGCGATTACTTCATCGATTGTGAACCGATTCAAATGATTAGTTTTTTTCAATTAATAGGGTACATTTCCAAGGTGGTTCATTGTATTTTCATCGAAATCTGATAAATATATTCAGAGATAGGGAGAGTTTACCTCAAATTTAGTACTGAAAATGACTAGCGCGTCTTTTGAAGACGATTTTATGCTATATATAATATTACCGTGATATAAGGATTTAGGTTCTGAAATGTTAGTTCATATATTAGCTTTAGTCTCAACCAATATAAACATGTTTAAGGAATTTCGTGTATAATAAATCTTTACTTTAGGATCGTGCTCAGTGGCGTGCAGTTGGAGAGGCCTATGTCCAGCGTAGACTAATATATGCTGATGATGATGATGAAATCTATACTTGCTATCAGTTATATTGTTACAGATTAACGTTACTGACAACAGCATAATAAAAATGCAAACGTTGCATCTTGCCTTGTAAAAAGTGTCCTATTTGATTGACCACAGAAGAAGTAACAAGCTTTCAGTACCCTCATATGGTGCTTAGGAGTGTCCTTTTCGGTGTAATGACATTGTATCTATTTACAGTACAAAAAGCATAAAAACAGAGTAAGCCCACGTCCCAAGGGATTCAAGGGACATCACAGGGACTGACCATCGCGTCGTCCTTAATATATTTTTTATTCCCAACTTAGGATACATTTCCTCTTTATATTCTCTTCAGGCGGTCGTAAAGTGAATAAGATTGTTTTTGTTTGACCGCAATTATTTCCCGTCAACATTGTGCCATTTTCGGACACGCAGGTGACACCCCTAACTGCAAAAATGATTTTCGATGCGTAGTAAATTGGAAACTGAAAAATACCCGATATTTTTGGGTTCTATTTAATTCCTCGGTACTGTGAGGACTACACCACGAGAGTTTTTACAAGTACTTTAGAGCTATTAAAATGGAAAAGGATACATTTACTATACTTTTAAAACGACTGAATTTACATGCCAATAGTGATTTTACATTACGTCTGTTTTTTTTTATATGCTCACTAGAATTTTAACTAGATTTTGAGATTTTTTTCGCAATGACACCACATTCGTAATAGTAGCAAACGCTAGCACATAAGATATAAAAAAGCTGTTATTTTACCTAAGCAAAAAATAAACTTACTACGAAAAATAACTGAAACTAGAACCAGTAACTAACAATAAGATCCTCTCAGCATCCCATAACTTGCCCTAACCACTGCCCCTAATAAAGCCCTGAGTACTGCCGTTTCTATAGACCATGATACCTCGTAGACACCACAAATGCATAGTTTTGTAACCTTATTAGGTTGCATTCAGGTCATTCTTTAGCTCGTAGACACCATTTCTGCATACTTATGTAACGAAAAGTTAAAAAGTACTGAAACAAATAAGAATTAGGTTAGATAAGAAGTAGGAAATGCCTTCCAATTTTATTACTGGAGATTTCGACAGGCCATTATAATATAAATATTGTCAATATTTGGTTTGTACAAATTAAGCTACTTAATCGTATAAGGGCCAAGTTACCAGAAGATGTAAAAACTTTAAAATTTGTTATAATATTGTACTTTTTTAAGCCGAATATGTAAATATTTTTTAATATTCTGAGATATTCTGGGTAACTGAGAGACTGGAGACTGTATAATCTTTGTAATTGTTCATGAATAAATATAGCGAATAACCTAATCTTTACGAAACATTGTCATAGGTAGTTTGTAAAATTCACACCTCTCTGAACTTCTTCTCAGTCCAAGTTCGAAAGTCCTTTCTAAGTTTTCCTACATCTACGAGGGGTGAATGACCTCGCCCCGCGGGACACCTACTGATGTTATTGACAACACCCCGAGTTTCTTTTTATTTCCCACTTGGCATTTGGGGTTAGGATGTGTCGTCATTTCTGTTGCACTGTAGGGTATGTTTGTGATTGTAATTGTCGATGAATAGTATTGTAAAATTATCTTAAATGAAGGACAGGGAAATACGATACAAAGTCTGAAATATGCGGAAGAAAATGTTATGTAAGTTTTATAGCACGCAACAATTAGGTATTCCTAATATGTTGCAGACGTGTATAAACGAAGATACCACTTTAATAGCTGGACTTAATAAGCCTTGCGGAACAAGTGGCACCAAGTTCCTCATATTAAAAGTCTACTTTGCTTTTGTCGTTAAACTAAATTTGAGCCATTGTGTTCTACTATCTATCAAATAACGTTCATTTTAAAGTAATAAATAAGTGTTATAATATTATAAATTATTATAGATTCTTACTCTTTCACACGAAAACGAGATGAACGGATTTGATAAATTTGACTCACAAATAGGTTATGACCTGGTTTCGCACATTGGATACTTTTATACTTAGGCGCAGCTGCGGGACGATGCTAGATTGTAATATTTTTCTATTTGCCACAAAAATAATTGGCAACGATTACTGATTTTTCGCAGGAAACAAGCACAAAAAAGCAACATCGGCTTGCTAATAAAAAATGCATACTGTGCAATTTTCAGTTCATATTTTTATAATATTTTAGCGTAAATAAAATATCTCGAATATCAGCCATTTTGCTCACATGCAATGCAAAAAGAATGAGCCAACAAAGTTCACGAATAACGTTCCTAAGCTGTGGTAATGCACTGCCTTATTCCGTATTACGTTCAATTTTATTTTATGTTGATCCCTGGCTCCCAAAAATGGCTGCTGAGGGAACAGTAAAGCTCGGGCTGCACCGCAACTCTCTTTACTAAGTAGCCTCTACATGAGGCAACTTTTGGACTGATGAAACTGCTAACTAATTATAATTATGTACAAAAATGTGCGCCTGCATTGTAAGCAGTTGTTATAGAAGTAATTTATTTAAGTAATATAATTAGTAGTAAATGTGCTTGCTGTTGGTAGTAGTAGTATAAAGTGCAGTACTAAAGTATAATATAAGTTGTGTATATTATGTATAAAGTATTTAATGGTGAAACTAATACGTTGCTAATACGTTTGTTGGGAGACATCGATTATTTATTATGTAAATTAATTAATTAATTGTAAATTATAGTCTACTTGATAATATTCTTTATTTATATAATACGTTCAATGTGACCTAGAGACTGCTAATAGGTAAAGCCAAGCTGCAGGAAAAATCAACTTGATAGTCTTTTTTTATATATCTTATAGGCTAGCGTTTGACCACTATTTCACCTGTTGGTAAGTGATGATGCGGTCGAAGATGGTAAGCACGCTAGGTCTAGAATGGGAAATGGCTCTCAAGGCTAGCTGCCGAAACACATTAAATGTTTTGCCGACAGATTTTCTAACTTGAGGGTGGTAGCTGGCCAGGCGGACACTAGATAGTGTCCTACCACAATGCGGGGGTTGTTAGTTTCTTAACGATGTTTTTCCTTCACCGGAGGGCCACTGTGAAAAGCGCACATACATTTTTCGATAGAGAATCCATTTGTGCACGGCGGGTATTGAACTCGGTACCTCTGGCATCAAAGCCTCTTCTCCCGATTACGCCACCGGGCCCACAAATCAGCATGAAAGAGGCATCTAGAGAAGCTCTTCAGAAAACGATAAAAATGGTGCCGAGTATGGATATATTTTAATTCTAGGTGCCTTTCATGATATATAATATGCAAATTATGTTATATAATAGTTTTTGGCTTGGGTCAGTTGGAAAGCGGTTGCTCTTTGTCAGTTAACCAATAAAAAATTACATATAAAAATATTAATAAACCTTATTATTAATATTTCTGTGGAGCTGCCCAACAAATATCCAATCGTCATGATAAGTAAAATTAAATGTATTTTAGATTGTATGAGTTGAAAAAATCGTCAGTAACATATTATCTGGACATGTGACACTCAAGATTATAATAGATAGGTACTAGAATATATCAGATAATGGGCGCAATACAGGAGCAAACATACAAATTTGCAAATCATTAGACTTACTTCAAAAGTTTCCGCGTGTAAAGCCTCTACCTGCCTTCCTAAAATAAAGAATTCATGAAAAGAGAATTTTTGACGAAACACACACTGGTTTGAGTGTTATGTCTGAAAGTAAACGTGTTGTTTGTTATTTGTGAACTGGAGAAGCGAAAAAGGATTGAGGAGCTGTGTAAACATGTTACGATTATTAACGGATGATAAAAAAGTTTTCACGAAAAAGGTTGTTGATCTTTTCCTACAATAATTTTGTTCTTCATTTTAAGATTGATTGACTGATTATGATGGCAAACCCAAATGCTGTTGCATACGATTTTATTAGTTTTACATAGTTTTTATAAAATAATAAGGCTTCTATGTATTTTAATAATCTAATATACATAACTGAACTGAAAAGGGAAAACGTACATTACGTATTTTAATACAAAATGACACTATTTCAACTTATATTATTAACGTATTCACTATTTTATTAGCGGCCCTCAAGACACGGCGTAGATCCATTGAATTGAATATTGTTACCTTTTTGGAGCCCGATGTCAAGGTACTTTATTTAAACTATAGCAGCCCTACTCTATTGTTTTACATTATTCTAACTATATATAATTACATAAGTACTTAATAACAAGAAAAACAAACCTACTCTGATAGCTTATACAACTACATAATACAAGTAGAATATAAAACTTATACATAATGTATGCATTCATACGCATTAATACGCTGATACTATGGGAGATTTTATAATTATCTGCCTATCCCTTAAATACTAAACTCTACGCTAGTAACCTCTCGTGGCTTCAATCGCAAAATATTGCCCATACTCACCGATAATGAAGCTTGTCATTAATGAAGTTTTTCAATAAGTTGGTCCAGTAGGTTTTTAGTTTATTCATTACAAACACACATACAAACAACATTTTTCCCTCTTAATAATATTAGTATACATATAGACACAGATTTAAAAACTTAAAAAAGATGCTGCTACAACAAAAGGGGTGGTTACAACCGTGTGTAACCGACACTACAATTTCCCAAATATCTCGCATCACCGACAGAACAATTTTAGAATACGCCTCGAATGATAAACGCTTTATAGTAAAAATAAAAATAATTCCGTAAGTTGCAGCCACCGAAGCGCAAAATCGGAAATGGCGGACTTCCCCTAGTCGTTTGCTAGTAAATCATAGTCACTATAAAAGTTCCGATAAAATAGTAAATATTCCTTTTGCATTTTATTGTTGTAATGTTCACAAATCTTCTCGATCGTTTTACAATATTGCATGCGGTGTTTCTTTTTCTTTTTAGGTATTTTGAAGGTAGATTTATATGCTAACAATTTGATAGTTTACTATTCATAGCTATAATGTTATTTAACATATTAAAACATGGATACAGCATCGATAGACATTAGAGAGGCGGTAAACACATTGATCTATTATGTATCTATTATGATTTGTACTGCAATTAGTCTGCGTTTTATTTATTTATTATGTTTCATTATTTCACAAATTTTTGGATAAAAATTGTCTGAAGTACTGAAACATGCACTGGGTTGCGGGTGCACGTAATAGTACGGTTGGCAACCCTACATTAATCAGGAGAATTAAACATGTGTTTTAAGTGTGACGTTCGACGTCTAGATAAAAGCTGAATGGCTCAATACCTTTGTTTTTTTTTGTAAATTCAAAGCAATGAGTTATGTTTCTGTTATATCTATAATAATTTTTATTGAATATGATCTGTTTAATGTAATTTGACGTGTGTAAGTGCAAATTTTTAATTTGCCCATATACTGAATAAATGCTTTGACTTTTGACTATTACATCAGATCTCAATGAATTATAGGTAATATAATAGGAACACCGTGAAGATGCACCTTAACCATAAGAAAAATATTTATTTGAATCGGATTCGGTTTACAATTGGCAGACTATAACCGTAAAACAAAAACTATACACACGAATTAAAAATCGTCTCCTTTTTGGAAGTCAGTTAAAAACCATGACGTCAAATGCTACGCTAGACATTTTTAGTAGTAAGTAGTAGTAGTAAGGTATCTCTAATGATAGGTAAAATGCTCATCAGATCCTTACATATAATATACACTTAAGGTAAAGCCACACCGCGGCGTCCTGCGATCTGCGGGCGCGATCTCGGTACTTTTCAATTATTTTCTCATCGCGTTTTCAACGTTTTTTTTACGTCATTACATACATTGTACGCGTACGTAATGAATGCATTTTCTTTGCAATTATTGTAAATTTGGACGATAAATTTATAGCAGGTCCTTGCAAACTTTGACAAATTTTCTATTTGTATAGTATATGAATTGACATATTTAAGGTACGGACACACCGTAACGTCCTGCGTGCGCGATCTAGGCGGCGATCAGATAGCAAAGTAGTATTTGTACCGACTGGTTCACACCAAACGCGATTAGAAAACAATTGAAAAGTACTGAGATCGCGCGACGCCGCGGCGTGTCCGTACCATTATAAACTAGGATGATGGATTACAACATCATCCTAGATTATTTATAATCCATCATCCTAGATTATAAACATCATAAGGACAAAAATGTGTCAAATGAAGACGGACAGTCTTGCTGTCATATTCAGTTGTTTCTCAACGTCTTGGTTGGTAGTATCATCTCAATTGCTATATAAGTCCTGAAAACGTCTATTTACGTCTCAGCATTAGTCATAAAGTAATTCCCACTCTCATCACGTCCCACAAGTTTAATCTAATATCTAGTATGTTTCCAAAGAATGCGTCATTCTTAGTGGTATGGAATTTCGTATTATTATATGACTCATTTCCGGTACTCTTGGCTTCAAGTTCAACCCCAGATTAAGGATGTAACGTCATTTTAGTTGCGACTTCAACTGTAATCTTAATAGAGAAATTACTTTTAATCCGAGCCAACACAACGGCGTAAGAGGCAATCTTAGCTCAGTGATGTGTATTACTACTCATAATATTATTCGAGTGTATGAGAAGTTAAGTACTGTAGATTGTAGAAGGTATTTACTCATATACCTGTACCTATGCATAGTGGTGGACATACGATTTTTTTTGTACCTTCACTAGTTTTTTTGAGTCTGTAAATCTTTTTTACTCAAATAATGATCATCAATTCTATGTCAATTTGTGGATTGATTTTCAAAATATTTTTTTTAATTCGAAGGATATATTTGATACCTGAGCTGAGGTGGTCCTTGTGAAAATTCATCGAGATCTGCGTATCTCCAGAGATATTGAGATATACAATGAGTAATGAGTAATTTTATTAATCGCAAAGTCTATTTTTACATACATTTAGTACAGATTACTAAAACAAACTTTTAAAATTGATTCAGAGTAATACTAATATACACTTCAAACTTGCTACTGAAAATGACTAGCGCGACATTTAAAGTAGTTTCTTTTTTTTGTCTAGTTTTTATCGTGGGTTAAATTATAATACGGTCAACCGTATCGTCATTTAACATAAAGTCGAGAAATAACTTTAGATAAAAAATTGTATCTGCAAATCTTTACAGTGCTCTACTAAACTTTAGAGGAATAAAATTAAATATATTTAGAGTCTAAATATATTTATATAAAAATAGACAAAAACACGAAGGAAGAAGTACGCCAAGCTACCCTAAACTTTCAAAGAGCAAAGTTTGGTAGCCGAAAAGATAGCAATTATTCGGTTTTCAACTTTGTTCAAAATAGATTATAACCGGAATACCGCAGGAATACTGTTGAAATTAATCACACAAATAAGGGAATCAGCCGAGAAATTTTGAACAGGACTTAAAATGTTCCGGTATTCCCGGTTTTCCTAAAATTTATGACCGATTCGTTTCTCTCTAATTAATTTAACTCTTATCTGATACGCTTAATTGGAGTTCAGAGTTTGTTCAATTTCATCTTCGAATTTAATATTTTGCCTGTAGGGTTATGCGGAATTTATGTTAACTCAAGAAAGCACATTTTGTTGACTTTTCATCACGTCATAGAAACATTTTACAATCATTTTGTGTCTATACAAAAATTTAAAACTAAGCTTTTTCATCACAGAAGTGTAAATAAAACAATAATAAGTGTATTTTATAACCATTCTAAGTACTTGTATAACGTCGAATTTAGTATCACAAGCTTCTGGCATTTAAAAAATAATAATATTATACTGAGCTATTTCAAGGCTAGGTTACATGTGCAGAATTACCTAGTAGTTAGTAGTAGTAGTAATTGCTCAACTTCTTCACTTAAAAATCGTAAACGAGGACTAAAAAGGTCCATATTCCGATCAGAAAAATTGTCCAAAAAATTCCTTACTACTAAATCTTGCAAAATCTAAGTCGACCGAGAAAGTCGAGAAGTGTGAACGGAAGGCTAAACCAGATTATAGATCGTAAGTATGTACTATGAAACGTAATTTACACGCGTTTCCCATTTATCCCTAGCGTCGGATAAGGATAAAACATGTTATTACAACGTCAACCCATGTCATGGCACTAGCAAAGATATTTTATTATGACGGAAACTTCAGACTATTTCAGAAAGAAATTTGTTTTTATCGTGAGAAAAGGTAACTTAGTTATGCATATGTATTGGGAAACATGGGTGTGTTGTGTCCCCAGAGAGTTTACATACTATGTACATACTAGCTATGTCCCGCGACTTCGCCCTGGCATAGAAAAGATAATAATACTACGTAGCCCTGGTTAACAATAACTTGTAAAAATAGGTTGTCCTTTATGTTAATTCAGGCTATCATATCCTGAATGATGGATTAAATTTGCCAAATTTCATCAAAATCCATTGGGCCATTTTTGCTTGATTGTGTATAATGAGTATGTAACATAAGTGATGCTCCAGGTTATAATAACAGATGTGTTAAATGTCACCTGTATCGCTCTCATATACGTAAGTACCCTGGAGACAGTCATTTTCAATTGTAATTTTTTACGTTATTGATCGTTTCAATTGAAGGTGCAAATGATGGAGCATCAATTGCTCGCCCACATTTGCTGTCTGGACAGTAGAGATGGTAGACGATGAAATCAAATTCTGATTTCGACCATCGAGCGAATGACCGAAGGATTGTCAATGGCATAACGACTCGTTCAATGTTTGCGTCATTAGTGATTGTCAATGGGCTTCAATCGAAATTTTTTAGTAATTACGAATGACAATGGCTTCAATAAAATTGTCAATTGCGATTGACCGTCTCCGATACACTTAGGTAAGAATGAGCTAAAAAATAGTCTTCTACCGAAAACACATGCTTTCATTCGATCAATGATTGATATTCGGCAGGTTCAGAACTTACTATTTTGAAATTTATTGATAACTGCCTGTGCTCCGCGGCTTTTTCAGAAAAAATAACGTTTTAAAAAGTATCCTGTGTTAATCCAGGCTAACAACTATAGGTAACTATGCCAATTTTCCAATCAGCCGTTGTTTCGTGATTGAGCTACAAACATGAAAACTTTAATATTTATAAATGTATTAAGTGGGAAGTAGGCTCATATCAATTGATATTTATCTACAAAACATCGAGAAACTTTACTTTCCGTACTCTTAATTATAATTTCGTTTGATTACTTTCAACATTCCTATTGTAGGCCTAACGTGGTACCATCCTCGCCTATCGTGGCATCATCACTTACCAAGAGGTGAGGTAGTGGTCAAAACAAACGCTAGCTTATATGATATAATGCCATCCGAATAATTTTCTACTAATTTAAGAGAAGCTCCGCATCAAGATCTCTAAAAATATTTAGACGATTTGTCCTTAGAATATTTTTAGGGATCTTGATGACTCTGATAAGTAAAGGTACGGACACACCGCGACGTCCTGCGTGCGCAATCTAGGCGGCGATCAGATAGCACAGTAGTATTTGTATCGACTGGTTCACGCCAAACGCGATCAGAAAACAATTGAAATGTACTGAGATCGCGCCCGCAGATCGCAGGACGCCGCGGTGTGTCCGTATCTTAAATTGCAGATAACCTACCATACCTACCAGTAAAATGTTAACCACGCATGTTGAGGAGAAACGGAAATTCTATTGCATTCCTTGACGGTTGCTAATGTCATTCAGTGGAAAATTAAACTCACGAACGGTTTCAAGCGGCACTGGTGGTGGAAGGGTAATATTTCATTTGTGCTTTTATTTTTACAATTCTAGTTGACAGGGCAACGTACGTCAGCAAGCATTGCGTTGCTACTCCTATCTCTCGAGGACTGAAAACGATTTAAGACGAACGGTATAAAAAAAAACGTGTAGCGTTATTAAAGCTATTAAGAAAAAAACTGTAGTAAGCTTGCTAAATTATTATTTGAGAATAAATACATATTGAGTTAACATCCTATTAGCATAATCATCAGCCTATTTCTGTCCACGGCTCATGGCTGGACCTAGGCCTCACCTATGGGCACCTCACTATGCTCAATTTTAAGCTCTGTTTTCAACCGCTGCCAGCCAGCTTGTGTATCTATATCATTGCTTTATCTAGCTGGAGGGCGGCCTACACTACGTTTGCCGAGCCGTGGTCTCCATTTTATAGCACGTCTACCCCAACGGTTATCGGTTCTACGAAAGATGTGATTAGCCCATTGCTACTTGAGCTTAATCCTTTGAGCTATGTTGATAACATCCTATAGAAATGTTCAAAAAAGTTCACCACTTAAAGTTACAAGATATTAGCGGATCTACTTTTTTAACAAAATAATTTTATTTATTTACTAGCTGTACCCGCGACTTCGTCCTCGTGGAATAGTGTCTTTAGGTTGCATTTTTAAATATTTAAGCTAATTATTTTACAAATAAGACACATGCGTATCCCACCTACACCGAACCGTACCACGCCGTGCAAATCACCCTCCCCTCACCCTCCCACTCACCCCTCCCCTCTCCCTCTCTCTTCCCTCCACCCCTTTTCCTCTCACTTCCCTCTCCTCCTCCCCTTTTCCCCTTCCCCCCTCCCCTATCTCTTCCCCCTCCCCTATCTCGTCCCCCTACTTCCCCTCCCCCTCTCTTCCCCCCACTCCCCTTCCCTCACTTCCCTCTCCCCTGCCCTTTCCCCCCACTGCCCCCTTCCCCTCACCTCCAATCCCTCTTCTCTTTCCCCTTCTCCTCACTTACACCCTCCCTCTCCTCCCCTAATTCCCCCTTCCTCTTCTCCCTCCCTCTTCCCCCTCACAAACTTTAAATGACATTAATTTATATCGAATCAACAGCCTAAACAATAAGTTTCAAGCTTCTAGCTTTAAAAATGACGATACTTACACATACAACATACATACAATACAACTTTTCATCCCCCTTTACCAAATTTCATTTAAATCCGTTCATTAGAAATTCACATAAACCTTTCATATTTCCATACAAACATTCATCCCTTATTCCCTTTTGTTATTTTTACACCCTTGAGGGTAAAACTTTTACAAACTTTGAATGTCATATTTATTTATATCAAATTAACAGCCTAAAAAATATTTTTTAAGCTTCTAGCTCCTAAAATTACGATACTTCCATACAACTTTTCATCCCCCCTTTTAACCCATTACAACCCTGTTTTCGCATTAAAAAGTAGCCTATGTCCGTTCTCAGGCTTTAGACTATCTGTGTACCAAATTTCATTTAAATCGGTTCAGTGGTTTTGGCGTGAAAGTGACACAGACAGACAGAGTTACTTTCGCATTTATAATATTAGTTAGGAAGTTAGGATTAGGATTTATTAAGCAAGCCAAGTGTCCTTATTTCTAAGTATACTATATACATGGACTGTTACTAGGGTATGGCATTTATAATAGGAAATCATTGACATGACAGGTTTATCTATGTTACTCATTTAATCTTATAAATTTAATTGAAATATTTATTAGCGAATTTAATTTATCTAATCCGAAGCGGTACCGTAGTACTCGTAAACGATTGATTGACTTTAATGGCTTCATAGGTTACGTTACTTGTAAACGATATTGGTGTTTCATTTAAGGTCACACCGCAGCGTCCTGCGTGCGCGATCTAGGTGGCGATTAGATAGCGCAGTAGTAATTGTTTGTACCGACTGGTTCACACCTAACGCGATCAGAAAACAATTGAAAAGTACTAAAATTGCGCCCGCAGATCGCAGGACGCCGCGGTGTGGCCGTACCTTTACTATTTACTGCAACAATATATCAGACTTGGAAGAAGTTTTAATTATAACGTTGTTATATTATGCCATTGGCTTGTTGTGCCTACGCCGTTTTCACTTGATTCGCTTGAGAGCCCGCCAGTTCAAATCCTGATGCAGGTGATCGTTCACATATAGTAGGAGCATGTTATATCGACGGTCCTCCTGACTTGCTATCGAGGTTGTAGTCAAACGCTAGTCTATAAGAAATATAATTAAATATATGTATACTAGCTGTTACCCGCGGCTTCGCCCGCGTTATTTGTGTCTTTATGACCATTGAGGTCTAGATGGATGATCTCTTAGGCCAAATCACCATAGGTGCCCTCAAAGTCGAACCTAATATCCTCTATTGTTAAAGTCATTAATCATTTTGGTTACGTTAGTATACGAAATTGTGCTGTTTAAATGTTTAACTCTATACACCAGTTCCTAAAATATTTCTTACAAAGAAAATAAGGTGAATAGCTGCGCGAGCGTAGCGAGCGCTATTATTGGGCGAGTGAATTTTTTTTATGGCGTTTTGTAACCCTGACAGTTTAATGACCTAATCATCAAGTCAATATAGATGACTTTTAGGTCGAACTCGATATCGTCTATTGTTGAAGTCATTAATCATTACTTGGTACTTGGTAAACCTAACGAAGGTTTACCAGCGAGCGCGAAAATGTATATGTCATTATATGACCTTGGCAGTTTTTATAACCTACTAAATCAACACCGATGACCCTAGGGTTAAACTTGATATCCACTTATTTTAAGGTAAAAAATCATTATGATTATTGAAGGTAGTAATGTTTCAATTTATAAACTCGTTTTGATACATGTGGCTATTAAAATACAAAAATGCTGAAATATAACCAACAAAGTAGACATAACAAAGGTTTGCGCGAGGGCAGCGAGAGCTATCAATGCGCGAGCGAAGCGAGCGCGAAAATTTTTACGTCATTTTATGACCCTGACAGTTTTTATGACCTACTTAGTCAACACCGATGACCCTAAGGTTAAACTTGATATCCACTTATTTTAAGGTAAAAATCATTATGATTATTGAAGGTTGTACTGTTCAAATTTTTAAACTCGTTTTGATGCATGTGGCTATTAAAATACAAAAAATGCTGAAAAATTACTTACAAAGTAGATAAAACAAAGATTTGCGCGAGCGCAGCGAGCGTTTTTTTTATATTAATTTTTTACGTTTTTTTATGACCCTTACAGTTTTTATGACCTTCTAAGTCAACACCGATGACCCTAAGGTTAAACTTGATATCCACTTATTTTAAGGTAAAAATTCATTATGATTATTGAAGGTTATACTGTTCAATTAATAAACTCCTTTTGATGCATGTGGCTATTAAAATACAAAAAAAGCTGAAATATTACCTACAAAGTAGATAAAACAAAGGTTTGCGCGAGCGCAGCGAGAGCTATGAATTCGCGAGCGTAGCGAGCGCGAAAATTTTTACGACCTTTTATGACCCTGACAGTTTTTATGACCTACCAAGTCAACACCGATGACCCTAAGGCTAAACTTGATATCCACTTATTTAAAGGTTAAAATCATTATGAATATTGAAGTCTGTACTGTTCCAATTTATGTCATGTTTTGATGAATGTGGCTATTAAATTACAAAAGTAGCTGAAATGTATCCAACAAAGTACATATAACAAATACTTGCGAGCGCTATCACTGCGCGAGCGAAGCGAGAGTGATAAATTTTTACGACCTTTTATGACCCTGACAGTGTTTATGACCTTCTAAGTTAACACTGATGAGACAAAGGTTTAACTTGATATCCACTTATTTTAAGGTAAAAAAATAATTATGATTATTGACGGTTATACGACAATTTTTAAGTCATTTTATGACCCTGACAGTTTTTATGACCTACTAATTCTAGACCGATGAATCTAAGGTTTAACTTGATATCCACTTATTTTAAGGTAAAAATTCATTATGATTATCGAAGGTTGTACTGTTTCAATTAATTAACTCGTCTTGATGAATGTGGCTATTAAATTACAAAAGTAGCTGAAATGTATCCAACAAAGTACATATAACAAATACTTGCGAGCGCTATCACTGCGCGAGCGAAGCGAGAGTGAAAAATTTTTACGACCTTTTATGACCCTGACAGTGTTTATGACCTTCTAAGTTAACACTGATGAGACAAAGGTTTAACTTGATATCCACTTATTTTAAGGTAAAAAAATAATTATGATTATTGACGGTTATACGACAATTTTTACGTCATTTTATGACCCTGACAGTTTTTATGACCTACTAATTCTAGACCGATGAATCTAAGGTTTAACTTGATATCAACTTATTTTAAGGTAAAAATTCATTATGATTATCGAAGGTTGTACTGTTTCAATTAATTAACTCGTCTTGATGAATGTGGCTATTAAAATACAAAAAATGCTGAAATATTACCTACAAAGTAGATAAAACAAAGGTTTGCGCGAGCGCAGCGAGAGCTATCAATGCGCCAGCGAAGCGAGCGCGAAAATGTTTACGTCATTTTATGACCCTGACAGTTTTTATGATCTACTAAGTCAACACTGATGACACAGAGGTTAAACTTCATATCCACTTATTTTAAGGTTAATATTCAATATGATTATTGAAGGTTGTACTATTTTAATTTATGGACTCGTTCTGATGCATGTGGCTATTAAAATACAAAAGTTGCTGAAATGTTTACTACAAAGTAGATATAACAAATGCTGCGAGACCGGAGCGAGCGCTATCACTGCGCGAGCGAAGCAAGCGCTATCATTGCGCGAGCGAAGCGAGCGCGAAAAAATTTACGACCTTTTATGACCCTGACAGTTTTTATAACCTACTAAGTTAACACTGATGACACAAAGGTTAAACTTGATATCCAATTATTTAAAGTTAAAAATCATTATGATTATTGAAGATTGTACTGTTTTAATTTATGGACTCGTTCTGATGCATGTGGCTATTAAAATACAAAAGTTGCTGAAATATTACCTACAAAGTAAACCAAACAAATTATTGCGCGGGCGCAGCAAGTGCTATTACTGCGCGAGCGAAATGAGCGCAAAAAATGATACGTTTTATGACGCTGACAGTTTTTATAACCTTCTAAGTCAACACCGATGACCCTAAGGTTAACTGTGGCTGTTAAAACACGAATGCTTATGAAATACTTCCCACAAAGCAGATAAAACACGTTGGGCAAGCAAAGCCATCGCGTAAATTTTGATGACTTTTAATGACCCTGACAGTTTTATGGCCTAATTAAGGCACTTATTAAGTTTAGTCATTATCTATGAACCTAAGCTCAAACTTTTATGATTATGCAAACTCTATGTAAAGTTAACAAAAAATATAGGCACCCACACTTAACTGCCGAAAAAAAAAATTCTTTGCCCTTTTATGCCCTATTAAATGTCTTTGTACAAAATTTCATCAGAGTCGGTCAAGCCGTTTGGCCGAAAAGAGGCCACACATTTACAAAATTACATAATAAAAATATATTTTTATTATGTAATTTTGTGGAAATGGAAATTTTGGTTGTCTATAGACAACCAAAATTTCCACCATCCAAAAAAAGTATTCGTTGCCCTTCTATGTCTTTTTGACTGTCTGTGTACAAAATTTTAGCTTAAATGGTTAACCCGTTTGACCGAGAGTAGGCCACACATTTACAAAGTTCAATTTAAAAATTCTGGCCACCTGGACTCGACTGCCAGAAAAAAAGTATCCTATGTGATTCTATGCAATATGAACTGTAATATGTATAAAATTTCAGGGAAATCAGTCAAGCTGTTTAGCTGATAAGAGGCCACACATTCACAAAATTCAATAAAAAATATCTGGACCCCCTGACTCGACAGCCAAAAAAAAATTATCCTATATCCTATTCTGCCATATGTTCTATCTTTGTACAAAATTTCAGCAAAATCGGTCAAGCCGTTTGACCGTGAAGAAGTCCCAAACAAACAAACAAACTGACTTTCGCATTTATAATATTGGTGTTGATTGATAGTTTCACCGACTCCTGATAGATCCTTGATAGTTTATTAGGAATTTATTTGCCATATAAACTACAACTTCTTTATGTATTTGTCATCACTATCTGTCAGATAAGTATATAAACTCTTTCAAGAACCGGTGAAACTGGCTCTAAGTGAATAAGTTTAATTGTCAATAATGTTTCTTTTATAGACTTGTACCTACTCACATACGAGTACCTATAGGCGACAAAATATGATTGTACTCTTTAGTCTCTCTTGTCACTGTAGTCTTTGTACCTACATTTTTAGGTTATGCAGTCCTTACAGCCGGACTCGCAGCCGCAGTGTCGGCATGTTGCTATCAATATTCCGCTAACGTATGAGGGGGAATGAGCATCAGCATTTCATTACTGCATCCCTACACGGCTGATACTCGACATGAGCCTTGCACCATCTTTTTTCTCAAATAAACGGAAATACGAGTCTACGCGTGCGTTTCTTCTGGCTTTTTGCTGACGAAAATTGCCTGCGTTTCTCTCGGAACACAGCCTATTATTATAGGTACGTGATGACAGAAACGTCGATTTTTCAGGGTTCCGTACCCAAAGGGTAAAACGGGACCCTACTACTAAGACTCCGCTGTCCGTCTATCTGTCTGTCTGTCTATCTGTCTGTCTGTCTGTCTGTCTGTCTGTCTGTCTGTCTGTCTGTCTGTCTGTCTGTCTGTCTGTCTGTATGTCCGTCTGTCACCAGGCTGTATCTCATGAACCGTGATAGTTAGACAGTTGAAATTTTCTAATGTATTTCTGTAAAAATGTATTTCTGTTGCCGCTATAACAACAAATACTAAAACCAGAATAAAGTTAAAAATAATAGAGGGTCCCCATACAAGAAACGTGTTTTTTTCGGAATTTCACGCCGGCATTTAGGCAAAAGTCCCATAGATGTCGTTATATTGAAATGTCGATCCCTAACTCTTTTGTTAGATGTTAGATGGCGTTATAAGAAATAAAATGTTTATTTATTATTATTTTTTGGCTGGCAAAAAATGATAGTGGTATTTTTTGCTCGATCTTATAAAATACTGTAGTGTGATACGGAACCTACTAGTGCGAGTCCGACTTGCACTTGGCCAGTTTATTATTGAATTGGATTAGATTTTTTTGTATCAAAATTTTATTCGGTATTCCTGATGACACTCAAAGTTTATAGTTTTATTAAAAACGAAGTAAGGGATGCAAATAATACATATTTCATTTGGGTGGGATCCTAGTGAAAACGCCTGTTTTTATTTCATCTTGAAATAAGCATTTTCAGCATTCCTCATTTTTTTCTACTGAATACCTGCATAAACCCCTTACATATTATACATTACAGATACCTTTATCTACACTCAAGAAACTATTCCGATGGTAAACGGCAACAATATGTTAAGAAATATCTCGACTTTTCAGTGATAACGTTGCGGAAAACTAACCTATTGCAAGTCTTAACTTCACTTTAATCCCTAAGAGAACGTTTCATTTTTCGAAGAACTTACAGTACATAAAGTGTCTAAGTAAATTACAGTACAGGGTAGTTGGGACTCAACATCTAATACTGTTTTAAGAGGAGATTCACGCTTGAGCATTGTTCTATAATTATTATTTTATCATCCGTCAGAAGAATAACTGCCAAAAGAAATTAGCTACCTTATTTCTAACGACAGCCACTAGGAACCTTTTATCATAATTTTATAAATGTTATAAATTTACCATCAATATACAAGTTCGCAATCCAAACACGAATTAGCAATTTGTCTTGCAATATTTCTGTCTATTTTACAGTGTTGGAGTTTCCACCCTTTGTCTGGTAATCTAGGGTAATGCTGTAGACGTCCACCCAGCTAAAGGGTTTTACTACTTAATACCAATGGAACTTCAGACGTGAGAAGAATTGATTACTGATGTTGCTGTCGATTGCTTTGTTCGAGATTTAGGTGAGGTTAATCAGCTTATAGCTTATGTTGCAGTTGCAAAGCAGTTGTGTTTATTTGTTTGTATTGTTTTGTATTGTCTATATTAAGTAACATCCTTATGAGGGAACGCGGGGTGCACATTTCCATACAAATGTATTTCCCCGTTTCCTCCCTGAAAAATGCTTCTAGAGCAAAATTTGTTTCTACCAAAAATCAAGGTCTGCTATACGCTGTCTGCTGTCTGCTACGCCCTTATCATTTGCTTTTTATGACCAACCAATTGCAAATAGAAACATCAACCTTCAAAAATCTTAAAGAGGAGATTAGAAGGCCGCCATATTACGGTATTCCGGATACACACAGCCCTTGATACTCAGACCGTAAAGGCCGCCTAGATCGCGCACGCAGGACGCCGCGGTGTGGTCGTACCTTTAGGCCTGGCATGTTTATTATCTTCGACCACTTCATCGCTTACTACTAGGTAAAATAGTAGTCAAACGCTAGCCTATGGGATATAAATATATGTATGGTATTGCAATAAATAGTTTATCTATCTTCTTCTTTGTTTTACACTTTCTACACGTATAAAATATAGTACTATCTACGGGATCATAAAACTGTAGTGTACCTACTATTTTTATGATTCATATTCAATGTTTGCACAAAGGCCTGGTACAGTCGGGCATAAAGGGATATGACATAACTGTGTACATAATGGTTTTTCAAATAATACATTATCTATTTTCCAAGCAATACACTTGATGAGTACTTACTACTGCCTACGTTTATTGTTGGTGGATGTACGTAGTATATAGAGAGCTATATATTTATAGTGTATTTTTTAAACTCAAAAATGTCTACTAAAATGCTATTATTATTCTATACTTGCTAAAATCATAGGTACATAGTTTTATAGGCGTAATAAAAAAAATACCTTCGAAGGGTAAGACCGCATGAAATTAATAGAATTAATGAATTTATGGAAAATATCGGTATAGATATGCACGCACAATTAATCAATCAAATTAGTTTATTTGCTTAAAATAAGGTAACAAAAGTTGTACTTATCATAATAAATAATAGTTTCACTTCTTCTGCCCTTTCGGGCGTGCAAAACTTTCTCATTATAATATAATAATATTAATATTTTATACATATATTTATTTACTTTTAGACCACTTTGACCTGTATTCGCAATGAATAAATGAATATGAATATATTCATACTATATGTAATACATAACAATATTAATATAACTATAGCATAAGTATTTGTGTGTATTTTCATATACTTAATACTTTATCGATTTACTACAGAATATTTTTGATGTATAATAGAATAAGTAAGTAAATATTGATAACCTCTAGATTTTTTAATGCATACCAGACCTTGCAGGCGATCTTCACCTTTGAAAGGAAACGGATTTTTGTCTACAGCGAACTTAGGTCAGCTTGAATAAGTTTTATCTGGTGATTAGTCATGGCAAATTTGTATTTAGACAAAATTATTGCAAAACAACAACCTTTGTATTCGCCTAAATATACAAACAAAAGTGACCGCGTCATCGAAAGTCATCGCGCGTAGCACACTTGCCGTAGCAATTAAAAGAAACTATGAATCGCGGCAAAATAAAACGTTTTGTAATTTGTTAATAACAATATTATATTCGCTGGTAATTGGGCAATTAGAGTAATAGAAGCATCTCGAAGTTTTTAGTATGATGAATGAAATGGAGAGCACAAAATTAATTAGGTAGCCACTTCACAGTTTAACGAGTACGCAATTCAATACCAATTTGAAGGAGGTTTATTAGATTGAAACCGTTTTTCACAGAAACGTTACAATAGCTAGACGGTTTTCAAGAGTAGATACTAAAATTTTAAACAGCCGTTATGCTAACAAAAGCTTACTTCAAGTAAGTACTTCATAGTCAGTTCAGTAGTTTGAAGAGGCTGGTAGGTAAGTATAAAACAATTATTATGTTAACTTCTATGTTTTGCGCTTTAAGTAAGTACCTAAAGTTATTAACACACAGGTTCCGCGTAACAGTATATTTCGTAGCCCGAAAAATAAATAATTTTACGAAGACCGAGACACTTAAAATATTATGTTCAACGCGAGCATTAATTAACATCAAATTGCAGGAGGAGATCAACAATTGTCGAACAAAAATAATTTCCACGTGATGGTACAAATTCGCGGCAAATGCACGGTGTCTAAGTAAATTTGGTCATCTCGCCTAATCCTTGTTTACGAGGGGTGCTAAAGGCTATGGTTCCACCCCATAGTTCTGACCAGATTTGAGGGTGCCAGATTTGTGGATAGATACTTTGTAATTATTTCCGATCGATACACGAAAGCATTATGATTATACTAACATCTATATTCGTTTCATACCTAGTTCTGTTATTGTAGTTTCTGTTATTGCTTATCTACCACAAACAGAAAATGAAATTGAAGGTGAATTAATTATTTTCAAAAATATTTAAGTTGTACATTGTACCTAATTAATTAAATTATATTACTCGATACTTTATGAATTCAGCATCCTATGCATCACCATACGGACATATATTCACAAACCAATAAATACGTGCAATAAAGTGTTAAGAAGCATAAAAAACTAATTAAAAAATCATGACTGGATTGCTGCAATTACTGATGATGCCTAGTCTCATACTGGAAGTATGATCGATTAAAGTACGATAATTTTCAATTATTACATAATAGAAAATAATTTATAATTATAAAATCGGTTACTCAGTTTTGATTACCTTAACAGATCTAACTTGTTCAAGAAAAAGACACGTAATATATTAAACTGTAAAAATAATACCTACTTACCTCGTAGTAGTAGTTTAAAAACTTACAAACCGACAACTTCACAAGCCATGCGAGTCAGTTTCAGTAACAAGTTTAAAAAGTTTAAATCCATATATCTGGATATATTCATCAAATATCAACAAATCGAATTACGGAACCACCGTGTACCGAAAAAAAAATTAAACGAATTGGTTCAAAAAAACATACAGACGAATTGAGAACCTCCTCCTTCTTATAAGTCCGTTTAAAAACATGTATTTAGCGTCATAATTAATATGGTCAAGTAATAGACCAAACAAAATTATACCTATAGCAAAATTACTACACCAAAAAGAAACGGAGAAAACTAGCAATATCTCAAAAATAAATCACAGTAGAGGCACTTTAATCCCCGGAAAATATTGTTATTTCCTCACGACTCCTCAATAATTCACAGTCCTTGAGTTGGCACGTGGATGACGTGCGTCAATCGACAACCGACTTTTTTTATAGTCGTGCTTTTTTCAAAGACCTTTTTTTTGGGGAAATTGACGCTTTGAAAAACCAATAAACCATTTTGATATTGAATCGAAATGTTCGATATTTTCAAGTAGAGGCAGGAATAGGACAGTTGTATTGAATCTAAACAATAATGAGCAAAAACATTGTTTTTTGGTATGCAAATTTTGCCACCTGCGTTTCACGATGTATCGGCATAAAACTAAAACTAAAGCTAGTTAATTTGGAGTAGCTAAATTTATTCCTTTTTTATCCAAATCCATCCAGCTGTTTCTTTGTAACGTGTACCGTGTGAGGTACAACACTCAAACGGTATCATTATGTTAGTGTTTTGAATGATGTATGAACACAGAGAAACCTAGTGCAGGAAGATGCTTAAAAAATAAACTGGCAAACTGCGAGTCGGACTCGCACACGTAGGGTTCTGTACCATAAAAATGAATAAAAAAATTAAAAAGATTGGACAAAATTTGCCTAAAATACGATTCTTGTATTAACTAACTATTAACTATGGTTTAACTTTTAATTTAATATTTTTTTTATTATTTGTCATTATAGAGAGTTTAATAATATATATATAGACTTCTATAATGACAAATAATAAAAAAATAAGTTCAAAATTGCTCATAGTATGTATTACTACATACATACTATGAGCAATTTTGAAGCCTATCTATTATGGTTTATAAGATCGAGCAAAAAACGCTTAAAAACACGTTTCTTGTATGAGAGTCCCCTTTCAATTTTAAATGTATTCTAGTAGTATTTGTTGTTATAGCAGCCATTAAAATACATACCTAATGAAGATTTCAAGTGTCTACCTACTTTAAACAATCACATCTCTCGAATTTATAATAATAATGTAAGGTATAAAGGTGAATATAGGTGAAATATTATATTTAGCTGTTATTACTTAGGACCCCGAAATTAATTTATATATGCTCATTTCTATTTCTATTCTAAATTAGCCTTATTTTTGTTCCTTAAGAGCGAACGCGGGGTGCACTTTTCCATACAAATATATTCCCCCGTTTTCTCTTTGGAAAATGCTTCTAGAGCAAAATTTGTTTTTACAAAATATCAAGGTCTGCTATAGCTACGCCCCTATAATTTGCCTTTTTTGACCAACCAATTGCAAAAAAAATATATATAAGCCTTTCAATTTCCTCTTAAAGTTTTTTGATATAGCTACAGCAGATCTTGATTTCTGGATTTGACGATGTTAACAAATCAATCGCACAGGTTTTGAATTGGTTTACAACCAATAACTTATTACTGAACGCCAAAAAAACTAAATGTATTAAATTCTCGCTGCCAAATGTAAGAAAGGGTGTCATTAATAGCAGGATATTAATAAACGATGTACCGATAGAATTTGTTGAATCCGCTACATTCTTGGGCATCACCCTGGATTCAAAACTACAATGGGGTTCTCAAATATCGGCTCTAGCAGGTAGATTGAGCTCCGCTGCATACGCAGTACGTAAAATCAGAAACTTGACTGACGAATCCACTGCTAGATTGGTTTACTTTAGCTACTTCCATAGTATAATGTCCTATGGCATTTTATTGTGGGGGAAAGCCGCCGAAATCCAATCTATATTTGTTTTACAAAAAAGAGCTATTCGATCTATATATACCATGAAGTCGCGAGACTCACTTCGTGAAAAATTTAAGGAGATTAAAATTCTCACAGTGGCTTGTCAATATATATATGAAAATATTATGTATGTACGCAAAAATTTGAATGAGTATGATAAGAGGTCCGATGTACATAATTTCAATACAAGACACAAAAATAGATTAATTCTACCTCAATTCAGGTTGTGGAAAGTTAGTGGTTCTTTTCTGGGGAACTGTATACGATTTTATAATAAACTTCCTAAAGATATTGATCAACTGTCTATAAGCAGATTTAAAACCTTTGTAAAATCCAATTTAATGAAGAAATCGTACTATACAATAAATGACTATATGAATGACAAAAAAGCTTGGCCTGAATGCCCCAAGCTCCAAGATATAATATAAATTGTATGATAATAGAATTACTTATTGTACATTAAACATTTATTTAATATGAATTAAAAAAATGAATTAAAATAAGTGACAAGCCCCATAGAGTTTCTTGGTGTTTCTTCTCTGATGGGAGTACTTCCGAAACACCAGTAGATTCAACAGTCAATCAGTTTTCATCTTTTGTTTGCAGATCTAGGGTTGCCTGTTACGACGGTATTATGCGGCTGATAGTCGGACAATCAGTTCCATTCGGAACATGATTTGTACTGCAATTAGTCTGCGTTTTATTTATCTATTATGTTTCATTATTTCACAATTTTTTGGATAAAAATTGTCTGAAGTACTGAAACATGCACTGGGTTGCGGGTGCACGTAATGGTACGGTTGGCAACCCTACATTAATAAGGGGAATTAAACATGTGTTTTAAGTGTGACGTTCGACGTCTAGATGAAAGCTGAATGGCTCAATACCTTTGTTTTTTTTTTGTAAATTCAAAGCGTTATGTTTCTGTTATATCTATATTTTTTGTTGAATATGATCTATTTAATGTTATTTGACGTGTGTAAGTGCTAATTTTTAATTTGCCCATATACTGAATAAATGCTTTGACTTTGACTTTGACTTTGACTTCTCATAGAAACAAATTTTGCTCTAGAAGCATTTTCAAGGGTAGTAGCCCAACGGATAGGGTGTCGGACTGGCGATCGAGAGGTCGTGAGTTCGAATCCCACCCCACCCATTGCACTACTGTGGTGAACCCGCTCCAGACACAAGCATATTTAGCTTAGTTGGAGGG
Organism: Cabera pusaria; assembly: GCA_954871355.1. Lineage (NCBI taxonomy): Eukaryota > Metazoa > Arthropoda > Insecta > Lepidoptera > Geometridae > Cabera > Cabera pusaria. The sequence goes on along the minus strand of OX940900.1, from coordinate 10,027,097 downwards.
GTTAACAAGAATACTAGTAACGTGCAACCCACCCACATTGCGAGTAATCTTTATTTAAAAAAAAAAAAAAAAGGGAGGAAATGGGGGAATGCATTTGTATAGAAAAGTACACCCTGCGATTGCTCTTAAACATCTTCGAAGTTCTCATGATCGTATTAGTAGATAATTACCAATTCACTTCAACTCTGCTTGGTCCGGAATTATGAAACTCGATGACTACTAAGTTGGTGGTGGTAGGTGCTTGGCTGAATACTCAAAGTAGGTGCTAAATTAGAGCAGCTTGATGGAATTTATACTTCTGAAACTACTTACACTGCTGAAGATATTTAAAAATGCTTTGCAATACGAAATAAAAGTGTCTTTTATCAGACCCTAAAACTGCATCAATAACTGTAATTTTAAGTTTAAAAATAAAACCCAGTTAAATATATTCTAATTAGCTTAAAACAATTCATTTAAAAACTGGACTGGTACAAAAACGTCCACAAGACCTAATTACTCATGCAAAATGATTGTACGCTTTGCAAGCGAGACTAAATGTATGAACGGACAAAAACTACACGGACGAATAATGAAATGGGCAATGCAAACAGCCGGGGCGTATTCATAATTAGAGACACAATTTGACAAGTTCACAAGTACAAATTATAATTATAGTTAAATTGTAAAAATTGTAAAACTCTACTACCGGAATACTTACTCACTTAGATCAAATCGATAAACCGTTTAGAGTTCCGACCGATAGTTTTTAAAAGATATACCTAATAAAGAGACAACGTGCAAATATTTTGAAAGGGCAGCGTATGTATTAGTGCAGTGCATTGTAAAAAATATACGCCATGTAATTAGTGTCAGATTTAAGTCGTCAATTTGAGAGTTGATTTGATAGTTTGATATTAAATAACCGGCCAAGTGCGTGTCGGGCCACGCGCAGTGTAGGGTCCCGTAGTAGCCCGTTATTCAATGCAAGTCTTTACCCGTTACAAAATTGTCCAACACCCAAGTTCAACGACTATTACTGCTAAACTAATGAAGTTATCTCAACTGCTATAGTTTTCCTTTAAAGTTCATGAAATGCACTATTATCGCGAATTTTTCCAGATTTTTCAAACCAGCTGTTTAGCTTTTAGAGGGGGGGGGGGGGACAAAATTACAGCTTTCTAGTATAAGCGGTCTCTTAGCTAAACCTCGGACAGACAGACAGACAGACAGACGGAAATGACAAAACTATAAAGGTTCCTTGTCAGGACTACGGAACCCTAAAAACGATTGCTTGGCAACTTACTAACATTTTAAAAACATCAGCTATATCAAAAAAAATTATAGGGCCAAGATATACCAAAAATATTATTATGTATTACATAGTCGACCAGCAACGGTGCAATTTTGCTGGGTATTATAATGTAGTAACTGTAGCCTTAAATTGACCCCTTTTGGTGTCTTCTTGACGCTTTGAAGTACCTATAACGTTCATAACAACGTAAAATAACTAATTTATTTCACCAAGGGCTCTTTTAATCCATCCCTAGTCAAAATTACGTAACCGTTAAAATTAGTAAAAGTTTGAATTGGATCGTCCTAAAAACATTTAACAACGGACTTGTGGTTTTGTAAACCAGACCCTCTGAAGTGGGTCATTTACATTTATGTTAATTTGACAGAATTTCGTAATACAACTAACAATGGTTACTCAGAGGGCTTCCCGTACGTGAAAATTAAGGTCAAGTCCAGGTATAAAGTAAAAACTTTTCAGTGTTTTGTTTTTGTATGACTCGATGGAGTCCTGTGATAGTTGGAGACTTTTTCAAGCTTGACATTGTTGCATAGCTTCTATAGAATATATAGAACAATACTCTCTTATTATTATTATCGTATTAGTCCACCACTGGACATAGACTTCTCCCAAAATACGCCACTGTGCTCGAAGTTCAGCTCATCTTTACCAATCACTGCCCACCGCTCTGCGTGTGTCATTGCTATGACATAAGTAACTAGCGGAAACCCGGCGTGTGCTACTACGCTAAAAAAATAAATGTGACCGATTTTTTTTTATTTCGTGTAGGCTAGCGTTTGGCCACTATATCGCCTGGCCTTGAATACTGTGACTCTCAAGGGCTATGTGCTGCCGGAACACCGTTAGCTTATCCGTTATGACGGCAGACAAAGACATTAATGTCTTTGGAAGCAGATTTTCTCCTTGATGGTGGTAAGCTACTTTTTGGTAGCAAGTCAGGCGGAACATCGATATAATATGCTCTTATCAGCTGAGCACATAATATGCTCCTATAAAATAATGTGCCTTATGCATTGTTTTCGTGGTCTAAAACTATCTTCGCATTATTGCCTTTCTAATGAAACTGGATTGGGGTAATCGCTTGATTGGATGGTGTACTTAATTACCTTGTGCTTAATTGTCGTAGCCGAGTATAATGAGATATTTCATCTGTGTCCTTGCCGATGTACAGTAAATGGGAAAAAGTGGATTAAAACAAGCTTTTAATATTAGGTATCAATAGGAAAGGCATGTCCATATATCCAGCAGTGGGCAGAAAATAACTGATAATAATGATGATGAATATCGAAGTGCATTATTTACCACCGGCTATTGTATACAGTTTTGACTGTAAAATTAGCCGGAATGAATGATATTGAATATGCAGAATGTATTACGATTCGTGAATGAAATGTACGTGTGTAATGAAATGTATGCAAATCTATGAATGTCCCCGTCCATCGGCCTTAATAATTAATTAAAAGCCTGGGCTCAAAACACGCTTCCGAGTTCAAATCAGCTTCGTTATTTCGAGGGCCATAAGAGCCCTTTTGTGTTTTTGAATGGCCAATTTGGATGAAGTTGTACTGTTTGAGTTAAAAGTTATATATTTGCAGCTTTATTTAGATTTTTATATAGAGATTTTGTTTATATTCGAAAACTGTCAAAACTTATTGACACATTTTTTAAATATCTAAGGGTCCCCGCACACGGGCCACGGGCCACAACCACAAAACGCCGCCACCGGCATATTTCCTATAGTTTTCATACATTTATCATGTAGCGTGTGGCGGCCACCGGCGTCAAAAGTGTGCGGCGAGTCCATTTAAAATGTATGAAACCTATAGGAAATATGCCGGTGGCGGCTTGTGGCCGGTGGCCCGTGTGCGCCGAGGGTAACTAGTTGATTATACCCGTGACTTCGTTCACGTACACCAATAATTTTAATACTGTAAAGTACTCACTTGTAAAGCGCGCTGTCAATCAACGTTTGTGTGATCTGGGTTATTTAAGTCATTTGTAAAAATCATAATTTTTACAAATAACTTAAATAATCCATTGTCAAATGTATCGTGATGATTACACATAATATTATTATTAAAAACGGTTGTACACCCACGGGTTTTTTTTATCGGAATTGCTCCAACCGAAGAGAAATTTACACCTAGATGATATCCAGGGTCTGATGATGAAGCTGGAAGGTGGCCACGGCATCTCTGTGATAAATCAACGTAACTCTACTGAGTTTGGGCTCGATTGATTAGTATTGCAGAGAACTTTACACCTAGATGATATCATCATAATATTTTAAAACATCACGCCTTCTCTTAAGTACTTAGGTAGTAGGTAGTAGTCGGTATCTATACCTACCTACTAAAAAGTTAAAAATAAATTATAAGTAAAAAATATTTTTAAAAACAAGCTTTTATCTGGGACAATGAACTAAAATGTTAAAAATAAATTCTAGTAAGTATTTCGCGTGTAGGTACTTACGTATATTTTTAAAAGCTTGAGGCACTGAAGTATAGTAATTGAGATAATTGAGGCCTGAAAAACGGGTCTTGCATCAAGCTTTTAAAAATATAGGTAAGTACCTACACGCTAAATAATTACTAGAATTTATTTTTAACATTTTAGTTCATTGTCCCAGATAAAAGCTATTTTTTTTAAATATTTTGTACTCATAATTTATTTAATATTAGTCCGGATAGGTTAGCACTTGACCACTATATCGCCTGAAGAGCCACATGAACCGAAATTAATGAAGACGATTATTTATGTGATATACAACCCTTATTCCTCAGGACCTTAGGTATTAACTTGATAAGTTAATTTTCACAATAAGCTAGGCTTACAAGACATTTAAAGTGTAAAAATAAATTACCTTGCTAATTTGTAAAATAATTTGTAACAAAATTATAATTTAGCAAATTTCTTAGATATTTTTTTATTCTTAAAACTAAAATAGCGTTAAAAAAGCTTTAAATACATAAACAAGGCTAGGCAGTTTATTCATTATTTCAACAGGACATTTCATTGATCTTTTATTACGTTTACCCAGGGGGAATAAAATCACAACTTCCAAAAGAAATGAACTGAAAAGAAAGGGTTGGTCCGAACGCGATACGAATATAAAATGAACATCCAAATGTTGATTTGTTAAATCGCTACTCGCATACTAATACGGACTGAACTTAAAATAAAATTATTCTCGTGGACATTGAATTTGAAAGAAATTCAAAGCTTTTGTAAGAAACTTAGTTCGAAGTTTTTTAAAATTTGCTTCCATTCCATGAATTTTAAATGGTCTTTATTGTAATATAAAGCTCTACCTTGGGAATAGGTTTTCTTTTGAGCATCACTACGAGTATGTACTTACTCGTAAGATCTATTTATTCTAATTTATACAGGAGGTAGGACTATATTGTATCGCCAGCTACCAAAAAGTAGCTTACCACCATATAAGGAAAACATCTGCAGCTTGCTGCACCTTGCGGTGTTCCGGCAACGCAAATAATATGCATGATTTTTTTAATATTTTTAATTCACTGATTACATCCATTTAACACAGTAAAAAAATGAAATAATACTGAAAGTGTTCAAATTAAGCTAAAAAAAATAGTTTTAACATTGAAAAATATGAAGTATCTAAAACGCTGCCAAATTTTCGCGCGCGTTTGTGACGTCACAGTGCACTGCACGGTCTCCACAGATTAAATATTTTTATTAGAAAAAGTAAGTATTCGTACAACAGTGAATAGTATTTATATTGAAAATATTTATTCTGTGGAGACCGTGTGGTGCCCTGTGACGTCACTTTCTAATTGACAAGTGGTGATGTGTTTTGCAAATTAAAATTTCCCGCGCTTTTTTTGCATTTTTCATATAATATTTTAACACCATTAAGAATATTTTATTTATAAAAAAAATTTTAACAAACAACACCAGAACAATGATGATTCGAAAATAAATTATTTCAAGTAAATGTATACTACATGCATATTCCCTATTACAGATAAGATAACGATTAAGCTTGTCCAGCAGTCATAAAAAAATTGTCATCATTACTTGGTTAATATTTACTTGTGCTACTAATATTATCTTTCAGAAATACGTCCCTGATCCGTAACCAAAAGATATTCGCAAACTGCAGGGGCGGACGTTGTACATCAAGGGTGTACAAGGGTCCCAGGGGCAGTACAATCACGAAATGCTTTTTATTTTTCAGTGCTTCACTTTTATTGCCTCATCAAGCTGTTACAGGGAGAGATGGTGGTCACTCACGCACGGTCACTGTAACTTATGTAGGGGCTAGGGTGATGTGCGAAAAATTAATTAAAGTGCAACCACAGTCTACCTGAGTAGGATGGCTGGACCAAATTGATAAGTATAAAACAGTAGCGTAGTGATCGCATTGTAAACGAAGATGTGATTTCCAGTGACTAAACTGAACTAAAAGCAAAAAGCTTTCGTGACACTGGAAAAACTTCAATATAACTAGGTCATTAGGGACATTCCACTCCCTACATTGTTGGTAGCTTTTTTATTTGGACAGCATTTTTTTATAAATAATACGACAATCCACAAAATATTGCAAACGAACTTACTTTTCTTAATAAACTATCAAACATTCCTCAGCTAATCTACTAAATCAATGAAACAACGTCTATCATTACCAGATACACCTCAATTCAAAGTCAACTCCAGCTAGGGCCAAGTTAATGTTTGATTTTGGCATGTAATTACCATTCGTGACTCAAACAGAGCTGTCAGTTCTGCTAAGTATAAATTTATAGGTTTCCTACATATCGATTTGACGATTTCATTTCGCTAACAATGCGGCGTCGGCGGAGTGGATATATACAATTTTATTGGTTTCTTTGGTTGACCACTATCTCACCTGCAGGTAAGTGATGATGCGGTCAAAGGTGGTAAACACGCTAGGCTGGCTCTCAAGGTTAGCTGCCGGAACACATTAGATGTTTGGCGACAGATTTTCTATGTTGAGGGTGGGAGCTGGCCAGGCGGACACTAGATAGTGTCCTACCACCATGTGGGGGTTGTTGGTTATTTTCTTATGTGTTTCCTTCACCGGAGGGCCACTGTGAAAAGCGCACATACATTTTTCAATAGAAAAATCCATTGGTGCACGGCGGGGTTTGAACTCGGTACCTCTGGCATCAAAGCCGACCGTTCTCCCGATTACGCCATCAGACCCTCAAAAACTTTTTGATACATATCATATTAGATATGAAATCATCTATAGCTTCCCTAAATAAGTACCCGCTTAGCGCCTTTCCTGAGCGCGTGGTCTACTAGTCTTACAACGCTGGAAAGCGGTGAAAACCCACAAGAATATTATATTCGACCCTTTTTGTCTGATATGCCACCGAAGTCATGATTGCTATTATACTAAAACAATTAGATTGTGTTTAAATAATCAAATCAAATCAAAGCATTGATTCAGTATGTAGGCAGTATTAATATACGCACATATATACACTCATATACACATCATCAAATGGGCAGGATGCTGAGATATCAAGAATCAAGAAGAATCAAGAATCAAAGCATTTATTCAGTATGTAGGCAGTATAAATATACGCACATATAGACGCCAAATCATAAATCATAAAATAAATCATAACCAATTATCAAGTAAACATAGCAAAAGCAGAATTTAACGCTTTGAATTAGAAAAAAAAAGTAATGAACCATTCAGCTGTCATCCAATCGTTTACGTCAGAATATTAAAAAAAAATTAAAGTATGTTAAAACCAACCATACATGTAACTGTGTGTTTCAGTACTTCAGACAATTTTTATATAAAAAAAATCAAAAAAGTGAAATAGTGAAACACAACATAGAGAAACGCATACCGATCACAGTACATATCATGTCTCATCTCCTGAAATCTGCAGAATACTCAACTCCTCGCCACCTCAAAGCAGATAAATATCGTGTTTGGGCTCATTGAATGGTCTCTATGAATAGATTATACATAAATCAGCCGGGAATGGTTTGAATTTTTGAATTTTAGTTATATTAGGTACGAAGTTAAACTCGCACGTTTCAATTATGCTATTATGTTTATAACCTAATAACAGGCCAAGTGCGTGTCGGGCCACGCGCAGTGTAGGGTTCCGTAGTAGCCCGTTATTCAACGCAAGTCTTTATCTGTTATAAACAAGCAACTAGGTACTTCGTCTTTGTCACTTTACAGGATTTATTCTAAGGATTTTGTATTTGGTACAAAATTATCCAACACCCTAGTTCAACGACTATTACTGCTAAAGTAATAAAGTTATCTTAACCGCTATAGTTTTCCTTTAAAGTTCATAAAATGCACTAATATCACGTTTTTTTTAGATTTTTCAAGCCAGCAATTTAGCTTTTAGGGGGGGGGGGGGACGCCCTACTGCAACAAAAATTTGAACTTTAAAGTTTAATATTTCGTAAACGGAGCATTAAATCGAAAAATTGGCAACCCTTTAGTCATGTTAAAAGACCTATTTAACGATACCGCACACGATGGAGTAGACGACGAAAAAAAAATTCATCCCCTCTTCTCATGTAGGGGAGCTACCGTAAAAAAAAAATATTTTTCAAAATTTCACCACTTTGTCGGCGTAATTTATATACATACCCCTACAAAATTACAGCTTTCTTGTATTAACGGTCTCTTAGCAAAACCTCGGACACACAGACAGACAGACGGACATGACGAAACTATAAGGGTTCCTTGTCAGGACTACGGAACCCTAAAAATGACGCTTGTTGTGCAACTTCTGTTGAAAATAAAAATACAAAACTTACTTCTAGTAAGAGATGACTAGATGGATAGTAATACGGTTTGTTTATAATACTCCAGTTTTTATTTATTGATGTTGATATTTTTAGATTATGTTTAATAGAAACAAATAAATAACGCATTAGCCTCCTGCATCCTAAAGTACCAGGGGGTCAGCAAACCCTAGGAGGTAGCGGCGACGAGACGGCGCGACTTCATGGCGCGACGCGTGACGCATAGACACCTCTCAGGCTTCAGTGGAAGCTCGACTTGAGATGAATCACTAGCACTTACATTGTTTCAAGTCTACGGCACATTAAGTTTTCCCTTAACATTATAAATAAGCCAGATATCACAATATGACAATATGACAGAATGGCCTTTCCTCAAAAAAGATACTCAGCACTCGTAATTTAAGCTTACATTTCCTATTTATTGATGTTATTTAAACACAAGATTGTGATGAAAATGAAAACAACTTGAATATTTATTGTGACTGTTAAATTATTTTGGCAACCGACAAGCAATTTTACCACAACCTTACTTTGCCAAGATGGAACATAATGATTGGTTAGTATCGGGGGTGTAACGAGGTGCTGAATTGTTCACGAAAATCCAACCAAAATTTGATTTTTATAATATCAGGTTAAAATAACTAGCTAGACGGCCCGTTAGCGTAAACGATAGATAGTTTGCCATCGAACCGGAAGGTCGCTGGATCAAATCCTAGCCGTGCACCAGCGGATGTTTCTATGTGCGTTTATGGGTCTACAGGTGGTAGGAGAATTATATCGATATTCCGCCTGACATGCTACCAAAAAGAAAAATCTGAAGCCATAACATTACGGTGTTCTGGCAACACACACCCTTTAAAAGTCAGATTTTTTTAGACCTAGCGTGTACACCATCCTAGACCACATCATCGCGTACCAGAAGGTGAGATAGTGGTTAAACGCTGGCGGCCTATCAGATATAAAAACTATTAATAGTTAATTTAATACGCTGATACAGCTACCTTTCTTCCCGATAACACTACAGTTAAAATTGCGAGGTAAAGCTAGACTTTCATATTTTTCTTTACTTTGAGTTCTGTGGCGCTTTGGGTAAATTTTCTCAGAAATACAGAGTTCGTGGATTTAAGCCCGCTTTGTAGTGCACAGCGAATCTAAAATTGTATTTATTGTATTCAAAGGTGACCTTCGGTGAAGGACAACATCTTTCCGGCTTAGTCAACTTTGCTGACACTTTCTTATATCAGGCCAGATACCACCCTCAAGTTATCTAACAGTGCGCTCAACACCTAACAATGCGTTCCGACAGCAAGCTTTGAGATCCAGTCACCAGCACCCTAGTACCCTAGCCAGACATAGGCTGGTTTTAGTGTCACGCGTAGAGACGCGTACCGTCGGCGCTGACTGCCGAAATGTATGAACTCGTTAGCGCTGAGTGGTCGGCGTTATTCTAAAACGCTTCTATAGCAACCACACATATTCAACCTATCAGCGCCGACGGTACGCGTCTCTACACGTGACACTAAAACCAGCCTTAATGTGCTGAATTGTTCACGAAAATCCAACCAAAATTTGATTTTTATAATATCAGGTTAAAATAACTAGCTAGACGGCCCGTTAGCGTAAACGATAGATAGTTTGCCATCGAACCGGAAGGTCGCTGGATCAAATCCTAGCCGTGCACCAGCGGATGTTTCTATGTGCGTTTATGGGTCTACAGGTGGTAGGAGAATTATATCGATATTCCGCCTGACATGCTACCAAAAAGAAAAATCTGAAGCCATAACATTACGGTGTTCTGGCAACACACACCCTTTAAAAGTCAGATTTTTTTAGACCTAGCGTGTACACCATCCTAGACCACATCATCGCGTACCAGAAGGTGAGATAGTGGTTAAACGCTGGCGGCCTATCAGATATAAAAACTATTAATAGTTAATTTAATACGCTGATACAGCTACCTTTCTTCCCGATAACACTACAGTTAAAATTGCGAGGTAAAGCTAGACTTTCATATTTTTCTTTACTTTGAGTTCTGTGGCGCTTTGGGTAAATTTTCTCAGAAATACAGAGTTCGTGGATTTAAGCCCGCTTTGTAGTGCACAGCGAATCTAAAATTGTATTTATTGTATTCAAAGGTGACCTTCGGTGAAGGACAACATCTTTCCGGCTTAGTCAACTTTGCTGACACTTTCTTATATCAGGCCAGATACCACCCTCAAGTTATCTAACAGTGCGCTCAACACCTAACAATGCGTTCCGACAGCAAGCTTTGAGATCCAGTCACCAGCACCCTAGTACCCTAGCCAGACATAGGCTGGTTTTAGTGTCACGCGTAGAGACGCGTACCGTCGGCGCTGACTGCCGAAATGTATGAACTCGTTAGCGCTGAGTGGTCGGCGTTATTCTAAAACGCTTCTATAGCAACCACACATATTCAACCTATCAGCGCCGACGGTACGCGTCTCTACACGTGACACTAAAACCAGCCTTAATGTGCTACCGTCATCAACCACATCTTCACTTATCAACAGGGGCCTTATTCCGTAAGACCAATGAGATAACGCGTTCCTTAACGCGCCACGTTACGTTATTGAAAAATTGTATTCTGTGTGCCACACGATAGGTAAATTATACAAAACGCGCCCGTTACACGTCCTCATATGTCACGATATTTTGACAGCTCAAAACGCGCTCATAACCTTACCCTACCGCATTTTAATTGGCATAGAGAATACCATAACGCGGAGATAACGTAACACGGCACGGTAAGACTTTAAAATGGTCATACTGAATAAGGCCCCAGGTAAGAAGGAAGTCAAACGCTAGCCTATACACGAATAAAAAAAAAATAAGAAAGAAACAATTAATAGAGGTCTTTTTTTTTACTGAAGATAAGCAAGCGTTTGACCACTTTCTCACCTGATGTTAAGTGAAGATGTGATCGACGATGTAGCACGCTTGCCTAGAAGATGCTTGATATAAGGTCCCTTTATAGTAGATGGTAGGATTCCAAATAAAACGCTTATGACAAAATATTCCAGTCCAACTCGTCGGTTAGTAATTACGCTGAGTAAGCACTTAGCATGGCGTAGCATCGTTAACAATGAGGTTTGCTCGGTGGAATAAAGGGTAGATATTAAAATGTTGTTTACTGGAGTCCAACGTTTATTAAAACTGAAGTTAATTTTAAAATGCTTATACGCTATTAAAAAACCGCAGCAGATGTAACGTTACGGATCGACCACGTCCGTCTAGCTCATACTTACATGGCCGTTCCGCACGTACATACTCAAAGGACCCAGGAACCTACACGAGGAAAACAAGAGATTACTTAAAAATATATCGTGAAAGAACGATAAGTTCATGAAAAGAGCTTACGATAGACTTTTGGATCACATTAACAGTCTCAATATGTATTGTACCAATATATATTTATTTATTGAAGTTAACGTACATAGGATGAGCTCAACAGTAGCTCAAATAATTCGCACAACGTTACTTACAAAATACAACCTAAATGAAATAAATTGGACTAAAATCATAACACATAATCGACTACAATGTAATACTTATAAATATAATAATAATTCAAAATTCGGTACACCCTTACTTCAACGATGATGTAAAAACATAGCATTGACCTAATGCTGGGACATCTCATGGAATCTGCATAATACCCAACTCTTTACCAACTTACAGCAGAGGTGTCGTGTTTGAGCTCATTAGAATGGTCTCAATGAACATATTTTATATAAATTAGTAGGGGCTGGTTTTAAAATGTATTTTGTAAAGTCAGTCAATAATTTCACAAGCATTTATTATATAATTATACTTGATCTGTGATAATCACTTTTAAACAGCCCATGTCAAAAATCTAAGTCTTTCACACAAACAAGCTTTCCATAAAACCTCTTTGTAATTTTCCCGCGCTTAACTTTTCCATGCGGAAGTAGATTTTCGTCGCGTTTGTGTTGTTAAGTTGGCAACTAGACACCGGAAGTACCTACCCGCTGTGGGTGTTAAGCACAATGATTGCGCCCCAGTTTGCATACAGTGAACACCGGAAGTATTTCCAAGTTTGCAAGTTTCAGTTGTGTGGCTTCTAATCTGTCATGTTGGTAATGTTAGTTTGACTTTAAATTATTCTTGTGTAAGGATTTTATGTACTTAGTTGTTGTGCTTTGACCGCGTTAAAATGTATCGACTTATAAAAAGTAAAAAGCGTGTTAATCCAGGTTATTAAATATTTGCATGCCAAAACTCATCGTAAGTATTTTGTCTTGGTATTTTTGACTATAGGTATACATTTTGTTCAAGTAGGTTCCTGTAGCAACATTTTTTTTAATCTTAATTAACTATGTACTTTTTTGTCTGTCTTGTCCTCAGTCCGGTCTATATTTATATATAGATCCTGAGAAAGCTATCATCAAATCACGCACAGGCTTACAGTATTCATAATGAATCCTTATAAAAAACAATAGAATATGAACTATATATCATCTACTATAGATGTTAAATCAAGACAAGAGTAGGAAATGTAAAAAATAAAAAGAATAGAATATATAATTTTACTCATAGTTAAGAGGGAAAGCGGGGTGCACTATTCCATACAATTGTATTGCCCCGTCTTCTCCCTGGAAAATGTTCAGAGCAAAATTTGTTGTTGTTTTTTTTCTAGAAGTATTTTTCAAGGAGGAAACGGGGGAATACATTTGTATTGAAAGGTACACCCCACGTTCCCTCTTAAGTAATATGTTATTGCAAAGATAATCAAAGTGAAGTGATTTCCACATACATCCTTGTGTGATCACGTGTGATCAAGTACCGTAAGTAATTAGGGAACTACACTGCCAAACCTTCTAATCACTCACTAAATTTACTATGGAATCGCAATTACTCTTAGTAATGTACAAAGATTGAGTATAATGTACACTGATGATAATTTATTAATTATTATGTATTTCCAGTAGCTTGGTGAATTGATTTACAAGGCATACGAGACACGACATTTATATATCTTAAGGTACGGTCTGCGTGCGCGATCTATGTGGCGATCAGATAGCGCAGTAGTATTTGTACCGACTGGTTCACACCAAACGCGATCATAAAACAATTGAAAAGTACTGAGATCGCGCCCGCATATCGCAGAACGCCGCGGTGTGGCCGCACCTTTAATATAACCTTAAAGGTGCGTAACCTTAAGGGTGTAGTGTAGTGTAGTGAGGTGCAATTTTCTAGAGGGTTGGCTTGTTAAAATAAGCTGTGACAGCCAAACTTCTGGATTTCAGCTGTCACTAAAAAAAAGCTGTGTAGCCTATAAATAGGTAGACGTGATCGCTTAGTTTTAGGCAAACTCTTAGCTTTTCCTATTACTATGCATCATAAAAAATTTCGGCTCTACGTACAATGCATACATTTGTCGTTTTAATACATTATTAAACTTAATTAAATATTAACCTTTATAATAAGTAACCATAAAATCTTTATTTATTGGCCGTATTTGAGCGGTTAAAACAAATAAACAAGTAAATCGTTTTTTTCTTATACCTCGTCAGAGAAAAAAATGATTGATTGAACTATTTAATTTTCAAATAGTCTCTTGATAGATACTAATGAGTCACAGCTGGCACAATATGGTTCAAGTCACCTTTCAAACAAAAATAAATAAATAATACATTAAAATCGGTTCGGCACCTCACTACACTACACCCTTTATAACCTTAAAGGTGCGGATGTTAAGAACGTAATCACTTGCCTACCTAATTAAGATATAGTTTAAAAACTAAAACAGCCGACTTCCATGCCCCGCGAGTCATTTTCAGTAGCAAGTTTGAGACGTTTATCATCATATCTCTGGAAGATACTTATTAAATCTCAATGAAATTGCAATGGGACCACCATGGAAATGTATCCTACCGTTTAAAAAAAGAATCATTCGAATCGGTTCTCAATTGACGGAGTAATCGCGTAACATACATACAGAAAACTAAGAAAAAAAACATACAGATGAATTGAGAACCTCCTCCTTTTTGGAAGTTGGTTGAAAAGAAAAGGCAGCCACGTAGCACTACGACGTTTCGTTTGTCAGGATGCGTCACAAATTATATCGATGCGACTACGTACACGGCTTTATAAAGCTACGTTATCATTATAATATACATAATTTACAAACCATGTCAAGTTTCACATTGTTGCGATTGACGTCACGCTCTATCCTTCCTTGCTACCTACCTAAGACTACCATAAGACTAAGTTAGGAGACTGTTAATGGTCTCTTTTTGAGTAACATTAGGCTTAATTTTAATATTTAAATTAACTCATATATAATGAACAAAAGGTACGGTACGGTCTACAGATTTTCCACAATATTTTCTTTCTGTAAACACCGAAGTTCAGAAGGCCTCTGTAATCCCACTCAAACGCGACGACACCGTAATGGCCGCCGGAGTCTAATCGGGATTACCTGTCCAAGGCATTTGCATAAAATATTAGACAAACATTGATTTTGGCGGGGATCAGAGATCAGAATACGCTAAGTTTTGATCCGGCTAATTTCAGTTGTTTCACAGGTAAGCTTTTAAGATAATTAGTAACCAAAGAGAATAAAAAGTTTTGCTCACAAAAGCGCGGTTGCGGTCACGATAGGTTAGTACGGTAAACAACACGTGTAAAATGTTATGTCATGCTAAAATTATATTTTTACTAGCTGTGCCCCGCGGCTTCGCCTGCGTTAAAAACGACTTTCATTTATTTAATTTTTTTTTTCATAAGAACCATATGCTGATGATACAAACCACGACAAAAAAATAATTAGCGAAATCGATCCAGCCGTTCACGCGTGATGCCGCGACCAAGGGCAATTGGGATTCATTTTTTAGGGTTCCGTAGCCAAATGGCAAAAAACGGAACCCTTATAGATTCGTCATGTCTGTCTGTCTGTCTGTCTGTCTGTCTGTCTGTCTGTCTGTCCGTCCGTATGTCACAGCCATTTTATTCCGAAACTGTTAGGACTACAGAATTGAAACTTGGTAGGTAGATGTATTCTGTGAACCGCTTTCCGATTTTTATACAAAAATAAAAAATATAAAAGTTTAAAGGGGGGCATCCCATACATGGAATTGAAACAAAAAAAAATGTTTTTCTTCAAACCTATTACTTGTCTATGGATAGGTCTTCAAAAATGACAATGAGGTTCCTAAAATTCATTTTTCTCAAAGTTAATCATTTGAAAGATAGACGCGTCTAAAGTGGTAAAATGTGTGTCCCCCCCCCCTCTAACGTTTAAAGTATGGGAGTGAAAAATCTAAAAAAAATATATACTGTAGATCTTAATAAAAACTACGGACAGACAGACAGACAGACAGACATGACGAATCTATAAGGGTTCCGTTTTTTGCCATTCGGCTACGGAACCCTAAAAAGCCGATTTCAATGCCGCGCTAGTCATTTGCAGTATCAAATTTGAAATGTTTATCTCCATATTTCTGTTGATACTTATCAGATCTCACTAAAATGACAATGGGTCTAATAATCATACTCATACTCTTTTGTGGGTTGCATATGACTAGTATTCTTGTTAAACCATCCAACTAAGCTAAATATTCTGTATGGAGTGGGTTCACGTTATGCAATGGGTGGCTCACGGCTCAAGCTCACGACCTCTCGATTACCAGTCCGACACCTTATCCATTGGGCTATTGCCTCTTCAATTTACTTATTTTTTCAATTTACTTTTTTTTCGAAGTAGGTTAATAAGGTGCTTATTTTAATTTTCAATATAAATGTGTCTTTATGCCATCAAAACAATATTTTGTCGATAATTAATAATAATATCACGTTAGAACACTATAAAAAAAAAGTAGATATGGGTAGCGCTTGACCGCTATATCAAGTCACAATATATACCATAAACAAATAACGTATACATTAGTACCATTTAAACTGTTTAAACTGAAATAATCCTATAATCCTAGGTTACACGATGACACCCCCAATGGCCAGGGAAGGCCTAACAGCCCGAACGGGGATTAAGTGACCCTACGTTTTATTTCATTCGCAATTTAGGGTTACAAACGTGTTTAAGTACTGATAGAGTGAGATTTACGTTAAATTTTGTTTGTTTGGTCAAACGTTTTCGAGTTTTAAGGTTTGTGTTTATTTGTGTTCTACAGCAGCCATAACTTTAACACAAATTGATAGAGCTTTTTTTTACTACTTTACATTTTTTATGTTATTGGTTCTCAAAAGTGATAATTCTAAATTTCTAACGACTTAATTTGAATGTGATAATTAGAAGTAGATAGATTTTCACGATCTTTGAGTAATTCAATCTATTAGAGAGGTATGTACCGATCACAGATTAAAATAATAAGACTATATTATAATCACCATCATTGCCATTACTCCGTTACTATCGATGCTGTTGTTGATGACCTATATAATACGCCATTATTGGGTGACCTAAAGATACACAAGGTCGTTCTTTCAGTCACCTCGATATCGAGAAGATAACGGAAGGTGCTATTCGCGGCCTTTAAATGGATCAAATTTGCCTTCAATATTTGTCTTATTTACGGCTTATAGGTAGAGAGCACACCTGTTGCGTGTTATATGCTATTATAATTTGAGCACGCAAGCTCTGTCACTAAGCACTGTATATTTTACTGAAAAAGGAGTTGATAATATTCAACACGTATTTCTTTACGATGTACACGTATTTTGCATTATCTTTACGACAGATTTCCTTACAATGTAGATGATTTTATTAGAAAAATATTGACAACACCGACTTGCTTTTTATCGAACGATATAAAAATGTATATGGTCGGTCTCGTTAAAATAGCTTCACCTTCTTTTTTTGGGTTCCGTAGCCCAATAGCAAACAACGGAACCCTTATCGATTCGTCGTGTCTGTCTGTCCGTCTGGATGTCACAGCCACTTTACTCCGAAACTATTAAGACTGCACAGTTAAAACTTCGTCGGTATATGTATTCTGTTAACAGCTTTACGATTTTCATACAAAAATAAAAAAATATAATATTAAGGAGGGCTCCCCATACATGGAACTGAAACTAAAAAAAGTTTTCTTCATCAAACCTATACGTGCGGGATGTCTATAGATAGGTCTTTAAACATTACATTAAGATTTCTACAAATATTTTTTCTTAAAGGTTTGAACGAGACTTAGTCAGCAGTTATTGAGATATAGCACAATTTCGAATCGCAAATTTAACTTGGTTTTTCATACAAACACGATGAAAATCAAAGTTAATTTTTTGCTGGCGAAAAATTATAGTTATAAAATACTTTAATGTGTTACGGAACCGTACGAGTGTGAGTTCGACTTCCACTTGGCCAGTTTACTTATATCTGATAGCTTAGAGTTTGACCAATATCTCACCTGATCTTAAGCGATGACGTAGTCAAAGATGGTGAACACGCTAGGCCTGGAATGGTCTGTGTACTGGCTTAACAATGTAAAGTTGTGGCAGCAGATTTTCTCCTTGATGTCTGTAAGCTACTTTTTGGTAGCAAGTCACGCGGAGCATCGATATAATGCTCGTATTATCATATTTATATAAAACCTCGCTAAATAAGTCTGGTCTCGAAAGCTGATTCTTACACTGCCCGTTATGTTGCTGAAGAATCATTGATTTATAATTTGTATGTCAATGTGAAGAATATCAGAATTTGATGACATTGTTGCTCTTACATCATATTACAGCTGCGATACGCCTTTCCCATCATAATTTCATGTTCATCTCTGGAATACCTTAAAATATAAAAAAATATATACGCCTTATGACATTTTTACCCAAATAAATCAATCTGAACTAAAGAACCACACACTGCCAAACGCATTCAAATGCACATTCTCCACATTAAATTTAATTTCGTATATTCATTGAACAAATCAGTATCCATCTAAAAAATCATAAAAATAATGATAAACCCTTGACCATGCTATATGAAAGATCATTAAATAACAAATGTAAATATAATTAGCATCTAAATGAATCGCTCGGAACGCAATCAATTTCAATAGTCCAATGTTAGCGTGATGTTGATTGCGTTGACACTAAATTCTGTTTGCTGTCATCAATCACACAGTTAATAAAATCTTACCAACACATTCATCAATTAATTATTTCCTTATTTATAGAAGTACAATAACTATGGAGAGTCCTATGACGTGCATTAAAGAAGTACGTAAAAAAACAAATACCTAGGCATCTTTCTAAATACGAAATTGTGGGTGATGTGGTTATTGATTTATATAGCCTATCGTTTTGTGGTGTTTTTTATCCGAATACAGGAGAATGATGTTGACCGGAAGTAATGTATGTTCATCTGCTTCCTGATAACTTCTTACCCCCTTATCATCATTAGACAAATGAGGTATCATTGGAAACGTCTTGATTTTCCGCTGGTTATAGGCTAGGCTATGTGATGTCAAAATTAAATATGACGACCCCTCTAGACGACATAAAATCATGAACAAAACAATATTGTTGGGAATAAAATGAAAGGGCTTAATTAGCTTATTTCAAAAATATATATACTTACTGTTGCTCCCGGATTTGCTTGCATACATCGAATAGTTAAGATATTTATAAAATTAGAGCGGGACTTTTCAGTCTTCGGGTTTTAGTTTTTAACTTACTTTATATACTTGTCCTGACTCATGTCCTGCTGTAATGCCTAAACATGATTAAAAATAACAGATTTGTTAAATACGTAATAACAAGGTTTATTTAGGAATACGACCAGATCCGAGTTATTTTAGCGGGTTATGTCATCCACGGCAGTCATTATAACCTTCTGCTTTTGTTATGTTTACTGATAATTGGTTATGATTTATTTTAAGATTTATGATTTTGACGTGTATATGTGCGTATATTAATACTGCCTACATACTGAATAAATGCTTTGATTCTTGGATTCCTGCGTCCGTAGACTTAATTGTACAGTTGACCTCTAGGTGGTGATAAATGGGTGATCTCTGGGTAGGCTTCCGCCATGGCTCGTACCACCCACCAAACTAAGATATGTTAAGGTCAAAAGTGCTTTTCTGTTATTAAAGTTTATAATTAACATTTCGCAGAACTTGTAAATGCACTTTTCCCCTTTGTGTAAAATCGCTACTGACAAACCAATACTGGATCGTAGCCACCTTGTAGCCGCAGGGCTGAGCGAATTGTTTTTCGCGATCTATTTTTGTTTTGTTAGAAACTGAGAAGTACTTATTTGTTATTAATTATCATCCGATGTTAGGTGACGATACGGTTCAAGATCCAACTAGATTACAACTCTCGAGCGTTGCCTATTACATGCCCAGGGTTCTTGGAATTGATAACATCATACGATATAAGATCGTACCTATCTAAAACAAAAATAGCATATTCTTATCTTTCGTTTACCTCTTGCCTATATTTGGTAATACAGTGTAATAAAAACACAAAGTAAGCCCAAAGCCTATAAAGGCGGCTCTCAGGTTTCTTTCTGTATTTTGCTAGAGTTGGTCGATCGTTAAGGACTTCTAAGTAGATTAACCAGATATTTACCTATTTCTATGGACCAAGGGATCAAAGCGACTCGCATAAACGGACATGGTTATGTAAATGATGGCCTTTTTATATGAGAAGGACTACGATACCGTTTGTCTGTTAAATGTAGTGTAAATAAAAATAATAAGTTAGGAAAGTGACCCAGCACAAACATACAATATATAAGAATTCATAGCACATTTGATTTATTTAAAAATTAGGTATGTATAATGAATTCATGTTGGATGCTTTTCTATTTTATGAGAGTTAATTATTAAGAGCGTTAAAGTTCATATTGGCATGCACGACGTAGTCATCATTAGCAGCCAGTATTCGTCCACTGCTGGACATGCATGGACTGCCTCTCCTATGGTACTCGATCTTCCGCTCCTTGTTTCCAACCGCTGCCAGCCAGCTTGCGTATATCATCGCTCCACCTAGCTGGAGGGTGCCCTACACTACGTTTACCGAGCCGTGGTCTCCACTCTAGAACACATCTACTCCAACGGTTATCGGTTCTACGACAGAATAATGTGACCAGCCCACTGCCACTTCGGTTTGCTAATCTATTGAGCTATATAACTTTGGTTCTCTGTTGGATGACTTTATTTTGAATTCGATCTTTCAGAGATACTCGGAGTATAGCCCTTTCCATAGCTCGTTCAGCGACTTTGAATTGGTGGATCAGTCGCACCGTCAGCATCCACGTCATGACGCAGTATTTCACTAAATAGCCTTTTAGATTATGTCTTATTACTGATTATAAACTACAGACTATTATACTTACTACTGTTTGTTATCGACTATTTTGACCTAGGTTTCGTGCATGTCCGATCACATCCTCGGGAGTTTACGCAGCAAGATCGCGATGACAACTGACAGTCTACAACAAACAGTAGTTATCATAAAATAGTCGGTAGTTTAT
This sequence comes from Cabera pusaria, assembly GCA_954871355.1. NCBI lineage: Eukaryota > Metazoa > Arthropoda > Insecta > Lepidoptera > Geometridae > Cabera > Cabera pusaria. The sequence goes on along the minus strand of OX940900.1, from coordinate 10,006,548 downwards.
AATCATGATTCAAGATAACTATAAATCTAAAATATCTTATTACCTACTCTCCTGATTTCTTTCATACTTGATGCGAAACAAAAATAATGTTTGAAAAAAATAATCAATCAATAGCCCCCTTATTTATACAGCTGCGGTAGAAATCTCTGTTCATAGAAAATTATTGACATAAATAAAATACAATTAAAACTATATTCACGATTCCGAAAATACCAGTGACTGCAAGCAAGTATTAATCTTACTACCGATTTTCAGTGTATCATATTATAAACTTCAAATAATAAAGCTTGCCGCAGATACATCGTATCGCAATCGCCTCGCCTCGGAACAATCGCGAATAACTTGCCATAGCCGCGCTTGCGGCCTGTCGTCCACGCGACGTGGAGAGTGCAGTACAAAGTTATTTTGTGGGCTATTAACTAAAAATTTACGATATTGACATAAACTTGTTAAGCTTGAAAATACGCTGCTATTTTCGCCGTAGCCGCGGCGCTTTGCCAATGCTGCTGATCCATCACGGTGACGTACCGTTTCCTTGTGAGATACCAAGGGTCTATTCTATTCAGTGAACTGTTTAATATGCTTTCACTGATTCTACTACAGAATTTTAAAACCCTACTTTTAATACAGTCCATAGTATACACTCTATACTATGGACTACACATTAAATATGCAATTATGAGTAAAATGGACAAATCGATTCGAAGAGAATCATTACGCAACAATCATTAACAAAGTTCCTAATAATCAGGGCCATCTGCAAGATTTATGATCATCTTCCGCGATGACTCTTCGATAATGTTTCCTTAGATAAGGGTCATCACTACAGTTTTTAATCAGTATGGACTCTCTAACCAAAATAGACGTGAGTATTTGAGTTAGTTACCAAAGTTAACGACAAAGCTCAAAGGATCAGCAAGCTGAAGTGGCAGTGGGCTGGTCACATCTGTCGTAGAAACGATAACCGTTGGGGTAGTCGTGTTCTAAAGTGGAGACCACGGCTCGTTACACGTAGTGTATGGCGCCCTCCAGCTAGGTGGAGCGATGATATACGCAAGTTGGCTGGCAGCAGTTGGAAACAGAGAGTTGTAGATCGAGCTCAGTGGCGTGTCATAGGTGAGGCCTATGTCCAGCAGTTGACGGAGATAGGCTGATGATGATGATGATGATTTGAGTTAGGCCTATTGAGCTCGACTACAAAAAAATTACACTACGGTGTAACTATGGTGCATCAATTATGTATATACTGTTACTTTAACTTACAATTTAATAGCCTGAGCTTTATGAGACGACAAAAAAATAATAAGGCCCGCCCTCCAGACCCTCCGGTGAAGGAAAGCATCGTTAAGAAACCCCCAACCCCCGCAAGGTGGTAGGCTTTAGTGTTCGCTTAGCCAGCTACCACCCTCAAGTTAGAAAATCTGTTTCAAAACATCTAATGTGTGCCGGCAGCTAGGTGACGTAGTGGTCTGTTTTCAAAGAAATAAATAAAATAAGATCGTTTAAGAAACTAAAACAACCGACTTCAAATGCCGCGCTATTAATTTTCAGTACCAGTTTTGAAGTGTTTATCTCCATATCTCTAGAGATACTTATTAGACCTCGATGAAATTACCATGGGACCGCACTTGGGGATATCTTCTTTCCAACAAAAAAATAATATTCAAAATCGGTTCATAAACGACTAAGTTATCTGCGAACAAACATAATATATATATATATATATATATATACAATTATATATATACGGTCGAATTGAGAAACCTCCTCCTTTTTTGAAGTCGGTGAAAAAGACAATAACTTTTTCTTTATCGTTAGTTCAAATGCCCTTACTGTATTTATTACGTTCTACGTAATGTCTCCCTAGAAAACATGTGTAATGAAATGTGAAATTAAAATGTATGAAGGAAATTGACTTAGAAAATTTAAGAAAACTCTTATATTCTTCCTATTATTTGCCGTCGCACGGGACTATGATTTATTACGGATAGATTTGGTGCGTTACTTGGATTTTTAGTTATGTACGAGTATTATATGTTGAAATATTGACATTATACATTATAATAACTTATAGGTCTTTAACTATACCCTGAAACCCTGAATTAGTTGAAACACTGTCAAGCCCACCCAATGTACGATAATTTGAATAAATAAAAATAAAATACCTAACATACGAGTATGCTGCAGCCGGCGGTGCTTCCGATAGTTTTCCGGCATAAAATATAGCCTATGTATTCCTCAAAGGTATTTTATTACAATAATTATACACATAGCCATTCAAAATTTTATAAAAATCAGTCAGCCATCATAGCGCAAATAAACATACTAAGAAACACACATAAACATAGTTGCAAATTTTTGCATACATAGTTCGTAATTTTTTTAGGTTAAAATAAATTCTTCTTATTTCTCAATTCACTTTACAAACTTCTTCATATTATAAAACCTCCTTGACCAATACTGAATAGATACTGATAGCAAAATCTATAGAATAAAATCAAATACATTATATAATTATTATTTAATACTTATTGTTGTAACATAGTAGTATTTATAAATGTTGTATTGTAGTATATTAAACAATATCTGCATAAAAAAATCTACCTATATCCGTTATGGACTTTAAAACCATCCAACCTATGTGCCCCAAATCGGATTCATTAGAAAGGCAATAATGCGAAGATAGTTTTAGACCTCTAAAACAATGCATTAGGTACAATGTCTTTTTAGGATTCCGTAGCCGAATGGCAAAAAACGGAACCCTTATAGATTCATCATGTCTGTCTGTCTGCCCGTCCGTATAGAATTGAAACTTGGTAGGTAAATGTATTCTGTAAGCCGCTTTCCGATTTTTATACAAAATTAAAACATATTAAAGTTAAAGGGGCATCCCATCCCATACATAGAACTGGAACAAAAAAAATTTTTTTCTTCAAACCTATACGTGTGGGCTGTCTATGGATTAGGTCTTTAAAAATGACATTGAGGTTCTTGAAAACATTTTTTCTCAAAATCAATCATTTAAAAGATAGCCGCGTCTAAATTGGTAAAATGTATGCCCCCCCCCCCCCTCTAACTTCTAAAGTAAGGGAGTAAAATATCTAGAAAAAATATATTCTGTAGATCTCAATAAAAACTTTCAACGAAATTGGTTTGAACGAGATACAGTCAGAAGTTGTTGAGATATAGCGACCGCAAGTATAACTTTGTTTTTCATACAAACACTGTGAAAAACAAAGTTATTTTTGTAGTTGCGAAAAATAATAGTTATAGAACTCTACTGTGTTACGGAACCCTACGAGTGCGAGTCCTACTTGCACTTGGCCAGTTTATTTCAGCTTAGTAGCACACGCCATATATCCGCTAGTAGGTAAGTAACAATAGACGAAAATAATCTGACATACCTTAAAAAAAACATTTTTCTTCTAAAATATTCCCAAAGCCACAACCATCAAGTTCCCGTCTTCGAATGTTATTGAAAGCGGACAGCGTGTACAGAAATGGCTTGAGAGAAATGGATACCGTCGTCATAGATGAATATATTATAGTACTGGTAGAACACAGCTGTGAACCAAGTTTCAGTAATTTGTGCACACTGCCCGGTTGAATAAGCGATCACAATTTGATAGGGTTGGCGCATAGGTGGAAGTTAGATGTAGGGTGTATAAGGCTAGATAGCTTTAATAGTTGTTAATTGACTATATGGTAATAAGCAATATATTTACAAAATAGGTATAAAAACTAAATCCGAACATACATTTTAGAGGTTAACCCCCACACGTGACCCCTGTGTGGATTTCAGGACACATCGGACGAAGAGATTTCGATAATTGTTTTACCGAGTTCCGGCATGACTTTCGGTGCCAGCCAATATGAAACTTGTGGAAGATGGGTTGGGACCAACCACTTTCTGGTAAGCGATAGTTTGGTCGAAGAGAGTGAACACGCTTGGCCTAGAATACTCTGACTCTCAAAGGCTGTGTGCTGCCGGAACACCGTAAATTTTCTGCTTGATGGTGGTAAGCTACTTTTTGGTAGCAAGTCAGGCGGAACATCGATATAATGTGCTCCTATCACCTGTAGACGAACACCCGTGGATTAGGATTTGAACCGGTGACCTTGAAGTCAAACCATCTATCCTTTACGCCAATGGCCCTGTATGTATGTACCCTGCATCACACAATAGGTAAGTACCTATTGCTCTAAAATAGATAGGTTGTAGGGCAGATTTTATCAGTATGCCATTTAGGGCCAATTTCACCGTTTCCTGATAGCGCTAATATGAAGAAATTTGACAGATTTTTGACAGTTTTTGTATGGTGCCATGTGTCAGAACTATCTAAGGCAATATCAGGGACCGGTCAAACTGGCCCTTAGTATAAAAGATAAGTAAGTATTTACTACTTTGCATCGACAACATTTGAGACCGAGTAGAAATATCAGTTGCCACTAGACAGCATAAATAATCTTTACCCACGACGGAACGCAGACTGTATATGCGTTTGGGGTGAGAAGATGTTTGTTTGTGTGTGCAAATCCATGTTGCCATTTTCTCCAAAACTACTAGTCCGATTCAGTTATGGATTTGGGTGTAATTGGTGCATATTTTTAGATAAGTGTTACGGTGACAACTCACCAGGGGCCCTGCAGTAATCATTTGTTGGTGCAAATCGATGTTGCAATTTTTCTTCAAAACGACTAGTCCGATTTTGATGCAGTTTTCAGTTATGGGTTCGTGTTTGATTGGTGCATGTTCTTAAATAGGTATAACGGTGTCATCTCACCAGGGGGCGCTGCAGTAAACATTTGTTTGTGCAAATCCATGTTGCCATTTTTCTCCAAAACTAGTTCGATTTTGTCTTTAAACGATTCGTAATTAATCAGTGGTGGATCTTAGATAGATGTTTTGACGTTAATTTTCTAAAAGACATAGACGTGGGTGTTTTTCAAATTTTTATTCAAAATTTTAATTTTGTTTCTTGTTTAATGTTATGATTATTTTTTAATGGCAAGTAAGCATTTGATCTCAGCTGATTTTAACTGACGATGCAGGCTAAGGTGTGTGCTATGTAACGCTTGACTTAAATATCAAGGTGGTTCTAACGCTCACGGTTTTAAGCATTCATCATCATCATCAGCCCGTATCAGTACACTGCTGGACGTCAGGCCTCTTCCAAGATGCGCCACTGAGCCCGATCTTCGGCTCTTCTCTTCCAGTCACTGCCCACCGTTTTACGTATGTCGTCGCACCACCTGGTCACAGGACATCCTACGCTACGTTTGCCGATTCGCGGTCTCCACTCTAGGACAAGTCTACCCCAACGGTTATCAGTCCTGCGGCACATATAACCAGCCCACTGCCACTTCAGCTTACTAATCCGTTGAGCTATGTCGATATCTTTAGTTCTCTGGCGAATTACTTCGTTCCGGATTCTATCCCGCAGAGAAATATCGAGCATAGCTCTCTCCACAGCTCGCTGAGCGACTTTAAACTGGTGGACCAGTCGAACTGTGAGTGTCCACGTCTCGGCTCCGTATGTCATTACGGGTAGGACGTACTGGTTTTAAGCTTCGAACATTTACCAATGGAGATGTCAATGCAAGGCGTACCCCTCTGCTGGCCATATAGCCATTATTGGCCATATGAGCGTGCGTAACTACGCTGTATTTTTAATACTGTGTGCGTGTTTCAAGCTAGTGTGCGGGATTGTTAAAGTGAGTGATTTGTGTGTGTGCAATGCGTGTTTACCTCGTCCCCCGTAAGTATCGGCAGAAAAAAATGTTTGCGGATTACAACGTTAACATCTCCATTGGTAAATGCTCGAAGGTTTTAAGCATTGTTACATACAATCCAAAATTTCACAACACATATAGAAACTTGAATTGTCTTAAGCATTCCTAGTTTAAAATGTCATCTAATTTTTCTATATTACTTATTACAGCATCTTTAAGTTTATCAAAATAAGATTTATAAAATGCTGGCAAGCACTCAAGTGCTTATCTAAGCTGTGCACTATTTCAAATAAATAATAATATCAAATCAATTCTAATAAATTATTGATTGATTGATTGATATCACCTTATGTTTAAGTGAAATTGTTGTATAAGAGAGAAACGTGCTTGTTTGATCTGCTGCAAACCTTTTGTTTGTTTGATAGGCTAGAATTTGACCACTATCTCGCCTGGTGGTAAGCGATGATATGGTCGGCAATGGTGAACACGCTAAGGCTAGAATTTGGTCTGACTTTTCAGGATTGTTCCGGATCACCGTAAGACTATAGCTACATTTTGGGAGCAAATTAGGTGGAACATCGATATAATGCTCCTACCACCTTTGAAAAAACTAGCCTACGTCCAATCCGCTTAGTGCCAGTCCCAATCTATCTTCCAATATTATACTGGCAACTGATATTATCTAACATCATGCTGGAATTCGGCGAACCGATGCGATGATGGCATATTTTTATTCGGTGGGTGTATGAATGTGTACGAATTAGTTAATTACTTTAGTGAATCAAATATTATGTTTCTTTGAAGTGTTATATGCTTTATATTTTTGTAAATTGTTAAACACAATCCAAAATTTCATCGTACCGAATTGGATTGTGTTTAACAATTTACTTTAGTGAAGTTAGTCAAAAACTATCAATATCATAGTGACAAAAACTTTTGTATTAGAAGTAGTACAAACTTTTTGAAGCCACAAGAATCACAGCCTATTGTTTCATCCCCCTCGGTTACCAAGTTACACGTTAGTGTAGCATCCCCTTTAGGGATAGTGCACAGATGGTCCGCGGTTATTACCACCTTAGCGGGGTGTTTCACTAGTAAATCTGTAATCGATAGCTGTTACCTTTGTTATTTTGTATGAGAATTAATTGTAGAAGTCGGTTTTTATTTGATACTAGTTCGGGTTCACTCACGTCATGAAATATCTTATAAAATTTAACAATAAAGATTATTTTCTTATTATTGTCTAACTGTGTAGGTACGTAGATACTTATGTCCATACTAATCCATACTCCATACTTAATAATATTATAAAAACACTAGCT